>CM038675.1:611562879-613962879 GCA_021605145.1 Aegilops bicornis | reverse complement strand
GTTCCCTAAAAGCGTAGGGCAAAAACATACAAAGGAAGGAATCAAGTAAAGGAAATAACATAGCAATTTCTACCCGAAATAGAGTTATATTACAAGATAGCTTGTCGCAGCTCTAATAGATTGTTCTCATAACATGACCAGCAGCGGCAAGAAAAAGAGAAAGCGGGCGGAAGACGCCATCGCCGGCCTTCAAATAGGCGCCGGGCTGGGGCTCTTCGGAGCCTGACGCTGCAGCAGCGGCGGAGGGATCGGCGGTCGGCGTAGCGCCTGGCGCTCCTGCTGACCTCGAGGGCCGTCGGTCGATCGCCGGACCCCTCGCCCACTTTCTGGCGGCAAGCTTTGGCGGCCTCTTCGCCGGCGGGCTCGTCAGCGCCAGCTTCTTCTTTGATGGCAGCGGCGTCGTCAATATTGCCGCGCGCGTCCTCCTCGCCGGCGACCTCGGTCTCCATTGGGTCTATGGCAGATGGATCTGACGACCGGAAAATGAAGAAAAGTCAAGCAAATATTCAAAAAGAAAATCAGAAGAAGAAGAACACAAGGAAAGTTTTCAAGCAAGAGGATTACCTGTGCTAGGGTCTGCTGTCATGGTCTCCGCCACCAGGGGATCGCTGGTGCTGTCCCTTGCCGGAGACCTGTCCCTTGCCGGACAACTGTCCCTTGCCGGAGAACTGCCCCTTGCCGGAGAAGTCTCCCTTGCTGGAGAACGCTCCCTTGCCGGGAAATCCTCCCTTGGCGGTGTAGTCGAAGCAGAAGGCATGTCAGGAGCGCCTTCAGGGCACTCCTGGTAAGGCTGCTCTGCTCCTACAGAGATCAGTGGTCGGATATCAGCGAAGAAAGAGCACCCATGCACGCCGAACAGCAAGAAGTAAACCATATACTTACGCTGGGGGCTGCACTGGGGGCTGCTTTGAGGAAGAGTTGCCACGTCCGGCAAGGTGGTCTCGGACGCGCCTCCTGCTGTCGCAGATGGGTTCGCCCTCGATAACAATCACCGTCCTTGGCTCTCTTCGACGCTCTCTGGGCCGCGTCACGAAAAGGAATGGGTTCAGAGTGAAGCAAATCAGATACAAGACAAAGCAACAAGCCGAAGAACTACAAATGCCCGTGCCCTGTTTTGGGCCTAGCCCAACAGCGCTCGGCACCGTGTGGGGCCCAGGCCCGGGGGCTCCTGTCGGTGTACTAGAGTAGGGGTACCCTAGTATCCCAAACTTGTGCACGGGCAGTTGCAGCCTTCCGCGGCAGGTCTTACCGGGTGACGGCCAAGGAGACAAGGCCCCAGCAAGAGGAGCTTGCCGGGAAGGCCACCCAAGGCACCTAGGAGACAAGGCCCCGGCAAGAGGAGCTTGCCGGGAAGGCCACCCAAGGCACCTAGGAGACAAGGTCCCGGCAAGAGGAGCTTGCCGGGACGGCCCGGTGAGCGACCAGCTACCGGACGCGACAAGACAACAACAACCGCAAGGCGCTTGCCGCGGCATCACCACTCAGACTGCGCTCCAAAGACGTCCACTAACATGTCGCCTCGACCTTTCCAGCGCTGCGTGGTAAGAGGGGTCGCGTCGGCCACCGGAGCGCGGTGGCGAGCGGCGCTGACAAGATTGCCATTGTGGCAAGCGGTGGCGCCCCTGACGGTCCCTTTCTGCACTGTTAGGGCGACGTAGACATGCATTTAATGCCTTTGTCCCCTGCCATCAGGGTTAGGTATGATACACTGTACAAGTAGCTGTACCAACCACTCCTTTTCCATTTTTCCTTGTCTACGTTGCCACCTGTCGAAGACCCCTTTAGCATATAAAAGGAGGCCCATGCGCAACGGAGAGAGGGGAAGGAGAAAGGGGTTCGAGAGGTTCGATGCCAGAGAACACTCACGCTCGGTCTCGTTAGTAGCTTGTGTGTACTGTAGCACTCAGCGCTCCCGAGCAAGAACTCAATACACTCAGACATGCAGCAGTAGGAGTGTTATCTCTCGGAGAGCTCCGAAGCTGGGTAAACCGCTCATGTGCTTCGCCTCGATCTGCTCTTCGTGCGACCTCCGCCCCCCGCCGAACCGAAAGGGGCTCGGTCCGCCGGTCCCATAGGTGTTCGTGGGCCAGATCAGCCGCCCCGACAGAATTGCCTACACAGTGAGGAACATGATAGCCCTGAGGAATTTGTACCTCAAATTTCCGACCGTTCTTTGTGCTCTGGCGCCTGTCCCAAAATATCTTATCCACCTAATGGTCATATCATTGAAGGGCATTTTTGTCTTATCATGTCGGCTGCTCCCTAGGCTATAAATAGCCGCCCCTACAACCACTAGCTGGTTGGCGCCCGAGAGAAACCGACACTTGTCATTTGAGAGCATCCCATCCTCCGAGGACTTTGAGCGAAAATCATCAAGTGAGGAAAACCCAAACCCAAACACCTACAAACCCAAAGTGATTGAGCATCATCAAGAGATTGATCCTGTGGATCCAACGCTTGTTACCTTTGAAGACTGTGCTTCTTCCAGACGGTTAGGCATCATGGTCTAGAGCATCCAAGAGGAATTGTGGATCGCCGAGTGACCGAGTTTGTGAAGGTTCGGAAGTCACCTGAAGACTTACCACGAGTGATTGGGTGAGGTCTGTGTGACCTTAGCTCAAGGGGAATACGGTGAGGACTAAGTGTCCTGGACTGCGTGTTCAGGACTGTGTGTCCGGGATTGTGTGTCCTCAGGTTGAAATACCTAGCCGCCCTAACCAGATGTACAACTGAGATAGCAGTTGGAACTGGTCTACCAAATCATTGTCTTCACCAAGCCAACTGCTTCTATTTCTTCAATTCTTTCATTTCCTCATTATTGAGTTGTGTGCTTGTCATATCTGTGTTTGAAGACTTTGACTGAAGACTTTCTCAATTTCCTCAATTCAATTTCTTTTGTCTGTTTGTCTTCATCCTGTGTTATCCTGTGATTACGCTTTCTGTACTCTGTGCTTGTATTCATTTCATCATGATGACCATGCGTGTGTTCTGTTATGTTTACTTCTAAATACTTATTCTGCTGCAAGTAGTTCTTCGCTAAGGAATTTCCTCACCCACAAATTCCTCAGTGAAGATTTCATAAAAATCGCCTATTCACCCCCTCTAGTCGATATAACGCACTTTCACACTACACGTCTCTCTCTATATATGCTTGCAGACTGTGCTAGTCCCTCCGTCCAGGTCAATAAATCATCTTTCAGCTTCCTTCTCTGTGGTTATTTCTCTGTCGTACTTTGTACGGAGTATCTCACTGGTCGGAAAGGCATGCAAATTCCCAAACCGCTTCCTACACCCTGTATCGAATTTTTTGCCTAACAAGTTGTGTCGTGCAATTGGAATTCCAACTTGAGTACTACTACTAGTAAGAATACTAGGGGCCAGTTCTTTAGGCTTCTAGATTAGTAATCCCATAACTACTACCTCCGTCCTGGTTTATTGGTCCCCATTGTAATCTGTGTCAAATTTTGATCATAAATTTAACTAATGAACTGTTAGTGCATGTTACATGCACTAACGTTTTATCAGTTAAATCTTTGGCCAAAATTTAGCACAAATTATAATGGTGACGAATAAACCAGGATGTATGTACTAGTAGTAGTTTAGAAGCCCAAATAAATGAGTGAGGCGCCTTAATGTTACTCTCCACTGTGACTAGTCTTATGGGAAAAGCTGGGGAAGCCGCCAAAAGAACTGGCCCTAGGAGTAGTAGCTAGGGATCGAGTGTGCGAGATGAATCGGAGAAAGTAAATGCAGAGAGATGAAAGAAAAAAAGAGGACGGATGTGATGGTTGCTTGTCCATTTATTTTACCAGGCCACTTATTACTGGGAGTGGTTGGGTTTTGTGATATGACGGCTTTACTGCCGCTCCACGAGCGGGGTGAGACTCTCGTGCAGCGCCGCCCTCTACACTAGTACTACATCGGTCCTCATTTATCCCTCATTGAATTTGACTGAAGATTTAACTGACAAAATGTTAGTGCATGTCAACAAAAACAATATCGTTTGATTCGTATTTGAACATAGTTTTCAATGATATAATTTTAGGTGACATGCATCATCATTTATCGTACTATATATAATGTTAGTTCAATTTTTGGTCGTACTAATCAATAGTAAGGTGCCCGTGCGTTGCACGGAAGAGTGAAATACATTGATCGGGGAGTTGTTTATTTTGACAAAGGATGTGGGGGTCATCTCATCTGTAACGGGTATCGATAGGTTTCTTCGGATATTATTTCATCTCTAGAGCTCACAAACATCCTGGTGAAATAGATAAAAAAAGTATCTTTTGCAAACAAAAGCGTTCAACTATTCAACCCGCATCCAAAACTTGTGAAGAATAACTCTTATTGTGCTTTGCAAGAAATGATCTTCAAGAATTAGTTTTTGAGTATCCATTGTTATACATGTTGGCTACAGATGACATGGCACTGTCTTATAGTCAACAGTTGGCTATACTATTTAATTATTAACCATGCCCTTATACACATAGACGGAGGGATTAAATCAGGATGACTTGGAAGGGGGCAGAGGATATGTAAGAAATGGTACATCATAAGTCTTTCACCAGTACTGTAGTAAAAATTCATACATGGAAGATTCTAGACTAAACCATAAATGGATACATTTTTATTCATGTGTGATACTCTAATAGATCAAGATCATGCATGGAAGTCTCCACATGCTTAGATAGCGGATTACATCGAGCGAAAACTAATGATCAATATTTAACTTTGTAATGCAGAAGTGCAGGTGAACCTCCTTGGAGTCCCCGTGCACATTGTTGGGGTTCAAATAATACCATGCGTCTTCCATGTCCACATCGGCGGGATGGTCCCAGCTCGGCAGAGTCCAAGTCAGCTTGACGTAGCCAGTGTCGCCGCACACGTACCTCCGATGGGTAGTAATAGTGAGCACGCACCCGTACATCGGCCTCGTGTCGATGTCGGCGTCGTGGCGTCGCCCCTGACGCACACTACAGAGACAGGGCGGCGGCCTGCGCGGGCCTCGCCGGTGCCCACGATCAAGAGGAAGACGCTGTCGTCCTCCTCCGAGACTAGCAGGCGGCAGTGATCCTCCGACGACTCCGGCACGGTGAAGGGTAGCACGTCTCGTACTTGATGTTCTTCGCCAAGGGCCAGTTGTGATCGTTGCACGCCTGCGTGAGGTGATCCACGATGTCCGCCGGCGAGCCCCTAAACGGCATCGGGCACTCATAGCAGTAGACGAAGGGCTCCTTGGAGGCATCGACCAGGCCGTCCATGAAAGGGGAGTGGCTGTAGGGGACGTTCCGCCAGTTGAATATATGAGCAAGTTACTATGAATTTAGTCCGAATAAGCACAAAATAAATCATGACAGCTATAACAGAGATTAAACTAATCATGCGGACTAGCATAGTAGATGAACAGATCAAATCTAGGACATAGACTAGAGACATGAATTCTACCACGATTTCGAACAGGAAGGACAAAAACACATACGGTGCAACGGGAGCAGCACCATTGGCGTTGAGGTTGTCACCCGTGTCGTTGAGAAAGAGGTTGCCAAGGTCAGGGAAGAAGTCGTCGCTGCTAGCAGACGCGAGAGTGCGCTCCCCAAATTTCAACAACGCCCGCCGAATGGAGCGCAGGAGGGAGTGGCTGTAGGGGACGTTGCGGCCGCCGAATGGAGCGTAGGAGTAGCCCACGAAGCAGTAGATTTTGCTCCTCCCTAGTATCTATTCTTATCTCTATCTCTACTACTCTTCTTTGTTTTTTATAATATACTCCCTCCGTATCTTTTTACTCCGCATATAAGATTTGGTCAAAGTCAAACTCCACAAAGTTTGACCAAATTTATATTAAAAAATATGAACATCTACAATACCAAAACTATATAGTATGAAAATACGTTTCATGGTGCATCTGATAATATTGATTTCATATTGTGAATGTTTATATTTTTTAATATAAAGTTAGTCAAACTCTACAAAGCTTGACTTTGACCAAACCTTATAAGCGGACTGAAAATAAACTGTGGGAGTACTAGTTGTAGTTGTCAAATCGAGTAGTACTGCGCCGTCCACTGCACGCCCGGCTGAACACGCCTCCTCGCCTCCATCAAAGCCCTCCGTTAAACCCGCATGCAAACCGAGAAACCTACTCCGGCCCGCGGGAGGAAATTTGACGGTTGCGGTTGGAGAATAATAGAGTCACGTCCAACCCATTTGAGTTAATTGCGTGTATGATTCTCCCTCTATAAAAAGTTAATTGCATCCTCAATCTTGTATTATAAGTACTCTTTGGGTTCCACTGTCAGTACAGTGTACATGACTTGCAGGCTGGTTATAGATTCGTACAGAAAGTTAAAAAGAAACAAATCCATCCTTAATCTTGTATTCTAAGTACTCTATGGGTTCCATTGCCAAGATCTGATGTGAAAAGAAGTATATATTAAAAAATATATAAAAGCTAAAATTAGGACAGAATTGAACTTAGGTCATCACACAAGGAAAGTATCCGCCCGGACCAGTACACTAGGTGTTGGTTGCGGAGAATGCAAGAGATAAACCTTTATAACAATGAGCCTCTGCCGGCGCCGTCCATCCGCATGCCTCCGCCCAGTCCGACCACCAGTCACCACCACGCCCCACTCCTCCTCACCTCTATCATCTTTTTCGGCATATCAGTTTTTGATGAAATGGTCGACATACCATTTTCTGATAAAATTCTCAAGATATCATTAGTTTTTACACATGGGATTACTCTTGCATGGGTCAATCACAACAGGTGTTTTGTACAAAAATGCATCTTGATGTTCCATGCAATGCACGGGCATCTTGCTAATTTTTTTGCATATAATTCCAAACACCACGTAGACACGGTCTTTAACCATTTTACAACTATGTTAGTATCATTGTTAGTGGTCAGCCGGTGCAAGTTATAGCCCTGGGCGTTTTAACCTTTTTTTAGTAAAGATATCTGGCGATTGTTCGGCACGAGCTCAATCCTGGCGAATCCCACGTAACCGTCAGATTTCCATCCGACGGTGGCCTGTTTTTAAGCCATAGTATTTGACTAAACCGCCACCCTTACACACGTACTGTAACTGCGTCACGTGCGTTTGCAACTGCCATGTCTCCCAGCGAACGTTTTCTAGGGATTGGAGTTTGCACCAATGGCGGTTCGTAGTCGTTCCATGCTCGGTCATTGAAGTTTGTAATTATTTTAGATTAGAATATACTACTCCTCCGGTGCTAGTAGTAGAGCAGAGTCCTACTCCACTACTACTCTACTCAAGCAAGTTAGGGCATAGTAGTAGGTACTATAGGGAGTACCAGTACTGTGATCACTCAAGCAAGTTGTCTGACTTTGATATGTCCCTACGCTGCTGGTATGTGTCTCGTAAGTCAAGCGGCGTGTTGTAGTCATCATCACCCGTCCACTTCCCGCAGCACATATTCGCTTCTCCATCTTTGTACGCTCTTCCATCCCCGCTAAGGCGCCTCCCCCGCCCTCGTCCAATCCTCCATCCCCGCTAAGGTGCCTCCCCCTCGTCCGAAACCCAAGCACTAACAATGGCAGAACCGAGCAGCACCCATCGAAAGAGTGGCTGGAATTCGCTCCCCACAGAGGTAATCAAGCTCATTGTTTCGCTTGTGGACAATCTCAGTACCATGTCGCTCGCCGCGTGCTCGTCGAGGCTGTACCGTTTACTCAAAGCCCTCAGGCCGGAGCTTTTTAAGCCAGCTCCTTGCTTGCTGATGCCGCCTGATCTTCAGAAATGGCGTGTCACGTAGCATAACGATCGTAGGGTGGCGAGCATCAACCCCCTTGACTGCGATCCGATCCCCGTCACCCTCAACTACATTAACTGTATGTACTGGGTCGGCATGAACATGTCTTGGATGGTGCTCATCGATGGTCGCAGCAGCTGGATGCTCGTGGAGGTCTACACCCGGCGATTGGCCCACCTTCCTTCGATTAACTGTGCATTGCTTTGGCACCGTGGCCCAGAATACTCGGAATCTTACAGTAGCCAACATGATACCAAGTTTGATTTGCTCAAGGTTGTAATCTGCCAAGTGCCCACAAGATCTGCGAATTATAAAGACTTCAGGCTAATTGCGTTCTTCAACCGTGGTCTCGCCTATCTGATAGGTCACTGCGGTAAGTGGATAAATCTACAAGTCCATCGCAGGATCATACATCCTCCATGGTTCTCTGATGCCATTGAACACAAGGGCTTGATTTACACTGTCGACTCCTTCTATGGCTGGACGTATTGCTGGCCTACTCCAGTCACCGCTACAAACGGTTGTTACAGCAGTATGTTACTTTCCTATGATATCATGATGGCTTTCTTATATTACTGTCAACATTTACAGAAAAAATATTCGTGTTCATAACATGTTGTTCTTAAGATTGACTACATAAATAGCCCTTTTTTATTTGACTCCAACTTTTTTTGAGGGTTGTTTCACTCCAACTTGATATGATGTTGTGGGCCGCCTGGTGTCCCTACCCTTCCTAATCCCAGAACCTTTCAAAGAAAATCGGCATGGCAGTTGCAGGTGGTTCCTGGCTCGATCAGACGACGGCGAACGATTGATGATCGTTCGCACGTACCGGACGTGTTGTTTCGCGGAATACAATCATAGTCACTGCAAGGTCTTTGAGCAGGATCCCAGCTTCTCTGGGCCTTCAGGAATTTTTGACTGGAGGTTGGTACGTAGCCTTGGTACATGCTCTCTGTTTGTCGGACTGAATTACCTGATTAACCAGGAGATAACCAACGACAAGGATCATGATGGCAGCATGGTTTCGTTCATCAGGCAAAACTATGTGTACACAGCGTACCATGCGTCTCTGCATGCACCATACCCTGATATGTGCCGCCACGCTCTGCAGTCCAAAGTAGGACAGAGGGTCGCAAGTATCAGACTTCGACCTGCTGGCTGGAGTTTCCCTCATCAGGCATCCATCTGGTTTAAGCCGTCAACCAATCTCCACAGCTTAATAAATAGTAACGTCTAACTGAGCCATTTAGTTAGATGCGTACACTTGGTGTAGTAGGATTTTTATTTAGTTTGATGCATACACTTGTTCTTTTTTGGTAGCCCTTTTGTAATGATGGCTGATGTTTGGTTTGGAAGAGAGAGTTGCGTCTTCACTCTTCTGGCCTGCTTACTACTTCTGTTGCACCCCCAGCCCTACTTGCTGCTGCTGCTGTTTTCAATGTACAATCAGTAGTATATTTCGTCTGTTGGTTGAATAAATGTGTTGTTAGAACGACAAACACAATGTTTTGGAAGTCGTTGCATGGTTCGATCCTTTAGTGCCCCGTAACGTACGTAGCGCATACTATTTTTCGTACGGAACACATTTTCCACTTGTTGATAACAAGCAGCCCACTGATGAAGGCCAAATAGAGAAGCCCATAATTAACTAGAAGGGAGGCTCTCACATGAATCCGGCCCAGGTACATGCGCATGGTCCCCTAAACATAAATAAGTAAATAAAGCTAAATTCTCATGCACCTGTTCTTTAAATTCACGATTTAACAGGAGGACATTATTTCCTATGATAGTGTCGTTACATTCAGTCGATATTATTCTTAGGCAAAGATACCGACCAGTCTTCTTTCTCCCAGCATTTTCTTCCTGCAACCAGCGGAACCATGCAAGTCGTAGTCAACGTCGTAAATAGTTCCGGTCCATTTTTATTTTTCAATAAGAATGTCCAACCCAGCCCAGCACATTGGCAATAGCACTTTATCCTCCGCCTTGGTGCGCTCGCCGCGGCGCTGCCGTCCGGCCCTATCAACATAGTTTTTTTCGAAACGGTCCCTGTCAACATAGTGAATCGGGAGAGGACTGTAGTTGTGAGTATGACAGTACGGACCCACCAGGCCCACTCCTGAACACAAGCAAGCGCCTCTTTTACTACTCAGATGAACCCCTCACTTTTTCCTCTAATCCACCCTGCTGATATTTAGGACCCACATCATTTTCAACGTATAGTAAATTAACGACAGAATTGCACAACTTTTTTTGAGTAGTATCGGTGGATCAGGCTATAGACTGGGTTGTGCGGTCTCCGTGGCCCGTCTAACAACATGACCAGCCCAGCAGTTTTTTCTTTGGGAAAATAGGTAGCCCAGTATTTCTTTTTGAAGAATACCCAACCTAGGCCTATTTGTTTTCTCCGACTTACTGGGCTGCAAATCTTTCAAGACGAGGAGGGATGCATTCCGGCCTGGCCAAAGATTATGGTCGGTGTCTGTTAAAAGTAATATCAAAAGGGGTTGAAAATTCCAAAAAAAATTATAGCAAATGGGATATTAGTTTCTTTTTTTGTTTTTGTTCTTCACTGATATCTTATACTCCCTACGTCCAAAAATTCTTGTCTTAGATTTTTCTAGATACTAATGTATATAATACCAAAACGTGACTTGATACATCCGTATTTAGAAAAATCTAAGACAAGAATTTTGGGACGGAGGGAGTATTTCATTGGATTTAACATGACATAGTACTAATTTATTTTTAAATTTGTTTTAGTATGGCTACTAATTTTTGGATTTAGAATATTTCGTTCCCCAGCAAAAAATTGCGAATTTTCAAAAATTCCCACATATTTAGTTAATTTTTTAACTCTGGTACTGACCAGAAAATGGGCAACAATTCTAAAAATGGAAAACGGGCTTCAATAAATTCCATATGAATTAGAAAATGAGTAAAAAATATACAAATAATAGAAAATAGGCTGTACACGCCACAGATTTTGAGGCTGACTTGTTTACGCAAGGCTTTGTCAGTCAACACACGATTCTAGCGGCCGTGACTGTTGGATGTCCATCCAACGGCCGACGTGCTTCTTCAATCTCTGATCTTCCTGCTCGGCCGCCTAAACTAAGCGCCCGGACTGCTGCTCCCTCCTCTTGTGGCCATTGTGATGCTGCCTTGAGCTTCCCGGCCCACCCTACTCCCTCCGCTGGCTTGGCCGCACGCAATTGATGACCCACAAGTATAAGGGATCTATCGTAGTCCTTTCGATAAGTAAGAGTGTCGACCCAATGAGGAGCAGAAGGAAATGATAAGCGGTTTGCAGCAAGGTATTCTCTGCAAGTACTGAAATAAGTGGTAACAGATAGTTTTGTGATAATATAAATTGTAACGAGCAACAAGTAACAAGAGTAAATAAAGTGCAGCAAAGTGGCCCAATCCTTTTGTAGAAAAGGACAAGCCTGGACAAACTCTTATAACAGGAAAAGCGCTCCCGAGGACACATGGGAATATCGTCAAGCTAGTTTTCATCACGCTCATATGATTCGCGTTCGGTACTTTGATAATTTGATATGTGGGTGGACCGGTGCTTGGGTGCTGTTCTTACTTGAACAAGCATCCCACTTATGATTAACCTCTATTGCAAGCATCCGCAACTACAACAAAAGTATTAAGGTAAACCTAACCATAGCATGAAACATATGGATCCAAATCAGCCCCTTACGAAGCAACACATAAACTAGGGTTTAAGCTTCTGTCACTCTAGCAACCCATCATCTACTTATTACTTCTCAATGCCTTCCTCTAGGCCCAAATAATGGTGAAGTGTTATGTAGTCGACGTTCACATAACACCACTAGAGGCTAGACAACATACATCTCATCAAAATATCAAACGAATACCAAATTCACATGACTACTAATAGCAAGACTTCTCCCTTGTCCTCGGGAACAAATGTAACTACTCACAAAGCATATTCATGTTCATAATCAGAGGGGTAATAATATGCATAAAGGATCTGAACATATGATCTTCCACCAAATAAACCAACTAGCATCAACAACAAGGAGTAATCAACACTACTAGCAACCTACTAGCACCAATCCGGGACTTGGAGACAAGAATTGGATACAAGAGATGAACTAGGGTTTGGAGATGAGATGGCGCTGGTGAAGATGTTGATGGAGATTGCCCTCTCCCGATGAGAGGAGCGTTGGTGATGATGATGGTGATGATTTCCCCCTCCCGGAGGGAAGTGTCCCCGGTAGTACAGCTCTGCCGAAGCCCTAGATTGGTTCCGCCAAGGTTCCGCCTCGTGGCGGCGGAGTCTCGTCCCGAAAGGTTGCTTCATGTTTTTTTCTCATCGAAAGACTTCATTTCGGAGAAGATGGGCATGGGAGAGCCACCCGGGGGCCCACGTGGTTGGGGGCGCGCCCCCGGGGGGCGCGCCCCCCACCCTCGTGAGCAGGGTGTGGGCCCCCTGGCCTTCATCTTTGGCGACGATTTTTCTTTATTTATTTTAAAATATTCCATGGAGTTTCAGGACTTTTGGAGTTGCACGGAATAGGTCTCCAGTATTTGCTCCTTTTCCATCCCAGAATTCCAGCTGCCGCATTCTCCCTCTTCATGTAAACCTTGTAAAATAAGAGAGAATAGCCATAAGTATTGAGATATAATGTGAAATAACAGCCCATAATGCGATAAATATCAAAATAAAAGCATGATGCAAAATGGACGTATCAACTCCCCCAAGCTTAGACCTTGCTTGTCCTCAAGCGAAAAGCCGATAACAATAAATATGTCCTCATGTTTAGAGGTAGAGGCGTCGATAAAAAATAAAATACGGACATGAAGGCATCATGATTATTCTCATAACAGCAAGATATATAGATTTTGTCATATGATTACTTATGTTCAAGTGATGATCTTTTCACAATGCAAAGGTATGAATCAGAAACCTTATTGGGCACCAACAAATTATAACCTCAGTCATTAAAGCAATTGCAATTTATCATAACATCAGAAAGAGTCTATGTGAGAGCTTAAAAGCAAGTCCACATACTCAACTATCATTTAGTCCTTCATAATTGCTAACACTCACGCAATACTTGTGGTTATGGAGTTTTAATCGGACACAGAGAAAGATAGGGCCTTATAGTTTTGCCCCACAACCTTTTACCTCAAGGGTAATGTCAACTATAATAACTCATGCTCCCCTACATCCCATTAGATATATATATATACATACATACATATATATATATATATATATATATGTATGTATCATGTTCTTTCCAACATGCTGAGCTTGCCAAAGGATAAAATGTAAAAGGAAAGGTGAAGATCACCGTGACTCTTGCATAAGGTAGAGGATAATAATAAAAGATAGGCCCTTCGCAGAGGGAAGCAGAGGTTTCCATGCGCTTTTATGGTTGGATGCACAAAATCTCAATGCGAAAGAACATCACTTTATATTGCCCCTTGTGATATGAACCTTTATTATGCAGTCCTTTGCTTTTATTTCTTCCATATCACAAGATCGTATAAAGCTTATTTCCCCTACGCCAATTAATCATACATATTTAGAGCAATTTTTATTGCTTTGCACCGATGACAACTTACTTGAAGGATCTTAGTCAATCCATAAGTAGATATGGTGGACTCTCATGGCTAAAGTGGTTTAAGGGTATTTGGAATCACAAGTAGTATCTCTACTTGGTGCTGAGAATTTGGCTAGCATGAGGGGGAAAGGCAAGCTCAACATGTTAGAGGATCCATGACAACATAATTTATCTCAGATATAAGAAAACATAACTCATTATGTTGTCTTCCTTGTCCAACATCAACTCTTTAGCATGTTGTATTTTAACGAGTGCTCCCAATCATAAAAGATGTCAATGATAATATATCTATATGGGAAACCTCTCTTTCCTTATTACTTCCTATTAATTGCAACGATGACCAAAGCTATATTTGCCAACTCCCAACAACTTTTAATCATCATACTCTTTCTATGAGAAGTCATTACTCTCAATAAGATCAATATGAACTCTTTGTTTCTTTTTATTCTTTTTCTTCTTTCTTTCTTTTATTCACCCAAGATCAAGGCAAAACAATCAAGCCCTTGACTCAACACTAAACTTTATTATATATCTAGCTCACGGACTCGATTACATAGAGGGATCATAAACCAAAACTCAAAACTAGATCATGCCATAAACTTTATTCTACTAAACCAAGATACTACTAAAAGGATCGAACTAAGAAAAACGGTAAAGATAGGAGTTGTGATGGTGATACGATACCGGGGCACCTCCCCCAAGCTTGGCAGTTGCCAAGGGGAGTGTCCATACCCATGTGATTATATCTCCTTCTTTGTCGGTGAAGGTGGACATGTTGTTGATGATGCAGGCTTGTTGTCCACCTTCCATGGCATAGGCTCACCATCATAGAAGGATGACCGAGTCTCCGGAATCCTCAAATTTGCAGCCAAACTCATCCTTTTGAATCTATATTCATACTCACAGTTTTGATTTTGCAGATCATAGATTTGGGCTTGGAGGTGCTCGATCTTCTCATGTAGCTTGAAGATAGCTTCCTCGGTGTTCTTGGCATCCGGCTCGTAGTTGTTGGTGAACTCCGCGAGCATCTTGTGGCTAGCGTTAATTCCACGCTCCACCATATCCTGGCACTTGAAAACTTGTTGCTCCATCTCTTCGAGCCTCTCCTCCACGCTTCTGGTTCCCGTTGGTCCCTCAACATCACGGATGTGCAGCAACACATCACACATCTCAATGGTTTGAGGGTGTCACAGCACCTCCGCGAGGTAAGGGTTGATCACCTTCTCGAAGAACTTGTCCTTGGAAGCACTTGGGGACGTCATGATGATCTAGATCTGTCAGAAAAACAGCTCGAAACAAGAACAGAAGAGATTTGCGTGATACGAGGGTCAAAACCTTCGGGAGAATATATAATGAATTTTTACTGACCAAAATACGTATCGTGCAAGAAAACGGAGTCCGGAGGGCACACGAGGTGCTCACGAGGTAGGGGGGCGCGCCCACCACCCTCGTGGGGCCCTCGTGTCCTTCCTGGACTGCTACTTATTTTTCTATTTTTCTAAATATTCCAAAACGGAGAAATATTGCCTTAAAATTGTTTTGGAGTCGGTTTACTACCGTACCACATACCTATTCCTTTTCGTAGTGCGAAGCAGTCCGAAAGTGTCCCTTATGTATTCCTCCGGGGTTACGGTTTCAATAATATTGGTTTCAACATTTATGGTATTACCTGAGATATAATGTTTGATCCTTTGACCATTCACCACCTTTGGATTTGTGCCTTCGAAGTTGTTGATTTTTATTGGCACCGGAACGATAGACTTCCTCGATAACGTAGGGGCCTTCCCATTTAGAGAGAAGTTTTCCTGCAAAAAATCTTAAACGAGAGTTGTATAGCAATACAAAATCACCTACATTAAACTCACGATTTTGTATCCTTTTGTCATGCCATCTTTTAACTTTTTCTTTAAACAACTTGGCATTTTCATAAGCTTGGGCTCTCCATTCATCAAGTGAGCTAATATCAAATAACCTCTTCTCACGGCAAGTTTGAAATCATAGTTGAGCTCTTTAATAGCCCAATATGCCTTATGTTCTAGTTCGAGAGGTAAGTGACATGCTTTTCCATAAACCATTTTATACGGAGACATACCCATAGGATTCTTATGTGCAGTTCTATAGGCCCATAATGCATAATGAAGTCTCTTGGACCAATTCTTTCTAGACCTATTAACAGTCTTTTGCAAAATTAACTTGAGCTCTCTATTACTCAATTCTACTTGACCACTAGACTGCGGGTGATAAGGAGATGCAATTCTATGATTAACGTCATATTTAGCAAGCATTTTACGGAAAGCACCATGAATAAAGTGTGAACCACCATCGGTCATTAAATATCTAGGGAGTCCAAACCTCAGAAAAATAACTTCCTTAAGCATTTTAATAGAAGTGTTATGATCAGCACTACTAGTTGGAATAGCTTCTACCCACTTAGTAACGTAATCAACAGCAACTAAAATATGTGTATATCCATTAGAGGCGGGAAAAGGTCCCATATAATCAAAGCCCCAAACATCAAATGGTTCAATTACAAGTGAATAATTCATAGGCATTTCTTGACGTCTACTAATATTACCAATTCTTTGACATTCATCGCAAGACAAAACAAACTTGCGGGCATCTTTGAAGAGAGTAGGCCAATAAAAACCGGATTGCAATACCTTATGTCAGTTCTATCTCCAGCGTGGTGTCCTCCATAAGCTTCGGAATGACACTTGCGTAGGATTTGTTCCTGTTCATGCTCAGGTACACAACGTCTAATAACACCATCTACTCCTTCTTTTTAAAGATGTGGGTCATCCCAAAAGTAATGTCGCAAATCATAGAAAAACATTTTCTTTTGTTGGTATGTGAAGCTAGGTGGTATAAATTTAGCAACAATATAATTAGCATAATCAGCATACCATGGAGTGCTACGATAAGTGCTTATGACATTTAATTGTTCATCAGGAAAGCTATCATCAATAGGTAGTGGGTCATCAAGAACATTCTCTAACCTAGATAAGTTGTCTGCATACGGGTTCTCAGCTCCTTTTCTATCAACAATATGCAAATCAAATTCTTGTAGCAAGAGAACCCATCTAATAAGTCTAGGTTTAGCATCTTTCTTTTCCACAAGATATTTAATAGCAGCATGATCAGTGTGAATAGTTACTTTAGAATCAACAATATAGGGTCTGAATTTATCACAAGCAAATACAAGCTGCTAAAAGTTCATTTTCGGTAGTAGCATAATTTCTTTGAGCATTGTCTAGAGTCTTACTAGCATAATGGATAACATTTAATTTCTTATCAACTCTTTGCCCTAGAACAGCACCTACATCATAATCACTAGCATCACACATAATTTCAAAGGGTAAATTCCAATCAGGTGGCTAAACAACAGGTGCAGAGACTAATGCTTTCTTAAGTATTTCAAATGATTCTACACAATCATCATCAAAAACAAATGGTACATCCTTTTGTAATAAATTAGTCAGAGGCCGAGAAATGTTTGAGAAGTCCTTAATGAACCTCTTATAAAATCCGGCGTGACCAAGGAAACTTCTTATACCTTTGATGTCCTTGGGACATGGCATCTTTTCAATAGCATCAACCTTGGCTTTATCAACTTCAATACCTCTTTCGAAACTTTGTGCCCCAAGACAATACCTTCATTAACCATAAAGTGGCACTTTTCCCAATTCAAGAAAAGATTAGTTTCTTCACATCTCTGCAAAACTTCGATCAAGATTGCTCAAGCAATCATCAAAGAAGGAACCATAGACGGAAAAATCGTCCATGAAAACCTCATAAATTTTTTCACAAAAATCAGAGAATATAGCCATCACGCATCTTTGAAAGGTAGCAGGTGCATTACATAAACCAAAAGGCATACGTCTATAAGCAAAAGTACCAAAAGGGCATGTAAAAGTAGTCTTTGATTGATCTTTAGCCGACCACGGTATTTGAGAGAAACCAGAATAACAATCTAGAAAGCAATAGTGTGTATGTTTGCATAATCTTTCTAGCATTTGATCAATAAAAGGTAAGGGGTAAAGATCTTTCTTAGTAGCTTTATTTAATTTGCGGAAATCAATTACCATCCTATAACCTGTAATAATTCTTTGCGGGATCAATTCATCTTTATCGTTAGGAACAACGGTAATACCTCCCTTCTTAGAGACACAATGGACAGGACTTACCACTGACTATCAGCAACGGGATAAATTATACCTGCCTCCAGAAGCTTGAGTATTTCTTTTCTTACCACTTCTTTCATTTTAGGATTCAAACGTCGTTGAGGATCACGAACTGGTTTGGCATCCGCTTCCAAATTTATTTTATGTTGACATAGAGTGGGACTAATGCCCTTAAGATCATCGAGAGTATATCCAATAGCGGCACGGTGCTTCTTCAGAGTTTTCAATAATCTTTCTTCTTCATGCTCTGAAAGGTTAGCACTAATAATAACAGGATATATTTTATTTTCATCAAGATAAGCATATTTAAGATTATCAGGCAACGGTTTAAGCTCAAACACGGGATCACCCTTGGGTGGAGGAGGATCCCCTAGGATTTCAACAGGCAAATTGTGTTGCAGAATAGGTTCCTGTTTAAAGAATACTTCATCTATTTCCCTTCTTTCATTCATGAACATATCATTTTCATGGTCTAGCAAATAATGTTCTAAAGGATCCCTAGGAGGTACGGCAATAGAAGCAAGACCAATAATATCATCCTTACTAGACAATTCTTCCTCACGATGTTGTTTACTAAATTTAGAGAAATTAAACTCATGAACCATATCATCCAAGCCAATAGTAACAACATTCTTTTCGCAATCTATCCTAGCATTAACAGTGTTCAAGAAGGGTCTACAAAATATAATGGGACAAAAGCTATCTTGTTGGGAACCAAGAACAAGAAAATCAGTGGGATATTTAGTTTTCCCACACAAGACTTCAACATCTATAACAATTCCCATTGTAGATATAGTATCTCTATTGGCAAGTTTAATTGTAACATCAATATCTTCTAACTCAGCAGGTGCAATATCATGCATAATTTCTTTGTATAAGTCAATGGGTATTACACTAGCACTAGCACCCATATAACATAAACCATGATAACAATGATCTCCTATTTTAACAGAAATAACAAGCACGCCTACCACAGGTCTATGTTTATCTTTAACGCTAGGTTTAGCAATTCTAGCAGATTCACCGCAGAATTGAATAACATGCCCATCAATATTATCAGACAAGAGATCTTTAACAATATCAATATTAGGTTCCACTTTGACTTGCTCAGGAGGTGTATAAGTTCTAATATTGTTTTTACGAACAACAGTTGAAGTTTTAGCATGATCCTTTACTCTAACAGGGAAAGGTGGTTTCTCAACATAAGCGGTAGGAACAATAGGATCATTATAAGTGACCGTCTTTTCTTCAACTTTAATAGGTGCAGCTACTTTTACTTCTATGGGAGATGATATTTAAACCACTTCTCCTTGGGGAGATCAACATAAGTAGCAAAAGATTCACAAAAAGAAGCTACTATCTCAGAGTCAAGTCCATATTTAGTGCTAAACTTATGGAAAATATCAGTATCCATAAAAGATTTATCACAATCAAACTTAGGTGTCATACCTGACTCCTTACCTTCATCGAGGTCCCAATCTTTAGAGTTGCGTTTAATTCTATCAAATAAATTCCATTTAAATTCAATAGTCTTCATCATAAAAGAGCCCGGCAAGAAGTATCGAGCATGGTGCGATTCTTATCGAGAAAAGCCGAGCATAAAAATTCTAAAGACTTGTCACTCTTGAGAGCTCATGATTGGGGAATGAATATAACATTGATTTAAGCCTCCCCCAAGCTTGAGCAATGCTTTCTCCTTCGCGAGGCTAAAATTTATATATGTAATTGCGATCACGATGAACAAGATGTATAGGGTAATACTTTTGATGAAATTCCAATTTCAATCTTTTATAGTTCCACGATCTCGTATCATCACATAGCCTATACCATGTCAATGCGTCTCCCTTCAAAGATAAAGGGAAGACCTTCTTCTTAACAACATCATCGGGTATACCTGCAAGCTTAAATAGTCCACAAACTTCATCCACATAGAGTAGATGTTCATCAGGATGCTTTGTTCCATCTCCTGTAAAAGTATTACCTATCAGTTTTTCCATCATAACCAAAGGAATTTCAAAAGGAGTTTCATTTTCAATAGGTTCAGTAGGTTGAGGAGCAACTCTTTGCTCTACTGGACGGGGTGAAGATACCCCGAACAAGCCCCTCAGAGAATTACTTTCCATAGTAACAAGTGACAATAAATTTCAGCACACTATATAAATTTTTCCTTACCAAATTCCACCTACCAAAGGCGCTACACTCCCCGGCAACAGTGCGGAAAGAGTCTTGATGACCCACAAGTATAGGGGATCTATCGTAGTCCTTTCGATAAGTAAGAGTGTCGAACCCAACGAGGAGCGAAGGAAATGATAAGCGGTTTTCAGCAAGGTATTCTCTGCAAAATCTTGAAATAAGTGGTAACGAGATAGTTTTGTGATAAGATAAATTGTAACGAGCAACAAGTAACAAGAGTAAATAAAGTGCAGCAAGGTGGCCCAATCCTTTTGTAGCAAAGGACAAGCCTGGAAAAACTCTTATAATAGGAAAAGCGCTCCCGAGGACACATGGGAATATCGTCAAGCTAGTTTTCATCACGCTCATATGATTCGCGTTTGGTACTTTGATAATTTGATATGTGGGTGGACCGGTGCTTGGGTGTTTTATTACTTGAACAAGCATCCCACTTATGATTAACCTCTATTGCAAGGATCCGCAACTACAACAAAAGTATTAAGGTAAACCTAACCATAGCATGAAACATATGGATCCAAATCAGCCCCTTACGAAGCAACGCATAAACTAGGGTTTAAGCTTCATCACTCTAGCAACCCATCATCTACTTATTACTTCCCAATGCCTTCCTCTAGGCCCAAATAATGGTGAAGTGTTATGTAGTCGACGTTCACATAACACCACTAGAGGCTAGACAACATACATCTCATCAAAATATCAAACGAATACCAAATTCACATGACTACTAATAGCAAGACTTCTCCCTTGTCCTCAGGAACAGACGTAACTACTCACAAAGCATATTCATGTTCATAATCAGAGGGGTAATAATATGCATAAAGGATCTGAACATATGATCTTCCACCAAATAAACCAACTAGCATCAACTACAAGGAGTATTCAACACTACTAGCAACCTACTAGCACCAATCCCGGACTTGGAGACAAGAATTGGATACAAGAGATGAACTAGGGTTTGGAGATGAGATGGTGCCGGTGAAGATGTTGATGGAGATTGCCCTCTCCCGATGAGAGGAGCGTTGGTGATGATGATGGTGATGATTTCCCCCCGGGAGAAGTGTCCCCGGCAGAACAGCTCTGCCGGAGCCCTAGATTGGTTCCGCCAAGGTTCCGCCTCGTGGCGGCGGAGTCTCGTCCCGAACGGTGGGTGCATGTTTTTTCTCATCGAAAGACTTCCTATAGGAGAAGATGGACGTCGGAGAGCCACCGGGGGGCCCACGAGGTAGGGGCGCACCCTGGCGCGCCCCCACCCTCGTGAGCGGTGTGGGCCTCGGCCTTCATCTTTGGCGACGATTTTTCTTTATTTATTTTAAGATATTCCGTGGAGTTTCAGGACTTTTGGAGTTGCACATAATAGGTCTCCAATATTTGCTCCTTTTCACCTTGCAATTCCAGTGCGCATTCTCCCTCTTCATGTAAACCTTGTAAAATAAGAGAGAATAGCCATAAGTATTGAGATATAATGTGAAATAACAGCCCATAATGCGATAAATATCGATATAAAAGCATGATGAAAAATGGACGTATCAGCAATCAACAGCCTCCTTATTACGCGAAAAAAATGATTCCTCCCACTGACATCTGGGGCGCACCGGTTGGGAGGCCGACCTGTGGGCCTACTAAGTTGACGCGTATGCAGGGCTTGTCAACTTAGTAAATAAACGATTCTAGTAGCAGTAACCATTGGATTTGAATCGAACGGTCCTGCTGCCTCTTCAATCGCTGCTCTTCTTGCACCAGCCGCCCAAACCAGCGCCGGCGAGACTGCCTGCTCCTGCCTCCAGTGGACGGCTGTGCTGCCATTAAGGCCTCACCGCCCCCTACTACTCCCACCGCTAGCCAGACCCTGCGGCGACAGCAACCTCACACCGCAGCTGAACCAGTGAACCCTCGTACTCCTCTCCGCGTGGGCATCCACTGCCGCGTCTTCCCCGGCTCCGCGTCATCCCCTTCCTAGGTCTCGCCATCGTCCACCACCTCGGATGCGCTCGGCACGGAGTGGTCAACATGGTCAACGAATGACACCATCGGAAGTAGACTGTGCATGGAGAGGCTGATAGCTGGGTCCACGGTCGCACGCAAGGAAATGCCTCCTTATTACGCGCAAAATAATGATTCCCTCACCTGACAGCTGGGACCCACCGGAAGGGCCTCTGTATTTCGCGAAAAAACGTTCCCACCGCTGACAGGTCGGACCCACCAGCTATATCTTCGCACGCAAGGAAGTGCCTCCTTATTACACACAAAAAAAGAATACCCCCTGCTAGCTGGGACCCACAATAGTGGGAGGCTGACTTGTGGGCCAACTAAGTTGACGGGGATGGAGGGCTTTGTCAACTTAGTCAATATGAGCGATTCTAGCTCCAGTGACCGTACGATGTCCATCCAACGGCCCTAGTGCTTCTTCAACCTCTGGTCTTCTTGCCCCAGCCGCCCAAACCAGTGCCGGTCGTGCCTCGTGCTCCTACCTCCCATGGCCGGCAGCGATGCCGCGGAGGCCTCACCGCCCCCTACTACTCCCACCGCTGGCCAGACCATCCCTCTACTCACACACACCCCCTGTTATTTTGTGGCGACGGCAGCCTCACACCGCAGTCGAACCAGTGAACCCTCGTACTCCTCTCCACGTGGGCATCCACTGCCGCGTCTTCCCCGGCTCTGCGTCGTCCCCTTCCTAGGCCTCGCCGTCGTCCACCACCTTGGTGCTCTCAGTCCGGCGTGGTCAACGACCGACTTCAATCGGAAGAGTACCGTACGTGGAGAGGCTGACAGCTGGGTCCATGGCCCCAGCCCAGTTTTTTTGTGATTTGCCAAGTAAGACGCTTTGTCAGGCCTATTAGGCTGCAAATCTTTCAAGACGAGGAGAGCTTCATTCGGCTGGCCGAGAAAATGGCCTTCCAGTAATGAGAAATGGGTTGTACATTTTTAAAACACATCAAATCGGCAATTAGTTTCAAATTTCTTTTTTTCATTTTGAGATTTTAAATTGCATTGATTTTTATGCGTGGACAATTTGTTGGATTTTATATTGATATACATTTTTAAAATTAGTTTGAATGTGACTCGAAATTTCGGGATTAAAAACAGTTCAGACCACACCGAAATATGCAAAATTTCATATAATTTTTAAACCGTGGCCACAATATGGGCTGTAATGCTAACAAAAAGAATATGGGCTCCAAAAAAACCTTAAGAATTAGCAAATGGGCTGTAAATTATTAGAAATAATGGTAGATGGGTTGTATGTTGTTTTCCATAGATTTGAGGCTTTCCTAAAAAAAGGTTGACGCACAGCAAAGGATCGTTGGATGTCCATCCAACGGCCGTCGTCTTCTTAAATCTCTGCTCTTCTGCTCGGCCGCTCAAACAAGCGCTGTGGGACTGCCTGCTCCCTCCTCCCATGGTGGCTGTGTGCCACTTGAGCCTCACCGCCCACCGTACTCCCATCACTGGCCTAGCCATCACTCTAATCACCCACACTGTTGTTATTCTCCCGTGACGGCAGACGAACTAGTAAACCCTCAGTGCAACAGACTCCCCTCCGCGTGGGAAACAACTGCCGAGTCTTCCCTGGCTCCGTGTCGTTCCCTTCCTAGGCCTCGTTGTCATCCACCGCCCTGGTGCTCTCGGCACGGCCTGGTCAACGTGTTCAATGACTGACATGCATCTGAAGTGGATTGTACGTGGAGAGGCTGACAGCTGGGTCCATGGCGGCCGCAAGGAAGTGCCTCCTTATTACGCGCAAAATAATTATTCCTCCACCTGATAGCAGGGACCCATCGGACGGGCCACCGTATTTCGTGAAAAAAACGTTTCCCCCTGACTGCTAGGACCCACCAGCTACATCTTCGCACACAAGGAAGTGCGTCAGGGAAAAAAATGATTCGCCCCCCTGACTGCTGGGACCCACTAGCTACATCTTTGCACGGAAGGAAGTGCCTGACAGTCGGGACCCACCTGGTTGAAGCGTACGTAGCGTTGTCATTCTGGTCGCGAACATGTACGTACATACTGGTCGATGTAGAGGCACGCACGTGTCATAGTAGAAGCGCACATGTAGAATGTACACGTACGAACAGCGGCCAGGGTGCAAGAAAGAAAATACGGCCACATACGTACATACGGGAGGAGTCTCGAATGCCTACTCGCGCATACGTACGGCCAGGGCTCGTGTACATGACTGGGTCGGAATAGAGTAACCTGCATCATCGTCGTGTTCATGGGGAGGCAACAGAATGCATTGTGTTCATCAGGAGGCAACGGAACACGTGGGAGCCAACCGGCTTGGACGGAACAGCCGATAGAAACGAGGCCTGGCGTACCACAGAACGGAGGAAACGGCCTTGTGTTCGACCAGCCATGTTTGAAACGGGATCCTGTTCATCGGGAGGGGTCTGGTGTACCGCAAAATGGAGGAAACGGACCTCCTACGGTCGAAACGGGGGTCCTGTTGACCGGGAGGGGTGTGGCGTACCGCAAAACGGAGGAAACGGACTTGTGTTGGAGCGCTACGGTCGAAACGGGGCTCCTGTTCATCGGGAGGGGTGTGGCGTACCGCAAAACGGGACTCCACGGGATCTTATTCATCACCACTGCCGACCCCTCCGGCCTGCCACGAGCTCTGTTCATCCACCGTCGACCTCCTCCGGGCTCCACCTGATCGTTCATCCACAGGCTCCTGTTCATCCAGCCTCCACCGCGCGCTACTCCACCGGCTACTGTTCAACCAGCCCTCTCCACAGGCTCCTGTTCAACCACCCCTCCAAGGGCTACTGTTCATCCAGCCCTCCATCATCTACTGTTCATCCAGCCCTCCACGGGGTGGTCCTGTTTATCCAGCCCCAACCGGCTCGATCGATCGGGGTCCTGTTCATCCAGAGGCAACACCACGGGGTCCTGTTCATCCACCCCCACCGGGAACTGTTCATCCAAACCCCCCAGCAACGCTCACTGTTCATCCAGAGGCAGCATCGATCGGCTTCACTTAGCAGCAGTAGCGAAGGAATCGCTCGATCAGGTTCGATTAACGACCATCGATCGATCTCTCGGGTTCGATGTCGTAGCCTGCGGTTACTGTCGCCGGGTTCAGTTAGAGCCCAACGTCTCGCTCGAGTTCAGTTAGAGTCCAACGCTTCACACCCACGCGCATGCATGTACGAGAGAAACGCGCATCGCTCGGCCCCGACCACCCACCGTAACCGGGAACACCCTGATATTTTCCTCGCCCTCGCTTCTACCACAGTTTTTTCCATCATGGACGGCCCAAAGAATGTCATGCATCTGCGTCTCCGGCCCGCCCAGGACGAAAAGCCCATTTTCTGTCATGTTTTTTTGTCATAGAAGTAGGACCGCACAACATCTATGATGATACCGGGTTTTGTCACAATTATCATCATAGAAGTGTCATAAGTATGACAGAAAATATTTTCGTTCGGCCCAAAATGCCACGGACGTGTCTTTTTTTTGTAGTGAAGTGTGATGATCATCATTATTAAAGCATTGTCCCGTGTGAGGAAAAAAAGAGAAAGGCCAAATTAAAAAAAAGAGAAAGGCAAAAAAAAGAGAAAGGCCAAATAAAAAAAGTAGAAGGCCCAAAAAATGAGAGAAAAATAGAGAAGGGACAATGCTACTATCCTTTTTCCGCACTTGTGCTTCAAAGTAGCACCATGATCTTCATGATATAGAGTCTCTTATTTTATCACTTTCATATACTAGTGGGAATTTTTCATTATAGAACTTGGCTTGTATATTCCAACAATGGGCTTCCTCAAAATGCCCTAGATATTCGTGAGCAAGCAAGTTGGATGCACACCACTAGATTCTTTTGTTGAGCTTTCAGACATTTATAGCTCTAGTGCATCCATTGCATGACAATCCCTACTCCTCTCATTGACATCAATTGACGGGCATCTCCATAGCCCGTTGATTAGCCGCGTCGATGTGAGACTTTCTCCTTTTTTATCTTCTCCACATAACCTCCATCATCGTATTTTGTTCCACCTATAGTGCTATGTCCATGGCTCACGCTCATGTATTGTGTGAAAGTTGAAAAAGTTTGAGAATACTAAAGTATGAAACAATTGTTTGGCTTGTCATCGGGGTTGTGCATGATTTGAGCATTTTGTGTGACGAAGATGGAGCATAGCCAAACTATATGATTTTGTAGGGATGAACTTTCTTTGGCCATGTTATTTTGAGAAGACATAATTGCTTGGTTAGTATGCTTGAAGTATTATTATTTTTATGTCAATATTAAACTTCTGTCTTGAATCTTTTGGATCTGAACATTCATGCCACAATAAAGAAAATTACATTCATAAATATGCTAGGTAGCATTCCACATCAAAAATTATGTTTTTATCATTTACCTACTCGAGGACGAGCAGGAATTAAGCTTGGGGATGCTGATACATCTCCAACATATCTATAATTATGTATTCATGCCATGTTTATAATATTTCTACATGATTTTGGTATGATTTGGTTAGAACTAACCCGGATTGATGTTGTTTTCAGCAGAACTACCGTGGGGTTGTTTTTGTGCAGAAATAGAAGTACTCGGAATGCGCTGAAAATCAACGAAGATTTTTTCTGGAAAATATCAAAAATACTGGAACGAAGAGTTACCGAAGGGGTGTCCTATGGGCCCCACGAGGGTGGACGGCGCCCCCCTGCCTCGTGGACTCCCTGTGGGGCCCCCTAACTTGTTCTCGACGCCAACCCCTCCTATAAATCCCCAAACTTCGAGAACTTAACCTAGATCGGGTGTTCCGCAGCCGCAAGCCTTTGTAGCCAACAAAAACCAATCGGGGCCCTGTTCCGGCACCTTGCCAGAGCGGGGATCCCTCACCGGTGGCCATCTTCATCAGCTCGGCACTCTCCATGACGAGGAGGGAGTAGTTCACCCTCTGGGCGAGGGTATGCACTAGGACCTACGTGTTTGATCTCTCTCTCTATCTCTCGTGTTCTTGATATGGCACGATCTTGATGTATCGCGAGCTTTGCTATTATAGTTGGATCTTATGATGTTTCTCCCCCTCTACTCTCTTGTAATGGATTGAGTTTTCCCTTTGAAGTTATCTTATCGGATTGAGTCTTTAAGGATTTGAGAACACTTGATGTATGGCTTGCATGTGCTTATCTGTGGTGACAATGGGATATTCACGTGATCTACTTGATCTATGTTTTGGTGATCAACTTGCGGGTTCTGTGACCTTGTGAACTTATGCATAGGGGTTGGCACACGTTTTTGTCTTGACTCTCCGGTAGAAACTTTGGGGCACTCTTTGAAGTTCTTTGTGTTGGTTGAATAGATGAATCTGAGATTGTGTGATGCATATCGTATAATCATACCCACAGATACTTGAGGTGACATTGGATTATCTAGGTGACATTAGGGCTCTGGTTTATTAGTGTCTTAAGGTGTTATTCTAGTACGAACTCTATGATAGATCGAACGGAAAGAATAGCTTCTTGTTATTTTACTACGGACTCTTGAATAGATCGATGAGAAGGATAACTTTGAGGTGGTTTCTTACCCTACAATAATCTCTTCGTTTGTTGTCCGCTATTAGTGACTTTGGAGTGACTCTTTGTTGCATGTTGAGGGATAGTTATATGATCCAATTATGTTATTATTATTGAGAGAACTTGCACTAGTGAAAGTATGAACCCTAGGCCTTGTTTCCTAGCATTGCAATACCGTTTACGCTCACTTTTACCACTTGCTACCTTGTTGTTTCTATATTTTCAGATTACAAAAACCTATTTCTACCATCCATATTGCACTTGTATCACCATCTCTTCATGAACTAGTGCACCTATACAATTTACCATTGTATTGGGTGTGTTGGGGACATAAGAGACTCTTTGTTATTTGGTTGCAGGGTTGTTTGAGAGAGACCATCTTCATCCTACGCCTCCCACAGATTAATAAACCTTAGGTCATCCACTTGAGGGAAATTTGCTACTGTCCTACAAACCACTGCACTTGGAGGCCCAACAACGTGTACAAGAAAAAGGTTGTGTAGTAGACATCAGTCTTCCTCAATTTTAGTGGAACTGCACAAAATTGGATGGCCATTGTTGTTCTGCCTCACTGTCCTCTGCCACGTGGTTCTTCCTTCCTCGAGCTTGATTAATGAGAAGAAATAGACCACAATGAGGATTTGTCGAACTTCATAGGTTCCTCACCTAAACTTGATGCCAAATGGATGATGCATCACCATGATGACCTATCGATGCTCATGGTTGCGCCTCATGGTTGCGTCGGCTGGTGAATCTGATCGATTTTCCACGAAAAATAAGTTGTCTTCCATCAGTGCTCTTTGCTTGTTACCCACAAAGATGATATCCTTCAGCAGTTCACCTTGGTTGCGTTGGAGACGCAGTCGTCTTTCACGTTGGTGCAATTTTATCACTCAATTGGCTATGAACCAAATATTTCCTCAAAGAAGGATCGACGTTGGTACTACGAGCATAAGCTTTGTATTGATTTCTAAGCCTTCTCACAACTTTGTCTTCAGCTCCCCTGTAATTTTATTTGTCCAGCTATTAACTTTGATTAAAAAATGGTGTGGACTAAAAACCCGGATGGACGTAGTAGCCCTCCATTTTTATTTACTCCGCATATTAGATTTGACTGAAGTCAAACTTTATAAAGTTTGACCAAGTTTAGGCCGAACACAACAAACCATAATTATTGAGAGAGGGGAAATTGTACATACTCTCAAACCTTTCCAATAATTGAAATTAAAATTCTTTATTTGTACACACTCTCACACGTTTCAGATAATTTTGGCGCATGTGTGGTTGTTCACTTAAGAGAGGATAGTGTACCGCACGCCCCAGACAGGAAGTGCGACCAGGACACATGGATCGTTAGTTCATCGGAAGTAGTAGTTTTCTTCACTGGTACGTTAAATTAAGAGTTTCGTTTCGTACTTACACAATTTAAAACGATCGTTATGGAGAGAATAAGAAAACCACACCACTATATATTAGTAGTATACACGAGTACTATATGGACGCAACTTCATTGACTTAGTGCACCTGACTTTGGGTTTATGACAGGTGGGCCCAAAATGTGGCTGGCCCACCTGTCATACAGCCAAAAGCACGTGCAGTTAAGGCACCGGAGCTCGATCCATTACTACGATAAATATGTAGTACTATATAAGTTGGAGCCTCGGTAGCTTGTTAGCTAGAGTTTGCACTCTCCACACTCTCGCCCTACATATATATATATATATATATATATATATATATATATATATATATATATATATATATACACACACGCTGGAGGCTCAGCGTTCCTTTGCTAGGGTTTGCTATATCCACAGTCTCTCACCCAGTCACCCTCTTCACCAGATCTAAACAAGACTGCGTTGGCCTCTGTCTCTCCCCCCCCCCTCACAGCTGGTGAAGGAGGCATCCGGATCTCGTCGCACCGGGAAGGGGAGGAGGTGCAGCGTTCACTCTATCACCTTCGGTGAGGGAGGCAATCCACTGCCAGCTGCGCTGTTCTCTTTCACCCCGCGCCTATGCGGGAGGGCCACCGACCCCTTCTTCCTCGCTGTCGTACATAGTGCGGGAAGATCCGGCCTACCGCCGCACGCCTTGCCACATCCCGACGACCCTAAGGTATAAATTTCTTTGAAACCGTCATTGCTCTAGCTGCATGTGGATCTTTTTCGATTCTGTAGTCGAATCTAGGTCTTGGTTCAAAGAGGAAAGAAGGGTGCGGTGGGGTGGAGCATGAATCTAGGACGTGGTTCAATGAGGAAATGAGGGAGGGAAAGTAGTATGGACTGGCTATCCAGCCGCTTTGTTGGTCGAAAAGGGAAAAAGGGGGTAACTCAGTACACACATCTGTAAGGAATCGATCTCTTTGTTGAAAAGGGAAAGAAACTGGGGGGTCGGGTAGTTTGTGCAGGACTAGATTTGCTGCCCTCACATAGGAAACAAGTTCAAATAGAACAAATATGGGACTAACGCAGATATGCTGCTTGGCTCCATACTCTGCATCACCCATTTATACGTGTGGACGCACATGGTGCTGGCATGTCCCATGTCCCATGTCCCATACAACTATTTTGCTGTCGTTAATCTAAGAATGCTGCTGGAAAATTAAAGCAATGCCATTGTTAAAAGTAAATTACCTTCTTAATGAATGTTGTTTTAAGAGAATGTCTCTATTAATATGAATCAATGCAACCGTTTTAGAAATGCTACTGTCCTACTTTGTTTTCCATCAAGATAAGTTAGATTCTTCTTTTTGTCATCGTTTGTTTCATCCTCCTTTATTGGACAGTAATTGTTTCCTTTTTTGCCTCTGTTAAAACAGGGATATCTATTCAACTTGTTGCTATAGCAAACTTAAACATCACACCGGCGACTTTGCTTGATTTCAGTGCAACTGCACAAAACGAGATTGGATTTCCTATTCGTGTTGGCAGATTCGTAGGTGATCTTGTGTGCGTCATGACAGGTTGGTACTTGCCTTATCCACATGATCATGCAGTGTGTTTTGAGATGATGTGCTACTTGTATTGGTACTGTTTTAAATAAATGTTGAATTGAAGCTATTGTATTGCTCTCTTTTCCCATTAAGTAGTGAACAAAAAAGGTACCAACCCAGACACGATGCTTGTTGCTTTGTTACAACAAACTCTGCATCACCCCCTTATAAGTAGATGGAAGCACATGGTGTTGTTGCACCCACTCTCCCCTGGAACTGTTTATGCGTTTTCTTAATCTAATGCCGCTGGTAAAATTAAGCAATGCCACTCTTAGAATTAACTACTGAACTGTTTTAAGAGAATTTCTCTATTAATATGAATCAATGCAACCGTTTTAGAAATGCTACTATCTTATACTTTGTTTTCCATCAAGATAAGGTAGATGCTTCTTTTGTGGCTGCATGTTTCATCCTCCTTTATTGGCCGATGGTGATTCTTTTTTGCCTCTGTTAAGACAGGATATCTATTCAACTTGTTGCTATTGTAGACCGGATTTCCATATATGTGTTGAGATCTCTTTTAGGTCTTCCTCGGAGTTGTTTCAAATTTTGGTCTTGAAAGGTCAAGACCGACTTTCCTCGAAATTAACTCTTGAATCTTAGTTCAAAACTACAACACTTGTTAGGGATCTGTGGGAGTACCATTTCTGTTAGGGATCGGCCAGAGTACATGTTTAAGAAATGTGTTGTTCGGATAATGTCTCTGTTATTATATATCAGTTAAAGTGTTTTACAAATGGTACTATCCTGTTTTGTAGTTCTTTCTACATGTTTAACCAGGGTATTGTTAAGGTAATGTCTCGGTTAAAATGAATCAGTCGCATTGTTTTAGGAATGGTACTTTTCTGCTTTGTCGTTCTTTATACATATTGAAACAAGGCATTGTTAAGATAACGTCTCAGTTAATATGAATGAATCACACTGATGGAGAATTGCTACTCTCTTGCTTTGTTTCCCATTAAGATAAGGTAGATCAGTAGATGTTTTTCTTCTGGGAGTACAAGTCATCAACCGTTATTTCTCAGTAATTGTTTCCCTTATACCTATTGTTGCTTATAGGGATATCAAAATTAAAGCTCGGTTTTATTCCGACTTTGATTTTAGTTGAACTGCACAAAAGGAGCCAATGTGTCTAAGGAAAACTGCTGCATTAGTGGCTACAGTTGGTTTTACCACTTTGCGAGAAGAAGCGATCATTTGTTTGGGCTACATTACAGAAGGAATGATCGAGAAGCTTTACAGAGTATTAGTAGACGCTGGTGGCATGACTAGTCTGTAGAGGGCATAGGCAACTCTACAACACGTGGAGTGCACTGGGCAAAAAGTGCCCAAACAAGTACAAGAAGCCATGACAGGACTCCAAGTCTGTCAATGTCATTCTAAGCAACAATGATGGGGCATCTGGGTATGGTAATCTATTTACCGTACTTTCAGTTTGTTAGTCCACCAATTGTGGGTTGACACTAGGGCCAATATTCATGTGTGTGCTGATGTGTCTTTGTTTTCTTGCAGCATATAAATACGAAATCCACCGGGATGCTCAGCTTGATTTTAGTGGAACTGCACAAAATATTCAGATGGTTTGTGTCCTCCATAATACTTCATAATGCACAATACATCGAATGGTTATCTAATCATTCATCGTCACCTTGAGGCACCGGACTCTCAGATTACAAACCCTGCCCGTTCCACAATCATAGGCATTACATATTTTGAATGGGAGAAGTTTATCTGTCGGATGAGGGGTTCCGGCAAACCCTTAAGGTTCAAACACTGGGGTGCGCGCGAAGTCTTTCCCTCCTACCGATCTACGCCCTAGCTCGCTAAGTTCTCGCGGACGAACTCGACGAACTCGCAAAATAGAAAGACACGAGGTTTATACTGGTTCGGGCCACCGTTGTGGTGTAATACCCTACTCCAGTGTGGTGGTGGTGGATTGCCTCTAGGGCTGATGATGAACAGTACAAGGGAAGAACAGCCTCCTGAGGTTGAGGTGTTCTTGTGGCTATGGTAGGCTCTCGATAGGGTTGGATCAAGCTAAGATGAGATGCCCCTACTATGGTGGCTAGCTCTACTTATATAGGCCTTTGGTCCTCTTCCCAAATATCGGCGGGAAGGGAGCCAACAACGGCGGGCAAATTTGAAGGGGGACAACTAGTACAAGCTATCCTGACAAAAGCGGTCTTCGCCTGCGAAAAGCTCTGGGGGTGACGCCGTCTTGGGCTCCACGATGACCTCGGTCTCGCCGTCCTCCTGGTGTTGGTCTCGCTGCACCAATATAGAAACCTTTGCCTGATGCATTGGTACTCTTCGCCTGCGCTAGCCTCCTTAGCACCAAAGAGGAAATAAGGACGCTGCGTGCACTGGCGCCCGCCTGGTGTCGTTCGCCATGGCTCACGTCACGAGAGCCTCGTGAGGTTTGCCCCGCCTTGATATCTCCGCTCCTCGTGAGCCTGCCTGGCTAGGCCACTCCAGAGGAGGTCTTGCATCATTCGCCTCGCGAGGCTACGACCCTCGCGAAGGTCTTGGATGCCTTGTTGATGAAGATGGGCCGTCTGACTCTTTGTCTTAGCGTCGTGGGCGCACCGCGAGCAAGTCTGGGACCCCGTTGCGAGCATGACGCCGACAGTAGCCCCGGGCCCAAAGGTGCGCTTGGAAGCGGCTTGGCCGAAGCCAAGGGTCAAGTTAGGAGCACCGCGGGGCCCAAAAGCCTGTGGCCTCGGTTGACGCGTGGCGGTCGATTGGACGTGGGCGTCTCCGCTTTCCCACGCTGCCTAGGCAACTGCTTGATCTGACAAAAGGCTGGCGCGGGCAGTTCTTGCCTTCATTGCTTCCTCATCGCCTCGCTCTAGATCCCCTTTCTCCCTCCTCGCCACCGCTACCTCCAGATCTACTCCAGCTTTGCTCTGCATCTGCATCCCATGGCGCCGCGCAAGGTCAAGACTTCCTCGGCACCGGCTTGGTATGAGCCCACTCTTGAAGCGCCCACCATCACGGAGAAGAGCCTTGCCTCCGTGCGCCTACTGACAGCGGGGGAGAGCAATGAGTGGGGGAAGACGGAGCTCCGGCTCGCCTCTGACGAGCCGGAGCCTGAGGGGAGCACCTTCTTCCCTTTCTTCTCGAGCAGCGTCGCCGTTGGGTTGGTCCCTTGTAACGCCCCGGATCAAACTTTCCCTATTCGTAACTCCAACTCTTGCCTTTTCCGGAGATGTGATATGTTTTTTCCTCCATGGTTGGGTTTTATCTGTTGTTTTGCATTGTGTTCATGTCGTGCATCTCATCTCATAGCATCTTGCGCATTGCATCTGCATGTTTTCATAAAACATGCATCCGCTCATAGTTGCCGCTCCTCGCTTCTCTCCGTTGCGTTCGTTGACCGTTCCGAGACCAACCGTGTTTTCGATTACCTCTCTGCACAACCACCTAACCTCTCTTGCCAGCTCGCATCACCCTCGTGTGCGTGTCCGAAACTTACCCGAACCCAACCTGCTCAGTCATCACCATTGCATCCGGTTCATCCCCTAACATCTATAAAACATCTTCGTTTTGTTTATTGGACTCCCTAGCCTATTTTTCTCGACCACCCGATCTAAATCGGAAGGTCCAATTGGACCTCTACCCAAAATCCACTTGCTATATAGAGACCAACCCTACAATCTAGGGAGATGTCCCATCCATCCCATCACCGCGCCGCCACTCCACCCGGTCTCTCCTTCCACCTCGGGATCTTCCCAGATCCAAATCCTCCCCTCCTCGATTTCAGCCACCAGCCAACCAGCGCTGCTCCACCTCGTCTCGCGGCCTCCTCTGCTTCGCCTTGAGCCCGCAGCAACAGCACAACCTCCAGGCCAGTCCCTCGCGCTACCTCCTTTTTTCCCTTCTTCCTTCTCTGTCTCATCTCTCTCTGTCTTTCTCCGCATGTTCGAACAGGAGGCCATGGAGCCGTTGTCTTCAAGCCACCAACCTCCTTCATCTCGTGCCAGCGCTGGACCTGGAGCCCGCGACTCCCGCCTGACCTCCGCCTCGCCCTGTTCGTCCGCTGCCTCCCGAAGGCCATGGAACCTCGCTGCCGACGCTCACCCTTGCCATTGTACATCCCCGCCGTTCGGCCGCTGGATCCGGTCGTCCTCCGTCAACTTCCCCCAGATACACGCTCAGTCATCACTCTTGCCTCCCCCGCCTTCGCCGAACCTGCTTGGCCGGAGTCCGTAGGCAAACCCCTCGCTCGTTAACCTCGGCCTCTTCAAGTCCGCCGCCCGCCGCCATGGATGGCTGTGCCCGCGCCCGAGCAGTCCGCGCCTCTCTTGGCCGGATTTGGACCTGGCGCCTCCAGCTCCGTTCACTTTGTTCGGCGGTTCCCGCCGATTCGGTCGCCAGACCCCCTGCGTCTTCCTCTCCATGGCCATGGTCCTGCTGCTCTACTTGTGTTCTTGAAGCGAGAGCAGCATTTGCTCGTTCGGCGTTGACCACGCCCTCCCGTCGTGCACTGGCACGCCTCAGCGCCAAGGCCCAGCTCGCCCTCCATCTCCCCGCGCCAAGCGCCACACCGACCGGGCCTTGGCCCAGGGTGAGCAGCCCCGCCCCCTCTCCTGTGCACTTTTGGGCTGACCAGATTCGGCCCTATCCATGTTTTTTTCCCGCGGAACGATTTAGCTATTATTCCAGGATCTGCTGTTTTACAGAAAAACCCCTAAGCATCATGCATATAATATCTCACAAACAGTGCATCGGATTAAAATGAGTTAAACATGTAAAATGCTTGGAATTATATCTAGTTTCATAATATGCTGCTTTCATCCATGTTTGAGATGTTTAAAATGTTGTTTGTTTAAATTTGCTTAAGTGCCATGCTAAAATGATTTATTTCATAACTAAATAACCGTACCTCCAATTTTAATAAACTTTATATGTAAATGGGGTGGAAAAATGCCTAGTTTAACATGGTCGACTTTATTTTCCTGTTTAACAACTCTAAAATTGTGTATAGGGCAGAACAGTACCAAATTCGAAATATGGACATGAGGATTTTCCGGAATTGTTGTTTGTGGTTCCGGTCTCATTTAAACTTGCCTAGATAGGTAGTTTTATTATGCTTCACCTCTTGCCATGTTAACCAACATTTAATTTTGTTGAGTAGTTTAAACGAGATTAAACTAAATAGTTGATGTGGTGTTTCGTCAATATGCAAGTCGTTGCATATTGAGCTCCACTTAATTTGTAGTATTGTTTGTTGCATTTTGCCATGCCATGCCTCATTTAAACCGGACATGCATCATACTTGATTGTGCATCATGCCATGTTTATGATGGTTTGTTTACTATGTTGTTTGTTTCTTTCTGGGTTGCTTCTCTCGTTAGCTTCGGTTTCGTTCCGGAGTTGTGAGGATTCTTTCATTCCGGAGTTGTGAGGATTCTTTCGTTCCGGAGTTGTGAGGATCTGTTCGACTACATTCGTTTGTCTTCTTCATGGACTCGTTCTTCTTCGTTGCGGGATTTCAGGCAAGATGACCATACCCTCGAAATCACTTCTATCTTTGCTTGCTAGATGCTCGCTCTTTTGCTATGCCTATGCTACGATGCCTATCACTTGCTTATCATGCCTCCCATGTTGCCATGTCAAGCCCTAACCCACCTTTCCTAGCAAACCGTTGTTTGGCTATGTTGCCGCTTTGCTCAGCCCCTCTTATAGCGTTGTTAGTTGCAGGTGAAGATGAAGTTTGTTCCTTGTTGGAACATGGAGATGTTGTTCCTTGTTGGAACATGTTTACTTGTTGGGATATCACAATATATCTTATTTAATTAATGCATCTATATACTTGGTAAAGGGTGGAAGGCTCGGCCTTATGCCTAGTGTTTTGTTCCACTCTTGCCGCCCTAGTTTCCGTCATATCGGTATTATGTTCCCGGATTTTGCGTCCCTAACGCGGCTGGGTGATTTATGGGACCCCTTGACAGTTCGCTTTGAATAAGACTCCTCCAGAAGCCCAACCTTGGTTTTACCATTTGCCACCTAAGCCTTTTTCCCTTGGGTTCTGCAGACTCAAGGGTCATCTTTATTTAAAACCCGGGCCAGTTCTCCTTCGATTGCTAGGTCCAAACCGAAGCGATGTCCGGCGCCCACAGGAAATCGGGGTCTATGCCAACCCGACGTCTTGCACATCCGGTGTGCCACGAGAACGAGATATGTGCAGCTCCTATCGGGATTTGTCGGCACATCCGGCGGCTTTGCTGGTCTTGTTTTATTGCTGTCGAAATGTCTTGTAGTCCGAGATTCCGAGACTGATCGGGTCTTCCCGGGAGAAGGAATATCCTTCGTTGATCGCGAGAGCTTATAATGGGCTAAGTTGGGACACCCCTGCAGGGTATTATCTTTCGAAAGCCGTGCCCGCGGTTATGAGGCAGATGGGAATTTGTTAATGTCCGGTTGTAGAAAACCTGAAGTTGATCTTAATTAAAATACACCAACCGCGTGTGTAACCGTGATGGTCTCTTCTCGTGAGTCCGGGAAGTGAACACGATGTTGGAGTTATGCTTGACGTAGGTTGTTCTAGGATCACTTCTTGATCATAGTTGTTCGACCGTGCTTTTGCCTTCTCTTCTCGCTCCCATTTGCGTATGTTAGACACCAGATATGCTAGTCGCTTGCTGCAGCTCCACCTCACTACCTTCTCCTACCCATAAGCTTAATTGCTGAGTCCCCGTGACTCACAGATACTTCCAAAACCAGTTTGCAGGTGCCGATGAAACCGTGCAGGTGACGCATCCGAGCTCAAGGAGGAGATCGATGAAGATCCTGTTCATTGTGTTGTTTTGTTTCAGCTGATCAGTAGTGGAGCCCAGTTGGGACGATCGGGGATCTGTGTAGCATTTGGGGTAGTCTTCTTTTATTTTGGTTCCGTAGTCGGACCTTGATTGTATCTGTATGATGTAATGCTTTACTCATGTATTGTGTGAAGTGGCGATTGTAAGCCAACTATGTATCTCTTTCCCTTATGTATTACATGGGTTGTGCGAAGATTACCTCACTTGCGACATTGCTTTCAATGCGGTTATGCCTCTAAGTCGTGCTTCGACACATGGGAGATATAGCCGCATCGAGGGCGTTACATCCCTCCTTTCTCCGATTTCTTTTATGAAGTCCTCGACCACTACGGTCTGCAGCCATTGCATCTCCATCCCAACTCTGTCCTCCTCCTGTCCATCTTCGCCTACTACTGTGAGGCGTACCCGGGCGTTATGCCGTACGTGGCGCTCCTGCGCCATCTCTTCTTCCTCCGTGTCAGCGAGACGCACATCTCCAAATGCGCTAATTTCGTTGCATGCGACAAGGCCAACTCGATCTCGAGCATCGGGAAGAGGGCCGACAACATTCGATCCAAGTGGGTCATGATGGACGCCAAGCATGCCGACCCTCGCCTGGCATTGCCAATGGAGGCACCCCCTTCCAACGGGGGGTGGCCCAAGGCGGAGCTTGCCGATGAGCGGGCATCACCAGTGTTGGGGCAGATGATGACCGATTTGAAGCCAGGCAACGCGAGGGCGGCCAAGGTAACGGGGGCAATGCTCCTGAGGGAGTTCTTGATGCTGCGGGTTGCTCCACTCCAGCGCCCCCCCCTGTGGGAGCTTGAAGAAGAGGGAAACAAGACCCGCCTGAGGCCGGGGGACCTGCCTGGCGATGAATTGGACGCCGTCCTGCACCTCATAGTCGGGGACAACCAGGAGTACCCGCCTAGCGCCTTCGTTCCCTTGTATCAACGCAGGGACCCGGAGGAATTCGTTGCCTCCAGGCCGACTTTTGACGTGCACGGGCCGGTGCCGCCGGCGCTTCTGGGGGCTCCTAGCGGCACAGAAACCGGTGGAGGTGTCTTCTGGCGAGTCCCGCGGAGAGGGGGAAGAGGTGGTGGACTCGGAGAAGACTCTGGAGGAGGTGGGGGAGACTTCCCCTCTGAGTAAGGCCGAGATTCTCCGCGCCCTTCCTGACGATGCTGAGGCCGACGCCTACCAAGGGGAGAGGGAGCAGCCCCTCGTCCCGACAAGGGGTAGGTTGTCGCTGGTGGCCCACGGTGCCGCCTCCACCCTGGCACCTCCTGGGGCTAGCACCAGCTCTGCCTCTGCTCCGCCTGGCGCCGTCGGAGCCCGAACGCCTGTTCCTCAGGTCCCGAAGCTGTCAGGTTTCAAGCTTCCCAAGCAGACAGTGGAATACATCGCAGTGGATCGGTAAGTGTCTTGAGCTTCACCTTGTCCTTGTTTGTGCTCGCCATTTCCTAATGCTTTCCCTTGGTTGATCAGGCCGATGTCTTCGGCGAAGAAGAGGAAAGAGGATACCGTGGCCGTGCCTCCCTCCGTGGAGAAAGGAGGCAGCAGCGCCTGAATCTCCCCAGCCCAATCGTCCCAGCGAGGCCAAGAGGAGCATCGCCGCGTGGAATCAGCCCCCATGGCCCCATTGGCTCCGGAGGTGCCGGCACTTGGCGCAGTTGATGAGGTCCCAGCTATTCCGGAACCCGTGATCTCCCAGGTCCTGGTGACGAAGTCGCCTCCTCCCACTGTTACGCCTCCACTCCCAGGTTCTTCTACTCCTGCTACTGTTTCGGAGATGACCCAGCTGCAGGCGGATCTCCTGAGCGCGGACCCATGCCTTGCGGCCGGGCTCTGAGCTAACCTCGAGTAGCTCCGCTCCGACTTGGCTGTTCACGCGGCGCTGGGCCGGGCCGCTGCGGCTTCTGAGAAGGAGAAGCAGAGTGCCACCAATGCCGCAGCCGATCGTGAGGCGGCACTGAAAGACGCCAAGGCCGCCCGTGAGCACTGCCAGGTGCTGGAGGACGAGCTGCAGAGTCTGCGCGACAAGCATGCCGAAGAAGCACGCTGCCGCCAAGCAAGGGAGAAAGAGATGAAGGCCCGGGAGGACACCGTCAAAAACCGTGATGGTGAGCTGGCGGAATTGGGGAGGACGCAGGCCGCCGAGCGCAACCGGTTGTAAGAGCTGGAGCGGAAGGCGATGGCGAGGGAGGCCGATCTCGATGCCAAGGCGTGAGTCCTGGCCGAAGACAGCGTGGCCTTCGCTGATCTCGAGAAGAGATCTCGCCAGGTGCTGAAGACAATGTACGAGAACGGCCTGGTGAAGTCGCTTGCCACTGACGAGGATGGCCCCGCCCAGCTGCTTCCTCTCTTGGTGGAGGCGCTGGAGGAAGTCGTTGATGGTGTTGGTCCCATGGCGTAGGCGGAAGCTCGCGTCCTGTCTTCAGCTGCGTTAACCCGCGTCTTCAGCCACCTGCACCTTCGTGACCCTAGCGCGTGCCTTGACGAGCTGCTGGAGCCTGTTGCTGAAGATCAATGCGAGGCTGCCGCCGCAGCCGTGCAAGGTCAGGTGGAGGCCTTGCTGAAGAAGTTCCGCGGCTTTGTCTCCGCTCCTCTGTCTGGCGACGCCGCCGATCCTGCGGCGGGTGGTGAAGGCGAGAACATCATTGCCCACGGGGAAGCGCCTTCTACAGGCGATGGCGGCGTCCAGGGGTGACCTGCAGCTATTTCTCCCGTTTTGTTCCTGCAACATGTATCATGCCTCATGGCGGCGTTTAGACTTTTCATTTGGTACTGTGAGGACAACATGCTTGTAATATTTGCTTCGAGATTTTCGATTTCCTTCCTAGTTGCTTTGCTTTCTGCGTCGGCAGAGCCCGGCCCCACGCATACCTCAACCGCCATTGGGCCGACCGAAGACCAGGACGAACCAAGGAGTGAGGGGCTACGTGACCAGTTAGGCTCCTGAGTGGCGATGCTCAGGAGTCCCCCTTGACGCGCAAACAGCCTAAAGGGAGAGTTCGCGAGGATAGATTAATGTTCTACGTCAGCTGATCCTGGTCCCGCGCATACCGCAACCGCCATTGGGCCGACCGGAGACTAGGACGGACCAAGGAGTGAGGGGCTACGTGACCAGTTAGGCTCCTAAGTCGCGATGCTCAGGAGTCCCCCTTGACGTGCAAACAATTTCCATACATGCCCTCGCCGAGGCCTCGGGAGGGGTGTGCGACGCCCAAGTCCGGGAGACCTGGTTGGGTGGCGTGCGCTGGGGCGCGACCCGAGCGCAGCCCCCGTGCCCAGCCCCTCGCATGGCTCTCCCGAGGGGAGGCGTTGTGGTGAGGCTGGACGCTGAGCTCTGGGCTCCCTGAGGTTGGTACGACCATGGGGCCGCCCTCAGTTGTTTATCACCAGCGCGGAGCATAGTGCTTCCCGCTTGTGCACGGGCATAGCCGCTCCTCGGCAGTGTCTTCAGCCAGTGCAGAGCATGGTGCTCCCACTTATGCGTGGGATGGGGGCCCCCTCCGGGAGGAGCCCCCGGGGTGTGTACAGCCCCGCCCTGACACGTGGCTTGCACGGCAGGGCTGCGAGGTGTATCTGGGCACTCATGAGCCAGCGCGGGACTCATGAGGCCCTACCTCAAGGCGGGTTGCGCCTGGTGTTGGGCCTTGATGACTGTGTGTTCCTGCAAGGCGGTTAGATGCAAGCACTCTACGTCCTCAGGTCCCGACCCTCGAGCGAGCTCAGCTGCCGCTGGTATGCCAGGTCGCGATGTTGTGGTCAAGGCCAGGGGTGAGGGCTGGAGAGCCAGTAAGATCTCTTGAGTCGCGATGCTCAGGAGCCCCCCTTTTAACATGCAAGCGAATTGCATAGGATGAACAAACTCGTGACGGGCAGCGATCGAGCAGGCGATAGCAATTGGCAGGTTAAGCATGAAAAGCAGATCAACATGGATAAATGCAAGAAGATACATGCCACCGGGTCCGGCCCGAGCGGCTTGGGGATGATGCAGCCCAAGGGGCACCCCCATCAAGGTAAGATAAAGACATAAAAAAAAGGGATGCATGCCATAGGGACGGACCCACGCGGCCTGGGAATAATGCAGCCCGAGGGGCGCTCCCAGCTAAACGAGCTTGGAACATGTCACCTGGTTCTGTAGACGAAGTAGAGTTGGTGCAGCTGAAGGCGTGCGTTGAAGAAATGACTCCACATGAGCCGCCGGAGCCCTGAGCCTCGGGAGGCTCTGGGGGCTCGGGAGGTTTCCTGAAGATCGTCTCCATCTCTTCCAGGACGGCATGGTACCTGGCCTCTTGAGCCGCCAGGACACGCCGCATGTTGCGCTGATAGGCCGACGCCACGCTCGGCAAGCCGAAGGGCATGCGAACGTAGCTGTGTGGCGGGCCCTCGCAGCGGCCCACACGCGAAGGCCAGAAGCGCTCCTGAGACGCAGCCCTGTTGAGCCCTGGGACGTCGATGCAGACACGCAGCCCAGCATCCTCGCCAGGATGGGGGGCTGCGCCTCGTGAGCGGCGGTCGCCGCGCATGGCTCTTGCGTCTTGCAGTTCCTGGGTGGTCTCGGTGATGAACTCCTGGGTGGTGGGCACTCCTTGCCCCGTGCTCTCCTGAGGAACATGTGCCGCGAAGCATGCTTCCAGGTAGTGCCCAAGCGCCTCCCTCGTGAGGACGGCAAGGTCTGAGGCCCTCTAGAAGAGAACCCCCGAGCCCTGCCTGGGGAGGGCGCCGGGCGTGCCTTCCTATGCGACGGAGGGAGGCGCCCACACGGGCGCCGATCTGATGAGGCTCTCTGCCACACGCCATCCTCCTGAGGTCTGCCGCGCCTTGTTGCTTCTTCTTGGGGATGGCCTCCGGAGGGCCCTCACTTCTGCTGTCGGGGTCGTCGATTGCTGCAGCTTGGAAGGCGCGCTCGAGGGAGCACACCGCATCCCTCTCTTCACATGGGACCGTGATGATTCCTCCGCTTCCTGGCATCTTGAGGACGTTGTAGCCGTGATGGGTGACTGCCATGAACTTGGCTAGGGTCAGATACCCGAGGATGGAATTGTACGGCAGGCGGATGTGCACGACGTCGAAGTCGGCGAGCTCGGTACGGTAGTTCTTGCGCTCCCCGAAGGTGACAGGCAGGCGGACCTGCCCTATCGGTGTGGTGGAACCGTCGTCACTCCTGAGAAAGGCTTGGTGGGCTGGAGCTATTCATATGGCACTTGGAGGTTGTCGAACGTGTCGACGGACAGGACGTTGAGCCCTGCGCCGCCGTCGATGAGGGTCTTGGTAACCTGCACATTGCTGATGACTTGGGAACACAACATCGGGAGGGCACCGGCGGTGGCCGCGCATTTGAGTTGATCTGCCGAGCTGAAAGTGATGGCGCATTGGGACCACTTGAGCGGGCGTGTGGCCTTGAGCTTGGGAAGCACCGCGTTCACCTCGCGATCGAACTGTTTGAAGATGCGCTGAGAGGCTGGGGCCTTGGTACCGCCCAAGATGCAAGGGATCGCACGCGGCTCCTGGAAGCCCCCAGCCCCCTTGTCCTGGTGGTGGTCATCGTTCCTTCTTGGTGGCGGCAGTGGGGGAAGACCGGTGTTGCCCTGAAGGCGATCCCCACGAGGCGGGTCTCTCCAGGCGCCCTCGCGAGGTTGGTCCTGCCAGCGGTCCTCGCGAGGCCTGTCGCGCCATTCCTGGCGCGGGCCACGGTCGTCCCAGCGTCCGCCCCCACGTCCTCCTCCGCGGCCGTAGCCCCGGTCGCTGCGCTCGGGGCGTCGACCGAAGCGTCCTTCTCGTATGGCTCTGAGCTCTTGATAGTTGCTGATGTTGTGGGTGTTCAGGTTGTGGAAGGCGCATAACGGTCGGCTGTTCTTAGACGACTCGGGCAGATCTCTACCCCGCTTGGTGTCGGGCTCCGCTGCGAGCACAAGCGCCTCCTTGCGCTTCATGTCCTTGGCCTTGGCTTTCTTCTCCTCTGCACACGTGGCTGGCAGCTCTAAGAGAGAGAGAGAGAGAGACGCCCCTACTCAGCTCTTGTGCACTTGGTCGCCAGGTTGAACAACTCCTGAGAGGTGCAGAGCTCCTCGTGGATGGCAAGCTCTTCCTTCATCTTGACGTCACGGACGCTGTCTGAGAACGCGGAGATGATGGCTTCGTCCATGACCCTGGGGATCTTGAGGCGGGTGTTGTTGAAGCGCTGGATGTACTTCTGGAGGGTCTCTCCTGGTTGTTGCTTGATGCGGTGTAGATCACCCGCAGCCGGCGGGCGGTCGCGAGTGCCCTGGAAGTTGGCGACGAAGCAGTCGCGCATTTCGTCCCAAGAAGAGATCGAGCCATGTTGCTGGTTCAGGAGCCAGGAGCGGGCTCCATCCTTGAGAGCCATGGGAAACCAGTTCGCCATGACTTTTTCGTCGCCGTTGGCAACTTCGATGCTCAGCTCATAGAGCTGCAGGAACTCCGCGGGGTCGGCGCTGCCGCCCTAGCAAGGAGGCAGATCCGGCTTGAACTTGCCTCGCCAGGCGACGCTACGCAGCTCGGGGGTGAAGGCGCGGCAGCCGGCCATGGTTGCAGGGGGGCGCTTCGGAGGTGGAGCTTGGTCTGGACGAGGTCCGCGCTGTGCCGCTGCGGGCGGTGCGCGGTCTTGACGAGGCGGCGCGGGAAGCACGGGTGCAACGCGACCGAGGGATTTCATGGCAGCTTCTCTCTTCGCGCGCGGGCACAGGGCGCGTTGGATCATGTTGCGGGGCCGCGCGCCTTGGTGCCAAGGCACCGTCTAGAGGCAGCGGTGGTGGAGGCACGCCATGAGCCTCATCGCCCATGGCTGGTTGAGGGGGAGGTAGAGAGAGGGACGACGCCGGAGAGCCCCCTGCGGCGTGGATGAGCTAGGCGATGATGTATACTATGCAAGCTTCTTCTTGTAGACGTTGTTGGGCCTCCAAGTGCAGAGGTTTGTAGGACAGTAGCAAATTTCCCTCAAGTGGATGACCTAAGGTTTATCAATCCGTGGGAGGCGTAGGCTGAAGATGGTCTCTCTCAAGCAACCCTGCAACCAAATAACAAAGAGTCTCTTGTGTCCCCAACACACTCAATACAATGGTAAATTGTATAGGTGCACTAGTTCGGTGAAGAGATGCTGATACAAGTGCAATATAGATGGTAGATATAGGTTTTTGTAATCTGAAAATATAAAAACAGCAAGGTAACTAATGATAAAAGTGAGCACGAACGGTATTGCAATGCTAGGAAACAAGGCCTAGGGTTCATACTTTCACTAGTGCAAGTTCTCTCAACAATAATAACATTGTTGGATCAAATAACTATCCCTCAACATGCAACAAAGAGTCACTCCAAAGTCACTAATAGCGGAGAACAAACGAAGAGATTAAGGTAGGGTACGAAACCACCTCAAAGTTATTCTTTCCAATCAATCTGTTGGGCTATTCCTATAAGTGTCACAAACAGCCCTAGAGTTCATACTAGAATAACACCTTAAGACACAAATCAACCAAAACCCTAATGTCACCTAGATACTCCAATGTCACCTCAAGTATCCGTGGGTATGATTATACGATATGCATCACACAATCTCAGATTCATCTATTCAACCAACACATAGAACCTCAGAGAGTGTCCCAAAGTTTCTACCGAAGAATCAAGACAAAAACGTGTGCCAACCCCTATGCATAGGTTCATGGGCGGAACCCGCAAGTTGATCACCAAAACATACATCAAGTGAATCACGTGATATCCCATTATCGCCTGCATGCGCACCGCAAGACATACATCAAGTGTTCTCAAGTCATTAAAGACTCAATCCGATAAGATTACTTCAAAGGAAAAATCAATCCATTACAAGAGAGTAGAGGGGAGAAGCAACATAAGATCCAACTATAATAGCAAAGCTCGCGATACATCAAGATCGTGCCAAATCAAGAACACGGAGAGAGAGAGATCAAACACATAGCTCTTTGGTACATACCCTCAGCCCCAAGGGTGAACTACTCCCTCCTCGTCATGGAGAGCACCGGGATGATGAAGATGGCCACCGGTGAGGGATCCCCCCCTCCGGCAGGGTGTCGGAACAGGGTCCCGATTGGTTTTTGGTGGCTACAGAGGCTTGCGGTGGCGAAACTTCCGATCTATTCTGTTCCCCGAAGTTTTTAGGGCATATGGATATATATAGGCGGAAGAAATACGTCAGGGGAGCCATGAGGGGCCCATGAGGGTGGAGGGCGCGCCCAGGGGGGTGGGTGCGTCCCCTGCCTCGTGCCTTCCTCGTTGCTTCCTTGACGTGGACTCCAAGTCTCCCGGGTTGCTTTCCTTCCAAAAATAACTTCTCCAGAAGGCTTCATTCCGTTTCGACTCCGTTTGATATTCCTTTTCTTCGAAACACTGAAACAAGGGAAAAAACAAGAACTGGCACTGGGCTCTGGGTCAATAGGCTAGTCCCAAAAATAATATAAAAGTGCATAATAAATCCCATACATATCCAAGATGGATAATATAATAGCATGGAACAATCAAAAATTATAGATACGTTGGAGACGTATCAGCATCCCCAAGCTTAATTTCTGCTCGTCCTCGAGTAGGTAAATGATGAAAACAGAATTTTTGATGTGAAATGCTACCTAACATAATTATCAATGTAATCTTCTTTATTGTGACAAGAATATTCAGATCCATAAGATTCAAAACAAAAGTTTAATACTGACATGAAAACAATAATACTTCAAGCATACTAACAAAGCAATCATGTCTTCTCAAAATAACATGGCCAAAGAAAGTTATCCCTACAAAATCATATAGTCTGGCTATGCTCTATCTTCATCACACAAAATATTAAAATCATTCACAACCCCGATGACAAGCCAAGCAATTGTTTCATACTTTTGACGTTCTCAAACTTTTTCAATCTTCACGCAATACATGAGCGTGAGCCATGGACATAGCACTATAGGTGGAATAGAATGGTGGTTGTGGAGAAGACAAAAGGAGAAGATAGTCTCACATCAACTAGGCGTATCAACGGGCTATGGAGATGCCCATCAATAGATATCAATGTGAGTGAGTAGGGATTGCCATGCAACGAATGCACTAGAGCTATAAGTTTATGAAATCTCAAAAAGAAACTAAGTGGGTGTGCATCTAACTCGCTTGCTCACGAAGACCTAGGGCATTTTGAGGAAGCCCATCACTGGAATATACAAGCCAAGTTCTATAATGAAAATTCCCACTTGTATATGAAAGTGATATCATAGGAGACTCTCTATCATGAAGATTATGGTGCTACTTTGAAGCGCAAGTGTGGTAAAAGGATAGTAACATTGTCCCTTCTCTCTTTTTCTCTCATTTTTTTATTTGGGCCTTTTATCTTTTTTATGGCCTCTCTTTTTTTATCCCGACTTGTGGGGGAATCATAGTCTCCATCATCCTTTCCTCACTGGGACAATGCTCTAATAATGATGATCATCACACTTTTATTTACTTACAACTCATCAATTACAACTCGATACTTAGAACAAAATATGACTCTATATGAATGCCTCTGGTGGTGTACCGGGATACGCAATGAATCAAGAGTGACATGTATGAAAGAATTACGAACGGTGGCTTTGCCACAAATACAATGTCAACTACATGATCATGCAAAGCAATATGACAATGATGAAGCGTGTCATCATAAACGGAACGGTGGTAAGTTGCATGGCAATATATCTCGGAATGGCTATGGAAATGCCATGATAGATAGGTATGGTGGCTGTTTTGAGGAAGATATATGGTGGGTGTATGATACCGAAAGGTCTTGCGCCGGTATTTAGAGAGGCTAGCAATGGTGGAAGGGTGAGAGTGCGTATAATCCATGGACTCAAAAATAGTCATAAAGAACTCACATACTTATTGAAAAAATCTATTAGTTATCGAAACAAAGTACTGCGCGCATGCTCCTAGGGGGATAGATTGGTAGGAAAAGACCATCGCTCATCCCCGACCGCTACTCATAAGGAAGACAATCAATAAATAAATCATGCTCCGACTTCATCACATAACGGTTCACCATACGTGCATGCTACGGGAATCACAAACTTTAGAACAAGTATTTCTCAAATTCACAACTACTCAACTGGCATGACTCTAATATCACCATCTTCATCTCTCAAAACAATCATAAAGAATCAAACTTCTCATAGTATTCAATGCACTTTATATGAAAGTTTTTATTATATCCCTCTTGGATGCCTATCATATTAGGACTAGTTTCATAACCAAAGCAAATTACCATGTTGCTTAGGACTCTCAAAATAATATAAGTGAAGCATGAGGGTTCATCTATTTCTTCAAAATAAATCCACCGCCGTGCTCTAAAAGATATAAGTGAAGCACTAGAGCAAACAACAAACTACTCCAAAAGATATAAGTGAAGATCAATGAGTAGGTTAATAATTTTGCAACTATGTGAAGACTCTCTAACATTTAAGAATTTCAGATCTTGTTATTTTATTCAAACAGAAAGCAAAGCTAAAGAAAATAAAATGACGCTCCAAGAAAAACACATATCATGTGGTGAATAAAAATATAGCTACAAGTAAAGTTACCGATGAACGAAGATGAAAGAGGGGATGCCTTCCGGGGCATCCCCAAGCTTAGGCTCTTGGTTGTCCTCGAATATTACCTTGGGGTGCCTTGGGCATCCCCAAGCTTAGGCTCTTGCCACTCCTTATTCCGTAATCCCTCGAATCTTTACCCAAAACTTGAAAACTTCACAACACAAAACTTAACAGAAAACTCGTAAGCTCCGTTAGCGAAAGAAAACAAATCACCACTTCAAGGTACTGTAATGGACTCATTCTTTATTTTTATTGGTGTTAAATCTACTTTATTCCAACTTCTGTATGGTTTATATTCTATTTTACTAGCCATAGAGTCATCAAAATAAGCAAACAACACACGAAAAACATAATCTGTCAAAAACAGAACAGTCTTTAGTAATCTGTAACTAACGCAAACTTCTGGAACTCCAAAAATTCTAAAATAAATTGGTGGACCTGAGGAATTTGTCTAGTAATTATCTGCAAAAAGAATAAACTAAATAGCACTCTCCAGTAAAAAGTTGAAGCTAATCTCGTGAGAGTTAATGTTTCTGTTTTTTACAGCATGATAATAAAGACTTCACCCAAGTCTTCCCAAAGGTTCTACTTGGCACAAACACTTATTAAAACTCAAAACCACATATAAACAGAAGCTAGATGGATTATTTATTCCTAAACAGAACCAAAAAGCAAGAAACTAAAATAAAATTGGGTTGCCCCCCAACAAGCGCTATCGTTTAATGCCCCTAGCTTGGCATGATGATTTCAATGATGCTCACATAAAAGATAAGAATTGAAACATAAAGAGAGCATCATGAAGAATATGACTAGCACATTTAAGTCTAACCCACTTCCTATGCATAGGGATCATCTGAGCAAACAACTTATGGGAACAATAATCAACTTGCATAGGAAGGTAAAACAAGCATAACTTCAAGATTTTAAGCACATAGAGAGGAAACTTGCTATTATTGCAATTCCTACAAGCATATATTCCTCCCTCATAATAATTTTCAGTAGTATCATGAATGAATTCAACAATATAACCAGCACCTAAAGCATTCTTTTCATGATCTACAAGTATAGAAATTTTATTACTCTCCACATAAGCAAAATTCTTCTCATTCGGAATAGTGGGAGTTTCATAAGAGACTTGAATACTATAAATTGTTTCCACATTAAAAGAGTAATGTTCAGAAAAAGGGTAATCATAATCATGACAAGTTTTATAAATATAATCATCACTACTTCTTATAGCATAAGTTTCATCACAATAATCATCATAAGTAGCAACGTTGTTCTCATCATAATCAATTGCAACCTCTTCCGAAATAGTGGATACATCACTAAATAAAGTCATGACCTCTCCAAATCCACTTTGATAAATATTATAAGATTCAACATCCTCCAAAATAGTGGGATCACTACTTCCTAAAGTTGACACTCTTCCAAACCCACTTTCATCAATATAATCATCATAAGTAGGATGCATGCTATCATCATTATAAATTTGCATATCAAAACTTGGGAAGCTAAAAATATCATCTTCATTAAACGTAGCATCCCCAAGCTTGGGACAAACATTATTTGCAGCAAATATATTCTCAAAAACATCATCTTCATCAAACATAGCATCCCCAAGCTTGGGCCTTTTCATATTATATGCATAATCACTCTCATCATTAATAGTATGGATAGCACCAATAGTATAGCAATTATCATATTCTTCCAAGCAAGGTCCAAAAAGATTTTCGAGATCATAAGAAGTATCATTATCTTCCCAATCATAATCATCACAACAAGCAATAGGCATAACGAGATCATCATCAAGTGCATCATCTTCCACAATTATTTTTGATTCATTTTCATGAGGCACAACAATAATAGGAGCAACATTATTTGGGAGATATCTTTTTACCTCTCTTCCTTTTTCTTTTCTTCTTCTTCACCACATCATGTGTGGGTTCAATCCTCTTTTTGGAGCTCCTTATTAATGAGATTGGTTGAATAGAAGGCTCCTCCTCGTTACCTTATTCATCATAAGAAATAATAGGAGGATATTGGGAAGTCTCTTCCCTTTCATTAGTATTCTCTTCATCTTCTATTTCTTTTCTTTTCTTTATGTAATTGGCAATATAAGGATTTTCAATGCAATTCACCGCACAATACATATAAATTTCCTCTAGATCAAAATGAAGAACTCTATCAAGGGCAAATTCTGGAATATCCTTAGTTATATGTTTCATTTCTTCATAACCCAAGAGCAAACTAAGTTCATTATGATGTGCAAGGGAAATCAAGTCATCACAATTTTTGGACACGATACGATCATGAAACAATTTGCATTGGGTACTGAAATGATCACGTTCATTGCAAAGTTCACAAGTATGGCTAATAAAGTTTAAATTTTGAGCACACGCATCTAGCCTTTCTTGCAACCTTTTAGTTTCTAAATGCTTATGCCTCTTGTAATATCTATCTTCTCTATTTGCTGTGTACTTGCAAACCCAATACACTCCACAAAAATTGACATGCTTATAGGAGATATTTTCATCATGACTAGTGCAATCATCATTAGTACTATGGATATTCAAAGAGTTAATACTAACAACATTGCAATCATGCTCATCATTCAAAGATTTAGTGCCAAAGATTTTAATGCATTCTTCTTCTAACACTTTGGCACAATTTTCTTTTCCATCATACTCACGAAAGATATTAAAAAGGTGAAGCGTATGAGACAAACTCAATTCCATTTTTTATAGTTTTCTTTTATAAACTAAACTAGTGCTAAAACAAGAAACAAAAAGATTCGATTGCAAGATCTAAAGATATACCTTCAAGCACTCACCTCCACAGGAATGGCGCTTAAAAGAGCTTAGTTGACGGGGTGTGAGTGCCGCTTCTAGCCTTCCCGGCAACGGCGCCAGAAAAGAGCTTCATGTCTACTGCGCAACCTTCTTCTTGTAGACGTTATTGGGCCTCCAAGTGCAGAGGTTTGTAGGACAGTAGAAAATTTCCCTCAAGTGGATGACCTAAGGTTTATCAATCCGTGGGAGGCTAGGATGAAGATGGTCTCTCTCAAGCAACCCTACAACCAAATAACAAAGAGTCTCTTGTGTCCCCAACACACCCAATACAATGGTAAATTGTATAGGTGCACTAGTTCGGCGAAGAGATGGTGATACAAGTGCAATATGGATGGTAGATATAGGTTTTTATAATCTCAAAACATAAAAACAGCAAGGTAACTAATGATAAAAGTGAGCACGAAGCGGTATTGCAATGCTAGGAAACAAGGCCTAGGGTTCATACTTTAACTAGTGCAAGTTCTCTCAACAATAATAACATAGTTGGATCATATAACTATCCCTCAACATGCAACAAAGAGTCACTCCAAAGTCACTAATAGCGGAGAACAAACGAAGAGATTATGGTAGGGTACGAAACCACCTCAAAGTTATTCTTTCCAATCAATCATTGGGCTATTCCTATAAGTGTCACAAACAGCCTTAGAGTTCGTACTAGAATAACACCTTAAGACACAAATCAACCAAAACCCTAATGTCACCTAGATACTCCAATGTCACCTCAAGTATCTGTGGGTATGATTATACGTTATGCATCACACAATCTCAGATTCATCTATTCAACCAACACATAGAACCTCAAAGAGTGTCCCAAAGTTTCTACCGGAGAATCAAGACGAAAACGTGTGCCAACCCCTACGCATAGGTTCATGGGCGGAACCCACAAGTTGATCACCAAAACATACATCAAGTGAATCACGTGATATCCCATTGTCACCACAGATACGCACGGCAAGACATACATCAAGTGTTCACAAGTCATTAAAGACTCAATCCGATAAGATTACTTCAAAGGGAAAACTCAATCCATTACAAGAGAGTAGGGGAGAATCAACATAAGATCCAACTATAATAGCAAAGCTCGCGATACATCAAGATCGTGCCAAATCAAGAACACGAGAGAGAGAGAGAGAGAGAGATCAAACACACAGCTACTGGTACATACCCTCAGCCCCGAGGGTGAACTACTCCCTCCACATCATGGAGAGCGCCGGGATGATGAAGATGGCCACTGGTGAGGGTTGCCCCCTTCGGCAGGGTGCCGGAACAGGGTCCCGATTGGTTTTTGGTGGCTACAGAGGCTTGCGGCAGCGGAACTTCCGATCTATTCTATTCCTCGAAATTTTTTGGGTTTATGGATATATATATAGGCGGAAGAAATACGTCAGGGGAGCCACAAGGGGCCCACGAGGGTGGAGGGCGTGCCCAAGGGGGTGGACGCGCCCCCTACCTCGTGCCTTCCTCGTTGCTTCCTTGACGTGGACTCCAAGTCTCCCGGGTTGCTTTCCTTCCAAAAATAACTTCTCCAGAAGGTTTCATTCCGTTTCGATTCCGTTTGATATTCCTTTTCTTCGAAACACTGAAACAAGGGAAAAAACAGGAACCGACACTGGGCTCTGGGTCAATATGTTAGTCCCAAAAATAATATAAAAGTGCATAATAAAGCCCATAAACATCCAAGATGATAATATAATAGCATGGAACAATAAAAAATTATAGATACGTTAGAGAAGTATCAGGCGACACGGTCGAGCCACTCCTCATTGAGGTCATCGACTGGGCGGTAGCGCAGGAGTTTGTGCGCCGCGAGGAGCACGACCCGCGCCTCCATGGGAGCGCGGCGCGCGTGAGACGAAGAACCGGCAGGGGTCAGCGATGGAGTGGCGGTGCGACCGTCCTGCTGCCCCGAAGGGTGCAGCGAGGACGCCTGCTGCTTGTTCCCCGTCGGGACGGTGGCAGCGTTGGCGGTGGGAGACGGAGAATGACGAGGTGCCCCGCCGACAGGAGCCGTCTGAGCGACGCGACCGGTGAGGGCAGCCCGACGCTCAGCTCGAGCACGGCGAGCGTCCGCCATGGAGACGACGGAGCAACGAACTGATGGAAGGGAAGCTACGGCGCACCCCTACCTGGCGCGCCAAATGTCGGATGTGGGGTTCCGGCAAACCCTTAAGGTTCGAACACTGGGGTGCGCGCGAAGTCTTTCCCTCCTACCAATCTACGCCCTAGCTCGCTAAGATCTCGCGGACGAACTCGACGAACTCGCAACACAGAAAGACACGAGGTTTATATTGGTTCGGGCCACCATTGTGGTGTAATACCCTACTCCAGTGTGGTGGTGGTGGATTGCCTCTAGGGCTGATGATGAACAGTACAAGCGAAGAACAGCCTCCTGAGGTTGAGGTGTTCTTGTGGCTAGGGTAGGCTCTCGATTGGGTTGGATCAAGCTAAGATGAGATGCCCCTACTATGGTGGCTATCTCTACTTATATAGGCCCTGGTCCTCTTCCCAAATATCGAGCGGGAAGGGAGCCAACAACGGCGGGCTAATTTGAAGGGGGACAGCTAGTACAAGCTATCCTGACAAAAGCGGTCTTCGCCTGCGCAAAGCTCTGGTGGTGACGCCGTCTTGGGCTCCACGATGACTTCCATCCTGCCGTCCTCCTGGTCTTGGTCTCGTTGCACCAATATAGCAACCTTTGCCTGATGCCTCGGTACTCTTCGCCTGCGCTGGCCTCCTTAGCACCAAAGAGGAAATAAGGACGCTGCGCGCGCTGGCGCCCGCATGGTGTCGTTCATCATGGCTCATGTCACGAGAGCCTCGTGAGGTTTTCCCTGCCTTGATATCTTTGCTCCTCGTGAGCCTGCCTGGCTAGGCCACTCTAGAGGAGGTCTTGCATCGTCCGCCTCGCGAGGCTTGGACCCTCGCGAGGGTCTTGGATGCCTTGTTGATGAAGATGGGCCATACGGCCTGCTGGCTTAGCCACGCCGTGGGCCGCAGGTAGGCAAGTCAGGGGACCCCCGTTCCCAGAACGCCGACATTGTCAAAGTTTAATCATTGATGTTAGCAAGAAGACATTAGTTTAATATATTGGAATTGGAAAACCTTGTCAAATTTTGCTCATTGATGTTAGCCAGAAGACATGCATTTGATATTTTTTAGTGGGACGCCCTTTGCTATGAGCAACGTCGATCGTTTTTTCCTATTCCTGTCTTCAGTTCAAAAGTAAATATTTACTCTGCTGAGATGCATAGTCACATGAATGTTGACTTATGTAAGGTATTTTAAGAGTTTGTTCTGAATGTTGTCTATGTAATGCCAGGTTTTGTGAGTTTGATTGCAAACTTGAGCTTGGAATGTTGTGGCATGCGGCATCACAAGCTGTTCACCATGCCTCCTGAGAATGATGCTTCATATTGTTTTGCATGTTGAGCTAATGCCTGTGATTTGCATATTAAGAAGATCATCCTCATCTTTTGTTTCTGTGCTTAAGAAGTTCATTGTCTTATGTTTCATTCATAGCCTATACGACAACTCTGGGAGGTTAGAGGTGAAACCATATGATCTTACAACCAACTCATCATCTTAGGCCGTGATTGGATCGTCATTTTCCAACCAAAACCGCTTGTAAAAATGACACTTGTAAATAAAAGCAGATGGCCTCGGGCGAAGTGTTTGGTTGGTCGATCTCGACTAGTAAAATATACAGTGGTCTCTCAAAGTACACGTGTAACTCACCAGTTTTTGTTACAGACCTCGGGCCCTCGGTTTCATCATGCCTGTATTTTATGCGTTGTTTCCGATGACGAGTAAATTACACTTGTATCTTAATACAGGTGTGAAAAAAACTAGAGCTCCCAAGCGTGGCCTTACCGTTTCATGCCGTCTCAGTCTCTCGAAGGTGCTCATAGGTGTCTGATGATCCTGGCTTCCTAAATGAGCAGCGGGCGCTGTATCAGACCATCCATAGGGCTTGTGATGCCCTCTCCGTCGTCTTTCGAGTTGTTCCGCTCGCCATGGCGCCGAGCATTGTCAACATGGTCAACGAACATGAGGATTCAGGAGATGACTTTATTTTGACTGGATCACAGTAGGGACCCACTAGGGCCATAGCCGTACGTACGCAAGTGCCTCCTTATTATGTAGAACTATATTTTTTTGCTTCCTCCTGGTTTCCTGACATCACGGTCCCACACCATTGTCAACCTATGTAGTTAATAAACGAGAGAATTGCACAAGGAGTGGCTGACAGCTGGGACTAAGCAGCTCGAGCAATATTTGTGTTTTTGAGGTGTGAGCACTGCAGAGTTTTTCTTGAGCGATGTTTTCGTTGTTGTTCGAGGAGAGCAGGGTATTAATCTGGCGGGTTGTGGCCCGTCTAGCCCGAACCGATATCCAGCCCAGATATTAATTTTTTCAGGCTGAAAATGGCTAGCCCAGCTATACTTTTTTTTGAGGAATACCCAGGCAAGGTCAACTTGTTATTATCCGCCCCGCTGGGCTGCAAATCTTTCCTAGGAGGGATGCATTAGGCTTAACAGGAAATGGGCTTTTAGAAATAATAAATGGGATGTAATTATAAAAACTGGGATATGACTATACAAAAATGCACCAAACACGTAATTAGTTTATAAAATATTATTTTTGGATTTTGAAAATTTTACTTTCATTAATTGTTGCGCGCGCAATGTTTGGTTGGATTTTTACGTAAGACAAATTTATATTGAAATTGTATTTAATCTGACTAGAAATTTCGGGATAAAAATATTTTGGATCCCATCAAAATGTGGGAAATTTTGTTGAATTATGTTTTGAACGTTTTGTTGAAATTATTAATCGTCGTCCTAGCTAGAAAATGGGTTGTACTTTTAACAAACTGTAAATGGGCTGTAGTAAATTCCATTAGAATTGAAAAATGGGATGTACATTCTCACAAATCTCAAATGGGCTATAAGTTCACTGCCACACACTTGTGGGCCTACTAAGTTGACGTGTCCCCTCAAAAAAAAGTTGACGCGTATGCAAGGCTTTATCAACTTATCGTCAACACATGGATAGCACCTGCAGAGATAGAAGACATAGATGTTACTATTAAACTTGCTAATAGAGACACTATATCACCAATAGATATTGTTAGAGACGTTGAAGTATTGTGTGGGAAAATAAAATACCCTACTGATTTTCTTGTTCTTGGTTCCCCACAAGATGACTTTTGTCCCATTATATTTGGTAGACCTTTCTTGGACACTGTTAATGCTAGAATAGACTGTGAGAAACAAACTGTCGGTGTTAGTTTTGGTGATGAGTCTCGCGAGTTTAATTTTTTCATGTTTAGTAGAAATCTTCATGAAAAAGAATTGCCTAGTAAAGATGAATTAATTGGTCTTGCTTCTATTGCTGTGCCTCCTACTTATCCACTAGAGCGATATACGTTAGACCATGAAAATGATTTACATATGCATGAAAGAAATGAAATAGATAAGATTTTCTTTGAACAACGTCCTCTGCTTAAACACAACTTGCCTATTGAAACTCTGGGAGGTCCTCCTCCACCTAAAGGTGATCCTGTGTTTGAATTAAAACAATTGCCAGACACTTTGAAGTATGCTTATCTTGATGAAAATAAGATATATCATGCTATTATTAGTGTTGACCTTTCAGAACATGAAGAAGAAAGATTATTGAAAGTTCTAAGGAAGCACCGAGCTGCTATTGGATATACTCTTGATGATTTAAAGGGCATTAGTCCCACTCTATGTCAGCACAAAAATAATATGGAACCTGATGCTAAACCCGTTGTTGATCACCAACGTCGGTTAAATCCAAAGATGAAAGAAGTGGTAAGAACGAAAATATTAAAACTTCTGGAAGTAGGTATAATCTATCCTATAGCTGATAGTAGATGGGTAAGTCCTGTTCATTGTGTCCATAAGAAAGGAGGTATTACTGTTGTTCCTAATGATAAGAATGAACTCATTCCACAAAGAATTGGTACAGGCTATAGAATGGTAATTGATTTTAGAAAATTAAATAAAGCAACTAGAAAAGATCATTACCCTGTGCCTTTTATTGATCAAATGCTTGAAATATTATCTAAGCACACACACTTTTGCTTCCTTGATGGATACTCCGGTTTTTCGCAAATACCTGTTCTCAACCTGATCAAGAAAAGACCACTTTTACTTGTCCCTTTGGAACTTATGCTTATAGACGTATGCCTTTCGGTTTATGTAATGCACCTGCTACCTTTCAAAGATGTATGACTGCTATATTCTCTGACTTTTGTGAAAAGATTGTTGAGGCTTTCATGGACGACTTCCCTGTTTATGGGAAGTCTTTTGATGATTGTTTAAGCAATCTTGATCGAGTTTTGTAGAGATGTGAACAAACTAATCTTGTCTTGAATTGGGAGAAGTGCCACTTTATGGTGAATGAAGGCATTGTCTTGGGTCATAAAATTCTGAAGAGGTATTGAAGTGGACAAAGCTAAGGTTGATGCAATTGAGAAAATGCCATGCCCTAAAGATATAAAAGGTATATGTAGCTTCTTACGTCATGCTGGTTACTATAGGAGATTTATCGAAGACTTTTCTAAAATTTCTAGGCCTCTTACGAATCTTTTGCAAAAGGATATTCCTTTTGTTTTTGATGATGATTGTTTAGAAGCCTTTGAAACACTCAAGAAAGCCTTAATTTCTGCACCTATTGTTCAACCACCTGATTGGAACTCGCCTTTTGAAGTTAATTGTGATGCTAGTGATTATGTTGTTGGTGCTGTTCTAGGACAAGGAGTTGATAATAAACTGAATGTTATTCATTATGCTAGTAAAACTCTACACAGTGCTCAAAAGAATTATGCTACTACTGAAAAAGAATTTCTATTAGTGGTGTTTTCTTGTGATAAATTTAGATCTTACATTGTTGACTCTAAAGTTATGGTTCACACCGACCATGATGCTATTAAATATCTTATGGAAAAGAAAGATGCTAAACCTAGACTTATTCGATGGGTTCTCTTGCTACAAGAATTTGATTTACATATCACTGATAGGAAAGGATCTGAGAACCCCGTAGCTAATAACTTGTCTAGGCTTGAAAATGTACTTGATGACCCACTACCTATTGATGAGAGTTTTCCTGATGAGCAGTTAGCCACAATAAATGTTGCTAATAATACCCCTTGGTATGCTGATTATGCTAATTATATTATTGCTAAATATTTACCACCTAGCTTTACATATCAACAAAAGAAAAACTTCTTCTATGATTTAAGACATTAATTTTGGGATGACCCACATCTTTATAAAGAAGGAGTAGATGGTATTATTAGACGTTGTGTACCTGAGCATGAACAGGGACACATCCTACGGTAATGTCACTCCGAAGCTTATGGAGGGCATCATGCTGGAGATAGAACTGCTCACAAGGTATTGCTATCTAGATTTTATTGGCCTACTCTCTTCAAGGATGCCCGTAAGTTTGTCTTATCTTGTGATGAATGTCAAAGAATAGGTAATATCGGTAAGCGTCAAGAAATGCCTATGAATTATTCACTTGCTATTGAACCATTTGATGTTTGGGGATTTTATTACATGGGACCTTTTCCTTCCTCCAATGGGTAGACACATATTTTGGTTGCCGTTGATTATGTTACTAAGTGGGTAGAAGCTATTCCAACCAGTAGTGGTGATCGCAAAACCTCTATTAAAATGCTTAAGGAAGTTATTTTCCCAAGGTTTGGAGTCCCTAGATATTTAATGACTGATGGTGGTTCACACTTTATTCATGGTGCTTTCCGTAAAATGCTTGCCAAGTATGATGTTAACCATATAATTGCATCACCTTGTCGTCCTCAGTCTAGTGGTCAAGTTGAGCTTAGCAATAGAGAAATAAAATTAATTTTGCAAAAGACTATCAATAAGTCCAGGAAGAATTGGTATAAGAAATTAGATGATGCACTTTGGGCTTATAGAATAGCATATAAAAATCCTATGGGTATGTCTCCTTGAATAGGAAAATAAGAAACTTCCAGGAAGCGTACTCTGGTGGGCACAAGACACCGGGGCGCACTGGCTTCCCAGGTGCGCCCAGGTGGGTTGTGCCCACCTGTGATACCTTCTGGACTCTGATTTTCTACAGTTTGCTTCTCCCCCAAGATAAAAAAATCTATATATACTCCCCGAACCTGTTGATCACCGTATCGCGGGGAAATCTTCTGTTTTCTTTTCCTTGCTGTTTTCTGTCAGATCCAATCTACCATGGCTGCTTCCTGAAACTCAAGCTTGTCATTTGCCTCTTGAATTAGAACATAAAGCTTATTGGGCAATCAAAGAGCTCAACTATGATTTCAAACTTGCTGGTGAAAATAGGTTATTTGATATTAGCTCATTAGATGAATGCAGAACCCAAGCTTATGAAAATGCAAAATTATTCAAAGAAAAAGTTAAAAGATGGCATGACAAAAGAATCCAAAAGCGTGAGTTTAAAGTTGGAGAATATGTTCTTTTGTACAACTCTCATTTCAGGTTCTTTGCGGGAAAACTCCTCTCAAAATGGGAAGGACCCTACGTTATCGAGGAGGTTTATCGGTCAGGAGCTATCAAAATAAATAATGCCGAAGGTTGTCAATGGGCAACGAATAAAACATTATATCTCAGGTATGCCCAATAATGTTGAAAGTAATATTATCCAAATTCTGACACAGGAAGAACACATAAAAGAGTCCTTCCGGAACACCCCAGAATCATGTAAATAAGAAGGTACGTGATACGGTAAGTAAACGGACTCCGAAAAATCCCCAAAAAAATTTTTTGTCAGTTTTAGAATATCTAGAAAAATAGGAAAATAAGAAACTTCCAGGAAGCGTACCCTGGTGGGCACAAGACACCATGGCACGCTGGCTTGCCAGGCACGCCCAGGTGGGTTGTGTTCACCTGTGGCACCTTCCGGACTCTGTTTTTCTACAGGTTGCTTGTCCCCCAAGATAAAAAATCTGTATATACTCCCCGAACCTGTTGATCACCGTATCGCGGGGAAATCTTCTGTTTAATTCCTTGCTGTTTTCTGTCAGATCCAACCTACCATGGCTGCTTCAAGCTCCTCCAAGGACAAGTTCTTCAAGAACGTCATCAACCCATATCTGCGAGAGGTGGTGCAGCACCCTCAGGTCATTCAGATGCATGAGGGGGTGCTTCACCTTCGCGACGTTCCCTGTTCCAAGGGGACGGGAACCATGGAGGCCAGGCTCAAAGCTATGGAACACGATGTCTTCCAGTGCAAGGGGATGGTGGAGCATGGACTCCATGCCAATCACCTCATGATCATGGACCTCTCCCATGATCTCAAGGTGGATGGCAAGCCCATGAAGGACGTCGTCCTCACCCTCAATGAGCAAATCAACTTCCTCCAAAGCCAGATCCACAACCTCCAAAACCAAGTCTTTGAATATGAAGCAAGGTTTAAAGGTATGAGTTTGGCTGCTAGTTGCAGGACCCGTGAGACTCACTCCTCCTCTTATGATGGTGGACCACTGCCATGGAAACCCGAGGACAAGATCTCTTGTTCATCACCACCACCTTCTTCTTCATCACCAAAAGAAAATTGAGTATCGGGTATGGGCACTCCCCTTGGCTTCCGCCAAGCTTGGGGGAGGTGCCCCGGTATCGTATCATCCCCACTATCTTTTGCCTTTACTTATTTTAGTTCGATCTTTTGCTTTAGATGAATAAAAGTTTAGTTTGATCCTTTCTTTTCGAGAGTTTTGCTTAGTGATCTATCCTTGTAATCATGCATGAGATATATAATAAAGTTAGTTTGAGTTTTTGCTTTCTTTACTTTCATGCTGCAATAAAAAGAAAGGAACTAAATAAAAAGAAAGGAAATAAATAAGAGGAAAGGAAATGAATCAAGAAGATCATATGCTAATCCTATGGTAGGTGATGACACCACATAAGGAAAAGTATAAGTAGAAAATTTTATTAGAGATTGACAAACATAGCATTGGTCAATGATGCAACTCATGAAAGAATTAATAAGGGAAGAGAAGATTCACATATAAATATACTATCCTAGAAATCTTTTGTGATTGTGAGCCCTCATCAAAATATTATATGCCAAAATTGTTGACGTTCGACAAGGAAGACAACTTAATGGTTTATGTTTGTTTATATTCACATAGAAGTCATATTGTCGTGGATCCTTTAACATGTGGTGCTTGCCCCTATCTTTGTTAGCCAAAAATTCTGCACTAAGTAGAGATACTATTTGTGCATCCAAACACCCTGAAACCCAAATCTTATGTTCAAGTGTCCACCATACCTACCTAGGGATTGAGCAAGATCCCTCAAGTAAGTTGTCATCGGTGCAAAAAGGGCAACAAAAATTACTTCTAAATGTGTGAGATCATTTAGTGTAAGAGAAAATTGAGCGTTGCACGAACTTGTGTGAAGAATAAAAGCGGCAGACTGCATAATAAAGGTCGCTATCACAAGGGGCAATGCAACGTGACGCATTTTTGCACTAAGGGGTTGAGAATACAAACGAATAAGCGCTTGGCAACCTCTGCTTCCCTCTGCGAAGAGCCTATCTTTTACTTTTATGTATTTACTTTTATGCAAAGAGTCAAAGTTTTCCTCCTATTCCTTTTTATTTTTCTCCTTTGGCAAGCATCATGTGGTGAGGAAAGATCTAGGCACATATGTCCATTTGAATATAGATAGCATGATTTATTATTTTTGACATCACCCTTGATGTGAATATGTTGGGAGGTGAAACTATAAGCCCCTATCTTTCTATGTGTCCGGTTGAAACGTTTTTCTCATGTGTACGCGGTGAGTGTTAGCAATCATAGAAGACTATATGATGGTTGAGTCTGTGGACTTGCCTAAAGGCTCTGATACGTGACCCTTCCTGAAAACATGATGGAATGCAGTTGCAAAGTTGACTGAGAACATAGTTTGTTAGTTTCTAATAGAGTTTATGCTTTATACTTCAATTGTGTGATGAATTGCCACTTATTCATGGGAATTCTATGATAAAACCTCTATGATAAAAGTCTTATGTTTAAATTTTTTGTTGTTATAATAATCTACATGATGCTTCTATGTCCGTATTTTGTTTTTATCGACACCTCTCTCTCTAAGCATGTGGACATGTTTTTCGATTTCGGTTTTCGCTTGAGGACAAGCGAGGTCTAAGCTTGGGGGAGTTGATACGTCCATTTTGCATCATGTTTTCTTACTATTATTTATGATGTTTTTATGAATAATAATGCTTTTTGGAGTAATTCTAATGCCTTTTCTCTCATAATTTGCAAGGTACACACCAAGAGGGAGAATTCCGGCAGCTGGAAATCTGGACCTGAAAAAGCTACGTCAGGCTACCTATTCTGCACAACTCCAAACAAGCTGAAACTTCACAGAGAATTTTTATGGAATATTTGAAGAATATTGGAGCAAATAAGTACCAGAGGGGGCCCACCAGGTGGGCACAACTCACCTGGGCACGCCAGGGAGCCCAGGCGCCACAGTGGGTTGTGCTCACCTGTGCCCACCTCCGGTGCCCATCTTCTGGTATATAGGTCATTTTGACGTAGAAAAAATAAGGATAGGACTTTCGGGATGGAGAGTCGTCGTCCCAAGGCAGAACTTGGGCACAAGCATTGCCCTCCGGCGGAGCGATTCCGCTGGGGGAACTTCCCTCCCGGAGGGGGAAATCATCATCATCATCATCACCAACAACTCTTCCATCTTGGAGAGGGCTATCTTCATCAACATCTTCAATAGCACCATCTCATCTCAAACCCTAGTTCATCTCTAGTGTTCAATCTTGTTACCGGAACTACAGATTGGTGCTTGTGGGTGACTAGTAGTGTTGATTACAACTTGTAGTTGATTACTATATGGTTTATTTGGTGGAAGATTATATGTTCAGATCTAATATGCTATTTAATACCCCTCTGATCTTGAGAATGATTATCATTTGTGAGTAGTTACTTTGGTTCTTGAGGTCACGGGAGAAATCATGTTGCAAGTAATCATGTGATTTTGATATGTGTTCGATATTTTGATAGTATGGATGTTGTGATTCCCTTAGTGGTGTCGTGTGAACGTCGACTACATGACACTTCACCATACTTGGGCCTAAGGGAATGCATTGTGGAATAGCAATTAGATGATGGGTTGCGAGAGTGACTGAAGCTTAAACCCCAGTGTATGCGCTATTCCGTAAGGGACCGATTGGATCCAAAAGTTTAATGCTATGGTTAGAATGTATTCTTAATACTTTTCTTGTAGTTGCGGATGCTTGCGGGAGGGTTAATCATAAGTAGGAGGTTTGTTCAAGTAAGAACAACACCTAAGCACCAGTCCACCCACATATCAAATTATCAAAGTACCAAACACGAATCAAACCCACATGATGAAATTGACTAGATGAAATTCCCGTGTACCCTCAAGAACGCTTTGCTCACTATAAGAAACCATGTTGGCCTGTCCTTTGCCTCAAAAGTATTGGGCTACCTTGCTGCACTTTTGTTACTACCATTATTACTTGCTCGTTAAACAATATCTTGCTATCAAACTACTCCGTTACTTACAATTTCAGCACTTGCAGACATTACCTTCCTGAAAACTACTTGTCATTTCCTTCTACTCCTCATTGGGTTCGACACTCTTACTTATAAAAAAGAGATCAAATTGATTCCCTATACTTGTGGGTCATCAATGTATCACAGGCTTTGTGAATATAGTTGGATCATATGGTGTTTTCCCCTCTCTATCTTGTTGTGAATTGAGTTTTCCCTTTGAGATTTCGTTCTTATCGGATTGGATACTTTTATGGATTTGAGAACACTTTATGTATGTCTTGCTATGAATACCCGTGGTGACAATGGGGTATCATATTGATTCACTTGATATGTGTCTTGGTACTAAACTCGTGGATTCCCGAGGTGACATTGGGGTAATCTATGCATAGGGTTTGATGCACATTCTCTTCTTTGTTTTGCTGGTAGAAATCTTGGGGCACTCTTTGTGGTTCTTTGTGTTGGATTGAGTATTATGAATCTGAAATTGTTTGATGCATATCGTATAATCAACTCACAGATACTCGCGACAACATTGGAGTACCTAGGTGACACTAGAGTTTGTTCATGTGTATCATATGGAGTTATTTTAGTACGAACTCTTGGTTAGATCGATCGGCATGAATAGCTTGGTGTTATTTTAGTACAAACTCTAGGATAGATTGATCGGAAAGAATAGCTTTCAGGTGGTTTCGTACCCTACAAACAATTTATTCTTATGTTCTCCGCTAGATAAGAACTTTGGAGTGATTTTTCATCGCACGTTGAGGGATGATTATATGATCCAATTATTTTAGCATTGTTGAGAGATTACACTAAAGAAAGTACGGACCCTAGGCCTCATTTTCAAGCAGTGCAAGACCGTTTGTGCTCCATTTTATCAATTGCCACCTTGTCGTTTTTTATTGTTCCTATTATAAAAATCAATATCTACTATCATTACTACACTTGTATCACCATCTCCTCGCCGAACTAGTGCACCTATACAAATTACCATTGTATTTGGTGTGTTGGGGACACAAGAGACTCTTTGTTATTTGGTTGCAGGGTTGTTTGAGAGATACCATCTTCATCGTACGCCTCCCGCGGATTGGTAAACCTTAGGTAATCCACTTGAGGGAAAATTGCTACTGTCCTACAAAACTCTGCGCTTGGAGGCCCAACACAAGTCTACAAGAATAAAGTTGCGTAGTAGACATCAAGCTCTTTTCTGGCGCCATTGCCGTGAGGTGAGTGCTTGAAGGTATATCTTTAGATCTTGCAACTGAATCTTTTAGTTTCTTGTTTTATCACTAGTATGGTTTATAAAAGAAAACTAGAAAAAATGGTATTGAGGTGGCCTCATATTATTCGTCTTTATCATGTCTTTCTTGAAGATGATGGAAAGGAAAATTGTGCTCAATTGATAGAAGAAGAATTCAATAAAATCTTTGGCATAAAATCTTTGAATGATGAGCACAATTGCAATGTTGCTAGTATTAATTCTTTGAATATCCATGTTGCTAGTGATATGCAAAGCCATAAGCTTGGGGATGCTATGTTTGATGAATATGATATTTTTAGTCCCCCAAGTTTTGAAGAGAGAATTTATTATGGTGAAAACATGCCTCCTATTTATGATGATTATATTGATGAAAGTGGGTTTGGAAGAGTGTCAACTTTATGTAATGATGATCCCACTATTTTGGAGGGTGTTGAATCTTATTGTGATAATTATGAAAGTGGATTTGGAGAGGTCATAACTTTATTTAGTGATGAATCCACTATTTTATGTAACATCCCAAAATTCTAAATTTTGGAATGTTATAATAAATAGATAGTTTTGATTGATTGACTGAAAGTGAGTGAATTTGAAACTTTTGGAAGTTAAATGAGAGGGAATAAAAGGACTTTCCCCAACTTTCATTTTTGCTTTTATGATCTTCATGAATTCAATTTCTTTTCACCACAAAACCCTCGAGAGAAGATGACATGACTTCTTCCATTTATTTAAATGACAAGGGGTGTTGAAAATATTTGCATTTCATTTGAGAATATTTCCAATTCTGAAACTTTATGCAACTCAATGATTTTCACGAGCAAAGATAAAATGACTTCTTCAAATTACATGAAACATGAGTTGGGAGTTTCAAAGGATTAAATTCAAAGTTCTTTTGAATTTATTTTCAATTTGGAGTTATTGGAGTTTTATTCAAATTATTTTTCTCCAAAAATAAAATATACAGAAATTAGGGTAACATGATTCCCTACATCAGAAAATTGGAGAGAAATAAATTTGAATTCATTTTGGTATTTTTAAAATGATTTTCATTGGATTTTTCTAGAGCAGAAGCACTCTTTGTTTTAATTGAATTTGTGTGTATTTTATTTGAAGCTAAAATAATGTTCATAATGTAGGAAATCTTTTTCTGAAAATTTTGATATATTATATGCCTAGGTTGTATTTTTATTTTATAAGTTTTTGTTTATTTTATTAAATCTAGAAAATGTTTAAAAAAACCTCGTCTACCCGATTGGTAAGGCCTTGAGCAGCCACAATGACCCACGCCGCCCGAGGTCCCGGCGGGAGTCCCGCCCGCCCACGACTTGGCCACCGCCCGTGGCGAGTAGGCCTCCGTGCCGCCTTGCCCTGCCCAGACGCCTCCCGAGGCCGCCCCTCCATAAATAGCACCCCGCCGCCTCTCCACTCCTCGCGCCACCGCCGCCACCTCGCAACCCCTCCCCTCGCCACGCATCCGGAGACCCCGGAGCACCGCCGGCGACCACGCCCGACGCCGGACTCGCCGGAGTTGACCGCCACCGCCGGTATATTTTCCCCGAACCGGTATAACGCCATAGCCAAGGCAGTTTTCTTTGATGAGATCGGTTTTCCTAGAAAACCTAGTTCTGTTTTTTTAGGGTTTAGTTATTTCGCGAACATTCTCTGTTTAGGTGTGTTTAGCGAACATGTTCGTTTCATATAGTTCTGTAACGAACGTTCGATCGTTAGGTTTTCTGGCTTAGTCAGGGACATCTGTGTAGATGTTTTATTTACAGTTTAGCCCCTGGATTTCAAACGACCATAACTTTTTACCCATTTGTCCAAATCCAACAAAACCAACGCCCACTTCTTTGTTATGATCTCCTCTATCCAGTAATCTAACTCAAACATGTTTTTGAAAGTTTAATATTTGAATTAGATCAGATTTGAATTTGAACTTCGTTTGATCATAACTTGAGTTTCGTAACTCCGATTTAGTTGATCCTTTTTGCAAAATAAAGCTCTTGACATAAAATTTCTGATAAGGCCAAATTCACATAATTTTGGTACTGTTAGAAATTGTTTTACGTTGCAAGAGTTATTTGCTTGGTTTTGATGTTTTTCGAATCGTTTTCTTCGTTCGGTCCGATCTTTTGAGTGATTGCTTATGTGTGGTTACTATTGCTTGCTTACGATAGATTGACCGGAGTGTGATGAGTAGAACTATCAAGAGTTTTGAGTGCGAATCATCTTCATCAACATTGCAGGCAAGTAACACTTTGATCATACCTTTTCTACTACCCAGTTTTTATGCATTAGATCTATCCTCAAACATTGCATGATCAGGATCTAATTAAATTGTGGGATGGGAAGTAGATGAGGTAGTACCTATTACATGTTTTATTATCAACCCTTGGGAGTTACTTCTACGTTTGCTTATTATGCCATGCTATGGTAGTATACGTGGATTGGGTGAGTGTATCCATGACAGATGTGAGATTGTTAATTAATGGTTTATTTAAGGTGGCAACTTAAACACACATCTGATTGGATTGAGGCACCTGGTTTCCATCAGGACTTGCCTGTATTTCTTCGGACCGCCACCCAGGCTCAAAGGGATCATGAGATTATTCAAACTAGAAACTTACGTGTGCAGCCAAGAGCCATTATGGGCTCTGGCATAGTTGATTAAGTTGTGCGAACTCTTACGGGTAGACTAGCAGATGTAGGGGAAAGTAGGTGTACCGGTCTACCCACATGTAAGGTGCTAGCGCTTCCGAAAGACTATGTCTCGGTCATCCGTTTCTCAAACACCATGTAGTGCGAGAAATCCAACGGAGGAGATCGAGTCTTGTGGGGACAAGTCGCAAACCTCTGCAGAGTGTATAATCTAATCTTGGTTAGCCGTGTCCCCGGTTATGGACATCTTGAGTATCTAGTACTTGGATTATCATGTGAATCTCATCATGTTACTTCTAATTAATATTGTTGGGTTGTTAATGAGTACTTTTAATTGGGATTGAGGATGCTGTCAACCATTCTCAATGTTTCACAACCACCATGATAGTTAAATAAATTTATTCCTTTGCAGTAGGGAAAAATTGGCTTTACGCAAAAACTGTAACCATAGAGCTTTCCACCAGCCATATATGCATGTAGTATAGCTTATTCTTTCATTACTCTCTATGTGTTACATTGCCGGCATATTCCATGTCTTTGACCCGTTTTCGGCTGCAACGTTTCATGTTGCGAGGATCTTCTGACAGTAAGTGATACGTTAGGTTACGATTTCTACACTCAACTTTGCCGTTGGTGTTGATGGGAATCCACAACCTTGTTACTTCCGCTATTTGGATTGAGGTAATAGTATTTATGTTATTTATACATGTGATTTACCTCTGTTATAAATCCTCGAGTCTTTGTGTGTCAAGATACCGATCCGGGGATGACACTTAAGCACAGAGACTTGACCCATTCGGGTCAGGTCGCTACAAGATGGTATCAGAGCACATGTTGACTGTAGGACGTGACCCTAGAAACTGACAATCCCATAGGAAAGATTTTTCTTTACAACTTCATTTTCAGAAAGATCTTTTACCTCTCTTCTCTTCTGAGCTTATTCAAATATTCCCTTTTAATGAGACCATACCCCTTTTCCCCTTTTGACCACTCGAAGATTTGACCGATGAGACCACTCCAAGGAGATAAGATATCGGACAACTAAGACCATTTGGAATGAAGAGGATTTTACCGTGTAAATGGAAACTACAACTGTTGAAGACTCCGAAGACTAGGAGATTTTGAAGGCTCTGAAGAATTCCCTGATTTTTATGACCTAGGAAGGTTACACTTATGGAATTTGACAGACTAAGGAAGTTGTCAATACCCAAGATCAAGGTGTATTGGAGTAAGATTGGAACATGGAGCATTAGAACTCAAAGTTCTGTCAAGGAAAACCCTAAGGCAGGAGATATCAACTATGGAGAGATAGCTCATGGAAATGACAAGAGCAGAAACACGCTATCCATGATGTTATCACCCGCTTATGCTATTGTCACCGTGCTGAGTTAAGCATGCATATGCATGAAAGGATTGGATGGTAGAAGGCTGAAGGAGCATCTGTCAGCGAAGGATGCAGTTTTGACATAGCTGGCGCAACACCGGGATTTGGAGCATTACATCAAGAAGTTTAGGGTGGATCTGCAGGAAGCCGTATTTGACAAGGAAATAGTTCGTGAAGAACTCAGGACCCAGAAGCTGCCAGCAGCCAAGCCGGAGGAGCTAAACCTCGAGATCTGGGAGATTAAATCGAGAATTGAAGGACAGTAGGAACATGGTTCATGCCAAGGATGTTGAAACCCATAAGTTTGGAACACTACCCCAACATATTAAAGGACGTCACGATAGACTTTGCGACAACAGAGATGATCTGGCAAAAGAACTTGAGAAGGTCAAGCACGATCATAAGAAGCCGTTGGAGACATGAACAAGAATCGAAGAGTTTGACGACTTTGAAGATTTATTGACCATTAGAAGACCCAACCCCTGATATATACTTACGTTAGATGCGACGATATGAGCTGTCATTTGTTTGTTGTTTTTCCAATAGCCACAATAAAATATGCCCTTTTCAAAACTTTTGTTTGTATTGTGTGCATCCCTCTCTATCTCTCTTATCCCACCCCAAACCCATGGACCCATTAGAGGATGGATGGAGATGAGCTTGTATTTTCTGGACCAATGAGTCAATTGGAGACAGACCAATGGATTCAGAACATGGAGGATCAAATGGAGAATAACCTGATAGTAAGAAAAGATATGACCCAGCATGCTCTTCAGTGCTTTGAAAGAGGTGCTGGAACTTGATGGAGGATATACCAAACTATCCATGGATGGCAAAGAGTAACCACTTGGGAAGAATTTAAGTTGACTTTGCCAAGTCTCGATTTGTGTCCCAGAAGTTGAAGCCTTATGGAAAGGATATGAAGAAACCTTGTGCATACAAGCTTTGTGGAGAAATAGGACACAACCATAAAGAAAACAAGGACGAATACCCTCATAATCGGAGGATTATCAAAGGAGTTAGCCGAGGATCTCACGGAACTTCGGTTGGAGATTGTTCCCAAAGGTTTTGTTGTAGCAATGGAAGTTCAGTCTACATTGTTGAGAAACATCCGTGAAGCTCAGAAGGACGACAAAGAGATTGCTGAGTTAAAAGAGAGGATGAGCAAAAGAAAGGCCAAAGGTTTTCGTAAGGATGAGCACGACACCTTATCGTACGAGGATCGTGTATATGTGCCTAATAATGCAAAGATCAGGAAGTAAATACTTCAGGAGGCTCATGACTCACCATACTCGATTCGCCCTGGAAACACCAAGATGTATTTGGATTAGAAGGAGCGTTTCTGGTGGACTGGTATGATGAAGGATATTGTCGAGTATGTAGTCGTATGTGACGTATGTCAGAGAGTGAAGGCAAAACATCAGAAGCCAGTAGGATTATTGCAACCTATACCGATAGCCAAATGGAAGTGAGATAATCTTGGCATGGATTTCATTACCGGATTTCCCAGAACCCGAACGGGACATGATTCTATCTGGGTAGTAGTTGATTCGCTTGACCAAAGTGGCTCACTTTATCCCAATGAAAACCACCTATACAAGTGAGAAGTTGGACAAGATATATTTGACCAGGATCGTATAAGCATGGAGTTAGAGGACCATCAGACAGATAGAGGAACCCAGTTTACCTCAAAGTTTTGGAATCAGCTGCACCAGACTTTGGGTACTAGGCTAGAGTTCCGTACAACCTTTCATCCGCAGACAGATGGATAAATCAAGAGAGTCAATCAGATTCTGGAGGACATGTTGAGAGCGCTAGATTATGGATCTAGTAGTGATGATAATCTACCTTGCACGGAGTTCTCATACAACAACAGTTACCCAGCCAGTTTGAAGATGGCCCCTTTTGAAGCTTTTGTATGGGAGAAGGAGCCAGACACCGTTGATGTGGGATGAAGTTGGAAACCGACAGTTGTTTGGACCAAATGTGATCAAGGAGTAAGAATAGAATGTTAAGTTGATTCGAGATAGGCTGAAGGTAGCTCAGTCCAGGCTGAAGAGTTATGCAGACTCAAAAATGCAAGGAGGTAGTATATGAAATTGGAGACAGAGCATGTCTTCGTGTGTCCCCTCTGCGAGGAGTTAAACGCTTTGGAGTTAAGGGAAAGTTAGCCCCGAGATTTGTAGGACCATACCGAGTTTTGGAGCGTATGGGAGAAGTGGCCAACAAGTTGGAGTCACCCGAAGGACTGTCAGGAGTTCATGATGTGTTTCACGTTTCCCAGTTGAAGAAGTGCCATGTAGAGATGGCCAATATTCCCCTGTAAGGATGCTTGATCCTGGAAAGGATAATGATGTTCCACGAAGTGGAGTATGTACTTCATAAGTATAAGTTTTTATCACGGTATGTGGGATATCCCACGAGGATGAACATATGAATTACTATTAGATATAAAGGAGGTATAATGTTGGAAATATGGATCAATGGAAATTCCATGATGAGTCTGAGTAATCGTGTCCTAGTTTGGTGCCAATAGAAGGAAGGAAGACAATACGATTGGATGGATTTAAGAATGCTAGGAAGCAGGAAGTTGAATGTTGGAATAACGATCAGTTGCTCGCAACGATAAGTTCAAGGACTACAAGCGATGAGATGGGCCATAACCCACAGGCTCCAGGACCTGCCAAGAAGCAAGCACACTCTTGCTGAAGGAAAAACCCTGGAAAGAGTTACGATTTTTATCAACCGACGATTCTATAGGAGTTTACGCAAAACCTGAGAGTTGTTAAGGAATGATAGATGTTTCTTTGGCTTGCAGAATCAATGGATTTTCCGAACTTGGTTCGTCGACAAGAGAAATTCTGCAATGCTTGTGAGGATGACCGAGTGTTAGAATGCGAGATTCGCTAAACCATGTACAAGGTAATGATTTGGGTGCGGGATGGATTGATCACCATACCGACTTACTCTTATTATTCGCGTTGCTATATGGGATGGTAAATCTGAGTGACTTACCGTAGTAGAGGCAACGATCAAAACCTTGTTCAAACCTTAGAATGGTATAAGAAATTTTCCCTTATACACGGCGGTTGTTGCCAACCGTAGGATATACGGTGAGGTTCAACCTGCACCCGTTTTCTCTGGGAGAAACCATAAATTGTTGACCACCATGAGATATCGATAGCTGATTAGTATTGGCGCCAGACCCGTCAGCTAAGAGGACCCATTTTCGGGATAACCTTACCAAGATGAAAGGACAAAAGAATTGAGGAAAAGGTTATGCCACTACCAGAAGAGCCCAGAGAAGGAATTATCCTTGCGATCTGAGAAGACCGACACTATCAATAATAAGGATGGAGTATATGAGTTTTGATGGAACCGTAACCATGCTTCTAAGGGTGGTAGCACCCGAGACCCCGGAGACGATCGATGGATTTTTTAGAAGACCCCCAAACCCTAACCTATTCTTTCTAGCCTCTCCGAATCTCGAGGACGAGATTCATTTTAAGGGTGGTAGTTTTGTAACATCCCAAAATTCTAAATTTTGGAATGTTATAATAAATAGATAGTTTTGGTTGATTGTTTGATTGATTGACTGAAAGTGAGACAATCCGGAACTTTTTGAAAGTTAAATGAGAGGGAATAAAAGGACTTTTGCAAACTTTCATTTTTGCTTTTATGATCTTCATGAATTCAAATTCTTTTCACCACAAAACCCTGGAGAGAAGATGACATGACTTCTTCCATTTATTTAAATGACAAGGGGTGTTGAAAATATTTGAATTTCATTTGAGAATATTTCCAATTCTGAAACTTTATGCAACTGAATGATTTTCACGAGCAAAGATAAAATGACTTCTTCAAATTATATGAAATATGAGTTGGGAGTTTCAAAGGATTAAATTCAAAGTTCTTTTGAATTTATTTTCAATTTGGAGTTACTAGAGTTTTATTCAAATTATTTTTCTCCAAAAATAAAATATACAGAAATTAGGGTAACATGATTCCCTACATCAGAAAATTGGAGGGAAATAAATTTGAATTCATTTTGGTATTTTTAAAAAGATTTTCATTGGATTTTTCTAGAGCAGAGGCACTCTTTGTTTTAATTGAATTTGTGTGTATTTTATTTGAAGCTAGAATAATGTTCATAATGTAGGAAATCTTTTTCTGAAAATTTTGATATATTATATGCCTAGGTTGTATTTTTATTTTATAAGTTTTTGTTTATTTTATTCGTCTGGAAAATGCTAAAAAAAACCTCGTCTCCCCGACTGGGCCGGCCCAGCGCCCGAGCCAGGCCACAGCCCAGCCCACGCGCTGCCGCCCCGAGGTCCCGAGCGGGAGTCCTGCCGCCGCACGTGTAGCGACCAGACCCGAATGGATCTAGTGCTCTGTGCTCAGTGTCATCCCTGGATCAAGAATGTCGACACCACAAGACTTGAAGGATTTATAGCGAGTAGCAATCACACACTTATTACATCGTTGTCCACAAGGGAACTTAATACAATAATATGGCTTAAGGCCATCTAATAATAACAATGGAAGGCTTGGAAGACAAGTGAGTCCATCAACTCCATCGGCATCACCGAGTATAGAACCACGACCTAACACCTTACTCGTCAAATGCGAAAAGTCTGCATAGCGTGAAAGTTGCAGCCCAAAACGGGTCAAGACATGGAATATGCTTTGGCAATGTAACACATAGAGGGCAATGAAAGAATAAGCCTATACTACATGCATATATGGCTGGTGGTAAGGCTCTCTGATTTACATTTTTGCATAAAGCTGATTTTTCCCTACATCAAAGGAATAATTTTATTTAACTATCATGGTGGTTGTTAAACATTGAGAATGGTTGACAGCATCCTCAATCCCAATTAAAAAGTACTCATCAAAACCCAATAACTTTATTATTAGAGTAACATGTTGAGATTCACATGATATTCAAGTACTAGATACTCAAGATGTCCATAACCGGGGACACGGCTAATCATGATTAGTTTATACACTCTGCAGAGGTTTGCACTTTTCCCCACAAGACTCGATCGCCTCCGCTTGGTTCTCGCACTACATGGTGTTTGAGAAAGCGGATGACCGAGACATAGTCTTTCGTGCGCTAGCACCTTACATGTGGGTAGACCGTACCAACCTAAATCCCCTACATCAGCTAGCCTACCCGTAAGAGTTCGCACAACTTAGTCAACTACGCCATGAGCCCATAATTGGCTTGTGGCTGCACACGGAAGTTTCTGTTTGAATAATCTTATGATCCCTTAGAGCACAGGTGGCGGTCCAAGAAATACTGAGCAAGTCCTGATAGAAACCAGGTGCCTCAATCCACCCAGATGTGTGTTTAGGTTGCCACCTTAGATAAACCATTAATTAACAATCTCACATCTGTCATGGATATTCACTCACCCAATCCACGTCTACTAGCATAGCATAGCATAATAAGCAACGTAGAAGTAACTCCCAAGGTTTCATAAGTAAAACAGGTAATAGGTATTACCTCAATCTACTTCCCATCCCACAATTTAATTAGATCCTAAACATGCAAGTGTTTGAGGGTTTGATCTAATGCATAAAAACTGGGTATGAGAAGAGTATGATCAAAGTGTTACTTGCCTTGTTGATGATCCATGAGACCTAGAGATTCGAAGTAACAAGCGGCGCACTCCGGGTGATCTAACGCAGACAAACAACAAGCATACAATAAGTACTCATCTAATGCACAGGGAAAATCTCGAATAAAAGATCTAACCAGATAGTTCAACTTAAGAACCCTGGTTGCAAAAGAATCGAATCAAATAAAAGATCGAAAGTCGGAACTCGAGAGAGAACGACTCGGTTTAGCAAATCTGAAACTAAGTCAAAATTTTACAGTAGCAAAACTCTGTGTAAGTAGGTTAGGCGGGCGGCGGTTTCAGAACGAAACTCCGAGCTTGAATCACCTGATTCCGATAAGCGAGCAAGAAATAAAACAGGTTTGAAAATCGGATCGGAAATCGAATCTGAAAAATAACGGATTAAATCCGATTAAAAGAAAACGACGAACGGATTAAATAACGGACGTTCGTTAACAGAACTAATCCAACGAACACATTCATTGAAACGAACGGGTCGGTGAACGTTCGTTAATTAAGAAAACCGAAAAAAAACCATCTAGGGTTTTTAAAAAAAAAACCGAACATATCTAAAAAACCGGACCGGGTTTTCTAGGGAAAACCGGATCGGGCGGGGCGGCTACCTCCGGTGGCTTCACGGCGGGGCTCCGTGGGCCTCGGGGTCCGGCGAGGGCGACGAGGCTCCGGCCGGCGAGGCGGCGGGTGGCTCCGGCGACGGCCAGGCTCGGCTTGGGGCGGCGCGGGATGAGAGAGAGGGGGGCCGGGTATTTAAGAGGGGGTTGGCGGGTGGCTTGGGGAGGGCAAGCGGGGCAGGCGGAGGCGGACTCAGGCGTGAGGCGGCGTCTTGTGTGGGGAGACATGTGAGGAGGAGAGGAGGAGGTGGGCAGGTATTTGGTAGGCCTGGCTGGGCAGTGGGCCTTGGCCGGAAGCGCGTTTTTAAACAAAACAAAAGCGGATTAAAAAAATACCAAAGCGAACTCCGATTTTAATAAAATAATTTTCCCCGACTCCTAAAAATGAGTCGAAAAAAATGAACTTTAAAAACGGCAAACATGCATATTTTTTTAAAATGCTCATTTTTGCCTAAGCAAAATAAATCTTCCAAATCCAAATTTGATTTATTTATAATATCTTCATTTTTCCTAAATGTTGGGAAAGTCATATTATTCCCTCTCTTAAGTTTTTATAGGAAAAACTTTATGAAGATAATTAAATAAATCCAATGATCCTATTTTCAAAATTTCAGAAATCCCAAATATGAAAATAATGAAACTTCCAACTCTCTCCGAGGGTCCTTGAGTTGCGTGAAATTTTCTAGGATCGGAAAAATGCGAGAAAATATGATATGCATGATGACCTAATGTATAACATTCCAAATTGAAAATTTGGGATGTTACAAACCTACCCCCTTAAGATGAATCTCGCCCTCGAGATTCGGGTTGGCTAGAAAATAGGTGAGGTGGTCCTTGAGCAAAACTTCCTCTCTTTCCCAGGTGGCTTCATCCTCAGTGTGGTGGCTCCACTGAACTTTGCAAAACTTGATAACCTTGCTGCGGGTAACTCTGCTGGCATAATCGAGAATCTTAACCGGTTTTTCCTCATATGTCAAGTCATCCTTCAACTGAATTGCTTCCGGTGTACTTTGTGTCTCTTAACGGTACCTCTGCTATCTCGTGGGGACATTTCTTCAACTGAGAAACATGGAATATGTCATGAACTCCTGACAGTCCTTCTGGTAATTCCAACTTATAAGCAACTTCTCCCATGCGTTGCAAAATCTTATACGGTCCAACGAAACGTGGTGCTAACTTTCCTTTAACTCTAAAATGCTTAACTCCTCGAAGTGGGGATACTCTGAGATATACTCTGTCTCCAACTTCATACTCAATCGCTTTGCGCTTTGAATCAGCATAGCTCTTTTGTCTAGACTGGGCTACCTTGAGCCTGTCTCGAATCAACTTAACTCTCTGTTCAGACTCCTTAATCAAATCTGGTCCAAACAATCGGCGATCTCCGGTTTCGTCCCATAACAACGGTGTCCTGCACCTTCTTCCATCTGAGCCTCGAAGGTGCCATCTTCAAGCTGGTTTGGTAGCTGTTGTTGTAGGAAAATTCTGCATCTGACAAATTATCATCCCAGCTAGATCCATAATCTAGGGCACAAGCTCTCAAAGATGTCCTCCAAAATCTGATTGACTCTCTCGGTCATCCATCGGTCTGTGGGTGGAAAGCTGTCTTTGAATTCCAATCGGGTTCCCAATGTTTCGTGCAACCGGGTTCCAAAATTTCGAGGTAAACCGGGTTCCTCTATACGTCTGATGTTCCTCGGAACTCCATGTAAGCACACAATTCTGGTCATGTATATCTTTTCCAACTTAGCACTGCTATAGGTGGTCTTGACTGGAATAAAATGAGCTACCTTTGTCAAACGGTCAACTATAACCCAAATCGAGTCATATCCTGAACGAGTCTTTGGCAATCCTGTGATAAAATCCATGCCTAGTTTATCCCACTTCCATTCGGGTATCGGCAATGGTTGTAACAATCCTCTGGCTTCGATGTTCTGCCTTTACTTTCGACATACATCGCAAACTGCTACATACTCCATAATATCCTTCTTCATTCCGGTCCACCGGAAAGTATTCTTCAAATCCAAATACATCTTGGTATTTCCTGGGTGAATCGAATAGGGTGAATCATGAGCTTCTTGTAAAATCAACTTCCCGATCTACGGGTCATTGGGCACATAAACACGGTCTTCAAACCATAGGGTATCATACTCATCCTCACGAAATCCTTTAGCTTTTCCTTTGCTCATTTTCTCCTTTATAGAGGCAACTTCCTTATCTGCCTTTTGGGCTTCTCTCTGATTTTGTCCATCGGTGTCGATTGAATTTCCAATGCTTCTTTGCATAGCCTCTGGAACTATTTCCAAACATAGATCTCGAAGGTCCTCGGCTAACTCATTGGGTATTCCTCCCATCATTAGGGTATTGATGTGGCTCTTACGGCTCAATGCGTCGACTCGACATTAGCCTTTCCGGGTGATAATGCAATCTCATGTCATAATCCTTGATAAGCTCTAACCATCTCCTTTATGCGAGATTCAATTCATACGTGTGAAAATGTACTTCAAACTCTTGTGATCTGTATATACTTCACAATGATTTCCAATGAGAAAATGTCTCCACGTCTTCAGGGCATGCACAACGGCTGCTAACTCCAAATCATGAGTGGCATAATTCAACTCATGGGGTTTAAGTTGTCGTGAAGCATACGTAAACAACTCTTCCTTCCCCTGCATAAGCACTTGCTCCAAGTCCTCGGCGTGAAGCGTGCAATACACCTCATAATCCTTAGTCTGATCTGGCAATATCAAGACTGGTGAGGTAACCAATCTTTTCTTCAACTCCTGAAAACTTGCCTCACAGTCCTCGGTCCATATAAATTTGTTTTCCTTCTTCAACAATTCTGTCATAGGCTTAGCAATCCTTGAGAAATTCTCAATGAATCTTCGGTAGTATCCTGCGAGTCCAAGGAAACTCCGAATCTCTCCAACTGTCGTTGGTGCTTCCCATTTGGTTATGGTCTCAACTTTTGTGGGGTCAATCGCTATTCCTTCTCCGGATATAACATGTCCGAGAAATCCAACTTCCTTTAGCCAAAACTCACATTTGCTGAACTTGGCATACAACTGGTGTTCCTCGGTTTCTCAAAACCAATCGCAAATGTTCCTTATATTCCTCTTCATTCTTGAGAAAATCAAAATGTCATCAATGAACACCACGAACTTATCCAAAAACTCCATAAACACTTTGTTCATCGGGTTCATGAAATAGGCTGGTGCGTTAGTCATCCAAATGACATAATGGTATACTCAGATAGTCCATATCTCGTGGTAAATGCTGTCTTGGGTATGTCCTGCTCCCGAATCTTCAATCGATGGTACCACGATCGCAAGTCGATCTTGGAAAACACTTTGGCTCCTTGCAAGCGATCAAACAGATCATTTATCATAGGTAGTGGGTACTTGTTCTTGATTGTTACTTCATTCAATCCACGATAATCAACAACCATTCTTAACGATCCATCCTTCTTCTCCACTAGCAAAGCGGGTGATCCCCAAGGTGAAGAACTTGGGCGTATAAAACCTTTATCCAATAGTTCCTTAATCGCTTCTTGATTTCCGCCAAATCCTCTTTGCCGCATCCCGTATGGTCGCTCGATATCGGGCCTATTCACGACAAAAGTTCTATCAAAAACTCAATGTCTCTATCCGGTGGCATTCACAGCAACTCTTAGGAAATACATCAGGATAATCCTTCACCATCGGTACTTCTTCCTGCACCACTCACGATAAGCAATTAACTTGCGCTCTTCTCGGCTCGTGCGTGATACATACTTAATCCTTCTTCCTTCGGTGTGCTGAGAAAAATTCACTTTGTGGTGCAAACTATCTATCCTCCATACTTTGATAAACAATCCATACCTAATATCACAACCAATCCTAGGGATACAAGAACTATTAGGACTCAGCGGAAAACATAGTGACCAATCCTTAATGGCGGTCGATCACACCATTTACTAGCCATGTACTCTTGCTCGGGTGAGGTTACTAGCATGGGTGACCTAAGGGCTTGGGTTGGTAACTTGTACTTACCCACAAATCCCTTGATATGTATGAATGCGATGCACCAAGATCGAAAAGAACTAGTGCGATAAATGACTTAACCAAAACTTACCGATTCTTGCATCGGGCTGATCTTCAACCTCCTCCACTTCAATGTGGTTCACATCCCCTGTTGAAAGGGTTGGGTTTCTTTCCGAGCTTCCATTGCCATTTCCATTCGCCTTACGGGCGATACATTGGCATAATGCCCGATCTTGCGGCACTTAAAGCAAGTAATATGACTCGAGTCTACTTTGGATGGTGTTGACGGGTTGGTGCGATTACATCCATTGCTTCCTCCATTTCCGTTCCCATTCTTGGTGCCATTATGGTTATGCGAATTACCTCCTCCATGGGTATGCTTTGGAACTGAATTCTGACTTAGGGATATAATGAGGTTTCTGCGAGCTCTAGAGTTATACTTCCCTTGCCCATACTTCCGCTTGCAGTTCTCAATTCTTCTTGCTTTCCTTCAATCATGAGGGCTCGGTCTACTAACTCCTGGTAGTTATTGAAACTGGCTACCATCAACGACATGTCGAACTCATCATTCAGTCCTTCTAGAAACTTCTCCTGTTTAGTCGCATCGGTAGCAACGTCATCCGGGGCATAACGTGCTAATTTACTAAAGTCATCCACGTCTTGCCAATGATCCTTCCTCCTTGGCGTAAGTTGCGAAACTCACGCTTCTTCATGGCCATAGCTCCTCTTTGAAACATGGGCGGTCTGAAAAGCTTGCTGAAATTGATCCCATGTGACAAAGGTGTCTCTGAGGTAAGTGGCTGTGAAATTCTCCCACCATGCTTCTTGGTCCTTCAAGCTGATGTGCTGCAAACTTCACTCTTTCTCCATCTGTGCATCCTGCAGTGGTCAGCTCCCTGCCTATCTTGCGGAGCCAGTCATCTGCTATAATTGGCTCGGTGCTACTGGAATACACCGGCGGGTTTAGTCTAAGGAAACGAGTCAGATGATCCGCAGGTGGTGGTGGTGGTGGGTTGTTATTGTTGTTGCCACAGTTACGCACCAATGTTTGAATCAGTGATACTCTCTTGGATCAGTTGGGTGATCTCTGGCGGGAAAAAGAATCCGGGTCGCGTCTGGAGGCATCTGATGGGTTTAGAAAAGATGAGAATTTAGAATAGAATGAGGTCTAAGGGGAAACACTACCCAATGCACATGAGCAAATACACACAAAATCACTTCATTCAATCAAACAAGGGCTTACAACGATCTAACTATCGCAAAAGTGCGTGTACTATAATGTTTACATGGGGGAAAATACTACTAATATGTGGGGGACTTCTACTAATTTGAACCGTGGAAGACTCCATAATGTCCGCTCAACCGTCTTCAAAGTCGGGTTCACTTGGATCCGAATCGGTGTCGTCGATGTTGATGTAGTCGCTTGGGCAATCGACATCTTGGTCTTCATTCCTGAGCGCCAACTTCTTCTTGAGTTCTTCAATCTCGTACTTAAGATCGTTATTGTGTCTTGCTAGAGCTACGATCTCGTCCATATAGTCCTTGCGAGTTGTCTTTAGTTCTTCTTCAAGTTCGATGATCCTTCCCTTTGCATTCTCGCAACTCCAACATATCATTGCACATCTGATTCTCTGGCGTCGAATGTGCTTTGGTTTAACTCCTGGATGAACGCTGCAATGGATCTATCCTTCTTGGTGCTTGTGACGTCCCATTTGTTATCTCGGCGTCCAAATCTGGTAGATAGTGTCCTTGAGGTCTTCTTGATAAACTTCTCCAATGCGTCCCATGGTGATGTGAGCTGCCATGCTCTTTCCCAGACTCCAAGTTGGTGCAATCAAAACACTATCTATAGGCTTGGTGATTGGGGCGAATGTCCTTCTGGAACGTGAGCTTGAATCTTCCAAAGCTCCTCTTGAGCAGTGGCGTTGAAAGTCCGGTGAAGCTTGGTAGTCCAATGTTCAGTGCTTGGTAACTTCCTTCAAGTGAAATCCAAAAGGTGTGCCTTCATCCGGTTGGGTGTACTTGATCTTCGCGTCCTTCATCCTAAAGAGAGTAGAAAAGATGAGGAGTTAGAAAATGGGAAGAGAATAGTGATCTATGGCTTTATCTTAGTGGTCGTGTCTACTCTGATTGTGTGCTCGATACCATTCTCTGTGGCGACCGGACCGAATGGATCTAGTGCTCTGTGCTCCGTGTCATCCACGGATCGCAATGTCGACACCACACAAGATTTCAAGGATTTATAGCGAGTAGCAATCACACACTTATTACATCGTTGTCCACAAGGGAACTTAATACAATAATATGGCTTAAGGCCATCTAATAATAACGATGGAAGGCTTGGAAGACAAGTGAGTCCATCAACTCCATCGGCATCACCGAGTATAGAACCACGACCTAACACCTTACTGTCGTTCAGAAAAGTCTGCAACGTGAAAGTTGCAGCCCAACGGTCAAGACATGGAATATCTTTGGCAATGTAACACATAGAGGGCAATGAAAGAATAAGCCTATACTACATGCATATATGGCTGGTGGTAAGGCTCTCTGATTACATTTTGCATAAAGCTGATTTTTCCCTACATCAAAGGAATAATTTTATTTAACTATCATGGTGGTTGTTAAACATTGAGAATGGTTGACAAGCATCCTCAATCCCAATTAAAAGTACTCATCAAAACCCAATAACTTTATTATTAGAGTAACATGGTGAGATTCACATGATATTCAAGTACTAGATACTCAAGATGTCCATAACCGGGGACACGGCTAATCATGAATAGTTTTTACACTCTGAAGAGGTTTGCACTTTTCCCCACAAGACTCGATCGCCTCCGCTTGGTTCTCGCACTACATGGTGTTTGAGAAGCGGATGACCGAGACATAGTCTTTCGTAAGCGCTTAGCACCTTACATGTGGGTAGACCGTACCAACCTAAATCCCCTACATCAGCTAGCCTACCCGTAAGAGTTCGCACAACTTAGTCAACTACGCCAGAGCCCATAATTGGCTTGTGGCTGCTACGGAAGTTTCCAGTTTGAATAATCTTATGATCCCTTAGAGCACAGGTGGCGGTCCGAAGAAATACAGGCAAGTCCTGATAGAAACCAGTGCCTCAATCCACCCAGATGTGTGTTTAGGTTGCCACCTTAGATAAACCATTAATTAACAATCTCACATCTGTCATGGATATTCACTCACCCAATCCACGTCTACTAGCATAGCATAGCATAATAAGCAACGTAGAAGTAACTCCCAAGGTTTCATAAGTAAAAGCAGTAATAGGTACTACCTCAATCTACTTCCCATCCCACAATTTAATTAGATCCTAAACATGCAAGTGTTTGAGGGTTTGATCTAATGCATAAAAACTGGGTATGAGAAGAGTATGATCAAAGTGTTACTTGCCTTGTTGATGATCCATGAGACCTAGAGATTCAAGTAACAAGCGGCGCACTCCGGGTGATCTAACGCAGACAAACAACAAGCATACAATAAGTACTCATCTAATGCACAGGGAAAATCTCGAATAAAAGATCTAACCAGATAGTTCAACTTAAGAACCCTGGTTACAAAAGAATCGAATCAAATAAAACATCGAAAGTCGGAACTCGAGAGAGAACGACTCGGTTTAGCAAATCTGAAACTAAGTCAAAATTTTACAGTAGCAAAACTCTGTGTAAGTAGGTTAGGCGGAACGGCGGTTTCGTAACGAAACTCCAGGCGCTTGAATCACCTGATTCCGATAAACGAGCAAGAAATAAAACAGGTTTGAAAATCGGATCGGAAATCGAATCTGAAAAATAACGGATTAAATCCGATTAAAAGAAAACGACGAACGGATTAAATAACGGACGTTCGTTAACAGAACTAATCCAACGAACACATTCATTGAAACGAACGGTTCGGTGAACGTTCGTTAATTAAGAAAACCGAAAAATTAAAACCATCTAGGGTTTTTTTTTAAAACCGAACATATCTAAAAAAACCGGACCGGGTTTTCTAGGGAAAACCGGATCGGGCGGGGCGGCTACCTCCGGTGGCTTCACGGCGAGGCTCAAGGCTCCGGGTCCGGCGAGGGCGAGGGCTCGGCGTCGGCGGCGGTGGCTCGGGCGACGGCGGCGGCTCGGCTTAGGGCGGCGCGGCGGATGAGAGAGAGGGGGCGGCCGGGTATTTAAGAGGGGGGGTTGGCCGGGTGGCTTGGGGAGGCAAGCCGGGCCGGGCGGAGGCGGACTCTGGGCGTGAGTCTTGGCGGCGGGCGGAGACATGGGAGGAGAGAGGGAGGTGGGCAGCGCCGGGCGGCCGCCGGCTGGGCAGTGGGCCTTGGCCGGGGGCGTTTTTTAAACAAAACAAAGCGGATTAAAAAATACCAAACGAACTCCGATTTTAATAAAAATAATTTTCCCGACTCCTAAAAATGAGTCGAAAAAATGAACTTTAAAAGCGGCAAACATGCATATTTTTTAAAATGCTCATTTTGCCTAAGCAAAATAAATCTTCCAAATCCAAATTTGATTTATTTATAATATCTTCATTTTTCCTAAATGTTGGGAAAGTCATATTATTCCCTCTCTTAAGTTTTTATAGGAAAAACTTTATGAAGATAATTAAATAAATCCAATGATCCTATTTTCAAAATTTGAGAAATCCCAAATATGAAAATAATGAAACTTCCAACTCTCTCCGAGGGTCCTTGAGTTGCGTGAAATTTTCTAGGATCGGAAAAATGCGAGAAAATATGATATGCATGATGACCTAATGTATAACATTCCAAATTGAAAATTTGGGATGTTACAGCACGACTCGCCGGCCACCGCCGTGGCCGAGTTGGCCTCCCCGCGCCGCCTTGCCCCTGCCGCACGCCTCCCGAGGCCGCCCCTCCATAAATAGCACCCCGCCGCCGCTGCCGCCTCTCCACCCCTCGAGCCACCGCCGCCACCTCGCCGCCCCGCCCCTCAGCATCCGAGACCCGAGCACCGCCGGCGACCACGCCCGACGCCGGACTCGCCGGATTTGACCGCCACCGCCGGTTTATTTTCCCTGAACCGGTATAACCGCAACCGCCCCGGTTTTTCTTTAATTAGATCGGTCTTCCTAGAAAACCTAGTTCTATTTTTAGTGTTTAGTTATTTCGCGAACATTCTCTGTTTAGGTGTGTTTAGCGAACATGTTCGTTCCATATAGTTCTGTAACGAACGTTCGATCATTAGGTTTTCTGTCTTAGTCAGGGACCTCTGTGTAGATGTTTTATTTACAGTTTAGCCCGTGGATTTCAAACGACCATAACTTTTTACTTGTTTGTCCAAATCCAACGAAACCAACGCCCACTTCTTTGTTATGATCTCCTCTATCCAGTAATCTAACTCAAACATGTTTTTGAAAGTTTAAAATTTGAATTAGATCAGATTTGAATTTGAACTTCGATTGATCATAACTTGAGTTTCGTAACTCCGATTTAGTTGATCCTTTTTGCAAATTAAAGATCTTGACATAAAATTTCTGATAAGGCCAAATTCACATAATTTTGGTACTGTTAGAAATTGTTTTACGTTGCAAGAGTTATTTGCTTGGTTTTGATGTTTTCCGAATCGTTTTCTTCGTTCGGTCCGATCTTTTGAGTGATTGCTTATGTGTGGTTATTCTTGCTTGCTTATGATAGATTGACCGGAGTGTGACGAGTAGAACTATCAAGAGTTTTGAGTGCGAATCATCTTCATCAACATTGCAGGCAAGTAACACTTTGATCATACCTTTTCTACTACCAAGTTTTTATGCATTAGATCTATCCTCAAACATTGCATGATTAGGATCTAATTAAATTGTGGGATGGGAAGTAGATGAGGTAGTACCTATTACCTGTTTTATTATCAACCCTTGGGAGTTACTTCTACGTTTGCTTATTATGCCATGCTATGCAAGTAGACGTGGATTGGGTGAGTGTATCCATGACAGATGTGAGATTGTTAATTAATGATTTATTTAAGGTGGCAACTTAAACACACATCTGGGTGGACTGAGGCACCTGGTTTCCATCAGACTTGCTCAGATTTCTTGGACCGCCACCCGTGCTCAAAGGGATCATGAGATTATTCAAACTAGAAACTTACGTGTGCAGCCACAAGCCATTATGGGCTCCGCATAGTTGATTAAGTTGTGCGAACTCTTACGGGTAGACTAGCAGATGTAGGGAAAGTAGGTGTGCGGTCTACCCACATGTAAGGTGCTAGCGCTTCCGAAGACTATGTCTCGGTCATCCGCTTCTCAAACACCATGTAGTGCGAGAAATCCAACGGAGGAGATCGAGTCTTGTGGGGAAAAGTGCAAACCTCTGCAGAGTGTATAAACTAATCATGGTTAGCCGTGTCCCCGGTTATGGACATCTTGAGTATCTAGTACTTGGATTATCATGTGAATCTCATCATGTTACTTCTAATTAATATTGTTGGGTTGTTAATGAGTACTTTTAGTTGGGATTGAGGATGCTATCAACCATTCTCAATGTTTCACAACCACCGTGATAGTTAAATAAATTTATTCCTTTGCAGTAGGGAAAAATTGGCTTTACGCAAAAACTGTAACCATAGAGCTTTCCACCAGCCATATATGCATGTAGTATAGCTTATTCTTTCATTACTCTCTATGTGTTACATTGCCATATTCCATGTCTTGACCCGTTTCGAACTGCAACGCGTTTCATGTTGCGAGGATCTTCTGACGAGTAAGTGATACGTTAGGGTTACGATTTCTACACTCAACTTTGCTGTTGGTGTTGATGGGAATCCACAACCTTGTTACTTCCGCTATTTGGATTGAGGTAATAGTATTTACGTTATTTATACAAGTGCTTTACACCTGTTATAAATCCTCGAGTACTGTGTGTGTCAGCATACCGATCCAGGGATGACACTTAAGCATAGAGACTTGACCCATTCGGGTCGGGTTGCTACATTTTCGAAGAGGTTTCAATTTATTATGACAACAAAGTTGATATCTATGATCATTATGGTGATGACATGTATGCTATAAGGAATAATGATAACCATGAAACTTGTCATCGTGATTTTTAATTTTCAATCACATGATAGTTGTTTTGTTGAGTTTGCTCCCACTATTATTCATGAGAACGAATTTGCTTATGTGGAGAATAGTAAAATTTATATGCTTGCGGATCATGAAAAGATTGCTTTATGTGATAGTTATATTGTTTAATTCATTCATGATGCTACTGGAAATTATGATGAGAGAGGAACATATGCTTCTACATATCTCACTAATATCAAGTTTCCTCTTTATGTGTTGAAAGTTTTTAAGTTATGCTTATTTTTCCTTCCTATGCTTGTTGATTCTTGTTCCCATAAATTGTTTGCTCACAAAATACCTATGCATAGGAAGTGGGTTAAACTTAAATGTGCTTGCCATCTGATTCATGATGCTCTTGATATGTTTCAATTCTTATCTTTTTTTGGGAGCATCATTGAAATCATCATGCCTAGCTAAAATGCATTAAAGAAAAGCGCTTGTTGGGAGACAACCCAACATTTACCCGTACTATTTTTGTGTGTTAATATGATTAAGCTACTGTAGTAATCATGTTTTATAGCTTTTGTTTCAATAAAGTGCCAAGTAAAGCCTCTGGGATAGTGTGGATGATAATTGACTTGATTCCGTGCAAAAACTAAAACTTTTGCTTCCAGTAACAGAATTGTTTATATTCACTGGAACGTGATAAATTCTATTTTTTATAGATGATTTGTATACAAATTCCCTATGTTTTCCTAATGATTCAGAATTTTTGGATTTACAGAAGTATGGTCATTGTACAGATCATTACAAACTATTCTGTTTTAGACATATTATGTTTTCAATGCACAGTTTGCTTGTTTCCTAGTTTCTATGGCTTATATTGCTCAATATAAATTGTGGAAATGATAAGGTACAGTAGGTATTGTGTGATAACAATTATGAATCTTGTCTTTGACAGTACCAAAGTGAATGGTTTGCTCTATATCATACTAACCCATCTCACGAAGTTCCATTAAGTTTTGTATGATTGAAGTTTTCAAGTTTTGGGTGAGATATCGATATGAGGAGAATAAGGAGTAACAAGACCCTAAGCTTGCGCATAACCAAGGCACCCCAAGGTAATGTTCGAGGAAGATCCAAGCAACTAAGCTTGGGGATGCCCGGAAGGGCATCCCCTCTTTCGTCTTCAACATTATCGGCAACCTCACTTGGGGCTATATTTTTATTCATCACATGATATGTGTTTTGCTTGGTGTGTCATTTTTTGTATCTTCTTGTTGTTATTTAGAATAATGTTTTGTGTATTTCATTTCAATAAAATGTCAAGGATAGCCTTTACCATGCTTATTTTGCAAGTCTATGTGTTGCTGTGTGAAAACAGAAAGTTGCACGCTAGTGTGTGAATTGTTAAAAGGGATAATTAATTTGGTGCCCTTAGTTGTGTCCCCCTCGGCAGGTTTGCCCCTAGTTTCCAAAAACCATCGTTCTTGCCCGAACCAGTTTGGTTTTCTTATGCTTTTGCCCTTCCGTCACGGTTCCGTCCAGTCAGCACCGTTTGACCACTACCGCCGCTAGTTTTTGGACACGGCTTGCCCCTTGGTCGACCTAACCAACTCATTCCCACTCTCACTCTATCGTTCCCCATTCTCACTCTATTTCCCCCGTCAGAAACCCTAGTCGCCATTGGCGGCTCACCACCAGATCCACAAACCAATCCTCGCACCACATCGTTTCCAGGCCAGCAGATGGGGGAGGATGGAGAAACCCTAGGTGGCGGCCGCGGCTGCCGCAAGAAGGGCACCACATCGGCACGGGAGGGCGGCACATCGCAACGCAAGGGCTGTGGCTGCGTGCACGGCCAGACGGTGTCCCCATCACCATTGGATGGCGAAAATGGCGGCGGTGGCGTTGTCGACAGTGGCAAGAGCACCGCATCGGCACGGGAGGGCGTTGAAGGAGGCTTTGGTGGCAGTCAAGGCGGCGAGGGCACCACATCTGCACGTCAGATCCCGGCGGAGTAAGTTTCAGTCTCAGATCTACTCATGTTTAGTGGATTCAGATAAGTTTTAGGCTAGCTTTGTTTCAATTGCTCATGGGAGATGGTATGCTCATTACTGTAGGATGGATCCAGAGGTTGCATTCTTTACATGCATTAGAATGGAGACGACGGTTATATTTTCTGCTGGTACGGAAGGAAAGGAGAGCGGATTCACATTTCCATTAGTTGTGGATAGTAGTAGTACGTCATTTGATGACTTTAGGGCTGCTATTTGTGCCAAGTATCCATGGGGATTGTTTGATGCTGTTGAAATTAATATTGGGATAGTTTAAAGGAGTGTTGGAACCCTCTACAGTGTGATAATGAGTTAGGTGTGATGTTTGCAAGTAATGCAGAGACAAGGTCATGCAATCTGGAAATAACAGTAATTCAGAGAAAGAGAGGACAAAGGTGTGAAAAACTGCTGGAGGGATAGGGGTAGAAAAGGGGTAGACCATGTGGATCCAGGACAGCTGCTAGTACTCCTAGTGCTCCTAGAACTAGTGCAGCAAGTGCAAGTACCCCTCCAACTACTGCTGAATGTGGCACTAATAGACCAGAGGATCGGCTGATCCGGTTGTGGAAGAGGCACTTTTGCTGCACCTATTTTATCGATGAGGAGGATGAGAAACTTTACCCGAGTTATGTCCAGCACAACAATGATGAGCATACAACACATGAAGAGTACATTCCTACAAAATTTTCAGATACTGATGATGATGAGAGGCAAGAGGATAATGACATGGGAGCTTTTGAGGATGCAGATGAGGATAGACCTGTAATGATGTATGATAGAGATAATCCATCCATTGAGGAAGGTGTGGTCTTTCCTAATGCAGTTGATTGCAAGAATGTAGTTGGAACATTCTCAATCAAGTCTGAAACTGAGTACATTACACTTAAGAGTGACCCAACTAGGTTTACTGTGAAATGTGCCTATGAGAGGTGTAAGTGGAGGCTGCATGCATCTCTGATGAGGAGGAGCACTCTGTTTCAGGTACTGTTTTAGTAATGTGTTTTTTTAATAAAATGTGCCTATTTGTTTTACTAATATTATCCTGACTGACTATTTGTTTTATTTTCAGATCAAAGTGAATCCCCATCCTCACACATGTCCTAGTGTGAATAGATCTCATAGATTGAGAGCTGCAAAAAGAGGTGGATTGCATATGCTTCTATGGCTTGGATTAGAAAAAAATCTAGGGATTGGAACAAAGGAAGTTCATGGTAGGTTGTTAGAGAAGTATGGTCTTGAGGTGCCATACAGCAGATGTTACTATGGTAAGGAGATGGCACTTGACAAGATCTATGGTAAGTACAGTGATAGTTTCCAGTTACTTTATGCATTCAAAGCTGAAGTAGAGAGGGCATCACCAGGAAGTGTTGCTGACATAGACAAGCACACAGTGGAGTACAAGTTAAAAGGAAAGAAATTCTACAAGGAGTGTTTTAGAAGGGTTTTTGTATACTTCAAAGCTTGTCGGAAAGGGTTCTTGGAGGGGTGCAGGCCATACTTGGCTGTAGATGCAACTTCATTGCATGGTAGGTTTAGGGGCCAACTTGTAGCAGCATGTGCTCTATATGCTCATAACTGGTTATTTCCTGTTGCATATGGTGTTCTTGAGGTGGAGTCAACTGAGAGCTGGACTTGGTTTTTCAAAAACCTGAAGGAAGCAATAGGACACCCTGAAGGTTTAGTCATACATACTGATGCTTGCAAAGGACTGGAGAGTGTTGTTGATGATGTTTACCCAGGAGTGGGGCATAGAGAGTGTATGAGGCATCTTGCCCAAAATTTAAGCAAGAAATTCAAAGGAAAATTTTATGATGACAATCTATGGCCTTGCTCACTAAGTTACAGCATTAAGAAGCACAACTTTCATCTGAACCAGCTGAAGAGCAGACCAAAAGTAAAGGAATATCTTGAGCAGCACCACACAATAATCTGGGCTAGAGCAAGTTTCACTGAGTTTAGCAAAGTTAACTATGTTAACAACAACCTTGCTGAATCATTCAACTCCAGAATCAAGAAATACAAGGGCCTACACCTAGTTGACCTGATGGACAAGATTAGGCAATATATTATGGAGAAGTTTGACTTAAGAAAAAGAATTTGCATTGACCATTTCATTGGCCACTACATCTTACCAGCAGTAATGAAGACATTCTGCTCAGCTACTGGAAGCAATGTTGACAGCAAGGTTATTTCTCCTTCAAAGAAAGCACCAGTAGCATTTGAAGCTCCACCCACTGCCCCTAACCCAGCTAAGAACACTAGAAGCAAGGCAAGGGAAGCTCCAAACCCAGCCAAGAACACCAGGAGCAAAAAATTAAAGTTCTAGATGTTTAAGTATTGTGCTCTATTTGTTTTGATGCTGTTATGAACTAGATGTTGATCTATGCACTTGACTATGTGAACTTCTGAGTGCTTAATGCACTGGCTATTATGCACTTGCTTAATCTTTGTTAGGAAATTTACTTTTTGCTGCTTGCTGTTATCTTCTTTGTCCATCACTATTTTGTTGTTCAACTTCATGTTGATTTGTTTCTACACCATCCACATTTGGTCTCATTTAGATTTGTCGTCGGCGATGTCGATGACAAATCTTCATCTACCAACCACATTTGGACTCATCACATAAGATTTGTCGTCGACAAATCTTCATCTACCATCCACATTTGGACATCACATAAGATTTGTCTTCAACTAGGGTTACATCAGATAAAGTGACATCAATTCAACTGCAACTGCAAAGTTACATCAAACAAAGTAGGGTTCCATCAACATCTTCACTTCAGATACATCGATAAACTACATCTACCATACCAGTACAACAAACATAACAATTCCAACTAACAGCAATGCCCACACCAGCAACATCTCATCTCTCTCTCTAAGTTTCTTCTTCAAAACCCTGTTCTTCCTTGCCAGCTCCATGTTTTCCTTCTTCATATGGTGACATTTGATCCAACTGCCTTCAACCTCTGCGTGCAAGTCTTCAAAAGCAAGGGCAACACACAATGGAGGAGCTAGGTTAACCCACACCACCCATTCACACTCTTCTGGTAACTAATTGCAAGTCAGAGTAATCAACATTAGAGAGTACAAATCAACAAAAACTAAATCTATCAAAAATTCACAAAAACTTACATCTAATGGACAACCTAAAAACCGGTGGCCACTGCTAGCTCCTCCCCATGATACACAGCGAGAAGGGACAAGGCCATGGCCAGGGCAGCGATGCTTCAACAAAAACTCCAAGCCGGAATAGGACTCGTCGGGAAGATAAAAATCCGACGAATGTTGCACAATCCCGACCCATCGACCTAAAACAAAGGTAAAATTTCCCTCAAATGTCACAAACCCTGGAAATCCCTAGATTCAAGTGGGATGGGGTGGAGGAGCACCAAATTAATAGATTCAAAGGACTACTTACCTCTCCGGTCGCCAGTGAGAAGTTGGACGAGCCCGAGCTCGCCATGTGCACCGCTCCTTTCTCTCCCGCTTCCCGCTTCCCGCTTCCCCCTCCAAACTTGTCGTGCCTTCCCTCATATCTTGATCTTGGTCTCTAGCCTTCTCCAAGTTGCTTTCCACTCAAATCTTCTTTCCACCAGATCCAAATCCTATGAGAGAGGGTTGAGTGTTGGGGATACTATCATTTGAAGCACAAGAGCAAGGAGTTCATCATCAACACACCATTTGTTACTTCTTGGAGAGTGGTGTCTCCTAGATTGGCTAGGTGTCACTTGGGAGCCTCCGACAAGATTGTGGAGTTGAACCAAGGAGTTTGTAAGGGCAAGGAGATCGCCTACTTCGTGAAGATCTACCGCTAGTGAGGCAAGTCCTTCGTGGGCGTCGGCCATGGTGGGATATACAAGGTTGCTTCTTCGTGGACCTTTCGTGGGTGGAGCCCTCCGTGGACTCAGCATAACCGTTACCCTTCGTGGGTTGAAGTCTCCATCAACGTGGATGTACGATAGCACCACCTATCGGAACCACGACCAAAACATCCGTGTCTCCAATCGCGTTTGAATTCTCCAAACCCTTCCCTTTACATTCTTGCAAGTTGCATGCTTTATTTTCCGCTGCCTATATACTCTTTGCATGCTTGCTTGAATTGCGTGAAGATTGCTTGACTTGCTTAAAGATAGCTAAAATCTGCCAAAGTCTAAAATTGGGAAAAGGTTAAGTTTTTAATTGGTCAAGTAGTCTAATCACCCCCTCTAGACATACTTCAAGGTCCTACAAGTGGTATCGAGCATTGGTCTCCATTTGCTTTGATTTCCATAGCTTTTGGTGGTCATAGCCTTGGTTTCACAACCTAGGAGAGTATGGCGTCTAGCGAGGGAAATTATCACCGTAGAGGTCCTTACTTTGATGGCACTAATTTTGCTAGTTGGAAGCATAAGATGAAAATGCATATTCTCGGACATAACCCCGCCATTTGGGCTATTGTGTGTATTGGTTTGCAAGGTGAATTCTTTGACTAGAGAGAACCGAACCGTGAAGCTAGCGCGGAAGATTTGAAGATGTTGCAATACAACGCTCAAGCTTGTGATATCCTCTTCAATGGCTTGTGCCCCGAAGAATTCAACAAAATCAGCCGTCTTGAGAATGCAAAGGAAATTTGGGATACTTTGATTGATATGCATGAAGGTACCGACTCCGTCAAGGAATCCAAGTTGGATGTGCTCCAAAGTCAGCTTGACAAGTTCAAAATGAAGGATGGTGAAGGTGTCGCTGAAATGTACTCTAGGCTTGCTCTTATCACAAATGAGATTGCCGGCTTAGGAAGTGAAGAGATGACCGACAGATTCATCATCAAGAAGATCCTAAGAGAATTGGATGGAAAATATGATACCGTGTGCACATTGATCCAAATGATGCCAAATTACAAAGATCTCAAGCCAACGGAAGTCATTGGAAGAATTGTTACTCATGAGATGTCACTCAAGGATAAGGAGGAACTTCACAACAAGTCAAGTGGTGCTTACAAAGCCTCATGTGAAGCCCCCACATCATCAAGTGAGAAACAAACCTTCAATGAAGAATTGAGCTTAATGGTGAAGAACTTCAACAAATTCTACAAGAGTAGAAGCAAAGAAAGAAGCTCCAAGTCAAGGTCCTGCAATGACAAAAGATCTTCTAGTCGAGGCGCCAATTGCTACAATTGTGGGAGACCGGACACTACTCCAATGAGTGTACGGCACCCTACAAAAGAAGAGAAGATTCTCCTAAGAGAAGAAGTAGAAGAGAAGAATCACCACCAAGAGAGAGGAGTAGAGATGATCGTTATGAACGAAGACCCTCACGGAGAAGCAAGGATTCGGAAAGGAAGGACAAGTCATCAAAGAGCTACACAAAACGAAGACATCTTGCTCATGTTGGTGAATGGGTATCCGGTTCCGACTTCGATAATCACTCTGAGAGAAGCTATCACTCCAACTCCGAATACACTCAAGATGAAGGTGTTGCCGGTTTAGCACTTGTGTCAACCAACTCCTACGACATATTTGAATCACCAAATGAAGGAATTGGAAGATGCTTCATGGACAAAGGTCCTAAGGTAACACACCCCGAGTATGTTGATTTTAATAGTGATGAAGATGACCTGCTAGGTGATGATGATTTACGTATTGACAACTCTAGTGATGAATACTATGATGAAACGTCAATTAATCATGCTAATCAAGATGAAACAAATGACAATGATAAGGAGAAGATTGAGCATCTAACTAAAGAACTAAACACTCTTAAGTTAGCTCATGAAACTATCTTGAAGATCATCGAGAACTTTTAAGGGCTCATGAGAAGTTACGCTTTGAAAAGCTCAATCTTGAGCAAGAGCATGAGTTCCTAAAAGCGATCAATGATGATCTCCGTAAGAAAAGTTCTTCTTATATTGCCAAGCGTTTACTCTTATCTACTTACATGCCTCAAGTCAAGTCTAGTAACAAGAACAAGAAAGATTCTTCTTCTAGTAGTAACAATAATAATGCTAAACCGAATATTGTTGCTTCTAGTAGTTCTCTTGATTCCACTAATGATTCTCTTAGCCAAGTTACACTTGAGCAAGAAAACAGCTTATTGAAGGGAATTATAGAGAAAGGTGTATACAAGAGCCTTGCCGGGAGTAAACAATTTGAGGAAATTGTACGCAAGCAAGGAAGGCACCGGAAGAATCAAGGTGTTGGTTTTGAACGAAAGTTCAATGCCAATGGAGTTGAGTGGGAAGAAGATCAATACCCCAAGACAAAGTTTGTTCCTCAACAAGGGAAGTATGATCCTACTTCCTTCAAGGGAACACAAGCACAAGATGATCTTCCACCACAAGACCACAAGAACAAAGGCAAGGACAAGCTTCAAGAGGAGATTGATGCATTTGAAGAAGCACCTAAAGCCTTGGTCAAGTGGGTTCCCAAGACTACGCCAAGTTCTACTTCATCAAGCACAACTACTACACCAAGGATTCCCATCAAGATGATGTGGATCCCGAAGAAGAAGAACTAGAGAGTTCTTGAGGGTGACTCCGCCAACATTTTTCACTCGTATCATTATGGCAAGGACAACTGCAATCATCTTCCATATCTTGCACTAGTTCAAGGAGTCACAAACCCTCATGTTGGTAAGGCAAGGGACAAGGTAATCTAATGTTTTCATGGACATCATTTTGTGTGTGCATCACTCTATGTCTATGGATATTATTGTTTGTTCCTTGTGGGACTAACCCGTGTAGGTATTGAAAGTGCAACTCACTCCAAAGGATTGCTCCAGAAGATCTACATCAACATTGAGCATCCACATCTTCAACACCTACATGAAGTCATCATCGACAAAACCCAAGGTTAGTTTATCCCTCTAAGGGGGGATCTCACATCAAGGGGGAGCTTAACTCAAGAATGAGTCAAAGCAACTCTAAAGATGTGAACACATAAATGCTTTATTTAAAAGTGGTAACCCCACTTGAGCTTAAACGATGAGTATGACCTATGATAAAATGTTCTCATTTGACTCCTAAGTCAATATACTCATATATAGATGAACTAGTCATCGCCAATTGTTTGATAGATGCTAGAATTGGTTGTGCATGCTTTGTCACATATTTCATTTGTCATTTTATTGTGTGAGCATGTTGGTTGCATATTTTACTCATTCGAGGACATCCACTTGTTGTTGATTGATTGGCTTCTTTTTCTTTGGCCAAGTGGATGGACAAGAATGCCTAAGAACCATCCCTAGCTATCTATGCTTTTCTCGTCTCAAACTCTATTCATGCTACATCACAAAATTTGATCAAGTCAGATTCGAACCACTGCATGCGAGGAGCACTCGGAGTCCTCGATTCGTCATAGACTTAAACTTCCAAAACTTCTTTGTGATTTTTGGTCTGACCGATTCCTCCATTTCGGTCATACCGAGATCACTAAGTCGATCTAGGTTTTCAATCTCGGTGCAACCGATTTGAACTTTTCGGTCACACCGAGTTGTTGTAACTGTTAACATTTATGCATCTCGGTGCCAGCGAGTTGTTCAACTCGGTCACATCGACAGTGTCGGGCTATATATTCTCACGGGCAAATTTTGGAAAACTTTCTCCGAAACTCCACGCCCACGCATAGCTCGCTTTGCCTACTTGGTCTACGGATCGTCGACTTCGTCGCCAGCCTTCTCCAGTCGCTGGTCTCTGCCGCCGTCAACGGAATTCTTCTCCGCCGTTGCCGCCGTAGCGAGTTCACCGCCGAACTAGGGTATGAACTCGATCACCGTGCTATCCTCGTCTGATTCTCGGCACATTGTGTTCGTAATGCATCTTGCCACGATTGAAACACCTCTATCCAGTCGGAACAATCCTTAGAATAGTTGTGATTCGAAAATTTAGGGTTAGGTTTCCGCCGAAACCATCTCGGACCCACCGAGTTGAAAAACTCGGTCCCACCAATTTGGCTAACGCCATTGCACTAGTAAGTCTCGGTCTGACCGAGAATTACAAATCGGTGTGACCGATTTTAGAACTTTGTGAAACCCTAGCAGTCTTGGTGCCACCGAACTGTGACTCGGTCTGACCGAGTTCACTAGTTTAGGTTCCAAAACTGCTTCGGTATCACCAAGTTTAAAAATCGGTAGATCCGAAATGCTTTCTGTGGAAAACTAAAACTAAGTTTTTTGAATCATTCTTTTGCAAAATCTCTGCATTTTGTGATGCTCATCCACTCTACCTCATCTATAACTATTCACTGTGGTCAGCAACAGTGTGAGCAGCATGTCGCACCAAAGTGACAGCCGAGCAGTGTCAAGAGCAGATTCACATGAGTGAGGGCACTAGTCCCTCTAGCAGCTCAGATGAGGGGAGCAGAAGCACTCCCAGCAATTTTCCCAAGGCTGCCACAAGGACAAGGAAGAAGAAGACCTCAGAGTCTGAGGATGAGGATTATGTGGCAGTTGAGGATGAGGCCAGTTCAAAGAAGAAAGTGCTCAAGAAGGAGTACAGCTCAACAGCAGTTAAGCCTGGAATGAAGATCAAAAGGCCAGCAGGTAGACAACCAATGTCCAAAGCCAGAATCTCCATTGAACCTTCTTTGGAATCCCAACCCAAAGAACCTGCTGCTACTTAAGGAAAGAAAAGAAAGGAAAGGGTCAAGAAGACCATGGCCAGAGTGATTGGGAAGCCTTCCATGATGGAGGAAGAGGAAGAAGAAGAGGTTGATGAACCAGCACCTAAGGCACAAAAGCTGATGGGTGATGGCATAAAATCAGGGGTTGCAACTTCAAAGCCCAAAGCTGCCCCCAAGCCCAAGAGTGCACCAAAGAGGAATACCAGAAGTATACCAAAGAAATGAGAAGAACAAGGCCCCAATGCCCAAGTTGATCTTGAGGAAGATGAAGAAGGGCAGGTCCTAAGGAAGCTCAAGCCCAAGATTCCATACCACAATGATGCTCATCCTGTGGCTGAGAACATGAAGATCAAGAGAGATCAAGGGTTGAGGCTATGGAGAGAGTCAGATCCATATGCCACCAGGAGAAGGACTGCTGTAGATTACAGGTTCCACACCAAGGAGCAGCGGGACTTCTATGAGACCATCTTATTGGATAAGAAGCCCATAGTTTGTGATATGAGGTGGGTCGACTGGACCTACATTCAGGAGAATGCATAACACTATCCTGGAGTATATGACAGCTTCAGTGCTTGTGGAGCTGCAGATTTTGTTGGGCAAAAGCTCACAAACTGGAATGACGAGCTCATTATGCAATTCTACTCCACAACACATTTCTATCCAGATGGCAGGATAGTTTGGATGTCAGAAGGAACGAGATACCAGTCAACCATAGAGGAATGGGCAAGTCTGATCAATGCCCCCATGGAAAGTGAAGATGACTTGGACATTTATGCCAAGAAGATGGGTTACAACTCAATGTCACATATGTATAAGGAGATCCCAGATGATGCACTTGAGACTTTCAAGTTTGGATTAGTTCATTTTCTTATGTCAGGGCTGCCTACGATCAACTCGATCCTAAGGCACACTCTGTTGCCCAAATCAGGTGACCACAACATGATCAGAGGGCATGCAATCAATTTGCTTCACATATTTGATGTGCCTCAGAAATTCAAGGTCATGAGCCTCATAGTTGAAACTATCAAGAGGACAAAGAGCAGACGGAAGAGGAGCTGTGGATATGCCCCATGATTCGTGGAGTTGATTAACTCAAAGATGGGCACGAGGGAAGTATCTGTTGGATAAGGAACACATGGTTCTCTATCCTGACTTTGAGGACAATCAAGTTGTCATGACTGAGAATGAACCATCATCAGTACAAGCGCAAGAGAAGAAGGAGAAAGCAAGGAAAGAGAAGGCTACAAAGATGGCAACTCAAGCAGAGGCATCTGATTACTTTCTGAAGAACAAGCAGGAGCAGCTTGGTTATTTGATAGCATCAACTCTGCGGATTGAGAAGGGGTTGGCCACCCTAACTCAAAACCAGGAGAGCCTGGAAAGAATCATGGAACAAAAATTCTATGATCTTAATGTCAAAGTAATCGAGATTCGGCCACCGTGGAGCAGCTACATGGATGATATGCTTGAGGAGAAGAAGGGCAGGACAACGATCGATGCATTTGCCGTGAGTACCACGAGCTCAGAGATCAGCTGCAGAGCTACCACCGAGTCACTTCATCAGCTCCAGCTGACTCCAATAAGAACCAGCTCCAAAGACCAACTCCTTGACTCCTTCCACATCTACCGATGCCTTCGTCCTTGGAGTTCTATCTACACCACCACCGTAAGACGAAGCACGAGAGACGATATAGTCCTATGCATTTTCTAGGAACTTTTGGTAACTTGTTGCCAAAGGGGGAGAAAAGTGTATAGATCATAGGCTTCGAGAGAGAGAGAGATTTGCTTTTGTTCTCTCTTGTCTTCTTGGTTGAACTTCGTTTGCTTTCGATTGCTTGAGATACTATGCTTTTACCTGTGAGACATTGATGATCATGTGTTTGATCATAAGCTACACTTATGCTTGTTATGATATTATCTTACTTATCCTTATATGATTATTCACTGTGCTTGGTGATGAGTGCATGTATTCAATCTTTATTATTTTGAGCGCTCCACCAAGATGTATGTGACATGGAAGAGTAACCCATGAGCCTAATTCCTTGTGCATTTGCAGTCCAAAGCAAATCTTAATATGCACAAATTTAGGGGGAGCTCTTGCTTATCACATACTTCTCAAAGCGACGATGTTTTCCAATCTTATTATCATTTGTCGAAGCTTTGATCTATATGTTGTCATCAATTACCAAAAGGGGAGATTGAAAGTGCAACTATCCCTAGGTGGTTTTGGTAATTCATAACAACATATAGCTCATTGAGCTAATGCTATTCCAAGACAAATATTTCAGGAAAGCTCAATGAATGGCATGGCATGGATGATGAAAGTGGATACCTCAAAATATCAAGGACAAAGGATTGGCTCAAGATCAAAAGCTCAAGACTCTACATTTTACATTTTCATGATCCAAGATCACATTGAGTCTATAGGAAAAGCCAATACTATCAAGGAGGGATGAGGTGTTGCTTAATGAGCCTCTTGCTTCATGTGCTTAGTGATATGCTCCAAAACCCTCCACTACTTTCTCACATCCACATATGACCTAAACCTAAATTCAAACACGGCCCTATCGATTTTTTCTATCCGGCGCCACCGAGTTCAATTGTCATAGCCACTGCCACAAACCCTAGGCAAATCGGTCTCACTGATAGGGATCTTGGTCTCACCGAGATGGGATTGTAATCTCTCTGTTTCCCTTTGTAACGTTTCGGTCTAACCGAAGTGAGCGATCGGTCCCACTGAGATTGCAATGTAAACTCTTTGTTTCCCTTTCGTAACTTTTCGGTCTTACCGAAAGAGCGAATCTGTCCCACCGAGTTTACCTGACCAACTCTCTGGTTAGCTAATTACAAAATTCGGTCTCACCGAGTTTGTGTAATCGGTCTCACCGAGATTACGTTATGCCCTAACCCTAACCATATAGGTCGTACCGAGTTGCATGTCAGTCCCACCGAAAACCCTAATGGTCACTAGGTTTACTAAATCGGTCCGACCGAGATTGATGATTCGGTCCCACCAAGTTTGGTAATTGTGTGTAATGGTTAGATTTTGTGTGGAGGATATATATACCCCTCCACCTCCTCTTCATTCGTGGAGAGAGCCATCAGAACAAACCTACACTTCCAACTTACCAGTTCTGAGAGAGAACCACCTACTCATGTGTTGAGGCCAAGATATTCCATTCCAACCATATGAATCTTGATCTCTAGCCTTCTCCAAGTTGATTTCCACTCCAATCTTCTTTCCACCAAATCCAAATCCTGTGAGAGAGAGTTGAGTGTTGGGGAGACTATCATTTGAAGCACAAGAGCAAGGAGTTCATCATCAACACACCATTTGTTACTTCTTGGAGAGTTTAAGGTGTCTCCTAGATTGGCTAGGTGTCACTTGGGAGCCTCCGACAAGATTGTGGAGTTGAACCAAGGAGTTTGTAAGGGCAAGGAGATCGCCTACTTCGTGAAGATCTACCGCTAGTGAGGCAAGTCCTTCGTGGGCGGCGGCCATGGTGGGATAGACAAGGTTGCTTCTTCGTGGACCCTTCGTGGGTGGAGCCCTCCGTGGACTCGCATAACTGCTACCCTTCGTGGGTTGAAGTCTCCATCAACGTGGATGTACGATAGCACCACCTATCGGAACCACGACAAAAACATCCGTGTCTCCAATTGCGTTTGAATCCTCCAAACCCTTCTCTTTACATTCTTGCAAGTTGCATGCTTTATTTTCCGCTGCCTATATACTCTTTGCATGCTTGCTTGAATTGCATGAAGATTGCTTGGCTTGCTTAAAGATAGCTAAAATCTGCCAAAGTCTAAAATTGGGAAAAGGTTAAGTTTTTAATTGGTCAAGTAGTCTAATCACCCCCCCTCTAGACATACTTCAAGGTCCTACACTTGGACATCTTCTATGATTGTGAATACCCATTAATTATTTCCAAACTTGAGAAAATTAGTTGAAGTTGGACAAGGAAGACAACGTAATGAGTTATGGTTGTGTATATTTGCATAGATGTTATATTGCCATGGATCCTCCAACATGTGGCGTTTGCCTAGGATCTTTTGCTAGCCAAAAATTCATACTAAGTAGAGATACTACTTGTGCATCCAAAAACCCTTAAACCCAGTTTCTTGCCATGAGTGTCCACCATACCTACCTATGGATTGAATAAGATCCTTCAGGTAAGTTGTCATCGGTGCATAAAGCAATAAAAAATTCTCCTAAATATGTTTCATGTTTTATTGTATGGAAAAATTGAGTGTTGTACAAACTTGTGATGGCAAAGTAATAAAAGCGACGGACTGCATAATAAAGGTTGCTGTCATAACGGGCAATATAACGTGACGTTCCTTTGCATTAAGAGCTTGGGCATCCAAATAAAAAGCGCATGACAACCTCTGCTTCCCTCTGCGAAGGGCATATCTTTTACTTTTCAGTATTTACTTTTATGCAAGAGTCAATAGTATGCATTCTCATTTCAACCTCAATTATTCTCTAGTTGGCAAGCATCGTGTGGTGGGGAAAGATCTAGGCACATATGACCAGTCAAATATATTTGATCATGAATTATTATTGTTTACAATTATCTCTATGATAAATGAGTTGGGAGGTGAAACATTAAGCCCCTATCTTTCTCTGTGTTTGATGAATGCCATTTGTTCTAAGAATATGCTTTGAGTACTAGCAATTATAGAAGACTATATGATGATTGAGTATGTGGAGCTCTTACTTAGACAATGTTGAATAATTTGAATTGCAATTGTTTGGTGACTAAGGATATAGGTTGTTGAGTTTCAAGAAAATTCATTGTTTGAATCATAACATGCAAATTGGTTGCTACTTTATCATGATGAGTTTTATGAGAAAGAATTGTCTTCATGATGCTAGGAAAGTGATTGAAATTATCATTGATCAAACTTATGCACTATGCTAGCATTCACACTTCATAAATTATTTATTTTATCATTTACCTACTCGAGGATGAGCAGGAATTATGCTTGGGGATGCTTATATGTCGCCAACGTATCTATAATTTATGAAGTATTCATGCCATGTTTAAATATATGGTTTTAGTATGATTTGGATGGAACTAACCTGACCGGACTGACGTTGTTTTCAGCAGAACTACCGTGGTGTTGTTTTTGTGCAGAAATAAAAGTTCTCCAAATGCAATAAATTTTTTTGACAATTTTTTTGGAACAAAAGAGGAACTAGAAGCTTCGTGGCAGGACCAGAAGGTGAAGGAGGTGAGCACAAGACACCTGGGAGCGCCAAGAGGCCCAGGCACGCCCAGGTGGGTTGTGCTCACCTCGAGGCCCATCTTCGCGTGATTCCAACACTGAAAAATCCTATAAACAGAGAAACCATCAGAAATAACCCTAGATCAGAAGTTCCACCGCCGCAAGCCTCTATAGCCACGAAAAACCAATCTAGACACCGTTCTGGCACCCTACGGGAGGGGGAAATCATCACCGGAGGCCATCTTCATCATCCCTATGGTCTCCATGATGAGGAGGGAGTAGTCCACCCTCGGGGCTGAGGGTTTGTACCAGTAGCTATGTGTTTAATCTCTCTCTCTCCCTCTCATGTTCTTGAGATGTCACGATCTTGATCTCTCGTAGGCTTTGTTAATATAGTTGGATCATATGGTGTTTTCCCCTCTCTATCTTGCTATGAATTGAGTTTTCCCTTTGATATCTCGTTCTTAGCGGATTGAATACTTTTATGCATTTGAGAACACTTTATGAATGTCTTTCTATGAATACCCGTGGTGACAATGGGGTATCATATTGATTCACTTAATATGTGTTTTGGCACTCAACTCGCGGATTCCTGAGGTGACATTGAGGTAATCTATGCATAGGGGTTGATGCATGTTCTCGTCTTTGTTTCTCTGGTAGAAATCTTAGGGCACTCTTTGAGGTTCTTTGTGTTGGATCGAGTATTATGAATCTGAAATTGTTTGATGCATATCGTATAATCAACTCACGGATACTCGCGGTGACATTGGAGTATCTAGGTGAATTAGAGTGGGTTGTTGTGTATCATATGGTGTTATTTTAGTATGAACTCTTGGTTAGATCGATCAGAAAGAATAGCTTGGTGTTATTTTAGTACGAACTCTAGGATAAATTGATCAGAAAGAATAGCTTTGAGGTGGTTTCGTACCCTACAAAAAATTCCCTTTTATGTTCTTCGCTAGATAAGAACTTTGGAGTGATTCTTCATCGCACGTTGAGGGATGGTTATATGATCCAATTATATTAGCATTCTTGAGAGATTACACTAGCGAAAGTACGGATCCTAGGCCTCATTTTCAAGCATTGCAATACCGTTTGTGCTCCGTTTTATCAATTATTACCTTGCTGTTTTTTATTGTTCTATTACAAAAATCAATATCTACTATCATTTCTACACTTGTATCACCATCTCTTCACCGAACTAGTGCACCTATACAAATTACCATTGCATTTGGTGTGTTGGGGACACAAGAGACTCTTTGTTATTTGGTTGCAGGGTTGTTTGAGAGAGACCATCTTCATCCTATGCCTCCCGCGGATTGATAAACCTTAGGTCATCCACTTGAGAGAAAATTGCTACTGTCCTAACAAACTCTGTGCTAGGAGGCCTAACACGAGTCTACAAGAATAAAGTTGCGTAGTAGACACCAAAGCACATGACAACATCTACTTCCCTCTGCGAAGGGCCTATATTTTATTATTCAAGTTTTACTTTTACGCAAGAGTCAAAAATGTCCTCTATTCCAACCTCAATTACTGTCACTTGGCAAGTAACATGTGGCGGGGAAAGATCCAGACACATATATCAAGTTGAATATATATGATCATGAGTTATTATTGTTGACAATCATCTCTATGGTAAGTAAGTTGGGCGGTAACCCATTAAAACCCCCATCTTCCTATGTGTTCGATGGAACATGTTTTCTCTAAAAATATGCTTTGAGTACCAGCAATCATTGGAAGACTATATGATAGTTGAGCATATGAAGTTTACCGGAAAGTATGTTCAATTGGAATTGCTTGAAGGACTGAAAAATAGTTTGTTGGTTCCAAAAAGAGTTTGTTCTCTATACTTTAGCTTGTGGATAGATTATTACTTGATCAATGGAAGTTTTATGAATAAATAATTGTTGTTATAATGATGCTTATGAATATGACGCTACTATGTCTGTATTTTCTTTTTATTGACACCTCTCTCTCTAAACTTGTGGTCATGTTTATTGAGTTCGGCATTCACTTGAGGGAAAGCGGAGTCTAAGCTTGGTGGATTTGATATGTCCATTTTGCATCATCTATTCCTACCATTATTTATAATGTTCTAGAGTTATAATTCACTTTATGATCCAATTGTAACGCCTTTTTCTCTCTCAAATTGGAAGATATATCACAAGGGGGAGATTGCCGGCAGCTGGGATTCTGAGCCTGAAAAGGCTACAATAGAGAGAGCTATTCTCTGGAGCTCCAAATGACCTGAAAATTTACGGAGATTTGTTTTGGAATATGTAAAAACTACTGGAAGAAAGAAGTACCAGGGAGTAGCCACGATGGGGCCACAAGCTAAGGGGGCAGAACCTACCCTTGGCCGTGCCTAGTGAGCTTGTGGGGCCCAAGGAGGAACCCCGACGTCCATCTTCTGCTATATGAAGCCATTTAACCTAGAAAAAAACAAAGAGAAGACTTTCGGGACCACCCACCACCGTCTGGAGGCGGAACTAGAGCCGGAACACTTTTGCTCTTCAGCGGAGCGATTCTGCCAGGGATACTTGATACGTCTCCAACGTATCTATAATTTATGAAGTATTCATGCTATCTTATTATCCATCTTGGATGTTTTATGGGCTTTACTATGCACTTTTATATTACTTTTGGGACTAACCTATTGACCCAGAGCCCAGTGCCAGTTTCTGTTTTTTCCCTTGTTTCAGTGTTTCGCACAAAAGGAATATCAAACGGAGTCCAAACGGAATGAAACCTTCGGAAAAGTTATTTTTGGAAAGAAAGCAATACGGGAGACTTGGAGTGCATGTCAGGGGATCAACAAGGAGAGCACGAGGCAGGGGGGCGCGCCCACCCCCCTGGGCACGCCCTCCACCCTCGTGGGCCCCTCATGGCTCCCCTGACTTATTTCTTCCTCCTATATATACCAATATACCCTAAAACCATCAGAGAGCAGAATAGATCGGGAGTTCCGCCGCCGCAAGCCTCTTTAGCCATCGAAAACCAATTGGGACCATGTTCCGGCACCCTTCCGGAGGGGGGATCCCTCACCGGTGGCCATCTTCATCATCCCGGCGCTCTCCGTGACGAGGAGGGAGTAGTTCACCCTCGGGGCTGAGGGTATGTACCAGTAGCTATGTCTTTGATCTCTCTCTCTCTCTCTCTCTCTCTCTCTCTCTCTCTCGTGTTCTTGAGGTGATACGATATTGATGTATCGCGAGATTTTATATTGTAGTTGGATATTATGATGTTTATTCCCATCTACTCTCTTGTAATGGATTGAGTTTTCCTTTGAAGTTATCTTATCGGATTGAGTCTTTAAGGATTTGAGAACACTTGATGTATGTCTTGCCGTGCTTATCTGTGGTGACAATGGGATATCACGTGATTCACTTGATGTATGTTTTAGTGATCAACTTGAGGGTTCCGCCCATGAACCTATGCATAGGGGTTGGCACATGTTTTCGTCTTAACTCTCCGGTAGAAACTTTGGGGCACTCTTTGAAGTACTTTGTGTTGGTTTGAATAGATGAATCTGAGATTTTGTGATGCATATCGTATATTCATGCCCATGGATACTTGTGGTGACATTGGAGTATCTATGTGACATTAGGGTTTTGGTTGATTTGTGTCTTAAGGTGTTATTCTAGTACGAACTCTATGATAGATTGAACGGAAAGAATAGCTTCGTGTTATTTTACTACGGACTCTTGAATAGATCGATCAGAAAGAATAACTTTGAGGTGGTTTCGTACCCTACCATAATCTCTTCGTTTGTTCTCCGCTATTAGTGACTTTGTAGTGACTCTTTGTTGCATGTTGAGGGATAGCTATATGATCCAATTATGTTATTATTGTTGAGAGAACTTTCAATAGTGAAAGTATGAACCCTAGGCCTTGTTTCCTAGCATTGCAATATCGTTTGTGCTCACTTTTATAATTAGTTACCTTGCTGTTTTTATATTTTCATATTACAAAAACCTATATCTACCATCCATATTGCACTTGTATCACCATCTCTTCGCCGAACTCGCACCTATACAATTTACCATTGTATTGGGTGTGTTGGGGACACAAGAGACTCTTTGTTATTTGGTTGCAGGGTTGTTTGAGAGAGACCATCTTCATCCCTCGCCTCCCACGGATTGATAAACCTTAGGTCATCCACTTGAGGGAAATTTGCTACTGTCCTACAAACCTCTGCACTTGGAGGCCCAACAACGTCTACAAGAAGAAGGTTGCGTAGTAGACATCAATACTTCCCTTTGGGAGGGGTAAATTGAAGCCATCATCATCACGAATGCTCCATCATGGGAGGACTCATCTCCATCAACATCTTCACCAGCACCATCTCATCGCCAAACCCTAGTTCTTCCCTTGCGTTCAATTTTTTTTATCAAGCCTCAGATTGGTACTTGGGGTGCTAGTAGTATTGATTATATCTTGTAGTTGATGCTAGTTGGTTTACTTGGTGGAAGATTGGATGTTTAGATTGTTAATCACTTATTTATCTCCTCTGATCATGAACACGAATAGGATTTGTGAGTAGTTCCATTTGTTCTTTAGGACATGGGAGGAGTCTTGTTACAAGTAATCATGCGAAGTTGGTTTTTGTATAATGTTTTGATGACGTGTTGTGTTGTTCTTCCTCTAGTGGTGTTGTGTGAACGTCGAATACACGACACTTCACCATGTTTGATCCTAGGGGAAGGCATTGTGGAATTAGTTTGTAGATGATGGGTTGTGGGAGTGACAAAAACCTAAACTCCAGTTTATGAGTTGTTTCGTATGGGGCTGTTTTGGATCCATATGTTTCATGCTATGGTTAGATTTATCTTAATTCTCCTCTTGTAGTTGCGGATGCTTGCGAGATGAGGTAATCATAAGTGGGTTGTTTCTTCAAGTAAAAACAACACCTTAGCTCCGCTCCACCAACATGACAACTTATCGAAGAAGTGAATGTGAGTCAAAGAATCATGGTGAAAGTAACTAGATGATATTCCCGTGTGTCCTCCAGAACACTTTAGTCATTATAAGAAGTACTTCCATCTTGTCCTTAGCCATAATAAGGATTGTGCCAAGTTGCTGCACCTTGCTACTTTGGTTACTTGTTACTTGTTATGAATTATCTTGCTATCAAACTATCTGTCACAACTACTCTACGACATTTGCAAAGAATACCTTGTTGAAAGCCGCTTATTGATTCCTTATGCTCCTCGTTGGGTTCAAGAGTCTTACTTATCGAAACGACTATGATTGATCACCTATAATTTTGGGTCATCAACCGACGGGTGTGTCCGAGGCGTTACAAGTTGGTGTCAGAGCCGACCCTTGGGGTTACAGGGATGTTTGCGGGTCAGTTGCGCAGTCATCTTGTGCATGACTTTTGTTGCACACGATATGACACATGTACCAGACTAGACGCACAGACGTGTGCCAAGAGGAAATGTTCCTGTGGGCCACCGAGGACGTTGGTTCCTTTGACTGGGGGTGTATGTGAAAGCTTAGCTTAATAGGGATGATAGACTACTCATATAAATATGGAATTCCTTATTTTTCGGGAGCCCATTTGAAAAGAACTACAAAGTTAAACATGCTTAGCCGAAGCAATTTCAGGATCGGTGACCTATTGGGAAGTTGGTCCCAGGTGCGCACGAGTGAGGACAAACTTTATAGGAAAGGCTAGTGTTGATCTGTGGGGTCTGTTGATACATCTCCAACGTATCTGTAATTTTTGATTGTACCATGCTATTATCTGTTTTGGATGTTTTATATGCTATTTTATATTATTTTTGGGACTAACCTAATAACATAGAACCCAATGCTAGTTTCTGTTTTTCCTTGTTTTTGAGTTTTCCAGAAAAGGAATATAAAACGGAGTCCAAACGAGCTGAAAATTTACGGTGATTTTTTATGGACCAGAAGAATTCCCCGAAGAACAAGAGTTGGGCCAGAAGAGTCTCGAGGCAACGACAAGGGTGGAGGGCTGTAACATCCCAAAATTCTAAATTTTGGAATGTTATATTAGATAAATAACTATGCTTGTTGTCTGATTGTTTGTTTGATTAATTGAGTGAAATTGAGTGGCATTTGAAGTTTCAGAGGTTTTGGAGTTGTTGGCATTTGAATTCAAATTTTGGCAAGTGGAAATCATTTCAAAAACTATGCCTGATAAATACTTGTGAAAAAGTATGAGAGGAGTAAACATGACACTCCAAAAATATCAGAGGAAAAACATTTGCCAAAAAGTTTGAATTCAAATTTGAGTTTTATTTGAATTTTGAAAAAAATGAATTTTTATAAAGTTTGGATTTTGCCCCTGGAAAAATGTTCAAATGATAGGGAATATTCCCCTGATCATTTTGATATATATATGTCCTATATAAAATATTTATATTATATATATATATTCTCTGATTTTATTTTCAAAAAAATAAATAAATTAGAAAAAGAAAATACCCAGGCGCCAGCCAGGCCGACTGGCCCAGCCAGCACCTGGGCGACCCACCCAGCCGGCCCACCAGCGGCCGAGCCAGCCCAGCGAGCCGACCAGACCACCCCCTCGCCCGAACCGGCTACCGCTCGGTCGACCGACCGCGCCGCGCCCTTCTCCCCTCACCGACAGGCGGGCCCCCCACCCGTCGTCAACCTCGCCACGCCACCTCGCCCGCGCCACGGATCCCAAAGGATCCGGATTCGATCCTCCCGATTCACCCCTTGCGCAACCGGGTCGCCTGCCTATAAAACCCCTCCCGCACCCCATCCCCCTCGCCCCTCGCCGGATCCTCTCTCCCCCCTCACGCCTGGAGCCCGAGCTCACCACCGCCGCCATTTGCCTCGCCGTCGCCCTAGCCCACCCCGAGCTCCACCAACTCCACTGACCCACCCCGAGCCCGTCCGCACCAGCAGCACTCCGCCGACCTCCCGACGTGGAGACGCCGACACACTCGTCGCCCGAACCGCCGCCGTTGTCGAACTCCGGTAAGCCGCCGGAACCGCTCCCCGCCGTCCGATCCCATCCCTACGGCTAGGATTAGAACCCCCCCCCCCCCGAAGGGGTATGGTTTATTAGGTTAGTTGTTAGTGAACCGGGGTTTTTTTATTCCGGTTTATTTTAAGTTAGGTTTTTTTTATTTAGATCGGCCCGACTCCGTTTAACCCTAGCGCACGTTTTAGTTAAGTTACGCTCAGTGCGTTAGTTAGGCCCATTAGGCCATTTTTCTTTATTTTCGTTTTTCTGTTTTAACAGAATAGTTCCAGATTTGAAAAATTCATAACTTTTATTTTACTTAATATTTTTAAATGATTCTTTTTTGTTGGTTTGCAAATTTCATATAGTTTACAGAGAAAATATAATTAGCTATGTTAAAATTATTTAGAATTGCTTTATTTTAATTTTAGTCGTAATAGTAAATCTGCTATAAAATGAGTTAGGAAAATTATTTTATATGATTCTTTTTGTCCCAACTTAGTTTTGTCATTGCCAAACCGCATTTAATTAATTTGGGCATTTTAGGATTAATAAAAAATTAGTTTTAATCAGAATCATGTTATTCTTAATTAATTAACTAGCTACTGTTTTCCTATTGTTTTAGTTAGCAAATAAATTTATTTTTCACATGGGATTGATTATTCTAGGATAGTTTCTGTCACTTTATAGCATGAACTTTTATTTATAATAAATAAAACTTTTATTTTAATTTTCTTAATAGAATTTGAATTAGGCCTAATAGGAGTTTTAAAATAGCTTTTAAGTTGATTCTTTTTGCTCCTAGTTGCATGATGGATTCTTTTCTGTTAGGTATCATAAACCCTTGCTTAGGTTACATTAAGAAAATTTTGTTATGAAAAACTAGTTTTAGTTGTTGCTTGAAGTAGGAAAACTTTGAGTTGGATTTCTTGAGTTTTCCTTTGGGTTTTGATTCGTTTGTTTTGGTGTGATTATGTTACTATGCTATTGTGTTAAGTGATCATATGCTATGTGCTTATTATGGTTATTGTTTGCCTCGGTAGAATTTCCTGGTCTGAAGCTTGCTACCATGAGTCCCTAGTTTTCGAAGATCGTCGGCAAAGGCAAGTTCACTTTGACCATGCTTTCATACCTATGTTTATTGCATTTAGTGGCATCTTTGCAACCACCCCCAAAGTAGTGTTATTGAATCCTTGTAGTTGAGTAGTATGCATGAGGTAGGAACCCATCTCCTGTTACCAAGCCGGGGCGATATTTTATTTTAATGCTACGCTATAGTAGACGGGTTGGTATGAGTGCTCGAGAGTGGTGTGAAGAAGGAGGACTCTACGTCAATGACGACAACTCCATGATGGAATCTGCAAGGACTGCATCTTCAAGACCTCAAGACTTCAAGACTCGAGACAAGAATTCAATACACACTCTTTGGGTGAAGGGCGGATTGTGACGGGCACCTGGAGAACCCAGTGGTTGGCGGGATGCATGGAGAAGCGCCATGACATCTTGCGGAAAGCTTCACCCAGAGACTCAAAGAGACGGAAGAATACTTCATGACCGAAGCTTACCCGTGCAAACCGCAAGTCAATATGGGCTCTGGCTTGGTTGACCTTAGTTGTGACTCTGGCTGGGACGGTGCTAGCAGATGTAGAACTACGGTAGGATGGGATGAGCACGGACGGTGGTCGAGGAACTCTTCGGAAGACCATGTTTGGTCATCTTGTTCTCAAACACCACGAAGTGCGAGAACGTAAAGAGAGGGATCGAATCTTGCGGGTAAAGTGTACAAACCTCTGCAGAGGGTTATAAACCTAATCGATTAGCCGTGTCCCGATTACGGACAATTTGAGCCTCTGGACTTGGATCTATCTCGAACTCTCAACACCGGATTGATAACTTAATTGTGGGCAACATATGATGATTTTGGGCTATGAGACATCGGTTGGCGGAACCGTGTCATGATAGAAAACTCCATAGTACAGACTTCATTTATTCCTTTGATGTAGGAAAATAAAACCAGCTTTTACGCATAAACAAAACTCAGATACAAAGCCACAAAGCCATACCGCATATAGTATAGTTTATCATCTGTTTTCTCATGTTGTGATCTTGCGGTACATTCAATGTCTTGACCTACACGGCTGCAACGTATCATGTTGCGAGATATTTACTCGACGAGTAAGAGTACGGTGCAGGGTTACGGTCTACACTCAACCTGCCGATGGCGTTGATGGGACTCAAACCCGACTATTTGTTTCACTGTGACTTATGAGGTATATATCAGTTTTACGTTAATTATACATGTGATTGCACTTTGATATATACAACGATGTCTTTGTGTGTGCCGACATCTTGATCGAGGATGGCGCGGATATACAGAAGGCTTGACCGTCTGAGGTCGGTCGCTCTGAAATGGTATCGAGCACATGTTGGCTGTAGGACGTGACCCTAGAAAATGACTTAGTAATATGAAGACCCGATAGGAATGACCTTGTTTTGTACTACTCTCGTAACACCTGATTTCTTTTCTTGAACCTTCCTTATTTCAAACTATAGATGGAGAGCTACATTACGAACAAAAGAGAACACTACGAGAAGGTTCTTGGACGCCCCTTCCTTGTGGAGCTAGTCAGCTTTGAAGTTACCGATACACGAGATCAAGGCAACTAAGAGGACGTCTAGATCGTGGGGAGTCAAGACCCAAGTTTTTGGTCGTAAAGAAGACCCCAAGACTACGTATATCAGCTTGAACTATAAATGGTGATCGTGCTATGGGCATCAACACCGCCGTCCATGATGCTATTGCACGTTTATGCTATCGCCATCGATGCTGCACTAAACCCACACTTCTTTGGAAGGATTGGGTGGCAGAAGTTTGATGGAGCAACTATTGCCTTGACGGAAGCGCAAAAGATGAAGTTCTCCCCACTGTTAGTATACAATCAGGATCTAGAACAATACGTCAAGAATCTTAAAATGGACCTCCTAGAAGCCCTGTTTGACAATGAAGCACTACGAGAAGAGGTCAAGACTCAGAGACTGAAGGTAAACAACCTGGAAGAGGAGAACCTCGAGATCTCGAGAATGCGTCAGGAACTGAAAAGCAGCAGGATCATGTCTCATGCCAAGGACGTTGAAATCCAGAAGCTCAAGGAACAACTTCAGGACATACAGGGTCGTCACAAGAAACTCCGCGTCGACAGGGAAAATCTAGCAGAAAAACTGGAGGAGATCAAGTCCACACGTAAGAAGCCCAGTGGGGACAATGACCAAGTTCCTAATAAATTAGCCTAGTAGTATCCCACCATGAGAGAAATAAAGATGAACGCCTTCTCGATTTAAGTATCTGTCCATACCAAATTTATGTGGGTGGCGATACCGTAGAATTGATTGAATAAATGAATGCTTGGTTGCTATTATTTTTGTGTGTTTATTGAATGGTTGGATAGATGCGATATTCGTGAGGCTTGTATTTATTTCAACCATGAGAGACGTAAGTTACGGAAGAATGGTAGAAGGCCTTCATATGGGAAAAGCATCAGGAACTGGAAACTCCCGAGCATTGAAGACCTGAAGAAATGAGGACTTAGAAACGAAAACCATAGTAGAACGGCCCATTACAAACGGTACAGGGTTACGGTCTACACTCAACCTGCCGATGGCGTTGATGGGACTCCACACCCGTTTGATTGTTTCTGCTGAGTATTATGAGGTATATATCAGTTTTACGTTATTTATACATGTGATTGCACTTTGATATATACATTTATGTACTGTGTGTGCCAACATACTGATCCAGGGATGGCACGGATACACAGAGGCTTGACCGTCTGAGGTCGGGTCGCTACAGAAATGGTATCAGAGCTAGGATTCTTTTGTTGATGGGTGGGTATTTGCTTTCTCCTTCTATCTCAACCAGACCCCGAAATCTTGAACCCATGAAGAACTGAACACCAAACTTTTCTGGAGACAACTGCAATTTCCCCATGGAGATACATTCTTTGTTCTGAGCACCCCTCTTATCCTACACATGCAGATGACAACCCTTTATGAGTCCTTCCTTAAGGGTCCGGAAACAATCATGACCCTGACGAGTGATCATGATTACCCGAAGATCCTAAAGGACATGATGAAGCATATTCACCTTGAAGGAGATGCAGTCTACAAAGGCTACCCCTTCATGCAAAAGGGAGTAGAACTTTGGTATGTGGAGGTACACCTCCACCATTCGAAAGGAGTTTGCCCAAAGATGATGGGGCAGTACTTTTTCATCTCACGTGTGCCACAAGCAACATTCTTCGACGCTGTTCGTGAAGCAGCCATGGAAGCCATATGCCAGATCGGAGAAATACTTGAAGCAAGACTCCGTTATACTCGGGAATACCTCGAGAAGTGCATACAGAGATGATGGAGATGAAGCTCAAGGCCACCACGAAGAAATGTAAGATTGAAGATTTCAAGGCGCTTGTCGCACAATTCCAGCTTGATCAAGAATCCTCAAGGAGGAAAAATGAATAAAGTTGGAAGTAATGTCCACCATACCGAATCATGTGGGTGGCAGCATTTGTAATAAACTTTTCGGAATTTGGATTTACGAAAAATGGTTAAGGATGTAATAAAAGATTTGATATGAAAAATAATGAGATTTATGGATAAACTAGTGCATTTCATTTTAAGTGTGGTAGTACCCCGTAAAGCCACATGATCAATGAGGAAAGAAATGTGTTATTCATGACGGTCCATAGAAGGGAGCTGGACCAAATAAGTTGGATTTTTTATGATCATCTCCACAAGGGTATGAAGGAAGAAGCACTATTGGATTTACAGGAGATGAAGTGTTGGAATATGGAATGATAATCCTCAGAAGGATGAGTTAAACTTGTACAAGAGTTGAAGTGGGCTCATAACCCACAGGCCCAGGATTTTGAAAAGGAACAGATGTAACCTTGATGAAGGAAGAAAAATTGGAAGAATCAGTGATCCAATCAGCATACGTTTCGTAGGAGGTTACGCAAAAAAACCTGAGAGTGGTGAAGTAACGATAGATGTTTTGTTTGGCTTGCTGAACCAAAGGATTTACTCGAACCCAGTTCGAGAACAAGAGAAATTCTGCAATGCTTGTGAGTATGCCCAAGTGTTAGAATACGTGATTCGATATTTACGTATGTGGTAATGATTCAAGTACGGGATGGATTGGCCCCCATACCGGAGACTTCTATCATGAACTATCATATGTTGATGGAAAATCAGAGAGCCTTGAAAACCTTAGAAGAGTGTCGACACGTCAAGCCATAAAACCATAGAATGGTAGGACAATGGAACCCTTTACAGCAACCGCTACAATCGTAGATCATACGGTGAGGTTCAACCTGCACCCGTTTCTGCAGGAGAAACCATTAATGGTAGACCACCATGAGTATTTCGATAGTTGTCTAGAATGGACACAGACCTATCGCCTAAGGCGATCCAGTCTTGGACGAACTTCAACTTTGACGAACCGACCCAAGATTTGGAGGAAAACTCTATGCTTCTGACAGAAGAGCGTTAATGAAGGAGCTATTGTAAGATATGTGAAGGGACATACATTATCGGCACTCCAGAGGAAATATCTGAGTTTATTGGAACCGTAACCTTGTTTTAAGTGTGGTAGCACCCCTGACCTTTCCGACCAAAAGTTTGCTAGCGCACCCCAACCCCTAACCCTTTCTTGCTAGCCTCTTGAATCTCGAGGACTAGATTTTTTAAGTGTAGAGTTTGTAACATCCCAAAATTCTAAATTTTGGAATGTTATATTAGATAAATAACTATGCTTGTTGTCTGATTGTTTGTTTGATTAATTGAGTGAAATTGAGTGGCATTTGAAGTTTCAGAGGTTTTGGAGTTGTTGGCATTTGAATTCAAATTTTGGCAAGTGGAAATCATTTCAAAAACTATGCCTGATAAATACTTGTGAAAAAGTATGAGAGGAGTAAACATGACACTCCAAAATATCAGAGGAAAAACATTTGCCAAAAGTTTGAATTCAAATTTGAGTTCTATTTGAATTTGAAAAAAATGAATTTTTATAAAGTTTGGATTTTGCCCCTGGAAAAATGTTCAAATGATAGGGAATATTCCCCTGATCATTTTGATATATATATATGTCCTATATAAAATATTTATATTTTATATATATTTTCTCTGATTTTATTTTCAAAAAAATAAATAAATTAGAAAAAGAAAATACCCAGCGCTTAGCTGTGCCGACCGGCCCACAAAGACTGGCGACCCACCCAGCCCACCACGGCCGAGCCAGCCAATGAGCCGACCAGACCACCCCTCGCTCGAATCTACCGCTCGGTCGACCGATCACGCCAGCCTTCTTCTCCCTCATCGACAAAGCGGGCCCCCCACCCGTCGTCAACCCCTCGCCCACGCCACCTCGCCGCGCCGCCGCTCGCCGGATCCCGAAGGATCCGGGATTCGATCCCCTCCCGATTCACCCCCTTGCGCAACCGGTCGCCCCCGCCTATAAAACCCCCTCCCCGCACCCCATCCCCCCCCCTCGCCCCCTCGCCGGATCCCTCTCTCCCCCCTCACGCGCTCGCCGGAGCCCGAGCTCACCACCGCCGCCATTTGCCTCGCCGTCGTCGCCCTAGCCCACCCCGAGCTCCACCAACTCCACCAGACTCCACCTCGAGCCCGTCACACCACCGAGCACTCCGCCGACCTCCCCGACGACCGAACCGCCGCCGTTGTCAAACTCCGGTAAGCCGCCGGAACCGCTCCCCGCCGTCCGATCCCATCCCTACGGCTAGGATTAGAACTCCCGTAAGGGGTATGGTTTATTAGGTTAGTTGTTAGTGAACCGGGTTTTTTTTAATCCGGTTTATTTTAAGTTAGGTTTTTTTTATTTAGATCGGCCCGACTCCGTTTAACCCTAGCGCACGTTTTAGTTAAGTTACGCTCAGTGCGTTAGTTAGGCCCATTAGGCCATTTTTCTTTATTTTCGCTTTTCGCTTTTAATGTAATAGTTCCAGATTTGAAAAATTCATAACTTTTATTTTACTTAATATTTTTAAATGATTCTTTTTGTTGGTTTGCAAATTTCATATAGTTTCAGAGAAAATATAATTAGCTATGTTAAAATTATTTAGAATTGCTTTATTTTAATTTTAGTCGAATAGTAAATCTGCTATAAAATGAGTTAGGAAAATTATTTTTATATGATTCTTTTTGTCCCAACTTAGTTTTGTCATTGCCAAACTGTAGGAATTAATTTGGGCATTTTAGGATTAATAAAAAATAGTTTTTAATCAGAATCATGTTATTCTTAATTAATTAACTAGCTACTGCTTTTCCTATTGTTTTAGTTAGCAAATAAATTTATTTTTCACATGGGATTGATTATTCTAGGATAGTTTCTGTCACTTTATAGCATGAACTTTTATTTATAATAAATAAAACTTTTATTTTAATTTTCTTAATAGAATTTGAATTAGGCCTAATAGGAGTTTTAAAATAGCTTTTAAGTTGATTCTTTTTGCTCCTAGTTGCATGATGGATTCTTTTCTCGTTAGGTATCATAAACCCTTGCTTAGGTTCTGTTAAGAAAATTTTTGTTATGAAAAACTAGTTTTAGTTGTTGCTTGAAGTAGGAAAACTTTGAGTTGGATTTCTTGAGTTTTTCCTTTGGGTTTTGATTCGTTTGTTTTGGTGTGATTATGTTACTATGCTATTGTGTTAAGTGATCATATGCTATGTGCTTATTATGGTTATTGTTTGCCTCGGTAGAATTTCCGGAGTGCGAAGCTTGCTACCACGAGTCCCTAGTTTTCGAAGATCGCCAACTTACCAGGCAAGTTCACTTTGACCATGCTTTCATACCTATGTTTACTGCATTTAGTGGCATCTTTGCAACCACCCCCAGTAGTGTTATTGAATCCTTGTAGTTGAGTAGTATGCATGAGGTAGGAACCCATCTCCCTGTTACCAAGCCCGGGACGATATTTTATTTTAATGCTACGCTATAGTAGACGGGGTTGGTATGAGTGCTCGAGAGTGGTGTGAAGAAGGAGGACTCTACGTCAATGACGACAACTCCATGATGGAATCTGCAAGGACTGCATCTTCAAGACCTCAAGACTTCAAGACTCGAGACAAGAATTCAATACACACTATTGGGTGAAGGACGGTTGACGGGCACCCTGGAGAACCCAGTGGTTGGCCGGGATGCATGGAGAAGCGCCATGACATCTTGCGGAAAGCTTCACCCAGACTCAAAGAGACGGAAGAATACTTCATGACCGGAAGCTTACCTGTGCAACCGCAAGTCAATATGGGCTCGCTTGGTTGACCTTAGTTGTCACTCTGGTGGGACGGTGCTAGCAGATGTAGAACTACGATGGGATGGGATGAGCACCGGACGGTGGTCGAGGAACTCTTCTGGAAGACCATGTTTGGTCATCTTGTTCTCAAACACCACGAAGTGCGAGAACGTAAAGAGAGGGATCGAATCTTGCGGGTAAAGTGTACAAACCTCTGCAGAGGGTTACAAACCTAATCGATTAGCCGTGTCCCGATTACGGACAATTTGAGCCTCTGGACTTGGATCTATCTCTAACTCTCAACACCGGATTGATAACTTAATTGTGGGCAACATATGATGATTTTGGGCTATGAGACATCGGTTGGCGGAACCATGTCATGATAGAAAACTCCATAGTACAGACTTCATTTATTCCTTTGATGTAGGGAAAATAAAACCAGCTTTTACGCAAACAAAACTCAGATACAGAGCCACAAAGCCATACTGCATATAGTATAGTTTATCATCTGTTTTCTCATGTTGTGATCTTGCCGGTACATTCAATGTACTGACCTACACGGCTGCAACGTATCATGTTGCAGATATTTACTTCCAACGAGTAAGAGTATGGTACAGGGTTATGGTCTACACTCAACCTGCCGATGGCGTTGATGGGACTCCACACCCGACTATTTGTCTCCGCTGTGACTTATGAGGTATATATCAGTTTTACGTTAATTATACATGTGATTGCACTTTGATATATACATTGATGTACTGTGTGTGCCAGCATACTGATCCAGGGATGGCACAGATACACAGAGGCTTGACCATCTGAGGTCGGGTCGCTACAAGGGCGCGCCCCCTACCTTGCTGCTGCCTCGTGGACCCCCCTGACGTGAAACCGACGCCAAAAATTCCTATAAATCCAGAAACCCCCAGAAAGAAACTTAGATCGGGAGTTCCGCTGTCGCAAGCCTCTGTAGCCATGAACAACCAATTGGGAGCCTGTTTCGGCACCCTGTCGGAGGAGGAAACCATCACTGGTGGCCATCTTCATCATCTCAGCGTTCTTAATGACAAGGAGGGAGTAGTTCACCCTAAGGGCTGAGGGTATGTACCAGTAGCTATGTGTTTGATCCCTCTCTCTCGTGTTCTTGATTTGGCACGATCTCGATGTACGCGAGCTTTGCTATTATATTTGGATCATATGATGCTCCCATTATGTTTCAATTCGTATCATTTATGTGAGCATCTTTGAAATCATCATGCCTAGCTAGGGGCATTAAACAGTAGCGCTTGTTGGGAGGCAACCCAATTTTATTTTGTGTTTCTTGTTTTTGCTTCTATTTTTCAATAAATACATAATATTACTTCTGTAGTAATTGTGCTTTAGTGTTTTGATTAGTGTTTGAGCCAAGTAAGACTGGGATGGTCTATGGTGATAGTTGGCTTGATTCTGTGCAAAAACAAAAACTTTTGCTCTCGGTCCAGGAATTTTGAAAATACACTGCAACATGATTTCGATCTAAATTTTTTACACAAGATTTATATACAAATTGCCTAGATTGTCCTAACTTTTTAGAATTTTTGGAGTTACAGAAGTATGCGAAGTTTCCAGATTACTACAGACTGTTCTGTTTTTGACAGATTCTGTTTTCTTTGTGTTGTGTGCTTATTTTAATGAATCTATGGGTAGTATCGGAGGGTATGAACCATGGAGAAATTAGAATACAGTAGATATAACACCAATATAAAATTGGAATGAGTTCACAACAGTACCAAAGTGGTGATTTGCTTTATTATACTAACGGAGCTTACGAGTTTTCTGTTGAGTTTTGTGTTGTGAAGTTTTCAAATTTTGGGTGAAGTTTCGATGGACTACGGAATAAGGAGTGGCAAGAGCCTAAGATTGGGGATGCCCAAGGCACCCCAAGGTAATATTCAAGGACAACCAAGAGCCTAAGCTTGGGGATGCCCCGGATGGCATCCCCTCTTTCGTCTTCGTCAATTGGTAACTTTACTTGAGGCTATATTTTTTTCACCACATGATATGTGTTTTGCTTGGAGCGTCTTGTATGATATGAGTCTTTACTTTTTAGTTTGCCACAATCATCCTTGCTGAGCACACCTTTTGAGAGGGACATGCATGAATCATGAAATTATTAGAATACCCTATATGCTTCACTTATATCTGTTGAGCTGGGTAGTTGCTCTAGTGCTTCACTTATATATTTTTAGAGCACGGCGGTGGTTTTATTTTGAAGAAATTGATGAACTCGCATGATTCACTTATATTATTTTGATATTATTTAAATAGCATGGTAATTTGCTTTGGTTGTGAATTTAGTCCTAATATGATAGACATCCAAGAGGGATATAATAAAAACTTTCATATAAAGTGCATTGAATACTATGAGAAGTTTGATTCCTTATGATTGTTTTGAGATATGAGGATGGTGATATTAGAGTCATGCTAGTGAGTAATTGTGTATTGTAGAAATACTTGTGTTAAAGTTTGTGATTCCCGTAGCATGCACGTATGGTGAACCGTTATGAAACGAAGTAGCAGCATGATTTATTTATTGATTGTCTTCCTTATGAGTGGCGGTCGGGGACGAGCGATGGTCTTTTCCTACCAATCTATCCCCCTAGGAGCATGCGTGTAGTACTTTGTTTTGATGACTAATGGATTTTTGCAATAAGTATGTGAGTTCTTTATGAATAATGTTGAGTCCATGGATTATACGCACTCTCACCCTTCCACCATTGCTATCCTCTCTAGTACTTCACAACTTTCGCCGGTGCCATACACCCACCATATACCTTTCTGAAAACAGCCACCATACCTACCTATTATGGCATTTCCATAGCCATTCCGAAATATATTGCCATGCAACTTTCCACCATTCCGTTTTATTATGACACGCTCCATCATTGTCATATTGCTTTGCATGATCATGTAGTTGACATAGTATTTGTGGCAAAGCCACCGTTCATAATTTTCATACATGTCACTCTTGAGTCATTGCACATTCCGGTACACTGCCAGAGGATTTCACATAGATTCATATCTTTTGTTCTAAGTATCGAGTTGTAATTTTGAGTTGTAAATAAATAAAAATGTGATGATCATCATTTTTGGAGAATTGTCCCATGTGAGGAAAGGATGATGGAAGCTATGATTCCCTCACAAGTTGGGATGAGTCTCCGGACTTTGCAAAAATAAAAGAGGCCAAAGAAGCCCACAAAAAACAGAAAAGAAAAAATGAGATAAAAGAGAGAAGGGGCAATGTTACTATCCTTTTTCCACACTTGTGCTTCAAAGTAGCACCATGATCTTCATGATAGAGAGTCTCCTATGTTATCAGTTTCATATACTAGTGGGAATTTTTCATTATAGAACTTGGCTTGTATATTCCAATGATGGGCTTCCTTAAATTGCCCTAGGTCTTCATGAGCAAGCAAGTTGGATGCACACCCACTTAGTTTCTTTATGAGCTTTCATAAACTTATAGCTCTAATGCATCAGTTGCATGGCAACCCCTACTCACTCACATTGATATCTATTGATGGGCATATCCATAGCCCATTGATACGCCTAGTTGATGTGAGACCATCTCCTTCTTTTTGTCTTCTCCACAACCACCATATTCTATTCCACCTCTAGTGTTATATCCATGGCTCACGCTCGTGTATTGCGTGAAAGTTGAAAAAGTTTGAGAACATCAAAAGTATGAAACAATTGCTTGGCTTGTCATCGGGGTTGTGCATGATTTAATACTTTGTGTAATGAAGATGGAGCATAGCCGCATCAGTATGATTTTGTAGGGATAACTTGCTTTGGCCATGTTATTCTGAGAAGACATGATTGCTTTATTAGTATGCTTGAAATATTATTGTTTTTATGTCAATATTAAACTTTTGTTTTGTATCTTGTGGATCTGAATATTCATGCCACAATAAAGAAAATTACATGGATAAATATGTTAGGTAGCATTCCACATCAAAAAAAAATCTGTTTTTATCATTTACCTACTCGAGGACGAGCAGGAATTAAGCTTGTGGATGCTTGATACGTCTCCAACGTATCTGCAATTTTTGATTGTTCCATGCTATTATATTATCTGTTTTGGATGTTTTATATGCTATTTTATATTATTTTTAGGACTAACCTATTAACCTAGAGCCCAGTGCGAGTTGCTGTTTTTTCCTTGTTTTTGAGTTTTGTAGAAAAGGAATATCAAACGGAGTCCAAACGAGCTGAAAATTTACAGTGATTTTTTATGGACCAGAAGAAGCCCCCGAAGAACAAGAGTTGGGCCATAAGAGTCCCGAGGCAACGACAAGGGTGGAGGGCGCACCCCCTACCTTGCCGCTGCCTCGTGAACCCCTGATGTGAAATCGACGCCAAAAATTCCTATAAATCCAGAAACCCCCAGAAAGAAACCTTGATTGGGAGTTCTGCCGCCGCAAGCCTCTGTAGCCACGAAAAACCAATCGGAGCCTGTTCCGGCACCCTGCCGGAGGGGGAAACCATCACCGGTGGCCATCTTGATCATCCCGGTGCTCTCCATGACGAGGAGGGAGTAGTACACCCTCGGGGCTGAGGGTATGTACCAGTAGCTACGCGTTTGATCCCTCTCTCACATGTTCTTGATTTGGCACGATCTTGATGTACCATGAGCTTTGCTATTATAGTTGGATCATATGATGTTATCCCCCTCTACCTTATTGTGATGAACTGAGTCTTGCACTTTGAGGTTTCGTTATGTTGGATTGAGTATTGGATTTGAGAACACTTGATGTATGCCTTGCGATGGGATATCTGTGGTGACAATGGGATGTTCTATTGATTCACTTGATGTATGTTTTGGCACTCAACTCGTGGATTCCCGAGGCGACATTGGGGTAATCTATGCATAGGGGTTGATGCATGTTTTCGTCCTACGTTCTCCGATAAAAACTTTGGAGTGATTATTTGTTGCATGTTGTGGGATTGTTATGTGATCCAATTATGTTATCATTGTTGAGAGAACTTGCACTAGTAAGAGTATGAACCCTAGGTCTTGTTTCCAAGCATTGCAATACCGTTTTCGCTCACTTCTACCACTTGCTACCTTGCTGTTTTTATATTTTCAGATTACAAAAGCCTATATTTACCATCCATATTACACTTGTATCACCATCTCTTCATTAACTAGTGCACCTATACAATTTACCTTTGTATTGGGTGTGTTGGGGACACAAGAGACTCTTTGTTATTTGGTTGCAAGGTTATTTGAGAGAGACCATCTTCATCCTACGCCTCCTACGGATTGATAAACCTTAGGTCATCCACTTGAGGGAAATTTGCTATTGTCCTACAAAACTCTGCGCTTGGAGGCCCAACATGGGTCTAGAAGAAGAAGGTTGCGTAGTAGACATCATCTGTCTAGTTCCCGCCAGGAGTAACGGTCAGTAACCTGTGGGTGTGTATGTGTCGTTACACTCCTAGTGTGTCCATGGGCTTCCAGGGAAATATGTTCTAATTAGCCCGAAGGAACGCAAGGAGGTCGGCCTCGTGTTCCTCCGGCAGGTCTCTCCCAATTTTACGGTTTTCTTCATGTCCTCCGGGTGCGCTTGGAATTTTTGGTGTCTTTGGCGTCTGAAACACATGGCCCGACCTTGGTTGGCCGAGGGAGTTGTTGTTGTGGTGTCCACGAAGCGATTGATTCGTTTGAGCTCTACAGAGGCCAGGTTATAGCCTCAGTGCGCTCTACAATTGCGACCTCGGCCTCGAGTGACCTCTCTGGGCTGCCACGAGCTATGATCGTGCTGTTTGGGCCAACTATCTTTAGTTGTAAATATACATAGGATGGTACTGCCATGAACCGAGCATACATCGGCCTGCTGAGGATTGCATTGTAGACAGTCCTGAATGGGGCAACCTCGAATTAGATTTGCTCAGCTCAGTACTTCTCCTCATCCCCTAAAAATGACATCGAGCTCAATCCGCCCTAAGGGTCGGACAGATCGTCCCAAAGCGAAACCCTAGAAGCTGGTATTGAAGGACTAGAGGCCGGATGGGGAGATTCACATTTTTTCTAGGGTATCCAGGAAGATGATATTAATGTTGCGGCCTCCGTCCACCAGGATGGAAGGGAGGCGACAACCCCTAATGATTGGATGCACCACCAGAGCATACTTTCCGGGGTGGGGGTATATGGTTTGGGTGGTCGTGTTTATCGAAGGTGACCATGGCGTCGGACTATATGAGGAGCTCGCTAGGGTTCGGCTGTATCAAATAGATCCCGCATCGGGCGAGCTTTTGGTTTCTGTGCGTCTCTGCCGTTGGGAAGATCATGTTGATTGTATATGATTGGGAGGGCTGGTGGGTTGAAGTAGATATAGGTTTTTTCCTGCGAGCAACAACTTACGCGTATTTCCTTGCGATACATGTCGAGTGGACGTAACACGCTGCGGTCTTGCCATGCTCGTCGAAGAGGAATTCGATTGTCGTGAAGCGCATGTAGTGAATGCAAGGCAGGGGCGTGATGTCAAAGAGCCACCCTAACCATCAGCCACCAGCTCAAAAGAGCTGAAGGTGAAGGTCAGGCCTAGCATGAACTTGCCGGACTCATCTAGATCTCTACCCCTGATTAGGTCTCTCACCAGCGTGTCCCCTACCTGGTGTGCCTACTGATGATGCAGAAAACCGTTAGATCCCTTGGTAGTGTGCCTAGCGTGGACTGAAGTACCGGGACAGAGCCCGCACACACAAGTTACCCAAGTTCGGGCCTCCGGAGAGAAATACCCTACATCCTTCTTCTTGTTATTCATGGTGGAGGGATACCTTGTGCGAGGCAATACATTGATGTGGTTGAGTTTGCTAGCGAGAGTTGATTTATCTGAGAACAAATGGGATGAGAGCTCCATAGTCTAACCATATATACACGTTGGAGGCTAGGGTTTTACAGAGGGAGATGCGATCTAGGTGGCTACTGCCACCAACTTGGAGGTGAAGATGATTGCCAGGTGATTATCCTCTCCTTCGTGCTTCCTCCCATCACTGGGCCTTGTGGGCCCTCTGGCAGACCTTCTGTCGGGCTCCTGTAAAACCCCAACCCTAAAGGACAAGGAGGGTTTCTTTCTCTGCATGGCCCCTTTAGGACAAGGGTCTTTAACTTCCTTACATTCCATATTACTCAGGTAATAAGATATATTTCACAATGATAGTTTATCACAAATTTTAGTTTCATCCATCCCATAAATGTGTGTGTAGAATTCTCCCCTGCAATCATGAAATGTCATACCAACCATGCTACGTATATCCACAAAATGCTCATAGAAGCATCTCTAACATCAAAACTTGCAGCCCCTTTTGGACCCTATAGGCGCTCCAAAAACACTTGTTAGATCAGCCTGCACGTGTCGCACCATCCTAAAGAGGGCATTTCGGCACGAAACCCTCTCGATTAAGGTCCCGCCCATCCACATGGTTCATAATCACTCGTCTATCATACGTGTTCCACGATGACAATCTGACATGGATTTCAGTTTCAGCAATTAATACAATGCCAAGTTGTATACACGATTGACGCTTATCGATTCATAAAACTCTCATCGATGTATCTCTTACATTAAAACCGGCGCCCCTTTTTCGCGTCCGGCCAAGCGCCGAAAGCACACTTACTGGATCACCATCCACGTGTGGCGTCGTCTGGCAAACTATGCATCCTTGCATCTGTATTTTTTGCACCGCTCACCAAGGGGCAAATAGGCAATGAAGCCAATGAACAAAGCTGTACACAGCCATGGAGATGGAAACTGCAATGCTTATCATAAAACCATCCTTTTCATTTCTGCAAAAAGAAATAAATAGAAGGAAAAACATTCAGGCCTTGCACTGTCCGCTTCTCCTCCCACCTTTAAATGGCCAACGCCCGCACTAGGCCCCCACCATCTCCCCTTCCCCACCTCCGCCTCTCTCCCCCAAAACGCCAAAAACCCAAACCCCACTCGGCGAAGAAGAAAAAGAAGCGGCGCAATGCAGGAGGCGGGGATGTCTGCGCTGTGGAACACCGTGCACGGGTGGTTCACCCCATGGGTGCTGTTCCTCGTCCTACACCTCATCGTCGCCACTATATTCGTCACCTCCAGGGCCACGTCCTCGGCGGGGAGCGGAGAAGGCGCTCCGGCCGGGGCTGTCGGCGAGAGGAGGAGCCTGTCCCTCGTGGATTCAATGGCAATCGACCGGCCCCACTTCACCGCTCCCGCCCCTGAGGCCCCGGTGACCGGATTACTGGATCTGGGACAGCGCGACGAGCAACCGCCGCCGCTCCAGATGGAGCCGGAGGATCAGGGTGAGCACGACGCGTTTACAAAAGAGGGTGAGCTGGACGAGCACACGCACATGGAGAGGAGCATGTCGGAGGCGGCGGTCGAGGCCGAGCTGCCGCGGCTGCGCAAGCCCGCGAGCGACAAGCCGGCGTTCGCGCACTTCGTGGCCGAGTCGGACACCAAGGAGGTGGAGGCGCGCAGGCGGGCGACGGGGAGGGACGCGGAGCGCCGCCTCCCCCTGGTGGCGGAACCGGAGGAGCCGGCGTCGGAGGTGGAGATCGAGGAGGCCGGCGGCGAGGTGGACGCGCGCGCTGACGAGTTCATCAACAAGTTCCACCACCAGCTGAAGATGCAGCACATGGACTCATTCATGCGCTCCCAGAAGAGGCTCCACCGCCGCCGAGCGACCGTGGTGCCAGAGGCGCGCTAGGCTGGCCTCTTCCGCCGCAGGTGCTCCGTGATGCTGCACAGAGCTTCCCGCGCTAGCCTAGTGGATGGATGGATAGCTCAGTAGTCCTAATAATAAATCAAACAAAACCTGGCTTCGGAATCTTTGTCAAGAAATAGCAATGGCGGCGAGCCAGCTCTGAAGGGTTAAAATAAAATAACGGATGTGGTGTGCATTCTGTATCTCTCCGGGCTTTCGGATCCGTGTCTGGCCGTGTGATGCGCTGTGGAATCTGACTTGCGATGTTTCTTCTGCACCTGTCTGTCACCACATATCCCACCGTTCGGCATTTTGTTTAGACAGACAACAACGAGCACATTTCTCTCGTGCGGGTTTGTATGTAAGTTTGGCTTCTGCCCAGGTTCAATTTGTTGATCACGTCCACATCCGTATAGGCGGCCAATTATCCGTTGACTGCCGGGGTTGGATATGCTGCAGCAGACAATGGGCTCTGTATGCACAGTACGAAAAGCATACGCAGAGCATGGTTATAAGGGTAGTTTTTTAACCGTAATTTAAATTAGCATCACTATAAGATTACTCGCAAATCACATCCAACAGATTAGGAACACGTAGAACATACGTATATGGATCAAAGACACATGTCAAGCGAGAAAGGTTTAGGACATACTAGGGCATCGGACACTGACGCAACAACATCTTCGGCAAGGATGCTGAAACAAGATGGTCGTTCCTCATAGAGGAAGTAGTCAAAACAGACAGACGGTCGTCTAGGATGTAGTCGAACTTGACGGGACAATCGCACTGAAACGCTCCCCAAGAACCTTGTCGCCCCTCGTCTGCTGCAGGTTCTCAAGGGACGCGGCTTCAGAGGTCTGCACCCCCGAATGGTTGTGCATGCAGTCGCCTGGATGTTGGCACTCGGGAAACAACTCAACACAGAGGAACTCAATAGATGTGTGTGTGCTCTGTTGCACTAGCAAGTTTTCCCGGGTGGCCCACTTTTGCGCCCCCCCCCCCCCCCAAGTTTTGCCACTTTTGGCCAAATTTGGGCCCAGATGGGCTATGCACCTTAACTAGTAAGGGTTGCAACCTACTAGGGACCCTCCAGAATATTCTGAAAGATTCCATAACCTTTTGTTCCCTTTCGAAAGTTTCATGACCTTGCCAAAAATTCTGGGACCTTTGAAGACACTCGACGGCATCACAGGAACACTTCGGGAGCCGATTCTCTCATTCTCCATTATCTCCTAGTTCTATTATCACAAGAACACTAGTCATTAAGCGTGTGACCCTACATGTTCGATAATATTTGGACATGTCCGAAACAACTTCCGGTCAATAATTATTAAGGGGATCTGTACACCCATAATATTTCTCACATACCAACAAAGATCTTTATCAAGTGAACATTCTGTTATTGTAGACAAATCCCTTTAATTTGTGATACTTTCCAAAAAGGAGAGACTTTTCGGTATCCCTATGATCAATACGTAGTTATTCTTGTTACCGGTTCGCACTCTTTTCCTTGTTACTGTATTCTGATGTCCCCGTAACTAACACCTTAGCCACTATGCTTGGTCAAGCAATGATGGATAACGTAATATCGAGTGGGGACAAAGTGTATCTCTCAATCATCGGAGGAGGAAATCCCGGTCTTGACATATCGAACACCATGATGACCCATAAGTAGAGGGGATCAATCGTAGTCCTTTCGATAAGTAAGAGTGTCGAACCCAATGAGGAGCAGAAGGAAATGACAAGCAGTTTTCAGCAAGGTAATTTCTGCAAGCACTGAAATTGTCGATAACAGGTAGTTTGATAGCAAGATAATTTGTAACAAGCAAGTAACGGTAACGGTAAATAAAGTGCAGCAAGGTTGCCCAATCCTTTTTGTAGCAAAGGACGGGCCAAAAAAATCTCTTACAATAAGCAAAGTGTTCTTGAGGGCACAAGAGAATTTCATCTAATCATGTTGGTTTGATTCGCGTTCGCTACTTCGATATTTTGATATGTGGGCGGACCGGTGCTTGGGTGTTGTTCTTACTTGAACAAACCTCCCACTTATGATTAACCCCCTCGCAACCATCCGCAACTATGAAAGAAGAATTAAGATAACAATCTAACCATAGCATTAAACATATGGATCCAAATCAGCCCCTTATGGAATAGCGCATAAACTAGGATTTAAGCTTACATCACTCTAGCAACCCATCATCTAATAACTACTCCACAATGCATTCCCTTAGGCCCAAAGATGGTGAAGTGTCAACTAGTCGACGTTCACATAACATCACTAAGGGAATCACAACATACATATCATCAAAATATCGAATGAATATCAAATTCACATGATTACTTGCGACATGACTTCCCCCGTGGCCTCAAGAACAAGGGAAACTACTCACAAATAATATTCATGCTCAAGATCAGAGGGATATTAAATAGCATAATGGATCTGAACATATAATCCTCCACCAAATAAACCATATAGCATCAACCACAAGAAGTAATCAACACTACTAGTCACCCACATGTACCTATCTGAGGTTTCGGTACAAAGATTGAACACAAGGGATGAACTAGGGTTTGGAGATGGGATGGTTCTGTTGAAGATGTTGATCAAGATTGGCCTCCGAAAGATGAGAGGGTTGTTGGTGATGTCGATGGCTTCGATTTCCCCCTCCGGGAGGGAAGTTCCCCGGCGGAATCGCTCCACCGGAGGGCAAAAGTGTTCATGCCCAAATTCCGCCTCGAGAAGGCGGCGCTCCATCCCTAAAGTCCTATCCTTGTTTTTTCTAGGTCAAAAGACCTTATATGCCATAAGATGGGCACCGGAGGTGCGCTAGGGTGCCCACCACCCACCAGGGCGCGCCTGGAGGGGGTGGCGCGTCCTGGTATCTTGTGGGCACCTGGTAGCCCCCCTCTGGCAGTTCTTTTTTCTAGTGTTTTTTATTTATTCCAAAATAATTCTCCGTAAAATTTCAGCTCATTTGGAGATGTGCGGAATAGTTATCTCTAAGATAGCTTTTTCATGTCCGGAATTCCAGCTGCCGGCATTCTCCCTCTTTGTGTAAACCTTGCATATTATGAGAGAAAAGGCATTAGAATTACTCCATAAAGTGTTATAAAGAATAAAAACACTATAAACAATAGTAGGAAAACATGATGCAAAATGGACGCATTCAGCTCCCCAAGCTTAGACCTCACTTGTCCTCAAGTGAAATCCGATATCGAAAATCATGTCCACATGTTTTGAGAGAGAGCTGTCGATAAAAACAAAATACGGACATAGTAGCATCATGCTCATTATTATAACAACAACAAACTTTATCATATAACTGTATCGTATAACTTATCATGAACAAGTAACAATTCATCACAACATTGAAGTAAAAAGCATAAACTTTATTAAAAACCAACAAACTATGTTCTCAGTCAACTTTGCAACTACAATTCATCATATATAATTTCAGGAAGGGTCTCGTATCGGAGCCTTTTGGCAAGTCCACTTACTCATCCATTATTTAATCTTCTATGATTGCTAACACTCACAACATATATATGAGAAAAAAGTTTCAACCGAACACATAGAAAGATAGGGGCTTATAGTTTCGCCTCCCAACTTATTCACCTCAAGGGTGATGTCGAAAATAATAACTCATGCTCACTCACATTCAACTGGATATATGTGCCTAGATCTTTCCCCACCACATGATGCTTGCCAAAGAGAAAAATAAAAAGGAATAGAGAAGAATACTTTGACTTTTGCATAAAAAGTAAATACATACAAGTAAAAGATAGAGCCTTCGCAGAGAGAAGCGGAGGTTGTCATGTGCTTTTCGGTTTTGTATGAACAATTTCTTAATGCAAAAGAACGTCATGTTATATTGCCCCTTATGATAGCAACCTCTATTATGCAGTTCGTCGCTTTTATTACTTTGCCATCACAAGTTCGTACAATGCTTATTTTCCCTTACACTAAATGATTAGACACATTTTGAAGCAATTTTTATTGCCTTTTTTCACCGATGAAAACTTACTTGAAGGATCTTTCCATAGGTAGGTATGGTGGACTCTAAAATATAATTTTGGGTTTAGGGGTTTTGGATGCACAAGAAGTATTTCTACTTAGTCCGGACTTTTGGCTAGAAAAGATATTGAGCAAGCACCACATGTTGAAGGATCTGTGACAATATAACTTCTATGTGAATATGAACAAACATAAATCATTACATTGTCTTCCTTGTCCAACGTCAACAGTTTGGCATAAGATATTTAGTGTGGGCTCACAATCATAAAACATGTCCAAGATAGTGTATTTGCATTTGAATATTCTCTTCCCTTATTAATTCTTTCATGAATTGCAATATTGACCAATGCTATGTTTGTCAACCTTCAACAAATTTTACCACTTATCCTTTTCCTTATGTGATTTCATTACTTACCATAAGATTAGCTTATCATATTTTTCATTATTTTCTTTTATTTGATTGAAATAGAAAAGTAAAGAAGCAAACACTCAAACAAAACTTTATTATATAACTCTCACTCGATTACATAGATAGATAGATCACGAAACTAGCACTCAAAAATAGATCATACTAAACTTTTATTCAACTAAATCCTGAAATAGCTAAGGATTGAACTACGATAGATAAAGGTAATAAAAATGATGGTGATACGATACCGGGGCATCTCCCCCAAGCTTGGCACAAGCCAAGGGGAGTGCCCATACCCGTGTACTCAAGTCTCCTTCTTTCGTGATGAAGATGTAGGTGGTGGTGTAGATGAGGAAGAGGCAAACTTGTCCTCCGGCTTCCATTGCAGCGGCTCACCATCATAAGAGGAAGCACGCGTCTCCAGAGTCCTGCAACTGGTAGCTAAACTCATACCTTTAATCTTGCTTCACACTCGAAAACTTGATTTTGAAGATCATAGATTTGGCTTTGCAGAAAATTGATTTGCTCGTTGAGGGTGAAGACGATGCCCTTCATAGATCGGCCATCCACCTTGTGATCACTGGTGCATTTTGTAATCATGAGGTGATTGGCACTGAGTCCACGCTCCACCATCCCCTGGCACTTGAAGATCTCCTGCTCCACCGTCTCGAGCCTGGCCTCCACGCTTCCCATCCTCTTGGGGCCTTGAACATCCCGGATGTGGAGCACCCCCTCACGCATCTCAATGGCTTGAGGGTGCTTCAACACCTCCGATAGGTAGGGGTTGATGACCTTCTCGAAGAACTTGTCCTTGGAAGAGCTTGGGGTAGCCAGGGCGATCTAGATCTGTTGGAAAAACAACACGAAACAAGAACAGAGGATTTCTCTGTGATACACTGGTCAAATCATCTGGGAGTATATATATAAACATTTTTTAATCTTGGGAAACAAGCAAACAGAAGGAAAACAAAGTCGGGAAGGTGCCCGAGGGGCCCACCACTCACCAGGGCACGCTAGGTGGGGCAGGTGCGCCTGGTGTCTTGTGGGCACCTGGGTTGCCTTCCCGGTTATTTCTTATTTTCCTATTTTTCTAATATTCCAAAACTGGCACAAAATATTTTTTGTGAATTTTTGGAGTCCGTTTACTTACCGTATCATGTACATCTTCTTTTTCAGGGTTCTGGAGTGTTCTAGAAGGTTTCTTTTATGTGTTCCTCCGGTGTCATGGTTTGGATGTTAGTTTCAACATTAATAGGCATACCTGAAATATAGTGCTTAATTCTTTGTCCATTGACCACCTTCGAGTTAGTACCTTTGGCATTATTAATCTTGATAGCTCCAGAGCGATAAAATTGTTCGATGATATATATATGGTCCTTCCCATTTGGAAAGAAGTTTTTCTGCAAAAGATTTAAAATCAGAATTGTACAATAGAACATATTCACCAACTTTGATTTCCTGCTTTTGGATTATTTTGTAATGCCATCTTTTAACTTTTTCTTAGAACAGTTTGGCATTTTCATAAGCTTGGGTTCTCCATTCATCTTGTGAGCTAATATCAAATAACCTCTTTTCATCGGCAAGTCTGAAGTCATAATTGAGTTCTTTAATTGCATAATATGCTTTATGTTCTAAATCAAGAGGCAAATGATAAGCTTTTCCATAAACCATTTTATATGGAGACATACCCATAGGATTTTTATAAGCTGTTCTATAGGCCCAAAGTGCGTCATCAAGTTTCTTAGACCAATTCTTTTGGAACAGTTTTTTGTAATATTAATTTTATTTCTCTATTGCTAAGTTCAACTTGACCATAAGATTGAGGATGATAGGGTGATGCAATTATATGGTTAACATCATATTTAGCAAGCAATTTATGGAAAGCACCATGAATAAAGTGTGAACCACCATGAGTCATTAAATATCTAGGGACTCCAAACCTTGGGAAAATAACTTCTTTAAGCATTTTAATGGAGGTGTTATGATCAACACTACTAGTTGGAATAGCTTCTACACACTTAGTGACATAATCAACAACAACCAAAATATGTGTATACCCATTAGAGGAAAGAAAAGGTCCCATATAATCAAAGCCCCAAACATCAAATGGTTCAATAACAAGTGAATAATTCATTTCCATTTCCTGACGCTTACCAATATTACCAATTCTTTGACATTCATTACAAGATAAGACAAACTTACAAGCATCTTTGAAAAGAGTAGGCTAATAAAAACCAGATTGTAATACCTTGTGTGCAGTTCAATCTCCCGCATGATGTCCTCCATAGGCTTTGGAGTGACATTTCTGTAGGATTTGTTCCTGTTCATGCTCAGGTATACAACGTCAAATAATACCATCTACTCCTTCTTTATAAAGATGTGGGTCATTCCGAAAGTAATGTCTTAAGTCATAGAAGAATTTTCTTTTCTTTTGTTGGTATGTAAAACTAGGTGATATAAATTTAGCAACAATATAATTAGCATAGTCAGCATACCAAGGAGTATTATGAGAAGCATTTATTACAGCTAATTTTTCATCAGGGAAACTATCATCAATAGGTAATGGGTCATCAAGAATATTTTCTAACCTAGACAAGTTATCGGCTATGGGGTTCTCAACCCCCTTCCTATCAGTAATATGCAAGTCAAATTCTTCTAGCAAGAGAACCCACCTAATGAGTCTAGGTTTAGCATCTTTCTTTTCCATAGGATATTCTATAGCAGCATGATCAGTCTGCACAGTTACTTTGGAGTCAACAATGTAAGATCTGAATTTGTCAGAAGCAAACACAACTGCTAAAAAATCTTTCTCAGTAGTAGCATAATTTATTTGGGCATTGTCTAGAGTTTTGCTAGCATATTGGATAACATTTAATTTCTTATCAACTCTTTGGTTATGTATCAAAACCACAAATTGGTACCTGTGGGTTGCTAGTAGTGTTGATTACTCCTTGTAGTTGATGCTAATTGGTTTACTTGGTGGAAGATCATATGTTCAGATCCTTTAAGCATATTATTACTCCTCTGATTATGAACATGAATATGCTTTGTGAGTAGTTACGTTTGTTCCTGAGGACATGGGTGAAGTCTTGCTATTAGTAGTCATGTGAATTTGGTATTCGTTCGATATTTTGATGAGATGTATGTTTTCTTTCCTCTAGTGGTGTTATGTGAACGTCGACTACATGACACTTCACCATTATCTGGGCCTAGAGGAAGTCATAGGGAAGTAATAAGTAGATGATGGGTTGCTAGAGTGACAGAAGCTTAAACCCTAGTTTATGCGTTGCTTCGTTAGGGGTTGATATGGACCCATATGTTTAATGTTGTGGTTAGGTTTACCTTAATACTCCTTTTTTTAGTTTCGGATGCTTACAATAGGGGTTAATCATAAGTGGGATGCTTGTCCATGTTAGGGCAGTACCCAAGTGCCGGTCCACCCACATATCAAATTATCAAAGTACCGAACGCGAATCTTACGAACGTGATGAAAACTAGCTTGACGATAATTCCCAATGTGTCCTCAGGAGCTCCTTCTTCATTATTAGAATTTGTCCAGGCTTATCCTTTGCTACATAAAGGATTGGGACAACTTTCTGCACTTTATTTACTTTTTGTTTGTTACTATTTATCTTATCACAAAACTATCTATCACCTACTATTTCAGTGCTTGCAGAGAAAACCTTACTGAAAACCACTTATCATTTCCTTCTGCTCCTCGTTGGGTTCGACACTCTTACTTATCGAAAGGACTACGATAGATCCCCTATACTTGTGGGTCATCAAGACTCTTTTTTGGCGCCGTTGCCAGGAAGTGTAGCGCTTTTGGTGAGTGGAACTTGGTAAGGAAACATTTATATAGTGTGCTGAAATTTTCTGTTACTTGTCACTATGGAAATTAATCCTTTGAGGGGCTTGTTTGGGGTATCTTAGCCCCAACCAGAAGAGCATAGAGATGCTCCTCAACCTACTGAACTTTATGAAAATATTCACTTTGAGATTCCTTCGTGTATGATAGAAAAACTGCTAGCTAATCCTTTTGCAGGAGATGGGACATTGTATCCCGATTTACACCTTATCTTTGTGGATGAAGTTTGTGGATTATTTAAGCTTGCAGGTATTCCCGATGATGTTGTCAAAAGGAAGGTCTTCCCTTTATCTTTGAAGGGGCATGCAATGACATGGTATAGGCTATGTGATGATACGAGATCTTGGAATTATAAGCGATTGAAGTTGGAATTTCACCAGAAGTTCTATCATATGCATCTTGTTCATCGTGATCGTAATTACATATATAATTTCTGGCCTCGCGAAGGAGAAAGCATCGCTCAAGCTTGGGGGAGGCTTAATTCAATGTTGTATTCATGCCCCAATGAGCTCTCTCGGGAAATGATTATTCAGAATTTTTATGCTCGGCTTCTCTTGATAATCGCAACTTGCTCGATACTTCCTGTGTTGGTTCCTATATGCTGAAGACTATTGATTTCAAATGGGACTTATTGGAAAGAATTAAACGCAACTCTGAAGATTGGGGTTCCGACTATGGTAAGGAGTCAGGTATGACACCTAAGTTCGATTGTGTTAAATCTTTTATGGATACCGATGCTTTCCGTGGATTTAGCTCTAAGTATGGACTTGACTCTGAGATAGTAGCTACTTTTTGTGAAACTTTTGCTACTCACGTTGATCTCTCTAAAGAGAAGTGGTTTAAATATAATCCTCCTGTTGAAGTGAAAGTAGTTGCACCCATTACAGTCGAAGAAAAGACTATTACATATAGTGATCCTATTATTCCTACTGCTTATGTCGAAAAACCTCCTTTTCCTGTTAGGATAAAAGATCATGCTAAAGCTTCGACTGTTGTTCGTAAGAGTAATACTAGGACCTATACACCCCCTGAGCAAATTAATGTTGAACCTGGTATTGCTATGATTAAAGATCTCTTGGATGAGGACTTAGATGGGCATGTTATCTCTTTCTTGGGTGAAACTGCTAATATTGCTAGACCCGATACTAAGACACGTAGACCTGTTGTAGGCACGCCTGTTATTTCTGTTAAAATAGGAGATCACTGTTATCATGGCCTATGTGATATGGGTGCTAGTGCTAGTGCGATACCTATGATCTTTATAAAGAAATTATGCACGATATTGCACCTGTTGAATTAGAAGACATTGATGTTACTATTAAGCTTGCTAATAGGGACATCATTAAACCTATTGGGATTGTTAGAGATGTTGAAGTCTTGTGTGGGAAGATTAAATACCCTGCTGATTTTCTTGTTCTTGCTTCCCCACAAGATGATTTTTGTCCCATTATTTTTGGTAGACCCTTCTTGAATACTGCTAGTGCTAAGATTAATTGTAAAAGGAAGGTCGTCACTGTTGGCATAGATGGTATGTCTCATGAGTTCAATTTTGCTAAGTTTAGTAGACAACCTCGTGAAAGGGCACCATCTAGTAAGAATGAGATTATTGATCTCGCTTCCATTGTTGTTCCTCCAACTAATCCGTTAGAACATTATTTGTTAGACCATGAAAACGTATGTTTATGAAGGAAAGGGAAGAAATAGATGAAGTGTTCCTTAAACAAGAACCTATGCTGAAACGTAACCTTCCCGTTGAAATTCTTGGGGATCCCCTCCACCCAAGGGTGATCCCGTGTTTGAACTCAAACCCTTACCTGATAATCTTAAGTATGCTTATCTTGATGAAAAAGAAATATATCCTGTTATTATTAGTGCTAACCTTTCAAAAAAAGAAGAAGAAAGATTATTGAAAACTATGAAGAAGCACAGAGCTGCTATTGGATATACTCTGGATGATCTTAAAGGCATTAGTCCCACATTATGTCAACACAAAATTTCAGTGGAAAAAGATGCCAAACCAGTTAGGGATCCTCAAAGACGATTAAATCCCAAGATGAAGGAAGTGGTAAGAAACGAGATACTAAAGCTCCTTGAGCAGGTATTATTTATCCCGTTGCTGATAGTGAATGGGTAAGCCCTGTCCATTGTGTCCCTAAAAAGGGAGGTATTACCGTTGTTCCTAATGATAAAGATGAATTGATCCCGCAAAGAATTATTACAGGTTATAGGATGGCAATTGATTTTCGTAAGTTAAATAAAGCTACTAAGAAAGATCATTACCCTTTACCTTTTATTGATCAAATGCTAGAAAGGCTATCCAAACACACACATTTTTTCTTTCTAGATGGTTATTCTGGCTTCTCTCAAATACTTGTGTCCGCGAAGGATCAATCTAAAACTACTTTTACTTGCCCTTTTGGTACTTTTGCTTATAGATGTATGCCTTTTGGTTTATGTAATGCACATGCTACCTTTCAAAGATGCATGATGGCTATATTTTCTAATTTTTGTGAAAAGATTTGTGAGGTATTCATGGATGACTTCTCCGTCTATGGATCCTCTTTTGATGATTGTTTGAGCAACCTTTATCGAGTTTTGTAGAGATGCGAAGACACTAGTCTCGTCCTGAATTGGGAAAAGTGTCAATTTATGGTTAATGAAGGCATTGTCTGGGGGCACAAGATCTCCGAGAGAGGTATTGAAGTTGATAAAGCCAAAGTTGATGCTATTGAAAAGATGCCATGTCCCAAGGACATAAAAGGTATAAGAAGTGTCCTTGGTCATGCCGGTTTTTATAGGAGGTTCATTAAGGACTTTTCTAAAATCTCTAGGCCTCGACTAATTTATTGCAAAAAGATATTCCTTTTGTCTTTGATGATGATTGTGTAGAAGCATTTGAAACACTTAAGAAAGCTTTGATCATCGCACCTATTGTACAGCCACCCAGTTGGAATTTACCTTTTGAAATTATATGCGATGCCGTTGATTATCTTTGTAGGTGTTGTTTTAGGGCAAAAGAGTCGATAAGAGATTGAATGTTATCCAGTATGCTAGTAAGACTCTTGATACTGCTCAGAGAAATTATGCTACTACTGAAAAAGAGTTCTTAGCAGTTGTGTTTGCATGTGATAAGTTTAGACCTTATATTGTTGATTCCAAAGTTACTATTCACACTGATCATGCTGCTATTAAATATCTTATGGAAAATAAAGATGCTAAGCCTAGACTCATTAGATGGGTTCTCTTGCTCCAAGAATTTGACTTGCATATTATTGATAGAAAGGGAGCTGAGAACCCCGCTATGCATAACTTGTCTAGGTTAGAGAATGTTCTTGATGACCCACCGCCTATTAATGATAGCTTTCACGATGAACAATTATCGGTCGTCAATGCTTCTCGTCTTTGCTCCTTGGTATACGACTATGCTAATTACATTGTTGCTAAATATATACCGCCTAGTTTCACATACCAGCAAAAGAAAAAGTTTTTTTATGATTTAAGACATTACTTCTGGGATGATCCACACCTTTATAAAGAAGGAGTAGATGGTATTATTAGACGATGTGTGCCTGAGCATGAACATGAACAAATCCTACGCAAGTGTCACTCTGAATCCTAGGGAGGACACCACGCTGGAGATAGAACTGCACACAAGGTACTACAATCTGGTTTTTATTGGCCTACTCTTTTCAAAGATGCTCGTAAGTTTGTCTTATCTTGTGATGAATGTCAAAGAATAGGTAACATTAGTAGACGTCAAGAAATGCCTATGAATTATTCTCTTGTTATTGAACCGTTTGATGTTTGGGGCTTTGATTATATGGGACCTTTCCTGCCTCCAATGGTTATACACATATTCTAGTTGCTGTTGATTACGTTACTAAGTGGGTAGAAGCTATTCCAACTAGTAGTGTTGATCATAACACTTCTATTAAAATGCTTAAAGAAGTTATTTTTCCGAGGTTTGGAGTCCCTAGATATATTATGGTGATGGTGGTTCACACTTTATTCATGGTGCTTTCAGTAAGATGCTCGCTAAGTATGATGTTAATCATAGAATAGCATCTCCCTATCACCCATGATCTAGTGGTCAGGTAGAGTTGAGCAATAGAGAGCTCAAACTAATTTTGCAAAAGACTGTGAATAGATCTAGGAAGAATTGGTCCAAAAAACTTGATGATGCATTATGGGCCTATAGAACTGCATATAAAAATCCTATGGGTATGTCTCCATATAAGATGGTTTATGGAAAAGCATGTCATTTACCTCTTGAACTTGAACTTGAACATAAGGCATATTGGGCTATTAAAGATATCAATTATGACTTCAAACTTGCCGGTGAGAAAAGGTTATTTGATATTAGCTCACTTGATGAATGGAGAACCCAAGCATATGAGAATGCCAAGCTTTTCAAAGAAAAGTCAACGGCTGGCATGATAAGAGGATACAAAAGCGTGAGTTTAACGTAAGAGATTATGTGTTATTGTTCAACTCTCGTTTAAGATTTTTCGTAGGAAAACTTCTCTCAAAATGGGAAGGTCCCTACGTTATCGAGGAGGTCTATCGTTATGGTGCTATAAAAATCAACAACTTCGAAGGCACAAATCCGAGGGTGGTTGTCGGATTTCGGGTTCCGGCAGAACCTTGAGGTTCGAACACTGGGGTGCGCGCGGAGATCTTTCCCCTACCAGCTCACGGGTCGATCGTTAGCAAGGGATCTAAACTAGGAAGAAGAACACACAAGGGACACGTGGTTTATACTAGTTCGGGCCACCATTGTGGTGTAATACCCTACTCTAGTTTGTGGTGTGGTGGATTGCCTCAGGGGCTGATGATTAATAGTACAAAGGAAGAACAGCCTCGCAAGGGGCTGTTCTTGAGCTGGTGCGATGGACTGCTTGGGTGAGCCCAGTCGCTTCTCTCTCTCTTTCTGGTAGGTTCAACCCGTCTTGGTTTGTCCCCTCTCCTTATGGTGGCTAGTCCTATTTATAGAGGGAGGCTTTGGGCCTCTTCCCAAATAATGAGCGGGAAGGGCGCCAACAATTGGCCATTTTGAAGGGGAACATCTAGTACACTTATCCCGACCGGGTTGGTCTTGGCTGCAAAGGCTCGACGGTGACGCCGTCACAGGCTCCACGATGACCTCCTTCCTGCCGCTCTGCTAGTCTTGGTCTTGTTGCACCAAGCGGTAACCTTTGCTCGATGCCTTGGCACAGCTTGCCTCCTTTGCACCAAAGGAAAAGCAGGGACAACTGTGGCTGGCGCCCGCCTGGTCTCGATCTTCATGGCTTGCGTCAGGGGCACCCTCATGAGGTACCCAGCCTTCATCTCTCCACCACCTCGTGCGCCTGCCTAACGAGGCTGCTCCTAAGGAAGGTTCCTGTCGTCCGCCCCGCAAGGCTTGGCCCCTCGCGAGGGTCTTGAGCTTGAGCTGATGAAGCTGGGCCTCGCCTGGCCCCCACTTGAGCCACGCCGCAGGCCGCAGGCAGGCATTCTGGGGACCCCCGTTCCCAGAACGCCGACAGTAGCCCCCGGGCCCAAGGCGCGCCCAGACTTGGCTTAGCAGAGAAGCGAAGGGGCAAGTGTGAAGCACCGCGGGCCCCAATAGCCTGCGGCCTTGGGCGCCATGTGGCGATTGAGCGGTCGTGGGCGTCTCCGCTTCCCACGATGCCTCGGCAATCATCCTTCTGACAAAAAGGAGGCCTGGGCCAGACTTGGTGCTCGTTCTTGCTCGCCTTGCTCCAGATCCCCTTTCTCGCCCTTCTCCTCCTTGCTTCCGAAATCCTCCAGATCTGTCTCAATCCTTGCATCCTGCAAGCCATGGCGCCTTGCAAGACCTTGCCTGAGGCCTGGTACCTCCCGGCTCTGGATCCTCCGATTGTGTCGGAGAAGAATCTAGTCCTTGTGCGCCGGAGGACGGTGGCGCAGGGCAACAAGGGAGTGACTGTGCTCAAGGCCGGCTCCGATCAGCCTGAAGGCCAGGGGAGCACCTGCTACCCGTTCTTTGTGAGCGCCATCATCGCCGGTCTGGTCCCTCCTTTTTCCAAGTTCTTCTTTGCTGTTCTCCGCCAATACAACTTGCAAGATCTACATCTCCACCCCAACTCTGTTCTTCTCCTGGCGATTTTCGCCTACTATTGTGAGGCTCACGTTGGGATAAAACCCTCGGTGGCTTTGCTGCGCCATTACTTTTCCCTCCGGGTCTCCCGTGGATTTGACGATGTTGGCGACGGTGAACGTTTCCTCCAGCAACTCCAGCGGGAGTGAGGAGGAAGAAGAGGAGGTGGAGGAAGAAGAGTCTGACTTCGAGGGGACTTCCTTCCCTCGGCGCAGGTCCTACGCCCTTCGCTCCATGCCGGACGACGATGAGGCCGGTGCCAGGCGAGGAGGGGAGGATTCTCCCCTGGTCCCGAGGAAGGGCAGGTCGGGGCTGGTTCTCCCAGGGTCCGTTCTGGCTCCGAGACGGTCTTAGGCCAGCTCCGGCCTTCCCGACGCGCCTACTGCTTTCGGGCCTCGCAGGGCATACCCTAGCTGCAAGCTTTCAGGCTTCAAGTTCGGCCGGAGGCTGCTTGAGTCCGCGGATGACGACCAGTAAGTGTTCGATCCATGTTTTGCTTTGCTTCTTCCGCCGAGGCTTGACGTCTGTATTCTCTTGGTCAGGTCGGCACCTGTAGCAAAAAGGCCGAAGGGGGCTTCTGCGGCCCTGCTTGTGGCGGGTTCGCCTGCCGGGGCAGCGGCTCCGTCTGTGGGGAAAGGAGGCAGCGAAGCTCGCGCCTCTCCTGCCCGGTCATCCTCGCGAGCCCAGCAGAGGCACTCTGGTGATGAGTCAGCCCCCGTGGCCCCGCTGACTCTGAAGGTACATGCGCTTGACGTTGTCGCTGAGGTGCCCAAGGCCCAGGGGGCTCCTCCTTCCCAAGCCGTGATCACGCTGCCGTCTTCTACACCTGCTCCACCGGCTCCAGTCCCTTCTGATCCCTCGGCCATCCTGGACCAGGCTGCCAGCGAGCTGAGCCGGCTGCAAGAGGATCTCCGGAATGCTGATCCCCGTCTGGTGGCCGGGCGCCTAGAGCTAGCTTCTGGCTGGGCCCGCTCTGTTGCCTCCGTCCGAGCGGCGCTGAGCCAAGCCGCGTCGGCCTCCGATGGGGAGAAGCAAGCCGCCTACCAGGCCAGGGCCGCTCGCGATGCTGCCCAGGGCGACGCCGCGGACGCCCGGGACCGCTGCAAGGCGCTGGAGGTTGAGCTGCAAGGCCTGCGCGACGAGCTCGCCAAGGAGGTCCGCGGCCGCCGGGAGAAGGAGATGGAGATGGAGGCTCGGGATGCTGCCGTCAGGGACCGGGACGCCGAGCTTGATGACTGTCGTGGCCGGTTGGAGACGCTGGAACAGTCGCTGAAAGTAGAGAGGACCGAGCTAGACAGGAAGGCAAAGATCCTGGCTGAGGATCGGGTGGCCTTCGCCAGGTTGGAGAAGAAGGCTCGCGCCGCGTTGAAGACGCTCTACGAGGGTGGCCTAGAGAAGTCGTTGGCTGGTGCAGAGGACGGCCTCGCCAAGCTGCTTCCTTTCTTGGTCCGAGCACTTGAAGATGTCACGGACGGCCTTGGCCCCACGGCCGAGGCCGAGGCGCATGCCCTGCCTTTTCGCAGAATACCGACGCTGCTGCCCTCAGCCACGCTCATTTTCACGACCCCAAAGATCGACCTTGACGGCCTGCTGGAGCCTGTGAACGGCGACCTTGCCGATGCTGCTGCTGAGGCCATGAAAGGCCGAGCCGAGGCCCTGCTGGGGAAGTTCCGCGCCTTCAGCACCTTGCCTGGGCGTGGTGCCGCCAGCCCCGCGGCCTCGGGAGGTGGGGGCGCCACAGGAGAGTGATCCCTTCGCAGCTTCCGCTCTGTTTTAATTCCTGCAACATGCACCATGCCTCATGGAGGCGTTTAAACTTGTGTTTGGCGTTGTGAAATGACTTGTGGCTTGTAATATTTGCTTTGAATTCGCGTTCTTCCCTCCTACTTGCGTGTGTTCTACGTCGGTAGAGCTCGACCCCGCGCATACATCAGCCGCCGTTAGCCCCGACCGGAAACTAGGATGGGACCAAGGAGTGAGGGGCTACGTGGCAAGTTAGGCTCCTGAGTCGCGATGCTCAGGAGTCCCCCTTGACGCCAATGACAAGTAGGGACAGGAGGCATAGGAGCGGATTGGTCGTTCTACGTCGGCAGGGCCCGGCCTCGCGCATACCTCAACCGCTGTTAGCCCCGACCGGAGACCAGGACAGGACCAAGGAGTGAGGGGCTACGTGACCAGTTAGGCTCCTGAGTCGCGATGCTCAGGAGTCCCCCTTGACGTTCAAACGAATTTTCATACCTTGGCTCCGCTCGGGGAAGCGCGCGACCGAGTTCGAGGGACTGGCTGGTGGCGACGTTCAGGCGTGGCAGGTGCAAGCCCGTGTCCAGCCCCCTCGCGCGGCACTCCCGAGGGGAGGCGTTGCGATGGCGCCGGACACTGAGCTCTGGGCTCCCTGAGGTTGATACGGTTGTGAGCCGCCTCGCTTGTTTATCACCGGCCCGGAGCATAAGCGCTTCGTATGTGTCTGGGCATAGCCGCTCCTCGGCGATGTCGTCGCTACCAACATGAGCATGGTGCTTCCAACTGGTTCGTGGGAGGGGGCTCCCCTCCGGGTGGAGCCCAGGCGTGTACTGACCCATACGACACGTGGCCCGGCACCGTAGGGCTAGGAGAGGTGTCTGGGCACCCGTGAGCCGGTAGCGAGACTCACGAGGCCCTACCTCGAGGTGGGTTGCGCCTGGCTCGGGCCTTTATCATTGGTGTGTTCTGCAGGTTAGAATGCAAATGCTCTCGTCCTCGTGTCCCGGCCCTCGAGCAAGCTCAGCCGCGGCCCTGGTATGACAGGTCGTGATCTTTGTGGGTCAAGGCTGTGGTGAGGGGCTGGAGAGCCAGTAAGAGCCCATGAGTCGCGATGCTCAGGTACCCCTCTTTTAACGTGCAAGCGCTTTGCATTAGGGTGGAGAGGCCCGCGACAGGTAGGAGGAAATAATCTGGTAGGAGAGCCAGTAAGAGCCCATGAGTCGCGATGCTCAGGTACCCCCCTTTTAACGTGCAAGCGCTTTGCATTAGGGCGGAGAGGCCCACGACAGGTAGGAAGCAATAATTGCATGAATCAGGTTAAGCGCGAAGGAGCAAATCCATCTAGATAGGTGCGGAGAAAGCATACGCCACTGGGTCTGGCCCGAGCAGCTTGGGGATAATGCAGCCCGAGGGGCGCCCCCAACAAGGTAAGTAAAGAACATAAGGAAAACAGATACATGCCGCAGGGACGGACCCACGCAGCCTAGGAATGATGTAGCCCGAGGGGCGCTCCCAGCTGAAAACGAAACTTGGAAAGGTGTCACCTGATATGGTCGGAGATGGCGGGATGTTGAGGTAGCGGACGACGCGTGATGAGGACGCCGGTCCTCACGAGCCCTCTGGACCTGGACCCTCGGGAGGCTCCGGGGGCACGGGGGGTTCCTCGAGAGCCATCTCCATCTCTGCCAGGATCGCGCGCTGCTTGACCTCCTGAGCCTCCAGAGCGCACCTCGGCCCGAGCAGCGATGGGCGGCAACCGCGTTCGGCAGGCCGATAGGCATGCGAACGTAGCTGTGAGGTGGACCCTCGCAACGTCCCACGCGTGAGGGGCAGAGGCACTCCTGAGACGCGGCCCGGCTGAGCCCCGGTATGTCGATGCAGATTCACAGCCCAGCATCCTCGTCTGGATGTGGGGCCACGACGAGCAAGCAGCGACAGCCGCGCATGACCCTTGACTCCTGTAGCTCCTGGGTGTTCCTCGTGACGAATTCCTGGGGGTTTGGCCCTCCTTGCCTCATACCTTCCTGAGGGAAATGTGCCTCGAAGCACGCCTCCAAGTGGTGCCCGAGCGCCTCCCCCGTGACCCCGGCTAGGTCGGTGGCTCGCCATGAGAGAGTCCCCGAGCCCTTCCTGAGGAGGGCGTCGGGCGCGCCTTCCTATGCGACAGAGGGTGGCGCCCCTTGAACGGGTGCGGGTCCTGCTGCCACGCCTCCGGAGGTGCCTACCCCATGAGGGCTTGGACCAGGCGAAGCCTTCTTCTTCTTGGGGATCGCCTCGGGAAGTCTCCCGCTCCTGTGACCTGGGTCTTCGACTGCTGCGGCTTGGAAGGCACGCTCAAGAGAGCACACTACGTCCCTCTCCTCACAAGGCACTGTGATGACTCCTCCACTTCCTGGCATCTTGAGGACATTGTAGCCATGGTGAGTCACCGCCATGAACTAGGCCAAAGCTGGGTACCCGAGGATGGCATTGTATGGCAGGCGAATTGTGACCCCCTCGATTCAATCGTACACTAATCATACACGCAAATGTGTACGATCAAGATCAAGGACTCACGGGAAGATATCACAACACAACTCTAGACACAAAATAAAATAATACAAGCTTTATGTTACAAGCCAGGGGCCTCGAGGGCTCGAATACATAAGCTCAAAAACACAAGAGTCAGCGGAAGCAACAATATCTGAAAGTACGTACATAAGTTAGACAAGTTTGCCTTAAGAAGGCTAGCACAAAAGCAACATCGATCGAAAAGGCAAGGCCTCCTGCAGGAGCCTCCTAACTACTCCCGGTCATCGCGGCCTCCACGTAGTAGTAAGCATCGGCGGTGGCATCTCGGCTCCTGGCTCCGTCATCTGGTTGCATCAACCGGAAAGAAGAAGAAAGGGGAAAGGGGGAGCAAAGCAACCGTGAGTACTCATCAAAAGTACTCTCAAGCAAGGATCTACACTACATATGCAACATTATCAAAGGAAGGTCAGATATGTGGACCGGGCTGCGAAATGCGTAATAGAGAGAAGGCCTAGTCCTATCGAAGACTAGCATCTTACGAAACCACCATCTTGCAGCAAATAGGAGGGAATAGAGTAGCACAAAGTAAGGTAGAAGTAGTGTTATCAACCTCGACCGGAGATCCTTTCTCGACTCCCTGCGAGAAAGAAATCCCAGAGCCATACTATCCAGTTATCATCACAATCCATTAGTCTTCACCATCCAATTCTCGTCACAAGTATCCAGTTCTAGTTGTATCGATCGGGATACAACTCCAAGTGTCCGTTACCGTAGGACAGGCTATCGATAGATGTTTTCTTCCCTGCAGGGGTGCACCAACTTACCCACCACGTTCGATTAACTCCGGCCGGACACACTTTCCTGGGTCATGCCCGGCCTCGGCCAAACAATACGCCGCAAGCCGACCTAGGCTTAATAGAGAGGTCAGTACGTCGGACTAAACCTATGCCCCCACGGGTCATGGGCCATCTCCCCGGGAACTCCTGCACGTTGCGAACGCGGCTGGTGAGCAGACCTAGCTACCTCCCTAAAAAGGCGAGAGCTTACCGGTCCAATCCGGCAGCGCCGCCGATTAGCGTCTATTAAGCTTCGGCTGATGTATACGACGCAGAACGCCCATACTATGCCCACGTGATGGTTAGTGCTATCAGGCCAGAGGCCCCTCAGATCAAATATCCAAATCGTAGTGGATTAGGAACACGCGGTAACAAGCAGAGACTCACGAAAGATGTGACCCCGTTGCCCCGTCTCGAGGACTTGCGGCAAGGGCTAGGAATGCCCGGCCACGCCTCGTAATTATCTCATGGGCACCCTCCGTGTCAACCCATCTCCACATCACTGCCAATTAAGCTCGCTGGTACCCCTCGTGGTCGACCCGTCTTTCCAAGTAACAGGGTAAAGTCCAAGTATCCGTGTGTCCGGACATCAAGGGAAAACCGAGGAATCACCCCGATGAATTCCACTAGATGTAATCATCAAGGTGAGCGTAAGAGGAATCACCCCGAGGTTCACACTTGAGGGGGTTGCCTGACAGTCGTATCGGAAGTGGTTAAGGAGGAAATCACCCACGATGACCATGACCGAATGACTACACTGAGGTAACATCGAAGTCTTTGAAGAGGTTCACCCTCGGTACTCGATAGTAACCCGGTAGTGTTGAGCAACTAAGGGAAAGTGATGTGCGGTGTCGGGCCTGGTCTTCAATCCCGTTAATCGGGTCTTCGATTATTCGGTAGGCGATCGGGACAAAGTGGGGTCACCGATGGATCTCTAAGCAACCTATAGTAAGCGATTTAGGATAAGCCAGTAAGGTACAAAAGCAGGTTACAAAAGCAGGCTATGCATCAGAATAGGAGCAATCAATAACAGTAGCAAAATCTAATGCAAGCATGAGAGAATGGAATGGGTGATATCGGGATGATCAAAAAGGGGGGGCTTGCCTGGTTGCTCTGGCAAGGAGGGGTCGTTGTCGACGACGTAGTCGATCACCGGGGCATCAGCGGCCTCGGGGTCTACCGGAGAGAAGAGGGGGAAGTATCAGTAAATATAAAGCAAATATAGCATAACAGGACAACAGCAGAGCTAGGCGTGTTCTAACACGGTGCTACACGATACCGGCGAGGAAGTCAGCAGGAATGTTTTCCGGTTCGGACTATGTCACACTGAGATGATCGGAGGGAAAGCTCCATGTTCAGCATGCTAGGGGCATGTGACAGATGAATGGACGGCGTGTCACGGATTCGTTGGATTTTTTTGAGCAACTTTCATATAGAAAACATTTTCATCCGAAGTTACGGTTTATTTTCTATGAATTTTCAAGTTTAAACAATATCCTGGAATTATTAATATTAATGTAAATGAGAACATGATGTCGACATGACATGTTGATGATGTCAGCAGTAAAAGAGCGGTGACCAGGTCGAACCGACTAGTGGGGCCACTTTGGGACCCACATGTCGACTGTTAGCTTAACAGTGGATTAAACTAATCTAACAGGCTAATTAGAGGTGTGGGCCCCTGGTGTCAGCGACTAATTAACAATTAAAACTAATTAACAGATTTATTTATTTATAAAACGTTTTAAACAAGTGGGGCCCACATGTCAGCCTCACTGGGCAGCCTAGTCAGCAGTTGACTGGGTCAACCCAGTCAACAGGGCCACCCGGGCCCACTGGTCAGCGACCTAGAGGCGGGACCCATGGAGCCACGTCGGCATCGGTGCCGGAGAGAGCTCCGGTGACCAAAAAAGATGGCGGCGCGCTCGGGAGGTGGTCGGGTTACACGCACAGGCGCCGTTCTAGCGCCGATCGGAGCCGTTGAACGAGAAGACGACGAGGAGGCGATCCTGGGGTGGTGGGAGAGGCTACGGTGGTGAACGCCGACGGCGAAGCGGCGAGGCGGACGCCGGACTTGATCGGTCGCCATCGGATCGGGAGGGGGCACGAGAGAAGCGAGAGGAAGGGTCTCGCTCCTGGGAACACCAGAGCACGACAGAAGGGCTCAGATGGGGGCCATGGCAGCGGTGGCCCTGGCGGTGACGCAAAGAGGGCGGGCAAGTGAGCTGGACTATGGCGGCGGGCAAAACACGGGCAGCGAACGAAGGGAGAACAGAGGGGAAGCGGGCGGTGCTCACCGAGGAGCACAAGGTGGCTCGTTGAGGGCTAGAAGCGCAGGGGGTGGCCGGAGTCGAAGGAGATCGCTGGCGACCTGAGGAGGAAGAAGGCGCAGATCCGGGCGATGGGGCTCGTCGGCTCGCGTTCGTGGTCGTAGTCGACGTAGCGGAGTGCAGCGGAGCGGCTGGTTACATCGGAGGTGCACGAGGGAGGCGGTCGCCGCGGTGATGCGAGGTGGGACGGCGGCGATGGCGCTCGGGTGAGGCGGGCGAGCGAGACAGAGGGGAGGAGCGTGGATCTGGGAGGCGAGAGGGAGTGGAGGTAGGTGGGGAGGAGGCCGAGGCGTCGAGGGGGGCTCGACCTTATCCTCTCGTGGCGACATGGCGATCTGGCGGCGCTGGTCCCGTGAGGGGCGCCTTGATCGGAGGAGCAGTGAGGAGGACGACCCGGGGGGCGTGGGCTGGGCCGGCTGGTGGCCTAGTTGCCAGTTGGTTGAGGTCCAGAGGGACAAGGGGGTCCTCTCTCTCTCTCTCTCTCTTATGCTTTTCCTTTTCTTTTTCTTTAATTAGCAGAGAAGAATAATGATTTATCTGGGGACCCTAATGATTTAGGGAAAATGTGGAACTGGATCATAAAAGTCCAGTGCATTTTTAGGCACTGCCACAATTATTTTTGGGAGAGATTTAGATTCATTTGGAATTTTCATAAATGAATTTGCATTTTAAATTGCTAGAATGGCATTGTTATAAATGTTAGTGTTGTAGCACAGGAGTGATGTTGTTTTTATTTACATCAAATGGTATTGGAATATTTCCTAAATGATGAACATTTTTTCAGCAACTTTTGTGCAACTTCAAGTTTCACTTATGATTTGAATTTGAATTCAGATGGGACTTTAAAAGAGATATTGAACAAAGGTGATTAAGCATTGTTTAGCCAAATGATCAGGCTTAATCACAGAGGGTTACTGTAGCATGACACTGGGGGTGTTACAAATCTCCTCCACTACAAGAAATCTCGTCCCGAGATTTAAGAGGTGGAGTAAGGGGGAAGCTATAAGGACGAATGTCTGAAAGGATCAGCATCCGGTAGTTATCTCAAGGAAGGAGGATTTAGAAGCACCAGGACGTATCGAGAGTGCTATACGGAGATTCAACAAGTTTTAACCAGGTAGGCATCCAGCTGATGCCTAAAATAGGTGATGCAGGGGTTCAGAGCAAAGAAGAATAATGTTGCCTCACGATCTAAATGAAACATGGTGAGGAGGTTAGCTCGTGTATTATATACGAAGTCGAGTGCCAAGAATATTTCGGAATCAAGGTTGTACAGTAGAGTCAGGTTCCGATCATGTGGAACTGTGGATTATGGGCCCACCATGTGGGTTAAAAAAAGGAAGGGTGCTGACGTCTTGTATGGTCGTGATAGCAGGGCAGGTCAGAGGATAGCATGTAAGTTATATTGGCAACAACGTTGGTACCAAGGGCGAGGGACGAAGAGAAGCATTTTCCTGCTCATTGAACGAGGCGGACCAATCGGCAAGGTTCGCGTCCATCGGTGGTTATCGGAATGTCATCAGCAATAATAGATCTCATAAACCACAAATTGTATATCGGGGTGTTTTCATAAGCAGGGAATTGTTACATGTTTAGATCTCATAAACCACAAGAAAGGTTAAACAAAACAATGCAAAAGAAAAGGTGATCATTAGATTAATCAGAACATTGGAAAGGAAAATGTGTTTACACACAAGAATTGGGAGTATATCGTTCCCAAGGGGAAGCGGAGCAGGATATACATGATATGGCAGCAAGTTCAAAAGCATGTAGATAAAGGGGGCGAGGGAAGAATCATGATATTACCCATACAACGGTGTTTGGATAATAGATCAAGAAACATTCAACAACGTGCTTCCGATGTTCTTGTTGATATTCGGAATACCTTAGTCATGCTTCAAGGTAGCATTAACATGGTGTTCCAAGTATGGGTTGGAGTTGAAGATCACAAGAAATACACAATGAACAATTGCAGGAATAGCAAGGAGTCCAAGGCATAGCCAAGACATGATCAAACATGTGTTGGAAAGAAGACAAGGGGGGTTGTCAATGATAACTCAAATCATTGAAGGTCAAGGATGGTATTTCTCACCATGAATTCAATTGTCATCTCAACAGAAGTCAAAATGTTGATGCTAATCATGACACATCTGTCGAGAGGCTCTATGAAGATGCCATCGAGCAGAAAATGAAGGATGAAGTGAAAGGCTATGAGATCCATGGATTCGACACAAGCTCAAAGTCAAGCTTGTTGTTCGAGGTGAAATGATAAGATGTGGAAGATCGACGTAAGCTTAGCTCGTCGTCGAAAGTTGCTCCGGGCATAAGGACCAGGTAGCACAGTTAAAATATAGCACGATAATGATATATCCGATCAGGCTAGGAATGATGTGACGGAGTATCACTCCAATTAAGAATTTACAAGAGGTAGATCAAATTGGAGGTGGACAGGTGAAATGACTTGCAGGAGACAAGTATTTTAACTTGTCCGGGAAATGGAATTAAGGAGAAACTATGGTCGGAACCATGATTATGAATGATCAAACCATCGATACAAGATGAACTTATAACAAGGGGTAAATATTTTTACGAGCAGCTTCCATGATAAGTTCTACATCGGGTCCATGGGCATGAACACAAAGGTTCAAGGTCGACTCCCACTTCTTCAATGCATAAACTTTCATTCACTCCTCGTTTTCGAAGAATTTTTAGTGCGAAAGATTTATCTGGTGAAGCACCAGAAGAGTATGACTCACATCTCTTTTGAGTTCACACGAATTTAGGAAAGGCATAGGATCAAGCCATCGGGGCTTCTTAGAACATATACCACGAACTTCAGGAGCAATTAACACAAGCTCAAAGTAGAGCATGGTTGACAAAGCAAAGGATACGATTTACCAAAGGCGGTATATATCCTAGGAAAGGCTCAAGGTTATCGAATATGAAGGATATTGTCGGATAAAATTCAACAAAAGATCTGGTGGTCCATAAGGGATCTGATGTGAGCATCAGTACTCAACCAGAATAAGAAAGCATGCAAGGAGATCAGATGATAGAAACAACTGACTACTTCAAAGCTCAGTTGCAAAGGAATTATGAATTCCAAGACAAGGGATCAGAAGCAATGCTCCGATTACGGACGGATAAGTTGAATAGCCTTAGGGTACAAATGATGGCAATCTGATTGGCCGAGAACCAGCTCATGTTCGAAAGTAGCCGAAAATATAATTTATAAGGATCAACTGATTATTGCATGCATTCGCACACATATAGAATCAACGAACACAAAATGATAGTGACAAAGGATGCCAATAAGATTATTAGACTTATGGGATTAACCATAATGAAAGCAAGCAAGAATTTCAAGAGCAAATGGCTGCCGAAGATTTTCGGAAGATCGAATGGTATTTCCAAGTCTATTGTGAAACACATGAACGGCTAGGGATGAGGGGATACTCGGCAAGTGCGAGGAATTATCCGTTTGGGTATTTAGGTGACAAAGAACAGCAAGGCAGTAAGGTCAAAGGATTATCAAAACAACAACGAGTGTTTCGGGGTATCTTGTAATAACAAGACCAACTGGGGATGAATGTAAGAATAACAACTGCAAGTAGTTATCCATAAGGGTTGACGGTGGAAGGGAATTGCAAACGCGATGAACACAAATTCTCGAGTTAATAGCGGAGAGTATCTTCAGGGTCTTCACGTGCAGCAGACGATCATTAGTAATATGAGGCTCTCCGGGTGAAAGTGATAACGAGATCCTAATGTTAGATTTAGTAAAATTCATTTAACCCGAATAGAAGAGAGATCAGAGTCCCAGAGCATAGATGAGGAATAAAAGATCCTAATACCACCCAATGGCGACGTGGGCCCATGGGCCGCACAGCCATGTTAGTAAAAGTTTTTGCAATGTCTAGACTCGACTTCGGCCAAGGAGTGTGGAAGGGGGATTCCTACAGGCAGTCGGCTCTGATACCAACTTCTGACGCCCTCGATTCAATCGTACACTAATCATACACGCAAATGTGTACAATCAAGATCAAGGACTCACGGGAAGATATCACAACACAACTCTAGACACAAAATAAAATAATACAAGCTTTATGTTACAAGCCAGGGGCCTCGATGGCTCGAATACATAAGCTCGAAAACACAAGAGTCGGCGGAAGCAACAATATCTGAAATCTGAGACATAAGTTAGACAAGTTTGCCTTAAGAAGGCTAGCACAAAAGCAACATCGATCGAAAAGGCAAGGCCTCCTGCTCGGGAGCCTCCTAACTACTCCCGGTCATCGGCGGCCTCCACGTAATAGTAAGCATCGGCGGTGGCATCTCGCTCTGGCTCCGTCATCCTGGTTGCATCAACCGGAAAGAAGAAGAAAGGGGAAAAGGGGGAGCAAAGCAACCGTGAGTACTCATCCAAAGTACTACCAGCAAGGATCTACACTACATATGCAACATTATCAAAGGAAGGTTGTATATGTGGACTGGCTGCAGAAATGCCGAGAATAGAGAGAAGGCCTAGTCCTATCGAAGACTAGCATCTTCCGAAACCACCATCTTGCAGCAAATAGGAGGGAATAGAGTAGCGCAAAGTAAGGTAGAAGTAGTGTTATCAACCTCGATCGAGATCCTTTCTCGACTCCTTCGAGAAAGAAATCCGAGAGCCATACTATCCGATTATCATCACAATCCATTACTCATCACCATCCAATTCTCGTCACAAGTATCCAGTTCTAGTTGTATCGATCGATACAACTCCAAGTGTCCGCTACCGTAGGGACAGGCTATCGATAGATGTTTTGTTCCTGCAGGGTGCACCAACTTACCCACCACGCCGCTTAACTCCGCCGGACACACTTTCCGTGGTCATGCCCGGCCTCGGCCAAACAATACGCCGCAACCCAACCTAGGCTTAATAGAGAGGCCAAGACGCCGGACTAAACCTATGCCCCAGGTCATGGGCCATCTCCCGGGAACTCCTGCACGCTATGAACGCGGCCGGTGAGCGAGACCTAGCTACCTCCCTAAAATGGCAGGAGCTTACCAGTCCAACCGGCACGCACCGCCGATCGGACGCCTATTAAGCTTCGGTGATGTATCTGACGAGCATACGCCCATACTATGCCCACGTGATGGTTAGTGCTATCAGGCCAGAGGCCCCTCGGATCAAATATCCAAATCGTAGTGGATTAGGAACGCGCGGTAACAAGCAGAGACTCACGAAATATGTGACCCCGTTGCCCCGTCTCGAGAACTTGCGGCAAGGGCTAGGAATGCCCGGCCACGCCTCGTAATTATCTCGTGGGCACCCTCCAGGTCAACCTGTCTCCACATCACTCGCAATTAAGCTCGCGCGGGTACCCCTCAGGGTCGACCCGTCTTTCCAAGCAATGTGGGTAAAGTCCAAGTATCCGTGTGTCCAAACATCAAGGGAAAACCGAGGAATCACCCTGATGAATTCCACTAGATGTAATCATCAAGGTGAACGTAAGAGGAATCACCCCGAGGTTCACACTTGAGGGGTTGCGGTGACGTAGTCGTCTGGGAAGTGGTTAAGGAGGAAATCACCCTCGATGACCACGATCGAATGACTACACTACAGGTTAACATCGGATGTCTTTGAAGAGGTTCACCCTCGGTACTCGATAGTAACCCAGTAGTGTTGAGCAACTAAGGGGAAAGTGATGTGCGGTGTCGGGGCCTGGTCTTCGATCCCGTTGATCGGGTCTTCTGATTATCCAGCGGGGCAGTCGGGAGAAACTGGGGGTCACTGATGAATCTCTAAGCAACCTATACTAAGCAGTTTAGGATAAGCCAGTAAGGTACAAAAGCAGGTTACAAAAGCAGGCTATGCATCAGAATAGGAGAAATCAATAACAGTAGCAAAATCTAATGCAAGCATGAGATAATGGAATGGGTGATATCGGGATGATGAAAAAAGGGGGGGGGGGGGCTTGCCTGGTTGCTCTGGCAAGGAGGGTCGTTGTCGACGACGTAGTCGATCATCGGGGCATCAGCGGCCTCGGGGTCAACCGGAGAGAAGAGGGGGAAGAAAGCGGTAAATATAAAACAAACATAGCATAACAGACAACAGGCGAGCTAGACGTGTTCTAACGCGGTGCTACACGACACCGGGCGAGGGGGGAAGTCAACCGAACATGTTTTCCGGTTAGGACCCTGTGTCACACAGATGACCGGAGGGGGAAAGCTCCATGTTCAGCATGCTAGGGGCATGTGACAGATGAATGGACCACGTATGGATTCGTTGGATTTTTCTGAGCAACTTTCATATAGAAAACATTTTCATCCGAGTTACGGTTTATTTTCAATGATATTTCGAAGTTTAAACAATATACTGGAATTATTAATATTAACTGAAATGAAAATATGATGTCAGCATGACATGTTGATGACGTCAGTAGTCAAAAGAGCGGCTGACCAGGTCAAACCTGACTAGTGGGGCCACTAGGACCCACATGTCAGACTCTGTTAGCTTAACAGTGGATTAAACTAATCTAACAGGCTAATTAGAGGTGTGGGCCCCTGGTGTCAGTGACTAATTAATAATTAAAACTACTTAACAGATTTATTTATTTATAAAATGTTTTAAACAAGTGGGGCCCACATGTCAGCCTCACTGGGCAGCCTAGTCAGCAGTTGACTGGGTCAACCCAATCAACAGGGCCACCCGGGCCCACTGGTCAGCGACCTAGAGGCGGGACCCATGGAGCCACGTCGGCGTCGGCGCCGGAGAGAGCTCCGGTGACCAAAAAAGACGGCGGCGCGCTCGGGAGGTGGTCGGGTTACACGCACAGGGCGCCGTTTCTAGCGCGACCGGGCCCGTTCTTTACGAGATATCTGGGGTGGTGGGAGAGGCTACGGTGGTCGGGAACGTCGACGGCGAGCGGCGAGGCGGACGCCGGACTTCGGTCGTCGTCGGGATCGGGGCTGGGGGCACGAGAGGGCGAGAGGAAGGGCTCGCCGGGCTCCTGGGAACACCAGGAGCACGACGGAGGGCTCGGACGGGGGCCATGGCAGCGGTGGCCACGGCGGTGACGCAGCAGGGCGGCAGTGAGCTACGACTATGGCGGCGGGCAAAACACGGGCAGCGAGCGAAGGGAGAAACAGAGGAAGCGGGCGGTGCTCACCGAGGAGCACAAGGTGGCTCGTTGAGGGCTAGAAGCGCAGGGGGTGGCCGGAGTCGAAGGAGATCGCCGGTGACCTGAGGAGGAAGAAGGCGCAGATCCGGGCGATGGGGCTCGTCGGCTCGCGTTCCTGGCCGTAGTCGACGTAGCGGAGTGCGGCGGAGCGGCTGGTTACGTCGGAGGAGCACGAGGGAGGTGGTCACCGCAGTGATGCAAGGTGGGACGGCGGCGATGGCGCTCGGGTGAGGCGGGCGAGCGAGACAGAGAGGGGGAGGAGCGCGTGGATCTGGGAGGCGAGAGAGGGGAGTGGAGGTAGGTGGGGAGGAGGCCGAGGCATCGAGGGGGGGCTCGACCTTATCCTCTCGTCTCATGACGTGGCAAGACGGGCGGCGCTGGTCCCGGGCGGGACGCGCCCCGGTCGGAGGAGCAGTGAGGAGGACGACCCGGGGAGGCGTGGGCTGGGCCGGCTGGTGGCCTAGTTGCCAGTTGGTTGAGGTCCAGAGGGACAGGGGGTCCTCTCTCTCTCTCTTATGCTTTTCCTTTTCTTTTTCTTTAATTAGCAGAGAAGAATAATGATTTATCTGGGGACCCTAACGATTTAGGGAAAATGTGGAACTGGATCATAAAAGTCCAGTGCATTTTTAGGCACTGCCACAATTATTTTTGGGAGAGATTTAGATTCATTTGGAATTTTCATAAATGAATTTGCATTTTAAATTGCTAGAATGGCAGTGTTATAAATGTTAGTGTCCATTCTAGCACAGGAGTGATGTTGTTTTTATTTGCATCAAATGGTATTGGAATATTTCCTAAATGATGAACATTTTTCCGGCAACTTTTGTGCAACTTCAAGTTTCACTTATGATTTGAATTTGAATTCAGATGGGAGTTGAAAAGAGATATTGAACAAAGGTGATTAAGCATTCTTTAGCCAAATGATTAGGCTTAATCACAGAGGGTTACTGTAGCATGACACTGGGGGTGTTACACGAATGTGGGCGACGTCGAAGTCAATGAGCTCGGTGCGGTAGTTGTTGTGCTGTCCGAAGGTGACGGGAAGGCGAACTTGCCCTATCGGGACGGTGGAGCCATCGGTGACTCCTGAGAAAGGCTTGGTTGGATGGAGCTGATCGTATGGCACTTGGAGATCGTTGAATGTCTCGACAGATAGGACATTGAGTCCTGCTCCGCCGTCGATGAGGGTCCTAGTGACTTGCACGTGGCTGATGACTGGTGAGCAAAGCATGGGGAGGACTCCGGCCGTTGCCGCACACTTGAGCTGATCCGCCGAGCTAAACGTGATAGCGCATTTACCACCACCGAGAGGGCGTGTGGCCTCTGGCTTGGGGAGGACTGCATTCACCTCGCGAGCAAACTGCTTGAAAATGCGCTGAGAGGCTCGGGCCTGAGCACCACCCAGGATGCAAGCGATCGCGCGCGGCTCCTGGAAGCCCCCAGCCCCCTCATCCTGATGATTGTCTTCGTCCCTCCTTGGCGGCTGCGGCAGAGGTGGGAGCCCTGCGTTGCCTTGAGGGCGGTCCTCACGAGGCTAGTCTCTCCAACCTCCCTCACGAGGCTGGTCCTGCCAGCGGTCCTCGCGAGGTCTGTCACGCCATCCCTGGCGAGGGCCACGGTCTTCCCAGCGTCATGCGCCTCTTCCTCCTCCTCGGCCGTAGCCCCGATCATTGCGCTCGGGGCGTTGGCCGATACGCCCTTCTCGCACAGCCCTGAGCTGCTGGCATTCGTTGGTGTTGTGGGTGTGGAGGTCATGGTACACGCAGTACCGGCTGCCCTTGGATGACTCGGGCTGATCCCTGCCTCGCTTGGTGTCCGGTTCTGCCGCGAGCACGGCAGCCCCCTTGCGCTTCACGTCCTTGGCCTTGGGCTTCTTCTCTTCTGGATCGGCAGCTGGAAGCTCGAGGATGGAGAGGCGTCCTTCCTCAGCCTTGGCGCATTTGGTCGCCAAGTTGAACAGCTCCAGGGATGTGCACAGGTCTTCATGCATTGCTAGCTCCTCCTTCATCTTGACGTCATGCACGCCATCAGAGAAGGCTGAGATGATGGCTTCCTCAGTCACCTTGGGGATTTTGAGGCGGGCGTTGTTGAAGCGCTGGATGTACATCTGCAGGGTCTCTCCTGGCTGCTGCTTGATGTGGCGTATATCGCTCACGGCCGGAGGCCGGTCGCGAGTGCCTTGGAAGTTGGCGATGAAGCGGGTGCGCATCTCGTCCCAGGAGGAGATCGTCTTTGGGAGCCGATTTCGAGAGCCGAGTTTGGGCTCATCGCCTTCAGCGCCATGGGGAACCAATTCGCCATGACCTTTTCGTCCCCGTTGGCGGCTTTGATGCCCAGCTCGTACTGCTGAAGGAACTCCGCGGGGTTGGCGGTGCCGTCGCAGCGAGGAGGCAGGTCCGGCTTGAACTTGCTGGGCCACGCGACGCTATGTAGCTCGGTGGTGAAGGCGCGGCAGCCTGCAGAGGCTACCGGGGCTCTCTGCTGATGTGGAGCTAGCTCTTGTGGGTTCCCGCGCACCGCTGCCTGGAGCAGCGCGGGGTCTTGACGTGGTGGCGCTGGAGCGCGATCACGGCGCTCCGGGGCTGGGAGCACGCGAGCACCTTCTTGGGGACGAGGGACCTCCTGGCAGCTCCTTTCCTGTTGCGCGGGCGCCGGACACGAAGGGTCTCGGCCCGGGGCCACGCGCTTTGGGGCCAGGGCGCCTTCCTGGGGAGGAGGTGGCGGGGGCACCTCCGGCTCCCTGCCTCCCGCGTTGGGTGAAGGGCAAGGCAGCGAGAGGGACGTTGCGGGGGAGCCCCCTGCGGCGCGGACGAGCTCGGCGACGCGGTCGAGCCACTCCTCGTAGACATCATCGACGGGGCGGTAGCGCAGGAGCTCGTTTGCCGCGATGAGCGCGTCTCGAGCCTCCATGGTAGCCTTGATGCTTGTGGGACTAAGAACCAGCGAAGGCGGCGAAGGAGTTGCGGTGCGGCCTTCTCGCCTCACCGATGGATGCAGGGCGAACTGCTGCCGTTCCCGCCGGGCGGTGGCGGCGTTAGCGGCGGCAGCGGCCCAGGAGCAGCAGGGGTGTCCGCCGACGGGAGCCGTCTGGGCGACTCGAGTGGCGCGATCTCGGCGAGCGTCAGCCATGGACACAACGGAAGATCACACGCGACCAGCGGAAGAAGGATTCTGGCGCACCCCTACCTGGCGCGCCAAATGTCGGATTTCGGGTTCCGGCAGACCCTTGAGGATCAAACACTGGGGTGCACGCGGAGATCTTTCCCCTACCAGCTCACGAGTCGGTGGTTAGCAAGGGATCTAAACTAGGAAGAAGAACACACAAGGGACACGAGGTTTATACTAGTTCGGGCCACCATTGTGGTGTAATACCCTACTCTAGTTTGTGGTGTGGTGGATTACCTCAGGGGCTGATGATGAATAGTACAAAGGAAGAATCGCCACGCGAGGGGCTGTTCTTGAGCTGGTGCGGTGGACTGCTTGGGTGAGCCCAGTCGCTTCTATCTCTCTCTCTCTCTCTCTCTCTCTCTCTCTCTCTCTCTCTCTCTCTCTCTGGTAGGTTCAACCCGTCTTGGTCTGTCCCCTCTCCCTGTGGTGGCTAGTCCTATTTATAGAGGGAGGCCCTGGGCCTCTTCCCAAATAATGAGCGGGAAAGGCGGCAACAATTGGCCATTTTGAAGGGAAACATCTAGTACACTTACCCTGACTAAAGTTGGTCTTCGGCTGCCAAAGGCTCTGACAGTGACGCCGTCCTGGGTTCCACGATGAGCTCCTTCCTGGCGCTCTGCTGGTCTTGGTCTTGTTGCACCGAAGAGGTAACCTTTGCCTAATGCCTTGGCCTGTTCTTGCCTCCTTTGCACCAAAGGAGAAATGAGGACACTGCGCGGGCTGGCGCCCGCCTGGCGCCTGCCTGGTCTCGATCGTCATGGCTTGTGTCACGGGGCACCCTCGTGAGGTACCCTGCCTTGATCTCTCCGCCTCCTCGTGAGCCTGCCTGACGAGGCTGCTCCTGAGGAAGGTTCCTGTCATCCGCCCCATGAGGCTTGTCCCCTCGCAAGGGTCTTGAGCTTGAGCTGATGAAGCTGGGCTGCGCTGGTCCCCCACTTGAGCCACGCCGTAGGCCGCAGGCAGGCAAGTCTGGGGACCCCCATTCCCAGAACGCCGACAGTGGTAAACGGTCAAAGAATTAAACATTATATTTCAGGTAATCCTATCAATGTTGAAACTAATATTATCGAAACCATAAACCCTGAGGAGCATATAAGGGACACTTTCCAGAATGTTCCAGACCCCGAAAAGGCATAGGTACGTGGTACAGTAAGTAAACCGACTCCAAAACAACTCTAATGGCAATTTTTATCAGTTTTGGATTATTTAAGAATTTTAGGAAGAAAGAAGTAGTCCGAAAGGGACACGAGGCTCCCACGAGAGAGGAGGCCACGCCCCTGTCTCGTGGGCACCTTGTGTGCCTCCCGGACTCCGTTTTCTTGTATGTTACGTATTTTGGTCGGTAAAAATTCATTATATATACTCCCGAAGGTTTTGACCAACGTATCACGCAAATATCCCATGTTTTCGTTCCGAGCTATTTCCGTTGCAGATTTAGAGCACCATGACTTCTCCCTCCTCCAACAACGAAGACAAGGATGCTTGGCTATTGAAGATAGAGTTGAAAAGAGAGGAACCAGAAGAGATCAACAAGGATGAAGGGATCAAGAAAGCCATGGAGGTTCAAGCTCCGTTGGTGAAAGAAGAAGACATCCCTCAACCTTTACCTAACCTTTTCACTCCAACAGAGATTGAAGCTTTCAAGATGCTTGAGTTAGCCCGCATAAAGAACAAGTATCTTACACAGGAGAATATTTTGTTAAAGGATCATATTGCTGGGCTCAAGGGCATTATCCGCAAGTGTGAGGAGCTTTTACGCTCGATGTGCGATTATCCACCGTCATCATCACCACCTCCATCACCTCCGAAGAAATAATCACATGGGTATGGGCACTCCCTTGGCAACCGCCAAGCTTGGGGAGGTGCCCTGTATCGTGATCACCATCACACTCCTATTTTTACCGCTTTATTTAGTTCGATCCTTTTAGTAGTATCTTGATCTAGTAGTTTGAAGTTTTTGATATCAAGTAGTTTTGAGTCTTGCATTGTGATCTCTTTATGTAAGTGAGTCCGTGTGCTATCTATAATAAAGATTAGTGTTGAGTCAAGGGCATTGCCATGTTGCTATGATCTTGTGAAAGTAGAAGGAACAAAAAGAGTTCATATTGATCTTATGGATAGTGATAACTTCACACATAGAAAGTATGAGGCATAAAAATTGTTGAGAGTTGATGAACGTAGCCTTGGTCATCGTTGCAATTAATAGGAAGTGATAAGGAAAGAGGGGTTCACATATAAATATATTATCTTGGACATATTTTATGATTGTGAAGCACTCATTAAGTATGACATGCTAAAAGAGTTGATGTTGGACAAGGAAGACAATGTAATGGTTTATGTTTTCCGACATTTCAGTTAAAGTATATTGTCATTGACCTTCCAAACATGTTGGGCTTGCCTTTCCCCCTCATGCTAGCCAAAATTCTTGCACCAAGTAGAGATACTACTTGTGCTTCCAAATATCCTTAAACCCAGTTTTGCCATGAGAGTCCACTATACCTACCTATGGATTGAGTAATCCTTCAAGTAAGTTGTCATCGGTGCAAGCAATAAAAATGGCTCTCTAAATATGTATGACTTATTAGTGCAGAGAAAATAAGCTTTGTACGAACTTGTTGTCGAAGTAATAAAAGTGACGGACTGCATAATAAAGGTCCACATACAAGGGGCAATATAAAGTGACGTTCTTTTGCATTAAGATTTCGTGCATCAACCCTAAACGCGCATGACAACCTCTGCTTCCCTCTGCGAAGGGCCTATCTTTTACTTTATGTTTTTACTTTATGCTTGAGTCAAGGTGATGCTCACCTTTTCCCTTTTTCATTTTATCCTTTGGCAAGCTCTTCGTGTTTGAAAGATCATGATATATATATATATATATATATATCCAATTGGATGTAAGTTGGCATAGGCTATTATTGTTGACATCACCTAAAGGTGAATACGTTGGGAGGCAACACAATCAGCCCCTGTCTTTCTCAGTGTCTGGCTGAAACTCTATAACCACAAGTATTGCTTGAGTGTTAACAATTATAGGAGACTACGAGATAGTTGAGTATGTGAGCTTGCTGAAAAGCTCTATTATTGACTCTTTCTGATGTTACGATAAATTGCAATTGCTTCAATGATCAGATTATAGTTTGTTAGTTCCCAATGAAGTTTTTGAACCATACTTGACATTGTGAATTGCTTATTACTTGAGCATAGGAAATCATATGACAAAATCTATATTTGTTACTGTTATTAGAATGATCATGATGCCCTCATGTCCGTATTTTATTTTTATGGACACCTCTATCTCTAAACATGTGGACATATTTCTCGATTTCGGCTTCCGCTTGAGGACAAGCGAGGTCTAAGCTTGGGGGAGTTGATACGTCCATTTTGCATCATGCTTTTATATCAATATTTATTGCATTATGGGCTGTTATTACACATTATATCTCAATACTTATGGCTATTCTCTCTTATTTTACAAGGTTTACCATGAAGAGGGGGAATGTTGGCGCTTGAAATTCGGTGGAAAAGGAGCAAACGTTGAAACCTATTCGCACAACTCCAAAAGTCCTGAAACTCCACGAAACAACTTTTTGGATTTGATAAGAATTTATGAGCGAAAGAAATAGGCCGGGGCCCACACCTGTCCGAGGAGGCAGGGCGCCCCCCACAAGGGCGCGCCCCTATCTCCTGGGCCCCTGATGGGCCTCCGCGTCCATATTCTGCTATATCATCACTTTTACCACGAAAAAAATCGTGGGCAAGCTTACGGAATGAAACTCACGCCACGAGGCGGAACCTTGGCGGAATCAATCTAGGGCTCTGGCGGAGCTGCTCATTGGGACACTTCCCCGGAGGGGAAATCATCACCAACGCTATCACCAACGATCCTCTCATCGAGAGGGGTCAATCTCCATCAACATCTTCACCAGCACCATCTCCTCTCAAAACCCTAGTTCATCTCTTGTATCCAGCCTTGTATCAAAACCACAAATTGGTACACGTGGGTTGCTAGTAGTGTTGATTACTCCTTGTAGTTGATGCTAATTGGTTTACTTGGTGGAAGATCATATGTTCAGATCCTTTATGCATATTATTACTCCTCTGATTATGAACTTGAATATGCTTTGTGAGTAGTTACGTTTGTTCCTTAGGACATGGGTGAAGTCTTGCTATTAGTAGTCATGTGAATTTGGTATTAGATTCGATATTTTGATGAGATGTATGTTGTCTTTCCTCTAGTGGTGTTATGTGAACGTCGACTACATGACACTTCACCATTATTTGGGCCTAGAGGAAGGCATAGGGAAGTAATAAGTAGATGATGGGTTGCTAGAGTGATGGGCTTAAACCCTAGTTTATGCGTTGCTTCGTTAGGGGTTGATATGGACCCATATGTTTAATGTTGTGGTTAGGTTTACCTTAATACTCCTTTTGTAGTTGCGGATGCTTGCAATAGGGGTTAATCATAAGTGGGATGCTTGTCCATGTTAGGGCAGTACCCAAGTGCCGGTCCACCCACATATCAAATTATCAAAGTACCGAACGCGAATCTTACGAATGTGATGAAAACTAGCTTGACGATAATTCCCAATGTGTCCTCAGGAGCTCCTTCTTCATTATTAGAATTTGTCTAGGCTTATCCTTTGGTACATAAAGGATTGGGCCACCTTGCTGCACTTTATTTACTTTATTTACTTTTTGCTCATTACTATTTATCTTATCACAAATATATCTATCACCTACTATTTCAGTGTTTGCAGAGAAAACCTTACTGAAAACCGCTTATCATTTCCTTCTGCTCCTCGTTGGGTTCGACACTCTTACTTATCGAAAGGACTACGATAGATCCCCTATACTTGTGGGCCATCATGCATATACATCAATGACAATTTTATGACAGAATCAAGATAGTCATACATGTGTTGTTGTAGAAGTGTTCCATGACAACACCAAATTATCATCACGGAAGTGTTCACTTCCATGACGATAAATGGAGTGTCATGGAAGTGCTTTCGTCAAGGGTAACCGACACGTGGCATCCACCATAACGAGTCGCCGTTAAGCTATTTGGTTCTGTTTGGATCTGATAACCCGTTATCAGCCTAGACCAATGGGGATTCTCCACGTGTAAAATTCTCAATGACCAGAGGAACCATGTGTCGGCTCATTGTTGGGACAGATGGCATCCACTCATTGGATGGGAGGCGCATATGATTCGCTGACACATGGCACGACCCAACAAAGGCCCATTCAGGTGAAAAGTTCGACCCGTTTGACTTGGTCAAAATGTAGCGGGCCGGCCCACGGAAAGCCTGTTAACAGCCTGTTCGCATATAACCCATTTACAACCCGCTAACTGACGACCCGTTATGGCCTATCCGAATTAGGCCCAGTAGCATCATCTAGGCTGTCCAATATGATTCCAGCCCGTTGTAACTTTGGGCCCACGTAAGGCACGTGATGTCTTTTGGCCCATACGAGGCCCTTTGTAACTCTAGGCCCATTAAAGGCCCGTGGTGAAACTGGCCCATTACGAAAAGTGTATCGCTTTATACCCATCAACGACCCATTATTTTGCTGGGTCGTTTCCAGCCTGTGTTAACTTTCAGCCTTCTAAGGGCCCATTTATTTTTGGGCTCATTTCTAGCATTCGGTTACCTACGGTCCGTTACTGGCCTGTTCCGCTTGTGGGCCAAATTTAGCCCATGGTTATAGTGGGCCCGTTTGTGGCCCGTTAACCCGTTGGGCTGTTTTCATAGCCTCACCAAATATGGCCCATTAACGACCCGTGATGCCTGTCAATAGAATTAAGCCAGTTATACATTTTGGCCAATTAGCGGTCGTTATGGTCGGGCCATAAACAAACGATTTCCACTATAGCCCATTTACGACCCATTTTGCGGACCGTTATTGGTCCACGAATAGAATGACCTGAGGGAGTCCTGGATTATGGGGTCTCCGGACAGCCGGACTATATCCTTTGGCCGTACTGTTGGACCATGAAGATACAAGATTGAAGACTTCGTCCCGTGTCCGGATGGGACTCTCCTTGGCGTGGAAGGCAAGCTTGGCAATACGGATATGTAGATCTCCTCCCTTGTAACCGACTCTGTGTAATCCTAGCCCCCTCCGGTGTCTATATCAACCGGAGGGTTTAGTCCGTGGGACAACAACAATCATACCATAGGCTAGCTTCTAGGGTTTAGCCTCTACGATCTCGTGGTAGATCAACTCTTGTAATACTCATATCATCAAGATCAACCAAGCAGGAAGTAGGGTATTACCTCCATCGAGAGGGCCCGAACCTAGGTAAACATCATGTCCCCCGCCTCTTGTTACCATCCGTCTTAGATGCACAGTTCGGGACCTCCTACCCGAGATCCGCCGGTTTTGACACCGACATTGGTGCTTTCATTGAGAGTTCCACTGTGCCGTCACCATAAGGCTTGATGGCTCCTTCGATCATCGGTAACGATACGGTCCAGGGTGAGGTTTTCCTCCCGGACAGATCTTCATATTCGGGCGGCTTCAAGACTGCGGGCTAACTCGCTTGGCCATCTGGAGCAGATCGAGAGCTACGCCCCTGGCCACCAGGTCAGGTTCGGAAACTTGAACTACACTGCTGACATCCACGGAGATTTGATCTTCGACAGATTTGAGCCCATGTCAGGTGCGCCGCACGATCACGATGAGCGTGATTTAGCTCTGCCGTCGGACAGTGTTCGGGAGATCACACCTGCAACTACTCCGGCCCTCAATCCAGAGCAAATTGTGCCATCCGAGGACGGGTGGATAGACCCCGCCATGGAGGCCGCACTCTCAGTGGTGATAGAGCCGGATACTGACTTCACCCCTTACGAGAGCCGTGTTGCCGAACCACTGGATTCGTCTTCGGCCACGGACTCCAAGCCGCCTGCGTCCGTGCCTATCGAATCCGATTGGGCGCCGATCATGGAGTTTACCTCCGCGGATATCTTTCAGCACTCGCCTTTCGGTGACGTGCTAAATTCATTAAGATCTCTCTCCTTGTCAGGAGAACTTTGGCCGAACTATGTCCGGCTAGAATGGGATGCGGACGACGAAGAAATTCGCTGCCCACCCACCACCCACTTAGTAGCCACTGTCGACGACTTAACCGACATGCTCGACTTCGACTCCGAAGACATCGACGGTATGGACGACGATGCAGGAGACGAACAGGAACCACCGCCCACAGGGCGCTGGACCGCCACCTCATCATATGATATATATATGGTGGATACCCCCAAAGAAGGCGATGGCGATAAGACAGCGGAGGATGACCCCTCCAAGAAGCAACCCAAGCACCGACGTCAGTGGCGCCGCTCTAAGTCCCGCCATAGCAAAAGTAGTGATACCGGCACAAGAGACAATAGCACTCCGGATAGTGTCAAAGATGACAACGATCCCCTCTAGCACGATTTAGAGCGGGAGGGTGAACAAGCTAGCCCTCCAGAACAGGCAGCAGATGGAGAAACGGAGGATGAACATTACATGCCTCTCTCCGAAGACGAGGTGAGCCTCGGCGACGAAGAATTTATCGTGCCTGAGGATCCCATCGAGCAGGAGCGCTTCAAGCGCCAGCTTATAGCCACAGCAAATAGCCTGAAGAAAAAGCAACAACAGCTTCGAGCTGATCAAGATTTTCTAGCAGACAGATGGACCGAAGTCCTTGCGGCCGAGGAATACGAACTCGGACGCCCCTCCAAGAGTTACCCAAAGCGCAGGTCACTACCCCGACTCGAGGAGGAAGCATTGAAACCTACATCACCCGGTGTACGATCACGGTGACCGGCCACCTCGTGGTCGAGACAGAGAGGCGTTCAGCCTGAAGTTCAGATGCATCCCGCCGCCACCAAACAAAAATACCAAGGCCCGGCAACACGGGACATGTGAGACATATTGGAAAGCATGGCAAAACATGCAAGATCGATATCTGAGTCACGGGTGCGCACCAACGCGGGGCGATGACCGTCACGCCGGATACACTAAAGTAAATCCGCCGGGCGAATACAATGCATAAGACTCATATGAATTGCGTGCGTGATATAGCCCGCATGCAGGCGCCAGACACCCCTATGCTTCACTGATGAAGTTATGGATCACGAATTCCCGGAGGGTTTTAAACCCGTAAACATCCAAACGTATGATGGTACAACAAATCCCGCGGTATGGATTGAGGATTTCCTCCTCCACATCCACATGGCTCGCGGTGATGATCAACATGCCATCAAGTACCTCCCACTAAAACTCAAAGGACCAGCTCGGCATTGGCTGAATAGCTTGGCAGCAGACTCCATCGGCAGTTGGGAGGATTTGGAAGATGCATTCCTTGACAACTTCCAGGCACTTACGTGCGACCACCGGATGCTGATGGCTTGAGCCATATAACTCAGCAGCCAGGGGAATCGGCCAGGCAATTCTGGACACGGTTCCTATCTAAGAAAAACCAAATTGTCGACTGTCCGGATGCAGAGGCCTTAGCGGCATTCAAGCATAACATCCGTGATGAGTGGCTCGCCCAGCACCTCGGCCAGGAGAAGCCGAAGTCTATGGCAGCCCTCACGACACTCATGACCCGCATTTGCGCGGGCGAGGATAGCTGGCTGGCTCGCAGCAACAACACACCAAAGAATCTGGGCACTTCAGATACTAAAGATGCTAACGGCAGACCACGTCGTAACAGACACAAGCGCCACAACAACGGCGATAACGCCGAAGATACGGTAGTCAATGCCGGATTCAGAGGCTCTAGACCCGGTCAGTGGAAAAAGCCATTCAAAAGAAGTACTCCGGGCCCGTCCAATTTGGATCATATACTTGATCGCTCGTGTCAAATCCACGGCACCCCCGATAAGCCAGCCAATCACACCAACAGAGAATGCTGGGTGTTCAAGCAGGCCGGCAAGTTGAATACCAAAAACAAGGACAAGGGGCTGCATAGTGATGACGAGGAGGAGCCCAGCCGCCGAACACGGGAGGACAGAAGAGGTTCCCCCCACAAGTGAAGATGGTGAACATGATATACGCAACCCACATTCCCAAGAGGGAACGGAAGCGTGCACTGAGGGACGTCTATGCGATGGAGCCTGTCGCCCCAAAGTTCAACCCCTGGTCCTCTTGTCCAATCACCTTCGATCGCAGGGACCACCCCACTAGTATCCGTCATGGCGGATCCACCGCATTGGTCCTAGACCCCATCATTGACGGATTTCACCTCACTCGAGTCCTTATGGACGGCGGCAGCAGCCTGAACCTGCTCTATCAGGATACAGTGTGCAAAATGGGTATAGATCCCTCGAGGATCAAACCCACCAAAACCACCTTTAAGGGCGTCATCCCAGGTGTAGAGGCCCATTGCATGGGCTCAATCTGGAAGTGCTCTTCGGATCTCCGGACAACTTCCGAAGCAAGGAGTTAATCTTCGATATCGTCCTGTTCTGCAGTGGCTATCATGCACTGCTCGGGCGAACCGCATTTGCAAAATTCAATGCGGTACCGCATTACGCATACCTCAAGCTCAAGATGCCAGGACCTAGGGGGGTCATAACAGTCAATGGAAATACTGAACGCTCGCTCCGCATGGAAGAGCACACTGTAGCCCTCGCAGCAGAAGCACAAAGCAACCTTTTAAGGCAAACCGCCAATTCGGCGATACAGCCCCCGGACACCGTCAAGCGAGTCCGGAGTAACCTGCAACAGATCGCTCGGCACGCTCGAGCTCGCCTAGCAATTCGGCCCCCGTCCTAGTCCCAGTCAAGCGATGAAATCCGTGCCGCGCGTATATAATTACGCACTAAAAATACCATGGGCATAGGCGGGGGCACGATCAGGGCACGTCCCACAAATGCGGCTCAACCGCCCTAGGGGCTGCATACCTTTATCATTTTCCCCTTTCAGGACCTTAGTCTCTGGAAGCCCTTTCCGGTAGTATGATTGCCGGATACATTACGGGAAGGAACAACCAAGGAGGCAAGACCCTAAGTCGTACAAGGGAATCCCCAGGTGTTCTCTAATAACAATCGACATACCCGTTTTTTAATACCCATACGCAGCCTGCCCTTGGATAGGACATGTCAAATAGTCCTATTTTTTGCTTATTGCACTACTTGTATCAGTACGCTTCGACGTATTATCTAAATAACAATGCATAGCATTAGCCTATTATTGCTTTATCATATTTTTTTATTATATGTTTATTTACGACAATTTGCACCCGTACATTCTGGTACGACCAGTATGCCAGGGGCTTTCGTATACCCCATAATACGGCGTGAGAAGTCCGAACACTTTCGACAGTGCGGCACCCCGAACTTATAACATTATATGTATTAGCTCTGAATCATGTCTTGGGTCAATAGTTGGGTTTGCCCGACTCCCATGTTTTGGTGCCTTACGTTCCACTATATCGGCTAAGGTAGCGCTGGGAGAACTACTGCGATTGTGTCCCGGTTCTTCCGGACGAGCACCTCAGTAGAGAAAGCCGAAAACTGACTGTCATGATAAGGCGAGAGTTGGTCGCTGTTCGAGAGGTCTCAAGCCCTTAAAGACTTCTTCCACTTCGGGCGAGAAGTCGGCCTTGCCCGACTTAGGCGTATATAGCGCCCCAAATTCGGCCTTCCGAATACTAGGGGCTTCGCCAAAATTTAAAATTGTAGACTTCTATGGCTAAGTGAGAGTGATAAAGCATTATAGTCCGATTGCCTGGTTTGTTGTGCTGAACACCTCCCTCGAAGGACCCAAAATTGGGAAAAGGAGTGCTCAGGTTTATCCCGAACACCCCAGTACTAGTTACATGGGGGCAGAAGCCGACGACTAGCCAACTCTCAGATTTTATAAATGGACGCACAGAAGGTAATATTTTAAATTCAAAAAGCGTTGCATAGCGCAAATGAACTCGTTTCATACTACAGGATCGCATGAGTACATTCATTCGAATATTACATCCTTAGTATATTCCTCCGCCACAAGGCGAGAACCCTTCAGGAAACTGTTATAATACATTTCAGGGTGGCGATGCTCCTTGCCTTCCGGCGGCCCCTCCTTCACCAGCTTCTCGGCGTCGGCTTAGCCCATGCACCTTTGCTCGGGCAAAGCCCAGCGTCGCCCTCGATGCGCATGCACCGCTTTATGACATCAAGCCGCGGGCGAGGCATTCACAAGCCGCCTCACCAGCCGAAGTAGCTATCAGGCAGGGGATCGCCAGGCCACATCCAGACTATAAGACCCTTCATGGCATGTTCGGCTGCCTTGTGGAGCTCGACCAGTTGCTTCAGCTGGTCGCTCAATGGCATGGGGTGTTTGGTCCCAGTATACTGAGACCAGAACAACTTCTCCGTCGAGCTCCCCTCCTCGGCCCGGTAGAACTCCGCGGCATCTGACACACTGCGAGGCAGATCTGTGAATGCTCCTGGAGAACTCCGAACTCGGGTAAGTAAAAGGAAATTTTCTTTCACATGCTTGCTTTGAATAATGAATGCCTTACCCGCCGCTATCTTCTTAACCGCCTCAATTTCCTGGAGGGCCTTTTGGGCTTCGGCCTTGGCGTGGCGTGCGCTTTCCAGGGCCTTCGCAAGCTCGGACTCTCGCGTCTTAGAGTCAAGCTCCAAGGACTCATGTTTTTTGACGAGAGCCTGGAGCTCTTGCTACACCTCGCCCACCCCAGCCTCTTGTTTTTCTCGCTCAATGCGCTCCTTGGCAGCCTTGTCCTCGGCCTCGGACAACGCCTTCTTCAGGGTCGCCACTTCGGTCGTGGCCCCTAGCAAAATTCATGACGATCTTATGATCTAAGCAAACACCCTTGTTTTTTCTTATCAATATAGAGACGGGGTTTAACTTACCTTTGTTCTCTTCGAGCTGCCTTTTGGCGAGGCCGAGCTCTTCCTTGGACCGCTCAAGGTCCCGCTTGATCTTGGCGACCTCCAAGACGTCTTGATGGCGGCTAGCAGTGAAGCCTGCATGTGCACATAGACATATTTAGATTAGACTCCTGCGGTTATTATTTGATCCTCTATTAGGCCTTTCTTCGCAAACGCCAAACAGAGCATCAGGGGCTAGTGTCTATGCAGTAACATTCTCTTATAATCTGGTTACTTACCTCAAAGCCTGTTAGGAGGCTGGCACAGGCTTCAGTCAGTCCGCTCTTGGCGGACTGAACCTTCTTGACCACCGCACTCATGATAGTGCGGTGTTCTTCGTCGATGGAAGCGCCGCGAAGCGCTTCCAGCAAGTTGTCCGATGCCTCTGGATGGACAGAGGCCGTCGGCACAGGCGGCTTGCCCCTCTTAGCGAGGGGTTGCCTGACAGAGTCTGGAACCACTGGAGGTTTCGGCGCAGTATTCGGCTGGGGGGCGAATTTGCTGCCCCCATCGTCGGAGCCCATCGGAGTATTGCTCCCCTTGTGCCCAGCATCCGGAAGGTCGCCTTGAGGTGCCTCTAGGACTACCTCTCCTCGGCTTGGTGCCCTCTGAGACAACACTTCGATGTTGTCCATAGGGCGAGGGGTGGAGGCGGTCGAAAGTGAATCACTGTTCAGATCCGACGGGTCCAAATAACCATCCGATGAAGATACATCGATATGGGCTCGGGACGGACTGCATAATCATGTTCGGCGTGATGAGAAGCAGTTCAATAAAACATACCAAGAATTATTATGGTATCCGGATACTTACGACTTCGCCAGGGGCTTGTCCCTGGGCAACCACTCCTCTTCGCTGAAGGCGGCGGTGGTGGAGTTTTCCGGAAGGAGAGTTCTTCCCTTCTTCGACCCCTCGGCCGCCCCGGACGGGGCAGCCTTCCTTTTCTTGTCTCCCCTGGCTGGGGGGGAGAACTTTCCTCTTCCTCCTCCTCATTTTCACGGGAGGAGTGCGTCTCGGTGTTATAGGACGATGAGTCTGATATAACCTGGCGCCGGAGACCTTTCGGGGTCCCCGTGGCCTTCTTCTTGGCCTTCTTCTCCAGCACCTCATAAGGAGCCGGAACGAGCATCTCTGTTAGGAGAGCATCTGCTGGATCTTCGGCCAGGGGAGCCGGACAATTGATCTGCTCCGTTGTCGCTACCCAGTCCTGTTAAACGGCGTAGAGGCTTAGATCCCACGCGTAGTTATACTGGGGAAATGAACATCTTATAAGATGTAAAAGACTTACCGGATTCGCAAGGCGCTTTGCGCTGAGTCCGCGGTCCTCGGTAAGGGGAGGTGGTACCTCGGCGCCCTTAAACAGCACCCTCCAGACGTCCTTGTGTGTCGTCTCGAAGAGCTCTCGCAGCGTCTGGTGCTCGGCCGGGTCGAACTCCGACAAGGTGAATGCCCGTCTTTGACACGGAAGGATCCGGCGGAAGAGCATGACTTGGACCACGTTGTCGAGCTTGATTTTCTTGCTCACCATGTTTTTGATACATGTCTGGAGTCCGGTCAGCTCTACCGAGGAACCCCAGGACAGGCCCTTCTCTTTCCAGGAGGTGAGACGCATGGGGATTCCGGATCAAAATTTGGGGGCCGCCACCCAATTGGTGTCGCGCGGCTCGGTGATGTAGAACCATCCCGATTGCCACCCCTTTATGGTCTCCACATAGGAGCCTTCAAGCCATGTGATGTTGGGCATTTTGCCCACCATGGCGCCTCCGCACTCCGCCTGCTGGCCGACCACCACCTTCGGTTTAACATTGAAGGTTTTCAGCCACAGGCCGAAGTGGGGCCTGATGCGGAGGAAAGCCTCGCACACGACGATAAACGCCGAGATGTTGAGGATGAAATTGGGGGCCTGGTCGTGAAAGTCCAGCCCGTAGTAGAACATGAGCCCGCGGACAAACGGGTGGAGCGGAAATCCCAGTCCGCGGACGAAGTGGGTAAGGAAAACCACCCTCTCATGGGGCTCTGGCGTAGGGATGATCTGCCCCTCATCTGGAAGCCGGTGTGCGATATCTGCGACTAGATAACCGGCTCCCCGTAGCTCTGTGATGTTCTCCTCCGTGACGGAGGAGACCATCCAGTTGCCTCCCACTCCGGACATCCTTGGAGTGGTTTGAGGGGGGAAACGCGAGTTTGGGTGCTGGAGCTCGAGTGCACAAGAATGTATGAGCAAGGAGGAAGAAGGCGTGGGTAAAAAGGGTGAATCCTTGTCCCTTTATAAGGGCGGAAGAGGCGATGCGCCTCCCCACTTACCTGGTAAAGTCGCTTATTCCCCAAGCGTCGTAATTGATGGCACGGTTGGGTTACCCACACCCATATTGATGAGAATCCCGTGATAAGGGGACACGATCTCTGCTTCGACAAGACGTGCCAAGGAAACCGCCTCGCGATATGTGCGGTGGCTGGTTGTGAAAAACGGTTCGAATAATGACCGGGCAGTGGTGTGATGTCATGCAGCAAAATGCGTCGGCAGATTAGATTTGTGGAAATATTATTCTCTCTCTATGGTGGTATGTGGAACTTGTTTTGTAGAGCCGGACACTATCCTTGTGTTCAAGATCTTCTATGGAGTATTCGGAGGGAGAACCCGCCTTGCAATGCCGAAGACAAATCTGCGCGCCGGACTCATCGTCATTGAAGCCTGGTTCAGGGGCTACTAAGGGAGTCCTGGATTATGGGGTCTCCGGACAGCCGGACTATATCCTTTGGCCGGACTGTTGGACCATGAAGATACAAGATTGAAGACTTTGTCCTCTGTCCGGATGGGACTCTCCTTGGCATGGAAGGTAAGCTTGGCAATACGGATATGTAGATCTCCTCCCTTGTAACCGACTCTATGTAACCCTAGCCCCCTCCGGTGTCTATATAAACCGGAGGGTTTAGTCCTTAGGACAACAACAATCATACCATAGGTTAGCTTTTAGGGTTTAGCCTCTACGATCTCGTGGTAGATCAACTCTTGTAATACTCATATCATCAAGATCAATCAAGAAGGAAGTAGGGTATTACCTCCATCGAGAGGGCCCGAACCTGGGTAAACATCGTGTCCCCCGCCTCCTGTTACCATCCGTCTTAGACGCACAGTTCGGGACCCCCTACCCGAGATCCGTCGGTTTTGACACCGACATGACCCATGTCTGGCCAATCGATCATACGTCTTGTAGATGCCCATGGATCCTATGGCCCGTAGAAGGCCCATGGATCCTACGCCCTGTATATTATTGCCCATGGTTATTGTGGCCTAGTTGTAAAAATAGGTTATTGTGGCCACTAGAAAAACACAAAAAAAGGACTGCAGTGACTACAAGCAAAGAACTAGATAATAAGAAAATAAATAAGCAAGAAACTAAAGCTAGGCTATTGCAGCTATTACACATATTACATCCACTGGCATCAAAGTTCGCCACAGTGCAAATATAGGGAACAAAGCAACATATTACATACACTGGCCATCTAAATTGGCCACCAATGCAAATAAACACGGCAGCAAAACAAGTCCATAACTGAAACAACTTCAGAAAAGCTCAACAAATGTTATCATGGGTATCCACCATGCTGGTAATAAGCTTAGCAAGCTAATTAGCTTTCTCCTGTTTGGCGCTAAAATCCTCCAACGCTTGTTGTTGCACCAGAAAGTATGCATCTGAATTCTCTAGGGACTTCCGCAGTCCTTCGGCTTCTTGTCGCAGCATAGCTGATCGATGTTTTTCAGCTTGTAGTTGAGATTCAAGAAACCAAACTGATTCACACAGTGAGTTCGAATAGCTTGTGCCAGCGGTAGTGGCCAATAACTCGAACACTACACCAAGACAGGACTTTGGGGTTGTCTCACTATCTTCAAGATAGTTTTCCTTAGTTGTTTTATCAGCTTTGTTGGAGACCAACAAGGATGTCTAACTATCCTGAACCTTATCTGCATTACTTACTTTACCGTTGCTTAATAAGGTACTCTTCCCCAATATTCTGTTAGCATTCTAAAAGAAGAAACAAGCAGACACATAACATATTTAGCATATAGTATATGAAACTCATTTTATTGAACCAGTTCAGTAGTAAGGTGGACATGATTAAACTACCAAGTCTTCTATTGCCAAGTAGTACATAATAAAAGCATCAAACAAACATATATCTATGTCCTATGGTCACTGCATTGTCTTGCCAAATCAAAATAGAGACACGGTTCAAATAATATCAGTTCAAGACAAAGCAGCATTGAAAGAATACAAAGCGTGGAAAACTACACGGCACAACAAGATTTTAGATGGGTACCACGGGTCTACATGTAGAACAACACTATTGGCGATGTTGTGATGCTAGTAATCACTGCTGCAGATTGCTACTAACGCGACACTACGATCAGAGACCCTTTGACAAAATTGTGTGCGATGAATTGATCGCAAACGGGGATGTAAAAAACCATCAAAAAAGGTGCAAAACGTTTGTGATGGTGGAGCCATCAAACACGGTTCAAATTTTAGTTGCGTGTGCAATGTAGGGAACATGGTTAATCCATTCGAACTGTTTGTGATGAGGAAGAACAACAGAAACGGGAAGCCATATCAATGTGTGTGCGATATACGGCATACAGTTTGCTCCGATGAACTATTTGCTATTAGGGAGTGCAACAGAAACGGTTAGCCAGATCAAGGTGTGTGTGATATATGGCATACGGTTCACTCAGATGAACTGTTTTCGATTAGGGAACACAACAGAAATGGTTCAAATTAACAAGATGTGTGTGATACGTGGCAAACAGCCGATTCAGATGAACTGTTTGCAATGAGAAATTACAACATAGACGTTTAATACAGTTAGTTCGTGTGCGATTCTGTCTGTACAAAAACATTGAAAATGCAAACTAGTTGCTTGCGGTGGCTAGGATTATCGCACACGATGCGTCTGCGAGTACTCGTGTGCGATGATTAGTAAGTTACACATATGTTTCCTTGTGTTAACACATGTGTGATAAATAACATGTGGCACCGCATATGGTATTTGGGTTGTGTGTGTGCTCCACTTAGTCTTCCCGCACTCCAGTGAATGCTTCCCACGCTCCACATGGGTGAATTGTAAAATCCACGCCTCTTCCCTCATAGGTTTCCCGACACCAGCTAATGGCTTGCTGCATATAACCTAGGCGGCAACGCACCGTCACGAGACTCTGCGCATATCTAGTCCTCACCCATCTACCATTAGTTATTCCAAGCATGCCATGCAACGGCCAAAGCTTCGACGTCGACCCCTACCTCCTATACATCTTCGGTGAGGAGAATGAACCAGAGCAGGTCGGGGAGCAAGAGCTTGATCGGCCGGTGCAGGCACCATGGCCCATCGGCAGCCATATCAGCATGACAGTCCTTGGGCACACAATCGACATATTGCAGAGGATGTGTGATGAGCAGTTTGCCATCCACCATGCAAAAGATCCAGAGCTGCTCGGCGGCATGATCGACGACCCACCCGAAGAGCCGTCGTCACCATTGCTCATCGAGAGCCTAATTCCCCGCAAGGAATGGGCAGAGGGTCTCTGCGATTCAGTCAAGACACAGGTAGCCTGCGGCTTCATCATTGCCCGCGGCGACCGTATCAACCTCGATCCCGATGATGTGGTGGGCAGGCTCGAGCGCATCCTTGGCGGAGTTGACGTCCCCGACGAAGTAGAACATCGCCAACATGATATCTTGAGGATGCAGGTGATGGACAGAATTTCATACCAGGCCAGAGACATGGAAATGGATCTGTTCCGTGGAGATATCATGCGCGTGATTGCACGCTATCAAGCTCTTCTGGAAGAGGCCCAACAGCCCCAAGAGCCTCCCAGCGCCAGCAGCTCCGTAGGCGGAGGCGGGTCGGGACACTTGGAGTGAACGGCCGCAAAGGTGCTATGCTGATCATGGAGTCTGAGAACACCGTCGTCGGAAGGCCGCCAGCTCAGCCTTTTAGCCTATATTTTATTATAATTGTATGCATATGTAGGTCGTGAGTGTTCTGGGCCTTGCCGCATGTGGCATATTAAATTATCCTGAATATGTAAGACAATTATTAAGAATTGTTAACCGTTACCATTGTAAATTTTCCTCAACGGCGAGTAGAGCGCGCGCAGGGATGCCAGAGCGGAGCGCAGCGCGGCCGCCTCAATGGTGAGCAAAACACACGGATGGACGTGAGCAGAGCGCGCCACGGCCGCCTCAACGGCGAGCAACCACGTGGTCAACCTTCTACCATCAATAAATTTTGACCTTGTTTCTCGTCACATTGTAGATTACAACGCAATAAGTAATTGCAAATCTGTTCACACCTATCAAACTAATGTGTTCACACATAGCACCGGGCTATAAATACTACCCACTCGAAAATTACTTCATAGTTCCTCTCGTCATCACCCACAAAACTGGTCTTTCCAGTCAAGTCATTCCGCCATGACCGGCAGGAGGAGTTTCGGGTGGACATATAACCATGCAGCAAAGACCAAGACCGGGAAAGCACTAGAGAGGTCCCGCCGCGAAGCCGCAGCCGCAACAGAGATGTCCCGGCGCACCGCGGAGCCCTCGAACGAGCTCTCACGGGCATGCGAGGGCTCTCACAAGCGCACACGTGGCGTCGGCCATCGTGATGAGCTGGCGTTCCTGAAGTCCTTTGTCGGTGATGATGACATTCTCGCTGGCATCATTAAGCAGCAAGAGCTGGTCGACGGCTTGATGAAGCTGCTGAAGATCAGTGATGCCTTGGTTGACAAGATGACCGGCCTCGCCGAGCAACTCATGGGTGACAATGCAAAGCTCCTCAAGGCGCTCATTGAGAAGGAGGAGGAGGCCACCGGCTGGAAGATGAAGCATGAGCACAGTAATGCCTCGGGGATGACACTGAAAGCGGTCGTCGAGGAACTGATGGGTGACTTGAGGAAGCTACGGATCAAGCGCGAGCAGGAGGTGGAGGAATTCGTCGCTGCTTTCAGGCAAACTCGTGAGATTGAAGAAGGAGCTGGAGGATGTCGTCGCCCAGCAATCCATCGACGAGTAGAGACAGTAGCCATCCAGATTGTTGTTTGCGATTTCCTTCTTCTCTTGCCCCCGTGTCTTCCAGGATTTGCTGCATGTGGAATTTTAAATTATCCAGAATATGTAAGACAATTATTATCTGCGCCACTGTAAATTTGTCATCGTAATATCCATTGCCATTTTATTTGTGCTCGTATTATCCGTTGCCCTATGTGGCAATTTAAATTAGGCCGGAATACGAGTTGAAAACACGAATAAAGCAAATGCTGCCATGGGATCACAAGCAAACACCCTCAGTCCAGGTGCTTTAATTAACCCATTAATGGAGAAGTTGTGAACGAGGCGAGCGGCGTCTGGTGCATGGAGGTCAAAGAGCTCGCTTCCCGGTGAGGAAGGGCGGCCTTGCTGCTCGCACGTGTCCCGTCGAGCCTGCGAGGTGCACAGGATGTACGCGTCTCGTCGAGCCTGTACGGCGGACTGCTCGCATGCATCCCGTCGAGCCTGCATGGCAGACTTCTCATGCTCGTCCCATCTAATCAAACAGCTACACGCACGCCATCGTGTATGGTTAAATTTTGACACGGTTCATATAATACAACTGTTTGTGATATTAACGTGTCAGCTATTTTTTTCAAAAAGGACTTCGTTGGCAATTAATGTGTGCGCTTGTCTCAAACTGGACTATTTTTTTTACCACGGCATATATGTGCAATGTCATGAAACCATGCCAAGTTTCATGTTTTTTGGGTGAGTTTTTTATTTACTGGGATTTAAATCGAGATTCTCAATGTTTCAGGATGATGAGAAGTTTTTAATTCAGTCCCATTCCTTAAATCAGACCTAAACATGCAGCCAATGACACATGTACAATTTCCCACCCATTTTGCTTCACTGGAGCATATGCTTATAGTTCATATTTGAATTATGGACTATATTAAATGCCTAGAAAAATCAATTGATATATAAAATGGCCAACGAACCCTGGACTGTTTCAAATTTCAGCACGACACTCATGTCATCCTATGTTGCCTGTAGAAAACAAAGTTCAAGGCGAGAAGAGGCAGCGATTATCGTTTCGCCCACAAGAGGGGCATGTTTCCCAACCGGAACCACGAGGGTTGCGACATGCTCCGGTTTGTAAGAGTCCTGTAATATAGCTTCGCCCTAATTGAACAATTATATGTACCATGTAGTGACACCATGCCAAGTTTCATGATTTCCTGGTGAGTTTTGGATTTACAGAGATTTAAAAACCGAGATTCGCAATGTTTGTGGCCAAGCCAGGACGGCGAGATGGTTGAATTCATTCCCATTCGTTCCATGGGACCTAAACATGCCCCCAAGGACACATGTATGTTTTTTCTAGCCATTTTGGTGCACTGGAGCATGTATTTGTAGTTCAGATTTGAATTATGGACATGATATGCCTAGAAAACTCAATTAATGAATAAAAAAAGGTCAAACGAACCCTGAATAATTTCAAAGTTCAGCGCGAATCTCCCGTTGTTCCGTGTTGTGTGTAGCAGAAAATACGAGGCTAGAAGAGGGAGAGATTCTCGTTTGGCCCACAAGGGGATATGTTTCCCTATCGAAACCACGAGGGTTCTTGCGACAGACTCTGGTTTGTAAGAGGTTTGTAATAAAGCTTGGCCCAAATTCGCAATGTTTTTACCACGACATATATGTGCCATGACGTTACACCATGCCACCTTTGATGACTTTCTCGTGAGTTTTGGATTTATGGGGATTTAAAAACCGAGATTCAAAATGTTTGAGGACGAGCTAGGACGCCGGTACAGTTGTAATTCGTTCCCATTCCTGGATTGGGATCTAAACATGCACCCAAGGACACATCACTACTGCAGGATGCTGCTAACGCGACACTATGATCAGAGGCCCTTCGACGAAACTATGTGCGATGCAATAATCGCAAACGGTGGTGTAAAAAAACCGTTAAAAAGGCGCAAAACATTTGCGATGGCGGATGCATCAAACACGGTTCAGATTTTAGTTGCGTGTGCGATTCAGGGCATACAGTTCAATTAAACGTTTTCGATGAGTAGGAACAAAAGAAACAGGCAGCCAGATGAAGGTGTGTGTGATGTACATCATACGGTTCACTCGGATGAACTGTTTGTGATTAGGCAACACAAAAGAAACGGTCAGCCGGATCAAGGTGTGTGCAATGTACAGCATACAATTCACTCGGATGAACTGTTTGTGATTAGGCAACACAAAAGAAACGGTCAGCCAGATCAAGGTGTGTGCGATGTATGACATGCAGTTCACCCGGATGAACTGTTTGTGTTGAGACAAGAGAACAAAAACGTTTCAATATAACAAATACCATAAATATTGCAAGGTTCAAATTCAAATATTACAACGCCCAAATTCAAACATTGCAAGCTGTGTCATTTCTGAAAAGGGATCAACCGCTGACAAGTCATGTATGGGTTTGACACAATGATTTCCAATTGCTTTGCCATATGTTATTCCCATATGAACTTTGGCATTTTTGGAGGCACTTCCATTCAACAGTACCAGTCGGCTCTGCTGATCATACCATTGATCTTTCCTAATGCGTGTTCAACCTCAGTACACTCAGCACCTTTGCTCTGGCAAGAAAGAACCTGGCGAGTGTAATCTCCAGTGGGGTCCCTCGGTAGGAGTTCAAAGTAATATTTTAGAGATGCAGATCCGGGCATTCGATGTGATTGTCGTTATAAACATCATCCACCGGGCCTAATATGCACTGCAAAAGAAGAGAACGTGTTAGTGCCTACATGCAGTTTTGAACACTGCTACACGCCCATTTGGTTTGCAGGATTGGTAAAATGCACCAACGTGCCATCTTCGATCTGGCATGATTAACATGGGCATTTGATTACAATCTAGAAACATGTAGCCTTCTTCACAAGAGGTTGGATTGGATGAAAAATTCCCTAAGAAAACTAGTACAGATGAATCCAAAGGAGAAATTCTTATGGACGATTGTAACCATATGAATGAAGCAACCAATATGGGGTGGGGTGTATGTCCTAAAATCCTCCAAAATTCCTTCAGTAAATAGTAGTACATTGTCATTGTGAACTTGGGAAAAGGTGCAAAAATTGAACTCCCTTATGGTTAACATTTAACAGAAAGGAGCATCACCTCGATATACTGACTTCTTGAGCACGGAAAGCATCTCGAACAACCGAAAACTTGGTCCAAAGTTGGGGACGACAGATTCTAGTGCCAAGACCTTCACTGTGCCCAGTGCAGGTGAAGCTTATTTGGATGGCGACGAGCATACATCTTCAAAACTAGTTATAACGTTGATATCAAGAAGGAGAGGTATATAAAGGCGATTGTAGTACACGAAAGTTGTAGTATTTGATGCATTTGAGTAGCCCACCACTTTCAATTTCGGCGCAGAAATGACATTGATTCTTGTTTGACCTTGTTGATCAACTACAAGTAATTTATCAAGTGAAGGTGTGTCCTGGATGACCATATTGTGGTCCACCTTTTGTGATCTCTCGTTGCAGCACCAAAGAACACACATAAATAGTGCGGAGAGTCCTGGAGGTGATGTGCAAGGTACTCGACCAATTCATCGCCTGAAGACGAAGGAACTCGAGTGCAGTACAGCCGTGGAGCAGGCACTCCATATCATCCTTTAGGATGCGGATGGCGACGATCTCGAGGTGCTTCAGTCGTGGTAGAAAAAGAGCAGGCGCGTCATTACGGGGGGGAAATGGCAGTTCATGAACTTGGCGAGGCGCAGCATGGGCGCGAAGCAGAGCGCGGACGTTGGCAGCAAGCTCATATGCCCATCATTATAACTTAGCTTCTCGAGCTGATCTATGGCGCGGGATCGGAGCCACTCGTCAAGCTTGCCTCGCTCCCTGCCATTGGAACGGAACTTGCCCGCGATAAGGCCTTTGTTTGGGCCATGGTGACTGCCGAGGATCTGGGAGAACGCATCCAAGCTTTGGCGATAGCCATGGCAGAGCTTGTGGGCGTGCAGGAGGTCGACAGGGGTGCTGAGCCATAGGGTGCGCCATCGCCGGGAAACGGCGGCTGTCCTCGCCCGATTTCTGGTTGGGAGGAGGGATATGATGACTATCAACATATCATCAGGGAGGTTGTTGATGAAGTCTAGGCCCGCTGGAGTCGCGTGTGGTTCTTTCTCGACCCGCCTCCGCTTGTTGGCAGCCTCGTTCTCCACCTCGTCGGTGGGGACGGGAACCTCTGTCTCCATATTCACGCCGTGCTCCGGTGCTTCAAAGAGCCCAGCGTCGCCACTCCCTCCATCAAGGCGGCGGCATCCTCAGACAATCGGCTTTGAGGACTCAAAGCGGCGTCGAGGATGCGGGCCGAGAGAGAGGAATTGTGTGTGTGGCGAGGATGGGGGTGCGGCCGCTCGGCGGCGCCAATAATATAGACCAGTGGGAGCGAGGCGGGCAACGGTCCAAGGCTGTCTCGCTTCCCGGTGAGAACGACTGCTTGATCTCTAGTATAAATGAAATATATGCTTAATTACTGAATTTTAGTTGCAAAAAATAGATGGTGATATTGATTTTTAGCTGCATATTTTGACAAATCGCAGTGTCTCTTGGCTTAGCGCCGAAGTCTAGCTTTAACTTGCATACCGTAATCTGAACCGTTTGCGTTGAAGAGATGCATAGATCCTGCGTTGAACAGCTTTGTACGCTTCCCCGGCGAGCTGCGCAAGACCGGATCATGTCGCCGCCTCCCTGCTCAACAAGCAGTTGTCCACATGGCACCTCCTGTAGCCATTAAAAACAAGACACATTGCATCACGTGAATGATTAACTGAACGCACACGGTTTGAATTATACAAACATTTGAGATATTAAAGTGGCAGCTATTTTTTTCAAAATGCCTTTGTTGGCTGTCACTATTCGAGTGCGCCTTCTCTCAAAATGGACATGAAAAATACCACAGCATGTCGGGTGCCCTTCCATGATAGCATGCCAAGTTTCATGAATTTCACACGAGTTTTGGATTTACTAGAATTTAAAAACTAGGCATCTCAATGTTTTGCCGGCAATCAACGATGCCCTGCTGTTTGAAATTCATTCCCATTTCTTGCATGGGACCTAAGCATGCACCCAAGGACACAAATTTGATTTTTCAACCAATTTATATGCACTGGAGCATGCGCATGTAGTTCAAATTTGAATTATGCACATAAATGCATTGAAAACTCAGTTAATGCATAAAAATGTCCAAACGAACCCCAAAAAATCACAAAAATTCACACAACACTCCTGTTGTTCTATATTGACATGAGAAAAAAACTTAAAAGCAATAAGAGGCAATGGATCGTCCCCAAAGGTGGGACGTTCCCTACCGAAAACCATCATGCTTGTTGTGAGAAGCTGCAGTTTGTGACAAGCATATACCCAAACCTGCCCCAAATGGGACAAAATTTGTACCACGGCATGTTGATGCCGCTCCATGATAGCATGCCAAGTTTCATGAATTTTAGATGAGTTTTGGATTTACTAGAATTTAAAAACCAGCCATCTCACTATTTTGCCGGCAATCAACGGTGCCATGGTGTTTGAAATTCATTCCCATTTCTTGCATGGGACCTAAGCATGCACCCAAGGACAAAGATTTGATTTTTCAACGAATTTATATGCACTAGAGCATGCGCATGTAGTTAAAATTTGAATTATGCACATAAATGCATTGAAAACTCAGTTAATGCATAGAAATGTCCAAATGAACCCCAAACAATCACAAAAATTCACACAACACTCCTGTTGTTCTATGTTGACATAAGAGAAAAACTTGAAAGCAATAAGAGGCAATCGATATCGTTTCGTCCCCAAAGGTGGGACGTTCCCTACCAAAAACCATCATGCTTGTTGTGAGAAGCTCCGGTTTGTGAGAAGCATATACCCAAACCTGCCCCAAATGGGACAAAATTTGTACCACGGCATGTTGATGCCGCTCCATGATAGCATGCCAAGTTTCATGAATTTCAGACGAGTTTTGGATTGACTAGAATTTAAAAACCAGGCATCTCACTGTTTTGCCGGCAATCAACGGCGCCATGGTGTTTGAAATTCATTCCCATTTCCTGCATGGGACCTAAGCATGCACCCAAGGAAACAGCTTTGATTTTTTAACGAATTTATATGCACTGGAGCATGCACATGTAGTTCAAATTTGAATTATGCACATAGATGCATTGAAAACTCGGTTAATGCATAAAAATGTCCAAACAAACCCCGAAAAATCACAAAAATTCACACAACACTCCTGTTGTTCTATGTTGACATGAGAAAAAAATTGAAAGCAATAAGAGGCAATGGTTATCGTTTCATCCCCAAAGGTGGGACATTCCCTACCGAAAACCATCATGCTTGTTGTGAGAAGCTCCGGTTTGTGACAAGCATATACCCAAACCTGCCCCAAATGGGACAAAATTTGTACCACGGCATGTTGATGCCGCTCCATGATATCATGCCAAGTTTCATGAATTTTAGATGAGTTTTGGATTTACTAGAATTTGAAAACCAGCCATCTCACTATTTTGCCGGCAATCAACGGTGCCATGGTGTTTGAAATTCATTCCCATTTCTTGCATGGGACCTAAGCATGCACCCAAGGACAAAGATTTGATTTTTCAACGAATTTATATGCACTAGAGCATGCGCATGTAGTTAAAATTTGAATTATGCACATAAATGCATTGAAACTCAGTTAATGCATAGAAATGTCCAAATGAACCCCAAACAATCACAAAAATTCACACAACACTCCTGTTGTTCTATGTTGACATAAGAGAAAAACTTGAAAGCAATAAGAGGCAATCGATATCGTTTCGTCCCCAAAGGTGGGACGTTCCTACCAAAACCATCATGCTTGTTGTGAGAAGCTCCGGTTTGTGAGAAGCATATACCCAAACCTGCCCCAAATGGGACAAAATTTGTACCACGGCATGTTGATGCCGCTCCATGATAGCATGCCAAGTTTCATGAATTTCAGACGAGTTTTGGATTGACTAGAATTTAAAAACCAGGCATCTCATTGTTTTGCCGGCAATCAACGGCGCCATGGTGTTTGAAATTCATTCCCATTTCCTGCATGGGACCTAAGCATGCACCCAAGGAAACAGATTTGATTTTTTAACGAATTTATATGCACTGGAGCATGCACATGTAGTTCAAATTTGAATTATGCACATAGATGCATGGAAAACTCGGTTAATGCATAAAAATGTCCAAACAAACCCCGAAAAATCACAAAAATTCACACAACACTCCTGTTGTTCTATGTTGACATGAGAAAAAAAATTGAAAGCAATAAGAGGCAATGGTTATCGTTTCGTCCCCAAAGGTGGGACATTCCCTACCGAAAACCATCATGCTTGTTGTGAGAAGCTCCGGTTTGTGAGAAGCATATACCCAAACCTGCCCCAAATGGGACAAAATTTGTACCATGGCATGTTGATGCCGCTCCATGATAGCATTCCAAGTTTCATGAATTTCAGACGAGTTTTGGATTTACTAGAATTTAAAAATCAGGCATCTCACCGTTGTGCCGGCAATCAATGGTGCCATGGTGTTTGAAATTCATTCCCATTTCTTGCATGGGACCTAAGCATGCACCCAAGGACAAAGATTTGATTTTTCAACGAATTTATATGCACTGGAGCATGCACATGTAGTTCAAATTTGAATTATGCCCAAATGCATTGAAAACTCACTTAATGCATAAAAATGTCCAAACAAACCTCAAAAAATCACAAAAATTCGCACAACACTCCTATTGTTATATGTTGACACGAGAAAAAAACTTGAAAGCAATAAGAGGCAATGGATATCGTTTCATCCCCAAAGGTGGGACGTTCCCTACCGAAAACCATCATGCTTGTTGTGAGAAGCATATACCCAAACCTGACCCAAATGGGACAAAATTTGTACAACAGCATGTTGATGCCGCTCCATGATAGCATGCTAAGTTTCATGAATTTCAGACGAGTTTTGGATTTACTAGAATTAAAAAAACCAGGCATCTCATTGTTTTGCCGGCAATCAACGGTGCCATGGTGTTTGAAATTCATTCCCATTTCTTGCATGGGACCTAAGCATGCACCCAAGGACAAAGATTTGATTTTTCAACGAATTTATATGCACTGGAGCATGTGCATGTAGTTCAAATTTTAATTATGCACATAAATGCATTGAAAACTGACTTAATGCATAAAAATGTCCAAACGAACCCTGAATAATTCCAATTCTTTTATGATAACTGCAGATAAAAGGTCTAGCAATTCAAACATCGTCCATGGCCGCTTTGACCCCATTATGTAATTCAAATCAAGACCAAAAAGCAAGTGGATCCCACACAGTTTATTATAACCAACCGTGTGAGATGCAACACAAAATATCTTTGAACCGTGTCTGAATATGGGACCGTGTCTGATGACACTTTGCGCGCCAATTTTTTGGCTGAAGCGATTCCAAATTTTCAACTTCCGCGGAACTATCTACCTCCCCGCCCCCTCCCCCTTACCAAAAGCAACATCTCCCCTCTTTCCGCCTTCCTTTCCAAGTTAAACCTTCACTCCTTGCTTACTGCGCTGCCGCCTCCTCGCCGGCGACCCTCCTTCACGCTGCTAGTCCTCGCCTATCCAGGCAGGTAATCCACACCCGACCGCCTCCCCCTCCTCCTTCCACATTCCACATGCCCCGACTGCCGGCGCGAGCGCGACACCTTCCACCCAAATCACTGACCGCTCCACCAATTCAGCACCGGCCTAAGCCATGGTGCACGCAGTATAGCCAGGACCTCAAGGAGCATTTGGCAGCGGAGAAGCAAATCGCGGCTGCATGCGCGGATGAGGTCGCGATGGCTGCCATTCGTGCCGACCCCCAGATCTTGGCCCTCGCCGTCGAGGCCACCAATGACGCCTAGCGTGCCGACGCCGCGACGTGGTTGGCTGCTTTAAAGGATAGTTCATGGCATTTTATCAAGGCCACCGTCGGTGCCTTCGACGAAGACTACGAGGTGTTTTCTCAGTGTGCACATGCTTACCTCATCTCGAGAGCCAGCAGGTTGGTGCCTGGAGCGGCTCAGGCAACTCACCACTACAACGAGGGCACCCACAATGCGGAGGCCTCGCCCTCTTCCATGTCCAAGGAGCCAATCGTCATCGATATCTCCGACAATGAGGAGTAGCTTGTCTTATTAGTTCACTATAAGGACCCATGTTCAGTTTGCCGACTCATCGCCTTTCCTTAACAAATTCTAGTGAATTGTGCTATCTACTTTCACCATGCAATCTTCTACTATAGTGTATATGTTTATATGTCGTGCAATGTGGTGTTCAATTAACTGCTTGGTTCAATTCTGCAAATGTGATGTTCAATTCTTCAGGGTGCAATATTTCCAAGTTGTTAAGCATGCTTGGTCTGGTTAACTGTCTGATCTTCTATTAGGAGTATGTTATATTGTTCAATTGATGTTTAGTTAACTACTTAATTCATTTGTTGTGGCTTGGTTCACTTGTTGTGGTGTTTAGTTAACTGCTTGGATCAATTCTGCAATGCGATGTTCAACTGGTGTGGCTGCATTCTGTTATTGTATACCATGTGAGGAATAAATCAAATTTGGCTGTACTAAATACATGAGAAACAAATACAATTGCTATATTTCCAAGTTGTTAAGCATGCTTGGTTTGGTTAACTGTCTGATCTTCTATTAGGAGTATGTTATATTGTGCAATGTGGTGCTCGATTAACGCTTTGGTTTATTTGTTGTGGTGTTTAGTTAATCGCTTGGTTCAATTCTGCAATGCGATGTTCAATTGTTGTGGCTGCATTACATTCGTATACCATGTGAGGAATAAATCGAATTTAGCTGCACTTAATACATGAGAAACATATACAAGTGCTATATTTCCTAGTTCTTAATCATGCTTGGTTTGGATAAATGGGTTTTCCATGTGGCTTGAATTAATCTGATGAATCTGCAATGTGCTTATTTATCATCAACATATTTTACTGATAGCATGCGAACCCTTACTTAACCTGATGAGTAACTAACTTATATGTGTTGCAGGGAAACAATGGGAAGCACCGAGGTTTATTAATATGAATGTCAATTAGATTATTAAATGGATTATTAATAATAGAGCAATTAGCCGCTAATTGGCCAATTAGCTTGCTAATTGGGTTTTCCTATTGCAAACGGTTAATGAGAAACCACCGTGGATGATGACCTCAGGCAATGCACACCGTTTCTAGGAATAAACCGTGTTGGATCAATGAACAATCACACACGACATTCTCTTCAAAACTGTTTGCATTACGCCACCTTGCGCAAATGTTTTCCTTGGAGCGACTGTGTGGGATGTACATACGAATGGAAACCTTTAGCGGGGACTGACTGTGTGGGATGTACTTGCAACCGGAAACAATTTCGCCGTATAATTGTATTTTTAGCTATATTGTACGTATTTCCGTATTTGCGCACTCGTCGGTCGCACACGACCTCATTTTGCCGAACGTGTGTGCCAGGAGGGCATATCCCCGGCGGTTTCTGGGTCGTGCGGGAACAGCCCTCCCCCCCTATCGCCCACACTCACTTGGTGATGATTCCAGATGCCGTCGCGGAAAGGGGTTAAAAACCGTTTGTTTAGGACCGACGCGCACCAGTGCATGTATATTTTTTCTAGCCATTTTGGTGAACTGGAGAATGTATTCAAAGTTAAGATTTGAATTATGGACATTAAATGCCTAGGAAACTCAATTAGTGTATAAAAGGCCAAACGATCCCTGAATAAGTTTAATTTTTAGCACGGATACCCTGTCGTTCCATGTTGCCCGTAGAAGAAAATACAAGGCGAAAAGAGGCATTGATTACATTTCGCCCATAAGGGGAACACGTTTCCCTATCAGAACCATGAGGCTTCTCTTAGAGAAGCTCCGGTTTGTAAGAGGTTTATAATAAAGCTTGGCCCAAGTTGGACAATGCTTTTACCATGACATATATGTGCCATGACGTGACACCATGCCACCTTTGATGACTTCCTGGTGAGTTAGGATTTACGGGATTTAAAAACTGAGATTCCAAATGTTTTAAGACAAGCCAGGACGCCGGTACGATTGTAATTCGTTCCCATTCCTGGCATGGGACCTAAACATGCTCCCGAGGACACATGTATAAATTTTCTAGCCATTTTGGTGAATTGGAGCATGTATTTGAAGTTCAGATTTGAATTATGGACATTAAATGCCTAGGAAACTCAATTAGTGTATAAAAAGGCCAAACGAACCCTGAATAAGTTTAAATTTCAGCACTTGATTCACCTTCTGTTTTGAGTAAGCTTGCGACACCTAAACCTGCTTCTGCTATTCGTTCGGATATGTCGCATGTTCTTGATGATGCCACTTCTGCTATGCATGATACTTATGATGAAACTACTTCTATGCTTGATACTACTGTGCCACTTAGTGAATTTCTTGATGAACAAATTTCTAGGGCTAAAGAGAAAGAAATTATTGAAACTGATCATGTTGATGAAATTGATGATGAAAACATGCCTGTTATTCTTGAGGGTTATATTTTTGATAAAGAAGCTTCTGCGGCTATTTTAGCTTGCAAATATAGCGATGAGCTTAAGAGGTTATTAGTTAAATGGAATAAGAATCTCTTAATGATAGAATGAGACCCGACCCTGCTTTTGCTACTTCACCTATCTGTGTTACCGATAAGGATTATGAATTCTCTGTTGATCCTGATATAATTACTTTGGTTGAATCTGATCCTTTTCATGGCTATGAATCTAAAACTGTTGTGGCACATCTTACTAAATTAAATGATATAGCCACCCTGTTCACTAATGATGAGAGATCTCGCTATTTTTATATTCTTAAAATATTTCTGTTCTCATTAAAGGGTGATGCTAAGATATGGTTTAATTCTCTTGATCCTGGTTGTGCGTAGTCCCGGGATATGATTTATTACTTCTCTGCTAAATACTTCCCTGCTCATAAGAAACAAGCTGCTTTGAGGGATATATACAACTTTGTGCAAATTGAAGAAGAGAGTCTCCCACAAGCTTGGGGGAGGCTTCTCAAGTTGCTTAATGCTTTGACTGATCATCCTCTTAAGAAAAATGAAATACTTGATATCTTTTATAATGGACTAACTGATGCTTCCAGAGATTACCTGGATAGTTGTGCTGGTTCTGCTTTTCGTGGAAAGAACACCGGATGAAGCTGAAATTCTATTGAATAATATGTTGACCAATGAAAATAATTGGACACTTCCTGAGCCAGCTCCTGAGCCAATTCCTGAGCCTATTCCTAAACCAACTCCAAAGAATAGAGGTGTTCTATTTCTCAGTCCCGAAGATATGCAAGAGGCAAAGAAATCTATGAAATAAAAAGGTATTAAAGCTGAAGATGTTAAGAATTTACCTCCTATTGAAGAAATGCATGGCCTTAATTTACCGCCTGTTGAAGAAACATACGGTCTTAGTCCATTACCTATTGAAGAAACTCATGGTCTTGATAACCCGACACAGGTAGTAAAGGTAAATTCTCTCTATAGATTTGATGAAGGTGATATTCCTCACTATAAGTCTGCTAGACAATTCTTAGAAGAGTTTGATAATTTTATTTTCAAACAAGAAAACTTCAATGCTTATTTCGGTAGACAATTGAAATATAATTCCGATATGATTAAACACTGGGTGATTATATGGCTGATGTTAGAGGTAAACTTAAACTCGTTACTAAACATGCTTCTATGGTTACCACTCAAGTAGAACAAGTACTTAAAGCTCAAAATGATTTGCTCAATGAAATGAATAGTAAGAAAAATGATTATGCTGTTAGAGTGGCTACTAGAATCTGGTAGAATGACTCAGAACCTTTGTATCCTGAAGGCCACCCTAAGAGAATTGAGCAAGATTCTCGTGAGAAATAATATTGATGCACCTAGTTCTTCTAAAAAGAAGAAAATAAAAATGATAGGACTTTGCAAACTTCTAGTGAACCTATTGCTGAAACACACGAGAATCCAAATGATATCTCTATTTACGATCTGTCAAACACAATCGGTAATGAACATGAACCTAGTGGAAATATTAATGATGATGTTCATGATGATGCTCAACCTAGTAATGATAATGATGTAGAAATTGAACCTACTGTTGATCTTGATAACCCACAATCAAAGAATCAACGTTATGATAAGAGAGATTTCGTTGCTAGGAAACATGGTAAAGAAAGGGAACCTTGGGTTCAGAAACCCATGCCTTTTCCTCCAAAACCATCCAAGAAAAAGGATGATGAGGATTTTGAGCTTTGCTGAAATGATTAGACCTATCTTTTTGCGTATGCGATTAACTGATATGCTCAAAATGAATCCTTATGCTAAGTACATGAAAGATATTGTTACAAATAAAAGAAAGATACCTGAAGCTGAGATTTCCACCATGCTTGCTAATTATACTTTTAAGGGTGGAATACCAAAGAAACTAGGAGATCCAGGAGTACCTAATATACCATGCTCCATTAAAAGAAACTATGTTAAAACTGCTTTATGTGATCTTGGAGCCGGTGTTAGTGTTATGCCTCTCTCTTTATATCGTAGACTTGACTTGAATAAGTTTACATCTACTGAAATATCTTTGCAAATGGCTGATAAATCAACTGCTATACATGTCGGTATTTGTGAGGATGTGCCTGTTGCGGTTGCAAACGTTACTATTTTAATAGACTTTGTTATTCTTGATATTCCCGAGGGCGATAGTATGTCTATTATTCTTGGAAGACCTTTTTTGAATACTGTGGGGGCTGTTATTGATTGCAACAAAGGAAATGTCACTTTTCATGTTAATGGTAATGAGCATACGGTACACTTTCCGAGGAAACAACCTCAAGTTCATAGTATAAATTCTATTGGAAAATTTTCATCGATTATATTCGGAGGTTTTGAATTTCCTCTTCCTACTGTCAAGAAGAAATATGATATTCTTATTACAGGGGATGTGCATATCCCCGTTGAGGTAACATAGTGTTATTCGAAATTTCTCCGGTTCCATGTTATTCGGATTGAGTTTGTTAACAAGACCTGATCAACCTTGTTAGTGGATTCCTTTTGATAAGCATGAGATGGATGAAACTAGAAGCACAACCTTCTGTACCCTCTTTCTACTTTCTGTTATTTAGTTGAAATAAAGTAAAATTAGTATTTTTTCTGTCTGTTTTCTGATTTATCCGTGCAATATAAAAATACCCCAAAAATAAAAGTTCTCCAAATGCCCTGAAAATGAAATATGATTTTTTTCTAGAATATTTGAGGATTTCTGGAACTGAGAACACAACAGGGGGTCAACCACCTGGCCACGAGGGTGGAGGGCGCGCCCTACCCCCCAGGGCGCACCCCCTGCCCATGGGCCCACGATGGCCCTCCTCCACTTATTCCTGCACCCATATACCCCTTCTTCCTCCCACAAACACCAATATCCAGCTCAAGCACGAGTTCTAGCTCATTTTGCTGCGATTTTCGATCTCCTTGCTCAAAGCACCTCTCACAAAACTGCTTGGGGAGATTGTTCCTTGGTATGTGACTCCTCCATTGGTCCAATTAGTTTTTGCTATAGTGCTTTATTCATTGCAAATTTGTGCTGCCTAGGTGACCATGTTCATGAGCTTGCATGTCAAATTTATATGGTTCCAAGTAGTTCTAATGCTTGATATAGGCTCTAGGCACTTTTAGGAGTAGTTGCTATCAATTTTATTGAGTTTGGTTCACTTTTGTTTGAAGTTACTAAAAATTTCAGAATATTTCAGAAAATAATGAAGAGACTTTTGAGGGGCTCATCGAGCCGAAGCTCGAAGGAAAAGCAAAATGAAGAAGCACAGAGGCCCAAATATAATTTGCCTCGCACCGCGGAGGTCCGGCCGTGTGAATGGCCTTCCGATGATTTCTTTAGAAAAGCCGGGATTTATGATGATTTCTATTCATTGGCTGAGAATGCTGGCCTCATCGACTTCCTCCACGACCAACGTCATCAAGATTCTTACTCACTAATACTTTTGTGCAAAACTTCTACTATTTTCCTAAGGAAACACCTCCTTCAAGAGAGTTTCATTTATATGATGTTGTTCAAGATGCCACTAGATGAATTTTGCAAGGTTTGCAAAATACCCTTCGAGGGTACCTTAGATGAACCGCATCGCAAAGATGTGGATGGGTTTATTGACACCATTACTGTGGGGGAAACCAGGAAGGTTTCCGATGCAAGAATCACTAGCATATATTTTCCTGTTTTATGCTACTTTGCTATATTTGCTATTCGTTGCTTAATTGGTCGCGGAAACTGTGGAAACCTTAGTGTTCCTGATATTTTCATTTTGTTCCATGGTTTATTCCGCGATAACACTGTTAGTATGGGCGGTATCGTTGCTAAACGGTTAAGTCTGAACCGTTCTAAGGGCCCCATCTTTGGAGGTATTTATGCTTCACGCCTAGCTGCACATTTTAACATACCTATTAGGCTCTATGAGAAAGAAGAAAAATTGTTGCCTAGTGCTTATTTAGATTATAAGAGTATGCTAGTGCATGATTTTATTGTTAAGAATAGGGAAGGGGAGCTTAAATACAAATTGTTCTTTCATAAACATCACCCTGAGACTATCACCTTGCCTGCTCCTTCCTTGTTTAATTTATCTGAAGGTCCATATCTTGTTCTGTGGGCTGGCAATTCAAGCCTACCGGAACACTACACCAGCCCCGGAGCCGGAACCACAATTTGAGCCTCCACAACAGTCTGATTATTTTTGGGATCCGGAGATGACTGCCAGCCAGTGGCAGTCAGAGTCCTCTTTATCTCAGTACGACCCCAGCTACAACTACAGATATCTGCCAGGCCATCCTTGGCGATGAACCAACTTAGGCCAAAAGCCTAAGCTTGGGGGAGTACGTATTTCTCACTGACATTACATTTATGTTTACACACACTCATTGCTAGATGTCGGTGCCCATACTTTTTCACTGTAATATCCATGCTAGTTTATTTTCTTTTTCCTGCTTTCTTCTTGTGTGTTTGATAAACCTTAAAAAAACAAAAAAATTAGTGTAGCTTCTAGTTAGTTTACTTTTCTTGTTGTAGTAGTAATAATTAAAAAGAAAACCCAAAAAGATTCCCCGTTCTTCTTTTGCTTGTTGGGAGCTTTCCCGTGTAAATAGTTTTATTTCTTTTCTTTTCTTTGGGGGTCGTAGAAGAAGACCATGATTAAATTGTTGAAGTGGCTCTTATATGCATTACTGTTAATTTAACCAAGAGCCCATATTGCCTTGTCTTCTCCTGTTTATTGAATGCTCGCAGATTCCAGCTTAGTCCAATGCACGTGCACTCATCTTATTATTCACATCGTTCGGTCGTGCAAGTGAAAGGCAATTATGACGATATATGATGGATCGATCGAGCTGAGAAAAGCTGGTATGAACTCGACCTCTCTTGTTTTTGTAAATATGATGAGTTCATCGTTCTGATTCAATTTTATTATGAATAAACATGTTTGCAATGACAATTAGAGATAATAGTTGCTTATGCCATGCTTGATTAGATATGAGTTATAATGGTTTACCTTGCATGGCAACATGCTATTAAAATGGTTGTGATGTGGTATAGTGGGGTGGTATCCTCCTTTGAATGATTTAAGTGACTCGACTTGGCACATGTTCACACATGTCGTTGAAACAAATCAACATAGCCTTCACGATATTTATGTTCATGGTGGATTATATCCTACTCATGCTTGCATCCAATGTTTATTAATTTTAATGCATGTTCATGACTATTGTCGCTCTCTAGTTGGTCGCCTCAGTCTTTTGCTAGCCTTCACTTGTACTAAGCGGGAATACTGCTTGTGCATCCAATCCCTTAAACCCCAAAGTTATTCCATATGAGTCCACTATACCTTCCTATAAGCGGTATCTACCTGCTGTTCCAAGTAAATTTGTATGTGCCAAACTCTAAACCTTCAAATAAACATTTTGTTTCCTATGCTCGAATAGCTCATGTATCAACTAGGGATGTCCGTATCTTCCATGTTTGGCGGGTTATTCTCAAGAGGAGTGGACTCCGCTCCTCACTCACGAGAAAATGGCTGGTCTCCGGGATGCCCAGTCCCATGCTTTATGCAAACTAAATCAAAATAATTGCAAACAAAACTCCCCCTGGGACTGTTGCTAGTTGGAGACACTCATTGTTTCGAGCAAGTCATCGATTGATGCTTGTTGGTGGAGGGGGAGTATAAACTTTACCATTCTGTCTGGGAACCGCCTATAATTTGTGTAGCATGGAAGATATCGCCATCTCTTGGTTGTTATGTTGACAATGAAAGTATGCCACTCAAAATATTATTTATCTCTATTTCAAAACCGAGCTCTGGCACCTCTACAAATCCCTGCTTCCCTCTGCGAAAGGCCTGTCTATTTACTTTTATGTTGAGTCATCACCCTCTTATTAAAAAGCACTAGCTGGAGAGCGCAGCTTTCATTTGCATCCATTACTATTAATTTATTTTGGGTATGACTATGATTGGATCTCTTTTACCATGAATTACAATGTCTAGTCAGTCCTTGATCTTTAAAGGTGCTCTGCATTTATGTTTCGGTCTCAAAAAGGGCTAGCGAGATACCATCCTGTTATATCATATTATGATTGTTTTGAGAAAGTGTTGTCATCCGAGATTTATTATTATTGGTCGCTAGTTGATTTTGTCATTGATATGAGTAAACATGAGACCTGAGAGTTATTGCAAATGTGGTTAGTCATAATCTTTGTTGAAAACTTGAATGCTGGCTTTACATATTTACAATAATAAGAGCAAACAGAGTTTGTAAAAGTTTTTCTTTATCACTTTCAGTTTGTCAATTGAATTGCTTGAGGACAAGCAAAGGTTTAAGCTTGGGGGAGTTGATACGTCTCTGTGGTATCTACTTTTCCAAACACTTTTGCCATTGTTTTGGACTCTAACTTGCATGATTTGAATGGAACTAACCCGGACTGACGCTGTTTTCAGCAGAATTGCAATGGTGTTATTTATGCGTAAACAAAAGTTCTCGGAATGATCTCGAAACTCCACGGAACGCCTATTTGGAAATAAAAAATCATTGCAAAAGATGAAAACCAGGGGGCCCACACCCTGTCCACGAGGGTGGGGGCGCGCCCTCCCCCCTAGGGCGTGCCCCCCTACCTCATGGGCCCCCTGGAGCTCCTCCGACGCCAACTCCAACTCTATATATTTGCTTTCGGGGAGCAAAAAAGTCAAGGAGAAGAAATCATCGTGTTTTACGATACGGAGCCGCCGCCAAGCCCTAAAACTTCTCGGGAGGACTGATCTGGAGTCCGTTCGGGGCTCCGGAGAGGGGGATTCGTCGCCGTCGTCATCATCAACCATCCTCCATCACCAATCTCATGATGCTCACCGTCGTGCGTGAGTAATTCCATCGTAGGCTTGCTGGACGGTGATGGGTTGGATGAGATCTATCATGTAATCGAGTTAGTTTTGTTAGGGTTTGATCCCTAGTATCTACTATGTTACGAGATTGATGTTGCTATGACTTTGCTATGCTTAATGCTTGTCACTAGGGCCCGAAGTGCCATGATTTCAGATCTGAACCTATTATGTTTTCATGAATATATGTGAGTTCTAGATCCTATCTTGCAAGTCTATAGTCACCTACTATGTGTTATGATCCGCAAGAACCCGAAGTGACAATAATCGGGACCACTCCCGGTGATGACCATAGTTTGAGGATTTCATGTATAGGTGCTAATGCTTTGTTCCGGTTCTCTATTAAAAGGAGGCCTTAATATCCCTTAGTTTCCATTAGGACCCCGCTCCCACGGGAGGGTAGGACAAAAGTTGTCATGCAAGTTCTTTTCCACAAGCACGTATGACTATATTCGGAATACATGCCTACATTACATTGATGAATTGGAGCTAGTTCTGTGTCACCCTATGTTATGATCATACATGATGAACCGTGATCCCATAATTCTCCATCACCGATCCATGCCCTACCGATACGTCTCCAACGTATCTATAATTTTGATTGCTCCATGCTATATTATCTATTGTTTTGGACTATATTGGGCTTTATTTTCCACTTTTATATTACTTTTGGGACTAACCTATTAACCGGAGGCCCAGCCCAAAATTGTTGTTTTTGCCTATTTCAAGATTTCAAGAAACGGAATATCAAACGGAGTCCAAACGGAATGAAATCTTTGGGAACGTGATTTTCTCATCAGATAAGATCCAGGAGACTTGGACCCTCGGTCAAGAAAGGAGGGAGGCAGCCACGAGGGTGGAGGGTGCCCCCCCCCTAGGGCGCGCCCCCCTGCCTCGTGGGCCCTGTCGTGGAATTGTCACGGCAGATGTCCTCTTGCAAGGACTTAATCGTGGAGCCATCGCAACTAGGAAGCTTAAAGGGGTTAATCGGGACAAAGGACACAAGAGGGTTTATACTAGTTTGGCTCCTTACGGTGAAGGTAAGCCTACGTCTAGTTGGGTTGGTATTGCTTGAGGTTTCGATGACCGTGGAGCGAGATACGCTATGCCCGGTTCTCGAAGGGTTGTTTCTTGCCCTAAGCAGCCGGTCGTCCCCTTATATACGGGTTGACGCCTGCGGCTTACAGAGTCCCGGCCGGCTCATAAACAAAGGTCGGCTCGGTGACTAGTCAAGTCTATCTTATGATACAAGTCATGCCATTATGGCGGTTTACTACAACGGGCCTTAAGTCGCTCAGGCCTTAGGCTCCTTGTTGAGTCGCCATCTTCATGCTTGGACTTGGGCTTCTGTCTGGTAACTCTTTACGTAACCCGGCCCCTCCTGGGCGGCTTACACAAATAGTTATATCCCGAACATTAGGCCCCAGATTGATTTGAACATGTTCATGTCAATCTTAAAAATAACTTAAAACATAAATCTTCAGTCTTCGGGCTGCGCAAAAAAGACTTTCTTTAACCCGGAGTGACGTCACTCTTTGGATCCGTGTTAACCCGTCATGACGTCATCTTTCCTTTTATTCCGCCGAATCGGCCCAATGGATCTTTGTCTTTATTGCCTGCTCGAGAATCGAGGCGTCGGGGCCACCGGATAGTAATTCTTATCTCCTTGTTTCTCGCGCCGTCTCGCTTATCCTCTCCCTATAAATAGGCGCGACTTCGTGTCTTTCATTCTTCTCCTTCCAATCGCCTTCTTCCTCTCTTCTCTGTCACTCAAGCTCACTTGCCGCCGTCGACCCCTCGTCTTCATCGACTCAGGCCGCATCACCGACTCGAACCAGAAATCGACGGCGAACTTCCGCAGCTCGAGTTCATCCGTGAGTTCCTCTCCTTTCCTTTCTTTAGATCTGCATCGGAACTTTCCCAGGTTAAATCGGCGTTAAATCCGCCCGACGCAAACCCTTGCTAGCTTGCACCTCCACAGCCTGCTTAGATCGTAAAAAGCATGCGTAATCGCCATGTAGTTGCTTGTGTTGATCTTGTATAAAAACATATCTCATTTCCCTTGTTTGGGAGCTTTTCTTGAAACACGTGAACTTCTCCTTCTGTTTTAGGTCTAGAAAAATTTCTTTCGTAACAATAATTTGATCCAACATAATAGCCGCCATCTGTGAAACTTGTTTCTATCACCCGAAAAGCTTCTTCCGGTAAATGCCCTTAAACACAACCGTCCAGCGTCCGTTTAAATAAATGATACTGAGCTGTAATCCTTGCCGTCTTCTCATGACTTTAATAATTTTGAATCGCTCTTGATGTTTGTAGCGGCTTATATATTGTTGCACAATCATCCTTATATCACTAGACCCATTTAAGCCGCTATCTTCAGCAATTTGAATATTTTCTTCCGGGTTAAAATTTAAGCCGGAACTTCTTATTTTGCAATAGGCCAATCTGTTGTCATGGCGCCTAAGCCCACCAAAGCTCCTGTAACATGCAACTGGGTCCCATCCACTGTCACCAAAAGCAAGTTGGCTGAATTTGTGAAGTCTGGTCACTTGCCAAAAAAGGAAGTCATGTCTTATCGTGTTCCTGACCCATCCGAAGAAAAACATCAACCAAAAGAAGGGGAAGTGATAGTTTTCACGGATCACATGAACCGGGGATTTGCCCCTCCCGACTCAAAATTTTTCAGAGAAGTTCTCAATTTCTTTGACCTTAGACCTCAAGACATCGGGCCCAATTCCGTGTCAAATCTCTGCAATTTTCAAGTTTTCTGCGAAGTGTACCGAGAAGAACCAAGTCCGCTCTTGTTCGTAGAACTTTTTATTTGAACCGCAAAACGAATGTGCCAATGGGCCTAGTCTTGAACTCGCGGCATCTCCATCCAAAGCGAAGAGATTGTCTTTTCCCTTATCTTTGAGCTGCCAAGTCACCCGAAAGATCGGAACCAGACGTGGTTCTACCGCCAAGATACATCACCGGTGATGAGAAGCCACCTTTGCCCGGCTTCGCGCCTGCGTCTCGAATCCAATCATCCGCTGGCGGATAAGTTATCCGGTGTTGAACGCCGCCTCTCAACCCCACCATCAAGAAGATCAAAGCTCTTCTAGGGAACGGTTTAAACGGCATCGATCTGGTTCGAAGTCCGGGTCTCTGGCGGATACTACCATTAAGCCGCCGCTCGCTTAATGTGTACTTATACAAAGTAAAAGGATGATTTGATGCGTCATAGCTCGATGATTTATCCGACGATGTGGTAGATGCTACACCAATCTCTGTTGAAGGAAGGCATCAGAACCCGAATGCCTTGACTTACTTCCCTTCCGCAAGAAGAACCCGGCTCTATGATGAAGTTACTAGTCTTCATAAATACTCTTTTGTATGTTACCTTCTTATACTTATGATTCTTTATCTGTTTCCACAGCCGGTGATGACTTCGGAAGGTCAAGTATGACCATGAGGTTGCTAAACAGGCGAAGTGCCAAGAAGACCGAAAGAAAAACTGCCGGGGACGGGCACCTCTAAGAAGAAGAAACCCAGCGCCTACGATATGTTTAAATTGGATGACTCTTCTTGGATGAGGAAGAGGTAATCTTTGTCAAATTTCTTTAACTCCTTTGCCATTACTTTATCGACATTTGATCCTTTCAGAGGACATCTTTGAAGCTTGATCAAGCAAATTTGGCGAAGAGGTAACTATAATTTCCTCCGACTCGAGCCTTTGCCAACACAAAAAATCCGAAGGGTGACCCGGAAAGTAAGGTTTTCCCACCCTCTAGCTTACCAAGATCCTCAATTTCTTTTGAAGCAACAACAATTTGAGAACCGGAGGCAAACTCGGGCCACTCAAGACGCAGAACTCTCCCCCGGCTTACCCGATATAACCAGGAAGCGTCGAACTGAGGTCATCTCCGCTTTACGTTCTGTTTACCCTTTGGCAGGTTTATTTCGTCGACCCCTCAATTCATCTGACTCCAATTATCAGGATATCTCTCCGTCTTCCGGCAAGTCGATGCAATCAAACATGTCGGCTTTTAAAATAGCTCTCGGGTAATGCCACCTTTCTTACTTTAAGTTTTTCCATACTTGTTCATTGGTACTCATCCTTCCACTTTGACTGACAGCCTGCAAGTGAAGCCTAGCAAGAAGGCCAAAAAGAATAATTTGTCCCGAGACCCGGTGATTACTGAACCGGCAATTGACTCATCCGCTTCTCGATAGCTCCACTCATCAGCCACCGCTGAACCGGCTGTTGATATTCCGGTGTCAACCTCGACTACCGCAGTAAGACGTTGTCCACGATTACGATAAGCCGGAAATTCTAGCCCGGTCCGCATTTAATCAACCGTAAGTTGCATTTACGAAAAGCCAATATGTTGAACCGGCCAGCCACCGCCCTTGCTCGATGCATCGCTAAGGAGGAGTTTGCCCAACGTTGGAAAACCAAACAGACATCACCGATTATACTCACCTAAGCATTGGTGATATAGTCTCGAGTTATTTGAACCAAGTGCACAATAGCCGTGACACTGAAATTGACATGGTGAAGCAAATACAACATAAATCGAGGTATACTTTAACTTTACTTATCAGACGTATCAGCAAGTCTATTGCTTATGAATGAATATGATGTAGACTTAGAAATCTACTTACTGTTAGTTTTGTCCGGCTTAAATTGAATATATTTAACTCGGTGATGGCATGAAACTTTGAGTTTGGGTAACACATTAGCTCCCAAGTGTCAAGTGTCTTTACTTGTAAAGTGCTTGAGACTTAATATACATGACCCGGTAAAATACGTTAAGAACTCTTTAAGCATACATTAGCCCCCAAGTGCCAAGTATCTTAACTTGTAAAGTGTTTGGGAGTTGAATGTAATCTTACCGTGATTCTTACCATAGCCTGATGTCGATGCAGGCCGCCATAAGTCAATTTGAGGCGGAGATTGCTGATCTGAAGAGTCAGTTGAAACCCCAAGAGCTTGAAACTCGTAAAGCCAACTCCAAGTTTGAATTCAAGGTGTCTCGAACAAGAGAAATCAAGAAAAATTTTGAATCGGAGAAGAAAACTTGGGTTGAGGAGAGGGCTTCACCGGTGACTCGGGCTGAAAAAGCAGAGGCATCTCTTGCCGAGGCAATCACGAAATGTCCGGCTTAAAGCGCCAAATATCTCAAATGGTCTCAGCAATCTTCGGTAAGTTACTATGTATAACTCTGAATATCACAATGGTTCCTTTGATGTCTATTTTAATTGTTAACTCCGGCTCACCTTATATGTATGAACACAGGCCCCAGGAGCACGAACCTTAAGTAGAATATGCTGGTCAAGCTTAAGGCGGTGTACACTCTGGTGGAACAACTATACACCGGGTCACAACGTGCTTTAGCCGTTGTGGCTTTATCAAATGATGCTCCTTATCTCCTGCAAGATGTACTCAAGCGGCTTGCCGTGCTACCTCAACGGATTCAGGAGTTAAGGCGAGCATCTGGTAGAGCCGGAGCCATAGCCGCCTTAAGTCGGGCCAAAGCATTGGCTCTAGAGCTAGACTTAAACGATGTTGCTCTTGGATATCCCAGCTTAAAGGAGGACGGCTCAGATTCACCAATCGACTTCACCACCGTGGTGAGAGTCGTGACGCCTGTGGCCACCATCATCGGCAACGATATTGATCTTACAAAGTACCGGTAGGGTTATGACAACGAGAATCGGAGGATTCCAACTCCGCATTATGATGATGTCAGCCTGATCCCTCCAACTCATAAGCATACCTTTGCTCCTGAAGTTGACCCGGCCAGTTTAATAGATGATGAGGCTGAATTTGAAGCCTTAAGCGGCATTGACTGGACCTCATCAACCTTCCAGGACAAAACAACCGAAGGAGAGGCGGGGAAGGATAACCCGGAGTCATCAAGCCAGCCGGAGGAATGAACCACCAGATGTGTTATGAATTTTACAAAACAATGCTTCACTTACTTTAGACTCGGGGAGTCTTGTAATAGGATAGAAAAAACTCCTTAACTCTGTCATTCCTTCGCGCATGTTTTGCGGTGCTTAACAATGTCTCAAGCCGCCAGCAATGTGTACTGCCGGCTTGCTTGAATCATCCAAAAGCTTTCTGCTTTACTCTGTGTATAAAACAAAAACTTCCTTTGGCATCTCACCACATCCGGGGTCATGTAAGATAACGTTAATCCGGAGTAGGAGCCAAAAAATCATAAGTATCAGCCGGCTTAAGGCGTACCTTACCGGCTTTCTTGATCCCAAAAATGCATAGCAGTTATACTTAACTTCAAAATTGGCACATATAATGTTTACACGGCCCTTAGTATTATTTACTCTTATAGAATAAAGTAAACCTGATTTTCAAAAGGCCTCGATTGAATACGATCGGTAGAGCCGTTCGAGAGGGTTAAGCTAAGATTCGGATACGATCATATAGCCCCCAATGGCTTTGGCGATCTTGATCAAATGGGTATCGATACTATGTTCTCTTTGGTTCGAATACGACCTATGTTTGAACAGGAAGCCCCCAAGTGACCATGAGAGTTGTTTAATGACGCTGATTCGAATACGATCCACATCAGGCCCAAAGAGGTTAAACTATGATTCAAATATGATCAAGAAGCCCCCAAGTGGGTTCGGCAGTGTGCCAATCAATTGGGTATCGACAGCTATGTTCTCTTTGGTTCGAATATGACCTATGTTTGAACAGGAAGCCCCCAAATGACCTTGGCTTGATTCAGATATGATCGTAAGCCGGACCAAAGGGAGAGCCGGATTGAGATATGATCTGCCCCCTGTTAGTCGTTTCCATCACCTGGTCAAGAAGACACATAAACCTTGTAGGATGGAAAAGAAAGAGGTCCTGCTTTATTGCTTTATATAATATATACATTGCTAAAAAAGAAAAGATAAGTATACTCTGAAAGCCGGTGACTTAAGTATAGTAGGGCCGGAGATGCGCTTATGTTCCACGGTCGGGTCTCCTCCTCCGACTTACGTGAGTCTTTGTGCTCTCGAACATCGATGAGGTAATATGACCCGTTGTTGAGATTCTTCTTGACCACGAAAGGTCCTTCCCAAGGAGGGGACAGCTTGTGCATATCGATTTGATCCTGAATGAGCCGAGCACTAAATCACCTTCCCGGAAAGTTCGCTTCTAACCCGGCGGTCGTGATAACGGCGCAGGTCTTGTCGAGCAATCGCCGAGCGGGCTATAGCCAAGTCTCGCTCTTCATCCAACAAGTCAAGTGCATCCTCGACGAGCTTTTTCGTTATCAGCCTCAACGTAAGCCGCCACCCGGTGAATCATGCCGGATGTCACTTGGCGTAACCGCCTGCTCCGTACACCATGAAAAAGGTGTATAACCAGTGAGACCTGTTGGGCGTTGGGTTGATACTCCATAGCATGTAAGGTAATTCCTCCACCCAACAACCCGGAGTTCGGCCAGAAGGAACTAAGAGCCGGGGTTTGATACCTTTCAAGATCTCTTGATTAGCTCTTTCTGCCTGACCATTAGACTGGGGATGAGCAACAGCCGAAACATCAAGCCGGATGTGTTCTTGTTGACAAAACTCTTCCATGGCACCCTTGGAGAGATTAGTGCCATTATCAGTTATAATTCTTTGTGGAAAACCGAAACGAAAGATCAGCTTTTTGATGAACTGAACCGTCGTGGCTGCATCACACTTACTGACCGGCTCTGCTTCAACCCACTTGGTGAATTTATCCACTGCCACCAACAGGTGTGTCTTCTTATCTTTAGACCTTTTGAAAGGTCCAACCATATCAAGCCCCCAGACTGCAAACGGCCAAGTAATTGGAATCATCCTCAATTCTTGAGCCGGCACATGAGCTCGTCTTGAGAATTTTTGACATCTGTCACACTTACTGACCAGATCCTCCGCATCAGCATGAGCCGTCAGCCAATAAAAACCGTGACGAAAAGCCTTGGCCACCAGAGACTTTGAACCGGCATGATGACCGCAATCACCTTCATGAATCTCACGAAGTATCTCCTGACCCTCCGTAGGTGATACACAATGTTGAAACGCCCCAGTGACGCCGCGGTGATGCAACTCGCCATGAACAATTGTCATGGATTTGGACCGCCTGATGATTTGTCTTGCCAAGGTCTCGTCCTCAGGCAACTCTCCTCGGGTCATATAGGCTAAGTATGGAACCGTCCAGTCCGGGATGGCATGGAGAGCCGCCACCAGCTGCGCCTCCGGTGCAATCGCAAGCTCTTCCTCTGTAGGCACTCGGCGGAAGGGTTATGCAAAACGTCAAGGAAAGTATTGGGTGGCACCGGCTTACGCTGAGACCCCAGCCGGCTTAAAGCATCAGCCGCCTCGTTCTTCCTTCGATCAATGTGCTCTACTTGATAACCCTTGAAGTGCCCAGCCAATGCATCAACTTCACGACGATAAGCCGCCATAAGGGGATCCTTAGAATCCCACGTGCCTGACACCTATTGAGCAACAAGGTCTGAATCGCCCAAGCATCTTACCCGGCTTAAATTCATCTCCTTGGCCATCCGGAGGCCATGGAGTAAGGCCTCGTATTCCGCTGCATTGTTAGTACAGGGAAACATAAGTCGGAGCACATAACAAAATTTGTCACCTCGAGGGGAAGTTAAAACAACCCCAGCCCCCGAGCCCTCCAACTGCCTGGACCCATCAAAGTGAATAGTCCAATACGTGTTATCCGGCTTCTCCTCTGGTGCCTGCAACTCCGTCCAATCACTAATAAAGTCCACTAGGGCTTGAGACTTGATAGCTGTACGCGGCATATACTTCAAACTGTGAGGCCCAAGCTCGATGGCCCACTTGGCAACTCGTTCTGTGGCTTCCCTGTTCTGGATGATGTCACCCAAGGGGGCTGAACTTACCATAGTTATAGGATGACCCAGGAAGTACTGCTTTAGCTTCCTACCGCCATGAATACCCCATAAACCAGTTTACGCCAATGCGAATACCTTTGCTTGGACTATATGAGCACCTCATCGATGTAATAAACCGGGCCGAATCGGATGCTCCTTGCCGGTCTCCTTACGCTTCCACCGCAATAGCCACACTAACGCACGTGAGTTAGCGACAACATACAATAGCAATGGCTCTTTATCAATCGGAGTTGCGAGAACCGGCAGCTCGACCAATTGTCTCTTTAAATCCTCAAAAGCAAGATCGTGACCTCACCCGCATAAAGGTGTACGCTTTCTTCATCATCGATACAACGGTAAAGCCTTCTCCCTAGCCGGCTTATGAATCGGCTTAAAGCAAAGAACGCTGCCCGCCAATCGCCGAACATCATTGATGCACGCCGGTTTAGCCGTAGAGGTAATCGCCTTGATCTTCTCCGGTTTAGCTTCAATGCCCCCTGCTTGAGACCAGAATCCCAAAAGTTTGCTCGCAGTACACCAAATACACACTTGTCCGGGTTAAGCATAATCTTGTAGACCCGGAGATTATCAAAGGTTTCCTTTAAATCGGAGATCAAGGTTTCCTTTTCTCTGGACTTCACCACAATGTCATCCACATAAGCATGAACATTGCGCCCAATCTGATTGTGGAGACAATTCTGCACACACCGCTGATAAGTCGCCTGGGCACTCTTGATCCCAAACGGCATAGACACATAGCAGAAGGCTCCAAATGGAGTAATGAAAGCCGTCTTCTCCTGGTCCTTAACTGCCATCTTGATCTGATGATAACCAGAGTAAGCATCCAAAAAGCTCAACCGCTCGCAACACGCAGTGGCATCAATGATTTGATCAATGCGGGGCAAAGCAAAGGGATCCTTGCTGTACACACCTTTTGAGAGAGCCATGCATGAATTGGAATTTGTTAGAATACTCTTTGTGCTTCACTTATATCTTTTGAGCTTTATAGTTTTGCTCTATGTGCTTCACTTATATCTTTTGAGCTTTATAGTTTTGCTCTAGTACTTCACTTATATCTTTTAGAGCACGGTGGTGGATTTGTTCTAAAGAAACTGTTGATCTCTCATGCTTCACTTAGATTATTTTGAGAGTCTTAAATAGCATGGTAATTTGCTTAAAATAATAATATGCTTGGTATTCAAGATTTGTAAAAAAAAAATTGAGTGCGTTGAATACTAAGAAAAGTTTGATGCTTGATAATTGTTTTGAGATATGAAGGTGATAATATTAGAGTCATGCTAGTTGAGTAATTGTGAATTTGAGAAATACTTGTGTTAAAGTTTGTGATTCCCGTAGCATGCATTATGGTGAACCGTTATGTGATGAAGTCGGAGCATGATTTATTTATTGATTGTCTTCCTTATGAGTGGCGGTCGAGGACGAGCGATGGTCTTTTCCTACCAATCTATCCCTCAGAGGAGCATGCTGTAATACTTTGCTTTGATAACTTGTAGATTTTTGCAGTAAGTGTATGAGTTCTTTATGACTAATGTTGAGTCCATGGATTATACGCACTCTTCTTCCTTCCACCATTGCTAGCCTCTCTAATACCGCGCACTTTTCGCCGGTTTCATACACCCACCATAAACCTTCCTCAAAACAGCCACCATACCTACCTATCATGGCATTTCCATAGCCATTCCGAGATATATTGCCATGCAACTTTCCACCGTTCCGTTTATTATGACACGCTCCATCATTGTCATATTGCTTGGCATGATCATTTAGTTGACATCGTATTTGTGGCAAAACCACCGTTCATAATTCTTTCATACATGTCACTTATGAATCATTGCATATCCCGGTACACCGCCGGAGGCATTCATATAGAGTCATATTTTGTTCTAAGTATCGATTTGTAATCATTGAGTTGATGATCATCATTTTTAGAGCATTGTCCCAAGTGAGGAAAGGATGATGGAGACTATGATTCCCCCATAAGTCGGGATGAGACCCCGGACAAAAAAGGAGGCCATAAAAAAGGGAGAAAAGGCCCAAATAAAAAAATGAGAGAAAAAAAGAGAAGAGACAATGTTACTATTCTTTTACCACACTTGTGCTTCAAAGTAGCACCATGATCTTCATAATAGAGAGTCTCTCATTTTGTCACTTTCATATACTAGTGGGAATTTTTCATTATAGAACTTGGCTTGTATATTCCAATGATGGGCTTCCTCAAATTGCCCTAGGTCTTCATGAGCAAGCGAGTTGGATGCACACCCACTTAGTTTCTTTTGTTGAGCTTTCATATGCTTATAGCTCTAGTGCATCTGTTGCATGACAATCCCTACTCACTCACATTGATATCTATTGATGGGCATCTCCATAGCCCGTTGATACGCCTAGTTGATGTGAGACTATCTTCCCTCTTTTTGTCTTCTCCACAACCACCATTCTATTCCACATATAGTGCTATATCCATGGCTCACGCTCATGTATTGCGTGAAGATTGAAAAAGTTTTGAAAATGTCAAAAGTATGAAACAATTGCTTGGCTTGTCATCGGGGTTGTGCATGATTTAAATACTTTGTGTGGTGAAGATAGAGCATAGTCAGACTATATGATTTTGTAGGGATAACTTTCTTTGGCCATGTTATTTTGAGAAAACATGATTGCTTTATTAGGATGCTTGAAGTATTATTATTTTTATGTCAATATTCTTGAATCTTTCGGATCTGAATATTCATACCACAATTAAGATAATTACATTTAAATTATGCCAAGTAGCACTCCGCATCAAAAAAATTTCTTTTTATCATTTACCTACTTGAGGACTAGCAGGAATTAAGCTTGGGATGCCTGATACGTCTCCAACGTATCTATAATTTTTGATTGCTCCATGCTATATTATCTATTGTTTTGGACTATATTAGGCTTTATTTTCCACTTTTATATTACTTTTGGGACTAACCTATTAACCGGAGGCCCAGCCCAGAATTGATGTTTTTTGTCTATTTCAGTATTTCGAAGAAACAAAATATCAAACGGAGTCCAAACGGAGTGAAATCTTCGGGAACGTGATTTTCTCATCGGATAAGACCCAGTAAACTTGGACCCTCCGTCAAGAAAGCTACGAGGCGGCCACGAGGGTGGAGGGCGCCCCCCTAGGGCGCGCCCCCTGCCTCGTGGGCCCCTGAAGCTCCACGGACGTACTTCTTCCTCCTATATATACCTATGTACCCCCAATAGATCAGATACGGAGCCAAAAACCTAATTCCACGGCCGCAACTTTCTGTATCCACGAGATCCATCTTGGGGCCTGTTAGGAGTTCATGGGAAGGATTCCACCACGGAGGGCTTCTACATCAACATCATAGCCTCTCCGATGAAGTGTGAGTAGTTTACCTCAGACCTTTGGGTCCATAGTTAGTAGCTAGATGGCTTCTTATCTCTTTTTGGATCTCAATACAATGTTCTCCCCCTCTCTTGTGTAGATCTAATCGATGTAATCTTCTTTTTGCGGTGTGTTTGTTGAGATCGATGAATTGTGGGTTTATGATCAAGATTATCTATGAGCAATATTTGAATCTTTTCTGAATTCTTTTATGTATGATTGAGTTATCTTTGCAAGTCTCTTGAATTATCCGCTTGGTTTGGCCAACTAGATTGGTAGTTCTTGCAATGGGAGAAGTGTTTAGCTTTGGCTTCAATCTTGCGGTGTCCTTACCAAAGGATGTAAAGGGTTGCAAGGCACGTATTGTATTGTTGCCATCAAGGATAACAAGATGGGGTATTTATCATATTGCATGAATTTATTTCTCTACATTATGTCATCTTGCTTACAGGCGTTACTCTGCTTTTCATTAACTTAATACTCTAGATGCATGCTTTGGATAGCGGTCGATGAGTGGAGTAATAGTACTAGATGCAAAAGGTGAGTCGGTCTACTTGTCTCGGACGTGATGCCTATATACATGATCATACCTAGATATTCTCATAACTATGTTCAATTCTGTCAATTGCTCAACAGTAATTCGTTCACCCACCGTAAAATACTTATGCTCTTGAGAGAAGCCACTAGTGAAATCTATGTCCCCCGGTGTCTATTTTCATCATATTAATCTTCCTACGCTTTATTATTGCTTTGCTTTTTTACTTTACCTTTTATTTTACTTTGCATCTTTATACCAAAAATATTATCTATCATCTCTATTAGATCTCACTCTTGTAAGTGACCGTGAAGGGATTGACAACCCCTATTCGCGTTGGTTGCGAGGAGTTATTTGCTTTAATGTGAGTGCGAGGGACTTTCGCGTAGCCTCCTACTGGATTGATACCTTGGTTCTCAAAAACTGAGGGAAATACTTACGCTACTCTACTGCATCATCCTCTCCTCTTCGGGGAAAACCAATGCAAGCTCAAGACGTAGCACTACGAGCTTTTCACATATTGTTTTTCGCTTATTTACCTTTCCGTTGTTACTGTTGCAATCACTACAAAATACCAAAAATATTACTTTTGCTACTTATACCTCTGTTACCATTACCATTATTATCATATTACTTTGCTAATAAACACTCTGCTGCAGATATTAAGTTATCCAGGAGAATATTCTTTGGCTCCCCTTGTGTCGAATCAATAAATTTGGGTTGAATATTCTACCCTCGAAAATGTTGCGATCCTCTATACTTGTGGGTTATCACATGACAAAATGGCAGGCATGATAAACAAGTGGTAGGTAGCGCAACATAGCGGACAACTAGCAAGCAAAGATAGAAGTGATATCGAGGGTAATGGTCATCTTGCCTGAAATCCCGCTAGGAATAAGAACGAGTCCATGAAGAAGACAAACGGACGTAGACGAATGAAGCTTCACAATTGTAATGTTACCGGAACTATTGAGAAGAAGCACGGCTGAAAAGAAGCAAACAACATGGTAAAGAACCATAACATAATATGGCATGATGCACAATCAAGTATGATGCATGTCCGGTTTAATGAGCATGGCATAGCAAAGTGCAACAAACAACACTAAAAATTAAGTGGAGCTCAATATGCAACGAGTTGCATATTGACGAAACACCACATTCAAGTTATTTAGTTCGCTCTCGTTTATGTACCCAACAATATTAAATGTTGATTAACATGGCAAGAGGTGAAGCATAATAAAACTACCTACCTATGCAAGTTTAAATGAGGCCGAAACAACAAACAACAATTCCGGAAAATCCTCATATGCATATTTCAAATTTGGTACTGTTGTGTCCTAAAGCATATTTTTATTTTTGTTAAACATGCAATCTAATGCCACCAAGTTATTCTATGCATTTTTCTACCCCATTTACATATAAAGTTTATATAAAACGGAGCTACGGTTATTTAGTTATGAAATAAAGAATTTTAGCATGGCATTTATGCAAATTTAATCAAACAACATTCTAAACATTTTAAACATGGGTGAAAGCAACATATTATGAAACTAGATGAAATTCTAAGCATTTTACATATATAATGTTTTTACATATGATGCACGGTTGTGGAGTATTTATATGCATGAACAAATAGGGTTTTTCTGCAAATCCGTAATCCTGGATAATAGCTAAATTTGTTCGGCAGGAAAAAACATTGAACGGGCCGAAACTGGCAGGCTAGCCCAATAGGAGGGGAAAAAAAGGAGGGGCGCGGGGCAGCTCACCATGGGCCAAGGCCCAGCTGGGCGGATCTGGCGGCCCACGGCGAAGGCGAAGCAGAGGAGGGCTCGCGCGGGCGACGCGGCACTCGTCCACGCTGGCGCTGGACCGGTCAACGCGGGGCAGTGCTCGTGCGCTCGAACGAGGACGCGGCAGAAGGCAGGGGTCGAGGCCGCCGGGGCCTGGACGACGACGCGGGACCTGACGGAGGGGAGCCGGTCTGACGAGGAGGCCGGTGACGGCTCGTTCTGGCCAGAGCCGAGGCAATTGGCCGCGGCGAACTCCTGCAGCACAAGGTGTTGCAGTGGCGGCGACTGTCAGAAGCAACCAGGAGCAGAGAGGGAAAAAGAAATGGAGAGAACGGAGGAGGCGGTCCGATCGGGAGGGGCGCCGACCTGCGGAGCTCCATCTCCGGCGCGTGGCGTGACCTGCCAGGGTCATGGACGGCAGCGGATGGGAGGCCGCCGACGGGACGGCTCGGGCAGGAGGTGTCTGCGGGGCTGCAGGGAAGCTGGAGGACGACGGGGGTCCTTGGTGCAGGCGCGAGCGGGCGATGACGAGCGGGGCTCGATGCTGAAGGAGAGGGTGGTCTGGTGGCGCCGGTGAGGATGTCGACGGGGCAAGGCGGGGAAGGCCGGGAACGAGCAGATCTGAGCGTGGGGAGCTCGGATCCCGCGACGGACGAGGCAGAGGAGGCCGGCGACGAGCTCGGCGGCGGCTCCTTTAAAATGGCAGCGTCGCAGGGCTTAGAGGAGAGGGAGAGCACAGGAGAAAGGAGGAGAAGAGGAGGCACGGGGCACTGCCTGGACGGGGGCTCAGCGAACTCCGGCAGCGCGGGGTTCGTCTCCGGCGAGCTCTGACCGGCGGGGAGGTCGCGGGCGGACGGAGCGGTCGGCGGGGTCGCGGTGAGGGAGCTCGGGCGGAGGAGCTCGCGAGCCAGGCGCGTGCGGGCTGGCGGGATCGGGCGGACGGCGACGCGCATGGGCTCGAGCGGGCCTGCGGATGGGTCTGGAGGGCCGCGATGGTGGTGGAGGCTGAGGGGGCGACGTGGCGCTCGATGGTTGGCTGGAGCGGGCGTCTGCGGCGGTGCTGGCCGGTGGGGATGCGCCAAGTGTCGGAGGGAGGCTGGTCGGCGGCGGATTTCGAGGTGGAGGGGGTTGGCTGAGGCTGGTGGCGGCGGATCCAAGGAGAAGGGGTCTAGGGGTGGCAGAAATCACATATCTGACCTGAGGCAGAAATCAAATCACAAACTGACCTGCTCCACGAAAAATTTCACTTTCCTGACCCTTTGGTGTGGCGCCGATACCTGGGCGCCACCCCACAAAGGTAGCGCCCTTCCTTCTAAGATCGACGCCCCGCCGCCAAATGACTGGTCCAATATGCCCCACAGACAAGACTGCAAGTACTTAAGACTTAGGCGACACACCAGAATGTGCAAATACTTATCTCTTGGGCGCCAGACATCAGGTTCCACTTGGCTGGCCCCCACCTCTCTCCCTCCCACCCCCACTCCACACACCTACCCCACCAAAACCCTTGCGGCCCTCCTCTCTTCCCTCTCCACTATCAAATCTTTCTCAAATCTTGCAAATCCGAGTGTTTGACCGTGGATTTCAAGCCAACCCTCCCTTAAGGTAATCTCCTCCGATCCCTCGTTTTCATCCATAGGAATTGTCACATTTGCTCAAATCTTGCTAGTTTAGGGAAACCCTTGTTTTTGCTTGGATTTGCAAATTTGTGTTGAATGATGTTATATTTCTTTGCTAATTTGGGTTGTTTAGGCTTCCATAGTATGCTAGGGTTAGGGTTATGTGTGTTTGATGTTGGTGTTAGGGTTATGTTATGGTTAGGGTTGTGGTAATTGTTATGTGGGGGTTAGGGTTATTAATTCATATATATGTTAGGGCATATGTGTGCAAATATTTTTCTTAATTATTTACGATATATGTGTGTTTTTTATTATTGTAGGGATGGGGAGAACATGTGTTTATGTTCATCATGTGGATAAAGAGGCCTTTTGAAAGGCAATGTTGAGACGGACCGGATGAGCTTGACATGGTGTTTGAGAGTAGTCCTAGCTATGCGGAGCTCTTGGAACAAGTGAGGAAAGATTTGAATTGGATTGACCCAAGTGACGTTGTTGAGTTCGAGGGAAGGCATAATGTTGGTTTTGGAATGCACATCCGTTGGAAGACAATGCGTGTGAACTCCGAGCAACGTTGGGTTGCATACAAGGAGACGGTTGCAGAATCTCTAGACAAGGCTCTTGAGTTATTTGCATCCAAGAAGGTTGAGTCTACTTTGAATGTAGATTTGAACCGGAACCCCTCCCGTTGGTTGCTAGCACTCCCCACCCATGAACCAAGATCAAATGAGTGAACCTCAATTCACGCAACAAGATTGGCCAACAATGAGCCCGACTCCAAACAACCAAAATGAAGGTTTTGAAGAGGAGAATGATGAGTACGAGGAGGATGACAACGAAGTTGACCTCCATGACAACAATGTGGGTGATCTCGACCAATATCATGTGCAAGAGACAATGGACCAATCCATCCCTTTTTCCTCAGGCATATGCATCGGACTCGGATGATGATGGTCCCGATGAAGAAGTTGATGAGGATGGGTTCACGCCGAAGGAGGCCGAAGCATTCAAGAAGGTATTCAAGGATCACAAGACACCGTTGTTCAAGGATCTTAGTCTCATGGATGAAGCCGTTGTGGATGGTGGCAAATGCATATCTCTTGGAGCTAGGCCAAGTTCTCACCGTGATTTGGAAGACGGCAAGAACGGGATATATCCGGTTGTGAGTTTCAATCCTTCTTGGAATTGAAGATGTGGCTCGACAACTACTCGGTTACACATTATCGTCCACATAAAGTGGCCAACTCGGACGTGAATGTATGCGTTACAGTCAAATGTGAAGTGCCAACATGTCCATGGATTGTGCGTGCAAGGCCATGGAAAGGAGGTCCCACTTACGCATAGTGAGTTGTCTACCAACTCACATGTGCCGGCACAAGAGGGCGGATGGCAAGCTTGTGTACCAACAACATGCATAACTCACATCCGAAGTTCATCGCCAGTGCTTTCCAACCAAATATCCACACTTCCAACAATGAGCATCAAGAGTGTCATTGACCTTGTGAAAGCCATCTTTCATTACAAGGTGAAGTACGGCAAGGCATGGAAGGCGGCAGGCCGCATTCAAGATGTTGTATGGCAATTGGGAGGAAGCATACAACCGACTCCCTAGGTTGTTGTTAGCTATGGCCGCCACAAACCTGTGCATGGTTCACGTGGTTGAGCCTCATGGGCACCAAACATTGATTCATAACGGGAGGACCGTGCGAGTATTTGGCCGTGCATTTTGGGCCTTTGAGCAATGCGTGAGGGCTTTTGAGCATTGTCGGCCCGCCATCGCCATTGATGGCACGTTCTTGACCGGACAATACAAGGGCACTTTATTGGTTGCAATAGCAAGTGATGCCAATAACCGGTGTTGCCTTTGGCTTTCGCTTTGGTTGAGGTGGAGAACAATGATAATCGGGAGTGGTTCTTGCGTCAATCGAGAACAAGGGTATTACTCAAAAGGGAAATTTGTGTCATATCGGATCGCCATCCCGGAATTCTAAATGCGGTGGTGGTTGACATTCTGGACATACAAAGTTGCATCATCGATGGTGCATGAGGCACTTTTGTGCAAACTTCTATAGGGCATGTGGTATCAAGGAGTTGGCCGATGATCTTGAGGATTGTTGTCTCGCTTTCACCAACAAGCGGTTTGCCGCATTGTTCAATGCATTGCTCGAGACACAAGAAACTTGACCCCGACGGTCGGGAGTTTCTCAATAGGAACATTGCCGAAAGGAATATGTGGGCACGTGCTTTTCGATGAAGATGGCGGAGGTACGGTCAAATGACAAGCAATATGGCGTAATGCTTCAATAAGGTGCTCAAGGGTGTACGTGCATTACCCGTGACGGCAATAGTGCAATACACATTTGACAAGATGAATGCATACTTTTTAAAGTACTCAATGGAGACCGATAAGCGATTCTTTGGTGAGAACAAGGATAAGCACAAGTACAATTTCCCACCAAAGGTTGAAGAATGGTTGGAATTTCAATCACGAAGGCAGACTCAAGAAGCCGTACTATATGACGACAACGAGTGGAAGTATGAGGTGAAAGAGCCCGGAGGAACCACAAACGATGGCCGCCAACACGGAGGCCGGGCTTTCAAGGTCTCCCTAACACGGTGTGATTGCAGCTGCATGAGGCCGTCTTTGCTTCATCTCCCATGCTCGCACTTGTTAAATGCATCCCGGGTTAGGAATGTGGACGTCAATCACCCTCTTACCGTGAGGGAGTCCGAGTTCTCAATCATGACGGTAAAGAATACATGGACTCCACGGTTCCAACCATACTTGGACCAATCACAATGGCCGGAGTATCATGGAGTTCAACTATGGCGGACCGGAATTGAAGATCGTTAGGCGGGAAGACGTAAGACAAAGCGTCTTAGAGGTGACATGGACGGATGGGGCCGTGGTGGCGGTGGAGAATACGGCACCGCCAATTCCAAGAGCCTCGTGAGCAATCCCGTTGTGGGGCTGCAGTAATGGGGACACAACACAAGAACTTGTCCCAAACCAAGAAAGAGATCAAAGAAAAATGGTGCAAGCACAAGCCAAACAAATGATAGCCAACCAAGTGAATCAAGGGGTAGCCAACCAAGTCAAACAAGTGGTGGAGTGCCAAACCACTCAAATCAAACAAGCCAACGAGGAACTAGGCAACAAAGAGGGAGTCATCTTGGTCTTAGAAGAGGCCGTGGTGGTGGTCTTGGCCGTGGTGATGGTCTTGGCCGTGGTGGTGGTAGAGGCCGTGGTGATGGTCTTGGCCGTGGTGGTGGTAGAGGTCGTGGTGGTGGTCTTGGTCGTGCTGCTGGTAGAGGCCGTGGTGGTGGTGGTGGTATAGGCCGTGGTGGTGGCGGTAGAGGCCACGGTGGTGGTGTAGGCCGTGGTGATGGTGGAGGCGGTGTTGATCTTGGCCTTGGCGGGCCGTAGTGGAGGAATGTTCACTTGGCTCAATGGACCATTGCCGTATGTGACTTACTATGATCTTGTTATTTTTGCTCAATGCTTATGTTGTCATTTTGTATTGTGTGACTAACTATTATATTGCCATTTTCATAGGTATGGAAACAATGAAGGGGTGGAGGACACGGAGGGGAAGGTGAGATCCCTTGGTGGTGGGAGGAGGGAGAAGTATATGTGCTATTTGTGTATGACTATGTGAGGGGACTAATATTTACATGTATGACTATGTGAGATCCCTATGTGTGTATGACTATGTGATTTAGACTACTATTTACATGTATGACTATGTGAGATCCCTATGTGTGTATGACTATGTGATTTGGACAAGTATATGTGCTATGTGTGTATAACTATGTGATTATGTGGCATCATTATGAATCACAAAACAAAAAAAACCAAGAGTTATTTGAAAATAAAGCAGCTAGTGCAGCGCCCAAGGGCAAGGCGCCACACTACACAAAGGCAGCACCTTGGCCTTAGGCGCTGCACACCTGGACATGGCAGTCCAGAGCAACAGAATCATTCGAGAGAGCACCAGAGGCGTTCAGTAGCTTTTCCACCCCGAAATTGCTAAGTCGGTGTGCAGCGCCCAAGGCAGCGCCACATCAGACATGCTGCAGCCCATGGGACAAAGGCTGCACTCTACGATGTGGCGCCTTGACTTTAAGCGCCAAGACACGATTTCTAGCATTTCTAGGGTGAAACCAATGAATGCTCCCGGTGCTCTCGAATGATTCTGCTCCTCGATCGCCATGTTCAGTGTGCGCTTAGCAAGGCGCCATTACACAAAGGCAGCGCCTTGGCCTTGGCGCCGCACACTGGACATGGCAGTCCAGAGAGCAAATGTAATCATTCCAGAGAGCACCAGAGCGTTCAGTAGCTTTTCCACCCGAAATTAGGAAATCAGGTCTGGCGCCCAAGGTCAAGGCGCCACACTATACAAAGGCAGCGCCTAAGGGCGAGGCGCCAGACCGTAGTGTGGCGCCTTTCCCTTAGGGCGCCGCACACCTGACATTTATTAGGCTGCACCAACTCCCTCCCACCCATCCCCACCCCACACACCCCACCCTCCACCCAAACCCGAAGCTCAGTGCCTCCCCTCTGCCCTCCTCTCTACCCCTCTCAAATCCTTCTCAGATCCGGAGTATCTGAACGTGGATTTGAAGCCAACCCTCCCTTAAGGTAATCTCCTCCGATCCCCTCGTTTTTCATCCATAGGAATTGTCACATTTGCTCAAATCTTGCTAGTTTGGGGAAACCCTAGTTTTTGATAGGATTTGGAAATTTGTGTTTCTTTACTAATTTGTTATGGTTAGGCTTCCATAGTATGCTAGGGTTAGAGTTATGTGTGTTTGATGTTGGTGTTAGGGTTATGTTGGTGTTAGGGTTGTGGTTATTGTTAAGTGGGGGTTAGGGTTGACCAATAATTCTCGGTTTTGTAGGCATGGCTTCATCCGGTTCCATGACGAGGCCACCGTGTGCTAACCAAGAAGACATGCCGAACAAGTGGGAGGACGCATCTTTGGACAAGGTGAAGGAGAAAGATGTCAACATCCCGCCATGTTGGTGTGGAGATGTTTGCAAGGTGAAGGTGTCCACCGACCGAAAGATGGCATGGACGGAAGGGCGGAGATATTTTGTATGCCCGAACTATGCTTATGATCGTGCACTTCCAACTAACGCCTATGACCAACCACCGGTAAGCTCGAGAAGTAAAATGTTACTCTCAAATGTGTGTCAACACTAACAACAAATTTTTATGCAGTCACCGCCTCCTCTATGCAAGTACTTCACGTGGATAGATCTTGAAGTGCCAGAAGATGTGAAAAAGGACCAATACGCAGATTGTCTTAGGCGGCAACGACGGTTCAAGAATCGTTTCAAGAGGCTTGGAGGAAGAGCGTCGTCGGAAGGAGAGGATGGAGCGGAAGAAAGCGAGAGGAGGAGAGGGCACGCCAAGCGAAACTTGCTCGTGAGGAGGAGAGGGCAAGAAAGCTTGCAAAGGCTCATGAGGCACAAGAGGAGGACTCGGCACGCGTGACAAGAAGGGGAAATGGCCTCGCTCTACTCGGTAGGGACTTCGCCTTGGCGCTCGTCGTCAACTATTTTCTAATGAATGTGTCATGAAGTTGTGAGGGCATGTGAGATGTTGGTGAACTATCTTCTAGGGCAAGCTGCCATTTGTCATTTGTAATGAATGTGTCGTGAACCATGTCGTAGTAATGTTTGAATTGTCTTAAGTTATGAACTCGTCGGCATGAAATTTGTGTTTGTTCAAATTGTTGTGATGCTGCAGTCATTGTAAGTATTGTGGATGTGATGCAAGCCAACCGTGGCTCTCTGGATGGTCATGGAAGTAGTGCAGCGCCTAAGGCGGTGACTGCACTATCTGATCTGGCAGCCCAAGTGTTGGGCGCCACACGATCTGATCTGCAGCGCCTAACGTTTAGGCGCTGCAGTCTGCTATATAAAGCAAAACTGCGAGAAGCAGATGCCGCTTGGCATCCTGCAGCAAAGACTCACATAATAAAAGTATCAGTAAACACAAATACCATATCATTTAAGACAATTCAACATTACTTCAACACTAGTAAGAGTTCATCCACATATAACATAACCTCGAAGTTCATCAATATATCATTTAAGACAATTCAAGATGACTTGAGTTCGCAAACACAAATACCACACTAGTAAGAGTTCACCAACATATAACATAACCTCACAAGTTCATCAACCTAATTAAACGGCTACACTTAACATGAACAAGCACTAATTCCTTTCGCGTGTTCACGGTGGCACGCCTGCCGCAAGCTTCTTCTTCTTAGGAGCACGAGGCTCCTCTTCGTGCACTTCCTCCTCCTCCGCCTCCGCCTCCTCCTCCGCCTCATCATCCAAGCTAGCCATCCATGAGGTCCCTCGACCACCTTTGGGTTGCCTCTGTTGTCATAGTCGTTGGGCGTGTACCGGCGTCTGGGCTGCCTAGGCTTCAACACATATGCGGACCGAGCTTGAGCGTCCGCCAAAGTCATGTCATCATCAAGCTCATCGCCCTATCACACAACAAAACAATATGGTGAAGGCCGGTGTCGTAATCAAGTGAGAATCACATCTAAAGGATTAGTCATACCTCTTGGGTGATCCCACCCTCATCATCCATATAAGCATATGAGGAACTCACATCATCCCCCTCATGGTGAGATGCGGGGTCTGATGGTGTACTGCAGACCTAGAGGCAGATGGTTCATCATATTCAGGATCACGACAACCGAGAAGGTTCGATAACCGCCTTAACTTCTTGGCCTGACGCTGTAACATGAACAAGTGTGTAAGATATCAAACTTCGCAACATAGACTGCCTCTCATAGTTATTGCGATATGTACCTTAAGGAATGCTCGTAGTGAACCATCATCATTGCCAGTTCCAACCGGTGTCTTCTCCAGAATAGACTGGCTCTCATCAGCTGCTTTCTTGATCTCGGTGCGCTGTGGATGAGAAAGAATGAATGTGTAATACGGTCAACAGGAAAGTAAAGAGGGGAACACTTTACCGCATAGTTAATCACCGGAACAGCAGGGACTCCTTGCCCTTGCACGACATCTACATTGTACTTCCCTTTGCTAGATCCTCAAAGTTTACGGGTTCTTCAAGAATATCCTCATTATATGCCGCGGGCATATCTCAACTCGAGTATTTCCAATAAACCATCGTGCGTAGTTATCAAAAGCAATTGGGTTGTGCTCACGAAGCGGGCGCGTGCGGTGCTCTGAGCTTGCTCCACACAAAGTCGAAGCGGGTAACATACGCAGAATGATGCTTGTCCCGATCCTTTATCTTCCGTTGCCTTCTCTGTCCAACCTGCGTGGTATAAAACCAAACATTAGCACAATCAAAAGGAGTCCCGATGATTAGACAATACGCAGACATGCTCTCTTACCTATGAAGTGCTTTATCCGTGTCCACCCATTCCGGCGGGTGAGGCCGGAAAAGACCAAATCGACGATACACGCGATGCGGCAAATGAAACTCAACCGCCCGATTGCATATCAATGGGCACCGCATAAGCCGTAGATCCTTATCCTGCAAGCACATCGGGTTGAGGCGGAACTCCGCGGTGTACCCCAAGCTCTCACCGCGCCATATGGCTGCCATTCCACCTATGAAACAGGGCAACAATGCAAATCGATGACTATTTTTCAAGCAAGCATGAGAAAGGACTAAAGTAATGACCTCCTTACACCTTTCAAAGCGTAATCGTGTCCAACTCAGCAATGTACTTTTGGTACATGAGATTGACATCGTTCGTCATCTCGGAAACGATATCCCACTTGTAAGCCCACGTGGGGCGCCGTAATTCATCATGTTCATCTGCATACCAAGGATCAAACCTGACGCTCTTCGGGCGTCCAACAGGCAGACGCTCCCAGCTCCATACAGAAAGTAGAAGCAGATTACCACCAATGCCTCGCTCTAGGTGTGATCTCGCAACACGCATCGTCCACTACATATGAAAGAAAAACAATGTTAACTTGACAAAGAAGCTTGCATTGCTAATGAAATGAGTTGATCACAAAATGCACCAACTACACAGCCGGTACAAGTAGGCAAGAGTCGGCGAACCCAGCTCCATTTGCTATCGAAGACGGTCAACGCCTTCAGCCACATCCATGGAGCGTTCTTGCCGGTGGAGTCAGAAACAAAGTCCTCGACACAATGTACCACATATACACACGAGCATGTGTCCGGATCACATCATCGTGGCATCCGGAGGGCACGCGTCGCAGTTATTTTGAATCCACGTGAAAGCAGCTCCGCCGCTTTCCTTTCCCTCTTCTTCTTCTCTTCTCCCTCCTCTACATCATCCTCGGCCTCGGTAGGAGCCATACCGATAAGAGCAATCATCTGCCGCGCCACCCATCGTAATCGATGCTCATACAGAGGCCTCCCGTCGATAGCAAGCCCGGTGATCAACGAGACATCCTCGGCGTCCACGGTCATCCCCGGTCCGAAGATGGAAGCGTGGGTCTCGCCTCCACCGATCAACAAGAGCGGACACCGGTGGAGCGTCAGATTCGGGCGTGGACCGGGCCGACCAATGAATCCACGGAGTAGTCCTGCACGCTTGATGTACGGTGTGTACCGCTCATCGTAAGGCATGGCAGACCAGAGACCCCGTGATACCGAATCTTCAGAGGTTCAAGCTTCGCAAAAACAAGTAATGACAAATCTTAGGGCATGTAAATTTCAACTAAAGGCAAATTTGCAAAATATTTAGATTACTCATTATTACCTTATCCTTCTCAAGCATCATGTAGGCCCGGTGTTGCACGTCGTAGACATCGCCCGTAAGCCAAACCATCCTTACAATTTCAAACAATAAACATATAAGAGTTCATCTTCATCTCAAATATCGGTATACACTAAACATATAACATGTGTTCAACTACAAGAATCTCAACATCTCCTTCTCACACAATGAATATGTCATATAACATGTGTTCAAATAAACTAAACATCTAATATATATCTAAACAAACTTCTCATATATGTCTACAAAAATCAACATCTCATAGTTATCTATAAAAATAGGCATCTCATACATATCTAAAAAACTAAACAATATAGGCTTTCACCAACAAGAATCATATATTGTGAACTAATAAATAACACTACGGTACTACCAATATGAATACACATCCTAAATCGAGCAAACCAAACAAATCAAGGGTTCCATCAAATCTTGGACAAATCTCTATAATGGCAACAAATTTACGGAGCAAAAGAAAGAGAAGGGAAGAGTTTACCTAGTAGGATGGATTGGGGATCGAATCCACGGATCAAATCTTCAGATCTGAGAGGATGTGGGGGATTAGATGGGGTGCCGCCACGCCGCTGCTCTCTGTCGAGAGGGAGAGATGAAGATAATCGCCTGGTCGGGCTGGGTCGGCCGCAGCTTAAGTCACCGTGGCCTCAGCTAGGCGCCTACGTCAAAGTGTGGCGCCTAGATCTAAGGCGCCACAAAGCGCAGGGGCCAAGAATCGACCAGGGCTGCCACGCCAGCGTGACGTCGACGCCGAAGGAAGGGCGCCAGATCAGAGGGTGCGGCGCCACCGTCAGGCGCCACACCAAAGGGTCAGGAAAGTGAAATTTTTCGTGGAGCAGGTCAGTTTGTGATTTGATTTCTGCCTCAGGTCAGATATGTGATTTCTGCCTCTAGGGGTAGGGGAAGAGCTAGGTTTGTCCAAAAATGGACTAGGGGTTGTTTATATAGGGTCGGTGGCTAGGGTTAGGGGGTTTTAGGTGGTTTTCGGACCCTCAGATCGCGATCGTGCGGCTCCGGACAGAGGGGGACTAGATGGGCTGCAGGTGGGCTTGCAGAAGGCCTCGGGCTGAGAGAAGAGAAGAGAGAGGCCCGACAGCAGTTTTCGGAGACCGGAAACGTCGGATGTTTGACCGGATATATTGCGGTTATATGTTTAACGGTTGGGCTATCAAACGGACTCCGAATGCGACAAAATTTGCCAGGCGGTCTACCTACGCTATAACACGACCGCACGCCAACTTTCATCCCATTTCCAGAACGTTTTTATGCCACTTATAAAATAATATTTCGGACATGCCGCGGGTGCGTGCGAGTGTGTCGGGTCTCCGAACGGAGAACGGAAGGGACGGGGGAAGCCATCAACGAACAGATGCAAGTTTGAAAACACGAGGATGCAATGCAGATGATGCTATGAAGAATGCAACAGACAAATAAAACACAAAGCAACAACGAAATAACTGGAAGGCTTCTGGAGCGTCGGTCTCGGGTAGTCACAACACTCCTCCACTTACAAGAGATCTCACCCCGAGATCTAAGGATGACACTGGAGAGAAGCGGAAGAGGAAGAGGTAAAACAAAGTTGCTTTTCCGACAAACGAGTGAAACCAACAAGCCTGGAGAGGTTGAACAAATTGAAAGAAACAATACAATGGAGATGAACGAGATTGCAACACTCTGTTAGCAAATAGGGACAAGGAATACGACAAGAACCAAGAGAACAAGGAACAATATAGACTTTGAATGCACTTTGGTTGAAGAGAAGCAAGGAAAGAAAAATCCGGCAGCACTCCGATTGAAAAGAGGGGCAAGACTTGATAAGATAAAAGGAACTTGGATAGAGGACACAACACTCCTTTTGAATGGAAAAGCAAAGAAAAGAACATGATCTTGAAAAAACGAGATGATTGGTCGAAGATAGCAACATCACAATGCCTCCGGAATGAACGAATAGAAGCTAGTTCGTCGGAATAAGAGAACAGAGAAGGAAATGATAACTTCTACCACAATTGAATTTGGAAAGCATCCTTCCAAGAAGGTTAGGACGGAGTTGTTGGAAAACCAACAACGAAAAGAATAAGCTTGTAGTGGGCTTATGGAAACATCTCAACACTTGAGGTGAAATTCTGCCCTAACGAAAACAAATAATATAATTGATAACACCAGCGAGATGAAACACTTCTTCCACCAAGGTGATAGAGAGATAACTTGGATCATTGGGATAACACCACAATAGCAACATTCCTTAGGGAAGGCTTCAGGTGAAAAATGACAGAAGATAACTCCAACGAAGAGATTAATGGATTGCAAAGGATCTCCTGAACGAAGAGAAAATGATGGGTTTACATATCTCATCCGTGACAACTTGCGAATCATGAAACACAAAGGGAAATTGTCAAGAATGACATAACACCATCTCAAAAGATAAGGTAGAAAGAATTGCACTTTGGAATGCAAGATAAAGAATGCTTGAACTCCTCAAAACAAAACATGTGTTGAGCACCCTATTTAATTTTGAGTATAGCTTGGCGGATCTTAACTCCGAGAGAAAATCTTGAAGAACAATTGAAGAATGAAAAGAATCCTTGATGAACCACCATGTAGAGCCTCCATGAAGAACTCCGGTAATAAAAGGATGATAAAAAAGAGAAGTTGAAAACACAAGGTGAAGGCTTGCAATGATTAGGTGGAGCTTCGTCATGATATAATGTGGAAAACTTGGAACTCCGGAAAAGAAAAGATGAAGCATCTCGAACCGAGAAATGATGAAATGATGAACAACTCTGGAAAGAAGAAACTAGATCACTTGGATGAAACAATAATAAGAATTACGTTATGTGTATCCTTCACCAATTTAAATTGATGACAAGCGACGGATTTGGCATACTACTTATTCTCGTAAAAAGGATTAAGATAGATATAGAGCAAACTTGGGAAGGTCTTCAACGAACCACCGGTAGGATTGAAACAACGAATAAATTGATATGATAATGAAGGAAGAGAAATCTTGAACGAACCACTGTAAGAATTGAAAATGAAAGTAGCAAAGGCACAATTCACCAGGAAGAATTGGAAAATGAATGAATATACTTGAGAGAATTTAGATACAAGTGAACGAAGAGATCCCGAGCTGATTAGAGAATACTTGAATGATGCCCCGGTAAGATTTGGAGAACGAGAGCTGAAAGCTGGGATGAATAATTCTGAGATGATGGCTCCGGAGAATCAAACTAAAACGACTCCTGAATTGCTCCGGATGGGTGAAAAGAATTTCTCACGATCGAAACAAATATGAGGATGGCAACAAGTTAGAACCACGCATCTCTGAGAGAACGGATAAGATTTGGAGGAAAAACTCTTTTTCGGTCTTCAAATGTTGAGAATGATGATGAGAACCACCATGACAAATGATGAGCCACTCCGGAACAATGAAGAATAGAAATGATGAACAAACGATGACAATGTTTTGAAAGTGATCTTGGAGAAGGAATATGACTGATGGGAATTCATTCTTACGTCAAACTTCGAAAAGAATTTGGGAATAGCTCCGAGAAAATTAGAAGAGTCAGGTAAGATCCTGGGAAAAGACATGTGGGTTAGGGCCCACTCAAAAGATACACCGTTGAACGATCTAAAGCGAGATTGCGTTGGTTGAATTAAATGGCTCAAAAGAGATAACAACTTTGAAATATCTTGAACAGATTAGGAATGAAAACACGAATCTTCCGAGATATCTTCAGCACACCGGAACAAATGAATGGCGAGAAGTGGATGATTAAGAGGTGCACCGACATGAGAAAGCATTTGACACGAGGAAAGGAATATGATCAACACTGTAAGCTTGAATTGAATCCACCGGAGAAGAAACAACAACGAAGGATGATGAACTTGAAACTGTTGAGCATCTTCATGGGAAACCACCGGATAAGAACAATGAGAGAGAAGAATGAAGAGACTTCGCATCAATAAAAAGGATACTTGATTAAGAAATCTACGTCCTTGAAGAAAAGGGTGGGAGGGCGGGAAAACAAAGGCAACTTGGGTCGGATGAAACGAACATCGTTGAGAAAAAGCTTAGAATTGATCTTGCGAATGTTGGAATGATCGGATGCACTTGAAGAGAAGCACGCCGGTTCGAAAAGTGTTGACATGACAACCTCAGTGATCAAGAAGGGTTAGTACTCCCATACAAATATGAGAACACCGTTTAGGGAAGGTATGGAATCAACACTTGACATCGAAGCAACTCGAATACCACAATAAAAACAAAACAAGGATTTGGCTCGCAGAATAAGCCGGAACAAATACATATGATAGAGATTTACCCAATCCCATATCATGCATCTGTCGGAAAGATATTCTAGGAGCTACTTGAATTCCCACCTATAAACTCCCGAAACTTTCTGGTTATGCAATCTTGTGTTGGGGATACAGGGGAAGCAATATATCTCACCCAAACTAACAATCCCTACATCCAGCTGTATCCATCCGTCAACACATAACCAAGAAAACTCCGGAAATCATGTACCTCAACCTTCGAAAAGCATCCGTTATACGAGCTATGGCAATACTCCCGAACTCCCGCCCCAGTACTGGGTGGCGTCGAGGTTATCTCACCAACAACTGCATAAAAGAGATTTTCGATGTCGGCGAAACTCAGGTATTCCAGAACTGCAACGATAAAATTTGTGACGACAACACCTCGGAGCTCAACTCCCCGGGACACTGCCACAACCTCTAAATGACAGGAGGCACCAAGAACAATGTTCTCGTCACAAGAATATGGGAATGATCCCAAGATACCCGCGTGATCCTAAAATTTCTTTTAGTGAAATTTGAGGAGAGGAAAGACAAAACATCTACGTCAGGAGACCTCACCAGAGCGAAGGAAGGGACTGAGGAGTAAAAAAAATCCTACTCTCCGATATATATAATCCTAAGACTCAAAACTGTTCTAGACTCAACAACGTCAGCGATTCGATCAAGAAGGGGCTCCTAAGTCGGGGATGGCTTTGATTACCAACTTGTAACACCCACGATGCGGCTATATCTCCCACGTGTCGAGGCACGACTTAGAGGCATAACCGCATTGTGGTTTTGTCGCAAGAAGGGTCATCTTCACACAATCCCATGTAATGAACAATAATGGGATAAAGAGAGTTGGCTTACAATCGCCATTTCACACAATACTTAAATAAATTCATACATCATCCAAAATACACACATAGACCGACTACGGTCGAATCCAAAAGAAAAGAAGATAACCCCAAATGCTAGATCCCCGATCGTCCCAACTGGGCTCCACTCATCGATCATCGTGAAACAAAACATAGTAACGACCTGTGTCCTCGTCGAACTCCCACTTGATTTCGGTAGCGTCACCTTACCGTATCATCGGCACTGCAACTATTTTGGTAGTATCTGTGAGTCACGAGGACTCAAAGCAATCTCAAAACCATGAGATCAAGACTATTTAAGCTTATGGGTAGGATGTGGTAATGAGGTGGAGTTGCAGCAAGCACTAAGCAAATATGGTGGCTAACATATGAAAATAAGAGTAAGATGAGAAGCTCCGCAATGGTCGTGAAGCTAGAAGTGATCAAGAAGTGATCCTGAAACTACTTACGTTCAAACATAACCCCAAAACCGTGTTCACTTCCCGGACTCCGCCAAAAAGAGACCATCACGGCTACACACGCGGTTGATGCATTTTAATTGAGTCAAGTGTCAAGTTCTCTACAACCGGACATTAACAAACTCCCATCTGCCACATAACCGCGGGCACGGCTTTCGAAAGTTTATACCCTGCAGGGATGTCCCAACTTAGCCCATCACAAGCTCTCACGATCAACAAAGGATATTCCTTCTCCCGGAAAGACCCGACCAGTCTCGCAATCCAGGTTACAAGACATTTTTACAATGGTAAAACAAGACCAGCAAGACCGCCCGATGTGCCGACAAATCCCGATAGGAGTCGCACGTATCTCGCTCTCAGGGCACACCGGATGGGCAAGACGTCGGGTTGGCATAGACCCTGGTTGCCCAAGGGGCGCCGGACATCGCCCAGTTCGGACCAGCACTCGAAGGAGCACTGGCCCTGGGGGTTTAAAATAAAGATGACCCTCGGGCTCACGAAAACCCAAGGGAAAGTTATAGGTTGTTAGGCAAATGTAAAATCAAGGTTGGGCCTTGCTGGAGAAGTTTTATTCAAGACGAACTGTCAAGGGGGTCACATAACCCCAACCGCGTAAGGAACGCAAAATCAAGAAACATAACAATGGTATGACGAAAATTAAGGCGCCGGAACAAAACACCAGGCAAAAGGCCGAGCCTTCCACCCTTAGCAAGTATATAGATGCATTAATTAAATAAGAGATAATGTGATATCCAAAAATCATCATGTTCCAACATGGAGCAATCTTCAACTTCACCTGCAACTTACAACGCTATAAGAGGGGTTGAGCAAAAGCGGTAACTTAGCTAAACAACGATTTGATTGGAAAGTGGGTTAGAGGCTTGACATGGCAAACTGGGAGGCATGATAAACAAGTGGTAGGTAGCGCAACATGGCAATAGAGCGAACAACTAGCAAGCAAAGATATAAGTGATATCGAGGGTAATGGTCATCTTGCCTGAAATCCCGTTAGGAAGAAGAACGAGTCCATGAATAAGACAAATGGACATAGACGAACGAAGCCTCACAATCGCAACGTTACCGGAACTATTGAAAAGAAGCACAACTGTAAAGAAGCAAACAACATGGTAAACAACCATCACATAATATGGCATGATGCGCAATCAAGTATGATGCATGTCCAGTTTAATGAGCTTGGCATGGCAAAGTGCAACAAACAACACTACAAATTAAGTGGAGCTCAATATGCAACATTCAAGTTATTTAGTTCCCTCTCGTTTATATACCCAACAATATTAAATGTTGATTAACATGGCAAGAGGTGAAGCATAATAAAACTACCTATCTATGCAAGTTTAAATGAGGCCGGAACAACAAACAACAATTCCGGAAAATCCTCATATGCATATTTTGAATTTGGTACTGTTCTGTCCTAAAGCATATTTTATTGTTGTTAAACATGCAATGTAATGCCACCAAGTTATTCTATGCATTTTTCTACCCCATTTACATATAAAGTTTATATAAAACGGAGCTACGGTTATTTAGTTATGAAATAAAGCATTTTAGCATGGCGTTTAAGCAAATTTAATCAAACAACATTTTAAACATTTTAAACATTTTAAACATTTTAAACATGGGTGAAAGCATCATATTATGAAACTAGATGAAATTCTAATCATTTTACATATATAATGTTTTTACATATGATGCACGGTTGTGGAGTATTTATATGCATGAACAAAGAGGGTTTTTCTGCAAATCCGTAATCCTGGATAATAGCTAAATTCGTTCGGCAGGAAAAAAACATTGAACGGGCCGAAACTGCGCGGGGCAGCTCACAATGGGCCAAGGCCCAGCATCGGTGAGGAGGCCCAGCGGGGCGGATCTGGCGGCCCACGGCGAAGGCGAAGCAGAGGAGGGCTCGCGCGGGCGACGCGGCACTCGTCCACGCTGACGCTGGACCGGTCAACGCGGGGCGGTGCTCGTGCTCTCGAACGAGGACGCGGCAGAAGGCAGGGGTCGAGGCCGCCGGGGCCTGGACGACGACGCGGGACTTGACGGAGGGGAGCCGGTCTGACGAGGAGGCCGGGGACAGCTTGTTCTGGCCAGAGCCGAGGCAATTGGCGGCGGCGAACTCCTGCAGCACAAGGTGGTGCAGCGGCGGCGACTGTCAGAAGCAACCAGGAGCAGAGAGGGGAAAAGAAATGGAGAGAACGGAGGAGGCGGTCCGATCGGGAGGGGCGCCGACCTGCGGAGCTCCATCTCCGGCGCGTGGCGCGACCTGCCGGGGTCCTGGACGGCAACGCATGGGAGGCGGCGGACGGGACGGCTCGGGCAGAGGTGTCTGCGGGGCTGCAGGGAAGCTGGAGGACGACGGGGGTCCTTGGTGCAGGCGCGAGCGGGCGATGACGAGCGGAGCTCGACGCTGAAGGAGAGGGTGGTCTGGTGGCGCCGGCGAGGACGTCGACGGGGCAAGGCGGGGAAGGCCGGGAACGAGCAGATCTGAGTGTGGGGAGCTCGGATCCGGCGACGGACGAGGCTGAGGAGGCCGGCGACGAGCTCGGCGGCGGCTCCTGCAAAATGGCGGCGGCGCAGGGCTTAGAGGAGAGGGAGAGCACGGGAGAAAGGAGGAGAAGAGGAGGCGCGGGGCACTGCCTGGACGGGGGCTCGGCTAACTCCGGCAGGGCGGGGTTCGTCTCCGGCGAGCTCTGACCGGCGGGGAGGTCGCGGGCGGACGGAGCGGTCGGCGGGGTCGCGGTGAGGGAGCTCGGGCGGAGGAGCTCGCGAGCCAGGCGCGTGCGGGCTCGCGGGATCGGGCGGACGGCGGCGCGCATGGGCTCGGGCGGGCCTGCGGATGGGCCTGGAGGGCTGCGGTGGTTGTGGAGGCTGAGGGGGCGACATGGCGCTCGGTGGTTGGCTAGAGCGGGCGGCTGCAGCGGCGCTGACCGGTGGGGGTGCGCCAAGTGGCGGAGGGAGGCTGGTCAGCGGCGGATTTTGAGGTGGAGGGGGTTGGCTGAGGCAAATTTGATAACTTTGACCTACTAGTAACCATGCACGTGCAACGCACGTATTCATCAATAAATATAAACTTGACCATGTTGAAAGATTGGAAATTTAAATTTATAGTTGAACATACGAATTTTAACATTCCTTTCAAAAACAAAAAAATACATGTGGGAATACCTACTTCATATATGGTTCATAGATAGCTTGTGGAGGTCTCAAAAGAAATTCAACATTATAAATTGTAGGCTCCTCGTAGAGAAAGATCACATATACCCAAGAGCCATCTAATGTGAAAATCAATGATGTTACATCTGCTTTGAACGTACTATAGATGCAATCCATCAAATAGGACTATCCAATAGATTGCAAACAGGGCAGTCATGTCTGGCAATGACCTCAGTATCTTTGTTATTGCTGTCGGTGAGCACAACACAATAGCTGGTGGAGTTTCTGTCTCCCGTGCGCCACACAATCTCCGGTGGTCCCACCCTAAGCTAAGCTCGCCCGAAATCACAATTTTGGTGGAGAACATTGTTGTATCATCACTACTATATGAATTAGAATTTAGGATAACCGTCTTGCAAATAGAATAATCGGCTTCTCTGTTTCCATAAAAAAAAGTAAACACAATCCTTCATTATGTAACTGCAACTACCAACACAAGGCCATAATGGATCGGATTCCATCATGGTGACAGAGGCAATTTAACCAAACAAAAAAATTCCGTGAGGAACTGGAAAGCATAAAAGTGCATGGCTAATAATCCATACTTCGATCAAACCGCATTTAACCCGCACTGTTTCCCAACTACAATCTTCACAACTGGGAGAAGGTTTGCTTAAGATTATTTTCACTAACATTTGGGTCAAGCCAACTGATAAATACCTAATGACAATTAGACAACGTAATAAAAGAAAAGTTGTATTTAATGTACATTGCATAAGTTACAGTACTCATAGTTGTGTTTGTTCAAATCTCCATCTGATCGAGAGGATGAACCAGTAGACCCAAAAGTATGTAAGCCAACAATTTTCCAGTAAACAGAAATAAATAGTCACATCTACGCAAACAACATTAAATGATTCATGTAGAATTTTTTAGCCAAAGGAACATTGATAACAGCAATTCACATGTTCTCAGATTTTTTGACCAATCATTAATATTCTCAAAAATATGAAGCTATCCCATTTGTCACCAATACAAACCCATTTTCCAAAAAGGTAGTGCATAAAAGCAGCAAGGAATGAATGCAGAGCAAAAACAGTTTTGTACATAAATACTGCGAAGTGTGAACTATATTCTGAATGAATCTCCCTCCCAAACAAATTAAGAAGGGAAACAAGTCTAGATGCGTGATAAAGCACAAATCCATATCCCTTTGATCTACCAGTGTTAGCATCAATAACAACTTCTGTATCTTTGACAGAGGAGTACCTGCTGGAGAAAGTCTCCAGCATGCAACATTATTGACATCAAAGGCAAGATCGCCTACAAATATGGAATTATCTGAAGCAATGTCAGACTCCGAACTCATCTCCCCCATGCTAAATGATGCCCAACTTATCCTAAAAAGTTGGTCAGTACTTGGCATTATATGCCCAGAAAAAACATCAACTACTTTTTCAGTTGCAGCATGACTGTAGAACTCTACAAATCCGTATCCTTCTGATTATCTTTGCTTATTACAAATAAACTTGATCGCATCAACCTACATCAATTCATACATATTAGTATAAGTTTGACCTTGGATAATATAAGAACTGTAAATTGCATAAGAAGACACATTGCAATGCAGTCATCACACATTTATATTCCTCCACTAACTGGACAGTTCAAATTTCCAATTTTCAAGAAAATTTCAGTTGCAACAACTACAGAATGCAACCGAGAATTTACAAGACGTGCTAGGAAAATAATGATTATTAGCCAGTATGCATGCTAACTATATGGACTCATAATTGTAAAAAAAAAACATGCAGACTCATCTCATGTGTGATGACGCTTCAGTGGTTCTCTAGAAAGAGAAAAAAATAGTTTTAAACCTCAAACACAAAGAGAAACATATGGACTCATCTCATGTTTATTTATTTATTTGCTAATACAGGGGTGTAGCTCCATGCAGGTGTTTCTCAAGTTACAAAAAACTGTACAATATATAATGTCTGACAGCCTTCCATGTGTTGCTCTGCAGACTGGGATAGTAGAAATCGCTAGGACAATCAAAATATCAAAGGGTCCCTACAAGTACTAAAGTAAACCTCATGGTTGCACTTGCCTTGTTTCAGAAAGGGCTAGCAAATAAAAGCCTAACTATATAACTGAAAGGTCTAAGCCCACATGTCCTATGGCTGAATTTAAATCATTGCAAGTAAGAAGAAATTAAGCTGAAAATGGAAGGACAATGATAACAAATAGCTAGCAATACATAGATATTGTGGTTACGTTGGAAATGTGCACCCCAGGCTTGTATGAGCTCTAGAACACTTGATACAAATGAACACACCAAAAGTTAATGATCTGCAAAGACCACATCACAACAGTTGAAGATTGTGAATAATGTGAAACACTCGGTGTCAGATATCGTGTTGGTCAGAAGTTTCATAAGATAATAAGAAATACACATAGTGCTCTAAATTAACTCTATCGCTGGCCGACCAAATAGGTCGAGAAAGTAGCTCCCACACCCGCCTTCCCCACCATCATGGAAGCGGCATCGACGGTGGCGGCAGAGGTGCGGTGAACATAACTTGTCATTATCAATTCAGAGAAGCGGATAAAAGATTGCAACCAAACAACTAAGCACACGTTGCAAACCAAACAACTAAGCACACGTTTCTAGATGATATAACCAACTAAAAAGCAAAGAGAAGCTCAAGTTGAGGGTAGAACAAAGCATCTATATATACCTGTATCACTGATAAATAAAATCAAAATAAAGATGGTGCGGTAGTTTTTCAGACTCGATGATATGGACATGTTACTCACATTTTTGGACACCTTCTGTACAAGGTCACTGTATCTCAGATTTTCCAATCCATCTCGAAAAAAAATGCATCCCACAGGGTAAGGCAACAAGCTTATTGCAGATTTGTAAACATCAACTGAACATCCCTTTATCCCATCAGGCCCATTGTAGCTTGTATGAAGCTTCCCATGATACAAAACACCCAACGATGGGTTTCTCAACAGTCTGACCAGTTCCCAAATAACACCATGGAGTCTGTATATCGATTGCTTGTAGAGTCGGTTATCTTGAATGCAAGTTTTCTGGAGCAGCGGCGAGAGACCGTAAAAGTTTGAGCAATACCCGGTGGTTCTGAACTTGTGCCACGGATATTCAGGATGTCATAAGCTGGATTGATCAAACATAAATATAATTCTTGGCACTCAAAATATGTGGTGCTACACCGAAATCACTCACCATGATCTCTGGACTGAATTCAGAGTAGCGGAGCGCAATGTAGTTTTGCGACCAGGTGGATGTGCCACGCCGCTCCCATGCTATGCCTGAAGGCTTGTCAAATCAATGTTGTAAAAGATTGGATCTCGTCACCAAATCACCGCGGTCTCCAACGACAATGCTAGAAGAGAGATTGAAAAAACACAGTAACACGCATTGTCTTCCTTGCAGAAGTGTCATCAAATACCTAGCGTACAACCAGCCGTGCATACTCACCTGGTGGAGAGGAAGTAGGGCCTTGATGGGGATGTAGCGCGCCAGTTCTTCCTCCTCCTCATGTGGAGGCACGGGGGCCGGCGCCGCCTCTGCCGTCGCCCGGATCCAGGCCCAGTAGGCCGAGCACCCGGTCGGCAAGGCTGCGGCGAATCAGGGCCGAAGTGGGCGACACCGCGTGGGTGCCCGTATGAAGGCGACTACTCCTCATGCATCCATGACGGCGGCTCACCAAAGATGGCGGTGGGAGCCTCAAGTCCAGCCATGGCTTGTGTGTGGCTACTCTTCGCGCGTCTGGCGTCAGGCGGTGGGCTCTGAGGCGATGTAGTGGAGGGAGAGGCCGCTGGCGACCGAGGTGAGGTGTGAGTGGCAGGTAAGATGGGGGACGCGGTGGGCGGCGGCGGTGCTCCATGGGAGAGAGGAACAGGAGGCGGGGTTTCAGCCGATCGAGCGTGATGTACGGGGGTTATGGGTGGGCGAAGGGCACGAGCGTGGGGCGCACACGGATGGCAGAGTTTTCGTCCGCCCTCGTGAAGTTCTCTTGTTTAATAGTAAAAAAAAACGGTACAATATATAATGTCTCAAATATGGACTCATAATTGTAAAAAAAAAACATGCAGACTCATCTCATGTGTGATGACGCTTCAGTGGTTTCTAGAAAGAGAAAAAAGTAGTTTTAAACCTCAAACACAAAGAGAAACATATGGACTCATCTCATGTTTATTTATTTATTTGCTAATACAGGGGTGTAGCTCCATGCAGGTGTTTCTCAAGTTACAAAAAACTGTACAATATATAATGTCTGACAGCCTTCCATGTGTTGCTCTGCAGACTGGGATAGTAGAAATCGCTAGGACAATCAAAATATCAAAGGGTCCCTACAAGTACTAAAGTAAACCTCATGGTTGCACTTGCCTTGTTTCAGAAAGGGCTAGCAAATAAAAGCCTAACTATATAACTGAAAGGTCTAAGCCCACATGTCCAACGGTTGAATTTAAATCATTGCAAGTAAGAAGAAATTAAGCTGAAAATGGAAGGACAATGATAACAAATAGCTAGCAATACATAGATATTGTGGTTACGTTGGAAATGTGCACCCCAGGCTTGTATGAGCTCTAGAACACTTGATACAAATGAACACACCAAAAGTTAATGATCTGCAAAGACCACATCACAACATTTGAAGAGTGTGAATAATGTGAAACACTCGGTGTCAGATACCGTGTTGGTCAGAAGTTTCATAAGATAATAAGAAATACACATAGTGCTCTAAATTAACTCTATCGCCGTCGACCCAGCAGGGCTGAGAAAGTAGCTCCCACACCCCAGCGCCTTCCCCACCATCATGGAAGCGGCATCGACGGTGGCGGCAGAGGTGCGGTGAACATAACTTGTCATTATCAATTCAGAGAAGCGGATAAAAGATTGCAACCAAACAACTAAGCACACGTTGCAAACCAAACAACTAAGCACACGTTGCTAGATGATATAACCAACTAAAAAGCAAAGAGAAGCTCAAGTTGAGGGTAGAACAAAGCATCTATATATACCGTATCACCGATAAATAAAATCAAAATAAAGATGGTGCGATAGTTTTTCGGACTCGATGATATGGACATGTTACTCACATTTTTGGACACCTTTTGTACAAGGTCATCATATCTCGGATTTTCCAATCCATCTCGAAAAAAATGCATCCCACAGGGTAAGGCAACAAGCTTATTGCAGATTTGTAAACATCAACTGAACATCCCTTTATCCCATCAGGCCCATTGTAGCTTGTATGAAGCTTCCCATGATACAAAACACCCAACCATGGGTTTCTCAACAGTCTGACCAGTTCCCAAATAACACCATGGAGCTGTATATCGATTGCTTGTAGAGTCCGGTTATCTTGAATGCAAGTTTTCTGGAGCAGCGGCGAGAGACCGTAAAAGTTTGAGCAATACCGGTGGTTACGAACTGTGCCACGGATATTCGTGGATGTCATAAGCTGGATTGATCAAACATAAATATAATTCTTGGCACTCAAAATATGTGGTGCTACACGAAATCACTCACCATGATCTCTGGACTGAATTGAGAGTAGCGGAGCGCAATGTAGTTTAGCGACCGTGTGGATGTGCCACGTCGCTCCCATGCTATGCCCGAAGGCTTGTCAAATCAATGTTGTAAAGATTGGATCTCGTCACCAAATCACCGTGGTCTCCAACGACAATGCTAGAAGAGAGATTGAAAAAACACAGTAATACGCATTGTCTTCCTTGCAGAAGTGTCATCAAATACCTAGCGTACAACCAGCCGTGCATACTCACCTGGTGGAGAGGAAGTAGGGCCTTGATGTGGATGTAGCGCGCCAATTCTTCCTCCTCCTCATGTGGAGGCACGGGGGCCGGCGCCGCCTCTGCCTTCGCCCGGATCCAGGCCCAGTAGGCCGAGCACCCGGTCGGCAAGGCTGCGGCGAATCAGGGCCGAAGTGGGCGACACCGCGTGGGTGCCCGTATGAAGGGGCGACTACTCCTCATGCATCCGCGACGGCGGCTCACCAGCATGGCAGCGGTAGGAGCCTCGCGCGTCCCAGCCATGGCTTGTGTGTGGCTACTCTTCGCGCGTCTGGCGTCGGGCGGTGGGCTCTGAGGCGATGTAGTGGAGGGAGAGGCCGCTGGCGACCGAGGTGAGGTGTGAGTGGCAGGTAAGATGGGGAACGCGGTGGGCGGCGGCGCTCCATGGGAGAGAGGAACAGGAGGCGGGGTTTCAGCCGATCGAGCGTGATGTACGGGGGTTATGGGTGGGCGAAGGGCACGAGCGTGGGGCGCACACGGATGGCAGAGTTTTCGTCCGCCCTCGTGAAGTTTTCTTGTTTAATAGTAGTGTAGATAGGCGAAATCAAATCATAGAATGAACTATCTGTAAAACTATTTCACGCGGCTGACCTTTTTGTGTGACGCCTGACACGAAGGCGCCACACTACACTGTACACGGCCAACATCACACCCGTGTTCGTAAAAATTACTAAGTCGGGCAGTGTAGCGCCGAGAGCTAGGCGCCACACTATACGATGTAGCGCCTAGCTCCTGGGCGTTGCACTAGTGCAGCACCTAGCTCCCGGGCGTTGCACTAGTGCAGCGCCTAGCTCCCGGGCGTTGCACTAGTGCAGCGCCTGAGAGCTAGGCGCCACGGGTCAGCCGCGTGAAATATTTTCACGGACAGTTCATTCTGTGATTTGATTTCGTCTATAGGTCAAATTTGTCGTTGGCTGAGACTGGTGGCGGCGGATCCGAGGAGAAGGGGTCTAGGGGTAGTGGAAGAGATAGGTTTGTCCAAAAATGGACTAGGGGTTGTTTATATAGGGTAGGTGGCTAGGATTAGGGGGGTTTTAGGTGGTTTTCGGACCCTCGGATCGCGATCGTGCGGCTCCGGACAGAGGGGGACTAGATGGGCTGCAGGTGGGCTGTGCAGAAGGCCTTGGGCTGAGAGAAAGAAGAGAGAGGCCCGACAGCAGTTTTCGGAGACCGAAAACGTCCGATGTTTCATCGGCTATATTGCGGTTATATGTTTAACGTTGGGCTGTCAAACGGACTCCGAATGCGACGAAATTTGGCAGGCTGTCCACCTACGCTATAACAAGACCGCACGCCAACTTTCATCCCATTCCAAGAACATTTTTATGCCACTTATAAAATAATATGTCGGACGTGCCGCAGGCGCGTGCGAGTGTGTCGGGTCTCCGAACGGAGAACGGAAGGGACGAGGGAAGCCAATAATGAACGGATGCAAGTTTGAAAACATGAGGATGCAATGCAGATGATGCTATGAAGAATGCAACAGGCAAATAAAACACACAGCAACAATGAAATAACTGGAAGGCTTCTGGAGCGTCGGTCTCGGGTCGTCACACCGTTCCTCCTAGCTTAGATAATAAAGTTCAGGTTACCAAGTGATTCCCATACCGTCGCCCCGCTCCCCTGAGTTTTTAGATGAGGCATGTGGCGTCCCTCCCTCCCAGATCCACATCCCCTGCTCCAGAATGTTGCAGCCTAAGCTCGACCACCTATCCCAGGGAGCCAGACGAGCGTTCGGACAAGAAGAGGTTTATCATGGCCTCCCCGGTGGACGTTGGCAAGGTGGCCGCCGTTCGCCCCGACCTGTCGATTCCGGAGCAACACGTCTCTGCGAAAGCCGGCGAAGACGTTGACTACATTGCCATGTCGAAGGCTTCATGTCAATGGGCTAGCGTATTACTGTATCTCGGGAAAGCTGGCTACGACATCAAGCTCTTCGACAACGACGGCTTCATGCGGGCCATGTCACAGGTTAAGTGGTCCATCCCCAACCCCTCTGGTTCAACCGCCGTCGATCTCTTCGACGGCCCTGCCACTATTCTCCTCCGCCTAGCGGTCAAGGATTTGCGATCCTTATACGCCATCAAGCCCATTTTGTCATTTCTGAAGGACATGTTCTACGGCGGCGGCTTGGGATCCTCAATTGCCAAGTCAGATCTCATCGACCATGACCACGAGGAGGGCACCCACGAAGGTTCTTCCAAGGTGAAACAACCCATCCGTGACATCAGAGAGTGCACCATGGGTGTGTGCTCTGCCAACTGGAAGGATCCCGTCCATGAAATGTGAGGCAACATCCAATCAGCTTGCCAACCCATACCCTTTGTTGTAGTAGCATTTGCCGTGCGGTGCTTTAATTGTGCCGTGTTTAATTATTTCAGTTATGCAAAAATGTAGTGTTCAATAGGGCTATGTGATGTTTAAGTATGAATTGTCCACTTCAATTTCACGAATGGCTATATTTGGTTGTTTATAGTGAGTAGATGCCTTGTTTATCTGTATTTGGTTGTTAGGTTGGTTACAATGAGCATTTTTTCAAGAAGATGCCTTGTTTATATGTTTTTGTTCTTAATTTGGTTGCAGTGAGCATTTGTCCAGTTATCAAGCATATGCCTTGTTTATCTGTATTTGGTTGTTAGGTTGCTTTTTTAGTATTTGTCCAGTTTTCAAGCATATGCCCTGTTTATTTGTATTTGCTTGTTAGGTTGGTTGCAGTGAGACTCTGCCCAGTTTTCAATGGCTATATTTGGTTGTTATACTGATCATTTATGCCTTGTTTATTTCAGTCATTCACAATGTGTTGTTCATTATGTGCAAGTCGGAACTGTGCCGCTCGACTGCATCAATACCAGTTTGAACGGCTATATTTGCTTCTAGTTATGCCTGGTGTAGTTAACACATGCCCTTTATTTCAGTTTTACACATTTATCCAATGTGATGTTTAAGCATTACCTACGTTCTATTCATTTTCAATAATACCAGTTTGAATTGCAATATTTGATGGCTGTTAAGCCTGCTGTCGGTAACATTGCCTTTCATTTTATATCTGCTTTAACAACATGCTGAAACCAACACATTCAAGCTATCATTTGGAGATGATGTTGTTTACCTTCGCTATATTTGTTTGATGTTAAGGTTTGATGGCTGTTAAGCCTTCTGTCGGTACCATTGCCTTCCATTTTATATCTGCTTTAATAGCATGCTGAAACCAACACATTCAAGCTATCATTTGGAAATGATGTTGTTTACCTTTGCTATATTTGTTTGATATTAAGGTTGCTGTACTTATCATGCCTTTCCACTACTTATGCAGGACAACAACGGGAGTGGCCACCATTTTCCGCCGAGGTTAGCTTCATCCTAAACTTGTACTCCCCGCCATTCCATAATGTAGTGCATATAGATCCAGGCCTGGACACTTGTTAGCTTCTAATGTGGACTTGTTGCTTGTAGGTACATATGCCCTTGGAAAGGATCCATGCATCGACCCTTTTTGCATATGGGGCAATGAGATATTCATGAACAAGCATCAAGTGAGGAAACTGATAAGGATTATTAGCAAAAAGATACGAATGGTGGCAAGCAAATTATTTGTTTATGCTCTATCCAACACAATAGTGAGCTGTAGGGTGGTAACTACAAACTCTGTAGCCTTCTCTTTTTACTGCCCATAATGAGTTGTTAGACAACAATGTCTGAATCTTTTTCGTTCATAGTGGTTCCCGAAGCAGTTCACTCAAGATTACCTCGCAAAGTAGATGATTGGTGGACACATAATGAAGGTTAAAGTATTTCATCCAGACTACATGAGCATCGAGAAGTCGTAATGAAGACAGTGAAGGATGGACGGGCAGCCATCACAAGGGGTTGGCCTAGAGTCGTGCGCGCATTACGCATGGAGGAGGGCACAATATGGGCATTCCTCTTCACCTTCTCCAATGACAGAATGTCTTTCGCCTCTCTTCTGATCTTTAGTACAACTGCTTCATCATTCTTTACTTGGTGCTTCATAGTTCTTCAAGATAATGACATGTGCATCGAATTATGCATTCGTGGTTGAGCCTATATTTGTAATAAACATGGTTGGATATGAAATAAGTGATTGCCTACTTTCAAATTCAAAACATGTGATTTTTAAATTAGGGCTTACACTGCAGACGGTTTGCGAAAGCGAAACGTATGCGATAGACGTGGAGACCAGACACGTTTCTAGGATCCACTACGTGTGTGATCAATCTCCACTTCACACACGACATCCTCTTAAAAACTATTTGCTCTAGGCCACCTTGCTTAAAAACTGTGTGTGATGGACTGCCTTTGCCACACAGTTTCACTACAAAAAAAATACACTTTCGTGATGATACGTGTTTGTCACAGTAGGTCGCGTTTTTTGTCATGCATGTACATCCATGACAAATTTATGACAGAATCAAGATAGTCATACCTGTGCTGTCGTAGAAGTGATCCATGACATTACGAAAATTATCATTACGGAAGTGTCCACTTCCATGACGATAAATCGTGCGTCACAGAAGTGCTTTCGTCAAGGGTGACCGACACGTGGCATCCACCGTTACGGAACGCCGTTAAGCTATCGGGTCGAGTTTTGGATCTGATAACCCGTTAACAGCCCCGACCAATGGGGATTTTCCACGTGTAAAATCATCATTGGCTGGAGGAAACACGTGTCGGCTCACCGCTGGGACAGATGTCATCCACTCATTGGACAGAAGGCGCCTATGATACGTCGACACATGGCACAACCCAACAGAGGCCCATTGTTGTGAAAAGGCCGGCCTGTTTGACTTGGTCAAAAGGTGGCGGGCCGGCCCATGGAAAGCCTGTTAACGGCATGTTCGCATATAGCCCATTTACAGACCGCTAACCCAAAGCCCGTTATGCCCTATTCGAATTAGGCCTAGTAGCGTCATCTGGGCCATCTTCCAGCCACTTCACTCTCGCCCATGTATGGCCCATGACGTCTTCGGCCGATATGAGGCCCTATGTAACTCTTGGCCTATTAACGACCCGTGGTGAAATCGCCCGTAATGAACAAAGTGTATCACTTTACACCCATTAACGGCCCGTGGTGAAATCGACCCATATAGAACAAAGGTATCACTTTATACCCATTAACGGCCCATTATTCCGCTTGGGCCGTTTCCATATGTTATCTTTCGGCCTTCTCGAGCCCATTTATTCTTGGGCTCATTTCGATTCATTTACTTACGGCCCGTTCTCGTCATTTTCTGCTTGTGGGCCAAATTCAGCCCGTGGTTACAGTCGGCCCGTTTGTTGTCCGTTAATACATTGGGTCGTTTTCATAGCATCATCAAATACGGCCTATTAACGATGGCCCGTTATGGTCGGCCCATGAATGGACGATTCCAACTCTAGCCCGTTTACGGCCAGAATGCGGTCTGTTTGTCCCATGTTTGGCCAATCGATCATACGACCCGTAAAAGGCCCATTGATGATACGGCCCGTAGAAGGCCCATTGATGATACGTCCCATAGAAGGCTCATTGTTTCTACGGCCCGTAGAAGGCCCATTGCTTCTACGGCCCGTAGAAGGCCCACTGTTTCTACGGCCCGTAGAAGGCCCATCGCTTTCTGACGTGAGGCCCGGTGTCACCTCTTGTGGCGTTTATTGTGGCCTAGTTTTAAAAAATAGGTTATTGCATCCACTAGCAAACCGCAGAAAAAGAACTGCACTGACTACAAGCAAACAAATAAACAAGACAACAAGGAAATAAATAAGCAAGCAACTTACACTGGGCTATCATGGCTATTACACATATTACATCCATCGGGCATCAAAGTTCGCCACCGAGTAAATATAGGGAACACAAGAAGATATAAACGCCGCAGCAAAACAAGTCCAAAAGCTGAAACCACTTTAAGAGCTCAAGAAACAATATCTTGGGTACCCATAATGCCGGCAAGATGCTTAGCAAGCTTATTAACTTTCTCTTGTTTGGCGCTTAAGTCCTCCAAAGACTTGTTGTTGCACCGTAAAGTATGCATCTGAATTCTGCGAGGACTTCCTCAGTCCTTGACTTCCTGTCGGATAACATCTAATCGATGTCTTTCAACTTGAAGTTGAGACTCAAGAAGCCCGATTCAGGAACGAGTTCAAGAGTCAGTGCCCGGTGGTAGCCAAGAACTCAAACACTACATCAAGACATGACTTTGGGGTTGTCTCGGTGTCTTCAATATAGTTTTATCAGCTTTCTTGGAGACCAACAGGATGTCTCACTATCTTGAACCTTATCTGCATTACTTCCTTTACCATTGCATAACAGGTACTCTTCTCCAATATTTTATCCGCGTTCTAAAAGAGAAACAAAAAAACACATCTCAGGTTTACAATGTAGTATATGAAACTCATTTTGGTAAACCAATTCAAGAGTAAGGTGGACAGGATAACAAAGATGAAACAAACATATATCTATGTAGTATGGTCACTTTGTATGCTCTATATCATTCTAGTTTATGTTGCCAAATCAAGATAGATACAGTTCAATCATATCTATTTAAGACAAAGCAGCATAGACAGAATATAAGTGTGGGAAACTACACAGCAATAACAACACTTGTAATGTGCATGGCATGAGAACATAACTGTTTATTCAATTGAAATCAAATCAACATAGAGCAAGTTACAACAAAGAAACAGCCAAACACGTTGAAGAAACAGGTTTAAAACATACTGTTGCGCCATTGGAGTTTCAATTGCATCCTTCAAATTTGAAATTGGTTGGTATCGAAGAATACAGTGATGCAAGAGCAAAGTAGTATGAACCATAGGTACGGAACCTGACCTGAGAACAATTCTTCTTCTGCTTTAAGCGTTGACTTCGGGTTCGGAGTGGTGGTCCTCATGATTTGGGCACTACAGTTGCCTTACTAACTGCTCTTGTTTGGGTGCTCTGTGGTGGAGACGGTGTTGTGTCAACGGGAGCTGGGTGTCTATCTGCTGGGGTTAGAAGGGGTGTAGCTGGTTCTCTGTCCAACTGGGTAGGGGTACAATCTGCATGAGTGTGGGTTATGTGTGGTGGGGCTGGTTCTTGGGCAAGTACAACCGTGGTTCTATCTGCATCGATAGGTAGCACGATCTTTTCTGAAGACCGTGTTTTTACTCCCACAGATACTGCCATCACTCCCTCCAATTGAAATGGCTGATAAACAAGAAAAGTAATTGAATGTACAGACATTGTAAGATAGACAGGTGCAATGGATAGTAGGGAAGAAAACAAGGCATGAAATAATTCACATTTATGTTGTCTAAGCAAACATAATAGCAGGACATAATTTCACATATATGATTGCTAATTAAACAGGATAGCATGACACAATTTCACATGTATGATGGCTAACTAAACAGGATAGAATGACATACTTCAAAATATGATGACTATGTAAACAGGATGACATGATATAACTATACGATGTGTCTATTAAAGTGGTTGGCATGCCATAAATCACAAACATGCCGTCGATGGAAACATGATGGCATGATATAATTCACGGATAGAATGACATAATTTAAAATATGATGACTATGTAAACATGATGATATGATATAACTATATTATGTCTTTAGAAAATGGGTTGGCATGCCATAATTTAGATACATGTTGTGTATGTAAACATCATGGCATGGCATAATTCAAATATATGATTTATATACTAAGGAAGTGAGTAGAGGGCAATCGCATATATGATGTGTCAACTAAGGAGATGGCATTCAATATTGTGTATATGATGTAAAAACTAAGCATTGCAATACAACATATGCATTATATGAGTAATATAACCCTCCAAGTTTGAGCATACACCTCAGGGGGATAATAGGACTGGTCATCTGCCTCTAAATCCTCCTCTGAAGAGCTATCCGTAACCAGCAAGATATCTGCTTCAGCAGGTAGCATCGTCTGCTCTGAAGACCTTGTTTTCACTCCAGATTTCTCCATCACCAATTCAAATGGCTGATGCACAGGAAAGAGCAGTTGAATATACAAACATTGTCGACAAAAGCAATGAGAAATACAAAAAAAGGACGGCATGATATAATTCACATATATGACGCTTGCCTAAACAGCATGGCATTGCATAATTCACATACATAATGCCTTGCAACAAGATAACATTGCATAATTCACATATATAATGTCTTGCAACAAGATGGCATTGCATAATTCACATATATGGTAATTAGACACTAAACAGGTGGCATTCACACAAAGCATGTCTAAACTAAGCAAATGACATAGCAATGCAAGATACCATACGCACGATATGAGCAACATAACCACCTGCCAAGTTAGGGCATGCACCTCGGGGATATGACTGGTCATCTGCCTCTGAATCCTCCTCTCGAGGAGCTATCGGTAACCAAAGAAGACATGTGCTTCGTCGAGATAGCATTATGCGCTCTGAAGACCTTGTTTCCACTCCAGATTTTTCCATGACCGTGCGAATGGCTGATGCACAGGAAGAGTAATTGAATGTACTAAAATTGTTGACAAATTTAACACGTAATAAAAAATGATGGCATGATATAATTCACATATAAGATGATGGCTAACTGTGGTGGCATTGCAAAATTCACATATATGATGCCCGGCTAGACAAGATGGCATTGCATGATTCACATATACGATAAAGAAACTAAACAGATGGCATTGACACAAAGCATGTCTAAACTAAGCAGATGACATCTCTAATGTATACAGTAAGCAATGCAAGGCACCATATGCATGATATTACCAACATCAGCATGCCAAGTTAGAGCGAAGACCTCATGGGGTAAATAGGAGTGGTTTTCTGCTTCTGAATCCCCCTCAGAAAAATTATCTTCCTCTTGATTACGATCCGAAATGGGTGGAGGGGGGGCTGCCTTTGCGCCCACCATGGAACGACGTCTGCATGAAATTTCATTGCCACGCAAGGCTAGTCTCTTTTGCTCTACATGATCAGTTCCATTGTGTACAATAACTGACATGCATAGGAATAAAACATAGTGAGATTATGTAAGGAGTGCATGCACCAATCCAGAGTGATTGTAGCAAACCGTGGATAGACCCAAAACAATGATAGCAGTGCGGATAATAGCTTTAGTTAAAAAATACAGACACTGCTCCTTTAATGTTTGTTTGCACCCAACATGAAACTCATAGTAGACACCGGAGATTAACCAGATAGTAGACAGATAGTACTGATTGCTGCCCCAATATGTACCCCACAACCATTTAAAAACTCAAGTTTCAGCATTAGTTTGGACCTGAATCGGAGTCTAATAGGGGAACACGACGATAATGTAGCATGTCATCATATTAAGCGACGCATAACGTAAGTAGACACGGAAGAGTGCGACCTATCTTGCAGACCCGTGTAGTCCTAAAGGTCATCTCCTCAGTTGATGATGGTAATGCAGTTGTCGTGGTTGCCGGCGGCGGAGAAGAAGATCTGAGGCGGCGAAAGACAGTCTGGAGAGCGGATCCCTGCTGTGGTGAATCCTTCCGTCGTTGGAGCAGCTGAGCTGGGGTGGAACACAGCGCCGCAGGAGCATGAAAAACCACACAAGGTTTTCTTTGACACATATCTGTAACAGAAGTAATTGAGTAAGGGTTTGTTTGAATATGAGGATTCTAACAATGCAGGGATAGGAAATAGACAGGAATAGGATAGGAATGCACGTGCAAAACAGAGAATTTAAAAACACAGATTTACGCCAACTGGGTGTTTGATTCACAACAATTGGAATATCACAAGATGCAAAAAGCATGGTGAGATTAAGTCAAACCACAAGAAAATGTACGGTTATAATGCTATTATGCTACTATCTCTTAGTCTTGTGCTTGATGAATAGGAATATGAAAAGGAGGAGAAGTGGAAATTAGAATTCCCTACGGTTTTCTTTCAAGGATACAATAAATGAACAAATCCTACAGTTTTACTTTGCTCCATTCCTTTGCACCAAATTCATGAAAAGTAGTACCATAGGAAACTTTCCAATTCCTATGTTTTTCATTCACTTTTCCTTTCAAGCACGGGCGATTCTAGTAGGCAGGCTTGAGCAAGGAAAATCCTACACTAAAAAATATTTTTGCGCTTATTTCTATTACTTTGGACCCGGCCATCGCCATACTAGCTCAACTCCCAGGCCCATCGACAAATGCACAGCTCAAACGCGTAGAGATAAATAATGATGGCGTTCAAGAGAGTCCATCGCGGATAGCTAAGTTGCCTGGTACCTCACTGCTTGTCATATAGTAGGATAAAATAATCGTATTTCCCGTTACTACGAGTGCTCGGTGGACAATATATATAACATGTAGAGTAAAAAAGAGATGCAACAAGTGTACAACCTCTTTGGCGAAGCCATGTCGATCTCAGCGTGATTGGGTTGGCCTGTGAGGATGCTCCGGCTGACTTTGCTGTCGGAGGAGGGGAAGATCTTAGGCGTCTGGAGATGGAGCCGAGGTATCGCTCATTGTGATGGAGGGTTTAAATCGTTGGAGCAGCTCGTGAGTTGGACGACGCCGAGGTCAAGCAGGACAAGAGAGACAACGAACAACGTTAACCTGAGTGGAATTCTAATAGCATCTCCAATACATTACGTAAAATACATAACCACAAAGTGCTAGATGTAAAATACATCAGCCGCTCATCTCTGAACTTAACTGTCGAAACTGAACTTAACTATCGAAACTGAAATTAACTGTCGAAGCTGAACTTAACTGTCGAAACTGAATTTTGCTGTCGAAACTGAATTTTCTTTGTCGGCTGAACGCACTAGCAAGGTGAGGCTACACGTCGGTCGACTGACTTTTTAATCTCTGGTCAGTCGATTTTCCAGCAGTTGGATACAAAATCAAGGGCCTGCGGTTCATCTTCAACCTCCACCCCCCTGAGCCGCCAGCCACCACCGGCCAAACAGTAGCCCCCCGCCGCATGTCGGCGGCGGTGTCATCGCCTGCCCCGAAAACACTCCCCACCGCCGGTCCGCCGCCGCCCCGGCCATCCCTCTAGGCCCCCCATGCCGAGCTTTTTCTCCGGCGATCCCCACGCCACCGCCCCGCCAACGCCCCGCCACCGCCGGCGACCCCCGCCCCCATCCTGAACCCTAAGATAGATAGTGGGGTACCTCTCCGTGAGCCCCTTCCCATTGCGGCTGGTTCTTCCTTCACCCGTGAGCCCCCCACCGGAAAATCGGCTGACCCAAAAGTCAATTTAGTCGATCAAGTGTAGCTAAATTGGAGCAACATCGCAAGCAAGTGCAAGAGCGAGAGAAGCGCAGCGAGCAAGAGCAATAGCAAGAGCAGACCACCTTGAGGGAACCGAGAGCAAGAGCAGAGCAGCAGCGCGAGCGAGAGCTAAAGCAGCAGCAACTCCTACTGATGTGGACGTCGCCGCCGAGGGAGCGACGCCGTGGAGGAAGTGGCCGGCGACGCCGCCGTGGATGGAGCCGCACCATGTCGGCTCGGGACCGAGCGCCGGCAGCACCGTGAGATCGAATCAAGAAGAAAATGCGGCGATTGGTGTACAACTTCTTTGGTGGCGCCGATTAGGCCGCAGCTTCATCCGAGGAAATGCTGATGATGATGCTCTTCCGGTGGTGCAGGTGAAGACGGCGGTGTGGGAATGGAGGTGGCACGAAAGAGGAGGGGAACGTCAGGGCAGCTCCTTGGAGGTGGAGGACGGGGTGGCTGAACCGGCGGGACGATGAGATCGATGACGGATCCTCATTCGTTACGGTGGATGAGGGACGTCGAGGTGTTGCTGTGGAGGACTTCGTCGGGGAAGAGGCTCCGGCTGGGTGGCGGACGGAGCAGGGTGTGGGGTTTCGTTGCCGGTTTTCGCGGCCTCGGTGTACGAATGGGTGGGCGGATGGGATGGCAGTGGGGAACCATGGCTTAGAGACGCGCTTGTCCGAAATGTGAGTAAGTTATGAAAGTACCCCCCCCCCCCCCCACCGATTTGAGGCGGTTCTTTCGGTTCAGGGGTACCACGGGCATTTTGCGTGTCGGGATTTCACAGGAGGTGGGAGTTTTCACGCGCGTTGTAATTTTGGAATAGCAAGGCGCGGGTTGAGATGGAGGGAGTTGTCGGAGCACAACGAGACAAAGATATATCTTAAATATTTCGGGCTAACAAGGCGCAGGTTGAAGAGGCGGGAGTTTCGCAGCACGATTGAATTTTTGGCATAACAAGGCACGGCTTGAAATTTCGGAAGAACAAGCTTAACGTGTACCCCAAAAAAAAGACAATTTGCACCTCAACACGCACAACACACACACAAACACCATTTAGAATAGAGTAAGGTACACGTGCATTGCACGCATGATATTGGGCAACCAAATTATGAATAAATACCACATTATAGCATGCAAGCTTTGAGTCATATATGCATGATGTAGATGTTCGTTTAATTCTTATAGTTCATTTCATTCAAAATCATCTAGTTTTTATAAGAAAGCTAATCTATTTTAAGATTCATGAAATTGTGCGTTGTAAGACATAAAGTAAAAACAAATAATGGCAAATCATGTAGAAAAACATTTGGGCAATTCTGATACGGAAGATTCTAGAACAAATAAGAAGTGCTTGTGTTTTGATGTTTGTGCATTATGCTTAAGTTCTACCATGGAGTCTTCTAGATTATACATGTGGCAAAATCTGGTGGAATCTAGATGATATCCAACGGCCAATAGTGCTCAAATTTGCCATCTTTGGACCATCGGATTCGCCTCATCCAACGACCATCTTTCAAAGTTAAAGTTACCCGCACACAATATAAAAAAATATATAATATAATATATTTATATATAGGGGGTATAGATATAGACATGTGATGCGAAAGCCGCCCATCATCTCCAATTAGAATAGTGTGTCCATGCACGGATGCGACGTGGCCAAATGATGTCTGCCATCGGTATCTCAAATTCAAATCAGTCTGACCTTGTTCAATGTGTATACATTACAACATGCTCGTTTCCAAAACACACCGCGCGAATCTCTGTTATATTCACGCATGCATGGGTTTCAAACATCAGGATCTCTTATTCAAATATTTGAATTCAACTTTACATTGATTATGACCTCACCTATTCTTTTACACCCACACAGTAGTCTTCTCTTTATAATTGTACCACTAACTTTCTCTCGTGCATGCATGCATACACACTACTAGTCGACATTATCCATCGCACACATGCAATCTTTTTCTTCAGGTCGGTCTCCCATGAAGGCACACCCACACACATCCCCCTCTCTATCATATCGGGCATTCTTTATCTCTCACGCGTGCATGCGCAACGATCGATGTTCCTCTATGCATGTGTGTATATAGCTAGGTCTTTCATAGTTTTCCACACAAACCGATCAATCGATATATCCAGTGAGGTCTCACCCTCTTTCCCACGTCCACATTGATCAATCTATACCTCTCTATATAGGATTAACATATATAGCTAATACACCCACATTAATTATATATCCAACGTCCCTTCTCATCATCCATGCCTTCCGCTTCATCTCTCGACGCATGCACAATGGCGAAGACAGGCGATAAGGGCCCTGCCCCTAACATCACTATATATCGAGGCTAATATGAATGTGATCATTAGACAATTCCTGCTAAAAAGGTTTAATTTCATGAATTGACCCTCCTCGTAAAGGATTAGCAATGCTTGGCCCCTAGCTCATTTATTTTTCATGGCTCCGCCATCAAGGCAACAACGCACGTGTTCGCCCCTCTCTCTAAATATAGATCTCGCACTTGTGCATTCCTTCATAGTCTCCCTCCACTCGGCCCCTCGCACCATCTTCTAGCCCCCACCGGATTTTGCCACATGTACAATCTAGCAGACTCCATGGTTGAACTTAAGCATAATGCACAAACCTCAAAACAACAGTGGTTCTCTTTTGTTCTAAAATCTTCCATATCATAACTGCCCAAACTTTTTTTCTAGTTGAATTGCCATTATTTGTTTTTACTTTATGCTTTACAGCGCACAATTCCATGAATCATAAAATAGATTAAGGGCTTCTTTGATTCAAAGGATTCTCAAAGGAATTTCGGAGGATTCTAATCATTAGGAATTTTTCCTATCTTGGTTGTTTGATTCAGTAGGATTGTAAACCATAGGAAATTTTCCATATGATTCATTTGCTTTGGATTTCATAGGAAACATTCCATCCACTCAAACCTCTTTGAAAGAATTCTGCGTTTTTCCATGCACAATCAAACACTCGTACAATCCTGTAGGATTCAAGACGACATTCCACTATAATCCCATGTTTTTCCTATTCCCGTGCTCTTAGCTTTTTTATAAAAACTAAGAGGGTGCTTGGATCCAAGGGACTTATTTTAGTCTGACTAAAAATAGTCTCTTTAAGAGACTAAAGTTCCAAGCACCCCTGACTAAAGAGGGGCTAAAACTAGTCTTGAGACTAAATTTTTTTAGTCCGGGGTACCCCTACTAAAATGTGGATTAGTCCTCTCTCTCCTCATTTAACTCCTCTCCTTTAACACGGGCGAGTTCTAGATTGGAGGGTTTGGAGGATAATAAATGCTCATTAACTTGATTTTAGTCTCCTTAGTATTTGGATCCAAGAATGGATGAGGCTAGCATGTTTTAATCTCACTACTTTTAGTCATGGGACTAAAACGTATCCAAGCACCCTCTAATTGATTTTGAATGAGATGAACTATAAGAATTAAACAAAGGGCTACATCAGGCATATATGACTCAGAGCTTACATGCTATAGTGTGGTATTTATTCATAATTTGGTTGCAAAATCTGATGCGTGCAATGCACGTGTACCTTACTAGTACTTCGAGTATGTGCAAAACACATAAATTAAAATACCAATGGCATGCTACACAGTGTCTCTCTTACAGTTCATGAAGCCATGTGGCACATGTGGAGGCGTTGTCGCGACCTCCTTGCGTGGATTGATCACAGTGACGTGCTACTGGTTCCAGAAGAATGTACTCGTCCTTCCTGAGCCATAATGGCGGTACATGCACGAAGCGCAGATGTGCACGCACGCCACGCACGCACTCATTCCCTCGCACGCACACGCGGGTACACGGGCAGACGCAATTTTGTACCAAGATCCACCCCATGTGATAATTTGACGCGTGTAAAGTCGTTCACTTCATTGATGGTCAATTAATACAGCGCATGCAAATTGAGTGGACGTGAGGGCGGAAGAAAGACATTATTACTCCACTGCGCGCATGCGAGTAGTTAAATGTGGGTTGCTAAGTAGTACTTCCATTGGTCTCCTTCGTACTTTGTGCCAATTTCTGACAGTAACATAATATTTACGCATATGAGCAGTGTATTACTTGAAATTTATGTTCCGCTAAACTCATCGGGAGCCGTTTCGGGCCTCGAAACCAAAACCATTAATTAATCTTTACCTTGTTCCCATCACATTCGAAAGCCTGCTCACACCTACTAGTACGTACCAAACCTGAACGTGTTCCCACTATGCAGGTATTAGTAATAGTGCTAGTACTTAGGTTATAAAAAGGGAACTACCTAACGAAAATTACTCTACCTTTCCTCCTCATAAGTGCTTCTTCTTCATCCGTCGTTGCCATGGCGGTGAGCGAGCTCTAGGTCGAGAACTACTCGTAACAAGGAGGCGGCAACCAAGGCTACGGAAAAAAGAGGGCTTGCCGCCACGCAGAGACCTCGAAAGATCTCTCACGGGCGGCGATGGCTCCTGTGAGCGCCCTAGCCGCGGAGGCAAACATGCCGAGCCGGGCGGAGCCGAGTCGTTATCCCTCGACGGCATGCCCGATCAGCTCAATAAGCACCTCAATAAGCGGAAGGAGTTCATCCAAGGATTGATGGAGTTGTTGAAGGAGAGCCTCAACGACATGCCCGTTGAGCTCGATTAGCGAGGGAGTTGACCGGCTTGGTGATGTCTTGAAGAAGAGCATTGCCTCGGAGAAGAAGGCGACCGGCGAAATCCTGCGACTTCAGGAGGACAAGGCGAAGCTCTGCCACGAGATCGACCTATTGAAGGAGAAGAACGCCGGCTAGAAGAAGTTGCATGAGAATAGTAGTTCCTCGATGAAGATGCTGCAGGCCCTCGTCATGGAAATGTAGGAGGAGTTGGCGAAGCTCCGCATCGAGCACCGGCTGCCGGTCAAAGGTACGTAATGCGGCCGTGGAACAGATGATGAAGGCTCGCGTCAAGAAATCCGTCATGGACAGAATGAAGAAGATGGCGGAGGAGACGCGCAAGGAGATGGAGGTCGTGGAGGCGATGAAGAAGCGATTCACGACTCATGGGAATTAGATCATTTGGGATGATAATCTTCCTTCTTCTTTTGCTGTTGTGTTTCATCTTTTGCTTCGGGTGTTTCACCGCACGTGTCACGTTCTCTGCGAGGCATGAATAGTACAATGGTTTTTTTGAGGGAATGAATAGAACAATGCTAACAATGAGATGACTAGCAAATTAGATCATTTTTTATCGCCATATGGCACTGGGCTGCCGTGTTTCGTGCTCCTCCGTCGTAGTACTACTCCAGTGGAAAACTTGAGTATACCGCACGGTTCTTTACTCCTCCTCGATCAGGTCATCGCCGCATTTATACGAGCAGTCAAATCACAAGGCCCCGCCTTCCAGCAGTAATGAGTCACAAATCACAAAGGCCTCGCCTCGTGAAACCGACCAAGCTAGACTGCCCCGCCTCTAGCCTTTTAAAAAATGTATACTTTTGTACAACAAGAGTATCGATGGATTGCGCCATGGAGCAAAACTTGAAATTAAAAAACGGTGGTACATATAGAGAGCGTTGGTCGCCAAATTATGCATATAGTACTATTAAAAGGCTAGTCATAATAATGGTGTCCAAAGACAACCCACCCTCAAATAAAACTAAGCACCACAGAATTCTTTGACAAAACTAAGCACCACTGAAATTCTTTGACAACTAAACTGCTGGCTATATGATGTTGGCCATATATATTGTAATTATATAATGTGAAGAAACGAGTGGTAGTACTATACCAACTAAAAGATGAAATGTAAGAAATACTAGTATATGCGTCTTGAAGAGTTAAAGTAACAAGAAGAAACATAACATAGTTACATTGGGGCTCAGCACAACACACCCCTCAAATTAAATTAAGCATACCTGAAATTAAACTTTGTAACTATCCCGGTAGACACTACATTAGAACCACCATGAGCAACGACACTGCCACCTTACTCGGAGTCCTCGTCCACGTCCTCGACTTCGTCCTTGTCCCTCTTCCTCTTGGCCGATACTTCTTTGCTTGAACCGCCAACTTGGCTATTGCTCTTCATCCAACCCTTGTAGATATTGAAACAAAGGTAGCCATCGATTGCAGCATAGTGGATGTGGTCTATATCTAGTACATTCCGCTGCCATGCATGACGATGAAACGTGTATGGAGGTTTCTCCAGTTTACCGTCTGAAGGATGAACCATGGCTCCTGCCAGTGGTCAAGATTGAAGGTGACGAGAGGACACCAACCGATTCTTTTGGAGGTCGAAGGTGTTGCCTACAACGAGGCCTATCCGACGGAGGACTTCTTTGTCGTTACCAAAGTCTACAGTAACGAATTTGACCAGGTTGCTCTCGAGGAAGTCCTTAAAATCCTGGCACTCAACGTCGGCATGGCATATGTGGTAGACCAAGCATAACTCATGCACGCAAACCTGCATCACGACGGTCTTCTTCCTCTCTTCGTCCTTTAGATCCTTCTCTCGTCCCAGGACTATGGTGTACTCAACATCTATCCCAGCGACCCACTCATCATCTGAGTCTTCGAACATGCGTCTGAAGAGAGAAAGGCATCCTTTCACCATCAGCGGAAGAACGGGTGTAGATGACGCCGAACTCATCGCCGGTGATGGTTACGACCTTGTACTCACCACCAATCGGGGAGATTTGGGATGCCATGGATTTGGGAGGAGGGTTAGGATTAGTGGAACTGCCAGTAATGTGAATGGGCCAGGGACGACTAGGAAGCGAACGCCGTAGTATTAAAGGACGTGTGGGGACGAGTAGGAGCGAACTGCCGTCACGCGAACGGGTAGTGGTAGCTTTCCATTCTCCCATGATACGGGCTTCCGAGAGCCCTTGGATCTGAGATCGAATGGTTGCATGGCGTGATTCTAGACCTATGGGTGAATATCCTATCCTGGAGGGTTATTCTGCAAATTTTCAGCAACTTAGCATGCGCCTTTTGATCTCAGATCCAAGGGCTGCCAAAGAGCCCATATCATGGTCGTGCCTACCACGACACAGCGTCGCTTCATGGCAGTCGCACCCTTGGAGATTTAACACGGTGCGTTAGGCTATCTGATGTTGGCATGTCATACATAGTCATCACTTAGTCACTCATACTACAACATGGTTGGCTATAAGTGTATTTTTTTACTCCTCTCTATCTCTTTCTTCGTACTCCCTCTGTCCCATAATATAAGAATGTTTTTGACACTAGTGTAGTACCAAAAACGTTCTTATATTATGGGACACAGGGAGTATTAATATCTATTGCGTTTGCCAAGGAGTGACCTCTTCCAATGAAATGGTGTTGCTAAGTTTGCTTCATTTAATTAGCTATAGACTTAAAATTGTCTTTTCACCTAGGTACACGCGCTTAGCACCGTTTCTTCCTTGGGTCACCAAACTAGTCTCTCTCTTCTTGATTAACTTGCCGCATCAGACTTTATGCCTATGTGGCAAGCTTAAGCACCAGAGGGAGCAAGTAAAGGTGCCCGTCAGATTTACGGAAGAGTGAAATGCATTGATCGGGGTGTTGTTTATTTTGACAAAGGATGTGGGGGCATCTCATGTGTAACAGGTATCGATAGGTTTCTTCGGATATTATTTCATCTCTAGAGCTCAGAAACATCCGGGTGAAATAGATAAAAAATTATCTTTTGCAAACAAAAGCGTTCAACTGTTCAACCTGCATCCAAAACTTGTGAAGAAATAACTCTTATTGTGCTTTTGCAGGAAATGGTTCATCATAAGTCTTTCACCGGTACTGTAGTAAAAATTCATACATGGAAGATTCTAGACTAAACCATAAATGGATATACTTTTATTCATGCGCGATACTCCAATAGAGCAAGATCATGCATGGAACTCTCCACATGCTTAGAAAGCGGATTACATTGAGCGAAGACTAATGATCAACATTTAACTTAGTAATGCATATGTCCAGGTGAACCTCGTTGGAGTCCCCATGCACATTGTTGGGGGTCAAATAATACCATGCGTCTTCCATGTCCACATCGGCGGGAAGGTCCCAGCTCGGCAGAGTTCAAGTCAGCTTGACGTAGCCAGTGTCGCCGCCCACAGACCTCCGAGGGGTAGTAATAGTGAGCACGCACCCGTACATCGGCCTCGTGTCAGTCTCAGCGTCAGCGGCGTCGCCCCTGACGCACACTACAGAGATGTGGCGGCGGCCTGCGCGGGCCTCGCCGATGGCCACGATCAAGAGGAAGACGCTGCCATCCTGCTTCGAGACTAGTAGGCGGCGCTGATCCTCCAGCGACTCCGGCACGGTGAACGGGTAGCACGTCTCGTACTTGATGTTCTTTGCCAAGGGCCAGTAGTGATCGCCACACGCCTACGTCAGGTGATGCACGATGTCCGCCGGCGAGCCCCAAAACGGCACCGGGCACTCATAGCAGTAGACGAAGGGCTCCTTGGAGGCATCGACCAGGCCGTCCATGAAATGGGAGTGGCTGTAGGGGATGTTCCGCCAGTTGAATATATGAGCAAGTTACTAAGAGATTTACTACAAAATAAATCATGACGGCTATAACAAAGATTAAACTAATCATGCGGACTAGCATAGTAGATGAATAGATCGAGTCTAGGACACAAAGTAGAAACATGAATTCTACCACGATTTCGAACAGGAAGGACAGAAACACATACGGTGCAACGGGAGCAGGACCATTGGCGTTGAGGTTGTCGCCCATGTCATTGAGGAAGAGGTTGCCGAGGTCGGGGAAGAAGCCGCCGTCGGTGAAGTCGTGGCTGCTAGCAGTCGCGAGAGTGCGCTCCCCAAATGTCAACAACGCCCACCGAATAGAGCGCAGGAGGGAGTGGCTCTAGGGACGTTATGCGCCACCGAATGGAGCGCAGGAGTAGCCCACGAAGCGATGACGGTGCTCCTCCCTAGTCTCTATTCTTATCTCTATCTCTACTACTCTTCTTTGTTTTTTATAATATACTAGTTGTAGTTGTCAAATCGAATAGTACTGCGCCGTCCACTGAACGCCCGGCTGAACACGCCTCCTCGCCTCCATTAGACCCGCAAGCAAACCGAGAAACCTACTCCAGCCCGTGGGAGGAAATTTGCCGGTTGCCGCGGGAGGGTTATTCTGGAAATTTTCAGCAACTTAGCATGCGACCGTTTGATCTCAGATCCAAGGGCAGCCAGCACCCCGTATCATGGTCGCACCTACCACGACCGTTGCGTCGCACGCGCGGTCGCGTCCTTGGAGATTTAACATGGTGCGTTAGGCTATCTGATGTTGGCATGTCATACATAGTCATCACTTAGTCACTCATACTACAACAAGGTTAGCTATAAGGTTGGCTATAAGTGTATACTCCCTCCATTTCTTGATATAAGGTGTATAGATTTTGGAGAAAAAGTCCGAAATATAAGGTGTATTGCATTGCACCACTCGTTTGGATAATTTTTTTAGGGATTTGATTACATTTCTTTATATCATGTAACCTCCTCTATTTTCTCATGTCAATTATTCATGCGTAATCTCACTCAAAACTTGTGAAATTTTCCCTCCACATGCGTTCTTTAATTTCCGTGCCAAAAACTATACACCCTATATCTAGGAACGGAGGGAGTATTTTTTTACTCCTCTCTATCTATTTCTTCGTACTCCCTCCGTCCCATAATATAAGAACGTTTTTGACACTAGTGTAGTGCCAAAACGTTCTTATATTATGGGACACAGGGAGTACTAGTATTTATTGCATTTGCCAAGGAGTGACCTCTTCCAATGAAATGGTGTTGCTAAGTTTGCTTCATTTAATTAGCTATAGACTCAAAATTGTCTTTTCACCTAGGTACACACACTTAGCACCGTTTCTTCCTTGGGTCACCAAACTAGTCTCTCTCTTCTTGATTAACTTGCCACATCGCACTTTATGCCTATGTGGCAAGCTTAAGCACCTGTAGGAGCAAGTAAGTACAATAGTGCGCTTTACTTGGCATTTTTGCATATGTGGAGGAAAGAGAGGCAAGGAAAAAGTGGAGAAGTGGGCTCTCATGCAAGAGCCAGCCTCTACTACATGGTGGAGCATTGGGAGAGGCACCTGTATGGAGGTGGTCAGGAATCGGGAGACTCACACCGGTCGTAGCGCCGCAATTAAAATGATAATGGCAAGTCAAATCACGAGGCCCCACCTGTCCAGCAGTAACTCGCTATCAAATCACACAACCCTACGTTTGCAGCAGCCTAATCCCTCGTCTTCTCGCGTCTCTGTCGAACCGACTAGGCGGAACTGCCCCGCCGCCTATCGCGCAGGAAAAGGCCCGCCCTCGACTTTTAAATAGTATACAGTATACTAATTTTGTATCCATGGATTGCGCCCGCGCCATGGAGCAAAGCATCTAGAAAACGGTGGTACACATGTACGGAGTATACAGCACGCCCGTCGCGTTCGCGTCGCACCCTAGACGGTCGGTCGGTCTGGCACGCTGCTCTCCGAATGGAACACGCATCATATTGCGTTCGCACACACATGTGGGACGGCAGTTGAGAACCGACCATAGGCACACTCCCCGGCCCTGCAAGTCGGGTGACTTAATAGAAGAGGGAGACGAGCGATAGTACTAGAGAAGTGTTGTACTACCTACGTCCTGGTTTATAGGTCCCTTTTATAGTTTGTGCCAAATTTTGACTAAAGATTTAACTAACAAAATGTTAATGCATGTCAAGAAAAATTATCTCATTGGATTCATATTTGAACCTAGTTTTCAAAAATATAATGTTTGGTGACGTGCTTCGGATCACTGCGAGGGTTAAATAGCGACAACTGAGTTGGGCTAGTCATATGGGGCACATGCACGAACAGTGACTACTCGGCTGCCATCTAGGTCAAGCCGGCTATGTTAATTAGGACATCTATCAACGTACCCCTTTTCTACGAGTTTATCTTTAATTTGAGCTTTGTTCCTCGTCTAGTTTGTCCATCGGGATTCATGTTGTCTCCTTTGGGCAGTGAGGTTATGATTTCTTGTCATGTGGCATTTTTCGTGTTATATGTTATAATCCGGCGCTTCAGATCAAAATGAAGACAGCCGCGCCTCCGGGCCACGTGCATGAAGACTTCTCGACAGTCATTGACGAGGTTAAGCCGGCTCCGGTAGACAAAAGAAAACTAGTACTACTCCACTATATAGGCAGGAGCCTCCGCGCTTGCTTGCTAGTGTTGCTCTCTTCACACTGTCTCAACCTCTCCAGATCTAAACACGACAGCGGTGACCACACTCTCTCTCTCTCTCTGCTCACCGCTAGTCACAGATCCAGCCGGATCCTCTCCGCCGGGGAAGGTGAGAAGGTGCAACGTTCACACGGTCGTCCTCGGCGACAGCTCTTACCCACTTCTGGGCGCGTCCTGATCAGCCTGCCTTGTTGTTCTCTCCCAAGCACCGCTGGCGAGGGAGGGCCTCCGACCCCTTCTTCCTCGCTGCCGTAGTGTGGGAAGATCCGGCCTCCCACCGCCCACCTAGCGACATCCCGGCGACCATCAGGTATAACTTCCTTCGAAACCGGCCTTCCTCTACTTCCCGAGCTCCTGACGTCGCTGCATTTGTATCTTTTACTATTCTCAGGCCCCCTCGTAGATAGGATCGATTGGCTATTCGAAAACCACCTAATTTTTTTATGTTTAAGAGGTAAAACTAGTTCATGCACTCGAATCTAGTACTACTTGGTTCAAACAAGGAAGAAAGGGGTGGGGGTGGGGAGGATTTGTTACTGAATCTAGGACTTGGTCGAAAAGAGGAAATAATGGGGCGAAAAGTAGCAGAGACCTGCTATCCAACCTGGTCTCTAGGTCTAATAGGGAAATAAAGGGAAACGCAGACAAACTCCATATAAACCCGATCTATTGGTTGAAAAAGGAAAGAAAGGGGGACTGGGGACAAGTCAATGTAGTAAGTCCAAGACTAGATTTGCTAGCCTCACACAAGATAAGGTGGCTATACCGAACAAAAATGGGACCAACCCTGGATATCCTGTTCGATGTTTGTTGCCCCGAGCCACTCTTATGTAATGCCACCGTAAAATGTAGCAACAGCCGTTAAAAGTAAGGACACGTTAAACCAATGTTGTTTTCAATGTAATTCCTCCAGTAATATGAATCAATGGCATTTATTTACATGTCCTGCTAAAATTTCCCATTAAGATAAGTTGGTTCTTTTCGTTAGAAATGCAACTGTCCTGGTCCGCCTACTCTCCCGTGCCCAAAGTAATGTCGTATTTAATGGTTTTCATAGTTAATCCTAATGCCCACACTAATATCTAGCAATGCCACTGCTTTAGAAATTGCTACTATCCTTGTAGGATTTCCATTCAGATAAGGAACATGCTTCTTTTCATTTGATGCATGTTTCATCACTTGTTAGTCACCCTCCTTTCCACCTTTTTTGTGCAAACAGAGATATACATTTCACGCTCGATCTTAGTTGAACTACACAAATGATATCCAAATTATAGTTGAGCATTCCAGGAGCTTCACAACCAACCTTGATGTTGCTCAATTTTATTGCAACTAATGAAGAAGAAGCTCTGTGGGTTTCGTTTTCTGATGGAAATGGAACCGGGGCTGGAGCCCTTTTCTTAAAAAAAAATTGAAGAAGCTGCTAGCTCACGGGACATTGCTTCATTTTAGGTGAACTGCACCAAAAGGTCCCATGAATTGAATCATCCATGTTGGTGACTGAAAGAGCCAGCTTCAGCATCCCAGTCTAAGCACCCCCGGCCTCCATCCTTGCGATGCACGGTACACCTCGTTTGCCACCTGCTCGACCCTAGTGTCACTGATAAAATGAAGTAATAATATAGTTAAAATAGAGCGAGTGTCATCTCTATCATTTCATTTCCAATGTAGATAAAGAAAGTGCTTCTCTTTGTTAAAGTATGTTTCATCAACTAGTCCAATTGTTAATGTTTAAGCGTTTCTGCAAACTAGGGTGCTTAATTTTAGTTGATATGTACAAAAATAGAGATTTGAATGTCTCAAGGCGCCTCCTTGTACTACCGCTGTACACCGATGTTCATCATCGGAAGGTGTATCTGGGAGACTTGGGGCGATGTCCGATATGAGGCGTGCAGTATGAGGCGTCAGCAGGGCCCATATCACCCTCGCAAAGATGGCATACTATGATACTATTGCAATATTTTCTTCTATTTATTTTGTGTGTTTCATCAACTAGTGCCACTATAATGTAATCACGCTTTTTCATTATCTGTGCAAACAGGGTTATTCAAATTTGCATTTTGGTGGAACTGCACAAATGTACGTATGGAACCGGCATATATGCAGAGTGCGAGGTGTGCCAAGTAAAATTACCGACACCAACCATGCTGCATGCACGCATTGGCATCCACCACCACCAAAGGATGTGTGGCGCTCTCTCGTGGGACGGATCTTTCTCGGCAAAGAAATCCTCTAACCATATACTAGTAGCTTATATTGGCAGTTTTCTAGGGAGTACTCTTTTCCTAAAGAAGCACCAATCTATTTTTCTTTATTTGTACACTATGTCACAACTTTGACCCAAAGGTCCAGAGCTATTTTAGGGTGATTGGCGTAGTACTCGGAGACTGATTGTAAGCATGATTTTTATTAGTTGTCACACTGATTGTGAGCATGAGCAGATGGAAGATTAGGTTAGTGCGAAGCTTACCTTAAACCCTACCGACGCCATTGAAACGAGGCGAGCGTCGAGGGAATCGTGGAGAACGGCGGGGAAGCGACGTCGCGCCATCCGGCCTCCTCTTGCGGTGGGAGAACGAATACTAGTCTCCCTTTTATTCTCCCTTTTATTCTGGGTCATAATTGACCATGATTTTTGTTGGAAATATGCCCTAGAGGCAATAATAAAAGTGTTATTATTATATTTCCTTGTTCATGATAATTGTCTTTTATTCATGCTATAATTGTATTATCCGGAAATCGTAATACATGTGTGAATACATAGACCACAATACGTCCCTAGTGAGCCTCTAGTTGACTAGCTCGTTGGTCAACAGATAGTCATGGTTTCACGACTATGGACATCGATGTCGTTGACAGCGGGATCACGTCATTAGGAGAATGACGTGATGGACAAGACCCAATCCTAAGCATAGCACAAGATCGTGTAGTTCGTTTTGCTAGAGCTTTTCAATGTCAAGTATCTCTTCCTTAGACCATGAGATCGTGTAACTCCCGGATACCGTAGGAGTGCTTTGGGTGTACCAAACGTCGAACGTAATCGGGTGACTATAAAGGTGCACTACAGGTATCTCCGAAAGTGTCATTGGGTTGACACGGATCGAGACTGGATTTGTCACTCCGTATGACGGAGAGGTATCTCTGGGCCCACTCGGTAATGCATCATCATAATGAGCTCAAAGTGACCAAGTGTTTGGTCACGGATCATGCATTACGGATGCGAGTAAAGTGACTTGCCGTAACGAGACCGAACAAGGTATTGGGATACCGACGATCGAAGTCTCGGGCATGTAACGTCTTAGATTGACAAAGGGAATAGTATACGGGGTTGATTGAATCCTCGACATCGTGGTTCATCCGATGACATCATCGAGGAGCATGTGGGAGCCAACATGGGTATCCAGATCCCGCTGTTGGTTATTGACCTGAGAGCGTCTCGGTCATGTCTGCATGTCTCCCGAACCCGTAGGGTCTACACACTTAAGGTTCGGTGACGCTAGGGTCTCCCGAACCCGTATGTGATTACCGAATGTTTTTCGGAGTCCCGGATGAGATCCCGGACGTCACGAGGAGTTCCGGAATGGTCCGGAGGTAAAGATTTATATATGGGAAGTTGTCAAACGGACACCGGAAAAGTTTCGGGCATATCGGTATTGTACCGGGGTCACCGGAAGGGTTCCGGGGGTCCACCGGGAGGGGCCACCCCCGGGGCCACTTGGGCTGCGTGGGAAGGGGCCAGCTAGAGGGGCCGGCCCCTCTCCCTTCCCCCTATAAATAGAGGGGTGAGGGGAGGGCTGCACAACACAAGCCAAGGCGCAGCCCCTCCCCTCCCCAACACCTCTCCTCCTCCGCGTGTGCTTGGCGAAGCCCTGCCGGAGAACTGTCACTCCATCATCATCACGCCGTCGTGCTGCTGCTGGAGCCATCTTCCTCAACCTCTCCTTCCCCCTTGCTGGATCAAGACGGAGGAGACGTCGTCCGTACCGTACGTGTGTTGAACACGGAGGTGCTGTCCGTTCAGCGCTTGGTCATCGGTGATCTTAATCACGGCGAGTACGACTCCATCATCACCATCCCCTTGAACACTTCCGCACTCGATCTACAAGTGGTATGTAGATGCAATCACTCTCCCATGACTCATTGCTAGATGAACTCATAGATGGATCTTGGTGAAACCGTAGGAAAAAATTTAATTTTCTGCAACGTTCCCCAACAGTGGCATCATGAGCTAGGTCCATGCGTAGTTCTCTATTGCACAATTTTGTTGTGGGCGTAGATCTTGTCAACTTGCTTGCCGCTACTAGTCTTATCCTGCTTCAGCGGTATTGTGGGATGAAGCGGCCCGAACCAACCTTACACGTACGCTTACGTGAGACCGGTTCCACCGACTAACATGCACTAGTTGCATAAGGTGGCTGGCGGGTGTCTGTCTCTCCCACTTTAGTTGGAGCGGATTCGATGAAAAGGGTCCTTATGAAGGGTAAATAGAAGTTGACAAGATCACGTTGTGGTTATTCGTAGGTAAGAAAACGTTCTTGCTAGAACCCAATTGCAGCCACGTAAAAGATGCAACAACAATTAGAGGACGTCTAACTTGTTTTTACATCAATTGTCATGTGATGTGATATGGCAAGTTGTGATGAATGATGAATGACATATTGTGATGTATGAGATCATGTTCTTGTAATAGGAATCACGACTTGCATGTCGATGAGTATGACAACCGGCAGGAGCCATAGAAGTTGTCTTTATTTTTGTATGACCTGCGTGTCATTGAAGAACGCCATGTAAATTACTTTACTTTATTGCTAAACGTTAGCCATAGAAGTAGAAGTAGTCGTTGGCGTGACAACTTCATGAAGACACGATGATGGAGATCATGGTGTCATGCCGGTGACAAGATGATCATGGAGCCCCGAAGATGGAGATCAATGGAGCTATATGATATTGGCCATATCATGTCACTACTATATAATTGCATGTGATGTTTATGCATCTTGTTTACTTAGAACGACGGTAGTAAATAAGATGATCCCTTACAACAATTTCAAGAAGTGTTCTCCCCAAACTGTGCACCGTTGCTAAAGTTCGTCGTTTCGAAGCATCACGTGATGATCGGGTGTGTTAGATCCTTACGTTCACATACAACGGGTGTAAGACAGATTTACACATGCAAAACACTTAGGGTTAACTTGACGAGCCTAGCATGTACAGACATGGCCTCGGAACACAGAGACCGAAAGGTCGAACACGAGTCGTATGGAAGATACGATCAACATGAGAATGTTCACCGACGATGACTAGTCCATCTCACGTGATGATCGGACACGGCCTAGTCGACTCGGATCGTGTAACACTTAGATGACTAGAGGGATGTCTAATCTGAGTGGGAGTTCATTAAATAATTTGATTAGATGAACTTTATTATCATGAACAATAGTCTAAAACTTTTGCAAATATGTCTTGTAGATCAAATGGCCAACGCTCATGTCAACTCGCACTTCAACGCGTTCCTAGAGAAAACCAAGTCGAAAGATGATGGCAGCAACTATACGGACTGGGTCCTAACACGAGGATCATCCTCATAGCTGCCAGAAACAATATGTCCTAGAAGGACCGCTAGGTGACGCCTCCGTCCCTGCAGAACCAAGACATTATGAATGCTTGGCAGACTCGCTGATGATTACTCCCTCGTTCAGGTCGGCATGCTATACAGACTTAGAACCGGGCTCCAAAAGCGCTTTTGAGCATCACGGAGCATATGAGATGTTCGAGGAGCTGAAACTAGTTTTCCAAGCTCATGCCCGGTCGAGAGATATGACGTCTCGACAAGTTCTATAGTTGTAAGATGGAGGAAAATAGTTACATCGGTGAGCACATACTCGTAATGTCCGGGTTGCACAACCGTATGACCCAAATTTGAATATTAACCTCCCCGATGAGGCGGTCATTGATGTAATCCTTCATCGCTTCCACCAAGCTACAAGAGCTTTGTGATGAACTACAATATGCAGGGGATGGTGAAGACCATTCCTGAAGTATTTTCAATGCTGAAAGTCGTGAGAGGTTGAGATCAAGAAAGAACATCAAGTGTTGATGGTCAATAAGACCACTAAGTTCAAGAAGGGCAAGGGTAAGAAGAACTTCAAGAAGGACGGCAAGGATGTTGCCGTGCCCAGTAAGCCAGTTGCCGGGAAGAAGTCAAAGAATGGACCCAAGCCCGAGATCGAGTGCTTTTATTGCAAGGAAGGGTCATCGAAGCGGAACTGCCCCAAATACTTAGCGGATAAGAAGGCCGGCAACACCAAAGGTATATTTGATATACATGTGATTGATGTGTACCTTACCAAGACTGTAGTAACTCCTGGGTATTTGATACCGGTGCCGTTGCTCATATTTGTAACTCACAGCAGGAGCTGCGGAATAAGCGGAGACTGGCGAAGGACGAGGTGACGATGCGCGTCGGGAATGGTTCCAGAGTCGATGTGATTGCCGTCGGCACGCTACCTCTTCATTTACCTACGGGATTAGTTTTGAACCTTAATAATTGTTATTTGGTGCCAAGTTTGAGCATGAACATTGTATCTGGATCTCGTTTAATGCGAGATGGCTACTCATTTAAATCCAAGAATAATGGTTGTTCTATTTATATGAGAGACATGTTTTATGGTCATGCTCCGATGGTCAATGGTTTATTCTTAATGAATCTCGAGCGTAATGTTACACATATTCATAGCATGAATACCAAAAGATGTAAAGTTGATAACGATAGTCCCACATACTTGTGGCACCGCCGCCTTGGTCACATTGGTGTCAAGCGCATGAAGAAGCTCCATCTTGATGGACTTTTGGAGTCTCTAGATTATGAATCATTTGACACATGCGAACCATGCCTTATGGGCAAGATGACCAAGACTCCGTTCTCCGGAACAATGGAGCGAGCAACCAACTTATTGGAAATCATACATACCGATGTGTGCGGTCCAATGAGTGTTGAGGCTCATGGAGGATATCGTTATGTTCTCACTCTCACTGATGACTTGAGTACATATGGGTATGTCTACTTAATGAAACACAAGTCTGAGACCTTTGAAAAGTTCAAGGAATTTCAGAATGAGGTAGAGAATCAACGTGACCGAAAAATAAAGTTCTTATGATCATATCGTGGAGGAGAATATTTAAGTCACGAATTTGGTACACACTTAAGAAAATGTGGAATCGTTTCACAACTCACGCCGCCTGGAACACCACGGCGTAATGGTGTGTCCGAACGTCGTAATCGCACTCTATTGGATATGGTGCGATCTATGATGTCTCTTACTGACTTACCGCTATCATTTTGGGGATACGCTCTAGAGACAGCTACATGCACTTTAAATAGGGCACCGTCTAAATCCGTTGAGACGACACCGTATGAATTATGGTTTGGGAAGAAACCTAAGTCATCGTTTCTAAAATTTTGGGGATGCGATGCTTATGTCAAGAAACTTCAACCTGAAAAGCTCAAACCCAAGTCGGAAAAATGCGTCTTCATAGGATACCCTAAGGAAACCATTGGGTATACCTTCTACCTTAAATCCGAAGGCAAGATCTTTGTTGCCAAGAACGGATCCTTTCTGGAAAAAGAGTTTCTCTCGAAAGGAGTAAGTGGGAGGAAAGTAGAACTCGATGAAGTACTACCTCTTGAACCGGAAAGTAGTGTAGCTCAGGAAAATGTTCCTGTCATGCCTACATCAATTGGAGAGGAAATTAATGATGATGATCAAGGTACTTCGGATCAAGTTGCTACTGAACTTCGTAGGTCCACTAGGACACGTTCCGCACCAGAGTGGTACGGCAACCCTGTCCTGGAAATCATGTTGTTGGACAATGGTGAACCTTCGAACTATGAAGAAGCGATGGCGGGCCCAGATTCCAACAAATGGCTAGAAGCCATGAAATCCGAGATAGATTCCATGTATGAAAACAAAGTATGGACTTTGACTGACTTGCTCGATGATCGGCGAGCGATAGAAAACAAATGGATCTTTAAGAAGAAGACGGACGCGGATGGTAATGTCACCATCTATAAAGCTCGACTTGTCGCTAAGGGTTATCGGCAAGTTCAAGGGATTGACTACGATGAGACTTTCTCTCCCGTAGCGAAGCTTAAGTCCGTCCGAATCATGTTAGCAATTGCCGCATACTATGATTATGAGATATGGCAGATGGACGTCAAAACAGCGTTCCTTAACGGTTATCTTAAGGAAGAGCTGTATATGATGCAGCCGGAAGGTTTTGTCGAGCCTAAGAATGCTAACAAAGTATGCAAGCTCCAAATGATCCATTTATGGGCTGGTGCAAGCATCTCGGAGTTGGAACATTCGCTTTGATGAGATGATCAAAGCGTTTGGGTTTATCTTGAGACTTATGGAGAAGCCTGCGTTTATAAGAAAGTGAGTGGGAGCTCTGTAGCATTTCTCATATTATATGTAGATGACATACTTTTGATGGGAAATGATATAGAATTCTTGGACAACACTAAGGCCTACTTGAATAAGTGTTTTTCAATGAAGGACCTTGGAGAAGCTGCTTATATATTAGGCATCAAGATCTATAGAGATAGATCGAGACGCCTCATAGGTCTTTCACAAAGCACATACCTTGATAAGATTTTGAAGAAGTTCAAAATGGATCAGTCCAAGAAAGGGTTCTTGCACTGTCTTTGCAAGGTGTGAGATTGAGCTCAGCTCAATGCCCGACCACGGCAAAAGATAAAGAAGAGATGAGCGTCATCCCCTATGCCTCAGCCATAGGATCTATTATGTATGCCATGCTATGTACGAGACCTGATGTAAACCTTGCCGTAAGTTTGGTAGGAAGGTACCAAAGTAATCCCGGCAAGGAACACTGGACATCGGTCAAGAATATCCTAAAGTACCTGAAAAGGACAAAGGACATGTTTCTCGTTTATGGAGGTGACGAAGAGCTCGTCAGAAGGGTTACGCCGACGCTTAGCTTCGACACGCATCTGGATGACTCTAAGTCACAAACCGGATACGTGTATATGTTGAATGGTGGAGCGAAGCTGGTGCAGCCGCAAGCAGGCGTCGTGGCGGGATCTACATGTGAAGCGGAGTACATGGCAGCCTCGGAGGCAGCGCATGAAGAAATTTGGGTGAAGGAGTTCATCACCGACCTAGGAGTCATACCCAATGCGTCGGGGCCGATCAAACTCTTCCGTGACAACACCGGAGCTATTGCACTTGCCAAGGAGCCTGTGTTTCACAAGAAGACCAGCACATCAAGCGTCGCTTCAACTCCATCCGTGAAAATTTTCAAGATGGAGACATAGAAATTTGCAAAGTGCATACGGATCTGAATGTCGCAGATCCGCTGACTAAACCTCTTCCATGGGCAAAACATGATCAACACCAGAACTCTATAGGTGTTCGATTCATCACAATGTAACTAGATTATTGACTCTAGTGCAAGTGGGAGACTACTGGAAATATGCCCTAGAGGCAATAATAAAAGTATTATTATTATATTTCCTTATTCATGATAATTGTCTTTTATTCATGCTATAATTGTATTATCCGGAAATCGTAATACATGTGTGAATACATAGACCACAATACGTCCCTAGTGAGCCTCTAGTTGACTAGCTCGTTGGTCAACAGATAGTCATGGTTTCCTCGACTATGGACATCGATGTCGTTGACAACGGGATCACGCCATTAGGAGAATGACGTGATGGACAAGACCCAATCCTAAGCATAGCACAAGATCGTGTAGTTCGCTTTTGCTAGAGCTTTTTCAATGTCAAGTATCTCTTCCTTAGACCATGAGATCGTGTAACTCCCGAATACCGTAGGAGTGCTTTGGGTGTACCAAACGTCACAACGTAATCGGGTGACTATAAAGGTGCACTACGGTATCTCCGAAAGTGTCTGCATGGGTTGACACGGATCGAGATCGGATTTGTCACTCCGTATGACGGAGAGGTATCTCTCGCCCACTCGGTAATGCATCATCATAATGAGCTCAAAGTGACCAAGTGTTTGGTCACGGGATCATGCATTACGGCATTAGTAAAGTGACTTGCCGGTAACGAGACTGAACAAGGTATTGGGATACCGACGATCGAGTCTCGGGCATGTAACGTATCGATTGACAAAGGGAATAGTATACGGGGTTGATTGAATCCTCGACATCGTGGTTCATCCGATGACATCATCGAGGAGCATGTGGGAGCCAACATGGGTATCCAGATCCCGCTGTTGGTTATTGATCTGAGAGCGCCTCGGTCATGTCTGCATGTCTCCCGAACCCGTAGGGTCTACACTTAAGGTTCGGTGACGCTTAGGGTCTCCCGAACCCGTATGTGATTACCGAATGTTTTTCGAGTCCCGGATGAGATCCCGGACGTCACGAGGAGTTCCGGAATGGTCCGGAGGTAAAGATTTATATATGGGAAGTTGTCAAACGGACACCGGAAAAGTTTCGGGGCATATCGGTATTGTACCGGGGTCACCGAAAGGGTTCCGGAGGTCCACCGGGAGGGGCCACCCCTCCCGGGGGGCCACTTGGGATGCGTGGGAAGGGGCCAGCTAGAGGGGCCGGCCCCCTCTCCCTTCCCCCTATAAATAGAGGGGTGAGGGGAGGGCTGCACAACACAAGCCAAGGCGCAGCCCCTCCCCTCCCCAACACCTCTCCTCCTCCGCGTGTGCTTGGCGAAGCCCTGCCTGAGAACTGTCACTCCATCATCATCACGCCATCGTGCTGCTGCTGGAGCCATCTTCCTCAACCTCTCCTTCCCCCTTGCTGGATCAAGACGGAGGAGACGTCGTCCGTACCGTACGTGTGTTGAACGCGGAGGTGCTGTCCATTCAGTACTTGGTCATCGGTGATCTTAATCACGGCGAGTACGACTCCATCATCACCATCCCCTTGAACACTTCCGCACTCGATCTACAAGTGGTATGTAGATGCAATCACTCTCCCATGACTCATTGCTAGATGAACTCATAGATGGATCTTGGTGAAACCGTAGGAAAAATTTTAATTTTCTGCAACGTTCCCCAACAATTTTCACACATAAAATATATGTTATAGCAAAAATAATATAATTTGAAAGTACATTCAGATACGAACCAAACGATACAATTTTTGGTGACATGTATTCACATTTTGCTTGTCAAATACAGTACGTGGTCAAACTTTGACCCAAAATATGCAAAACAACAAAAAAATACTTCCAAGACTAGCGCCGCTCTTCCGCTCTTCTCCTCTTAAACCATCGCCGCTCCTCCCCTGTTCCAATCTAAATCCAGCGCAGCTCCTCTCCTCGTCCATTTCAAAACCAGCGCCCCTCCTCTCCTGTTCCAGTCCAAAACCAGCGTCGCTCCTCTCCCGTTCTAATCCAAAACCAGCGCTGCTCCTCTCCTCTTCCATTCAAAAACCACCGCCGACGAGTGAAGGTGCCGCGGAGAAGTAGATCGATGGAGGAGTACAACCGATACATGAGGATCGCAGACGGCGACCCTGTGAAGCTAGCTAGGATGTTGGAGATACAGTCTTGGTTTGACAACAAGGACCAACTAGCGGCGATGGCGACATCCATGGCCAAATATCTGCAATAGAGCGAAAAGGCGGCGATACTCCGGAGGGGTCGCCACGAGTACATAGAGCTGCTCCTCTAGGCCATGGAGCAAACAGATTCACCGAATCCAATCGTGAGGGAGCGGTGGTGGGAGTATCGATCCCAGATGGAGCATCCACCAGAGATTGAAGGATCGAGCATCTACAGGGTGCCGTTTGTGAGGGTGTCCTGCCAGAGCGAGCCGGTGGAGTCTTCATCGACCAAATCCAACTGGAAGAGGAGAAAAGCAGTTGGCCCGACGACGCTTCCCCGCCATCGTCTCCCTCGCCGTTCACATCGTCTCACGGGCCGGCTGTCTGCCGCCAAGGAATAGGAGGGGGCTGCCCCCCCAGCCCAAAAGTCGGGCACGTTGTGAATTGTCAGGAGTAGCTTAGGGTTGTCAGTATTTGCAGGTTGTGAATTGTGTTTTGTGTTGTGTATTTTGAGAGTACTTTCAGATATGAATGTCTTTTGAATTTCAGATTTGCAGTATTGAGCATATGATGTATTTTATGAATTCTAGAGATCTATTTTTAGCACTTAAAAAAATGTAGTTTCATAGGAGTATAAAAGTGCAGACAATGTGATTCTCAGAGAAGAAACTGCAAGTTTCAGTTTCAGATAAGAAACTACAAGTTCAGTTTCAGATAAGAAACTGCAACTTTCAGAGGCAGAGCATTTATATTAACACGGCCTTTTCAAATAGGGTTAACATCCTGTTGGAAGTTTTATTCATGGTCGAAAATGGAACTACCAGCCAGTTAACATCATGCTGATCAACATTCATGCATAGCACATCTTCATATGATGCAGTCAAAATGCCCACACAATGTCGAAAAGCGAAACACGAGAGAAAACGAGGGACGGAGTTTTGGCAAGTGTTGGACGTGGTTTTGGGCTGCCCTGCCTAGGCTTTCATTTTTAACATGCGCAGCCCACGACCTCGGATGGGAGGTCCATAGGCCTGTTTGTATTTTCTTAGGTCCGTCATGTATCGACCGGCCTATGGACCTCCCATCCGAGGTTTTATTTTTGGCAGCCCAATTTATGTATTTTTTTGAAGAAAACACAGAGGTCTGTTCTATTTTTCTATATAAGAATAGGAACGCTAGGTCCAACTTATGTTTCCCTTCTAACTATATTATATATATTTAAATTATTTTATATGTTATTATATATTATTTTTATTGTCATCATATATTTAATGATACTTACATATGTAAGAAAACAATATCCCACATCTTATTAACTTATAAAAACAATTTCTTAACAAATAAAATCCTGGATTGTTTTGACACGAAAATCCTAGTGATCGTGTACAAAAGCTTATTAAGATTTAAGCACAAATGTAATAATATCACTTATTATTTAAATATATTTATAACAAAATGCTCAGCCCCTTTTTATTTTTTGATAACATTGATGGCCCAACCCAACATTATAATTAGAATCAGCCCAACAAAATCGTGTATTTCGAGAAAGTGCAAATGGCCTGTAAGTTTTTAGGAAATAAAATAAATGGGCCGCATGGACGCTACATTATTTGTTCACCCAGCCCAGCTAATGGCTGTAATTCAAAAAAAGATCAAATTGATCGTAAATTCTCTTTGCGCAAAAAAAAAGATCAGAATTCTGAAAAATGGATTGAATACGTGCCACATTTTTGGAGGCTGAAATGTGGGCCAATAGGTTGAAGCCAATGCAAGTCGTTGTCAATTTAGTCAACAAATGATTCTGACATGTTAGCCATAGGATTTACATCCAACGACCGGCATCCATCTTCAATCTCTCTTCTTCTTCCTCCAGCGCCGCCGGGACCACCTCCCGCTTCCTGCTGCTAGCAGCTCTGCTTAGCATGCTTCGCTATGAAGCGCTACTCCACCGTTGGCCAGGCCATCCCTCCACCCCTCCACACCTCCTGTTCTTCTCCACCAACTGATGAACCACACCGCACTAGAAACAGTTAACCCTCGTACGCCTCTCCGTCTGCGACTCTACTCCCGCGTCTTCCCACACTCCGGCTCGTTGCTGTCCGGGGCCTCGCTGTCGTCCACCACCTTGGATGCGATCGGTGCGGCGTGGTCAACGTGGTCAACGAACGACACCATCGGAAGTAGACTGTGCGTGGAGAGGCTAACAGCTAGGTCCACGGCCGCACACAAGGAAATGCCTCCTTATTACGCGCAAAATAATGATTCCTCCACCTGACATCTGGGACCCACCGGAAGGGCCTCTGTATTTCGTGAAAAAAACGTGCCCCCTGCTGACATGTCGGACCCACCAGCTATCTTCGTATGCAAGGAAGTGCCTCCTTATTATGCACAAAAAAATGAATACTCCCCGCCACCGGTGGAACCCAAAGATAGTGGGAGGTTGACTTGTGGGCCTACCAAGTTGACGGGGACAGAGGGCTTTGTCAACTTAGTCAATATGAACGATTCTAGCTCCTGTTACCGTACGATGTTCATCCAACAGCCGTAGTGCTTCTTCAACCTCTGGTCTTCTTGCTCCAGCCGCCCAAACCAGCGCCGGTCGTGCCGCGTGCTCCTGCCTCCCGTGGCCGGCTGTGATGCCGCGGAGGCCTCACCGCCCCCTACTACTCCCACCACTGGCCAGGCCATCCCTCTACTCACCCACACCCCCTGTTATTCTGCGGTGACAGCAGCCTCACACCGCAGCCGAACCAGTGAACCCTCGTACTCCTCTTCGCGTGGGCATCCACTGCTGCGTCTTCCCCGGCTCTGAGTCATCCCCTTCCTAGGCCTCGCCGTCGTCCACCGCTGTGGTGCTCTCGGCACGGCGTGGTCAACGTGGTCAAGGAACGACTTCCATCGGACGTGGAATGTACGTGGAGAGGCTGACAGCTGGGTACACGGCCGCAGTAAGGAAGTGCCTCCTTATTACGCGCAAAATAATGATTCCTCCACCTGACAGCGGAGACCCACCGGACGGGCCACCGTATTTCACGAAAAAAATGTTTCCCCCTGACAGCTGGGACCCGCCAGCTACATCTTCGCACGCAAGGAAGTGCGTCCGGGCAAAAAAAACGATTCACCCCCCTGACTACTGGGACCCACCAGCTACATCTTCGCACGCAAGGAAGTGCGTCCGGGCAAAAAAACGATTCGCCCACCTGACTGCTAGGACCCACCAGCTACATCTTCGCACGCAAAGGAAGTGCGTCCGGGCAAAACAAAAATTACGATTAGCCCCTCTGACTGCTGGGACCCACCAGCTACATTTTCGCACGCAAGGAAGTGCTCGATACGGGACCCACCTGGTCGAAGCGCACGTAGCATTGTCATTCTGGTCGCGAACGCATGCGTACATACTTGGTCATTGTAGAGGCGCCGCACGCAGTCAGATTAGAGGCGCGCACGTAGCATGTACATGTACGTACAGCAGCCAGGGTGCAAGAAAGAAAATACGGCAACGTACATACATACGGGCAGGGTCTCGAATGCCTACTCGCGCATACGTACAGCGAGGGCTCGTGTACTTGGCTGGGATGGAACGGAGAAACATCGTCATCATCATGTTCATGGGGAGGCAACGGAATGCGTCGTGTCCTTGGGGAGGCAACGGAATGCGTCGTGTTCATCGGGAGGCAAGGAACGCGTGGGAGCCAACCGGCTTGGACGGAACATGCGATGGAAGCGAGGCCTGGCGTACCGCAGAACGGAGGAAACGGCCTTGTGTTCGACCGCCACGCTCAAACGGGTCCCTGTTGATCGGGAGGGGTCTGGCGCATCGCAAAACGGAGGAAATGGACCTCCTCTACGGTCGAACGAGGGTCTTGTTGATCGGGAGGGTGTGGCGCATCGCAAAAGCGGATTTAAACGGACCTCCTACGGTCGAAACGGGGTCCTGTTGATCGGGAGGGTGTGGCGTATCAGCAAAACGGATGAAATCGACCTCCCACGGTCGAAACGGGGTCCTGTTCATCGGGAGGTGTGGCGTACGCAAAACGGGACTCCACGGGATACCGCTCATGTCCACCGTCAACCTCCTCCAGCCTCCACGGGCTCCTGTTCATCCAGCCTCCACCGCGCTTACTCCATCGGCTCTGTTCAACCACCCTCCACGGCACCCTCCACCGCTTCATCGCTCATCCAGCCTTCCACACCACGGGTCCTGTTCAGCCACCCCTCCACGGCCACCCATCCACCTTCTCATCGCTCATCCAGCCCTCCACACCACGGGGTCCTGTTCATCCAGAGGCAACGCCACCGCTCACTGTTCATCCAAACCCCCCCGCAACGCTCACTGTTCATCCAATCGACCGACTTCAGTTAGCAGCAGTAGTGAAGGAATCGCTCGATCCGGTTCAGTTAACATCCATCGATCGATCGCTCGGGTTCAGTAACCCGTAGCCTGTAGTGCAATCGCTCGGGTTCAGTTAGAGCCCAACGCCTCGCTCGGGTTCAGTTAGAATAACGCCTACGCACACGCAGCGTCGTGTCACGAGAGAAGCGCGCATCGCTTCGGCCCCGACCTCCCACCCTAACCGCAACTCCCGAAATTTTCCTCCCCTCGCTTCTACCACGGTTTTTTCCCGTCATGGACGGCCCAAAGAATGTCATGCAATCTGCGTCTCCGCCCGCCAGACAAAAAGCCCATTTTCTGTCATGATTTTTTGTCATAGAAGTAGGAGCCCACCACATCTATGATGATATCGGGTTTTGTCACAATTATCGTCATAGAAGTGTCATATGTACGACAGAAATTTTTTTCGTTCGGCCCAAAATGTCACGGATGTGTCTTTTTTTGTAGTGTTTCTTCTATGCACCGTGTGTGATGCATTCAATAACGCAAACGATAAAATGGTTATATCGCGTGCCATGGCAACACTATCACAAATGATTTAACGGGGAAAATTGTGTGTGATGTACCTGAGAAGGGAAACATTTTTCTTGGAGCGACTGTGTGGGATGTTTATACAAACGGAAACTTTTAGCGGGGACTGACTGTGTGGGATGTACTTACGACCCGAAACGATTTCGCTTGTATAATTGTATTTTTTAGCACTACTGTACGTATAACCGTATTTCAGCGCTCGCTGGTCGCACACGACCTCATTTCGCCGAGCATGTGCGCCAGGAGGGCATATCCCCGATGGTTCCTATTGCTGTCACTCAGTTGGCGATGGTTCCGAACACCGTCGCGGAAAGGGGTTAAAAACCGTTTATGTAGCAGCGACCCGTACCAGTGAATGTGCATGATAGGAGAAGTCAACTGTATACACAATTGAAATTGAAATCAACAGAGCTATTTAGAAGAGCAAACCTGTTAAAGAAACATGCTTAAACATACCTATTGTGCCATTGGAGTTTCGACTGGATCCTTCAATTTAAAAATAAGTTTGTATGCGTAAATACAGTGATACAAGAGCAAAGTAGTATGCACGATAGCAATGGAATCTTAAATGAGAACAGTTGTTCTTCAGGTTTAAGCACTTGTTCTACACGGACAGAGTACAGTAAGACGCAGGCATATAGTTCTTAAAAATAAAAAATGAGCTCATAGATCTTACCACATTCTCGGGTCGGGACCAGTACAGAACAAGGCGTTCCCAGTCATCATCCAGTAAATGTGTCTCAAGAGAACGTAAGGGAATTTGATGAATTTCTTTGCCAGTGAAGTACTTTTTCTTCAGGTAATTCCAATACTACCACCAAGCATTCTTGAAGATAGCAGAGGTATTAGCACAAGTTACCTCATCCTGAGTTTCCAAATCGGTCCTTCTCTGTAGAGAAAAAATGGGAACATTTCCTTTATTATAACCAGCATGGAGGTAGAATGTATGGGACAAAGCAAAGTAATTGCCATGAAAAACATTACTTACACATAACTCCTGGACGAACACCTACAACTGGCATTTTCCTTCATCTTCTGTATTATATTCTCATAATGGGAAGATACGCACATAGGATTTAACAACATGAAATGTGATAGATGCTAAACTACGAATGGTTGGTTGTGCTTCGTCCAGAGGAGTAGGTGTACTAATTGGTGGAGTTGGGGTTCGCCATGGTAGTGGCGCTTTGGGCACTAGAGCTGCCTTACTAACTGCTCTTGTTTGGAAGCTCTATGGTGGAGATGGTGCTGTGTCAACTGGAACTGGGTTACTATCTGCTAGGGTTGGTGTCGTGGTTTTGTCACGGCAGATGTCCTCATGAAAGGACTTAGTCGCGGAGCCATCGCTACGGGTTTACTTAGAGGGGTTAAAGCGGACGCAAAGACACGAGAGTTATACTAGTTCGGCCCTTCGATGAAGGTAAAAGCCTACGTCTAGTTTGTGATGGGATTGATGTGGTCTCGATGACTAGGGAGCAGACAACTTCGCCTAGACCTCGAGTTGTTGTTGTCTGTCCTTAAACCGCCACCGGATCATCCCCTTATATACATGGGTTGACGCCCGGCTGGTCTACAGAGTGCCGCGGTTGTTGTCTTGTCGCGTCCGGAAGCTTGTCGCTCACCGGGCCTTCCCGGCAAGCTCCTCTTGCCGGGGCCTTGTCTCCTAGGTGCCTTGGGTGGCCTTCCCGGCAAGCTCCTCTTGTCGGGGCCTTGTCTCCTTGGCTTGAATACTTTGTTCTTGAATGGCTCCAAAGGAACCACGGAGGACCTTGGCGGTCACCCGGTAAGCCTTGCCGAGGGTCTGCAATCGCCTGCGTGCACAAGTTCGGGATACTAGGGTACCCCTACTCTAGTACACCGACAAGAGCCCCGGCTGGGCCACACACTGCAGCCGAAGCGCTGTTGGGCCAGGCCCAAAGCAGGCACGGGCACGCGCCTGGGTTACGCCAGAATAACTCACCTCGACCCACCACGCCTTCCCACAGGCAGCCGCGTCGAATGCGGCGTCGTGTGAGAGATCGTGGATGAGATCGTGGGTGGTTTCTTTATTCGGAAAGACGGAACGTCCGCCCCCTCCCTCTTTATAAGCAAGGGAAACAGGGGCAGTTCTCCGGCAAGGGACAGCTCTCCAAGAAGGGACAAAGACCAATGATCCCCAGTGGCGGAGACCATGACTGCAGACCCTAGCAGGTAATCCTCTTGCTTGAAAACTTTCCTTGTATTCTTCTTCTTCGTATTTTCTTTTTGAATATTTGCTTGACTTTTCTTCATTTTCCGGTCATCAGATCCATCCGCCACAGAGCCAATGGAGACCGAGGCCGCCGGCGAGGAGGACGCCACAAGGTAATAATGACGACGCCACGCCATCGGAGAAGAAGCCGGGCGCTGACGAGCCCGTCGGCGAAGAGGCCGCCAAAGCTGCCGCCACAGAAGTTGGCGAGGGGTCCGGCGATCGCACTGACGGCCCTGAGGCCGCAGGAGCGTCAGGCGCTACGCCGACCGCCGATCCCTCCGCCGCTGCGGCAACGTCGGGATCTGTCGGGGATATACCCCGCGGCGTAAACCGGCCGGAAGTATAACCCGGCCGGACTTGGTGGTTTACCTGAAGAACCCGCTGACACTTGGCGGTTCACTGGCGACCCGGCGGTTTATGGTTCATTGGTAATCCGGCTGTGGGCCGAGGAGCGACAAGACCGGTGGTCTGATCGGGCGGTTCATGAAGGCGGTTCAATTATGGTGGGCCGGTTTAAGAGGAAAGGCGTGAGGAATATTTGTCTTACAAGGAGCTAAGACCTGGACTTGTATCCGACTTGTAATACAAGATAGGCTAGTCCTAGTCCTACTAGGACTCCACATGTAACCCGCCCCTCTAACTTATATAAGGAGGGGCAGGGCTCCCAAACAGGGGAGAGGAAAACAACAATATCTAGGGCTAGACACAACTAGAGGAGAGCCGGTTTACGGCGACTCCCTCATGATCATAATGAGACCTAGCCTCAAACAGCATGTAGGGCTATTACCGGATGATGTTTCCCGGGGCCCGAAGCTGTCTAAATCCCTATCTTGTGTTGCGTCTCTCGATTCCACTCAACCCCTCTCAAGCTACCACATAGATGCGTTGGCCTCGCGACTAAGTCCTGACACTAAGGACATCTGCCGTGTTAATTCCACGACAGTTGGCGCCCACCGTGGGGCCTGCACACGGTGGTGATGAGTTCTTGAAGGGATCTCTCCTAGGGTTTTGAGAAGATCGCGACCCGTCGAATCAACAATTTAAAGGATTCACATCAACTACAAGTTCGTCTGTGAAAGTCAAAGAAGTTTTTAGCGGCAGCATATGCAAAATTCCGGTATAAGGGAAACTAGGGTTCCATCTATGTACGCCGTCGTCACGACGTATTAATCCGCCGAGTACAAATATAAACCGGTCTGGATTGAAGTCTGCAGATGATCCGATCCGACGTGTTTGCGTTGCTGCTGCGCGTATGCGTTTTCAAGTCCCGAGGGCATCAACAGGTAACTGCTGCAATCAGGCATCACCCAAGCGAAGAGTGATCTGTCGCTGCTATTTTCTGACATGAGGACAAGAACAAATCGAAGGAATCATTAAATAGTACATCCATTATTATTCTGTCACGTGAAGGCCACCTAGCGCAAGTTGCTATATGTGCTACTATCAATCTATGAGCAGTCCGAGCTCATCAGGGAAAGTAATCAAGGAAAAGGAAAGTCATGGGCGAGCGATTTGTCAATTAAAAAAAAGGGAAAAAGGGAGGGCCTCAGCCCACGAACCGGAAGCAGTTCCCAATAACATCGTCGTTCTCCGCCCCCGCGGCTTCGAGCCGCTGCCTGGCCTTCCGCCACCGAGCTGACGCAGACACGGTCCCGCACCAATGGCCGGTCGCCTCCCATTTGTAAAACGCTGGCGCCGCCTCACCCCTTTCAGCCTACAAGTCGCCCGGCCTTCGCCTCGCCTCCCAGCTGGCCTCCCACGCGTCGCAACCCGTCACCAACCTGAGTGGAGTCTCCCCTTGCGCCCCTCGTGACCGCGCCCGCGGTCAGCCTCGCCCTCTGTGCCCGTTGCGGGGCCAGCGCTTCTTGACTTGGCGGCTGCGTGCGCCGGCTTCACCGCCCAGCGGCTTCTCCACGCCCAAGTGCGTGCCTGTGTCGCCCGCTTTGGCCGGGTCGCCGCCGCGTGCCCGTGAGCTGCCCTCGCGCCTCTGCTCCACGTCCCATCTACGTTTGTGTTCGCGGACCCTCGGCCAACCGCGGCGCCCGCGCCGCCTCCGTGCTCTTCCTGAAGCAGCCGCTGGTCATGGGCGTCATCAGCTGCCTCGCCGCGTTCTTCTCCATCTCCATCAAGCAGAGGGCCGCGCTTCGAGCTCCGTGGCAGTGCCCGCCGCTCCTACTACGCGTCTAGTGTGCAGTTCCTCGCCCCAGCGCGGTTCATCGCTTCGATTAGCTCCGCCCGGTTCCCTGCGTCGCGCGTTTTCTTCGAGCCGCCCGTGCGCCGGCTCCCTTCAAGCCCAGCCGGGTTGCCGCGTCTCCCCGCTCTGCCGTTCGACGACCGACCGCCGCTTCGGCGCTGCTCGCCGCTGCTCGACGTCCCTACACCGGCCGGCTCGGGTGCTCATTGGTTCACCTCCGCCCATGGCTGGTGCTCCGCGACAAACCGCCGCCAGAAATCATCGCCGGACGGCCTGCGTTTGCAGCAGGGTCGCGGACCTTATCTCGACCACCCGCTGCCTCCGCTGTCATCCGGCTGCGCCCGCTGAACCGTCTCCGCCATCGGCGGTTTGGCCTCCGTGACGCCTCGGGTCACGGCCTCGCTTCATCCGCTTCGCCCGCTTCTATCAAACCGCCGGTGCCGACCCGCCGCTTCGCCCAGCTGCGTTAATCCGCCCGCGTCGCGTTCAAACTGGCGACTTTTGCACGCGCATTGGCTGGGTCTTGTCTCCACCGAAGCTACTCCAATTCACCGCGGCAGCGGACATATCTCGTCGACCCGCCGGAGTGTCCTCGATGTGGCCGGTTCACCTCCGCGCCCGAAACGCGCCTCCGACCCACTTACGGCTCGCCACGGCCAAGCTCGGTCCTGCGGCTTCAAAACCGGGGTCCCCGGGTTACGCCGCCAAACTGGCTCCGCTTCGGATGCCTCCTCTGCCTGCTGCGTGTCGACCACCCACGCATCAAACCGACGTCGCCTGAGTTACCGGCCCTCTTCCACATCACGGCTCTGCTTCAAACAGCCACCCACGCATCAAACCGACGTCGCCTGCAGGTTGAACCGGCGAGGAGAGGTAGCTGGGATAGCCTGTAGCTGTGGAGAAAGGCGTGAACGGTTTACATTGACCCGTCAGACGCTAAAAAGGAAGTCAGTGGCAGCCTGCGTGGGATGTTAGGCAATCGCCATCTCCATTTTCTTAAAAGAAGACACATGCAAAGTCGACTAGCACTTACATACAACCGCTTGTACGGTGAGGGAGTTCTACTACTAGTAGTAGTAACCCATCCAGACTAAAATACTAGCACATGCACAGTGCTATTGGACCCAATTAAATTCTAGCACGGCGCAGATCATCTGTCGTCAAAATACATCGGTGAAATCTATCCGGTTTATTTTTATTTATATATTTTTATTTCTATGAGAACAATTACTCCGCCTATATCTTTTTATACAGACATGTGCTCACTATAAAAGTGATGCTCTACCACGGACGGCGTCTGCGCTTAGCTGTTCTACACCGGCATCTGCAGATATCACATCGATAAATCGAACACAAACCGCCGCCCGCAGTCCGGTTTACATCAACGCTACCGCCAACTCGCCCGTCCGTACTACCTTACAACACCACGGACGACTTACCCGTCCACCCGTGGCCGACTCGGCGTCCGAAAGTGGCTTATCGCTCCTGCGGTTGACTTTCTCGACCGCACTGCTTACGACGCCACGGCGGTTCACCCGTGATTAATTTCAGCTTCACCGCGGTGATCATCAACTCATGCGGTGGATAACTACCGGCCCGACGCATCGTGTGATATCCATCCAAGTTGTTTTATATTATATATTGCTTTCTTTAAAGAGCAATTACTCGCTTACAAGTTCTCCAAAGGCAGGACAAGTTATGTCACCGAGATGTTGAATGACTCATACCGGTTTATATCATGATCAAATATGGAGAGTCTCAAGCCAACTCCTAGAGTCGCCTTTAAAACTCGGGGCTACAAAGTGACATGACTCGGGAGCTCCGGTCATTGAAGGGAAAGATAACCCGCCCTGAGGCTACTGCTTTCTTGGCAAATATTTAAAGGCCATCAGAAAATTTCCGGCTTAAAAAGAAGGATTCCGGTTTAATATCCGGCTCAAGGGGAAGATGTCTCCCACAAAGCTTTGAAGCTCTCAATATCCGGTTCAAGAAGAATTTATCTCTTGCAAAAAGTTAAAAGTTGCCGAAGAGGACCTGTTGCCATGATGCGCGGTTCAAACATAGGCATCCTGCCTTAGGGGCTCATCTTCATATGATCACTTGGGGCTTCCTATTCAAACATAGGTGTATTCACCAAAGAGAACATGGCGTTACTACCCTCTTGCTGCGGCTGTCAAGACAATATTATCATCAGGGGCCAAAGAGAGTTTGTCGCACAAACACAACTCAAAACATAGGCACCAAGCAGCACAAATGTAAATATATCACATGGGGGCTTCGCTTGCAAAGCGGAGTCCATTAATCCGCTATCACGCTGAGAACAAAGCTTGGGAGCTTCACACCCAAGGGGCCAAAGAGAGTCTTGTTGCTAAGCACAACTCAAACATAGGCACCCATTGAGCACAGCTCACAAAGTTACTTGGGGCTCTTTGTGTCAAATACCAAAGAGTTTGAAAGGACCCTTGTAACTGGTATCGACCCACGGCTTGGAAGCCCGTGTATTCACCTAAAACTCCGGGTTAACCTGCCTTCATCAAGTAAGCCACTCCTATCCGTGTAATCCTGGCATGACCACTTGAACGCTTGATGCTTACTCTCACCGAGACCCTGAACTTGTCAAAGTTAAAACGACGATTGGTTAGTTGGAGGCCCATCTTAAAAGGCTTTGTCAAATGGTTTAACTTCAGCGGCTGGCAGCCCATGAAAAGCCTCGAATTTGGGCCTGGCAGCCCTTGAAAAGCCTCGACTACACGGTTTTATTTGCCTTTGTCAAGATTTTGTTCTCTTTTGATAAATTTTATGTTGAACCAGCGTCTCTCGACCCGGCATGACTAACAGTCATCAAATTAACCCGGTGTTCTTTAACCCGGCTCGACTTTCAACTACAAGTTGTCAGTACATAATCACTTATAATCCGGTGTTCTTTAACCCGGCTCGACTTTCAACTACAAGTTGTCAGTACATAATCACTTATAATCCGGTGTTTATTGACCCGGCCTGGCTTTCGGCTATAAGTCGCCAGTATATATTTGGATTGCGCCATTGGAATCATGCGCTTATAAATCATTGGATATATTATTCAAATAGCCAACATGGCAGGATTTTTATTTTGGTTATCAATAACCAGTATTATGATTAAGGTTTTCAAAGTCGCGTTAAGCGCAATGGCTATCATATTGTCAATGGATATGATTTATTCTACAATTGAAGGAATAGTCCCGAGTCGCCGCAGCTTACGACCCGCACTTGGGGGCTACATTATTCAAGTTGAGATTACATCAAATATGCAAGTCTCATGTCGCTGCAAGCATGCACCATGACACTTGGGGGCTAATGCAAAGTAATTTTTTTGCTCATATTATTGAAGACCCGACTCATCATATTATAATGAGTCGACCCTTGGGGGCTACCAATTGCTCCTGTCAATTATTCAAGGTACAACGCTTTTTATCCATTATATTGAAGGGACCACCGCTCAGTTGGTAAAGCACAAAGCTCTTAACCTTGTGGACATGGATTCAAGCCCCATGATGGGGGCTACACGTTGCTGTTCAAACTTTACAAGTTTATATTTACAAAGTCCCTGCTCACTATTGCATAATGACCCGGCCCTTGGTTGAAGTTTTTATGAGCATCAATTACAAGTCCCAGGTTGCTGCAAGCATGACAACCCGGCACTTGGGGGCTACATATGTGGAATACTCAATTCTGACTAGTGATTGAGATGAACAACCTGGATTTCTTCAAGAGAGTGGCAGATCTATATTGAAGCAAAGTCTTAAGCCACCACTTTGTTCTCGCTCAAAGACTTGGGGGCTACAGGTATTAGATTATTATCGAAGAAATATTTTCAAATTCTCCGATTGAGCAAACTAGGTTGACCCGGCGTCACCAATCATTATGACCACAATGGCTGCAACCCGGCGTCATTAATAATCATGAACCGGCGTTGGCAACAATCACGAACCGGTGTCTCGCAACAATTATGAGCCAGCGTTGGTAACAATTATGACTCGGTGCCATCCATATCTACAACCGCAATTTTGGCAATGACAAACCAGCAAGTTCTACATTTTCAAACCGGCCGGTATCGATTGGAATATTTGAAGACCAACATTTTTGTCAACCGAGCATTGAAGGCTGGCTCGTGGATTATTCTTCACAAATTTTCTGTGAGAAATCAATGTCAGCAAATTGAGTATGAAGCTGGCTGTTAAACCGGATTTTCTAGAAGGAGGAAATGACAAGGATTTAAGGATGATCCGATGCCGGTTTACAAGAATTCTTAACCCGAGCATAATCTGTCAAGTTTGTTCTTGTGTTTATGTTGCAGATCAGTTTAACATGGACAAATCCAAATTAAACTGGGGGCTAATGTCGGGGATATACCCCGCGGCATAAACCGGCCGGAAGTATAACCCGGCCGTACTTGGCGGATTATTTGAGACCCCACTGACACTTGGCGGTTCACTGGCGACCCGGCGGTTTATGGTTCATTGGTAATCCGACAGGTGGGTCAGAGGAGCGACAAGACCCGGTGGCCCGACTGGCGGTTCATGAAGGCCGGTTCAATTATGGTGGGCCGGTTTAAGAGGAAAGGCGTGAGGAATATTTGTCTTACAAGGAGCTAAGACCTGGACTTGTATCCGACTTGTAATACAAGATAGGCTAGTCCTAGTCCTACTAGGACTCCACATGTAACCCGCCCCTCTAACTTATATAAGGAGGGGCAGGGCTCCCAAACAGGGGAGAGGAAAACAACAATATCTAGGGCTAGACACAACTAGAGGAGAGCCGGTTTACTGGCGACTCCTCATGATCATAATGAGACCTAGCCTCAAACAAAGCATGTAGGGCTATTACCGGATGATGTTTCCGGGGCCAAGCTGTCTAAATCCCTATCTTGTGTTGCGTCTCTCGATTCCACTCAACCCCTCTCAAGCTACCACATAGATGCGTTGGCCTCGCGACTAAGTCCTGACACTAAGGACATCTGCCGTGTTAATTCCACGACAGGATCCGAAGAGCCCCAGCCCGGCGCCTATTTGAAGGCCGGCGATGGCGTCTTCATCAAGCTCCCATGGGCGTCGAGCTCCAGGGCGCCGGCCGAAGGAGAAACTTTTGATGAAGAGCTCCTCACCTCCACTGGACTGACGCTGGTCGACGCACCAAACAAAGCAGCAATGGCGAGTCTCGAGGAGGAGGAGCTGTCATGAAGTCTTGTCGCTCTACCGCGCCCGACAAGCCAAGCTGGAATCCCGGGAAGCACTTGTCACGAAGGCGGGAGCAGACATCGAGAAGCGCGCGGAGGAGCTCCGGGGCCTCAACCAGGAAGCCCGCTTTCTCTTTTTCTTGCCGCTGCTGGTCATGTTGTGAGAACAATCTATTAGAGCTGCGACAAGCTATCTTGTAATATAACTCTATTTCGGGTAGCAATTGCTATGTTATTTCCTTTACTTGGTTCCTTCCTTTATATGTTTTTGCCCTACGCTTTTAGGGAACTTGTCGTGCAGGCACACAGGTCATGAAAGGCCGAGTCTTGGACGTCAAGAACCTTTGGCGGCGGTCTTTGCCGACAAGAAACCTTGTCGCAACTAGTCGCAGCTCACTTAAGTTGTTGAGCGGACTCGAAACAAAGTAAGGGCGCAACTAGCTAGGCACACTGGGCATGTTGAAGTCTTGAGACGTCGGCCTCTTTGGCGGTCTTTACCGACAAGAAACCTTGTCGCAACTAGTCATGACTCACTTAAGTTGTTGAGCGGACTCGAAACAAAGTAAGGGCGCAACTAGCTACGAGTTGGTTCCTCCGCCACAGGTTTTCCATACAAAAGTACTATCGTTCGAGGAAGATAACTTAAAATTTTTAAAACTGATTGCTCAAACTTTAGCAACTTAGCTTTTACATCGTTTGCTTCCGGTAAGGCTAGACTTCCTTGAGCGACGCTTGGTCCACACCATTATCTTCTCCTTTCCCCCCGGAAAACTTGTGGGCGATGGAACCTTCCTTTCTTTGAGAAAGAGAAAGAAGAGAAACTAAAGATATGGAGCCTTACGGCTCGTTATTGCTTACCGGGGGTAGGTGTTGCACAAAGTGTCAGATAACGCATGCAAAATAGAAGTAGAAAGCATGAAATTGACAAGATGTGCGAAGCACATTAGCTTTACTTATGCTGAGTCTGCTACGGCTTTGTACAAAGGATTACATGCAACATCGGCAAGATTTGTACAAAAGGTGGTTGCCGGAACAGGTTCCGCAATCGCGCTTCTACGGGTAAAACTTACGAAGATGCTCAATGTTCCAGGAGTTGCTCACCGAATGCCATCTTCGGTCTCAAAGCGCGGACAGCGCCAGCCTAGTGACTCGTTTCACCCGGTAAGGGCCTTCCCACTTCGGCGTCAACTTGTTGGAATTCTTGGCGGACTGAACGCGCCGAAGAACAAGGTTGCCTTCCTCGAGACTTCTGGCATTAACTTTGCGGCTATGGTAGCGGCGCAAAGCTTGCTGGTATCGAGCAGCTCGTACAGCAGTGTGAAGACGATCCTCCTCAAGGAGCAGCGTGTCATGTTGTCGCAACTGCTCTTGCTCAAGCTCATCATAAGCGAGCACTCGAGGTGATCCGTATACGAGTTCCATGGGGAGAACTGCCTCTGCTCCATAGACTAGAGCGAAAGGTGTCTGGCCAGTGACTCGATTTGGCGTCGTCTGACGACCAAAGAACCACCGACTCCTCAATCCAGTTCTTTCCGCACTTGTGCAGCCTGTCGAAAGTTCTGGTCTTGAGCCCGCGCAGCACTTCAAAGATTCGCCCTCTCCACTTGACCGTTACTTCTCGGATGAGCAATGTAGCGAAGCGGAACCTTGGCGCTAAGATCTTGGACGTCTTTGCATGAAGGTGCGGCTCGTGAATTGCGTGCCGTTGTCGGTGATGATCCCGTTAGGGATTCAAACGGCAAACAATCGACCTAAAGAACTTGACTGTTGTCTTTGTCACCTTCCTCATCGCTTCCACTTCCGGTCACTTTGTGAACTTGTCGATTGCAACGCATAAGTACTCAAAGCCCCGACAGCTCGGGGAAAGGGGCCGAGGATGTCGAGCCCCAGACGAAAATGGCCGTGATAAAGGGATCGTCTGGAGAGCTTGAGCTGGCTGGTGTATCTGCTTGGAATGGAATCGCACGCTTCACACTTGGTTACTTGTGCGATTTGCATCCGGAGGGCTGTCGGCCAAAAGAAACCTTCTTGCCGGAATGCTTTCTTTGGCAAGTGCTCTGGCGCCAATGTGGTGACCACATATGCCTCCATGTATCTCTGCCAACAGCTTTTGTCCGTCTTCCCGGTGAATACACTTCAATTTCACACCGTTGAGTCTTCTTATGTACAGTGTGTTGTCGACAAACTGGTACATGCTTGACTGTCGGGCTACTCTTTCCGCTTCTTCTTGCTCTTCGGGAAGTCCTCCTGTCTGAAGGAAACGAACAATCTGTTGTGCCCATGCTGGAGCTTGCGGCTCGACAACAAGGACTAAAGGCACATCTGCTGCTGCGGAACATCTGCTTCCACGGCGAGAACTCGCGGCTCGGCTGAGCTTGACGTTCCCGGCAAGCTTGCCGGAGCAAAACTTGTCGGGGCGTCGCTTCAACGGAACAAACCCTAGGGCTTGCCGGAGCAGACTCCTCGGCACCCTTGGGGTTGATCTTGAGGACCTTCTTGACGGCGACTTCGAAGCTCTGCGGAAAATAGTCACCAGAGATCAACTTCCTCTTCTTGCTCTGTCCGGTTGATGGCGTTCTGAGACGGTTGAGTCACTTGAGCACAAAAATCCCTGGTTCCATTGTGTAACTTAAGTGCAGCGCGCCGACAAGCCATCGGCAATGTCGCTCGAGCTCTTGGAACATGTTCCATTTGTAGGCCGTCAAAGTGCTCTTCTAGCTTTCTCACTTCATCAACATAAGCTTCCATCAACGGACTCGATAACTCTTGTTCACTTGGCGGATGACAAGTCGTGAGTCACCCCCGACAATGAGCTTCTTGATCCCAAGGTCTCATGCGATCTCGAGACCGGCAAGCAAACCTTCATACTCTGCAGTATTGTTTATTGCTTGCTCCTTGGGAAAGTGCATCCGACTACGTGCTTGAGGTGCTCTCCTGGGTGCAACAAGTAGCACGCTCAAGACCGGGCGCTTGCAGCGAGAAGGCACCATCGAAGTACATCAGCCACTCTTTGCTTGCTTCCTTGAAGGGGATGCTCGTTTCTAGAATTTCTTCATCTTGTGTTGGCGTCCATTCTGCTATGAACTCCGCCAATGCTCTGCTTTGGATAGTTGAAGTGCTCTCAAACTTGAGGCCAAAGCTTGACAGTTCCAAGTGCCCACTCGACAATTCCGCCTGTTGCCTCTGGATTTTGCAAGATCCTCTTCAGCCGAAAACGAGTGATGACTGTGATCTCATGTGCACGGAAGTAATGGCGCAGCTTTCTCGAGGCCATGAGGAGGCCGAAAAGCAATTTCGCACACCGTAGTACCTTGACCTAGCCCCTGCAGAAGGGAACCGACAAAGTAAATCAAGGGCGCTGCACCATTCTTTTCGCATCTTCTCATGCGTCTGCGTAGATCCATCCTTGTCGGGACCAGAGCTTGCCGGTGAAGCCCCCACCGCCGTCATTGGATGCATCTCGCCATGGTTGCTAGCTCATCATCCGCCTCCCTCTCCGCTACTAACGCAGCACTAACCACTTGATTGGTTGCCGCTATATATAGCAGCAACTTCTCTTGTGGCTTAGGTGCGACAAGTGTTGAGTGGAGGACAGGTATCTCTTCAAGTCTCGCAGCAGCCTCCGCTTCCGAGTCCATTTCATCGGACCTGCCTTTTCAAAATTTTGAAAATGGCGTATGCTACCAAGCAGACCTAGAGATAAACCTGCCGAGAGCAGCTACACAACCGCAAGTCTTCGTACATCCTTGACGCCGCTTTGGTGCTTCAATCTGCTCAATGGCCTTGATCTTGTCGGGATTGGCTTCAATTCCCACGAGACACGAAGAACCCGAGAAGCTTGCCGAAGGGACTCCAAACACACACTTCTCGTGGTTGAGCTTGAGGTTGATCTTGCGCAGATTTGCAAAGGTTTCGTCTAAATCTTGAACCGTAGTCGCCTTGTCCTTGCTTTTGACCACTATGTCATCCATGTAGGCTTCCACATTTACGTGCATTTATGCGGCTCAAAAGCGTCATGGACTACTCTTGCAAATGTTGAACCAGCATTCTTTAATCCGAAAAGGCATCCGTGCGAAACAAAGATGTGCCACATGGGGTGATGAATGCGGTCTTCTCCTCATCCTCTTCTACCATGAAGATCTGATGATATCCTGAGTATGCATCCAGAAATGAAAGCAAATCACATCCGGCCGTGGAGTCAACAATCTGGTCGATGCGCGGCAAGGGAAATGGGTATTTGGGACAAGCTTTATTGACATCGGTAAAGTCGATACAAAGCCTCCATTTCCCGTTTGCCTTATGCATAACTACGTGATTGGCCAACCACGTAGGATGGAGCACTCCTCCGACAAAGCCCTGCTGCTTCCAATTTCTTGATTTCTTCTGCGATGAATTCTTGGCGCCCACCGCTCGCTTCCTCGACTTTACGCTGACGGGCCGCATGAGGACAAACGGCAAGATGGTGCTCAATTACTTTCACAGGAACACCGGGATGTCAAACGGTTGCCACGCAAACACGCCGACGTTTCGCTCGCAGGAAAGCAACGAGCGCCTTCCTATTTAGGGTCGAGAGTGGCACTGATGGTGAAGGTACCACCAGTGTCGTCCTCCTTGGCGGACACCTTCTTGGTCTCTGGTGGAGCTGCCATCATCTTCTTACACTTGCCGGTGGACCTCGATGGTGCGTCCTCGACGGTAGCGCAGCACTCCGAAGAGGTGCACTTGCCGGAGTGGCCATCAGAGCTCTTGTCGGACTTGGTCTTCTTCTTCGCCCGGAGCTTCAAATGCAAGTGGCTTGCAATCTGCTGCATTCTTTGCTTCCGGTAGATCTTGTCGGCGCAGATAAGAGCATCCTTCTTGTCGCCAGGACGGAGATGACACTTATCGGGCTGACATCTTCAAAGATGTTGTATGCATAGTGAGAGGCTGCCATGAATTTGGCGAGTCTTTGAATGACCAAGTATCCCATTGTAAGGCAATGGAAAGTCAAGAACGCCAAAAGTGACCCTCTCGATCCTGAAGTTCAACTTCATGCCAAATGTCACCGCAACGTGATCTTTCCCTTTGGCTTGCTCCTTCCCGGATTGATTCCTTGAATGTGCCGGTCTCTTCGAGCTTCGCCATCGTGGATCCGGAGTTTCGGAGCACCGCGGAGGAGATCAGGTTCAAGCCGCCCCGCCGTGAACTAGCATCTTAGTGACCTTGAGGTTGCGGATAGTTGGTGAAACCAACATCGGCAAGCACCGACCGCAGCTTACGCCGATCGTGGTGGTCCTCAATATCAAAGATGATAGGCGTCTTTGGACCATTTCGGAGGCTTGCGTGACTCGACGGATGGTTCTCGCCGCATTGACTTCCCGCATCCACCGCTTGAGCTGGCGGTGTGAAGTATGCGTAGAAGCACCGCGGTCAACGCACAGACCTCTGTGGCTTTCTCGAACTCCTGCTCATCGGTCTCGTCATCATCCATGTCTTCATCATCGCTGCCGTCTTCATCCTTGTCGCGGCCGGGAGGTCTGTCTCCTTGCCGCCGCTTGGCCTTGCCGCGACGTCCTCCTCGGCCGGGACGCTTTCTTGCTAGCTCCTCCGGCACCTTCTGGGCCTTCTCCTTGTCACGTCGTTCAGATTCAGCCTTCTCGCTGCTCGACAAGCTGCTCGACCTTTTGCAGCTCTGGAGGTCATGGCCCTTGGTGCGGTGGATCTTGCAAGATTGTTTGTTGGAGCCGTCCCGCTTGTCGGCGACCGCCACAACTGGCAGTTGGTGCCAGCCGCAACCTCCTTGCCGGAGCTACCAGCTTTGGCTTTCTTGGCGCCACCTCCGCTTGCGACTGCTCAACAACTAGCACATCTTTGCCTTTCTTCTTCCTGTTGTTCCGCCGATTTCTCTTTGCCGGGCGGTCTCCTCACTATCGATCCTCCCGCTTCAAGATTCTCTCCGTGGAGTCTCCTCCTTCCTCGTACGCGCACACTTGTCGGCCAGGCATATAGCTCATTGACGTCTCTCGATCTTGCACATCGCCATCTCCTCCCGCATCCTGCGGTTTCGCGACGCTCGATGGAACGCGCTGACATCTTGGCGGTGGTGGACATCTCGATGTTGTCTTTGTCTGTGGCTGAATCTCTCAATGTACTTCTTGCGGGGCTCTCCTTCCTTCTCGGGCGGCGAGATGAAGGTCGCTTTCTTGGCCATGGGGCTTGTGGCGCTGTAAAGGCACCGACAAACTGATGGCATAGATCTGCCCAAGAGGATATGGAGTTGTCCGGCAAGTGCATGAGCCAGATCCGACATTGGGCTTGAGCACCGCCGGGAAGTAGTTGGCCAGATCTTGTCGTCTCGCCCCGCAGCTTGCACCGCGATGGTGTAGATGCCGAGGAACTCCGACGGATGCGTCTTGCCGTCGTACTTCTCGCACGTCTGGCTTGAAATTCTTCTTGCTGGGCCACTGGACTTGCCGCAGCTCATGAGTGAACGCAGGGCAACCTACCGCATACGGCAAGTCGCCTGGTTCCCCTGGTGCATGCATGTCGACAGAGGGCCCAGCGCGCTGGTCGGATTGACGCCGCGCTTCTCTTCGGCGCTCGATGCGAGTTCGAGCGTCTTCTTGCTGTCGTTAGTGAAGAACTTGGCGCTGATCGCGACGAGCTCGTGGATCCGATGATGCGGTGGAGTCGCTGTCGAGGTGGATCCGGCGAGTCGGCGATCTTGGCCTTCAGGGCGGAGAGTGCATGGTGGTTGCACCCCCACGGTTTCATCGCCACCGGCTCGTGTTTAGCGATCCTGCCGCGGCAGCGATGCACTTTCGGGTTGCCGCGGGCGTCGCCGTTAGCAAAGCCGATGAGACTACGAATGGTGGCCCTCCATTCATCGACCTTGTCGGCTGTTGGAGGGTAATCCAGAGCGATTGAGCTCTCGCCAAAGCTTCTGCTGGAGTGGTGGGTGGCGATGGCGAACGGCGCGAGGAGCGGATATGCTCGGACTTCTAACTATGTTAGAAGGAGCAGTATCCCGTCGAGCGACCGTGCCTCGCTTCGCGCCAAAGATGTTGGCGTGCATGCTGGTCTTGAGCATCCCGAGATCCACCAGCTCGATCTTGGTCCAACGGCGTATGGCGTTGTGAATACCATGACGCTGTTGGTCCCGCCTCCCGAGACGGGCGCGGTGCATGTACGGACGCCGAGGTCTGCGCAGCCTTGTCCTTGGACTTGGCAGCACCGTGGGCTCCCTGTCGATGTCCATTCTTCATGGCGTCTACCCCACCAGCCGTTTGCTCCGATGGTGGTGGGTTCGACGCGGACGGAACATCTGCCGCCGAAGCCTTCTTCTTCGGTGGCATGTCGATGAAGATGATGAAGATCTAGCTCGTGTGGACGCCGGATCAGGTTCACACAATCTCGATGCCCCCTACCTGGCGCGCCAAAGATGTATGGGAGGCTGATATGGCCCACGAACACCTATGGGACCGGCGGACCGAGCCCCTTTCTGTTCGGTGGGGGGCGGAGGTCGCACGAAGAGCAGATCGAGGCGAAGCACACGAGCGCTTTACCCAGCCGGAGCTCTCCGGAGAGATAACACTCTACCGCTGCATGTCTCGAGTGTATTGAGTTCTTGCTCAGAGCGCTGAGTGCTACAAGACACACAAGCTGCTAACGAGACCGGCGTGAGTGTTCTCTGCTTCAACCTTTCCAACCCCACTCCTCTACGCTATGCATGGGCCTCCTTTTATATGCTAAAGGGTCTCCGAAGCTGTGGCAACGTAGACAAGGGTAAAATGGAAAAGGAGTGGTTGGTACAGCTACTTGTACAATGTATCATACCTAACCCTCGACGGCGGGGACAAAGGCATTAAATGCCCATCTACGCCGCCCTAACAAAGGCGTAAAGGGACCGTCGGGCGCCACCGCTTGCCACACGATGGCAATCTTATCAGCGCCGCTTGCCATCACAGCTTGGCCGCCTGACGGCCTCTTGCCACGCGCGCCTGGAAAGGTCCTAGGGCGACACGTTAGTGGATGTGCTGGAGCGCAGGTACAGAGTGGTGGTCTGCCGCGGCAAGCGCCTTGCCGCGGTTGTTGTCTTGTCTCGTCCGGAAGCTTGTCGCTCACCGGGCCTTCCCGGCAAGCTCCTCTTGCCGGGGCCTTGTCTCCTAGGTGCCTTGGGTGGCCTTCCCGGCAAGCTCCTCTTGCCGGGGCCTTGTCTCCTTTGCTTGAATACTTTGTTCTTGAATGGCTCCAAAGGAACCACGGAGGACCTTGGCGGTCACCCGGTAAGCCTTGCCGCGGAGGGCTGCAACTGCCCGTGCACAAGTTCGGGATACTAGGGTACCCCTACTCTAGTACACCGACACAGAGTCCCGAGGCCGACTCGTACAAGTGTTCGGCTCGGTCTCTCCTTCCCTTTTCTTACAACACAAGTTACATGACTATGGCGGTTTTACCATTATGGGCCCTAATCCGCCTTTGGGCTCCGGGCCTCTAAGTTTCATAGTAAAGCGCCATCTTCTGAGTCTTCATTGGCTTCAATATAGGCGAGGTGAACCGGCCCCTCCTGGGCGGTTTACACTCAGTAGTTACATCCCCAACATTAGGCCCCAGATTGATTTGAACCTGTTCATGTCAATCTTCAACACTTTAGAAAAACTCTGAACATATTCCTTCATTTCTCGTAAACCGCCATCTTGTTAAACCGCCATGACGCTATCCTCAGTACACGCAACAGATCATCTTCACGTCATCTCTATAAAAATAAAAACGAAATAACAAGATTCCCTTCATTTAATATTATCCCGAAATCGAGGCGACATTGCGCCATCCGCCGCTTTCAGCTCCTCGATTCTCGCGCCTGTCAATTACTCTCCGCCTTATTATAAATAGACCTAAGGGCCCTTTCTATTCTTCCCCTTCCGTACTTATTCTTCCTCGCGACGCCCCAGCTCTGAAGCTCTGTCGTCACCTTCGACCTTCGAATGCTGCATCAACCTGGTTGTACCAGAGATCCTCGGTGTCCCTCCGCTATCCTGCGCATCCGGTAAGATTCTTCCTCATACCCCTAGATCTGTATCTTAGGGCTCCTGTTCTCATCGGCGTTCATAGGTGTTCATCCCTAGTTTCTTCTTATTCGCTCGCCATAGCTTCTTTAGTTCAATCAGAGCATATATCTTGTCGCGGTAGTTGCTCCGCATTCAGTTTAGCACTTAGTAGATCTTCCTTTTGTTCGTAATCCCTTGATAGAACGCATCGAACTTCTCTCGCCCTTATTTAAAGCCTTTATAGATCGCAGAAAATTTTCTTCATCAATCTTTGGTAGATCCAAATTAATTCCGTCGATGTGTGAAACCTGTTTCATCAACACTTAGCAGATTTTTCAGCTTTGTCCCTTCCGCCTAAGGGCGGTTTAATTTTGATAGCTAATCCGCCATACCTCATTAGTCCTCACTTAAACCGCAATCGAAACTGTGTGGCAATCTGCCGGTTTAACACTGAATAATATGCATAAACCGTTAATCGTAAACCGCCTTTACTTTTCCTTTCACAGTTTTTCTTCCGAATGGCCAAACAATTCTCTGCAATTGGGTTCCGTCCAAGATCACCGAGACACAAATCAATGGATATGTCACCACCGGGCGCTTTAGCATCCAAAAGTGTCCTTCATTGGCGTGTTCCGGATTCTCAATGCCCTCCACGAACCTCAAGAGGGAGAAGTGATTGTATTTATGCAACACTTAGACCGGGGATTCAGCCTGCCCGGATCAAAAAAAATCCGGGATTTCCTCGCAAGCTTCCAACTCCATCCACAAGATATTGGTCCGAACTCTCTGTCTAATATATGCAACTTTCAAGTCTTCTGTGAAGTCTATCTTCAAGAAGAACCAACTGTGGAATTATTCCGAGATTTCTTTCATTTGAACCGCCGTACAGAGTTTTCGGACGGTCCTAACACGTAACTTGGTGGCGTTTCAATCCAAAAAAGGAAAGAAGTGGACTTTCCTCACGCCAAACATCATAGCCATCCGAAAGATTGGAATCAAACCTGGTTCTATTGCCGAATATCGCTTCCTAACAGAGAAAATCCTTGCCGGGTTATCGCCCTCACCGGCTTAGCAACAATCACCCATTGCCTTCACGCTTGACTGCCGCAGAACGGAAGAACTTTGCACCCCAAATTATCAAGCTCCGGGCTCTAATGGCCAATGGCTTAACTGGAATTGACCTTGTCCGCTGTTGGGTTTCTTGGGGCATCTTGCCATTAAGCCGCCGCCCCGGATTGATGCATGAATACACTGGTAACATCAAAGACCCTCAACGACATCACGAACTATCAACAACTGAGCTTGAAGTTGCCGAGACAGTGAAGAAAATGCTCGATGAACCGATCTCCGCGTGCAGCCAAACCGGGTTGGCCCCTGCTGCGTCTCCAACAAACCGCCCGCAAAGAAGGCTCCACTCATTGCTCTACTGATTTTGATTCCCTATTGATTGTATTAATCCCTTATTAATTCTCAGGCTAACAGCTCCTTTTGGAAATGAACAAAACCGGCCCGGGTTCCTCGTGTAAAGACCAAGACCACCAAGAAAGCTGGCAAGAGGAAAACCACCGAGTCTTTTGAACCGCCGGAGGATGAAGAATCAGATGCTGAGGTAGAGCTTGACTTACTTTGCTCCTTTTTGTCATTCATCTTATTGATGCTACAATTCCTGTGGATGACGCCGAGGCCAGCCATGCGAGATCCTGTTGAGGTAATACTTCTTTCTTCCGATTCGATCTTGTACCGTTAAAAGAATTAGCCGCATAGTCCGGAAAGTGAAACAATCTCACTCGTGCTCATTTGTTTCCAAAACTTTCTTTGAAGACACAAGAAAGCGAAGAACGCCAGACGACCCGGCATAGCGGTCAACAAATTACGTCGTCCGGTTTAGTGACACACCAACCCGGAAACGTCGTCGTAGGTGACTTGTTCTCCTGAAAAGCGTTATCCTTTGAAAGGTTTCTTCGATGTCCTCTCAATCCGTCGACCCGAATTATCGTGCTTCTTCCAACTCTTCCGGCGGTTCATCAACCACTCACCTGCCTCCTCCCAAAGTTGCTGCCGGGTAAGCATATTACTCCATTTGTTTTTGCATTTGTCGGTTTATCATATTCTAACCCTTGATGTTGTAGCACCAAGGCTCGCCTAAGTAAGAAGGCGAAGACCCTCGACCCTCCTGTGGATGTTGATCCGGAGAAGACTCCAGAGCATCATGGTGAAAATCCCGAAGTTGCTAAAAACAACTCTGCTGGGGTTAATCAAGATGACAATGCTAACCCGCCAGAGGTTGAACCGGATGTCCAAGTTGAGACGTCACATCCTGCTCCACCGAGTCCTGCAGCAGAACAACGGGATTCGGCTGCTGATCCGCCAAGCCCGGTATGAAAGCACCAAGCCTGTGAAAAAATGCCAATCCGCCAGCCCGACCAAAGATGACGATGTCGTAGTGACGGGCACCGCATATACCGCCCCTGGCAATCCGGTTGCTCTATCAAAACACAGCGCCAAGGAAGAGTTTACTGCCATGAGTAAAGGGAAGGAAAAAACTGATCTGTCAGCTTATGACAATCTCTCTGCCCAAGATCTTCACTCCGGCTTCCTGAACCGGCTCTACACAAGTCGTGATTTCGAAGCCGGTCTGGTAAATCTTATGAAGGAGCGCTATGAGGTAAGGAGTTATGCCTCTCTTGTACCTTCATTGCATAGTAGCCCCCAAGGGCCGGTTCAACTTAGCTTAGTTAAACCGGGACTTAATATAAAACTCAAACTTTTCAGACTTCATTGTTGTAGCCCCCAAGGGCCGGTTCAACTTAGTATAGTTAAACCGGATCAGAATTTGTATCGCCAGAAAGCGTAACATGTTCGAGCAAATAGCCATGAGCCCCCAAGTGCCAAGTTGAATACCTGTATTGAGCTTGGGACTTTGTGATGAAACTACTCACGTGCTCCCTATTGTCACAGAGTGAGATATGCCAACAAACCTCACAAATCAATGACCTTCATGTCAATCTGAAATCTCAACAAGCAGAAGCCTCCAAGGCCAAGGATGAGCTGAAAACCGCCTTGACTACTATGGAGCGGCTCAAGGAGTGGTTTAAATCTGAGCAGGCCAACTGGGATACTGAGAAAGTTGGGTTGCTAAAACGGGCGGAGGATGCTGAAGCATCTCTTAAACCGGTGACGGAAGAACTCACCGGATTAAAGCACCAAATTAACGCCATGACCTCTGCAATATTTGGTAAGAAATGTTTCACCAAGGTTTTGATTAATATTCCGTTTTGAAATTTCCACCGGTTTAACCTGAACTTTCTTAAACCGGTATAGGTAAGCGCATTGCTCATCTGGGCTCTGACATGCGGAAGAAACTTAAGGCCGCGTATACACTAATTGAACAGCTGTATACCGGCACCCAGCGAGTTATTTGCGCCACCTCTTATGATAACACAGCTCCGTCCTTGATCAAGGATACACTGGACCGGCTATCCATGGTACCGGCATAGCTAGAATAATTGAAACGATCCGCTGCCCGAGCTGGCACCTTATTGGCTCTAACTCGTGCCAAAGCATGGATAGCTGATCTTGATCCGGTTGACATAGCCAAAGGCTTCCCCAGTGCTCAAGAAAATGGCGAAGCATTTGATAATGATGCTCTCAAACGGGTAACAAGGGAGATGCGTCCTCTGGCGAGTCAATCTGGCAGCGAGAGGCCAACCTAACGGTTCACCGCTCCTTCTACGATGCAAACAACGAGACGGGTTGAAGCTGTTATTCCGGAAGTGCGTAACCTTGTTCCACCAACCCGTAAGCACACTTATGCCCCGACGTTGATCCGGCTGAGCTTATAAGTGAAGAGGCTGTCTTCGTGCTTTAACCCGGATTGACTGGACCACCAATGACTTCCGGCCATTGGGTGGTGAGGAGGAAGAAGTTGAACCGATGCCAGACGACCCATCTTCTTCACGTCAACCCGGAAATGAAGCTTAATCCGTCAAGCCGGTTGATGTATCAGAAGCTGCCTGTCATGACGCCATTCCAAATTTTGGGCCGTTGAATGCCTTGTAATAGGATAACCATCACTTTTGTTTTTAATATGCCTTCGTGCCCTCGTGCGGACTCCTTTGATTGAATGATCGAAACCTGCAATTTAAATTGCCTGTAGTTGCAAAATCTTTAAACCGCCCCAGTGGTCTGTGCCGCCAGTCGGTTTGTGACATTCATACATATATGAAATATGGAGGTATATAATCAAAATTTTGTGATACAAAATACCTGCCGTCATTGAGCATGAAGTTGGCTTAGCCAATCTTGAAGCGGAGGTTGTATAAACCATTACCGCCAAAGGAGAGAACAGCTCTCGTGTTTATACCGCCGGTTTACCACGTGACACCGTGCGGGTTAGAATAAGCCCCTGTTACTCCATAATAGGATGTTAACAGAAAAACATCAAACCGGTGAAACTATCACCGGATTAAGAAAAATTGACCGAATTCCATGAACTGGCAGCTTTGAAGACGGTTTAATAATGTTGTCGGTTTAAGAAACGCAACAAAAATCAAATAACAGTTGACAAACATGGGAGCAAAGGCAATGATAAACCATTTGCAAAAGATAACGCCAGATCTTGAGCCGATCGGATGGTGTTACCATGGTCGGACACGACCAAGCTCCCTATAAGGTGTAGCCATGGTTCGAGTCAGCCAGTCCCCAATCAAACTGTGGCATTATGCCAATCAAGTGGCGTGGCAATGGTTCGGGTTCGACCAAGCCCCTAAGTGACTCTATGGCCTTAGGCCGATCAAAAGCGTGATCGGTTCAGATTTGACCATGTCCCCAAGTGATCTGGTGGCTTTTCGCCTATCAAAAGGTGTTGCATTGGTTCGACACGACCAAGCCCCCAAGTGATATCATAAAGCTTTTTAGAAAGCAAACTCAAGGGGTAAACCGGAGGTTGCTTTAAGACGTAACAACTCCATGTAACCACGCTCGATGTAATGTAACAGATACCCGCTTTTAGCCGAGGCTCGTTTATTGCTTTATTCATAACATATACACCGTCATAATATGTACATAAGTAGAGCCGATGGCTCGTATAATAAGGTCAAGATGAGCTATGTTCCACGGCCCGTTGGTCTCCTCTTCCGACGTCGTGAGTCTTTATGCTCTCGAACATCGATCGATAGTACGACCCGTTGTGCAGATTCTTCGACCACGAAAGGTCCCTCCCAAGGTGGGGATAGCTTGTGCATATCTGTTCTGGTCTTGAATGAGCCAAGCACCAAATCTCCTTCTTGAAAGGTTCTGGTTACGACCGGCGACTATGATAACGACGAAGATCCTGCTGGTAAATCGCCGAGCGAGCAGCTGCTATGTCTCGCTCTTCATCCAGCCGATCCAAAGCGTCCTGTCGTGTCGTCTCGTTATCCGGTTCAACATAGGCTGCCACACGAGGTGAGTCATGACGGACGTCGCTGGGAAGAACTGCCTCCGCTCCATAAACCATAAAGAACGGCGTGTATCCCGTGGATCTGTTAGGTGTAGTATTTATACTCCATAACACAGACGGTAGCTCTTCTACCCAACAACCCGCGTCCTCTCGCAAAGGGACCATAAGCCGGGCTTGATGCCTCTCAGGATCGCTTGATTGGCTCTTTCCGCTTGACCATTGGACTGTGGGTGAGCTATCAAGAAAGCGTCTGCCGGATGTGCTCACGTTCGCAGAACTCCTTCATGGCACCTTTGGACAAATTGGTACCATTATCTGTAATGATACTGTGTGGAAAACCAAACCGGAAAATCACCTTTTTGATGAATTGAACCGCCGTGGCCGCATCACACTTGCTAACAGGTTCTGCCTCTACCCACTTTGTAAATTTATCAACCGCCACCAACAGGTGCGTCTTCTTGTCCTTGGACCTTTTGAAAGGTCCAACCATATCCAGCCCCCAAGTCGCATAAACAGCCAAGTAATTGGAATCATCCTCAATTCTTGGGCGGTACATGAGCACGTCTGGAAAACTTTTGGCAACCATCACATCATCCGACCAGATCTTCCGCATCAAGATGGGCGGTCAACCAATAGAAACCGTGGCGGAATGCTTTAGCCACCAAGGATTTTGCACCGCGTGGTGACCACAGTCTCCTTCATGGATCTCATGCAATATTTCACAGCCTTCCTCGGGGACACACAGCGTTGAAACGCCACGACATTAATCGCAATGATGCAACTCGCCATTAACAATGCTCATAGACTTAGACCGCCGAACTATCTGTCGGTCCAACGTCTCATCTTCTGGTAACTCGCCCCGGTTCATGTACGCCAGATAAGGGAGCGTCCAATCCGGAATGACGCGCAGAGCTGCCACCAATTGAGCCTCCAGATCAGGAATAGCCAAATCCGCTTCACCAGGGAGCTTGACTGACGGATTGTGTAGTACGTCGAGAAAAACATTGGGCGGGACCGGTTTGCGTTGAGAGCCCAACCGGCTCAAAGCATCCGCCGCTTCATTTTTCCGGCGATCCACGTGGTCCACCTGATAGCCCTTGAAATGACCTGCGACAACATCCACCTCACGACGATATGCAGCCATGAGTGGGTCCTTGGAATCCCAAGTGCCAGACACATGTTGAGCCACTAAGTCCGAGTCACCGAAGCACTTAACCCGGCTTAGATTCATCTCCTTAGCCATCCGAAGACCATGGAGCAAGGCTTCATACTCAAATGCATTGTTAGTACAAGGGAACATTAAGCAGAACATAATGTAACTTGTCACCTCGTGGGGAAGTTAATACGACTCCAAATTTCGAGCCCTCCAACCGCTCGGATCCGTCAAAATGGATGGTCCAATATGTATGATCCGGCTTCTCTTCAGGCGCTTGCAACTCCGTCCAATCATTAATGAAATCCACAAGTGCTCGAGACTTTACTGCCGTCCGAGGTACATACTTCAAACCGTGCGGCCCAAGCTCTATGGCCCACTTGGCAATCCGGCCAGTCGCCTCCCGGTTATGTATGATATCACCTAAGGGAGATGAACTGACCACCGTGATGGGATGCCCTTGGAAATACTGCCCAGCTTCCGGCCATAAAAACTCCATACACCAGCCTTCGCCAATGCGGATATCTCTGCTTAGATTCAATAAGCACCTCGGCGGTATAATAAACCGGACGTTGAAACGGATGCTCCTTCCCCGCCTCCTTCCGCTCTACCACAATGGCCACGCTTAATCGCCTGGCGTTAGCGACAACATATAGCGGCTCCTTGTCGATGGGGGCGGCGAGTACAAAGCGGTTGGCCAATTGCCGCTTTAAGTCCTCCAACGCTTCATCGCGGCCGGACTCGCATAAACCGATCTGTCTTCTTCAAAGATTCTGGTACAAAGGGATGGCCTTCTCTCCGAGGCGGCCGATAAACCGCTCAACAAGGCAATCCGCCCGCCTAACGCCGGACATCATTAATACACTTTGGCTTAGCCAGGAGGTGATAGCCGTAATCTTCTCCGGATTAGCTTCAATCCCCTGTTGGACACAAGAAAACCCAATAACTTGCCTCGCCGAACACCAAAGACACATTTGGCCGGGTTGAGCATCATCTTGTAAACCCGCAGGTTGTCAAAGGTTTCTTTCAAATCATCAATCGCTGTTTCCTTCTTCCTTGACTTAACCACAATATCATCCACATAGGCATGCACATTACGGCCGATCTGCTTATGCAAGCAATTACATACACAACGCCGATAAGTTGTTTGGGCGCTCTTGAGCCCAAAAGGCATAGACACATAGCGTATAGGCTGCAAAGGGAGTGATAAACGCCTGTCTTCTCCTGGTCCTTAACCGCCATCTTGATCTCGATGATATCCGAATACGCATCCAAAAAGCTCAAACGCTCACAACCCGCAGCGTGGCATCAATAATCCGTTAATGCGGGAGGGCAAAAGGATCTCTTTGGACAAGCCTTGTTAAGATCTGTGTAATCCACACACATGCGCCAAGTGTCGTTTTTCTTAAGGACCAAAGACCGGATTAGCAAGCCACTCTGACGAAAAACTTCAACGATAAAGCCCGCCGCTAAGAGCCAGCAACCTCCTCTCCAATGGCCTTACACCTCTCCTCGTTAAACCGCGGAGAAACTGCTACCGGGTTTGTACTTGGGATCAACATTAAGAGTGTGCTCACGAGCTCCTCGGTACACCGGCATGTCGAAGGCTTCCATGCAAAATGTCCCGATTCTCACGGATGAACTCGATGAGCGCTTTCCTATTTTGGATCCAAGTTGGCACCGATGTCGAACTGCTTGGACGAATCGCCAGTATGAAGTCAACAAGCTTAGTCTCACCGCCGATTTAAACTTCAGGGCCGGATCGTGCTCTCGTAGTTGGCTTCTTCAATGGAGTCATGTCCGCCGGATCAACATTGTCCTTATAATACTTCAGCTCCTCGGTGTCACAAACCGACTCACAGAAGTCGCATCACCTTCCTCACACTCCAGCGATCTTTGCGGCTCCCATGAACCGTTATTGTCCCCTTGTGACCCGGCATCTTGAGCTGCAAATAGATATAACAAGGTCGTGCCATGAACTTGGCATAAGCCGCCGCCCAAACAGGCGTGATAAGGACTTTGAATTTTCACCACTTCAAACGTCAATGTTTACGATCCGAGTCATGTTCATCCCGAAGGCCACCTCCGAGCTATTTTACCAACCGGATATGCTGACTTGCCAGGCACCACACCATGGAACACTGTATTGGACGGTTTGAGATGTTTATCTGTTAACCCCATACGACGGAAGGTCTCGTAGTACAGGATGTTGATGCTGCTCCCTCCGTCCATAAGCACCTTGGTGAACTTATAACCTCCCACCGAGGTGCCGCCACTGAGCTAGCTGACCCGGATTGTCAACCCGGGAGGATGATCCTCTCTACTCCACACAATGGGTTGCTCGACCAGCGTAGGTAATGAGGCACGGCCGGTTCAATAACGTTGATCGCCCGCTTCGAAGCTTCCGTCTCGCTTGTCTAAGCTGGTGGTGAAGACGTGGTACCGCCCACTATTCAACCGCTTTGGGTTGCTCGATAACCCGATCGCCGCTGCTGATTGTAACCACCACTGGTTATTCGATTGTTCTGATTGTTATGTCCGCCGGATTACCATTAAACCTCGGACCGGAATTTCCTCCACCGTAACCGGGCGGACCACTGAACCGCCGCCGGAACCTTGATCATACCGGAAAGCATTAGAACTTTTGAACTCCTGCATAATGTAACAATCCTTCCAGAGGTGATTTGTTGGCGCCTCCTTCGTCCCATGCTTCAGACAGGGTTGATTCAACAGATAGTTCAAGCGGTCCGGATTGGGATTAGGCGCTCCACCTCGATTCGGCTGTTTACCCTTGTGCCGCTGGCCCTTGTCCTGCGCATTGGTTTTGGCTACGAAGTCCATGTTGCCGTTCGCTTTACGCTTATATCCACCATTACCTGCCGGGTGATGCTGCTGGCTTTTGGAGTTGCTATTCTTCTTTCCCTTCCCTGTCTCATCATCATCATCCGACTCGGGATCCTTGGTACTATCAGAATCAGTGTACTTCACTAAAACGCCCATGAGAGTGCCCATGTCATTGCAAAACCGCTTCATGCGTCCCAGCTTCAACTTTAAAGGTTTAAACCGGCAGTTGCCTTCTAGGGTCAAGATCGCAGAATAAGCGTTGATCCGGTCTGAAGAATGTAAGACTTCCGAGACACGGCGTACCCAATTGGTTGTTGATTCCCCCTGACCCTGGACACAGGCCGCCAAGTCCACCACCGACTTGGGCTGCTTACAGGTATCTTTGAAATTCTGAATGAACCGGTCCGCAATCGGGCCCATGAACTGATGGAATTGGGTGGCAAGCTTTTCAACCAAGTACGGGTCGTGCCCTCGAGCATCATGGTGAAGTACTTCGCACACGCAGCTTCATCCACATCCAGCATCTCCATGGCCATCTCATAACTCTCTATCCATGCTTCTGGAGCCAGATCGGCGGTGTAATTTGGCACCTCGCGCGGCCCCTTGAAATCCTTGGGCAAGCGTACATTGTGTAAAGCGGGGACGAGGCAAGGCACCCCCAAAGAGCTAGAGGTAACTCCAGGCTCAAAGACGGTCGGGCGAACCGGCGTAAGCTGATAATCCTGATGCTGTGCTGCTAACTCGGCCTCCCTACGTGCCCGGGCCCGGTCCACCACCTCCTGAGCGTTGTCGAAACCACCCATTAAGGTTGTTGCCACCAGGCGCACTGCCGTGCATTACTTGATACGGCGGTTCATCCACGCTACCGCTATAGCTCCGGCTTGGGCGGGGGGTAGAGTGGATCCGATCGCGCTGTACGAATACGCTTCCTGTTGGACCAGAGCTGTCCTAAGGAGTTCCTTGACCCGACGCGTCTCTACCGCCTATGGTGAATCGCCTCCAACCGTGTCGCAGCCACAACAAGGTTATCCATCGGGTTGGAGTAGTGACCTGGAGATGTTTGCACAGCCTGAGGCGTGCCGGTATGACGGCGAGGTAGATCTATTACGCGGGGCTGAACCGGCGCGCCCGTCCCAGGTGCTTCCGCCCGGTTTACCACCGCGGATTACTGATCCCTGCTCACGGTTTTAAGAGATCTCTTCCCTCGGCTGAAAACTAGCAAACAGGATCTGTATTTCCTCTTCATGACTTCATCCGACGTTACGATCCGGCATGAGCCTATAAGCTTGCGCATCCAAAGCGGCCCACTCTGCCGCCATCCTGGCGTCTGCGGCTGCCGGATCCGCTTTAGCTTTGAGTGATTTGTTCCTTCACCTTTGCAATCTCCGCATTATGAATGTCCTGGTCCGCCGGGTTAGCCTCTGCCATGAGCACAGCCAATGCGTCGAATAGTTCTGATAAAACTTGAGCCGGCGGGCGCACAGGGCCTCCTGCCCCGGCTGCCATCGCTGCTGTTGAACCAGCGACCATCATCGTAGCGGTCGAATAGTGAAGCATCGCTTGTGTACCGGCCATGAATATTCCAACCCGGTTGGGCAGATCAAAGGGGTCCGGAATACTGTCACCGTCGGAACAGCCCCCAATCTGGCCATCCTGCGGTACTGTAGACTCGGTTTCTCCGATCGACGACTCGTCATCGAGTAGACGACGGTTTCGCCACCGCATTATGATCCGTCCTCATAATTTCCTCGTGGATGACTCCCACGAAGCACGCTTTGACGGCCGGTTTAGCTGGGCAGGTTTCGACGCCGAGCCGTCTCGGCGAGGTCGGTGCGGATGTCCGGCTCGAGCCACAGCTCACCGATCTTGCCGATGAAAACGTGTATGCCACCAAAGGGGACCCGGTACCCGTACTCAATCGAGCCGGCCTCGGGGCCCCAGCCTGCATCGTCGATGTAGAGCTTGCCGCGACGACTCTTGGTCATCCAGCCCACGGTGTAGCCTTCGAGTCCTTCGAGCTTGCCCTCCAAGATCATCAAACCATCGTGCGATAGCCCCACGGTGGGCGCCAACTGTCGTGGTTTTGTCACGGCAGATGTCCTCATGAAAGGACTTAGTCGCGGAGCCATCGCTACGGGTTAACTTAGAGGGGTTAAAGCGGACACAAAGACACGAGAGTTATACTAGTTCGGCCCCTTCGATGAAGGTAAAAGCCTACGTCTAGTTTGTGATGGGATTGATGTGGTCTCGATGACTAGGGAGCAGACAGCCGCCTAGACCTCGAGTTGTTGTTGTCTGTCCTTAAACCGCCGCTGTGTCGTCCCCTTATATACATGGGTTGGCCTTGGCTGGTCTCTGAGTCCCGAGGCTGGCTGACTCATTACAAGTGTTCGGCTCGGTCTCTCCTTCCTTTTCTTACAACACAAGTTACATGACTATGGCGGTTTTACCATTATGGGCCCTAATCCGCCTTTGGGCTCCGGGCCTCTAAGTTTCATAGTAAAGTGCCATCTTCTGAGTCTTCGTGGGCTTCAATATAGCTGAGGGTGAACCGGCCCCTCCTGGGCGGTTTACACTCAGTAGTTACATCCCCAACAGTTGGGGTTAGATTGTGTGAAGCTAGTTCTCTGTCCATTGCAGTAGGGGTACAATCTGCGAGAGTCTGGGTTATGTGCGGTAGGGCTAGTTCTCGTGCATGTACAACCGGGGTGCTATCTCCACCAAGAGGTAGCACTGTTTTATTTCAAGACCATGTTTTTACTCCGCTAGATGCTGCCATCACCCGCTCCAATTCAAATGGCTGATAAACAAGAAATGTAGTTGAATGTACAGGCCTTGTATGAGAGGCAAATGCAATAGATAGTGTGGAAAATTGAGGGCCTGAAATAGTTCACATGTATATTGTTTAACTAAAAAGGATAGCATGACATAATTTCACATATATGATGTCTATCTAAATTGGATAGCATAGCATGACATAATTCAAAGATATGATAACTAACTAAACTGGATGTCATGAGATAATTATATGATGTCTTTATTAAACATGTTTACATGACATAATTCACATGCATGTTATGTAAGTAATCAGGATCACATGATTTAATTCACATATGTGATTTATATACTAAGCAGAGGGCTTCACATATATGATGTCTGAACTAAGAACATGGTGTAGAATATTGTGTATATGATATCTAAACTATGCAATGCAAGACACCATATGCATGATATGTGTAGTATAATCGTGCCAAGTTAGAGGATACACCTCAGTGGGGGAATATGAATGGTCATCTGTCTTTGAATCCATCTCTGAGGAGCTATCGGGACCCAGCAAGAGATCTGCTTTGACTGGTAGCACTGTCTGCTCTGAAGACCTTGTTTTCACTCCAGATTTATCCATCACCCACTCAAATGGTTGATTCACAGGAAGAGTAGTTGAATGCACAAACATTGTCGACAAATGGAAATGTAATGAAGAAAATGATTGGCAAGATATCATTCAAATATATGATGCCTGGTTAAACAGGATGGCGTTGCATATTTTCATATATATTATGGCTGGCTAAATGAGATGAGAGAGTGCATAATTCACATATGTGATATAGAAACTAAACATGTGGCATTACAGAACATGTATAAACTAAGCAGATGACATATATGATGTTGAAAGTAGGCACTGCAAGGCAACATATGCATGATATGACCAACATCATCATGCCAAGTTAGAGCAAACACGTCGGGGGGTAAATTGGAGTGGTCAGCTTTGTCTGAATCCGCTTCAGAATAGATATCTTCCTATGGATTACAATCTGGAGGGCGCGGGGGTGGGGGGGAGGGTTTGCCATTGTACCCACCATGGAGCGATGTCTACATGACATTGTATTGCTGCGAAAAACTCTTCCCTTTTTCTCTACATGTTTAGCATGACTATGTACAATATCTGACATGCATACGAAAAAAATAGTGAGATTATGTAAGGAGAGCATGTAGAAATCTAGAGTGATGGTAACAACTAGTGGATCGATCCAAAAGTAATGATAGCAGGCTGATGATAGCTTTAATTTAATAAAAAGACAGATGATGATTGCTTTAATATTTGTGTCCCACCCAAGATGAACAACATAGACAAACCCTAGGTGAACCAGATAATAGACAGAGATACTATTCATTGTTGCCTCGATATGTGCCCCACAAGTAATTTTAAAACTGAAGTTTGAACATTAATTTGGACCCGACTTGGAGTCTAAGAGGAGAACATGACGATAGAGTAGCAGGTAATATTAAGCAATGCAAAACATAAGTAGAAAAAAAAGAGTGCGACCTCTCTTGTGGACCCGTGTACTCCTCTGGTTCATCTGCTGAGTTGATGATGGTGATGCAGTTGCGGTGGGTGCCGGTGGCAGGGAAGGAGATCTGAGGCGGCGAAAGACGGTCAGGAGTCGTGATGTCTGGTATGGTGGATGCTTCTATGGATGGAGCAGCTCAGGTGAGGTGGACGACGTCGCGGCAGGAGTAGGACAAACTACACAAAGTTTTCTTCGACACCTATCTATAACTGAAGTAATTCTGTAAGGGCTCCTTTGGCTTGCAGGATTCTAAAATGCGGGGATAGGAAAAACACCGGAATAGGATAGGAAGGCACGTGGGAAATAGAGTATTTGTAAACACATGATTTCTGTCAACTTGGGTGTTTGGTTCACAGGAATTGGAAGAGCAGAGGAATGCAAAGAAACATGGCCAAATTAAAGTGAAACCATATGAAAGTGTGTACAGTGAGACTGCTATTCTGCCACTAATGCACTTAGTCTTGTTTTCATGCATAGGATTTTGAAAAGTAGGTCCACGTGTATGTTTTGCTCCATTCTGTTCAACGAAATGCATGAATAATTGAATAGTAGAGTGCCATAGGAAAATTTCCTATTACTATGTTTTCCTTCACTTTTTCCTTTGAACCAAAATAGCCCTAATGGATCGACATGAATGTAGAGTAATAAGTGATGCGACAAGTGTACAACCTCTTTGGCGTACCCGTGTCAACCTCAGCATCATTGGGTTGGTCGCTGAAGAAGTTGCGGCAGAGGTGGCTGTCGTAGGTGTGGAGGAAGATCTGAGGCGTTTGTGGACGACGTCTAGGGTACTGCTCTGTTGTGATGGATGGTTCCATTGTTGGAGCAGCTTCGGCGAGCCATAAGACATCGAGGCTGAAGAAGTACAAGACAGACATCGTTAATCTCAAGTGGGATTCTAATAGCATCTCCAATAGAGAATGTAAAATGCATTACCAAAAAGTGATAGATGTAAAATTTACATCACTAAAAAACACTTGACTACAATAGATGAGGTAAAACTATTGACTCTGAACTTAACTGTCAAAACTGAAATTTACTGTGGAATCTGAATGTTACTGTCGAAACTAAACGCACTGGCAGTAGAGAGGCACTTCACATGTAGTTTAGGCTGCTCGAGCACTAGTAGTAGAGAAACAATGATCTAAATCAGCAGGCGATCGACAGGGAACACAGTAGCAGATAGCAGTCAGAGCAGCAGCGATTGGAGGAGCAGCGCGAACTAGAGACAGAGCAGCAACTCGTGTAGGTGCAACAACTCGTGTACCAGCATCAGCAGCGCGAGTGAGTAAAATAGCAGAGCAGCAGCACGAGCGAGGGGAAGAGCAGAGCAGCAGCGTGACCGAGCAAGATACAGAGCAGGAGCGGCGCAAGCGAGCGAGAGCTGGAGCACCAGGAGCGCGAGCAAGCGAGCGATAGCCGGAGCAGCAGCAGATCCAGCTGGTATGGACGCCATGATGTGGCTTGAAGTACATCGGTATTTCCCCAAAGAGGAAGGGATGATGCAGCACAACTACGGTAGGTATTTCCCTCAGTGATGAGACCAAGGTTATCGAACCAGTAGGAGAACCACACAACACTACATGAACGGTACCTACACACAAAGAACAAATACTTGGAATCCGACATAAAAGAGGGGTTGTCAATCCCTCCCGGGTAAAAAGATAGATAAAATTGTAGTAGATTGGATAAATACTTGCAACCCGATGCGGGATAAAATAAATAAATAAAAGTTGTAGCAAGGTATTTTTGGGTTTTTGGATTAATAGATCTGAAAATAAAAGCGAATGAAAATAGATCTCGAAGGCAAATATGATAAAGAAGAGACACCGGGGCCGTAGATTTCACTAGTGGCTTCTCTCGAGAAAAATAGCATACGGTGGGTAAACAAATTACTGTTGGGAAATTGATAGAACTTCAAATAATCATGACGATATCCAGGCAATGATCATTATATAGGCATCACGTCGAAGATTAGTAGACCGACTCCTGCCTGCATCTACTACTATTACTCCACACATCGACCGCTATCCAGCATGCATCTAGTGCATTTAGTTCATGGAGAAACGGAGTAATGCAATAAGAACGATGACATGATGTAGACAAGATCTATTCATGTAGGAATAGATCCCATCTTTTTATCCTTAATAGCAACGATACATATGTGTCATTTCCCCTTCTGTCACTGGGATTGAGCACCGTAAGATTGAACCCGTCACAAAGCACCTCTTCCCATGGCAAGAAAAATCGATCAAGTCAGCCTAACTAAACTAAAGATTCAAAGAAGAAATATGAGGCTACAAGTAATCATGCATATAAGAGATTAAAAGACCCAAATAACTTTCATGGATAAAAACATAGATCTGATCATAAACTCAAAGTTCATCGGATCCCAACAAACGCACTGCAAAAAGAGTTACATCAAATAGATCTCCAAGAGACCATTGTATTGAGAGTCAAGAGAGAGAGAGAGAGGAAGCCATCTAGCTACTAACTACGGACCCATAGGTCTACAATGAACTACTCACACATCATTGGAGAGGCACCAATGAGGATGATGAACCCCTCCGTGACGGTGTCTAGATTGGATCTGTGGTTTCTGGAACTTGCAGCGGCTGGAATTGTGGTTCATCGAGAATATTGGGGGTATTTATAGAGCAAAGAGGCAGTGCAGGAGGCCACCAAGGTGGGCACAACCCACCAGGGCACGACTGGGGTTGTGCCCCCCTCGGGTACTCCTTTGGCCCATCCTGTGTCTTCTGGTCCAGAAAAATTCTCCAAAAAGTTTCACTGTGTTTGGACTCCGTTTGGTATTGAATTTCTGCGAAGTAAAAAACAAGCAAAAAACAACAACTGGCACTGGGCACTATGTCAATAGGTTAGTCCCAAAAAATAATATAAAGTTTCTATAAAATGATTATAAAACATCCAAGAATGATAATATAACAACATCGAACAATAAAAAATTATAGATATGTTGGAGACGTATCACGCCACCGCTGAGGAAGCCTCGCACTGGGGGAGAGCCGCTGTGGAGATGTCGCCGGCGAGGTAGCCGCGCCATGGGGGTGCGGGATGGAGCACTATTGGTGCCGGGAGGTCGAGTTAAGAGAGAAGGTGCTATAACTACTGCAGGATGCTGCTGATACGTCTCCAACGTATCTAAAATTTTTTATTGCTCCATGCTACTTTATCTATTGTTTTGGACTTTGATGGGCTTTATTTTCCACTTTTACATTATTTTTGGGACTAACCTATTAACCGGAGGCCCAGCCCAGAATTGTTGTTTTTTGCCTTTTCCAGTGTTTCGAAGAAACAGAATATCAAACGGAGTCCAAACGGAATGAAACCTTCTAAAACGTGATTTTATCACCGAACGTGATCCAGGGGACTTGTACCCTACTCCAAGGAACGAAAGAGGCGGTCACGAGGGTGGGGGCGCCCCCCTAGGGCGCGCCCCCTGCCTCATGGGCCCCCTGGTGCTCCACCGACGTACTCCTTCCTCCTCTATATACCTCGCACTTCAAACGACTGAACATGAGCCAAAACCTAATTCCACCGCCGCAACTTCCTGTATCCACGAGATCCCATATTGGGGCCTGTTAGGAGCTCCACGGAGGGGCATCCACCACGGAGGGCTTCTACATCAACACCATAGCCTCTCCGATGAAGTGTGAGTAGTTTACTTCAGACCTTGGTCCATAGCTAGTAGCTAGATGGCTTCTTCTCTCTTTTGGATCTCAATACAATGTTCTCCCCTCTCTCGTGGAGATCTATTCGATGTAATCTTCTTTTTGCGGTGTGTTTGTTGAGACCGATGAATTGTGGGTTTATGATCCAACTTATCTATGAATAATATTTGAATCTTCTCTGAATTCTTTTACGTATGATTGAGTTATCTTTGCAAGTCTCTTCGAATTATCCGTTTGGTTTGGCCAACTAGATTGGTAGTTCTTGCAACGGGAGAAGTGCATGGCTTTGGGTTCAATCTTGCGGTGTCCTTACCCAAAGGATGTAAAGGGTTGCAAGGCACGTATTGTATTGTTGCCATCGAGGATAACAAGATGGGGTATTTATCATATTGCATGAATTTATTCCTCTACATCATGTCATCTTGCTTAAGTACTATATTTTTAACTTAATACTCTAGATACATGCTGGATAGCGGTCGATGAGTGGAGTAATAGTAGTAGATGCAGGCAGGAGTCGGTCTACTTGTCTCGGACGTGATGCCTATATACATGATCATACCTAGATATACTCATAACTATGCTCAATTCTGTCAATTGCTCAACAGTAATTTGTTCACCCACCGTAGAATGTTTATGCTCTTGAGAGAAGCCACTAGTGAAACCTATGGCCCCCGGGTCTATTCTCATCATATCAATTTCCATCACTTTTATACTTGCTTTGTTTTACTTTGCCTTTTACTTTTCACTTTGCATCTTTATACCAAAAATACCAAAAATATTATCTCTATCAGATCTCACTCTCATAAGTGACCGTGAAGGGATTGACAACCCCTAATCGCGTTGGTTGCGAGTACCTATCGTTTTGTGCAGGTGCGAGGGACTTGTGCGTGGCCTCCTACTGGATTGATACCTTGGTTCTCAAAAACTGAGGGAAATACTTACGCTACTGTGCTGCATCATCCTCTCCTCTTCGGGGAAAACCAACGCAAGCTCAAGACATAGCAAGAAGGATTTCTGGCGCCGTTGCCGGGGAGTCTACGCAAAAGTCAACATACCAAGTACCCATCACAATCCCTATCTCTCGCATTACATTATTTGCCATTTGCCTCTCGTTTTCCTCTCCCCCACTTCACCCTTGCCGTTTTATTTGCCCCTCTTTCGTTCGTCCTTCTGTTTGCTCGTGTTACCATGTGCCTTCTTTTTGCTTGCATCTTCGCGTGCTAAAAGGTTATGGATCCTCATCCACTTGCTAATCTCTTTAAGAGATCCAATTATGATGAACCAATTGCTAGTGAGTTTTGTGCACTAGATTATCTTTATGAGGTTTTGCTTGAAATTCGCGAATCTGAAAATTGTGATGAAGAAATTTATGAAGAGATTCATGATAGCTCCTTGAATAAAAAGCATGATTGCAATGATTTTACTAGAAATTCTCTTGATGTCAATTGTGCTAATAATATGCAAAACCCTAAGCTTGGGGTTGCTAGTTTTGCTATGTCCACTATTTGTTGCAATGATCATGATAGGGGTGATTCTTCTTATGATCTTGAAAAATTATTTAATCCCCATGATGAATATGAGATTGATAATATTGTTTGCAATAATATTAAAAGTGGGTTTAGAAGAGTGTCGACTTTAGATCCCACATATTCGGAGAATATTCAATCTTATGAAATTTTTTATAGAAGTGGGTTTGGAGAGGTCACGACTTTAGTTAATGTTAATCCCACTATTTCGGAAGAGTGTCAACTTTGCATGCATGTGGATCGTGTTGAAAATATTTTATGTGATAGCTATTTTGTTGAATTTTCTTATGATCCCACATGTAATTATTATGAGAGAGGAAAATATGGTTGTAGAAATTTTCATGTTGCTAAATTACCTCTCGTTATGTTGAGATTGCTATTGTTTCTTTCCGCTTCCTTGCATATGCTAGTTTTTGCTTGCCTTGATAATCTGTTTGCCTATAAGATGCCTATGCATAGGAAGTATGTTAGACTTAAGTGTGCTTGTCACATGTTTTATGATGCTCCCTTTATGCTTCAGTTCTTGTCTTCACGTGAGCATCATTGAAATTTTAATGCCTAGCTAAAAAGGCTTTAAAGAAAAGCGCTTGTTGGGAGGCAACCCAATTTTATTTTTATTTTTTGTTTTTGTTTTTGTTTAGGAATAAATAATCCATCTAGCCTCAGTTTAGATGTGGTTTTATCTTTTAATTAGTGTTTGTGCCAAGTTAAACCTATTGGATCTTCTGGGATGATAGTTATTTGTCTTGCTGTAATTTCCAGAAACTTTGCGCTCAGTGCCCGAATTGTTAAAAATCACCAGAACGTGATAAAATAGTGATTATAATTTCTGCTGATCAATAAACAAATTTTCCAGGCCTTCTAATTTTGGTAGAATTTTTTGAATTCCAGAAGTTTGTGTTAGTTACAGATTACTACAGACTGTTCTGTTTTTGACAGATTCTGTTTTGCGTGTGTTGTTTGCTTATTTTGATGAATCTATGGCTAGTAAAATAGCTTATGATCCATAGAGAAGTTGGAATACAGTAGGTTTAACACCAATATAAATAAATAATGAGTTCATTACAGTATCTTAAAGTAGTCTTTTGTTTTCTTTCTCTAACGGAGCTCACGAGATTTCTATTGAGTTTTGTGTTGTGAAGTTTTCAAGTTTTGGGTGAATTCTTTTGATGGATTATGGAACAAGGAGTGGCAAGAGCCTAAGCTTGGGGATGCCCATGGCACCCCAAGATAATCCAAGGACACCAAAAAGTCAAAGCTTGGGGATGCCCCGGAAGGCATCCCCTCTTTTGTCCACTTCCATCGGTAATTTACTTGGAGCTATACTTTTATTCACCACATGATAAGTGTTTTGCTTGGAGCGTCTTGTATTATTTGCGTCTTTGCTTGTTAGTTTACCACAATAATCCTTACTGTGCACACCTTTTGAGAGAGCCATACATGAATTGGAATTTGTTAGAATACTCTATGTGCTTCACTTATATCTTTTGAGCTTGATAGTTTTGCTCATAGTGCTTCACTTATATCTTTTGAGCGTGATAATTTTTGCTCTAGTACTTCACTTAGATCTTTTAGAGCACGGTGGTGGATTTGTTTTAAAGAAACTATTGATCTCTCATGCTTCACTTATATTTATTTTGAGAGTCGTTAATAGCATGGTAATTTGCTTAATATTAATATATTTGGTATTCAAGATATGTGAAACTTTCTTTTGAGTGCGTTGAATACTAAGATAAGTTTGATGCTTGATAATTGTTTTGAGATATGGAGGTGATAATATTAAAGTCGTACTAGTTGAGTAGTTGTGAATTTGATAAATGCTTGTGTTGAAGCTTGCAAATCCCGAAGCATGCACGTATGGTTAAAGTTGTGTAACAAATTTGAAACATGAAGTGTACCTGGCTTGTGCATCCTTATGAGTGGCGGTCGGGGACGAGCGATGGTCTTTTCCTACCAATCTATCCCCCTAGGAGCATGCGCGTAGTACTTGATTTTTGATGACTTCTAAATTTTTGCAATAAGTATATGAGTTCTTTTAACTAATGTTGAGTCCATGGATTATACGCACTTTTACCTTTCCGCCTTTGCTAGCCTCTTCGGTACCGTGCATTGCCCTTTCTCACCTTGAGAGTTGGTGCAAACTTCACGGTGCATCCAAACCCCGTGATATGATACGCCTATCACACATAAACCTCCTTATATCTTCCTCAAAACAGCCACCATACCTACCTATTATGGCATTTCCATAGCCATTCCGAGATATATTGCCATGCAACTTTCCACCGTTCCTTTCATCATCATCATGACATACTTTAATTTTATCATATTGCCATTGCATGATCATGTAGTTGGCATCGTATTTGTGGCAATGCCACCATGCATTATTTTTTATACATGTCACTCTTGATTCATTGCACCATCCGCACATCACGGAGGCATTCATATAGAGTCATACCTTGTTCTAGTTTCGAGTTGTAATCCTTATGTTGTAATCAATAGAAGTGTGATGATCATCATTATTAGAGCATTGCCCCCAAAAAAAGAGAAAGGCCAAAAAGAAAAAAAGAAAGGCCCAAAAAAGGGCAATGCTACTATCTCTTTTTCCACACTTGTTCTTCAAAGTAGCACCTTGTTCTTCATGTAGTGAGTCTCATATATTGTGCTTCAAAGTAGCACCATGTTTTTCATATAGTGAGTCTCATAAGTTGTCTTTTTATACTAGTGGGAATTTTTCATTATAGAACTTGGCTTGTATATTCCTACGATGGGCTTCCTCAAAATGCCCTAGGTCTTCATGAGCAAGCAAGTTGGATGCACACCCACTAGTTTTCTTTTGTTGAGCATTCATAGCTCTAGTGCATCCATTGCATGGCAATCCCTACTCCTCATGTTGACATCAATTGATGGGCATCTCCATAGCCCGTTGATTATCCTCGTCAATGTGAGACTTTCTCCTTTTGTCTTCTCCACACAATCCCCATCATCATATTCTATTCCACCCATAGTGCTATATCCATGGCTCACGCTCATGTATTGCGTGAAGGTTGAAAAAGTTTGAGATTATTTAAGTATGAAACAATTGCTTGGCTTGTCATCGGGGTATAGAAGTTGGGAACATCTTTGTGTGACGAAAATGAAGCATAGCCTAACTATATGATTTTGTAGGGATGAACTTTCTTTTGCCGTCCTATTTTGAGAAGACATGATTACTTTGATTAGTATGCTTGAAGTATTATTATTTTTTATGTCAATATGAACTTTTGTCTTGAATCTTTCGGATCTGAATATTCATACCACAATTAAGAAGATTTACATTGAAATTATGCCAAAGTATCACTGCGCATCAAAAATTCTCTTTTTACCATTTACCTACTCGAGGACGAGCAGGAATTAAGCTTGGGATGCCCTGATACGTCTCCAACGTATCTATAATTTTGATTGCTCCATGCTACTTTATCTATTGTTTTGGACTATAATGGGCTTTATTTTCCACTTTTATATTATTTTCGACTAACCTATTAACCGGAGGCCCAACCTGTAATTGCTGTTTTTTTCCTTCTTCAGTGTTTCGAAGAAACATAATATCAAACTGAGTCCAAACGGAATGAAACCTTCGGAAACATGATTTTCTCACCGAACGTGATCCAGGAGGCTTGGACCCTACGCCAACGAACCAGAGAGGCGGTCACGAGGGTGGGGGGCGCCACCCTGCCTCGTGGGCCCCCTGTTGCTCCACCGACGTACTCCTTCCTCCTATATATACCTACGTACCCCCAAACGATCAGAACATGAACCAAAAACCTAATTCCACCGCCGCAACTTCCTGTATCCACGAGATCCCATCTTTGGGCCTGTTCCGGAGCTCCGTCGGAGGTGGAAGCCACCACAGAGGGCTTCTACATCAACACCATAGCCTCTCCGATGAAGTGTGAGTAGTTTACTTCAGACCTTCGGGTCCATAGCTAGTAGCTAGATGGCTTCTACTCTCTTTTTGGATCTCAATACAATGTTCTCTTCCTCTCTCATGGAGATCTATTCGATGTAATCTTCTTTTTGCGGTGTGTTTGTTGAGACCGATGAATTGTGGGTTTATGATCCAGCTTATCTATGAATAATATTTGAATCTTCTCTGAATTCTTTTATGTATGATTGAGTTATCTTTGCAAGTCTCTTCGCATTATCCGTTTGGGTTGGCCAACTAGATTGGTAGTTCTTGCAATGGGAGAAGTGCATGGCTTTGGGTTCAATCTTGCGGTGTCCTTACCTAGTGACAGAAAGGGTTGCAAGGCACGTATTGTATTGTTGCCATCGAGGATAACAAGATGGGGTATTTATCATATTGCTTGAATTTATTCCTCTACATCATGTCATCTTGCTTAAGGTGTTACTCTGTTTTTAACTTAATACTCTAGATGCATGCTGGATAGCGGTCGATGAGTGGAGTAATAGTAGTACATGCAGGCAGGAGTCGGTCTACTTGTCTCGGACGTGATGCCTATATACATGATCATACCTAGATATACTCATAGCTATGCTCAATTCTGTCAATTTCTCAACAGTAATTTGTTCACCCACCATAGAATATTTATGCTCTTGAGAGAAGCCACTAGTGAAACCTATGGCCCCCGGGTCTATTCTCATCATATCAATCTCCATCACTTTTATACTTGCTTTGTTTTACTTTGCCTTTTACTTTTCACTTTGCATCTTTACACCAAAAATACCAAAAATATTATCTCTATCAGATCTCACTCTAAGTAAGTGACCGTGAAGGGATTGACAACCCCTAATCGCGTTGGTTGCGAGTAGCTATCGTTTTGTGCAGGTACGAGGGACTTGTGCGTGGCCTCCTACTGGATTGATAGCTTGGTTCTCATAAACTAAGGGAAATACTTGCGCTACTATGCTGCATCATCCTCTCCTCTTCGGGGAAAACCAACGCAAGCTCAAGATGTAGCAGCTGCTAACGCGACACTACGATCAGAGACCCTTCGAGAAACTATGTGCGATGCAATAATCGCAAACGGTGCTGTATGAAAACCGTCAGAAATGATGCAAAATGTTTGCGATGAATGATAGATCAAACACGGTTCAGATTTTAGTTGCATGTGCGATGAGGGGCATACGATTGATCAGTACGAACTGTTTGCGATGAGATAGAACAACAGAAACGGGTAGCCAGATCAAGGTGTGTGCGATATACGGCATACAGTTCACTCCGATGAACCGTTTGCGATGAGTGAGGTGAACACAAACGATTCGGCATAACAAGATGTGTGTGATACCCGGCAAACAGGTCAGTAATCAGAATTGTGTGCGATCATTATAGACAGCCCATACGGTCTTTTTTGTGAATTGTGTGCTCGTCAGGGCACACGGTTCAACAAACCAACTAGTTGGCGATAAAGTAGAAGATCTCTGTCGAATACATATTACTAACCGTCTGCGATGAGATTGACAGGATAAACAGAGATATATACACTCTGCTTAATTTAGTCCTTCTTCTTCTTGTTGTTCTTGTTGGATGGCCCCGCGACATCGTCTTGGCGAGGACGCTTCTTGTGGCTGACCATTGGCTTTTCATCACCTCCGATGTCGTCATCGTCGTTGCTGTCATCGTCATCCTCCTCCTCGTTCGACCATTCCTCCTCCTCATCATCTCGTCCTCTTCTTCATCCTCCGACGGCTCCTTGTCCGTCTGGTTGTCGTCTGACGACTCCGGAGGCGGCGTCCCTTCCATGAACCAGATATAATCGAGGTCTGGGCTCAACGCCGGACTCATGGAAGACGAGCGGGATGATTCCGATGTTGACCTATCATCGGGCGCCAGACTGCTGGCCGAACTATCATCCTCGCTATCGCTCGACATGGCTGCAGAGTGTGTGCCAATGTGTAGCGTGGCCTGCCAGGGACGATGAAGATGGTGGACACTTAAGCAGGGTATGCAGAGAAGAGGAACTGCCAATTGAAGCGGGGATTGAAGCGGGGGTTGACGTATTATCTAACCGCTGATATAATCAACCGTAATTATTTGTACCCAGTCGCTCCAAATTCCCGGGGTTGCGCAGGACTCCTATTGGCTATTTGGCTGGTTTCTTTCAGGAAAAAAACAACGAACGAGTTTTGGGATTATGCACCGGTACCGGTACGAACGGAGTAGGACAGTTGGCAAGCAATGCATTGAGCTCTTCTTATTGATAAAGCCAATAACAATCAAACTAGAAAGGAAAAGAAAAAAGACAAAGAAAAATATATGCACGAATCTTCATGTAACATCAATGGCATATATACGACCTAGATGTGCATTACTTAGAGCACATCTAGATTTGCTTTAGCAATACTGTCAAACAAAACCCCTAATCATCATTGCAAACAATGCATAGAACATGGCTAATGCGACAACCACAACTACACATGCTAGTTCCATCTTGTCTCTTGCTTTCATCTGTTGCTTGTGATTGATTCTTTCTTGCTTCATCATACTGATTGTACATTCCAGATCAGCCAGTTTCTTCTTCAGCTTTACGTTATCTTCTACGAGCTTGGTGATAACACTCCGAGCCCTGCCATGCCATTCTTCATCCAGCCAGTTAACAAAGGCACAAGCCCCATATCCCCGCCAATGTTAAATAGTATTCGATGAGTGGTGGCATTAACTGAAGTAAAATGATGAACTTAATTAGCACTAACCTCTAAGGGGCAACTGAGAAACCGCCTGCCAATGTCGAATCCCTCCGTGCATACACGTCAAGCGGGAGTGTGCCCGTGCACACAACTCAGCTTTTGGTACTTCTCGGTGGCGCAAAACTCAGAGTCGAACTCGTGTTGCGGTCTGGACTCAAGCTCCGGATCCAGCGGCAGATCGCTTTCCTGGGGGGGGGGGTCATTCAGGACGGATTCAGCAAGGAGCCATACTTTGGACATGGTAAAAAAGATCGGGATACATTGGAACCTACTACGTCTTGAGCTTGCGTTGGTTTTCCTCGAAGAGGAGAGGATGATGCAGCAAAGTAGCGTAAGTATTTCCCTCAGTTTTTGAGAACCAAGGTATCAATCCAGTAGGAGGCCACGCACAAGTCCCTCGTACCTACACAAAACAAATAGCTCAACGCAACCAATGCGATTAGGGGTCGTCAATCCCTTCACGGTCACTTACGAGAGTGAGATCTGATAGAGATGACAGATAATATTTTTTGGTATTTTTGGTATAAAGATGCAAAGTAAAATAAAAAGCAAACTAAAAAAGCAAAGCAATAATAAAGTGATGGAAGATTGATATGATAGAGAATAGACCCGGGGGCCATAGGTTTCACTAATGGCTTCTCTCAAGAGCATACGTATTTTACGGTGGGTGAACGAATTACTGTTGAGCAATTGAAAGAATTGAGCATAGTTATGAGAGTATCTAGGTATGATCATGTATATAGGCATCACGTCCGAGACAAGTAGACCGACTCCTGCAAGCATCTACTACTATTACTCCACTCATCGACCGCTATCCAAAGATGCATCTAGAGTATTAAGTTAATGAAAACAGAGTAACGCCTTAAGCAAGATGACATGATGTAGAGGGATGAATTCATGCAATATGATAAAAACCCCATCTTGTTATCCTCGATGGCAACAATACAATACGTGCCTTGTTGCCCCTACTGTCACTGGCAAAGGACACCACAAGATTGAACCCAAAGCTAAGCACTCCTCCCATTGCAAGAACTACCAATCTAGTTGGCCAAACCAAACGGATAATTCGAAGAGACTTGCAAAGATACCCAATCATACATAAAAGAATTCAGAGAAGATTCAAATATTTATCATAGATAATCTTGATCATAAACTCACAATTCATCGATCTCAACAAACACACCGCAAAAAGAAGATTACGTCGAATAGATCTCCACGAGAGAGGGGGAGAACATTGTATTGAGATCCAAAAAGAGAAGAAGCCATCTAGCTACTAACTATGGACCAAGGTCTGAAGTAAACTACTCACACTTCATCGGAGAGGATATGATGTTGTAGAAGCCCTCCGTGGTGGATTCCCCTTCCATGGAGCTTTAACAGGCCCCAAGATGGGATCTCGTGGATACGTAAAGTTGCAGCGGTGGAATTAGGTTTTTGGATCCGTGTCGATCGCTCAAGGTACGAGGTATATATAGGAGGAAGAAGTACGTCGGTGGAGCAAAGGGGCCCACGAGGTGGGGCGCTACTGGGGCCTCCACCCTTCGTGGCTGTCTCCTTTCTTTCTTGACGGGGGGGTCCAAGTCTCCTGGTTCATATTCGGTGAGAGAATCACGTTCCCGAAGGTTTCATTCCGTTAGGACTCCGTTTGATATTCCATTTCTTCGAAACACTGAAATAGGCAAAAGACAGAAATTCTGGGCTAGGCCTCCGGTTAATAGGTTAGTCCCAAAAGTAATATAAAAGTGTAAAATAAAGCCCAATATGGTTCAAAACAGTAGATAATATAGCATGGAGCAATAAAAAATTATAGATACGTTGGAGACGTATCAGGCATCCCCAAGCTTAATTCCTGCTCGTCCTCGAGTAGGTAAATGATAAAAATAGAATTTTTGATGCGGAGTGCTACTTGGCATAATTTCAATGTAATGCTTCTTAATTGTGGTATGAATATTCAGATTCGAAAGATTCAAGACAAAAGTTTAGTATTGACATAAAAATAATAATACTTCAAGCATACTAACAAAGCAATTATGTCTTCTCAAATTAACATGGCCAAAGAAAGTTATCCCTACAAAATCATATACTCGCTATGTCAGATCTTCAAGACACAAAGTATTTAAATCATGCACAACCCCGATGACAAGCCAAGCAATTGTTTCATACTTTTGACATTCTCAAAACTTTTTCAATCTTCACGCCATACATGAGCGTGAGCCATGGATATAGCACTATATGTGGAATAAGATGGTGGTTGTGGAGAAGACAAAAAGGGAGAAGATAGTCTCACATCAACTAGGCGTATCAACGGGCTATGGAGATGCCCATCAATAGATATCAATGTGAGTGAGTAGGGATTGCCATGCAACGGATGCACTAGAGCTACAAGTATATGAAAGCTCAACAAAAGAAACTAAGTGGGTGTGCATCCAACTCGCTTGCTCACGAAGACCTAGGGAAATTTGAGGAAGCCTGTCATTGGAATATACAAGCCAAGTTCTATAATGAAAAATTCCCACTAGTATATGAAAGTGACAAAATGAGAGACTCTCTATTATGAAGATCATGGTGCTACTTTGAAGAACAAGTGTGGTAAAAGGATAGTAACATTGTCCCTTCTCTCTTTTTCTCTCATTTTTTTATTTGGGCCTTTTCTCTTCTTTTTTCATGGCCTCTTTTCTTTCTCTTTTTTTTCGTCCGCAGTCTCATCCCGACTTGTGGGGGAATCATAGTCTCCATCATCCTGTCCTCACTTGGGACAATGCTCTAAAAATGATGATCATCACACTTTTATTTACTTACAACTCAACAATTACAACTCGATACTTAGAACAAAATATGACTCTATGTGTATGCCTCCGGGGGTGTACCGGGATATGCAATGATTCATCAGTGACATGTATGAAAGAATTATGAATGGTGGCTTTGCCACAAATACGATGTCAACTACATGATCATGCTAAGCAATATGATAATGATGGAGCGTGTCATAATAAAGGGAACGGTGGAAAGTTGCATGGCAATATATCTCGGAATGGCTATGGAAATGCCATGATAGGTAGGTATGGTGGCTGTTTTGAGGAAGGTTTATGGTCGGTGTATGATACCGTGAAAAGTGCGCGGTATTAGAGAGGCTAGCAATGGTGGAAGGGTGAGAAAAGTGCGATAATCCATGAACTCAACATTAGTCATAAAGAACTCATATACTTATTGCAAAATCTACAAGTTATCAAAGCAAAGTATTACGCGCATGCTCCTAGGGGGATAGATTGGTAGGAAAAGACCATCGCTCGTCCCCGACCGCCACTCATAAGGAAGACAATCAATAAATAAATCATGCTCCGACTTCATCACATTACGGTTCACCATACGTGCATGCTACGGGAATCACAAAATTTAACACAAGTACTTCTTAAATTCACAACTACTCAACTAGCACGACTCTAATATTACTACCTCCATATCTCAAAACAATTATCAAGCATCAAACTTTTCTTAGTATTCAACACACTCAAAAGAAAGTTTTATAAATCTTGAATACCAAGCATATTATTAAGCAAATTACCATGCTATTTAAGACTCTCAAAATAATCTAAGTGAAGTATGAGAGATCAATAGTTTCTATAAAACAAATCCACCACCGTGCTCTAAAAGATATAAGTGAAGCACTAGAGCAAAAACTATATAGCTCAAAAGATATAAGTGAAGCACTAGAGTATTCTATCAAATTCCAATTCATGTATGGCTATTTCAAAAGGTGTGTACAGCAAGGATGATTGTGGTAAACTAAAAATCAAAGACTCAAATCATACAAGATGCTCCAAGCAAAACACATATTATGTGGTGAATAAAAATATAGCTCCAAGTAAAGTTACCGATGGAAGTGGATTTAAAGAGGGGATGCCTTCCGGCATCCCCAAGCTTCGACTTTTGGTGTCCTTGGATTATCTTGGGGGTTCCATGGGCATCACCAAGCTTAGGCTTTTGCCACTCCTTGTTCCATAATCCATCAAAAAAGTTCACCCAAAACTTGAAAACTTCACAACACAAAACTCAACAGAAATCTCGTGAGCTCCGTTAGCGAAAGAAAACAAAAGACCACTTCAAAGTACTGTAATGAACTCATTATTTATTTATATTGGTGTTAAACCTACTGTATTCCAACTTCTCTATGGACTATAAACTATTTTACTAGCCATAGATTCATCAAAATAAGCAAACAACACACGAAAAACAGAATCTGTCAAAAACAGAACAGTCTGTAGTAATCTCTAACTAACGCAAACTTCTGGTACTTCAAAACTTCAGCCAAAATAGGACGACCTAGGAAATTTGTTTATTGATCAGAAGCAATTGGAATCACTATTTTATCGCTTTCTGGTGATTTTTAACAATTGTTTTCGTGAACCGAAAGATTCTTGAAATTACAGCAAGATCAAATAACTATCATCCAAGAAGATCCTATAGGTTTAACTTGGCACAAAAACTAATTAAAACATAAAACCACATCTAAACAGAGGGTAGATGGATTATTTGTTCCTAAACATAAGCAAAAACAAAAAAAAAACTAAAAATAATTTGGGTTGCCTCCCAACAAGCGCTATCGTTTAACGCCCCTAGCTAGGCATAAAAGTAAGGATAGATCTAGGTATTGCCATCTTTGGTTTTAGGGAAGAAGAGAGAAAACTTGCTATCTATGGAATTAATCCTTCTATTTTTACGAAGTACATGGCCATTAATGGTAGAATAAAGATTAAGTATGCTGCGGAAATTGGCATCTAGGCTAGCTTTTATCTCTTTGATAGATTCGTTTTGGTAGGAAAGCAAAAGATATGTAATTTCAAGTTTCTCGTTAACGGGATGCCCAAATATAGTTTTCATCTTTTCATAGGTATCTATGGGGTCCCCTTCAAGAAAACCCTCTTCAAAAATAGGATCCAAGACTTGTTTGAACGAAGCGGGCAACCCAACATAAAAGCTTTTAAGTAAACCTCAATTTGGTATTGAGGTACATAGCTAGCACGGATCTTTAATAGCCTATCCCAAGCATATTTCAAAGATTCATCAAGTAAATAACGAAATATTCCAGAATATTCTTCACCAAAATTGCTAAGGTTTTCATTAATAATTCCGGCAGGTTTTTCCATAGTATTTTTATTTATGAGTTTAGATAAGATAGCAGGATTGTCTAAAGCGCTAGAACTCGGGAGAGAACCCCCAAATCTTTTTGGTTCCGACATGGCGAGGGAAAAGCGAGCGAAAAGAGGAAAACGGAAAAGAGAGGGCAAGCGTGAAGTGGGGGAGAGGAAAACGAGAGGCAAATGGAAAATAATGTAATGCGAGAGATAAGGGATTGTGATGGGTACTTGGTATGTTGACTTTTGCGTAGACTCCCCGGCAACGGCGCCAGAAATCCTTCTTGCTACGTCTTGAGCTTATGCTGGTTTTCCCCGAAGAGGAGAGGATGATGCAGCAAAGTAGCATAAGTATTTCCCTTAGTTTTTGAGAACCAAGGTATCAATCCAGTAGGAGGCCACGCGCAAGTCCCTCGTACCTACACAAAACAAATAGCTCAACGCAACCAACACGATTGGGGGTTGTCAATCCCTTCACGGTCACTTACGAGAGTGAGATCTGATAGAGACGATAGATAATATTTTTTGGTATTTTTGGTATAAAGATGCAAAGTAAAATAAAAACCAAAGCAATAATAAAGTGATGGAAGATTGATATGATAGGGAATAGACCCGGGGGCCATAGGTTTCACTAGTGGCTTCTCTCAAGAGCATAAGTATTTTATGGTGGGTGAACGAATTACTGTTGAGCAATTAACAGAATTGAGCATAGTTATGAGAGTATATAGGTATGATCATGTATATAGGCATCACGTCCGAGACAAGTAGACCGACTCCTGCATGCATCTACTACTATTACTCCACTCATCGACCGCTATCCAACATGCATCTAGAGTATTAAGTTAATGAAAACAGAGTAACGCCTTAAGCAAGGTGACATGATGTAGAGGGATGAATTCATGCAATATGATAAAACCCCATCTTATTATCCTCGATGGCAACAATACAGTACGTGCCTTGCTGCCCCTACTGTCACTGGGAAAGGACACCGCAAGATTGAACCCAAAGCTAAGCACTCCTCCCATTGCAAGAACTACCATAGTTGGCCAAACCAAACGGATAATTCGAAGAGACTTGCAAAGATAACTAATCATACATAAAATAATTCAGAGAAGATTCAAATATTGCTCATAGATAATCTTGATCATAAACCCACAATTCATCCGTCTCAACAAACACACCGCAAAAAGAAGATTACATCGACTAGATCTCCATGAGAGAGGGGGAGAACATTGTATTGAGATCCAAAAGAGAGAAGAAGCCATCTAGCTACTAACTATGGACCCGAAGGTCCAAGTAAACTACTCACACTTCATCGGAGAGGCTATGATGATGTAGAAGCCCTCCGTGGTGGATTCCCTTCCATGAGCTCGAACAGGCCCCAAGATGGGATCTCGTGGATACAGAAAGTTGCGGTGGTGGAATTAGGTTTTTGGCTCCGTATCTGATCGTTCGGGGGTACGTAGGTATATATAGGAGGAAGAAGTACGTTGGTGGAGCAAAGGGGGGCCCACGAGGTAGGGGGCGCGCCCTAGGGGGGCGCCCTCCACCCTCGTGGACGCCTCCTTTCTTTCTTGACGGAGGGGGGGGGGTCCAATTCTCCTGGATCATATTCGGTGAGAGAATCACGTTCCCGAAGGTTTCATTCCGTTTGGACTCCGTTTGATATTCCGTTTCTTCGAAACAATGAAATAGGTAAAAAAACAGCAAATCTGGGCTGGGACTCCGGTTAATAGGTTAGTCCCAAAAGTAATATAAAAGTGTAAAATAAAGCCCAATGTGGTCCAAAATAGTAGATAATATAGCATGGAGCAATCAAAAATTATAGATAAGTTGGAGACGTATCAGAACCTGACAGGACGATTCGGATCCGTAGTACAGCTGCCTTCTGATGACCTTAGGCAAGTGCTCGGCGGCGATGATGGTCAATCCTCGGTCGGTGGGGGGTGGCGGCGTCATAGGAGGTCAATCCTCGTTCTGCGGCGGGAGATAGGAGGAGCTCAACCATCGAGGTTGGCGGCGGCGTGATTCGAGCACATCCATCACGGTCGATGGCGGGATAGTGGAGGTCGAACTTCAGGCGGCAGCCGCACTAAGCTTTGCTCCTCGACCCTGCTGTCTCGGTGTGCCGCCGCATCGCGCTTGTCTGTATGCTGGGTGGAGGTCGCCGCGCGGCTAATGAATTAAGGTATCCTTTTCTTGAGTGGCTAAATTTAGGTATTCAATTCCTAAGTATAGTGTTGTACTAGTACTCTGCGTGTAAATTGACTGGCCATTAATTTTTGTCATAGCACGTCTGGATAACAACATGGAGCGCCCTCAGTAATTATTAAAATAAAACCTTGTGATTTGTGCATGCATATTTGGACAGCAGTTAATCCGTGTATTAATGTTGTTGTTTTGTTTTTAATTACCATTCATGTGCTGTAGATGGAACAATCTCGATGGATGAATAATCGAAAAACCGCAGATTTTATCAGTGGTGTGACAGAGTTCATGAATTTGGCTAAAAGTACAAAGAGGAGAATTGGTGATGCTGATTACATCCTGTGTCCATGTACTGATTGTGCCAATACAGAGTCACATGAAGTTGCAGATGTCCAGATGCACTTAGTCTCTAGGGGATTCATGGATGGATATACACGTTGGACCAAACACGGTGAAGAGGAGGTCATGGATGAAGATACCCAGGGCAACGAGATGCCAAACCCCGATCAGTGTCACATGGATGTTGAATCTAACATCGGGGCAGAGGCGTCAAGCTACCAATGGAACACCGGAAAGCCGAAACGCCCACTGGAAAACCAAGACGTCGACGCAGATGACGACGATCTTGATATGCCAGATTTTGCTGCTATGATTGCAGATTTCGAGGGCCCAGATAAGCATATGATTGGGTACAAGGATCTGCCAACCATTGATGCGGACTCCAAGAAAGAATTGTATCCAGTTTGCAAAAAGAAATATTCCAGGTTGAGTGCCAACCTGGCGCTTCTCATATTTAAAGCAACAAACGGTCTATCAAATAAGGGCTTCACAGAGATGTTAGGTCTTTTGAAAGAAGCATGAATGAAGCGAACAAAATTGTTTGCCCATTGGAACTTGAAGTACAGAAGATACACGCTTGTGTGAATGATTGTATATTGTACCGTGGTGAGTACAAAGATTATCGTGCATGTCCCACATTCAAGCATGCACGATACAAACACAGGAGAGCAAAGGACAAGTACAAATTGGACGACGAGATCAAGACATGAGTCCTGTTGGGGATATTACCACTGGGAATAAACCGGCTAGGAGAGGCCGGGTTAACCCCATAAGTAGTTCATTATATCTGAAGCCCATGAAGACAGACGCTGACGCTTTATGAAGGCCCAGGGCCCAAAGCCGGTTTAAGGCCTGTAGACATAAACAGGTATTGATATGTAAACTTGTGTTGTAAGATAGAAAGAGCAGAGACCGAGCCGGACACGTTTATGAGCCGGCCTCAGGATTCTGTAAACCGACGGGCGTCAACCCATGTATATAAGGGGACGATCCGGCAGCGGTTCAAGGACAACAGTCAACAACTCGAGACCCAGGCAAAGTGTATTCGCTCCCTGGTCATCGAAACCCAAGCAATCTCACAACAACTGGATCATAGGCTTTTACCTTCACCGCAAGGGGCCAAACCAGTATAAACTCTCTTGCGTCCCTTGTCCGCTTTAACCCCTTTAAGTTAACCCGTAGCGATGGCTCCACGACTAAGTCCTTTCTCTAGGACATCTGCCGTGACAAAACCACGACAGTTGGCGCCCACCGTGGGGCTATTGCATGATGGTTTCAAGTTCTTAGAGGGCAGCTTCGAAGGACTCAAGGGCTACACTGTGGGCCGGATGACCAAGAGTCGTCGTGGCAAGCTCTACATCAACGATGCAGGCTGGGGCCACGAGGCCGGCTCAATCGAGTACGGGTACCGGGTCCCCTTTGGTGGCATACACGTCTTCATTGGCAAGATCGGCAGACCGGGCCCTGAGCCGGACATCTGCACCGACCTCGTCGAAACGGCTCAGCGTGCGAGACCTGCCCGGGTTAAGCCTGTCATGAAGCGTGCCTTCGTGGGAGTCATCCACGGAGGGGAACCTGATAGATCCGAATCTGGTGGTGAAACCGTCGTTTATTCCGACGACGAGTCATTGACCGGATAGACGGAGTCGTTATATCAGTTGCAAGATGGCCGGATTGGGGGCTGTTCCGATGGAGACAGTATTCCGGACCCCTTTTATCTGCCAAACCGGGTTGTGATCTTCATGGCCGGTACACAACCAACGCTCCAATCTTCGACCGCAATGGTGATGATTTCCGGATCGGCAGCAGCGACAGCGGCTGGGGAAGGAGGCCCTGTGCGACCACCGGCTTAGGTTCTATCTGATTTGTTTGACGCGTTGGCAACGATGATGGCGGAGGTTAACCCGACGGATCAGGATGCACACAATGTGGAAATCGCGAAGGTGAAAGATCAGATCACCCAGGCCAAAGCCGACTTGGCAGTTGAGGATACCAGGATGGCCGTGGAGCGGGCCGCATTGGATGCGCAGGCTTATCGGATTATGCTGGATCAGAGTGCGTCCAACGAAGTCATGAAGAAGAGGTACCGATCTCGCCTGCCGCCGGTTTATGACGCTAGAAACCTCTTTAATACCCCAGGAGCAGGGACCAGTAATCCACCGGCGGTAAACCGGGCGGAGGCACCTGGAGCGGGGGCGCCGGTTCAGCCACGTTTGGTGGATCCACCTCGTCAGAACAACATTGTAACACAGCATGTCCCAACACCACCGGGTCATTACTCTAACCCGATGGACAACATTGTCGCTGCCGCTTCACGGATGGCGGCCATCACGATCGAAGGCGAGTCTCCGGTGGCGGTCGAGACGTGTCGGGTTAGGGAGCTTCTTCAGACAGCTTTCGCTCAGCAGGAGGCTTATTCATATAGTCGCGACCAGATCCATTCCACTCCCCGCCCAAGCCGGAGTTACAGCAGTCGTATGGATGAACCAGCAGTGTCAAGCAACACGCAGAACCATGATCCGCCTCGTGGCAATAACCCGGCGGGTGGTGCTGGTGATGCTCAGGAGGTGGTGGACCGGGCTCGGGCACGTAGAGAGGCCGAATTAGCGGCGCAGCATGAAGCTCGTCAGCTTACTCCGGTTCGTCCAACCACATCGGTGGAACCAGGAGTTACTTCAAGTTCTTTGGGAGTACCGTGTCTCATCTTAGCATTGCGCAATGTGCGCCTGCCCAAGGATTTCAAAGGCCCACGCAAGGTGCCGAATTACACCGCCGATTTGTCCCCTGAGACATGGGTCAAAAGCTATGAGATGGCCATGGAGATGCTAGATGTGGACGATGCGGCGTGTGCGAAATACTTCTCCATGATGCTAGAGGGGACGACCCGCACTTGGCTGAAGATCTTACCGGCTAATTCTATCAGGTCATGGGCCGAGTTGAGAGCCCGGTTTATCTAGAATTTCAAAGATACATGCAAGTAGCCCATGTCAATTGTGGACTTAGCTGGCTGTGTCTAGGAAGAAGGAGAGTCAACAACCCGTTGGCTGCGCCGGATTTCAGAGATTTTGCATTCATCGTACCGCATCAATGCTGATACCGCAGTTTTAACATTGGAAGGCAATTGCCGATTTGAACCCCTAAAGTTGAAGTTGGGACGGCTCAAACGTTATTGTAATGACATGGGAACTCTCATGGCTTCTCTGGTGAAGTATGCCGACTCTGATAGTACCAAGGATCCCGAGTCTGACGATGATAAGACAGGGAAGGGAAAAAGGAGCGGCAACGCCAAGGGGCAGCATCATAACCCGGCGAGTCATGGAAACGGCGGCAAGCGTAAGGCGGACCACAATTTAGACTCCGTGGCTAATACCAACACACATGACAAGGGCCAGCGGCGTAAGGGTAAACTGCCCCAGCGCGGTGGAGGGCCAAGTCCTAATCCGGACCGCCTGTCTTATCTATTGAATCAGCCTTGCCCAAAGCACGGGACGAAGGAGAACCCGTCCACACACCTCTGGAAAGATTGTTACATCATGCAAGAGTTCGAAAGCTCTGATGTTTTCCGGTATGATCATGGACCGGGTGGCGGTTCAGGCTCCGGATCTCATGGGCCGGGTTATGGTGGAGGTAATTCCGGTTCAGGCTTTCATGGCAACCAGAGTGGACAAGGTAATCAAAGCAATCAGGGTAACCAAGGTGGTTATAATAATCATGGGAATCAGCAACAGCAGCAGCAGCAATCGGGTTACCAGAGCAACACGAAGCAGTTGAATAGTGGGCAGTATCATGTCTTCACCACTAGCCTGGACAAGCGCGATCAGAAGCTTCATAAAAGGGCAGTGAACTCCGTTGAACCTACGGTTCCCTGATACTTGCGCTGGTCTGAACAGCCTCTTGTGTGGAGTCGATAGGATCATCCACCCCGGGTTGATAATCCGGGTCATCTGGCGTTGGTGGTGGCACCTCAGGTGAGAGATTATAAGTTCACCAAAGTACTCATGGATGGGGGGGAGTAGTATCAATATCCTTTATTATGAAACCTTCCGTCGCATGGGATTAACAGATAAAAATCTTAAACCGTCCAACACAGTCTTTCATGGTGTGGTACCTGGTAAATCGACATATCCCGTTGGTAAGATAACTCTGGAAGTTGCTTTCGGTGACGAGCATGATTCAAGATTGGAGAAGTTGACATTTGAAGTGGTGAAAATCAAGAGCCCATGTCATGCCCTGTTTGGGCGACCAGCTTATGCTAAGTTTATGGCACAACCTTGTTATGTCTATCTGCAACTCAAGATGCCGGGTCACAAGGGAACTATAACAGTGCATGGGAGCCGCAAGATCGCTTTGGAGTGTGAAGAAGGTGATGCGGCTTATGCTGAGTCAGTTTGTGCAATAGAATAGTTGAAGTTTTACAAAGACAATGTTGATCCGGCAGATATGACTTCATTGAAGAAACCAACTACAGAGCATGATCTGGCCCTGAAGTTTAAATCGGCCGATGAGACTAAGCTTGTTGACTTCGTGCCCGGCGATTCATCCAAGCAGTTTAGCATCATCGCTAACTTGGATCCGAAATAGGAAAGCGCGCTCATCGAGTTCATCCGTGAGAATCGGGACATCTTTGCGTGGAAGCCTTCTGACATGCCAGGTGTACCGAGAGAACTCGCTGAGCACACTCTCAATGTTGATCCCAAGTATAAACCGGTCAAGCAGTTTCTCCGCCGGTTCAATGAAGAAAGACGCAAGGCTATTGGAGAAGAAGTAGCCAGGCTCTTGGCAGCTGGATTTATCGTTGAAGTATTTCATCCTGATTGGTTGGCTAATCCGGTGCTGGTCCTTAAGAAGAACGACACTTGCCATATGTGTGTGGACTACACAGATCTCAATAAAGCTTGTCCAGCAGATCCTTTTGCCCTCCCCCGTATTGATCAAATTATTGATGGGACGGTGGGTTGCGAGCGTTTAAGCTTTTTGGATGCATATTATGGTTATCATCAGATCAAAATGGCAGTTAAGGACCAGGAGAAGACAACCTTCATAACTCCCTTTGGAGCCTTCTGCTACGTGTCCATGCCCTTTGGGCTCAAGAGTGCCTAGGCGACTTATCAACGGTGTGTGCAGAATTGTCTTCATAAACAGATCGGCCGCAATGTTCACGCTTATGTGGATGATATTGTAGTGAAATCAAGGAAGATGGAGACATTGATTGATGACTTGAAGGAAACCTTTGATAACTTGCGGGTTTATAAAATGATGCTTAATCCGGCCAAGTGCGTCTTTGGTGTACCTGCAGGCAAACTCTTGGGTTTTTTGGTGTCTAACAGGGGCATTGAAGCTAATCCAGAAAAGATCAAAGCCATCACCTCTTTGGCCAAACCGAAGTGTATCAATGATGTTCAATGCCTGGCAGGCCGGATTGCCGCATTGAGCCGGTTTATCAATCGCCTGGGCGACAAGCCATCCCTTTATATCATATGTTGAAGAAAACGGATAACTTCGTCTGGAGTGACGCCGCTAATGAAGCATTTGAGGACTTAAAGCGGCAGTTGGCTAATCCACTGGCTCTCACTGCTCTGATTGTCAAGGAGCCATTGTTTCTATATGTGGCAGCTAATGCCCGGGCTGTTAGCGTGGCTATTTTGGTAGAGCGAAAGGAGGCTGGAAAGGAATATCCGGTTCAACGGTCAGTTTACTATTATCAGTGAGGTACTTATTGAGTCCAAGCAGAGGTACCTGCATTGGCAGAAGTTGGTGTATCGAGTTTTCATGGCAAGCCGGAAGCTTAAGCAGTATTTCCAAGGTCATCCCATCACAGTGGTCAACTCTACTCCTTTGGGGGATATAATCCAGAACAGGGAAGCAACTGGCCGGACTGCGAAGTGGGCTATCGAGCTCGGGCCTCACGGGTTGAAATACATACCCCGAACGGCGATCAAATCTCAGGCACTTGTGGATTTCATCAATGATTGGACGGAACTACAAGCGCCAGAAGAGAAGCCGGATCATACTTATTGGACTATTCATTTTGATGGATCCAGGCAATTGGAGGGCTCGGGGTCGAGTCGTATTAACTTCCCCACGAGGTGATAAGTTTTGTTATGTTCTCCGTTTAATGTTCCCTTGCACTAACAATGCAGCTGAATATGAGGCCTTACTCCATGGTCTTCGAATGGCTAAGGAGATGAATCTAAGCCGAGTTAAGTGCTTCGGTGACTCGGACCTGGTGGCTCAGCAAGTGTCCGACACTTGGGACTCTAAGGACCCACTCATGGCGGCATATCGTCGTGAGGTGGATATTGTTGCATGTCACTTCAAAGGTTATCAGGTGGATCATGTGGAGCGGCGGAAGAACGAAGCGGCAGATGCTTTAAGCCATTTAGGTTCCCAACGTAAACCGGTTCCACCTAATATCTTCCTAGATGTGTTGCATAATCCGTCCATCAAGCTCCCCGGTGAAGAGGATTTGGCTATTCTTGATTCGAAATCTCAGTTGGTGGCGGCTCTTCATGTTATCCCGGATTGGACGGTTCCATATCTAGCGTATATGAACCGGGGCGAGTTACCAGAGGATGAAACTTTGGCAAGGCAGAGAATCCGGCGGTCCAAGTCCATGACTATTATCAATGGAGAGTTACATCATTGCAGTGTGACAGGGGCGTTTCAACGCTGTGTCTCCGGAAGAAGGCCGTGAAATTTTGCGTGAGATCCACGAAGGAGATTGTGGTCACCACGCCGGTTCAAAATCCATGGTGGCCAAGGCGTTTCGTCACGGTTTCTATTGGTTGACAGCTCATGCTGATGCCGAGGACTTGGTCAAAAGATGTGATGGCTGTCAGAAATTCTCAAGGCGCGCTCATGTACCGGCTCAAGAACTGAGGATGATTCCAATCACCTGGCCGCTTGCAACTTGGGGGCTGGATATGGTTGGGCCTTTCAAGAGGTCCAAGGACAAGAAGACCCACCTTTTGGTGGCGGTTGATAAGTTCACAAAGTGGGTGGAGGCAGAGCCGGTTAGTAAGTGTGATGCAGCTATGGCGGTCCAGTTCATCAAAATGGTGATCTTTCGGTTTGGCTTTCCACACAACATTATAACAGACAATGGTACCAATCTGTCCAAGGGTGCCATGAAGGAGTTCTGTCAGCATGAACACATCCGGCTTGACGTGTCATTAGTGGCTCACCCCCAGTCCAATGGTCAAGCGGAGAGGGCCAATCAAGAGATCTTGAGAGGCATCAAACCCCGGCTTATGGTTCCTTTGCAATGTATGCCGGGTTGTTGGGTTGAGGAGTTACCTTCTGTGTTATGGAGCATCAATACCACACCCAACAGATCGACAGGATACACACTGTTCTTCATGGTTTATGGAGCGGAAGCGGTTCTTCCTAGTGACATCCGTCATGACTCACCTCGTGTAGCGGCATATGTTGAAGCTGACAACGAGAAGGCACGCCAGGAAGCTCTTGACCTGTTAGATGAGGAGCGTGACATGGCACCAGCCTGTTTGGCGATTTATCAGCAAGATCTGCGTCGTTATCATAGCCGCCGGGTTAGAACCAGAACCTTTCAAGAAGGAGATTTGGTGCTTCGACTCATCCAGGATCAGACGGATATGCACAAACTATCCCCCCCTTGGGAAGGACGCTTTGTGGTCAGCAAGAATCTGCACAATGGGTCATACTACCTAATCGATGTTCGAGAGCGCGAAGCCTCACGTAAATCAGAGGAGGAGACCAACCGGCCATGGAATATTGCTCATCTTCGGCCCTACTATACTTGAGACACAGGCTCTGCTTCTGTACATATTGTGACATTGTATATATTATGATCAATATAATAAACCGGAACCTCAGCTAAAGCGGGGTATCTGTTGTTTTTCTTACATCATGTGTGGTTACATGGAGCTTACAAGTGGCGTCCAGTTTACCCCTTGATTTAGCTTCTCAAAGCTTTATATTGCATCACTTGGGGGCTTGGTCGTATCCGAACCATAGCTACACCTCTTGATCGGCGCAATGCCACAACATCACTTGGGGGCTTGGTCGTATCCGAACCATAGTCACACCTCTTGATCGGCTCAAAGCCAAATCAATTCGGGGCCAAAGAGAGTGTTGTAAAACAACAACTCAAACATAGGCACCCACCGAAAGCACAGCTCAAAATGTTACTTGGGGATTCTTTGCTGTCGAAATGAACTAAGAATCTACACTTGTAATAGGCTATCAAGCCATGGCTTGGAAGCCTGGTGTATACACCTAAAACCCCGGGTTAACCTGCCTATTAAAGTAAGTCGCTCCGCCCAGGTAAACCTGGTATGGCCCTTAGAACTTTGACAAGTTACTCTAAAATAAAGACCCGAAACTTGTCAAGTTAAAACCATGATTGGTTAAGGATTGAGGACCATCTTAAAATGCTTTGCAAAAATGGTTTAACTCAGTGGCCTAGCAGCCCATGAAAATCCTCGAATTTGGGGCCTGGCAGCCCGTGAAAAGCCTCGACTACAACGGTTTTTATTTGCCTTTTGCTAAGTTTTTCTTTCTTTTGATAAGATTTGTGATGTTTTCAAACCGGTGTTTATCAACTCGCTTAGGCTGACAACTACAAGTTGGTAGTACACGATCAAATTATAATCCGGAGACTATCAACCCGGTCTGGTTTTGACTCAAAGCCACCAGTATGGAATAAACATGTGTTTATCACAACCCGGAACGGTTTTATTGTAAACTGGCATCATATAACAAGAGTTACTTATACTCCGGATTAGGGTTATTACCCTCACTACAAAGTTGGTCAGCCAACACCATGCCTAAAGGTCACATGTATCATCTATTTCCATACTTGGTCACCTTTTACAACCTTGGTCATATATATATTTGGGTATCATGACCCGCCCGGTGATAAACCGCCAGGGCGCTTTAAGCTTCTTATCTACAGGAACAACTTGAATAAATGGCTATGGATTATGAACATCATATCTTAAGCATGGCGGATTAACACGCATCAGTTGCAGATAAATATGCACGAAGGCATAACAGACCAAGTGTGTTAATTAGCCTATTACAAGGCGTTTCAGTGCCCAAAAGGATAATTGTTTTCTCAAATACGTGTAGTAGCATGTAGAAGACTAAACCGGCCTCCGGATCATGATTTGTCACTAGTTTGGCCTGGCGGCTGCGGATCATCTCGCACCGGTTCAACTCCCTCTTCTCTACCCAAAGGGTCGGAAGTCAACAATGCTCACCGATCCCGATTAGGGCTTGGAATATAGCTTCATCTCTTATAAGCATGGATGGTTCAATGTCAGGGGCATAAGTGTGCTTACGGATTGGTGGGATAAGATTTTGCGCTTCCAGAATTGGTGCAGCAACCCGTCTGTTCTTGTCATCATAACTCGCCTGGTAGTATGAGAGATCTGCCTCTTCAGCCAGTTGACAAGCCAATGGACGTACTTCCCGGTTTATGGTTCGGAGATCATCGTTGCCAAATTCTGTTCCATCTTCTTTCAAGATGGGATAGCCTTGGGCCGCTTCTACTGGATCAAAGTCAGGTACCCATGCTTTTGCCCGGATTAGTGCGGTCAGCGTGCCCGTTCTTGCGGCAGACTTTTTTAGCTCTTTTACCCGGGCAGGAAGCATAGATAACCTTTCCAAGGTTTCCTTGTTCAAGGTGGGAGGAGGATTATTGCGTGAAGCGGTATAGATGATCCGCTGCGCGCCGGTGTACAGCTATTCTATCAGAGTGTAGGCAACCTTCAGCTTCTTCTGTACATTAGAGCCCAAATGGCTAATGTGAGTTCCTGCACCATTGTACGCATTAGTAAACCGACAACACATGGGAAAACATGTTGAAAGTATTAAGGAAAAGATGTTTACCGAACACAACAGCAGTCATGGCATGAATCTGCTGCTTTACACCGGTCAGTTCATCAACCACCGGTTTAAGAGCTGCTTCTGCGTTCTCGGCCCTTTTTATCAAAGCGGATTTTTCAGTCTCCCAATCCGCCCGCTCCTTGTTGAAGCCCTCTTTCAGTTTCTCCATAGCGCCTAGAGCGCTGGTCAACTCTTCTTTGGCTTTGGAGGTTTCGGCTTGCTGGGACTTAAGGTTCTCTTGCAGATTAGCGGTTTGGCTTTCCTTCTTACTCAACTCAGCCTATAAAGAGACAGAAATATCATGAATTGACAGTACATATTTGAAGTACCAAGCACCTAACAAGTTATGCCCTCGGTACTTGGGGGCTAATGCATATTTGCTCTTTATCAGAAGTTTTTACAAGTCCCAAGCACAATACAAGTATTAATCTTGGCACTTGAGGGCTAATGTGTGTTTGCTCATAATTGCTACTATGGGAATTCTTCTACAGTCCCGGTTCATCTTTATAAAGTTAAACCGGCCCTTGGGGGCTATATAGTGAAAAAAGATGAAGTGTTGCAAATATAAAGATTGTTATTAGAAGTCCCGATTTAGATTGTTATCTTAAACCGTCACTTGGGGGCTACTGGAGTTGATATTTGGAATTTACAAAGAAAGACAATTAAGCAGAGTTGAGTATTAATTACCTCATATCGCTCTTTCATCAAATTTACCAAACCGGCTTCATAGTCACGGCTGGTGTACAGAAGGTTCAAGAAGCCGGAGTGAAGGTCTTGAGCACTAAGATGGGCATAGTTTGACAAATTGGCGTTCCATTGGCTTTGCCGATAGCAGAGAGCTCGTCCTTGGCAGTATGCTTTGACAAAGCGACAGGATTACCAGGAGTGGTGTGGCCAATGCCAGTAATCATAATATCATCCTCTTTATCATCACCAACCTTTGCTGGAGTTGGTGGTTTGTCAGTAGCCTTAATTGGACTAACCGGTTTGTCATCAGGTCGGACAGGGCTGGTTGGCTGGTCAGCATGGCTTGTGGTGTCAACTTCTACCTGCTCAGCAAAAAGGTCATGGTCTTGAGGTGGTGGGTCATTAAGCATGGCATCAACATCAGTCTCTTCAGGATTTGGAGTTGGTTCTGGTTCACCAGCTATGTTATCATCAGCCGGTTTATTCAACCGAGCTTTCTTGCTGGGTTTGGGCTTGGCGCTGAGAAAACTAAACATGAGGATCAGTACAGTATATAAAAATAACATATCAAGGATAAAAATAAGTGTATGGCTCACCCAAGAACTGTTTTGAGGGGTGGAAGCTTTATGGCCGACGACTCGCCAGAAGACGAGTGAGAAGTACCCTGATAATTTGAATCAGACGGGTTAAGAGGCTGACGGAAACAACCCGCTTTGGGGCATGAAGTGTCAAGGGAATGAGAGACCTCTGATCGGCGTTTCCGAACCGGAGTGTTCGGTAAACATGCGGAGGTAACTACACGGCATTGTCTTGGGTTGTCTGGCGAAACTTCGTGATCTTTGTGTCTTCAAAAGAAAGTTTGGGTCCAAGTAAGCAAGGGGTGAGAAAATTTTACTTTCCGGTTTGCTCGATGGATTTTTGATGTCGGCAGAGGATCTGAATAGGAGGAAAGAATGATTACCTCTACATCATCAGCATGACTGCCTTCAGCGTCATCCTGATAATAATCATTGTCAATGAGGTGTACGAAAAATGAACCAAGAGAGTCAAATTCTACCTCTGGTTTCAGGTTACCCACATCGTCATTAGCTGGTAGCTCAGAGGATGCAGTGGTCCTTTTCTTGGCAGTTTTTTTAACGACCTTGGTCTTTGGACAAACTGGCTTGACCGGTTTGTCTTGCGGCTTGGCCGGTTTGTCTTGCGGTTTTACTGGTTTGTCTTGTGGCTTTTTATTCCAGAATGGATCATCACCCTGTCAAAATCAGACAAGCTCTCAGGAAATATGTTGAAAAGAGGTAACTTACAGTAAGGAAGTTAGATAATTCTTACAGATGGCGGTTTGTTGAAGGTACAGAAAGGACTTAGTCCGGTTTGGCTGCAGACGGCCTCCGGTTCATTCAACATTTTCTTAACAGCTTCAATAATTTCAGCCTCTGTCAGTTGAATGTTAATGTGCCGCTGGGGGTCGGTCAAACTCCCTGTATATTCACACATCAAGCCGGGGCGCCGGCTTAAGGGTAGGATACTCCAGCTGATCCAGCAACGAGCAAAATCAACACCTGTTAAGCCGTTTTCCATAAAGGCTCTAAGCTTCGACAGCTGTGGGGCATAGTTAGCCCTTTCCTTTGCTGTTAACCTCTGAGGAAAAGGATGTGTATTGCTAAGGCGTTCAGGGCGGTTACCCGGCAGGGGGTTTTCCTCAGTTGGAGATGTATCCTTGCAATAAAACCAGGTCTGGTTCCATTCTTTGGGGTGACTGTGGAGCTTGGGGTGAGGGAAAGTGGCTTCCTTCCTTTTCTGAACCGCCATTCTGCCCAATTCAGTATTGGGTCCATCTGTGAATTCTGTGCGACGGTTTAAGTGAAAGAAATCCCTAAACAGTTCAACTGTAGGTTCCTCTTGTAGATAAGCTTCACAGAAGACTTGGAAGTGGCAGATGTTGGTCACAGAATTTGGACCGATGTCTTTTGGGCGAAGTTGAAAATTAGCTAGTACATCTCCGAAGAATTTTGAACCGGGAGGGCTAAAGCCTCGGCCCAGATGGTCAAAAAAACAACTACCTCTCCGTCCTTGGGTGTAGGAGGATTTTCCTGCCAGGGCCCTCCAAAGGAAGACATCTTTCTTGGCCAAAGCGCCTGCTATAACGTGATCTGCTTAATTGTTCTTCCGTGACCCGGGAAGGAACCCAATTGCATTCATAGACTTGCTTAGCCATTTAGGTGAGAAGCTGAAACATGATTATTGCCGGTTTAAGATACACAGTGAACAGCCATAAAGAAGTGCAAGGATGTAAGCATATTGTTAAACCGGCATTGGTTGGTTGTAAACTAGAGCCGGACAATGGAGATAGTACGATGATGAATATATTGGCTGTTCAACAGGGGACTAATGGTATCTACTGGGTCATCATTTTTTCTATGAAGTTAAACCGCCTAATATGGTATTAAAGGTATAAGTCTAAAGATGTATAAGTGAAGGAAAAACAAGTTTCACAGTTTGGCATGGGAAGTTCAGATCTGCCGTGCGTTGGATAATCAAAATATATTCTGGTTTAATCTCAAGCACTCAGAAAGTTCAGTAAGTTCAGATGAGTTTGATATCAAGCAGATGCCTTAAAAATAAGAAAGGAGTTTAAACTACAAAAGGCGCTGAAAACAATCAAATCTAACTGGTCATTGGTATTACTGAAGGAGGAACAAATTCAAGCTATGAAGAACACCGAACCCTAATGGCGGATCTAGGGTGAGGAGAAGAGGAACTTACTGGTGCAGGAGGAAGCAGCGAAGGATCACCGCATTTCTCTGATACGGTCAGGTTGATGCAGCGGCCTTTGTCAAAGCAGAGGCGAATGACGACGGTGGCGGCAGAGCTCGAGGGCCGGTCGGCATGAGGAAGACGACGACACGAGGAGGCACGACGGGTAAAAGTGAAAGTGACCCCTCGGCCTTATTTATAAGATGAATGGATAACAGGCAGGCGCGAGAATCGAGGAGCCCGAAAAATGGGGTGTGTGACAGCTCTGTTACCTCGATCCTCGGAGGCTCATTAATGAAGATGGGTTATACACAGTTTTAAATAACAGATGATGTCATGGCGGTTTACCATGGTCCTGGAAGATGACATCACGACAGTTTACAAGATTATGTGAAGATGTTGAAGAAGAAATTTTCTTAAGTATTGAGGATTGACATGAACCAGTTCAAATCAATCTGGGGCCTAATGTTGGGGATATTACCACTGGGCATAAACCGGCCAGGAGAGGCCGAGTTAACCCCATAAGTAGTTCATTATATCTGAAGCCCATGAAGACAGACGGTGACACTTTATGAAGGCCCAGGGCCCAAAGCCGGATTAAGGCCTGTAGACATAAACCGGTATTGATAAGTAAACTTGTCTTGTAAGATAGAAAGAGCAGAGACCGAGCCGGACACGTTTATGAGCCGGCCTCGGGATTCTATAAACCGACGGGCGTCAACCCATGTATATAAGGGAATGATCCGGCGACGGTTCAAGGACAACAGTCAACAACTCGAGACCCAGGCAAAGCATATTTGCTCCCTGGTCATTGAAACCCAAGCAATCCCACAACAACGGGACTGTAGGCTTTTACCTTCACCGCAAGGGGCCGAACCAGTATAAACTCTCTTGCGTCCTTGTCCTCTTTAACCCCTTTAAGTTAACCCGTAGCGATGGCTCCATGACTAAGTCCTTTCTCTAGGACATATGCCGTGACAAAACCATGACAAGTCCCGTTCAAGGTTGTTTGGTACTTGCCTTTAATTCCAAGGTTGAGGCGCTTGTTTGCAAACCCTAGAGAGGCAAAGAGGTTGCGGTGGCATCATGACGAGCGAATTGCGGATAAGTATATGAGGCACCCGAAAGATGGGGCTTAGTGGGAATTAATCAACAAAAAGTTTGAAAATTTTGCCAAGGATCCAAGAAGTATAAGGCTCGGGGAGTGTACTGATGGGATGAATCCTTTTGGCGATATGAGCACCAATCACAGCACATGGTCGGTGCTTCTGTGCATATATAACCTAGCTCCTTGGTTGTGTATGAAGAAAAAATACATTATGATGTCAATGATTATCCAAGGCCCGAAGCAACCTGGAAATGACATCGACATTTACTTTCAGCTACTTTTAGAAGAACTGCTGACAGTGTGGATAGATGCGCCTACTGTAAAATGTTATGATGCTTACAAAAAGGAGATTTTCGATCTACATGCCATGCTGGTGCACACCATTCAAGATATGCAGACATTAGGCAACACATCGGGGCAGAAAACAAGGGGAGAAGTAGGGTGTGTTATATGCATGGATAGGACACCTAGCAGAAGACTTCCCAACTCGCACAAAACAGTGTATTTGCATCATCGTAGGTTCTTACAAAAAAAATCACCCATACAGAAAGATGAAAGCAGAATTTGATGGTACGGCAGAGGCAGCTGCAGCTGCAGCCCCAAGACCCTATGAAGGGGTGGTGGTCCACAACATGGCTAAAAAATTAATGTTGTGCTTGGCAGGAACCACCCTTTGACGGTGAAACTAACACCCAAGGATCAATTGTTTAAGAAGAAATCGGTGTTCTAGAAATTACCTTACTGGGAGATTCTACGTGTACGTCACTGCATCGATGTCATGCACATAGAGAAGAGCATATGTGAAAGCATCCTTGGTACTCTGCCCAAGATTAAAGGTAAAAGAAAGGATGGTGACAGTTCACGACTCGATATGCTTGCTGATCAATCACAACGCAAGAGTGAAGAAGAAGATGATGACAAATTCATCAAAGCTTGCCAGAGTTACAATTTTAGTACAAAAGAAGCAACACAGTTCTTCACCTATTTGTTGTCAGTTAAGACACCCTTTTCCTACTCCGCAAACATCAGAAGTCTCGTGGATGTGAGCTCAGGTAAAATGAAGTTGGGACACATGAAGTCACATGATTGCCACATAATGTTGACACAAATCTTCCCGGTGGCCATCAGGAATCTGATGGACAAAGATATAAGAAACACACTCATTGACCTCTTTGTTTTCTTCAACCAACTATGGTAGAAAGTTGTAGATCCTAAAGAGTTGGATCATATGCAAGATGATATTGCAAGAATATTGTCCAACCTAGAGATGTTTTTCCCACTGTCATTGTTTGATATCATGGTCCATCTCACTGTGCACCTTGTGGACGAGATAAAGTATTGTGGTCCTGTGTTTCTTCGCAACATGTATCCCTTGGAGCGATTCATGGGAATCCTAAAGTGCTTTTGTTGGAACCGTAACCATCCAGAGGCAAGCATCCTACAAGGTTATACCGCGGAGGAGGTGGTTGAGTTTTGCACCGAATACATGAAACAAAGACATATAGGTTTGCCCCTCTCTCGCCATGAGGGAAGGCTGAAAGGTCAGCCAGTCCTTGCTAGCACACAAATGGCTGCACCCGGAGAATGGGCCGAGAAAGCCCATTTGACGGTACTGCTTAACAGCCCAGTTCTCGTCGTTTATGCTGAAGAACACTTGGCGGAGATATGCCAAAGATTCTTACCAATGGTGCCTTCATCAGAGGTGGAGATGAAGGAGCACACTAAGAACTACGTCGAATGGCTGAAGAATCGTTTGGCACAAGGATCCATCGATGACATTGCTACGTGGTTGGCACAAAAGCCATCACCTACAGTGCTGACTTACCAAGCATATGACATAAATGGATACACATTCTACACTGAGGAACGTGATAAGAAGACCTCAGACGTAACAGCTCTGTTGAATAGAATGCCCGATCAGAAATGAAGTCGATAAAAGGGTATACTATGGAACCATCAAAGAGATTTGGGAGCTTGACTATGTGAAAGTTAAGGTGGCATTATTCAGTGCACATGGATCCCTCTTGGTCGTGTAAGGATTGATGAGTACAGGAAGACCTGTGTTAGCAGGACAACGATGGCATATCACGCGGACCCATTCATTCTTGCCAGCGATGCTACCCAAATTTTCTTTGTGGAAGACCCCTTGCATAAGAACGGCCATTTAGCGATGCATGGGAAGAGAAGGGTACTGGGTGTCAACGATGTTGCCGATCAGGACAAGTACGATGAATTTGATGAGTTGCCAGAGGGATCACGCACCAGTGCAACAGAGAAGAAGTTTAAAATCATCAAAAACCTCAAGTTCATTCGGGGTCAACTTAATGATACCAGTTCCCACATGTACATGGGAATTAAGCTATAAGACTAGTCTTTATGCCTACCTTGCAACTTAATTCGTTCAATTTAGAGCTGCCGCGTGTACTGGATTTGTGAGTTATGCCCGGTTTTCTGTTGATGTAAGAACCGTTAATATGTTGTCAGCTCAGGCAATGAATATGAACTATTTTTTGTTATTATTATTATTATATCATAGAGGTAGCACACTCAATCGATCTCACTACAGTATGTGTGAACAAAAATATGCAATCTGGTTTGCGAATAGCACACGGTTCGTTGATGAAAGTCGTGTGCCGACCAAACCCCGCCACCACTCCGCCCATGATCTGAGTTGTGCTTTCTGATTGGCCAGAACCCAAACCCCACGGATCGTACGTCTGCACCGTTGGATGCTCCCAGATCAAACGACGATCCTCATCCCTTTCGACAAAGACATGCGTTCCGGTTGTAATTTTATTTTATGCACAAAATGCACATTAATATCAAAAATGTCTTAAATATAGCTAACGATACCGAAATGCGCCGTAAAAATCAAAGCCGTGGTATAATGGTGATTGCGCATCGCGAAAATTTTATGAGGCCAAACGATGAAGTCACCGCCACGAGAGTTTGAATTGACACGTCTCCTTTTGGAAAACCATGATCCTTCATGTGAGATGCTCTGGTTTGGAAGGAGCGGTCATCAAAACTTGTGCCAAACTTTATCATTTTTCTCCACGGGGTCGTGAGAGCACGCCACAGGCACACATCGATTTTGATGATGTCCGAACTCCATCTGAATTTTCTATAATTAAAATATCAACTAGGCCTACACTAGTGGCCGCACCTCGCGGCCGAAATGTTTGAAACTTCTCCCCGCTTCTCAAACAAATGGATGAAAACTCACAAAGTGACGCACAAATGATCTGTACACCTTTGCTAGGCTGATAGTAAGGGGGTATCATAGCTAGTATCATGCATGCCAACTAGGCAATTTTGATTAGCTGTCATAGAATTAATTAAATGAAGAAAGAGAAGGTTAAGTATCATATCATGAAACTGTATCATAATAAATGTTATGCTACTATGTGTCATGCATGACAATATAAATAAATTACTACATATGATACTAGCTACTCTATGATACTATGCATTATTAGAGCATGTACACAATAGAGTGACATAAGACTAGCCACAATGGGTAGTAACATAGAATGTTACTAGTCTATGTTACTACCTATATAGTGGGGATTAACATATGTGTAGTAACATGCAACACTTCATTTATTAGGCTATAGACTCATCTTGCCTTGAGACGTGTGATGTTACTCAGACTAGCCACAATGGGTAGTAACATAGACTAGTAACATGCCCATGTGTTACACTAGTCTATGTTACTACCTCTATAGTGGGGAGTAACATATATGTGTGGTAACATGCAACACTTCATTTATTAGGCTATAGACACATCTTGCCTTGATATGTACATGTGATGTTACTCATACTAACAGTAACTAGCTATGTTACTAATTTCCTCTCTTTCTTCATTTATTGCTTGCCACATCATCTACTTTATCTAGATATGTGTGATGTTACTACCTATGTTACTCCCATTGTGGGTAGTCTCAATGGGAGTAACATAGGTAGTAACATCACACATATCCACTTTCCTCCATTTCTTCATTTATTGCTTGCCACATCATCTATTTTATCTAGATATGTGTGATGTTACTATCTATGTTACTCCCACTATGGGTAGTCTGGCTATAAGGAATAGAATAATATATCTGTGCTTATTAGTTCGAGGAAAGAGAAGAGAAGCGGGCTCTTGGTTAGTAGAGCCACCGCAACAGAGACCCAAGACACTTTGTGAGGATGTAAGGTGGGCCAACTATTGATAAACTAGTACGTATATAAAACTTATTATTGTACATACCCGCTAAGAGGTTGGCTTATATGACATGTCAACTTCTTATAGTCGACCCTTGGCTGTATTATTAACCATGCTCTTAGTGAGGTAGCTAGTATATCATAGACGACTAGCTAGTATCAGACTAGGCACAGTGGGAGTAACTTCAAAGAAGAATAACCGACTCCAACTCAGCAAACTTGCTTATGTGGCAATAAGTTAATGAGAAGAGAGATAGTTTCAGTAACTGATAGTTATTGTAGCATCACATGTCCCAATGCAATATGCATGAGTCTGTAACCTAAGAAATGAAGCTCCGCATGACACTACACTTATGTTACTACCCACTATGAAGGTAGTAACATATATAGTCCAGGGATATGTGTATGTTACCAGTGTACTACTCTCCATTGTGGCTAGCTAGTCTCATACTCCCTCCTTTCCGGTTTAGCTAGGCTGGTTGTTGTAGCGACCCGACCTCAAACGGTTAAGTCTCTGTGCTTCAGTGTCATCCCTGGATCGGTAACGCTGACACACATAGTACTCGAAGGATTTATAATAGAGTAGCAATCACACACTTATTACATGGAATGTATCAAAAGAGAACTTATTACAATAAATACAGCTTAAGACCATCTAAAACAATAACAGCGGAAGGCTCGGAAGATAAAGTGAGTCCATCAACTCCAACGGCATAGCTGGGCTGCACGACAATGACCTATCGCACCTTTACTCGTCGTCTGAAAAGTCTGCAACATGATAAGTTGCAGCCCGAAAACGGGTCAGCACATGGAATATGCTGGCAATGTAACACAAAGAGAGCAATGAATGATAAAAGCTATCACTACATGCATATATGGCTGGTGGAGGCTCTATGGTTATATGGTTTTTTGCGAAAAGCAAATTTTTCCCTACAACAAAGGAATACATTTTATTTGACTATCATGGTAGTTGAAACATTGAGAATGGTACCCCCATCTCAATCCCAATTAAAGTAATCATTAACAACCCGACATATTAATTTAGAGTGATGAAATACGATAGGATAATCCAAGTACTAGATACTCAAGATGTCCATAACCGGGGACACGGCTAACCATGATTAGATTGTACACTCTGCAGAGGTTTGTGCACTTTTCCCCACAAGACTCGATCTCCTCCGTTGGATGTAGCGACCCGACCCGAAATCGGTCAAGTCTCTGTAGCTGTACCATCCCAAGATCATGCTGGCACACACAGTACATTGATGAAAAGATTCAAAGTTCAATCACACCTGAATTTATTACACGATTCTCATATCGAGTCTTTATTACAATAGAATAAATTCGGCCGAAGGCCAACTCACGAGAATAAACTAAATAAAGCTGCGGAAGCATAGACGAATAGCGAGTCCATCCGACTCCATAGGGCAAACGCCAAGCGTGGATCGTAGCCTCACTCCTGATCGGAAAACTCCTCTGCAACATAAGACGTTGCAGCCGTGTAGGTCAGCATTTTGAATATGCCGGCAAGTCATGAAGAGAGAACAACAATAAAAATTACTAACACTATATGCAATTTGGCTGTGAGGCTCTAAGTTTCATTGTTTTGCGAAAAAGCTAGTTTTTCCCTACAACAAGGACTTGTTTGCAAATACTACAAAATGTTGGTAGTTATTGAGATGGTTCCGCCAACCAATGTCTCATTCCCAATTATTAAATAACCCCCTCAATTAATTTATCAAGTTCGGTGTTGAGATATCCGAAATACTCCAAGTTCCAGAGGCTCAACTTTGTCCAGAATCGGGACACGGCTAACCGATTAGATCTTCACTGCAGGGGTTTGCACACTTTACCGCAAGAATCGTTCCCTCCTTTAAGTCTTCGCACTTCCGGTGTTTGAAGACGGGACGAACGTAAACAGGGTCTTCAAGAGTTCCTCCGTCCACCGCCGTGCCCATCCAATCCTACCGTTCTTCTACATCTCGTAGCACCGTCCCGCCGTAGTCACGCCTAGGGTCGACTCAAGCCAGAGCCCATAATGGCTTGCGGCTGCATGAGTAAGCTTCCGGTCAATGGGGTATCCATCCGCCTCTTCGTGGCTGGGTGAAGCTTTCCGCAAGATGTCATGGCGCTTCTCCATGCATCCCGACCAGCCGCTGGTTTCTCCAGGTGCCCACAACCGTCCTCCACCCAAGAGTGAATTTTGAAGTCCATCTTGAGCTTGAAGTCATGGGGTTGTCATCATCTTGACTCTCACATCTCCCTTATGAATCACTCAACCAACCCCGCTTCTACGAGCATAGCAAAATAAACTACTTCGTCCCGGGCCATGGTAACAAGGGGAATTGGTTTCATCCTACCTCATGATACTACTCAAGAACATAACTTAAAAATTCTCCCACTGCATGCATGGTGGGGAGGTATAATTCTAATGCAATAAAATCATAGGTATTGTAAAAGAAAGCATGATCAAATGACTTGCACAGGCCGACGGTCTTGAAAGTTAGGGACTCGTGATAGCAGGCTTAGCACTACGGGAATTCTACCAAACAAACAACAATCATATAAACATACAATCACTTAACATAACAGCATGCTAACATAAAACACACAAAACAATCGAACCAAAAACCAAAGAAAACTCGAAGAAATCCAAGCCAACAACTAACAAGAAAATAAAATAATCTTTTAATTTTCTGTAAATAAAGGTTCATGTTCTAAAACTACAGAAACTAATCTAAAATAAACTATAACATAGGTAAAATAAAATTATTTACTAAATAGAACAATAGGAAAACAGTAGCTAGTTAAATAAACAATAAACACATGATTTTGACTAAAACTATTTTTTTATTAAATCTAAAATACCCAAATAAATTCCTACTGCTATGCAAGGTCAAAACAAAGCAGTGACAAAAAGAATCACTAAAATAAAATAATCCTAACTCATTTTATAGCAGAAATACTAATCTGTCTAAAACTAAAATAAAACAATTTCTAATAATTTAAACATGGCTAAACATATTTTCTACAGAAACTACAACAAATTTGCAAACTAACAAGAAAAGAATCAACTAAAAATATTAAGTAACCTAAGAGATATGGATTTTACAAAACTGAAACTATTCTGTTAAAAGCAGAAACGAAAAAAAATATAACTAAAAAGAAAAAAATGGCGCTAGCGGGCCTATCTAACGCTCAGCCGACATATAACTAATGCGTGCCCGAGGTTAACAAAGAATAAACCGATCGGGCCAGTCTAACTAAACCGCTAACTAAACCAAAAAAAAACCGTAACTAAACCGGCCTTTTTAAAATAAAATGTACCCCTTTGCTAGTCTAATCTAAGCCCTAGGTTTTAGATCGAACGGTGGTGGGCGGCTCCGGCGACTTACCGCGGTGGCGACAACGGCGACGGACGACGGCGGCTCGGGCGACGACGCAAGCGGCTCCGGTGGTCCGGGCGACGGCGGAGGCGTCGAGCGTGTCTTGGCGGCTCGAGGGGAGGTCGGTGGAGTCGGTGAAGCTTCGAGGATGACGGGACGATCGGGACGAGCTCGGGTGAGCTCCGGCTCCGTGAGCGTGGCGGCGGACGAGCTTGGGCGACGCGGCTGGGGGCTCTGGGCAAGGAGAGGATGTCAGGCGGGTGCGGGGTGAAGTGGCGGTTCGGGCAGGGTAGCGTGGATGTCGAGGGGTGGCTCATCGGTGGCGGGAACGGCGGCGAACCGAGGGTGCGAGCTGTGGTGGGTTTTGGGCTCGGGTTTTTGGGGGGTTCGAGGGAGGAGGGGCGTAGGGTTTTATAGGGCATCAACTTGGGGCAGGGGGCGACTCGGGATCGCGATCCCGTGAAGATCGCGGCGACGGGCGGCGGCGGACGCGCTCTGGCGTGGCGAGGGGTGGGCGCGGGTAAAGGGATGGGGTGGGGCCAAGGCTTGAGAGAGGGGAGAGGAGAGCGAGCGGGCGACCGAGGGGAGGGATTCGGCTGCGGCTCGGGCAGCTGCCGGTTGGGCTACTGCCCGCCGGGTGGGCTGCCTTGGCTACTGGCCGGGTCGGGTTATTCTGGCCGGGCGCCTGGAGTTTTTTTCTTTTTCCTTTTTTTTTTGAATTAGGGAGAGGAGGGAATATATAAAATATATATATATATTTATATAGGACATATATATATATATCAAAATTATCAGGGGAATTTACCCTACAACTCGGACATTTTTCCAGGGGCAAAACTCAAACTTCAAAAAAAACATTTTCTAGAAATCCCAAAGAAAATCAAATTTGAATTCAATCTTTTTGGCAAAACTTTTCTTCTGACATTTTTGGAGTGCCATGTTTACTCCTCTCATACTTTTTCTCAAGTATTTGTCAGGCATTGTTTTGAAGTAAATTCAACTGCCAATTTGAATTCAAATTCCAACAAACCCAAAAGCCTCTGAAATAATTCAAATGTCACTCAATTCAAACAATAATGCATATATGCTTAGCTCTAATTGTAAAACATTCCAAATGGGAAATTTGGGATGTTACATTGGATTTCTCGCACTACATGATGTTTGAGAAACGGATGACCGAGACACAGTCTTTCAGAAGCATTAACTCTAACCCCGGGTAGACAGTACCAACCTACATGCCTCTACATCTTCTAGCCTACCACTAGAAGAGGTCATGAAACATACTCAACTATGCTAGAGCCCATTATAGCTCGTGGCTGCACACGGAAGTTTCTAGCATGAATAATCTCACGATCCCTTTGGGCCTGGGTGGCGGACCGTAGGATGATCACACGGATGCCCCGGGATCTCCTAGGCCAACACTGGATTCCCCAGGTGCCCAAACAAGCAATCCACCCAGATGTGTATTGATGTTTCCACCTTAAGTTGAACCATTAATTAACAAACTCACATCTGTCATGGATACACTCAAACCCAATCCACGTCTACGAGCATAGCATGGCAATATAAGCATAACGTAGAATTAACTCCCAAGGGTTTGATAATAAAACAGGTAATAGGTTCTACCTCATCAACTACTTCCCAATACCCACAAGTTAATCACATCCTAATCATGTAGTGTTCGAGGATTGGAATTAATGCGTAAAAATTGGGTATGAAAAGAGTATGATCAATGTGTTACTTGCCTTGCTGATGATCCGCAAAACCTAGAGACTCGTAGTAGCACGCTTCGCACTCCGGGAATTCTGTCACAAACAAACAATAGCATACATAAGCAATCAAGCGAAGATGCACGGGTAAAACTCGAATAAGAAGATCTAACCAGAAAGTTCAAATTAAGAACTCCAGTTTGCAAAAAGAATCAAATCAAACGGAGCAACGAAACTCAAACTGCGAAAGAAACAAGATCCATTTACTAATCTGGACTAAAGTCAAATTTTACAGTACCAAAATCTTGTTCAAGTTGGTTACAGAAAGAGGGCTTCGAGACGAAGATCTAGGCGCTTGAATCGCCTGATTCTGATAAACGAGCGAAAAGATAAACTAAAACAAAAATCGGATCAGAAATCGCGATCGAAAATAATCGCGAGAAACCCGAGAAAAAGAAAAACTGACGAACACGCTAACGAACGAACGTTCGCTGTCTGCGAGTAACGGGCGAAAACCGTTCGTTAAAACGAATGTACGGACGAACGTTCGCTAAATAAACTAAACCGAGAAAACCGACGAACCGATCTAAAAAAACGAACTAGGGTTTATAAAAAACAAACGGTTTTAAAAGAAAAACCGGCGGCGGCTACCTCGAGTCTGGCGGGATTCCGGCAAGGCAGCGAGGCAGCGGCGGGCTCCGGCGGGGCGGCTCACGGCGGCGCAAGTGGCGAGGCGGTTCGGGCGGCGGCAACGGCTCGGGCGGGCGGGCGTGCGGCGTGGCGGCTCCGGCGTCGCGGGCGGTGAGGCGGTGGCTCGGGCTAGGGTTTGCGAGGGGGCGCGGGGCGGCTGGGCTGTCGGGGCCCCGGGGTCGCGGCTTAAAAAGGCCGGCCTGAGGTGTCCTGGCCGGCCCGGAGTCGGTTACACCTTTTTTTTAATAATCCGACGTGCAGAAAAAGAAAGAAAAGAAATACTAAACGGACTCCGAAATACCGAAATAAATTTTCCCCGTCCTCTAAAAATATGCCGCACAAGGCGAACATTTATTTGGGCCTATAATGCAATTTTGAAAAACGCGTATTTTTCCTATGCAAATAAAATAGCAATAAAATCAGAATAAAGTCAAATATTTGATTTTAACATTTTCCTCCAATATTTCATTTATTTTGGAGAAGTCTTATTATCTCCTCTCATATATTTTAATATGAAATATTTTCGGAGAGAAAAATAAATTACAACCAACGCGATCCTTGTTTCAATATTTGATAAAATTCAAATATGAAAAACGTGAAATCCCCAACTCTCTCCGAGGGTCCTTGAGTTGCTCAGAATTTCGAGGATCGTGAAACAAAAATGCAATAAAATATGAGATGCATGAATGACCTATATATAACATTCGAAATTGAAAATTTGGGATGTTACAAACCTACCCCCCTTAAGATGAATCTCGTCCTCGAGATTCGGGTTGGCTAGAAAATAGGTGTGGGTGGTCTTTCCGAAGATCATCCTCTCGTTCCCAGGTTGCTTCATCCTCGGTATGGTGGCTCCACTGAACTTTGCAAAACTTGATAACCTTGCTGCGTGTAACTCGGCTGGCAAACTCAAGAATCTTGACATGTTTCTCCTCATATGTCAAATCACTTTCCAACTGAATCGCTTCCAAGGGCACTGTATCTCTCAGAGGTATATCGGCCATCTCCGCATGACACTTCTTCATTTGGGATACGTGAAACACATCATGAACTCCTGATAGTCCTTCAGGTAATTCCAACTTGTAGGCAATCTCTCCCATACGTTCCAAAACTCGGTATGGTCCTACAAATCTCGGGGCTAACTTTCCCTTAACTCCAAAACGTTTAACTCCTCGCAAGGGTGACACCCGCAGATATGCTCTGTCTCCAATTTCATAGGCTACCTCCTTGCGTTTCGAATCTGCATAACTCTTTTGCCTGGACTGAGCTACCTTCAGTCTATCTCGAATTAGCTTAACCTTTTCTTCAGACTCCTTGATTAAATCTGGTCCAAACAACTGTCGATCTCCCACTTCATCCCACATCAACGGTGTTCTGCACCTTCGTCCATACAGGGCTTCAAACGGTGCCATCTTCAAACTGGCCTGGTAGCTATTGTTGTATGAGAACTCTGGGTAGGGCAAATTGTCATCCCAACTAGATCCATAATATAGCGCACAAGCTCTCAACATATCCTCCAGAATCTGGTTGAATCACTTTGTCTGGCCATCTGTTTGCGGATGAAATGATGTACTGAACTCTAGTCTTGTACCCAAAGTCTGGTGCAGCTGATGCCAAAATTTGAAGTAAACCGTGTTCCTCTATCTGATACGATGGTCCTTGGAACTCCGTGTAGACATACGATCCTTGTCATATATATCTTGGCCAACTTTGTACTGGTATACATGGTTTTCACTGGAATAAAGTGAGCTACTTTGGTCAAACGATCAACGATTACCCATATTGAATCATATCCTGCTTTGGTCCTGGGCAATCCGGTGATGAAATCCATGCCAAGTTTATCGCACTTCCATTCGGGTATCGGCATAGGCTGTAATCCTTCTGGCTTCTGATGTTCTGCTTTTACTCTCTCATATACATCACATATGGCTACATACTCAGCAATATCCTTCTTCATACCAGTCCACTAGAAACGCTCCTTCAAATCCAAATACATCTTGGTGTTTCTGGGGTGTATCGAGTATGGCGAGTCGTGAGCCTCCTGTAGTATCAACTTCCTGATCTCCGCATTATTGGGCACATAAATGCGGTCCTCAAACCATAAGGTGTCGTGCTCATCCTCACGAAAACCTTTGGACTTTCCTTTGCTCATTCTCTCTTTTATCTCGGCAATCTCTTTATCATCCTTCTGCGCTTCTCGAATCTTTCCCAACAAGGTAGACTGAACTTCCATTGCCGCAACAAAACCTCTAGGAACAATCTCCAAACGTAGTTCCCTGAGATCCTCTGCTAACTCCTTTGGCATCCCCCCGCTAACGAGAGTGTTAACATAACTCTTTCGGCTCAAAGTGTCTGCTACGACATTGGCTTTTCCTGGATGATAATGCAACTTCATATCATAATCCTTTATAAGCTCCAACCATCTCCTCTGCCCGAGGTTCAGCTCCTTCTGTGTAAAAATGTACTTCAAACTCTTATGATCCGTGTACACATCACAACAGTTTCTGATAAGGTAATGTCTCCAAGTCTTGAGCGCATGCACTACGGCTGCTAACTCCAAATATTGAGTAGCATAATTCAACTCATGCGGTCGAAGCTGTCGGGATGCATACGAAACAGCTCTTCCATCCTGCATAAGTACACCTCCAAGTCCTGAGCGTGAAGCATCACAATACACTTGGAAATCCTTGCGTATATCCGGCAGAATCGGCACTGGGGCTGTAGTCAAACGTTTCTTCAACTCCTGAAAACTTGCCTCACATTCTTCCGTCCATTTAAATTTGGTATCCTTCTTCAACAATGCCGTCATTGGCTTCGCAATCTTGGAAAAATTCTCAATGAATCTCCGATAGTATCCCGGGAGTCCAAGAAAACTGTGATCTCGCTAATTGAGGTGGGTGCCAACCACTCAGTGACTGACTGAACCTTGGTGGGGTCTACTGCTATTCCTTCTCCTGATATAACATGTCCAAGGAATCCAACTCCCATAAACCAAAACTCACATTTGCTGAACTTGGCATACAACTGATGTTCCCTGAGTTTCTCGAGAACTAAACGCAAATGCTCCTTGTGCTCCTCCTCATTCTTTGAGTATACCATTATATCATCAATGAACACCACCACAAATTTATCCAAGAATTCCATGAACACCTTATTCATCATACTCATGAAATAGGCAGGGGCATTAGTCCGTACAAATGACATGACCGTATACATATAACCCATACCTTGTGGTGAATGCTGTTTTTGGTATATCCTTCTCTTGAATCTTTAGCTGGTGATATCCTGATCGCAGATCGATCTTCGAAAACACTTTAGCTCCTTGCAGCTGGTCAAACAAATCATTGATCATCGGCAATGGGTACTTGTTCTTGATCGTCACCTCATTTAGTGCGCGATAATCAACAACCATCCCTAAAGATCCATCCTTCTTCTCAACCAAAAGCATTGGGGCTCTCCACGGTGATGAACTTCGTCGAATGTAACCTTTCTCTAATAACTCCTTAATCTGCTTCTTAATCTCCTCCAGATCATTTGCGGGCATCCGGTATGGTCTCTTGGATATCGGTCCGGTGCCTAGCAACAGTTCTATTAGGAACTCAATGTCTCGATCTGGCGGCATGGCGGGTAATTCCTCCGGAAATACATCTGGGTAATCCTTCACAACAGGTACTTCCTCCTGAACAACTCCTGAGAGGGAATTTACTTGGGTTCTCCTTGACGAATGCTTGGATACATACTTGATCCTTTTCCCTCCGGGGTGGTGAGCAGAATTGACTTACTAGCACAATCAATGCTTCCTCCATACTTCGACATCCAGTCCATGCCTAATATCACATCCAATCCTTGTGACTCCAAAATTATTTGGCCGGACGGGAAAACATGGCTACCAATGGTTAAGGGTATCAAGTGCACCATCGGCTAGCCATATACTCTGCTCCAGGTGAACTTACTAACAGGGGTGTCCTAAGGGCTAGGGTTCGCAACTTAAACTTGTCCGCAAATCCCCTTGATATGTATGAATGCGATGCACCAGTATCGAAAAGAACAAGAGCGGTAAAAGACTTAACCAAAAACTTACCGATAACTGCATCAGGCTGCTCCTCAACCTCCTCCACGTTCACGTGGTTCACTTGTCCCCTATTGAAAGGGTTGGGCTTCTTCCCAGCGCTTCCATTGCCATTGCCGTTCTTTAATTCCGGACAATCGTTGGTGTAGTGTCTAGTCTTCCCGCAGTTGAAACAAGTAATGTGACTTTGATCCTTCTTGGAGAGTGTGGCTGGGTTAGAGCAGTTCTGATTGCTACCTGCTCCGTTCCCATTTCCATTCTTGGGGCCGCTGTGATTATAGGAACTTCCTCCATTGTGGGTGTGACCTCCATGGTTATGAATAAGTCGTCCCGAGTTTGGGGTTAGACGAGGCTTCTGTTGAGCTCCTGAGTTGTACCATCCTTTCCCATACTTCCTCTTGCGGCTCTCAATCTGCTGCTGCTTCCCTTCCATCATAAGAGCCTTATCTACCAACTCCTGGTAGTTAGAAAATGTTGCCAACATCAACTACATGCTCATCTCATAATTAAGCCCTTCCATAAACTTCTCCTGCTTCACGGCATCTGTGGCCACATCATCAGGGGCATAACGAGATAGCTTGCTAAACTCATCCACGTACTGAGCTACAGTACGGTTTCCCTGGCGTAAGTTGTGAAACTCACGCTTCTACATGCTCATAGCTCCAGTTGAGACATGGGCTGTGCGGAATGCTTGCTGAAACTGGTCCCAAGTGCTATTGGCTATGGGGAAAGTGGCGGTGTAACTCTCCCACCATGAGGCTGCTGGTCCATCCAACTGATGTGCGGCAAAACGCACCTTCTCTGCATCTGTGCAACCAGCGGTGGTCAACTCCCTTCCAATCCTGTGTAGCCAGTCATTCGCAACTATTGGTTCGGTGCTACTGGAAAACACCGGCGGCTGTAACCTCAGAAAACGGGCTAAGTTGTCAACTGAGGGTGGGTTGTTGTTGTTGATGTTGCCTTGGTTCTGGACTAATATCTGCATCAAGGCATTCTGCTGCTGGATCAACTGGGTGATCTACGGTGGGAAGACAAATCCGGTGACACATCTCGGAGGCATCTGATGGGTTTAGAGGGGAGAGATTAGAATAGAAATGAGGTCTAGTGAGAAAGCACTACCCATATGCACATGAGACAAACACAATCATATCACTCAATCAATCAAGCAAAGGCATACAAATGGTCTAGAACTATCGTTAAAAGTGCTCAGACTACTACTATATACATGGGGGAATACTACTATTCATTTGGTGGTCATCTAGAAATTTTGATCGGTGGAAGACTCCATGATGTCCGCTCCAGCTTCGTCTTCAAATTCATCATCACTATCATCAGGGTCGGAGTCGGTGTAAATGCGATGATGATGTAGTTCTCCGAGCAAGTGGAATCGTCGTCTTCTCCTCCTGGTGCGGGGTCTCCCATGAATACTCCGATCTTCTTTATCAGGTCGTCATTCTTCTCCAATAGTGTCGCGATTTCCTCCTCATATCCATCGCGTGTAGACTTGAGTTCTTCTTCCAGCTCGGTGAACCTAGTCATTGCCTTCTTCGAATCTATCATGTCTGCGCACATCTGATTCTCCTGGCGTTGAATGTGGTGGTTTAACTCCTGGATGAAAGCTGCAATGGAGTTGTCCTTCTTGGTGCTCACTATCTCCCATTGCTCATCTCGGTGCCCACATATCTGGTAGATAGTATCCTTGAGATCCTTGTGGTAAACTTCGCAGATGCATCCCATGGCGATGTGGGCTGCCATGCTCTTTCCTAGACTCCAGGTGGGTGCATCCAAGGAAATTTCTATGGGCTCCATAACTGGCGTGAATGTCCTTCCTGGAACTTGAACTTGAATCATCCATCGCTCCTCTTCTGGTAAAGTGGCATTGTAGGTCCCGGTGAAGCTTGGTATTCCGATGTTCAGGTATATAGTGACTTCCTTCAAGTGTCGTCCAAAGGGGGTGTCTTCATCCGGTTGTGCAAACTTGTTCCTTGAATCCGCCATCCTAAAGAGTAGAAAATGGAGAGGAGTCAGAAATGAGTAGAGAAGAGTGACCTATGGCTTGTCTTAGTGGTCGTGTCCTACACTCAGCGTATGCTTTGATACCATCTCGTAGCGACCCGACCTCAAACGGTCAAGTCTCTGTGCTTCAGTGTCATCCCTGGATCGATACTGCTGACACACACAGTACTCGAAGGATTTATAACAGAGTAGCAATCACACACTTATTACATGGAATGTCTCAAAAGAGAACTTATTACAATAAATACGGCTTAAGGCCATCTAAAATGATAACAGCAGAAGGCTCGGAAGATAAAGTGAGTCCATCAACTCCAACGGCATAGCTGAGCTGCACGACAACGACCTATTGCACCATTACTCGTTGTCTGAAAAGTTTGCAACATGATACGTTGCAGCCCGAAAATGGGTCAGCACATGGAATATGCTGGCAATGTAACACAGTAGAGCAACGAATAGATAAAAGCTATCACTAACATGCATATATGGCTGGTGGAGGTTCTATGGTTATATGGTTTTTTGCAAAAATCAAAATTTTCCCTACAACAAAGGAATAAATTTTATTTGACTATCATGGTAGTTGAAACATTGAGAATGGTACCCCCATCTCAATCCCAATAAAAGTAATCATTAACAACCTGACATATTAATTTAGAGTGATGAGATACAATAGGATAATCCAAGTACTAGATACTCAAGATGTCCATAACCGGGGACACGACTAACCATGATTAGATTGTACACTCTGCAGAGGTTTGCGCACTTTTCCCCACAAGACTCGATCTCCTCCGTTGGATTTCTCGCACTACATGATGTTTGAGAAACGGATGACCGAGACACAGTCTTTCAGAAGCATTAACTCTAACCCCGGGTAGACATTACCAACCTACATGCCTCTACATCTGCTAGCCTACCACTGGAAGAGGTCATGCAACATACTCTACTATGCTAGAGCCCGTAATAGCTTGTGGCTGCACACGGAAGTTTCTAGCATGAATAATCTCATGATCCCTTTGGGCCTGGGTGGCGGACCGTAGGATGATCACACGGATGCCCCGGGATCTCCTAGGACAACACTGGATTCCCTAGGTGCCCAAACAAGCAATCCACCCAGATGTGTATTAAAGTTGCCACCTTAAGTTGAACCATTAATTAACAAACTCACATCTCTCATGGATACACTCAAACCCAATCCACGTCTACGAGTATAGCATGGCAATATAAGCATAACGTAGAATTAACTCCCAAGGGTTTGATAATAAAACAGGTAATAGGTTCTACCTCATCAACTACTTCCCAATACCCACAAGTTAATGACATCCTAATCATGCAGTGTTTGAGGATTGGAACTAATGCATAAAAACTGGGTATGAAAAGAGTATGACCAATGTGTTACTTGCCTTGCTGACGATCCACAAAACCTAGAGACTCGTATTACCACGCTTCGCACTCTAGGAATTCTATCGCAAACAAACAATAGCATACATAAGCAATCAATCAAAGATGCATGGGTAAAACTCGAATATGAAGATCTAACCAGAAAGCTCAAATTAAGAACTCCGGTTGCAAAAGGAATCAAATCAATTGGAGCAACGAAACTCAAACTGCGAAAGAAACAAGATCCGTTTACTAATCTGGACTAAAGTCAAAATTTACAGTACCAAAATCTTGTTCAAGTTGGTTAAACAGAAAGAGGGCTTCCAGACGAAGATCTAGGCACTTGAATCGCTTGATCCCGATAAATGAGCGAAAAGATAAAATAAAACGAAAATCGGATCAGAAATCACGATCGAAAATAATCGTGAAAAACCCGAGAAAAAGAAAAACTCACGAACCGGCTAAAGAACGAACGTTCGCTGTCTGCGACTAACGGGCGAAAACCGTTCGTTAAAGCGAACGTACGGACGAACGTCCGCTAAATAAACTAAACCAAGAAAACCGGCGAACCGATCTAAAAAACGAACTAGGGTTTATAAAAAAACAAACGGTTTTAAAAGAAAAACCGGCGACGGCTACATCGAGTCCCATGATTCCTAAGAAGCGAGGGCGGCGGGCTCGGCGCAAGCGGCGAGGCGGCGGCTCGAGCTAGGGTTTGCGAGGCGTGGGCGGCTGGGCCGGGGCCCCGGTTCGGGCTTAAAAGGCCGGCCGAGGTGTCTGGCAGCACGACCCGGTCAGTTACACCTTTTTTACAACAATCAGACGGTGCAGAAAAAGAAAGAAAAGAAATACTAAACGGACTCCAAAATCCCGAAATAAATTTTCCCCGTCCTCTAAAAATATGCCGGACAAGGTGAACATTTATTTGGGCCTATAATGCAATTTTGGAAAACGCGTATTTTTCCTATGCAAATAAAATATCAATAAAATCGAAATAAAATCAAATATTTGATTTTAACATTTTCCTCCAATATTTCATTTATTTTGGATAATTCATATTATCTCCTCTCATATATTTTAATACGAAATATTTTTGGAGAGAAAAATAAATTAAAACCAACGTGATCCTTGTTTCAATATTTGATAAAATTCAAATATGGAAAACGTGAAATCCCCAACTCTCTGCGAGGGTCCTTGAGTTGCTCAGAATTTTGAGGATCGCGAAACAAAAATGCAATAAAATATGAGATGCATGAATGACCTATGTATAACATTCCAAATTGAAAATTTGGGATGTTACAGTTGTAATGGTATTATCATAAGCACTATCATGCATGCCAATTAGACTTTCTGCATGATGTGGCACACAAGAGAGGATATGGTATCATATCAGGATACCGTGTCATAATAAATGTTGTAGTACTAATTTGTGTGATTAGTAAGGCAACCTAAGATGTTAACTTATGATACTATGCATTACGGAAGTAGCTAGTATCCTAGCTACACTATTATATATATGCATGACACTACTAGTATATATATATGATGCTCCCCATTACAACCAGCCTTAAAGTGCTCAATTCAAAAATCTCACCAACCAAGGTAGATGTTGAGTGGTGGAATACCTTTTGTAGTTTGCAATAACACCCAATTAATGCTTTTGTTTTCCTCAAAAATTTATGTTTTCCAATGTATTAATTGCAATACATGCATGCATATATAAAGTATATGCATTGGTCAACTTTCTCTTAATACTTGCATGCAATGATTTAATGCACCTTGGAATCTGGACATGTGATGGGGAACAACCAAATTGAGCCTTATAAAATGGAAAAAACTAAAATTTTGAGATAAGCCTATAAACCGGAAAGGAGGGAGTATATATGCATGATACTAGTATATGATCGGCAATACCTTCGTAATACGCGCATGCATAGTAAGGCTGGTTGTAATGCTAGTATCATAGCTAGTATCATGCATGCCAACTAGGCAATTTTGACGAGGTGTCATAGAATTAAATGAAGAAAGATAGTGTTGAGTATCATATCATGATACCGTATCATAATAAATGTTATGCTACTATGTGTCATGCATGTCAATAAATAAAGTACTACATGATACTACTATATGATACTATGCATTAGGGAGGTAGTATCATACACTAGTATCATATGCATGATACTAGTATATTATACTCTCCATTACAACCAGCCTCATGAGTTAGTATCTTAGGTTCCTTATTAATTACCATGCATGACACAAAGTAGTACAACATTTAATATGATACAGTATCATGATATGATACCACACACCCTGTCTTTCATCATTTAACTGTGTGCCACATCATCCAAAAAGTCTAGTTGGCATGTATCGTACTGCTTGATACTCCCATATTACGACCAGCCTTATTAGGGTGGCCATAGTGGGGGTATCATAGCCAATATCATGCACCCGGGAATAGAAAATATGATGATGTGGCAAAGAAGCAGTAACATAGGTAGATACCGTAACATATACATATATATATATATATATATATATATATATATATATATATATATATATAATAAATGCTATACTACTTTGTGTCATGCATGGCCATAAATACGGTCATCTATGATATATACTCCCTCCGTAAATTAATATAAGAGCGTTTAAGTCGCTATATAGTAATCTAAACACTTTTATATTAGTTTACAGAGTGAGCTAGTACTACTCTATGATACTATATATGCACTATAAAGGTACGTACGTAGTATCATATGCATGATACTATACATACATACATACATATATATATATATATATATATATATATAGGATGGCACTATTCTAATCCCAGGATTAGAATAACTGTTTGGATCACAACCCCTGTATAGGCCCGATGAGGCTGTTCCCAAACTCCCGAACTGGGGAACCACAAAAAAAGATGGGGAAAAAGCCCACCCCGCCTCCCCCGATCCTGCAGCTCCCGCATCTCCTGCCCGCCGCCCCGTCCCCAATCCCCACCGCACCCCCACCAAACCAGCACAGGAGCCGCCGCCTCGCCGGCACGCTCGCCGGCCGCCGGAGTCGTCGCCTCGCCAGCGCGCTCGCCGGCAACCGGGCGCCCCCATCCCACCCAAAATATTTCTTCCCCAACCACCAGTCCCTGCCGCCACTGCTAGGGCCCCTACTGTCGGATCCCGACACTGTAGCCAGGGCCCCAACCGTCGTTCCAGTTGCCGCACCAGACCCTCTCCTCGGTGCTTCTTCCCCCTCTGCCACAGCCAACCCCACATCCAACCGCCATCGCGACGTCGACTGGAGGCCGGAGAGATCTGCTGCTTTGGTGGAAACGGGGAGAGGGCAGAGCTCAGGGCTACGGCAGAGGTCTGACATGGTGACAAGGAAGAAGGCTGGAAGAGCTCCGTCATGGCGTCGCTGTGCTCGTTTGTGGCGGCGGTGAGGCTGCCCCTGCCAACACACAACCTCCTCCCAGTAGGGCCCCACCACCACAACACTCAGGCCGTTCGCCGCTGTCACCTCCGGCCGTTCAACTTCACAGCCCCAAGATGATCACCGTCCGGTTCGCATTGCTGCTGTGCCCGGACAAGGCCCAGATCCTTCTTATTCCAGGGCTGTACTTTTGGTTGCATACTGTCCATCCTTTTGCACACAATTTATTCAGAGAGATGCCGAGTGATGCTTGCCATGCGATGCTACTACAAGTTAGGAAACACAAAAAATGTATGGAACACACTCACGTAAGTAATTTGCTGATGCCTAACAGAAGCAAAAAAGTATCATTGATCAAAAAAGCATTCTCTCTCTTTGATAAGATTTCGCTGTCCAAGGTCTGAACTTGCTTGGATTTGCTTAAAAATTAATGTGAATTTGTTCTGCTTGGGTAGAATGGATGACAATAGTAACTCAAAACTTGAGAAAAATACTATGGAGGCGATGAACAACACTTTTATGAGGTATACTGAAAAGTGGTTTGAAAATGATGGATGAATGAATGAAAATTGATTTGGTTTGTGGTTGCTGCATCTAGAGGATCTTCGGCAGCAGCAGTAAGGACATGAAGCGGCTGCTCGGGGAGCATGGCTGCATCCTGCCCCTGGTGCGAATGATGGACGCCAAGTTGGTCGGTGCGTGCAAGGTAGCAAGGGACGCTCGAGCCTGGTGCAACTACTGGACCTGAGCCCGCGAACGCGGTGAAGAAGTACGCCATCGCATGCACTAAGTGTTTCCACGTGTATTACAAAACTAGGACTTTTTACGTTACAAATGAATAACACCAAGAAGTCCATATTAAAGAAAACCAAGAAGTTCAATTTAAAACGAAAGAGTAGTTAAAATGAATAACTCAAACTTTCCTCGTCACTAAATAATAAACCAAGAAGGTCAATTTTTAAAAATGGAGCAGTTCAATATTTATTACAAAAGCTCAAAATTTTCCCGTTACTAACGAATAAACCAAGAAGATCAATTCGAAATAGCAAAGAAGTTCGTCATTTATTAAAAAACTCCAATTTTTCCCATTTCTAAAAATACATAAAGAGGTTCAAAATTTGAAAAATTTAGCGGTTTGATGTCTATAAAAAATTTGGATTTTATTCATTGCTAAAAGGTAGTTTCATTTTTTGCATTTTAATTTTTTTGGAGCAAATCGATTTAGAAAGAAAATCGATAATTTCATATAAAAAACCGAATAGTTCGATGTATACAACAAACTCATATTCTTCTTGTTTCTATGCAAAATTAGCGTATGAAGTTCAATTTAAAAAGGTTGTATGATGTTTATTTAAAAATCATTTTTTATAAGAATAAAACTAAGAAGTTCAAATTTTAAAAACAGAGAAGTTCGGGGATTATAAAAACTTGCGATTTACATGCTCAATTTTGATGAGTGCTTTAGGAGTTAGGCAAAAAAAAGCAAAGAGAGCTGGTCAAATATATAATAGTCAGAAGTTCACATACTACATGGCGTGTTTCATATGAGAAAAAAATGAATAAAAGGCAAAGTCTAAAATTTTTGTTCCTAGAAGTTCAAGTCTCCGGCCGAAGAAAGTTAAAAAAATTGTTGTGAAAGAGGTTGAACAAAAATACGTGATAGAAGTTCAAGGTGAAAACAGCGGGAAGTCCAACTACTACACGGAATGCGTTTTAGATAAGAATATAAGAATGTAAAACTAAAAGCCTAAAACGTTTGTTGCAAGAAGTTCACGTGCTCCTCCCAGTGAAGTTCAAGAACTCTAGTGCGAGACGTCCGACCTTCAATTACATATAAAAAAAAGGCAAAAACGATGTTGTTTTTGCCATTTTTAAAACTGCTCTGAAACAACAATAAATTTGTAACATTTGTCTACATGTAAAAGATGCTCCTATTCATAAGCTTCCCAACGATATATATTATGCTATATTCCGATGGATGGTCTAAAATTTTTATGTATACTGTTTAAAACACGTTTTTGTGTATTAAAAAAATTCTTTCAAACCATCACGAGTATGAAAAACCGATCAACACAGGAAAGTTGCGAGTTTTCATCACCTTTCCATCAATATATCATTTGCTCAATTCCGGTAAGTGGTTTGGGAGTTACGGGCAAAAAACAACACGTCAAAAATAGAGTGAAGTTCAAACAGACTTGTCCCAGAAGTTCAACTACTTCACGCAGTGCATTTCCGTTCGTGATGAGCGCAGAAATCATGATCTCGCCGTTTTCTAGTTTACTCAAAACGGCAGGAATATCATTTGTGTAAGTTCAAGTCCTCGGTCGGTGAAAGTTAAAAAAATATTGTGAGAGAAGTTTGTACAAAAGGAATATCATTTGTGTAACACTGATGAAAATACAAACAAAAATACGTCACAGAAGTTCAACGTGAAAACAGCACGAAGTTCAACTACTACGCTGAATGAATTTCAGATGAAAAACTTTTAAAATCGTTGCGAGTATGAAAAAATGATCAACATGGGAAAATTGTGTGTTTACCGCAGCTTTCCATCGGTATATTATTTGCTGAATTCTGGGGAGTGGATGTAGAGCTACGAGTAAAAAAAAGCCCGTAAAAAACAGAGTGAAGTTCAAGTACACACGCTGTCGGGGATATACCCCGCGGCGTAAACCGGCCGGAAGTATAACCCGGCCGGACTTGGCGGTTTACTGAGATCCGGCTGGCACTTGGCGATTCACTGGCGACCCACCCTGACCTGGCGGTTTACAAGCAACCCACCTGGTCATTATGACTCACTAGTGATCCGGCATACGGGACAGACGGATAACAAGGCCCAATGCCCAGAAGGCCGGTTCACGTAATGGTGGGCCGGTTTATGAGGAAAGCGTAAGGACTATTCTCCTTCGAAGGAAGCAAGACTAGGACTCCACTTGTAATAGAGTAATCCTAATCCTAATAGGACTCCACATGCAACCCGCCCCTTCAACATATATAAGGAGGGGCAGGGCTCCCAAAAGGGACAAGCTACAAGCAAGAAGAAACAATCTTAGGGCTAGACACAAAGAGGAGAGCCGGTTTACGGCGACTCCCTCGTGACGATAATGAGACCTAGCCTCAAACAGCATGTAGGGTTTTTACCGGATGATGTTTCCGGGGGCCCGAAGCTGTCTAAATCCCTGTCTTGTGTTGCGTCTCTCGATTCCGCTCAACCCCTCTCAAGCTACCACATAGATGCGTTGGCCTCGCGACTAAGTCCTGACACTAAGGATATCTGCCGTGACAATTCCACGGCAGTTGGCGCCCACCGTGGGGCTTGCGCACGGTGGTGTTGAGTTCTTGGAGGGATCTTTCTAAGGATGGAGAAGTTCATAATTTTCAGATGAGAAGAGCCGGATTGTGTCTATGTGCACCATCAAACGCGGCCAGGCGATCCGTCGTGGCCGTATCCCTTTCCGTTGCATCGCCGCAAAAAGCCAAGTGCAAAGGAGGTTTCATCAGTACGGATCAAGATCATCAAAATACTGTTATTTCCGTATGATTCACCGAGTCGCCGCTGTTGCAAGCGGGAGTTGCCGAGACGATTGCCTGAAGCCGGATCGGGTTAGCACGTGAAGATCAGGGAAAAAGTGACTCTCTGCATCCGGGCAGGTCATGGCAGGGACTCTCGGTCAAACCGCTACAGTACTTCTAGTACTTTGTCACGTGAAAGCCAACATCAATTATTTCCTTTTTGGGAAGAGGGCTAATACTACTTGAGTACTAGTACTAGATCAAGACGTGTTACATCTTTAATGACTACATCCATCCGAATTGGAAGGAGGCAAGTGCTACTACAGGATCATCCTCATGGTAAGGTCTAAAAACAAAAATCAAAACAACCACGATCCGGAGTGGATGGGGTCGTGGGCGGATTCGTTTCACCGCCACGCGGCCATTGCAGCGCCTCGACCCGCCAGTTGGCCTTGGCGATCCGCGCCGCTTCACCTCTTGGCGGGGCCGCCCGCGCTCCAAGCCGTCGGTGCGTTTTTTATCGTTGTGGTAACCACGGCCCGCGGACCTGCCTCCACAAGCCGCCACAGCAACGTTGTTCCGAGTCGCTGCACGTCCGTTGTGGGCTGCCTCTACTTCATCATCCACGGTTTCACCTCGGGCCGTTTCCTTCATTGTGGTGCACCGTTTCCGTCGTTGCCTTGGGTGAGCGATTAACTCGGTGTTTGTAAGACTCCATCTGTCATCCAGACGAACCAGGTGATATCCATCTATTTTTCTTAACACATTGTTTTTATCAAAGAACAATTACTCTGGCCTATATCTTTTTATACAGGACAAGTGTTCACTATAAAAGTGATGCCCTACTGCGGACGGCGCGCGCTAGTTGTTCTACACCAGCATCTGCGTATATCACACTGATAAATCGGAACACAAACCACCGCCCCGTAGTCCGGTTTACAACACCGTGGCCGGACCATCCGTCTGCTCGTCTGGCCGACTCGGCCGTGATTAATTTTAGCATCACTGTGGTGATCATCAACTCCATGGCGGATAATTTCTGGCCTAACACATCAGGTGATATCCATCTAAAATATATTTTATTAGTGCATATTATTTTTGTCAAAGAGCAGTTTATCTTTTCCTTGGTCTGCAATGTTGTATCCAGGACAGTTATTCATTATACACGTGGTTTATACCATGGGTACGAAGCACGCGCTGGCAACGTCCTGCCCGGTGTTCGTCCGCGCCACATTACACGGTGAATGGACGCGTGCAAGACGCCGCCCTTACAGCCCGGTTTATATCAGATTGCCGGGACCGTGCCTGCGTTTGACTTGCCCGACCGAACCGGTTTACAACACCGTGGCCGGTTCATCTTCCCAAGCCACCTCTAATACTGTGGACGTCTCTACCTTCCATTTATTGCGGCCTGGTCTACATCAACATACCAGGCCGCACTGTCTCGCATGAGCAAGTCACAGCCTTAGGTAGCCCGGTTTTCTTTCAAAATGGAGGCAAATTATCATATACCGTCAACCGCCGTCTACAATGGATGGCTCAATGGGCAGGCGCAAGTCACCGCCACTACAATTTGGTTAACTTCAAATCGCCATTGGAAGGAACCATTGGCGAAATTCTTGACACGGCTCATACGGGATCATTTATAACCCGCCGCAGTCATCACAACCTTCTGTGGATTCTCGTGTTATCAACACCAATGATATACAAGTTATGCCGGTTTATATCACGGTCAAATATGGAGAGTTTCAAGCCAACTCCTCGAGTCACCTTGAGACTTGGGGGCTACGATGACATGACTAAGCAAATCTTGCCAGCAAATTTAAGAACCCCAGGACGATGGAGGGAAAGATAACCCGGTCCCGGAGGCTATCTGTTATTTGAAGGCCGTCGAAAATTTCCGGCTTAGTAAGTATATGACAGTTACAAAATCTCGGATCATTGATGAAGTTCCTGATCATCATAAAGGATTCCGGTTTAAAATCCGGCTCAAGGGAAGTCAGTCTCACTGAAGCTCTCAAGTATCCGGTTTACAATCCGGTTCAAGGGAAATATATTCTCCCACAAAGCTCTCAAAGCGCTCAAATCCGGTTTAGAAATGTCCGGTTCAAAAAGGAATTAACTTCTCGCAAGTTCGAGTTGAAAGGCCATCAGAAAATTTCCGGCTGAAAATGAAGATTCCGGTTTACAATCCGGTTCAAGGGAAAGTTATCTCCCACAAAGATTTGAAGCTCTCAATATCCGGTTCAAATCCCGGTTCAAGAAGGATTTATCTCTTGCAAAAAGTTAAAGGGTGCCAAAGAGGACCTGCTGCCATGAAGCGCGGTCCAAACATGGGTATCATACCTTATTGGCTTATCATATTATTGGTCACTTGGGGGCTTGGTCGTATCCGAACCATAGCCACGCCTCTTGATCGGCCTAGTGCCACAACATCACTTGGGGGCTTGGTCGTGTCCGAACCAATGCAACGCCTTTTGATAGACGAAAAGCCACCAGATCACTTGGGGACATGGTCAAGTCTGAACCAACACGCCTCTTGATCGGCCTAAGGCCATAGAGTCACTTGGGGCTTGGTCGAACCCGAACCATTGCCACACCACTTGATCGGCATAATGCCACGGTTTGATTGGGGACCTGGCTGACTTGAACCATAGCTACACCTTATTGGGAGCTTGGTCGTGTCCGACCATGGTAACACCATCCGATCGGCTCGATAAAGCCTCTTTTTGCAAACGGTCTTATCGGTGCCTTTGCTTCCATATTTTTCATAACTGTTATTTGATTTTTGTTGCGTTTTTAAACCGACATTGTTAATCCGTTTCAAATTGTCAATTACAAATTGGCGGAACACGGTCAAATCCTAATCCGGAGACTATCTGCCCGGTTTGATTTGATGTTACCATCTTATTATGGAGTAAACCGGTGTTCATTAACCCGGCTTGACTTTCAATTATAAATTATCAGTACATGATCAAATCATAATCCGGAGACTATCCGCCTTGATGCAGTTTGACTACGAAGTCGCCATGATATATATGGTTAAACCGGTGTTTATCACAACCCGGTACGGTTTTATCATAAACCGACACAGTATGAAAGGAGTTATCATTACTCAAGATTGGGGTTATCACCCTTACTACAAAAAGTTGGTAAACCAATGATGTGATTCAATGTCACATGTATGATATATTTCATTGATTATTCTTAAGTGCAGCCTTGGTTATAAACCTGGGTTATATGTTGGGCATTATGACCCGTCCGTGATAAACCGCCAGACACTTTAAACTTGTTGTATGCGTAGACAAAGTTGAATAAAGCATGATGATAAATTATCCGGTGTTTATTAAACCGGCTGGCTTTAAGATGATAAGTCGCCAAAGATATGATGAGAAATTATCCGGTGTTTGTTAACCCGGCCTGGCTTTGGACTATAAGTCGCCAGTACATATTTGGATTGCGCCATTGGAATCATGCGCTTATAAATCATTGGGTTATATTATTCAAATAGCCAAACTTGGCTGAATTTTCATTATGATATTGAATAAATAAGGTTTTTCATACCAGATTATGTTATCTTTAATAGCCAACATGGCTGGATTTTTATTATGGTTATCAATAACCAATATTATAATTGAGGTTTTCAAAGTCGCTTTTCACGCAATGGTTAACATATTATTAATGGATATGATTTATTCTACAATTGAAGGAATAGTCCCGAGTCGCTGCAGGCTTACAACCCGGCACTTGGGGGCTACATTATTTAAATTGAGATTACATCAAATGTGCAAGTCTCATGTCGCTGCAAGCATGCACCATGACACTTGGGGGCTAATGCAAAGTAATGTTTTGCTCATATTATTGAAGACCCGACTCATCACATTATAATGAGTCGGCCCTTGGGGGCTACCAATTGTTCCTGTCAACAGTTGAAGGTACAAAGCTTTTTTCATTATATTGAAGAGTCCTTTGCCGGTTGGTAAAGCACAAGGCTCTTAACCTTGTGGACGTGGATTCAAGTCCCATGATGAGGGTTACATCATATGATGTTATTTTCATTGAAGTATATATTAAGTCCCAGCTCAATATTATCTTACTGAGCTGGCCCTTGGGGGCTACACATCATTGCTCAAATCTACATGATTATACCTACAAAGTCCCTGCTCATTATTGCATAATGACCCGGCCCTTGGGGGCTACAACTGGTTGAAGTTTTTATGAGTATAAGACAATTACAAGTCCCTGTGTTCTTTGCAAGCATGACAACCCGGACACTTGGGGGCTACATAGTATGGAGTATTCAGTTTTTACTAGTCACCGATGAACAACATGGATTTCTTTGAAAGTGGCGGATTTATATTGAAGCAAAGTCTTACGCCACCACTTTGTTCTCGCTCAAAGACTTGGGGGCTACAGTATTATATTATTATCGAAGAAATATTTTCAAAATCTACGATTGAGCAAACTAGGTTGAACCAAGCGTCACCAATCATTATGACCACCTGTGGCTGCAACCCGGCAGGTCTTTGGCAATGATAAAACCGGCAAGTTCTGCATCTTCAAACCGGTTGAATATCAGAGTATTTCAAGACAAATATTTCTTAAACCGGCGCTTTGGAAGCCGACTCAAGTGGATTATTCTTCACAATATTTTTTCTATAAGCCAACATCAGCAATTTGAGTATGAAGCTGGTTATTGACCCGGATTTTCTAGAAGGAGGAAATGACAAAGGACTTAAGGACGATCAGGTGCCGGGTCTACAAGAATTCTTAACCCGGAGCACAACCCGCCAAATTTGTTCTTGTGTTTATGTTGCAGATTAGTTTAACATGGACAAATCCAAATTAAACTGGGGGCTAATGTCCGGGATATACCCCGCGGCGTAAACCGGCCGGAAGTATAACCCAGCCGGACTTGGCGGTTTACTGAGATCCGGCTGGCACTTAGCGATTCACTGGCGACCCACCACGACCGGGCGGTTTACAAGCAACCCACCGGGTCATTATGACTCACGGTGATCCCAAGATACGGGACAGACGGATAACAAGGCCCAAGGCCCGTAAGGCGGTTCACGTTTAATGGTGGGCGGTTTATGAGGAAAGCGTAAGGACTATTCTCCTCTGAAGGAAGCAAGACTAGGACTCCACTTGTAATAGAGTAATCCTAATCCTAATAGGACTCCACATGTAACCCGCCCTTCAACATATATAAGGAGGCGGGGCTCCCAAAAGGACAAGCTACAAGCAAGAAGAAACAATCTTAGGGCTAGACACAAAGAGGAGAGCCGGTTTCTGGCGACTCCCTCGTGATGATAATGAGACCTAGCCTCAAACAGCATGTAGGGTTTTTACCGGATGATGTTTCCCGGGGCCCGAAGCTGTCTAAATACCTGTCTTATGTTGCGTCTCTCGATTCCGCTCAACCCCTCTTAAGCTACCACATAGATGCGTTGGCCTCGCGACTAAGTCCTGACACTAAGGATATCTGCCGTGACAATTCCACGACACACGCCGAGAAGTTCAGGGTCTTCACGCGGTGCATTTTCGAAGAATCTGTTTCGCGATAAAGGCAGCACGAATGATCCTCCCGTTTTCGAAATTACTTGAAAACGTCTAGGAATCAGAGAAAACTATCAACATGGAAAAGTTTCGCATTTTTCGTAGCTTTTCAACGGTCTATTATTTGCCCCATTCCGATAAAAGTTGTAAAAATTACAATGAAAATACATTTTTAGCCATTTTCAAAATTGACATAAAACCGTAATGAATTGGGAGAAATAATATATAGCAAAAAGTTTCGCATTTCCTCAAGCTTTCCAATGCCATATCATTTTCTGCATTCGGACATAAGGTTAAAAAATTACCTCGAAAATACAAACTCGATGGAACTTCTACCGTTTTCCAAATTACTTTTAAACCTTTCAAAATTAGAAAAAAAAATTTCAACAATAGAAAGTAGCGCATTTTCATAAGCTTTCCAATGCCGTATTATTTGCCTCAATTGGATTAACCGTTTAGAAATGACATTGAAAATACGAACTCGGATGTTCGGTTTGCGAAATTTTACGATTTTACATATTACTCTTTAACCATAAGGAATTACAGAAACTTTCAACATGTGGAAGGAGCGGTTTTACAGCAGCTTTCCAACGCCATATTAATTGCCCCATTACGATAAATAGTTTAGAAATGCGATCGAAAATACGATTCACGTTTTTTATATGAAGAAAAAACGATTATCAAAACTGCTCTTAAACCACTTACATTTTGCCAAAAAATTAACTTGGGTCATGATACTGGTGTCCATAGCTTTCCAACGGTATATTGCAAGCCCCATTTGGGCAATGTTGGCAGAAGTTCAACCTAGCACTGCAAGAAGTTTAGGTCGAACAACTCAGGTAGTAAAATTGCAAATAACGCAATTTCATCACGACACGAGAGCAAAATCCGCCAACAAGCGAGATTCCTACTTAAAACCGGTATTTAGTTGCTAAAAAACGTTCCTAGATTACATTAACATCATATAGAACATGACTAACCAGAATAATTCGCGGGGGAAGGCACGGTTGCGAAGATAGCCCGAAGGTCGGATTAAATGCAGAGGGAAGTTCGGTAGCGTTACTCGTGCGATTCAGGTTGTGATCAGAATATCATTCTGATCCCGTGATCAGAATAGTGTTTATGTATATATATATATATATATATATATATGATATACTATACTCTATGTCACTCTCCACTATACTCATGATTTCTTACCGTGGAAAAAAATTGGAGGCGAAACGATGAACTCATGTTTTCATTCGAACAAAAAATATGATGTTAGGTAATGTAAATGTTTTCAAAGAGCACACGGTTCACTCACGAAAGCCGTGTGTCCACTAAACCGTGGCCGATGCACCCCCCACCCCTCTGCCACGCGCGTGATCTGAGTCGTGCGTTCTGATTAGCCAGAACCCAAACCCACGGATCGTACGTCTGCACCATTGGATTCTCCTTGATCGAACGACGATCCTCATCCCTTTTGACAACACATGTACATGTTTTCAAATTGCTCCTCCAAAAAAAATGTTTTCAAATAGCACACGGTTCACACACGAAAGCCGTGTGCCTACCAAACCGTGGCCGATGCCCCTCCTCGCTGCACGTGCGATCTGAGTCGTGCGTTCCGATTCGCCAGAACCCAAACCCCACAGATCGTACGTGTGCATCATTGGATGCTCCCAGATCGAACGGCAATCCTCATCCCTTACGACAGGAAATGCAGTCCGGCTAGGAATTGATTTATATGCAAACATTCATGGTGAATGCCAAAAAATGTCTTACATATAGCACACGAGACCTGAAATGCGCCAGCAAATCAAACCCGTGGTAAAATTTTGATTGGTTTACGTGCGAAAAATTTAGATGAGAGACGATGAACTCACGTCTTCATTTCAAAATTAGTACGTCTTCATTTCAAACGAAATTATTCTGTTTGTGCACACGAGCGCTTAGAGGAAACCGTTTGCATAGGCCTTTCCGCGCGCGCGGCGACCGGGGATATTTTTCACCCTTTTCACCTAGGTCGCCAACACCCCCCCACCATCCGCCCGCGTTTCACTCAACTAGTCCACCCAATCTCCTTCGCCAGCTCCCCCCTCCCCCAGATCCACAGCAGAACCCTCTCCGGCGCCGCCGTGCTCACCCCAGCCGTGTGCCCGCTCTTCGGCGTCAAGCCTACCTCCACTGCCATTCCCAACATGCGACGGCCCGCGCCTTGCCGTCTTCGTTTGCTCGCCATTCACCCTCGAGCATATCGATGCAGTAACCCTCGCCTCTCCTGTGGTCCGGCCGGGTTTGCATTAAGAAGCCTGTTAGTTACTGCTCTCCATTGCGGTGAGGCATATTTCCTTGCAATCCCTCTTCCAATTTCGTTTTGTATGTTCCCAAATTGGCTATAAAATAACAGAGAGCATATATATGTTAATTATCTACCTTCCTTACACTACTAGGGAAAACCCTAGTAGTAGCGCGGGTTTAATGCCCACTAGTAGCGCGGGCTGCCATGCTACTAATAAGGCGCTACAACTATTACTTAGCAGTAGCGCATGCGACACGCGCTACTGCTAAGACACATAGCTGCAGCGCTTGTTCTCATCCGTGCTGCTGCTAATCAAGCTAGTAGCAGCGTGTTTAATGTCCATCGCTACTAGTATTCTTTTTTTCATTTTTTCATTTTTAGTGTATTTATACACCGTTATACAAATTTTGGTACAATACCAATTATGAGGTTTATATCATTATGTCCATAACAGTGTGTCAAATGAAGGTGGATTAGGTTCAAGTGGAGGCAACATGTGGTGCATGTCAAAAGTATACTACTAATCCAAAGTTGATCTAGTTTGGACTAGTAGTACTTTCGATGTGCACCACATGTTGCCTCCAATTGAATCTAATCCGCCAAAGACAAGCTATTTAATCATCATCATAGTCATTACCACCAACAGTATTTATTTAATCACCATAGTCATAGTGTAGCACATCATCATCTTCAAACTCATTCTAGCTAGCTAATCACCACCAACACTAGATGCGGTAGCTATTTAATCACCACCAACAGTACTAGGTAATAATAATCATCATAGTCATTACCACCAACACTAGCTATTTAATCATCATAGTCATAGTGTAGCACATCATCATCTTCAAACTCATTTCTAGCTAGCTAATCACTCCTGCTGCTCTCTCTCAGATAAAATAACATAAAACATGTGTAGCACTCCTCCTTCATCAAGTTGGAGCATGCAGATGAACCTGTCTCCTAATCGTGGGTTGCGCTTCTGACTGCTGCCCCCTAGTACTTCTCTGCACTCCTCCTTCACAGTTTTTGTCCAGTCTTTCACTATTAAGCATTTCTCGCTATTAGAAATCCTGAATGCACTAAAGTGCATTGTAGGATATCTTGGTCGTAAGCTAACAATACTCATGGTACCTTTAGTCTCGATCCCATGAGGCACAACATTCATCGGGAGTCCCTGTTGAAGAACACCGTATAGTAACATACTTAGCAATGAAGTTTAGCTTAAAAAATAATTTATGCAAAAGATGCACTGAGGACAAATAGTAAAAATCTTACCATCTTTCCTAAATAGATGTGACTGTAGTTCAGTACGAACACTATTGGTCGCACGTTTTCAGTACTAACATTTCTAAGTGCAGGAGGAAAATTTGTCTTGACAGTATGAAGATCCTCAAGCCATGAAACATAATGACTTATCTCCTCGCAGTTTAATTCAGCCCCGGGACAGTAGTAGCTCATGTCTACCAAGCGCTGGACATGTTTGCTTGAACGGAAATAAGCTGACAATAGGAATTAGTTGTCAACTATTTTTGAATAAATAATATCAAAGACATAAATATGGTTGAAAAACTCACATAATGGTATAACTGGAGGCGTCTGCACATCGACCCAAATGTCGATATTACCTTCAATATCATCTTCTGGACCAATATCAAAGTTGATAAACGTATCAGGCTCAAATGCATAAGTCTTGCATAGTGCTCGCCAAGTTTTGCATCCAAAATAGGTGTAGGCGTCTGCGTTGTATAACTTTGCATGGAAAATACAACCATTCTCGGTATTCAAGTAAACTTTCTTTACCTCCATAGTATGACTGAAACCTATCTTATCCAATATAAAACCTCTTGCATGGCAGGGGATACGCTAGTAGAATAGTAAAAAAATTAAATTATAAGTTGGAGCAAATGAAGCAGATGTCATGCTTAATTACGAAAAAATACTTGTCGTTGTGACTTACTTTATCCACTTCGAAGTTCTCGTCCAGCTTGATGCTGAAGTGCCTATTGATACGTCTCCGTCGTATCTATAATTTTTGATTGTTCCATGCCAATATTATTCAACTTTCATATACTTTTTGGCAACTTTTTATATTATTTTTGGGACTAACATATTGATCCAAAGGCTCAAAGGTCCCCTCGTCTGCTGTGCATGTTTTGGTTTCGCAGAATATCCATATCAAACGGAGTCCAAATGGGATAAAAACGGATGGAGCTTATTTTTGGGAAATATGGAAAATTCCGGAAGAAAAACCCATGCAAGATGGTGCCCGAGGTGGTCACGAGGTAGGGGGGCGCGCCTGAGCCCCCTGGGCGCGCCCCCTACCCTCGTGAGCCCACCGTATGGCGGTTGATGCTCTTCTTTTTCCGCAAGAAAGATAATATTCGGAAAAAAATCACGGCGAAGGTTTCAGGCCAATCGGAGTTACGGATCTCCATATATACGTGAAACGGTGAAACAGAGCGAGCAGGCAGCGAAGCAGAGAGATAGATCCAATCTCGGAGGGGCTCTCGCCCCTCCCACGCCATGGGAGCCAAGGACCAGAGGGGAATCCCTTCTCCCATCTAGGGAGGAGGTCAAGGAAGAAGAAGAAGAAGAAGGGGGCCCTCTCCCCCTTGCTTTCGGTGGCGCCAGAGCGCTGCCGGGGCCATCATCATCACCGCAATCTTCACCAACAACTTCACCGCCATCATCACCAACTCTTCCCCCCTCTATGCAGCGGTGTAACCTCTCTCTTACCCGCTGTAATCTCTACTTAAACATGGTGCTCAACGCTATATATTATTTCCCAATGATGTATGGTTATCCTATGATGTTTGAGTAGATCCGTTTTGTCCTAATGGCTATTTGATGATCAAGATTGGTTTGAGTTGCATGTTTTATTATTGGTGTTGTCCTATGGTGCTCTCCGTGTCGGCATAGCGTGAGGGATCTCCATGTAGGGTTTGCAATATGTTTATGATTTGCTTATAGTGGGTTGCGTGAGTGACTGAAACACAAACCCGAGTAAGTAGGTTGTTTACGTATGGGATAAAGGGGACTTGATACTTTAATGCTGTGGTTGGGTTTTGCCTTAATGAATCTTTAGTAGTTGCGGATGCTTGCTAGAGTTCCAATCATAAGTGCATATGATCCAAGTAGAGAAAGTATGTTAGCTTATGCCTCTCCCTCAAATAAAATTGCAATAATGATTACCGGTCTAGTTATCGATTGCCTAGGGACAAATAACTTTCTCGTGACAACAAGATCTTTACTAAAACTAATTTAGTTGTGTCTTCATCTAAACAGTCCCTAGTCTTTATTTACTCGCTCTTTACTTTCTTGCAAGCCTATCCGAAAACACCTACAAAGTACTTCTAGTTTCATACTTGTTCTAGGTAAAGCGAACGTCAAGCGTGCGTAGAGTTGTATCGGTGGTCGATAGAACTTGAGGGAATTTTTTTTTCTACCTTTAGCTCCTTGTTGGGTTCGACACTCTTACTTATCGAAAGAGGCTACAATTGATCCCCTATACTTGTGGGTTATCAAGACCTTTTTCTGGCGCCCGTTCTTGAGCAATAGCGTGGGGTGAAAATTCTCGTGTGTGCTTGTTTGCTTTATCACTAAGTAATTTTTATTTGCTGTTCTTAGTTGTTCTCTATCTTTAGTTATGGATATGGAACATGAAATACCAAAAAAATTAGGTGTACTTGCTACTCATGGAGATGGGGAACCTCCTAAAACCCTCGATGCTCGTTATGTGAAAGATATTATGTACTACTTTAATATTCCTGAGAAAACCCCATTTAATTATGTTATGGGAGTAACGTTGGATCAACGTGAATACTTTAGGGATTATCGCTTGACACAAAAAGGGAAACTATTATGGGATCAAATTAATATGTTGTATTGGTATGCTAGGCAACTATGCCTGAGATATAATTATACTTGTTGCTCTAAGACGAAGTCTCCACACCTTCCCTTTTCATGCGAATTTAATGATAATGAAACCTTGGCTTCTTATGCTAGAGGTATATATGATTACTATGATGTGGAACAAATAGAAGAATTTGTTGCTTTTATGGGTGCTTATGAAATTGAATCTATGTGTAAAGAGTTTGAAGATTTTGATGATGCTATTTATAGATCTGAAAATTTAGCTATCCTCAAATATTGTTATGAGAATTATGAATAAATTTATGAAATTAATGCACTTATTGAGAAAGTCTCCGCTGTCCAAGAAGAGATTAATATTTTGCAGGAGCCTATGGAAGAAGAAATTGATGAAACTGTGAGCTCATTGGATGAAAAAGATGAGGAGGAGAGCGAAGAACAAAAGGAGGAAGAGCGGATTGATCACCCGTACATTGTTTAATTCCCCTTCGTGCTTACCGAAGGATGATTGCTATGATGACTGTTATGATCCCTATGATTCTTTTGAAATATCCCTTTTTGATGATGCTTATTATGCTTGTGGCCAAGATGCCAATATGAATTATGCTTATGGAGATGAACTTGCTATAGTTCCTTATGTTAAACATGAAATTGTTGCTATTGCACCCACGCATGATAGTCCTATTATCTTTTTGAATTCTCCCGATTATACTATATCGGAGAAGTTTGCACTTATTAAGGATTATATTGATGTGTTGCCTTTTACCCTTGCACATGATGATTTTGATAGATATAATATGCAAGTGCTTGCTGCTCCTACTTGCAATTATTATGAGAGAGGAACTATATCTCCACCTCTCTATGTTTCCAACATGATAAAATTGCAAGAAATTGTTTATACTATGCATTGGCCTTTACTATGTGTGCATGAATTGTTCTTTTATGACATGCCGATGCATAGGAAGAGAGTTAGACTTCTTCATTACATGATATATGTTACTTTGTGCTCACTACTAAATTACAAATCATTGCTAATTAAAATTGGCTTTGATATACCTTGGGATCCGTGGATTCACTACTTGAGCACTATATGCCTAGCTTAATGGCTTTAAAGAAAGCGCTGCCAGGGAGACAACCCAGAAGTTTTAGAGAGTCATTTATTTCTGTTGACTGCTTTCATATAGTTTAAAAACAACAAAAATAAAGAGGGGAACCCAAAACTTTTTCAAAAAGAAAAGTGAAAGTGAGAAAAACAAGCATTGTTGAAGTGGGAGAGCTCCTTGAACTTTGTTCATGCTCACGAAAACTTTGTGAATCTTGATTACATAAACTTTTCAACAAAAATAATTATCCCCTTGTACAATTCCATTGTATTATAAAAATAATGTGCCAAGGTTTGCCTTTAGGATGTTTACAATGCTTGTTGGTTTGTGCGGTGTAGGACAGAAACTTTCGCTGTAGTGCGTGAATTTAATTTTTTACTGGAACGACAAATGATTCTGATTCTTTTTGCACTGTCTTGCTGTACAAATTTTTTATTTTTCCTAATTTTGGTAGAATTTTTGGGGTACCAGAAATATGGTGGATGTTCAGATTGCTACAGACTGTTCTGTTTTTAACAGATTCTATTTTTGATGCATAGTTTGCTTGGTTTGATGAATCTATGAATTTATATCAGTGGATTAAGCCATGCTATACTACAGTAGACACAATGCAAAAACAAAATATGAATTGGTTTGCAACAGTACTTAGAGTGGTGATTTGCTTTATTATACTAACGGATCTTACCGATTTTTCTGTTGGAGTTTTGTGTGGATGAAGTGTCTAAACGAGGAGGTCTCGATATGAGGAAAAGGAAGAGAGGCAAGAGCTCAAGCTTGGGGATGCCCGAGGCAACCCAAGTAAATATTCAAGGAGACTCAAGCTGTAGCGACCCGACCCGAATGGATCAAGTCTCTGTGCTTTCGTGTCATCCCTGGATCGGTATGCTGGCACACACAGTACTCGAAGGATTTATAACAGAGGTAAATCACATGTATGAAATAACGTAAATACTATTACCTCGATCCAAAACATAGCGGAAGCAACAAGGTTGTGGATTCCCATCAACACCAACGGCAAAGTTGAGTATAGGAAATCGTAACCCTAACGTATCACTTACTCGTCGTCTGAAAAGTCTCGCAACATGAAAAGTTGCAGCCAACAATTGTCAAGACATGGAATATCTTTGGCGGTGTAACACATAGAGAGTAATGAAAGAATAGGCTATACTACATGCATATATGGCTGGTGGAAAGCTCTATGGTTACAGTTTTAGCGAAAAGCAAATTTTTCCCTACTGCAAAGGAATAAATTTATTTAACTATCATGGTGGTTGTTAAACATTGAGAATGGTTGACAGCATTCTCAATCCCAATTAAAAGTACTCATTAAAACCCAAACAAATTATATTAAGTAACATGATGAGATCAACAGGATAATCCAAGAACTAGTTACTCAAAATTGTCCATAACCGGGGACACGGTAATCATGATTAGTTTATACACTCTGCAGAGGTTTGCGCACTTTTCCCCACAAGACTCGATCGCCTCCGTTTGGTTTCTCGTACTGCAGGGTGTTTGAGAAACGGATGACCGAGACATAGTCTTTCGTAAGCACTAGCACCTTACTTGTGGGTAGACCGTACACCTACTTTCCCCTACATCTGCTAGTCTACCCGTAAGAGTTCGCACAACTTACTCGGCTATGCCAGAGCCCATAATGGCTTGTGGCTGCACACGGAAGTTACTAGTTTGAATAATCTTATGATCCCTTTGAGCACGGGTGGCGGTCCGAAGAAAAACAGGCAAGTCCTGATAGAAACCAGTGCCTCAATCCACCCGGATGTGTGTTTAAGTTGCCACCTTAGATAAACCATTAATAACAATCTCACATCTGTCATGGATATTCACTCCCCAATACACGTCTACTAGCATAGCATGGCATAATAAGCAAACGTAGAAGTAACTCCCAAGGTTTCATAAGTAAAACAGGTAATAGGTACTACCTCATCTACTTCCCATCCCACAATTTAATTAGATCCTAACCATGCAAGTGTTTGAGGAGTAGATCTAATGCATAAAACTGGGTAGTAGAAAAGATATGATCAAGTGTTAATTGCCTGCAAAGTTGATGAAGAAGATTCGCACTCAAAACTCTTGATATCTCTACTCGTCACACTCCGGTCAATCTATCGTAATCAAGCAATAGTAACCACACATAAGCAATCACTCAAAAGATCGGAAAGAACGAAGAAAACAATTCGGAAAACGTCAAAACCAAATCAAATAACTCTTGCAGCATAAAACAATTTCTAACAGTACCAAAATTATGTGAATTTGGCCTTATCAGAAAGTTTAGGTCAAGAGCTTCGATTAACAAAAAGAATCAACTAAATCGGAGTTACGAAACTCAAGTTATGATCAAACGAAGTTCAAATACGAATCTGTTTGAATTCCAATTTTAATTTTTCAAAAACATGTTTGAGTTGGATTACTGGATAGAGGGGATCGTAATGAAGAAGTGGGCGTTGGTTTCGTTGGATTCTGACTTACGAGTAAAAAGTTATGAACGTTTGAAGATTAGGGACTAAAAAATAACACTACGGATAGGTCCCTGAGGGAAATTAAAAATAAAAAGAAAAATCTATCGAGCGAACGCTCGCTAAACAAAACCGGAAAGAAAAACCGGCAAGAAAACCGATCTAGGGTTTCGGAAAGACAACCGAAACGAAAATCTAGAAAACGGAACGGAAATCGGAACGATTTACAAAAAACCGAACCGAGGAAAAGAAAAGGTGACGCGGCGCGGGGCTAGTACCTCGAAGAAGCGAGGGGCTCCGGCGGCGGCGGCGTTGGGTGGCGGCGGCGGCGCTGGTGAGGGGCGGCGACGGCGCGGTGTGGGGCGGCGGCGGCAGAGGGCGGCGGCGGCACTGGTGTCACTGAAGTCTTGCTGGAGGAGAGGAGAGGAGAGGAGTTGATTTGATGTGTTGGAGGGGGGGGGGGTTCTTGGCTATTTATATTGGGGAGGGGAGGGGTTTTGCTTGGGGTAGGGGACAAGAAATAGATTAGGATTAGGAATCCTAGGAATAAAAAACGGAATAACGAAACGGGATCAAATCCTACTAGGATTTGTAAAAGAATAGGAAACCGAGCGGCTCCCTTGCTCCCTGGTGCGCGCGTGCTATGGCCTTGGCCGGCCGGCCGCTGGCTTGGCCTTGGGCCTTGACCCTTGGCCCGGCGGGGCGCAGTGATTTTTTTTTTTTAAAGACAGAGACAACAAAACAAAAATAATAAAACCAAATAAATTTTTTATATAGGCATATAATATATGAAAATTTTCAGAAAAAAATTTCCTACAACATGGACATTATTCTAGCTTCAAATAAAATACACACAAATTCAAATAAAGCAAAGAGTGCTTCTGCTCTAATAAAATCTAACCAAAATCATTTAAAAAAAATACCAAAATGACTTCAAATTAATTTCTCTCCAATTTTCTGATGTAGGGAATCATGTTACCCTATTTTCCATATATTTTATTTTTGGAGAAAAATAATTTGAATAAAACTCAAATAACTCCAAATTGAAAAATAATTCAAAGGAACTTTGAATTTAATTCTTTGAAATTCCCAACTCATATTTCATATAATTTGAAGAAGTCATTTTATCCTCGCTCGTGAAAATCATTGAGTTGCATAAAGTTTCAGAATTGAAAATATTCTCAAATGAAATTCAAATATTTTCAACACCCCTTGTCATTTAAATAAATGGAAGAAGTCATGTCATCTTATCTCCAGGGTTTTGTGATGAAAAGAATTTGAATTCCCGAAGATCATAAAAGCAAAATGAAAGTTTGGGAAAGTCCTTTTATTCCCTCTCATCTAACTTTCAAAAGTTTCGAATTCACTCACTTTCAGTCAATCAATCAAGCAATCAATCAAATCTATCTATTTTATAACATTCCAAAATTTAGAATTTTGGGATGTTACAAACCTACCACCCTTAAAAGGAATCTCGTCCTCGAGATTCGGAGAGGTTAGCAAGAAATAGGTTAGGGTTTGGGGGTCTTCAAAATCCATCGATCAACTCCGGGGTCTCAGGTGCTACCACCCTTAGAAGCATTGTTAAGGTTCCATCAAAAACTCATATACTCCATCCTTATTACTGCCAGTGTCGGTCTTCTCAGGTCGGAAGGATAATTCCTTCTCTGGGCTCTTCCGGTAGCGACATAACCTTTTCCTCAATTTCTTATGTCCTTTTTTCTTGGTACGGTTATCCCAAATCGGGTCCTCTTAGTCGACAGTCCGCACCAATGCTAAACAACTATCGATATCTCATGGTGGTCAACAATTCATGGTTTGTCCTGCAGAAAACGGGTCTGGGTTGAACCTCACCGTATATCCTACGGTTGGCAACAACTTCCTTGTACAAGGGAAAAATGCTTATACCATTCTAAGGTTCAAACAAGGTTTAATATCGTCGTCACTCTACTATAGGTAAGTCACTCAGATTTACCATCCCATATAGCAAAGCGAATAATAAGAGTAAGTCGGTATGGTGATCAATCCATCCCGCACCCAAATCATTACCTTGTACATGGTTTAGCGAATCTCGCATTCTAACACTCGGTCATCCTCACAAGCATTGCAGAATTTCTCTTGTCGACGAACCAAGTTCGGAAAATCCATTGATTCTGCAGGCCAAACAAACATCTATCGTTCCTTAACAACTCTCGTGTTTTATGTAAACTCCTATAGAATCGTCTATCGATAAAATCATAACTTCTTCCAGGGTTTTTCCTTCAGCAATAGTGTGCTTTCTTCTTGGCAGGTCCTGGGGCCTGTGGGTTATGGCCCATCTTATCACTTGCAATCCTTGAACACATCCTCGGGGCAACTGATCATTATCCTAACATCCAACTTCCTGGCATACTTAAAATCCATCCAATTGTACTGTCTCTTTTCCTTATATTGGCACCAAACTAAGACGTGCTTACTCAGGCTCATCATGGAATTTCCATTGACCCATATTTCCAACATCATACCTCATTTACGTCCAATAGTAATTTATCTCTTCATCCTCGTGGGATATCCCACATACCGAGATAAAACTTATACTGATGAAGTCCATACTCCACTTCGTGGAACATCATTATCCTTTCCAGGGTCAAGCGTCCTTACAGGGGGAATATTGGCCATCTCTGCATGACACTTCTTCAACTGGGAAACGCGAAACACATTATGAACTCCTGAGAGTCCTTCGGGTGACTCCAATTTGTTAGCCAATTCTCCCATACGTTCCAAACTCGGTATGGTCCTACAAATCTCGGGGCTAACTTTCCCTTAACTCCAAATCATTTAACTCCTCACAGAGGTGGCACACAAAGATATGCTCTATCTCCAATTTCATGGACTACCTCCTTGCGTTTTGAGTATGCATAACTATTCTGCACTGGATCGAGCTACTTTCAGTCTATCTCGAATCAACTTAACATTCTCTTCCGAATCCTTGATCACATTTGGTCCAAACAACTGACGGTCTCCAACGTCATCCCACACTCTCTTGGGGTATCAAACATATCAAGACAAAACTCCTATTCCTTTTGTCTGAAATCCATTCAGTGGGTATCCTTATCTTTTCCAGGGGTCAACGGTTCTTACAGGGTACTACCACCCTTAAAATGTTCCAATATTCCATAGACCATATTTCTCATATTCTCGAAATTGGTCAACATATTTCCTCATAGGGTAACTCATAAAATCCAAAGCAGTACCAACACTGCTAACTTTGTTGATTCTTAAATTATTACAATCTCTCGCTTTTCCATTACATGTCTCAACTTAACACCTCAATATAAAAGAAAAAGCTCACACTTCTACTACTCCATTTATTTTGTTACAACTTCAACTGTATATCATCAGTCTCCTTCTCCTTCGGACAATCTCTGGCAAAGTGCCCTGCTACATTACAACGGAAACATATTACTTCTGACGGGTTTTGAGGTTTCCTCATGATCACATAGCCTCTTTGGGTCCTCGGCTTCCATTTTGGGCAAGTGTTGATGTAGTGCCACGACTCCTTGCATTTGTAACGGTGACATGACTCAGATCCTTCCGAATCCAATCTATTCCTCTTCCGGACCTTTTCTGCTCCAATCGTGGCTTCTATTTCCTGTGGGTCATACTCTACTTCCTCTGTCGGAAATTCTACTAGATCTCCATTCGGACAATCTTGGGAGATGTGTCCCTCTTCTCCACATGAATAGCATGACTTGGTGCGGGCTTTAATTTCGTTTCCTTTGTGTGTGTCCTCAACATCTTCCTTCGTCACAGGTTCTTCTAACATCTCCATGAGGGCTCCTTTCATTTCTTCTTTCTTCTTTGGATGGTTCTTTGTACCATGGGGTAAATGTGACCGAAAGCGGGGTAGTGGGTAGTCCCTTCACACAAGAAACAAGTGATCTGCCTAGTTGGGCATTCTTCACCGGGTGACTTCCTTCACAATTTGGGCATCCATCCTTGTGTTCGTTATGGGTGTGTCCTATTTCTCCACGCAGCTTGTACGCACAAGGTTTCTTCATATCCTTTCCATAAGGCTTCAACTCGGGTCACAAACCGAGACTTTAGCAAAGTCAACTTAAATTCTTCCCAAGTGGTTACTCTTTGCAATCCATTGATGGTTTGGTACATCCTCCACCAAATAGCAGCACCTCTTTCAAAGCATCAAGAGCATCTTTGGGCCATATCCTTTCTGACTATAGGGTTGTTCTTCATGCGATTCTCCATGTTCTGAATCCATCGGTCCGTCTTTAATTGACTCATCGGTCCCGAAAATACGAGCTCATCTCCATTCATCTTCTAACAGGTCCATGGGTTTGGGGTGGGATAAGAGAGATCGAGAGGGATACACACAATGCAAACAAAAGTTAAAAAAAAACAGATTTTATTGTGGCTGTCAGAAAAACAACAAACAGATGACAGCTCACAAACGTCGCATCTAACGTAGGTATATAACTGGGGTTTGGTCTTCTAAAGGTCAATGTCGTCAAAACTCTTCAAGTCTTGTTCATGTCTCTGATGGCTGCTTCTGATCATGCTTGTTCTTTTTGCCAGATCACCTCTGTTGACGCGAAGTCTCTCGTGACGTCCTTTAATATTTCTGGAGTGGCATTCCAAACTTCTGGTTTAAACTTTCTTGACATGGACCATGGTCCTACTATCCTTCAGTTCCTGACGAATCTCCGGTATCTCGAGGTTTTGCTCCTCCAGCTTGGCTACTTTCAACTTCTGGTTCCGAGTGCTTCACGAATTTGCCTCCTTGTCAAATATAGCTTCCTGCAGATCCACCTTAAACTTCTTCATGTAATACTCCAGATCCTGGTGATACACCAGCTATGTTAAAACTGCATCCTTCGCCGACAGATGCTCCATCAGCCTTCTACCATCTATCCTTCCATGTATCTGCATACTTAACTCCGCACGGTGACATTGGCATAAGCGGGCGATAACATCATGGATAGCGTGTTCCTGCCCTTGTCATTTCCATGAGCTATCATTCCATAATTGATATTTCCTGCCTTAGGGTTCTCCTGACAAAACTTTGAGTTACTAACTCTCCATGCTTCGGTCTTTCTCCGATACACCCTGATCTCGGGTATTGATTACTTCCATAATCTCTCAATTCCATAAGCGTAACCTTCCTAGGTCATAAAATCTGGGAATTCTTCAAAGCCTTCAAATTCTCCAAGTCTTCGGAGTCTTCAACAATTGTAGTTTCCATTATTATAATGCACGGTAAAATTCCTCTTTATTCCAAAGTAGTCTTCGTTGTCCGATATATTGTACTCCTTGGAGTGGTCTCATCGGTCGAATCTTCGAGTGGTCAAAAGGGAAAAGGGGTATGGTCTCACTAAAAAGGAATATTTGAATAAGCTCAGAAGAGAAGAGAGGTAAAAGATCCTTTTGAAAATGAAGTTGTCGAGAAAAATCTTTCCTATGGGCTTGTCAGTTTCTAGGGTCACGTCCTCATCAACATGTGCTCGATACCATCTTGTAGCGACCCGACCGAATGGATCAAGTCTCTGTGCTTTCGTGTCATCCCCGGATCGGTATCTTTGACACACACACGATTACTCAAGGATTTATAACAGAGGTAAATCACATGTATGAAATAACGTAAATACTATTACCTTGATCCAAAACATAGCGGAAGCTTAACAAGGTTGTGGATTCCCATCAACACCAACGGCAAAGTTGAGTATAGGAAATCGTAACCCTAACGTATCACTTACTGCGTTGTCTAAAAAGTCTCAACATGAAAAGTTGCAGCCCGAAAACGGGTCAAGACATGGAATATCTTTGGCGATGTAACACATAGAGAGTAATGAAAGAATAGGCTATACTACATGCATATATGGCTGGTGGAAAGCTCTATGGTTACAGTTTTAGCGAAAAGCAAATTTTTCCCTACTGCAAAGGAATAAATTTATTTAACTATCATGGTGGTTGTTAAACATTGAGAATGGTTGACAGCATTCTCAATCCCAATTAAAAGTACTCATTAAAACCCAAACAAATTATATTAAGTAACATGATGAGATCAACAGGATAATCCAAGAACTAGTTACTCAAAATTGTCCATAACCGGGGACACGGCTAATCATGATTAGTTTATACACTCTGTAGAGGTTTGCGCACTTTTCCCCACAAGACTCGATCGCCTCCGTTTGGTTTCTCGTACTGCAGGGTGTTTGAGAAACGGATGACCGAGACATAGTCTTTCAGAAGCACTAGCACCTTACTTGTGGGTAGACCGGTACACCTACTTTCCCCTACATCTGCTAGTCTACCCGTAAGAGTTCGCACAACTTACTCAGCTATGCCAGAGCCCATAATGGCTTGTGGCTGCACACGGAAGTTACTAGTTTGAATAATCTTATGATCCCTTTGAGCCTGGGTGGCGGTCCGAAGAAAAACAGGCAAGTCCTGATAGAAACCAGGTGCCTCAATCCACCCAGATGTGTGTTTAAGTTGCCACCTTAGATAAACCATTAATAACAATCTCACATCTGTCATGGATATTCACTCACCCAATCCACGCCTACTAGCATAGCATGGCATAATAAGCAAACGTAGAAGTAACTCCCAAGGTTTCATAAGTAAAACAGGTAATAGGTACTACCTCATCTACTTCCCATCCCACAATTTAATTAGATCCTAACCATGCAAGTGTTTGAGGAGTAGATCTAATGCATAAAACTGGGTAGTAGAAAAGATATGATCAAGTGTTACTTGCCTGCAAAGTTGATGAAGAAGATTCGCACTCAAAACTCTTGATAGCTCTACTCGTCACACTCTGGTCAATCTATCGTAATCAAGCAATAGTAACCACACATAAGCAATCACTCAAAAGATCGGAAAGAACGAAGAAAACAATTCGGAAAATGTCAAAACCAAATCAAATAACTCTTGCAGCATAAAACAATTTCTAACAGTACCAAAATTATGTGAATTTGGCCTTATCAGAAAGTTTAGGTCAAGAGCTTCGATTAGCAAAAAGAATCAACTAAATCGGAGTTACGAAACTCAAGTTATGATCAAACGAAGTTCAAATACAAATATGTTTGAATTCAAATTTTAAATTTTCAAAAACATGTTTGAGTTGGATTACTTGGATAGAGGGATCGTAACGAAGAAGTGGGCGTTGGTTTCATGGATTCCGACTTTCACGAGTAAAAAGTTATGAACGTTTGAAGATTAGGAACTAAAAAATAACACTACGGATAGGTCCTCGACGGAAATTAAAATAAAAAGAAAAATCTATCGAGTGAACGCCGCTAAATAAAACCGGAAAGAAAAACCGCAAGAAAACCGATCTAGGGTTTCGAGAGAAAACCAAACGAAAAACCGATCTAGAAAACGGAACGGAAATCGGAACGATTCTGAAAAACCGAACCGAGGAAAAGAAAAGGTGACGCCTGCTGGGCTAGTACCTCAAGAAGCGAGGGGCTCCCGTGGCGCGGCGTTCATGGCGGCGCAAGCGGCGTTGGGTGGCGGCGGCGGCGCTGGTGAGGGGCGGCGGCGCGTGTGGGCGGCGGCGGCGAGGGCGGCGGCGGCACTGGTCTTCTTCTTTGAGGAGGAGAGGAGATGAGAGGAGGTGATTTGATGTGTTGGAGGAGGGGGGTGCTTGGGTATTTATATTGGGGAGGGGAGGGGTTTTGCTTGGGGTAGGGGACAAGAAATAGATTAGGATTAGGAATCCTAGGAATAAAAAACGGAATAACGAAACGGGATCAAATCCTACTAGGATTTGTAAAAGAATAGGAAACCGAGCGGCTCCCTTGCTCCCTGGTGCGCGCGTGCTATGGCCTTGGCCGGCCGCTGGCTTGGCCTTGGGCCTTGGCCCTTGAATGGGCGCAGCGAATTTTTTAAAGACAGAGACAACAAAACAAAAATAATAAAACCAAATAAAAATTTTATATAGGCATATAATATATCAAAATTTTCAGAAAAAAATTTCCTACAACATGGACATTATTCTAGCTTCAAATAAAATACACACAAATTCAAATAAAGCAAAGAGTGCCATTATATCTTCGCCAGTGCATCCAAACCCCGTGATACGATACGCTCTGTCACACATAAGCCTCATTATATCTTCCTCAAAACAGCCACCATACCTACCTATTATGGCATTTCCATAGCCATTCCGAGATATATTGCCATGCAACTTTCATCATCATCATATACATGACTTGAGCATTCATTGTCATATTGCTTTGCATGATCGTAAGATAGCTAGCATGATGTTTTCATGGCTTGTCCGTTTTTTGATGTCATTGCTACGCTAGATCACTGCACATCCCGGTACACCGCTGGAGGCATTCATATAGAGTCATATCTTTTTTCTAGTATCGAGTTGTAATATTGAGTTGTAAGTAAATAAAAGTGTGATGATCATCATTATTAGAGCATTGCCCCATCCAAAAATAATAGAGGCCAAAGAAGCCTAAATAAAAAATGGGGCCAAAGAAGCCCGCAAAAAAAGGGGCAATGTTACTATCTCTTTTTGCACACTTGTGCTTCAAAGTAGCACCATGTTCTTCATGTAGTGAGTCTCATATCTTGTGCTTCAAAGTAGCACCATGTTCTTCATATAGATTGTCTCCTATGTTGTCACTTTCATGTACTAGTGGGAATTTTCATTATAGAACTTGGCTTGTATATTCCAACGATGGGCTTCCTCAAATTCCCTAGGTCTTCATGAGCAAGCAAGTTGGATGCACACCCACTTAGTTTCAGTTTGGGCTTTCATACACTTATAGCTCTAGTGCATCCGTTGCATGGCAATCCCTACTCCTCACATTGATATCTATTGATGGGCATCCCCATAGCCCGTTCATTAGCCGCGTTTATGTGAGACTTTCTCCTTTTTTGTCTTCTCCACATAACCCCCATCATCATATTCTATTCCACCTATAGTGCTATGTCCATGGCTCACGCTCATGTATTGCGTGAAAGTTGAAAAGGTTTGAGAAACGTCAAAAGTATGAAACAATTGCTTGGCTTGTCATCGGGGTTGTGCATGATGTGAATATTTTGTGTGGTGAAGATGGAGCATAGCCAGACTATATGATTTTGTAGGGATGAGCTTTCTTGGCTATGTTATTTCAATAAGACATAATTGATTGGTTGGTATGCTTGAAGTATTATTGTTTTTATGTCAAATGATAGACTATTACCTTGAATCACTCGTGTCTTAATATTCATGCCATGATTAGACATATGATCAAGATTATGCTAGGTAGCATTCCACATCAAAAGTTATTCTTTTTTATCATTTACCTACTCGAGGACGAGCAGGAATTAAGCTTAGATGCTGATACGTCTCCGTCAGATCTATAATTTTTATTGTTCCATGCCAATATTATTCAACTTTCATATACTTTTTGGCAACTTTTTATATTATTTTGGGACTAACATATTGATCCAAAGGCTCCAGTGCGGTCCACCTCGCATTGCATGTTTTTGCTTTTGCAGAATATCCATATCAAACGGAGTCCAAACGGGATAAAAACTGACGGAGCTTATTTTTGGAAAATATGGAAAATTCCGGAAGAAAAATCCACGCGACACGTTGCCCGAGGTGGTCACGAGGTAGGGGGCGCTGACTTCGGGCGCCCCCTACCCTCATGAGCCCATCAGTAAGGCGGTTGATTCTCTTCTTTGCCGCAAGAAAGATAATATTCGGAAAAAAATCACGGCGAAGGTTTCGGGCCAATCGGAGTTACGGATCTCCATATATACGCCAAACGGTGAAACAGAGCTGCAATGTAACACGTAAAACAGAGAGATAGATCCAATCTCGGAAGGGCTCGCCCTCCCACGCCATGGGAGCCAAGGACCAGAGGGGAAACCCTTCTCCCATCTAGGGAGGAGGTCAAGGAAGAAGAAGAAGAAGGGGCCCTCTCCCTTGCTTCCGGTCTGCCCAGAGCTGCCGGGGCCATCATCATCACCGCAATCTTCACCAACAACTTCACCGCCATCATCACCAACTCTTCCCTCCTCTATGCAGCGGTGTAACCTCTCTCTTACCCGCTGTAATCTCTACTTAAACATGGTGCTCAACGCTATATATTATTTCCCAATGATGTATGGTTATCCTATGATGTTTGAGTAAATCTGTTTTGTCCTAATGGCTATTTGATGATCAAGATTGGTTTGAGTTGCATGTTTTATTATTGGTGTTGTCCTATGGCGCTCTTCGTGTCGCGCAAGCGTGAGGGATCTCCGTTGTAGGGTTTGCAATATGTTTATGATTTGCTTATAGTGGGTTGCGTGAGTGACTGAAACACAAACCCGAGTAAGTAGGTTGTTTACGTATGGGATAAAGGGGAGTTAATACTTTAATGCTATGGTTGGGTTTTACCTTAATGAATCTTTATTAGTTGCGGATGCTTGCTAGAGTTCCAATCATAAGTGCATAGGATTCAAGTAGAGAAAGTATGTTATCTTATGCCTCTCCCTCAAATAAAATTGCAATAATGGTTACCGGTCTAGTTATCGATTGCCTAGGGAAAAATAAGTTTCTCGTGACAACAAGATCTTTACTAAAACTAATTTAGTTGTGTCTTCATCTAAACAGCCCCTAGTCTTTATTTACTCGCTCTTTACTTTCTTGCAAGCCTATCCAAAAACACCTACAAAGTACTTCTAGATTCATAGTTGTTCTAGGTAAAGCAAACGTCAAGCGTGCGTAGAGTTGTATCGGTGGTCGATAGAACTTGAGGGAATATTTTTTCTACCTTTAGCTCCTCGTTGGGTTCGACGCTCTTACTTATCAAAAGAGGCTACAATTGATCCCCTATACTTGTGGGTTATCACCTATCATCATCTAGGAAGATTCCGTCGCACAGGCCGTGCTCGTCTTCGCAGTATTTGCAAATACCGAAATCCTTTTCGTCGTCAGACATTTCCTATGTTCATAGTTGAAACATTAATTGAAAATCGATCGAAGACAACTACCAGGATACTCAATACACAAATCCGGGGCACTCGATATTTCCTACATATTCTAGCACAAGTCATGCCAAAATTCACGGAAAAATCCGGCATGACCTTTGCTAAAATAGGACATATCAAGCGCCTGAAATTTGCCGGAACGGAAATGAATCAACACTCCAGCAAAACATAGGCCACTCGGAGGTGTAACCTGCAAACATGACCGGCCACTTGTGCAAGCACATATCCTATTTGAGCAACACAAGATATACATTTCAAAATATCTTATAGGACTCATATTGAAATGAGCATTCAATAAGCAAAACCAAATCGTAAAATAAATAAGTATTCAAATTAGCATGCATTCAATAAGCAAAAGTAAATCATCTCATGCGTCCGTACATCCTCGAATATTACCACTAATACATCCCGAATAGTATCATACATATAACATCACTAATACAACTAAAACCCTAGCGCACGACAGGTATCGGCGCGGGCGGTGGACACCCACAGAGAAGGAACCATCACAGGATCATAGCTCCAGTGAGATCCCTGGAGAACCTGCCAGGTATTGGAGAACCTGTGATCCAAACCAAACAAGTAGCGACGGACGTGCGCGTCCTCCTCACTGACATGGTGACGCACCAGCTCTGCGGGGTCCTCGAGCCTCTGGACCGTCACTGGCCCATGCGACCGCCACCAAAGAAGGTTCGGGTCAATGACAGGCTGGCTCCTCACCAACCTGCGCCCCCCGGTAGGTAGCGCCTCCCAGTACCACCCCGGCGGAGCCCAGTCCCGGACATTGCCCATATGGTGACGCAGGTGTCCTCCGCCGACTCGACGACGAGGATGCGGGATAGGCATCATCGACGTCGATGCGGGAAAAAATGCTTTAACTAAAAAATAACAACAAGTTCTTACTAACTAGTTCTATTAATTCAACTAGTTCTTACTAAAAATAAACTTACTTTAAATAAAAATAAACTAGTACCTAATTAGTACCTAGTTCTTACTAACTAATTAGTACCTAGGAACTACTGCCCTAATTACCATCTAATTAGATGAACCTAGGGGTGGAAAGTGGTAGTGGATATTCCAATTATCCAACTTAAAAGTGAAATAAGTGGTCAAAATTTACTCGTTTTATTATGCATTACAATAGTGTTTATTCATCATCTAAGAAAATATCATCTAAGAAAACATCCGAGCCGCATCCGTATCCGATTCATTTCCACCCATAGATGAACCCTAACTAATTTGATGCAACTAAAATTTGAAGAACCCTATCTAGGCAGAGGTAGGGGAGGGGGAGGAGCAGGCGTGCTCACTCTGGTGCCTTGACAAGAGAGGGGCAAGGCGGCCGAGGTCGGGTTGGGGCTCGGGCGCGATGCAGGGCGGCGTCGAGGTCGGGGTCGGGGGCGGCGTCGAGGTCAGGGTCGGGGGCGGCATCGAGGTCGGGCTCGGGGGCGGCGTCGAATCCGGGGTCGCGGGTGGCGTCGAGGGTATGCAGAGAGCGACGGGAGAGCGCGCGGCGGCCGACAGGCGATGGAGGCGGCGACAACGGAGGAGTTTGATTTGGGGGAAGTGGTCGTGGAGAAGAACGACTGCGCGGTTAAGTCAGAAGTAGCAGTAGCGCGTTCCAGGAAGTGCGCTACTACTAAGTTAGCTACAGCATTTTCCTCGATACACGCTACTGCTATTCCTTTCTCTTTCCCCCCTTTTTCATTAATTTTTCTTCACATTTTATTTTTTTCCTTTCACCTTTTTCTATTTCTTGCATTTTCATTTACTTTTCTATTTGCTTTCCATTTAATTTTATTTCCTTTAGCAGTAGCGCATTTCATCATAAACGCGCTGCTACAAAGCAAGTAGCAGTAGCGCGGTTCTATGTAGATCGCTACTACTATGTGTAACCTATCGGCTAAGCCGTGGTAATTTTAGTAGTAGTGCTTTTACCTTCAGGCGCGCTACTGCTACAATTTTATCTGTAGCACCGTTTACACAAGCGCGCTGCTGCTACTTAGCACCAGCGTGCTTTTTTAACACGCGCTACATCTAAAGTTCTGTGTATAGGGTTTTCCCTAGTAGTGTTACTACATATAAGCTGTGTTTGTTCCAATAAGTTACTGCCTATTTATAGATCGCGGGCGCCCGAGTTACACAAACTTAACAAATTAGCCGTACATTTTCTAAATTATTGCATGGCATGTTTAGAAAGCTTGATACCAAGTTGTTAGTTTTATGCTTATCCTCCTTTCCTGAGTTCCGCATATGTTCTCTGTAGATGCCGAATAGCAGCGACATCACTCATTCAGGCCATGTATCTTCATCTGATTCGGACAACCCTAGGTCTTCAGCAGATTGTGAGGGATCAAGTAGTCTTGAACGGGATAGAGCTGCAGCAATTACCATTCCGGTCAGTACACGGAGGAACGCTCCAAGGAAGCCCACACACCAGCCTAAAGGTGTATATGAAGTAACCAAGATTGATTTAAAGTCATGGGCTCCAACTAAACCAGATAAAGCACGCACGAGGTTCGTGGAGTGTGTGTGGATTTGTTAAGGTGGCAAGGCTCAACATTAATCTGCCGGGGGAAGGCTGACACAGAAACATGACGAAGGATAGTCCGGGAGATCATGGATCACTTCAACGTTCCAGAGCATTGGAGAATGCAGGTGGAACACGCTGCACTGAAGAAGGCTAGGGATGCTTGGAGAAACTGGAAGCACGTGCTGTACAAGAAGTACTTGAGTGAAGGCAAGGACCCAATCCCCGCATACCCCCAAATTACAAAGGCAGACTGGGCAAAATTCAAAAGGTTAGGGCAACTCCAGAGTTTGCTGCGAAGAGTTTCAAGCAATCGGAACTTCATAAGAAGAACATACACCCCCACCGTATGGTTGTGGCAGGATACTACGTCATGAAACTGATATGGGAACAGGATGACAAAGAAGCAGTAGCGGCGGGTGGGAGTCCGGCCTTTAGTGAAATCAATGGCGAACGCGCCACAGACTACTTGCGGGCACATCCAAAGAGGCGTGATGACGGAACTTATTACTTTGAAAACACACGTGACGCCAAACTGTATGAAGTGATGGTAGAGGCTTCCAAGATCCCGGGAAGGTTCTACAGAACTCGAGCCATGTGACATTCTCATCCATTGCTCGATGTAAAAGAGCCCCCTGGCCGTGCAAGGGGTATATGCGTTAATGTCCTGCACAAGAGGGCCTTCATACTCAGCAAAGAAGAGAGGCTCAACATGAAAAAAGCGAGGAGTGAAATGAAGCAGAATGCATTGTTTGAAAGTTTGAAGAAGGAGATTTATCCGGCTGTTCGAAAGGATGTTGAGGAGTCAATGATGATGATGCAGAAGACTCTAACACTGACAGATAGCCAGCAGATGGGAGGGGAGGCGGGCATGGATGATGTTGCTTATTGTGCCACAACACTGCACAAGAGTAGCTGTGAATCAGCTGACCCCAGCGACACTGAGACTGTAGCTGCTCGTGATGATGCTATATCTGATCTATCTGGAATGAAAGACAGACTGAAGGGCATGCTTACACATTATGAAGGTACATTAAAATGTGCAATAGCCTGGGTTTGCCCACCCTTCTTGGAAGATGGCCTCTTCTTGGACAATGTGCCATTGAAGTCGGGCTGTGTGAAGTGCTACGTGACTGAAGTAAAGCCTGGATTCAATGAATTTGCCCTAAAGAATGTCCTAGGAGACTTCGATGAGCAAAGGACCTTGGGAGAAACACTGTTACATCACATCCAGTGGCCACGAAAGGAAATAGAGTTCATCGATGAGATTCCTGAAGCCCCACCAAGAGCAAGCACTGCCGCCCCTCAACCGGTGACGCTCTCCTTGCCAGAGCAGCTCTCGCGGGCTGATGCATCAAACTGTGATTAGCCGGACCGACTTTGTGGCGTACAAGCCATGTCATCCTCTGCCCCAAAGCAGCCAGTGGCAAGGCGTACAACTGCTGATGACGCACCACCGGTTCAGTTGCCGCCGTTGAATCAACGGGGGGAGACCCAGCTGCAGCACATGCTCAGCAGACCAACCTGGTGGAACAGATCGCTAAGGCGATGCGATGCTGGAACCGCCGCTAAGTAGTCTCAGAGGTCCGTAACCAACTGCTCATCGGTCTATCGGTCTGCGGTAGCGTGATCGACGCCACAATGCGTCGATACTTCGCCTTCGGCAAACCAACGCGTTGGCACGACCTCCTCAGCACACCGACAAGTTGGCACCACCTGCGCAGAAACCCGACATAGCTTCAATGCATGGTCAGCAGTCCGATGCCTCTGCTCCTACAACCCAGCAGTCCGTCAGTACAGCACCACCAGCTCAGCGGTCCGGCATAGATAAACAGTCTGCTAAGAAGTCCATCCAAGCTTCACCGTCTGCTAGGTAGTCTACCGTGCAGGCAACCAGACGTTCTGTCAGAAATGCTTCAAGTACCAAGAAGGAAGTGTCCAAAAAGGCTACACCCACGACCACGAGGAAGCGCAGCGGGAAAGTGAAGAGGAAAGAGAACGATTGCCTCTTACTTAAAGCACTCATCGCCCAGAACCAAATTAACAGCAGCTTGTTCGAATCGGGGAGTAATATTATTTCTGACGCCATGGATGATGAACAAGTAGAATTGTTGCTTGCTAAAAGAAAAGCAAACGTACTTGAAGCACGCAGTTACGTCCATGGTCAGCCATTTCTTGTTAGCGAATACTTTGATGAGTGCAGCTCTAGTTTCCGCGAGTTCATGAATATTGCATGGATCAAATGTCAGAAGGTCATCACCATTTGCTAGTCAACTACAACAGAGATCATTTCCGACACGATGCTGGTTCCATCATTGTGAGTTTCGAGGACTTACATCTCTTCTTCAACTTCAACGTGCTCGATGCCACTCTTGTTAGATGCGTGATTTCGTAAGTACTTAACAAACTCTGCTCAACTTCTCCATACAAGGCTGTAAATGATAAACAGCTAACTGCATTTTATTCCTCTCAGGGGATTGAATGCGCAGAGAAGACAAAGTGAGAGTGTGTATTTCATAGATCCTGCATTAGCAAATGGCACATCATTACATGAAAAGGACCGACAGGACTGGGCCGTTAACACAGTCGTACGTATCTTCGAAAACACGTCCCATGCAGAATCATTTCTCTGGCCATATCGTGAAGGGTAAGTCAAGTAAACAACCATGCATACAGTGATTGTATTTCATATTTCAACATCATTCATAAGTTCATGAATTTCTTAATATGTAGCAATCACTGGGTATTGGTATTCATTGTTCCAAACAAGAACACAATTTACTACATCGATTCTCTCAGAGAGTCAATAAACGCCCAGGATCTGACGCATCTTCAGCAGTTCTTGGATAGGTATTGAATTCTATGATGTTGAAATTAATTTGCATTCATATCTGGTTCAATAATCTATGTTGTCAAAATTCATCATCGTTTGCAGTGCGCTCAAATTGTAGGAAACTAAAACAGGGAACCTGTTCAAGAGGAAACTACCTCTGCAGCACGAGATCGTTTCTCCGGTAACACACCGAAATCCATTATTTTCGGAAAATTTATCCAACAGTCTGCAAATACCTTTCCTTACGCTAGTCAAATGTTCAAGCTTCTAAATAAACCTCTTTCTATTTTGTCCAAAGAAAAAATAATACATCTAACACCGGTTAGGTTGTTCCTAATAGGACAAATACATGGCTAATTTTGTACAAAAAATTTCAGTGTCCTCAGCAAGAAGCAGGGACCAACCTTTGTGGATACTATGTTTGCAGACACATGATCTCCATCTGCAAATCTTCTGATAGTTGTGATGATCCTCGCGAATTAGTACTAGTAAGTCTATCTTAATTAATTTCTTCTACTCCACTCATATGGCACATTCTGATCTTAAAAATACTGCAGCTCATCTTAAAATCGAGGACCCCTGAACCGCTCCTGGCTGGTGAATTGTTGATGGTTCGGAGATTTATCAGCGGCTTCTTCTTGAATCACTACATCAATCCCACTAGTGATGATGAAGTTTTCAACATGGTTTCTCCTGAAACATTGAGTAAGAGTTAGCCGCTAAACATATAATGCATGGATCTATTATTTTCCATATGATGAGGTCTTCCTATTTTGTACACTATGATTAATTATGTAATGCATATATGTGTGGACAAATCATTGGAATTTAGCTACCATATGTTCAATTGCAATTATTGCAAAATCTGATGAGTGTTTTTCCTGTGGACACTATTTGTTCAACTGAATATTGTGGCGAATTTGCTTTCTGATGCCTATTCAAAATGGGATATTTTTGTTTATTTGTTCAATTGAATATTGCGGCGAATTTGCTTTTTGCGTGCCGATTCAAAATGTGATATTTTTGTTTTAACCTGGCAATTGCTCCGCACACGGTTCTACTAAATGAGTGTGTGCGATCCACATCAGAAAGCATACGTCAATCATATTGGAACTGTCGGTGATACACAGCAGATCGCAAACGATTCACAGTGCTACTACGTTTGCGTAGGTTCTCCGGAACCGTTTGTGATGTCGCGTTATCGCACACGAGAACTGGGAGTAAACCGTGCCCAATGCAAAATACAATCCCAGTCGTATTTTTTTCAGGAAACGTGTGGGATCCCAAACGAAAAGCACACGTCACTCTTGCGGCAACCGTCAGTGATACCTAACAAATAACAAACGGTCTACATCACTTGTATTGTGCAAAGGGGCTCCTGAAAACGTGTGCGATGGAGTCTAGCATGGCAGACGGGTTACGCAGAAAACTCATGTGCGATAGGGCACAAATCGCACACGATTACATTTTGGAAGGCCTCTGGATCACTGTTCCATATCCCCAACGGTTTCTGGGTCGTGCGGGAAGGACCCCCTATCACACACACTCACTTGGCGACGGTTCCGAAGGCCGTCTCGGAAAGGGGTAAAAAACCGTTTGTTTAGGACCGACACGCACCAGTGTATGCGATGATTGTACAACAACTTTGGTGGCGCCATGTAGGCATCGACTTCGTCCGTGGAGTCGGTGAGGATGTTGCGGTTCCAGTGGAGCAGGTGAAGGTGGCACTATGGGGATGGATCAGCCGCGGTAGACGAGTGATGCAGCTTGAAGCTACGCCGGTATTTCCCCAAAGAGGAAGGGATGATGTAGCACAACGGCGGTAGGTATTTCCCTCAGTGATGAAACCAAGGTTATCAAAGCAGTAGGAGAACCAAGCAACACTAGTAAACAACACCTGCACACAAATAACAAATACTCGGAACCCGACGTGTAAAATGGGTTGTCAATCCCTTTCGGATAGCGGCGACAAAAATTGGCAAACGGACGTGATAAAAATATGATGGATTAGATCGCGGGAACGCGAGATAAAATAAATAAGAATAAATTGCAGAAAGGTATTTTTGTATTTTTGGTTTAATATATCTGAAAATAAAAGCAAAGGAAAATAGATCACAAAGGCAAATAATATGAGAAAGAGACCCGGGGGCCGTAGGTTTCACTAGTGGCTTCTCTCGAGAAAAATAGCAAAGGGTGGGTAAACAAATTACAGTTGGGCAATTGATAGAACTTCAAATAATCATGACGATATCCACGCAATGATCATTACATAGGCATCATGTCCAAGATTAGTAGACCGACTCCTGCCTGCATCTACTACTATTACTTCACACATCGACCGCTATCCAGCATGCATCTAGTGTATTAAGTTCATGGAGAAACGGAGTAATGCAATAAGACCGATGACATGATGTAGACAAGATCTATTTATGTAGAAATAGACCCAATCGTTTTATCCTTAGTACCAACCATACATAAGTTTCAGTTCCCCTTCTCTCACTGGGATCAAGCACCGTAAGATCGAACCCACCACAAAGCACCTATTCCCATTGCAAGATAAATAGATCAAGTTGGCCAAACAAAACCCAAATATCGGAGAAGAAATATGAGGCTATAAGCAATCATGCATATAAGAGATCAAAGAAACTCAAATAACTTTCACGGATAAAAATATAGATCTGATCATAAACTCAAAGTTCATTCGATCCCAACAAATGCACCGCAAAAAGAGTTACATCATATGGATCTCCAAGAGACCATTGTATTGAGAATCAAACGAGAGAGAGGAAGCCACCTAGCTACTAACTATGGACCCGAAGGTCTACAAAGAACTACTCACGCATCATCGGAGAGGCACCAATGGAAGTGGTGAACCCCTCCATGATGGTGTCTAGATTGGATCTGGTGGTTCTGGACTCTGCAGCGGCTGGAATTCATTTTCGTCGACTCCCCTAGGGTTTCTGGAATATTGGGGTATTTATAGAGCAAAGAGGCGGTTTGGAGGCACCCGAGGTGGGCACAACCCACCAGGGCGCGCCTGGGACTCCTGGCGCGCCCTGGTGGGTTGTGCTCCCCTCAGAGCACCCCGCAGGCGCTTCTTCGGCCCACTGGATGTCTTCTGGTCCAAAAAAATCCACAAAAAAGTTTCACTGCGTTTTGATACGTCTCCGTCGTATCTATAATTTTTTATTGTTCCATGCCAATATTATTCAACTTTCTTATACTTTTTGGCAACTTTTTATACTATTTTTGGGACTAACATATTGATCCGATTGCCAGTGCGGTTCACATACATTGCATGTTTTTGGTTTCGCAGAATATCCATATCAAACGGAGTCCAAACGGGATAAAAACGGACGGAGATTTTTTTGGAATATTTGGAGAATCTGGAAGAAAAATCAACGCGAACCAGTGTCCGAGGTGGGCACAAGGTAGGGGGGCATGCCCCTGACCCTCGTGACCCACCTGTAAGGCGGTTGACGCCCTTCTTTGGACGCAAGAAAGCTAATTTTTGGTAAAAAATCACGGCGAAGGTTTCAGTCCAATCGGAGTTACGGATCTCCATATATATACAAAACGGTAAAAGGGGACCAGAACAGATTGCAGAAACAGAGATATAGATCCAATCTCGGAGGGGCTCTCGCCCCTCCCACACCATGGGAGCCAAGGACCAGAGGGGAAACCCTTCTCCCATCTAGGGAGGAGGTGAAGGAAGAAGAAGAAGAAGGGGGCCCCTCTCCCCCTTGCTTCCGGTGGCGCCGGAGCGCTGCCGGGGCCATCATCATCACCGCCATCTTCGCCAACAACTTCACCGCCATCATCACCAACTCTTCCACCCTCTATGCAGCGGTGTAACCTCTCTCTTACCCGCTGTAATCTCTACTTAAAACATGGTGCTCAACGCTATATATTATTTCCCAATGATGCATGGCTATCCTATGATTTTTGAGTAGATCCGTTTTGTCCTAATGGCTATTTGATGATCAAGATTGGTTTGAGTTTCATGTTTTTTTATTGGTGCTGTCCTATGGTGCTCTCCGTTTGGCATAGCGTGAGGGATTCCTCAGTAGGGTTTGCAATATGTTCATGATTTGCTTATGGTGGGTGGCGTGAGTGTGAAGCACGCACCCAGTAAGTAGGTTGTTTGCGTGTGGGATAAAGGGGACTTGATACTTTAATGCTATGGTTGGGTTTTACCTTAATGCTCTTTAGTAGTTGCAGATGCTTGCTAGAGTTCCATCATAAGTGCATATGATCCAAGTAGAGAAAGTATGTTAGCTTATGCCTCTCCCTCAAATAAAATTGCAATAATGATTACCGGTCTAGTTATCGATTGCCTAGGGACAAATAACTTTCTCGTGACAACAAGCTCTCTACTAAAATTAATTTAGTTGTGTCTTTATCTAAACAGGCCCTAGTTTTTACGTGCACTTTATTTTCTTGCAAACCTATCCAGCAACACCTACAAAGTACTTCTAGTTTCATACTTGTTTCTGGTAAAGCGAACGTCAAGTGTGCATAGAGTTGTATTGGTGGTCGATAGAACTTGAGGGAATATTTGTTCTACCTTTAGCTCCTCGTTGGGTTCGACACTCTTACTTATCGAAAGAGGCTACAATTGATCCCCTATACGTGTGGGTTATCAAGACCTTTTTCTGGTGCCGTTGCCGGGAGTCATAGCGTGGGGTGAATATTCTCGTGTGTGCTTGTTTGCTTTATCATTAAGTATTTTTTATTTGCTGTTTTAAGTTGTTCTTTATCTTTAGTTATGGATATGGAACACGAAATACCAAAAAAATTAGGTGTACTTGCTACTCATGGAGATGAGGAACCTCCTAAAACCCTCGATGCTCGTCATGTGACAGATATTATGTACTACTTTAATAATCCTGAGAAAACCCCATTCAATTATGTAATGGGAGTAACGTTGGATCAACGTGAATACTTTAGGGATTATCTCTTAACACAAAAAGGGAAACTATTATGGGATCAAATTCATATATTGAAGTGGTATGCTTGGCAACTATGCGTGAGTTATGATTATACTTGTTGCTCTAGGATGAGGGCTCCACACCTTCCCTTTTCATGCAAATTTAATGATAATAAAACCTCAGCTTCTTATGCGAATGGTATATATGATTACTATGATGTGGAACAAATAGAAGAATTTGTTGCTTTTATGGGTGCTTATGAAATTGAATCTATGTGTAAAGATTTTGAAGATTTTGATGATGCTGTTTATAGATCTGAAAATTTAGCTGTCCTCAAATATTGCTCTGAGAATTATGAATGCAATTCCGATATTAATGCACTTATTGAGAAAGTCTCCGCTGTCCAAGAAGAGACTAATATTTTGCAGGAATCTATGGAAGAAGAAATTGATGAAACTGTGAGCTCATTGGATGAAAAAGATGATGAGGAGAGCGAATAACAAAAGGAGGAAGAGCGGATTGATCACCCGTGCCCACCTTATAATGAGAGTAACCCTTCAACTCATACATTGTTTAATTCCCCTTCGTGCTTATCGAAGGATGATTGCTGACTATTATGATCCCATTAATTCTCTTGAAATATCCCTTTTTGATGATGCTTGCTATGCTTATGGCCAAGATGCCAATATGAATTATTCTTATGGAGATGAACTTGCTATAGTTCCTTATGTTAAACATGAAATTGTTGCTATTGCAACCACACATGATAGTCCTATTATCTTTTTGAATTCTCCTGATTACACTATATCGGAGAAGTTTGCACTTATTAAGGATTATATTGATGGGTTGCCTTTTACCGTTGCACATGATGATTTTCATAGATATAATATGCATGTGCTTGCTGCTCCTACTTGCAATTATTATGAGAGAGGAACTATATCTCCACCTCTCTATGTTTCCAATACAATAAAATTGCAAGAAACTATTTATACTATGCATTGGCCTTTACTATGTGTGCATGAATTGTTCTTTCATGACATGCCGATGCATAGGAAGAGAGTTAGACTTCTTCATTACATGATATATGTTACTTTGTGCTCACTACTAAATTACAAATCATTGCTAATTAAAATTGGCTTTGATATACCTTGGGATCCGGGTGGATTCACTACTTGAGCACTATATGCCTAGCTTAATGGCTTTAAAGAAAGCGCTGCCGGGGAGACAACCGGAAGTTTTAGAGAGTAATTTATTTCTGTTGAGTGCTTTCATATAGTTTAAAAACAACAAAAATAAAGAGGGGAACCCAAAACTTTTCAAAAAGGAAAGTGAAAGTGAGAAAGACAAGCATTGTTGAAGTGGGAGAGCTCCTTGAACTTGTTCATGCTCACGAAAACTTTGTGAATCTTCATTACAGAAAATTTTCAATAAAAATAATTATCCCCTTGTACAATTCCATTGTATTATAAAAATAATGTGCCAAGGTTTGCCTTTAGGATGTTTACAATGCTTGTTGGTTTGTGCGGTGCAGGACAGAAACTTTGGCTGTAGTGCGTGATATTTAATTTTTTACTGGAACATCAAATGGTTCTGATTCTTTTTGCACTGCCTTGATGTACAAATTGTTTATTTGTCATAATTTTGGCAGAAGTTTTGAAGTATCAGAAGTATGATGAATGTTCAGATTATTACAGATTGTTCTGTTTTAGACAGATTCTGTTTTTGATGCATAGTTTGCTTGTTTAGATGAAACTATCAATTTATATTAGTGGATTAAGCCATGGAAAAGTTATGCTACAGTAGACAAAATGCAAAAACAAAATATGAATTGGTTTGCAATAGTACTTAGAGTAGTGATTTGCTTTATTATACTAACGGATCTTACCGAGTTTTCTGTTGAAGTTTTGTGTGGATGAAGTGTTCGATGATCGAGAAGGTTTCGATGTGAGAAGAAGGAAGAGAGGCAAGAGCTCAAGATTGGGGATGCCCGAGGCACCCCAAGTAAATAATCAAGGAGACTCAAGCGTCTAAGCTTGGGGATGCCCGGAAGGCATCCCCTCTTTCTTCAACAAATACCGGTATGTTTTCGGATTCGTTTCATTCATGTGATATGTGCAAATCTTGGAGCGTCTTTTGCATTTAGTTTTCATTTTTCTTTTATGCACCATGCTGGTATGAGATGGTACTTGGTTGATTTATAGAATGCTCTTTGCACTTAACTTAAATCTTTTGACTATGGCTTTATAGAATGCTTCATGTGCTTCACTTATATCATTTGAAGCTTGGATTGCCTGTTTCTCTTTACATAGACAACCGCCATTCGTAAATGCTCTTTTGCTTCACTTATATTTGTTAGAGCGTGGGCATTTCTTTTGTAGAAAGAATTAAACTCTCTTGCTTCACTTATATCTATTTAGAGAGATGACAGGAACTGGTCATTCACATAGTTAGTCATAAAACCCTATATAAAACTTGTAGATCGTTGAATATGATATGTTTGATTCCTTGCAATAGTTTTGTGATATAAAGGTGGTGATATTAGAGTCGTGCTAGTTGAGTAATTGTGAAATTGAGAAATACTTGTGTTGAGGTTTGCAAGTCCCGTAGCATGCACGTATGGTAAACGTTATATAACAAATTTGAAACATGAGGTGTTCTTTGATTGTCCTCCTTATGAGTGGCGGTCGGGGACGAGCGATGGTCTTTTCCTACCAATCTATCCCCTTAGGAGCATGCGCGTAGTGCTTGGTTTTCGATGACTTGTAGATTTTTGCAAGTATGTGAGTTCTTTATGACTAATGTTGAGTCCATGGATTATACCCACTCTCACCCTTCCATCATTGCTAGCCTCTTGATGCAGCATTTCCTTTCTCACATTGAGAGTTGGTGCAAACTTCGCCGGTGCATCCAAATCCCGTGATATGATACGCTCTTTCACACATAAACCTCCTTATATTTTCCTCAAAACAACCACCATACCTACCTATTATGGCATTTCCATAGCCATTCCAAGATATATAGCCATGCAACTTCCATCATCATCATATACATGACTTGAGCATTTATTATCATATTGCTTTGCATGATCATAAGATAGCTAGCATGAGGTTTTCATGGCTTGTCCGTTTTTTTGATGTCATTGCTACGCTAGATCATTGCACATCCCGGTACACCGCCGGAGGCATTCATGTAGAGTCATATCTTTGTTCTAGATATCGAGTTGTAATATTGAGTTGTAAGTAAATAAAAGTGTGATGATCATCATTATTAGAACATTGTCCCATGTGAGGTTATCAAAATAAAAGAGGCCAAAGAAGCCAAAATAAAAAAAGAGGCCAAAGAAGCCCACCAAAAAAATAAAAAAAGAGGCCAAAGAAGCCCAAAAAAAATAAAAAAAATAAAAAAAGAGAGAAAATAGAAAAAATGAGAGAAAAAGAGAGAAGGGGCAATGTTACTATCCTTTTACCACACTTGTGCTTCAAAGTAGCACCATGTTCTTCATATAGAGAGTCTCTTGAGTTATCACTTTCATATACTAGTGGGAATTTTCATTATAGAACTTGGCTTGTATATTCCAACGATGGGCTTCCTCAAATGCCCTAGGTCTTCATGAGCAAGCAAGTTGGATGCACACCCACTTAGTTTCAGCTTGAGCTTTCATATACTTATAGCTCTAGTACATCCGTTGCATGGCAATGCCTACTCCTTGCATTAACATCAATCGATGGGCATCTCCATAGCTCATTGATTAGCCTCGTTGATGTGAGACTTTCTCCTTTTTTGTCTTCTCCACATAACCCCCATCATCATATTCTATTCCACCCATAGTGCTATGTCCATGGCTCGCGCTCATATATTGCGTGAAAGTTTATTGGTTTGAGATTTCTAAAGTATGAAACAATTCCTTGGCTTGTCATCGGGGTTGTGCATGATGAGAGCATTCTTGTGTGACGAAAATGGAGCATGACTAAACTATATGATTTTGTAGGGTTGAACTTTCTTTGGCCATGTTATTTTGTGATGACATAATTGCTTGGTTGGTATGCTTGAAGTATTATTGTTTTTATGTCAAAGGATAGATTATTGCTTTGAATCACTCGTGTCTTAATATTCATGCCATGATTAGACATATGATCAAGATTATGCTAGGTAGCATTCCACATCAAAAATTATCTTTTTTATCATTTACCTACTCGAGGACGAGCAGGAATTAAGCTTGGGACTAACATATTGATCCAGTGCCCAATGCCAGTTCCTGTCTATTGCATGTTTTTGGTTTCGCAGAATATCCATATCAAACGGAGTCCAAACGGGATAAAAACGGACGGAGATTTTTTTTGGAATATTTGGAGAATCTGGAAGAAAAATCAACGCGAACCAGTGTCCGAGGTGGGCACGAGGTAGGCCCCCCCCTAGGGCGCGCCCCTGACCCTCGTGACCCACCTGTAAGGCGGTTGAGGCCCTTCTTTGGCCGCAAGAAAGCTATTTTTTGGTAAAAAAAATCACGGCGAAGGTTTCAGTCCAATCGGAGTTACGGATCTCCATATATATACGAAACGGTGAAAGGGGACCAGAACAGAACGGAGAAACAGAGAGATAGATCCAATCTCGAAGGGGCTCTCGCCCCTCCCACGCCATGGGAGCCAAGGACCAGAGGGGAAACCCTTCTCCCATCTAGGGAGGAGGTCAAGGAAGAAGAAGAAGGGGGGCCCTGTCCCCCTTGCTTCCGGTGGCGCCTGAGCTGCCGGGCCATCATCATCACCGCCATCTTCACCAACAACTTCACCGCCATCATCACCAACTCTTCCCCCCTCTATGCAGCGGTGTAACCTCTCTCTTACCCTCAGTAATCTCTACTTAAAACATGGTGCTCAACGCTATATATTATTTCCCAATGATGTATGGCTATCCTATGATGTTTGAGTAGATCCGTTTTGTCCTAATGGCTATTTGATGATCAAGATTGGTTTGAGTTGCATGTTTTATTATTGGTGTTGTCCTATGGTGCTCTCTGTGTCACGCAAGCGTGAGGGATTCCAGTTGTAGGGTTTGCAATATGTTCATGATTTGCTTATGGTGGGTTGCGTGAGTGACAGAAGCACATACCCGAGTAAGTAAGTTGTTTGCGTATGGGATAAAGGGGACTTGATACTTTAATGCTATGGTTGGGTGTTACCTTAATGATCTTTAGTAGTTGCGGATGCTTGCTAGAGTTCCAATCATAAGTGCATATGGTCCAAGTAGAGAAAGTATGTTAGCTTATGCCTCTCCCTCTAATAAAATTGCAATAATGATTACCAGTCTAGTTATCGATTGCCTAGGGACAAAAAACTTTCTCGTGACAACAAGCTCTCTACTAAAACTAATTTAGTTGTGTCTTTATCTAAACAGCCCCTAGCTTTTATTTACGCGCTCTTTATTTTCTTGCAAACCTATCCAACAACACCTACAAAGTACTTCTAGTTTCATACTTGTTTTAGAGTAAAGCGAGCGTCAAGTGTGCGTAGAGTTGTATCGGTGGTCGATAGAACTTGAGGGAATATTTGTTCTACCTTTAGCTCCTCATTGGGTTCGACACTCTTACTTATAGAAAGAGGCTACAATTGATCCCCTATACTTGTGGGTTATCACGTTTGGACTCCGTTTGGTATTGATTTCCTGCGATGTAAAAAATATGCAGAAAACAACAACTGGCACTTGGCACTATGTCAATAGGTTAGTAAAAAAACGACTATAAAATGATTATAAAACATCCAAGAATGATAGCGTGGAACAATCAAAAATTATAGATACGTTGGAGACGTATCAGCATCCCCAAGCTTAATTCCTACTCGTCCTTGAGTAGGTAAATGACAAAAACAGAATTTTTGATGTGGAATGCTACCTAACATGTCATATCATATTCTTTTCTTTGTAGCATGGACATTTGGACTTTTATATTGTTCAAAGCAATAGCCTAGTTTTGACATGATAACTTAAATACTCAAGCATACCAACAAGCAACCATATTTTTCAAAATATCAATGCTAAAATAAGTTATCCCTAGCCCATCATGCTCAATCATTGATCCATTCATGAAACACACTCGCATATTAGCTACACCCAATGCTCAAGTACGACCATAGTGCCCCTAGTTGGGGCTTTTATTAGAGAAGATGGAGACTCAAATAAAAATAAATTTTTGCATAAAGTAAAAGAAAGGCCCTTCGCCGAGGGAATTAGGGATTTATAGAGGTGCCACAGCTCAAAGCAAAAATTGAGAGATAAAAACATTTTGAGAGGCATACTTTTCCCACCAACGAAAATGACTTAGAGTTCCCAACACTTTCCATGCTAGATATATCATAGGCGGTTCCCAAACAAAATTAAAGTTTATTCCTTTTTCCACCATACTTTCACTTTCCAAGGCTAACCGTATCCATGAGTGCCTTCCATACCAACACTTTCCAAGGAATTTATTATTTGACAACATAAAGTAAATTCATTTTTCATTTCGGGACTGGGCATCCCTAATACCTTTGCCTTACTCTCATGCAATGACAAGTGAATAAACACTCATCGTGAGAATAACACATCTAGCATGGAAAATATTAGCCACCCCTCACCGCCTCGCGAGCGGTACGAGCAGACAAAAGAGAAATTTATATTGAATATTAGAGATGGCACATACACATTTGCTTAGAACGGCAAAAGAATACGACATATAGGTAGGTATAGTGGACTCATGTGGCAAAATTGGTTTAAAGGATTTTGGATGCACAAGTAGTGATCATACTTAGTGCAAAATGAAGGCTAGCAAAAGATTGAGAAGCGACCAACCAAGAAACGAATAATCTCATAAGAGAGAATTAAGCATAATTAACACCAAATAATGCACCACAAGTAGGACATAATTTCATTGCATACCTATTGACTTCCGTGCTTGCATAGGGAATCACAAACCTTAACACTAATATTCTTACTGAAGCACAATTACTCATCAACATGACTCACATATCACATCATCATATCTCAAAACTATTACTAAGAATCAAGTTTATTTTGTCCAATGATCTTCATGAAAGTTTTTAATATATCCTTCTTGGATATCTATCACTTTGGAAATAATTTTCATGTGTTGCTTTTGATAAGCTCAAACAAATATAAGTGAAGATCATGAGAATAGAATTTCTTACTCTCAAATTAATTTAAGTGAAGCAAGAGAGAATTTGTTGAAATTTTTACTAACTCTCAAATAAATTTAAGTGAAGCAAGAGAGCATTTCTTCAAAAGCACTAAAGCACACCGTGCTCAAAAAGATATAAGTGGAGTACTAGAGCAAGTCCATAGCTCATAAAAATTTAAGTGAAGCATAGAGAGCAATTCTAGCAAGTCATGGCATAATTTTGGCTCTCTCAAATAGGTGTGTCCAGCAAGGAATAAAGAATAAAAACAAAAAAAAACAAGCAAATACTCATATCGTACAACACGCTCCAAGCAAAACACATAGTATGTGACGAATAAAAATATAGCTTCGAGTAAAATACCGATGGTTGTTAGAAGAAAGAGGGGATGCCACTCGGGGCATCCCCAAGCTTAGTTGCTTGCTTCTCTTTGGATAATAACTTGGCGTGCCATGTGCATCCCCAAGCTTAGGCTCTTCTTACTCCTGATTCCTCCATCCATCGTAAGATAACCCAAAACTTGAAAACTTCAATAACACAAAACTCAACAAAACCTTCATGAGATCCGTTAGTATAAGAAAGTAAATCACTACTATAAGTACTGTAGAAAATCAATTCATATTTTATTACTGCATTATATCTAATGTATTCCAACTTTTCTATGGCAAAAACACATCAAAGAAAACCATAGAATCATCAAAACAAGCACATAATGCAAACAAAACAGAACAGTCTGTAGTAATCTGGAAATTTCGAATACTCCTGAAACTCCAATAATCTTGAGAAATTAGAAAAACCTGAGCAGTTTTGTGTATTAATCTTCTGCAAAAATAATTCATATTTTATCGCGCTCTGGTTAGAAATGATAATTGTTTTCATGAGCGCAAAAGTTTCTGTTTTTCAGCAAGATCAAACAACTATCACCCAAGAAGATCCTAAAGGCTTTACTTGGCACAAACACTAATTAAAACAGAAAAAACACAATCATAACAGTAGCATAATTATGCTAACACTCCAGAACATAAAGCAAAAAGCAAACATAAATTTTATTCATTGTGTTGCCTCCCAACAAGCGCTATTGTTTTACGCCCTTATCTTGGCATAAAGCAAGGATCTAAGTTTTGTCATCTTTTTCCAACTCTTCAATCAAACACTTAGAATTCTTAAAAGATTTTTATAGCGACCCGACCTCAGACGGTCAAGCCTCTGTGTTTCTGTGCCGTCACGGATCAAGATGTCTTTGGCACACAGTACATCAATGTATATATCAAAGTGCAATCACATGTATAATTAACGCAAAACTGATATATACCTCATAAATCACAGCGGAAACAAATAGTCGTGTGTGGAGTCCCATCAACGCCATCGGCAGGTTGAGTGTAGACCGTAACCACAGATCGTAACTCTTACTCGTCGAAGAAAATCCTGCAACATGATACGTTGCAGCCGTAGGTCAAGACATTGAATGTACCGGCAAGATCACAACATGAGAAAACAGATGGTAAAGCTATACTATATGCAATTTGGCTTTGTGGATCTGGGTCTGAGTTTTGTTTATGTAAAAGCTGGTTTTATTTTCCCTACATCAATGGAATAAATGAAGTCTGTCTTTGTAGAGTTTTCTATCATGACATGGTTCCACCAACCGATGTCTCATAGCCCAAATTCATCATAAGTTGCCCACAATTAAGTTATCAGTCCGGTGTTGAGAGTTCCGAGATAGATCCAAGTCCAGAGGCTCAAGTTGTCCGTGAATCGGGACACGGCTAATCGATTAGGTTTTAACCCTCTGCAGAGGTTTGTACACTTTACCCGCAAGATTCGATCCCTCTTTTACGTTCTCGCACTTCAGGGTGTTTGAGAACAAGATGACCAAACATGGTCTTCAAGAGTTCCTCGACCACCGTCCGGTGCTCATCCAATCCTACCGTAGTTCTACATCTGCTAGCACCGCCCCAGCCAGTAGTCACAACTAAGGTCAACCAAGCCAGAGCCCATAGTGACTTGCGGTTGCACAGTAAGCTTCCGAGCATGAAGTATTCTTCCGCCTCTTTGAGTCTGGGTGAAGCTTTCCGCAAGATGTCATGGCGCTTCTCCATGCATCCCGGCCAACCACTGGATTCTCCAGGTGCCCGTCAACCATCCTTCACCCAAAGAGTGTGTATTGAATTCTTGTCTCGAGTCTTGAAGTCTTGAGGTCTTGAAGATGCAGTCCTTGCAGATTCCATCATGGAGTTGTCGTCATTGACGTAGATCCTCCATTCTCACACCACTCTCGAGCACTCATACCAACCCCGTCTACTATAGCGTAGCATTAAAATAAATAACGTCCCGGGCTTGGTTACAGGGTGATGGGTTCCTACCTCATGCATACTACTCAACTACAAGGATTCAATAACACTACTGAGGGGTGGTTGCAAAGATGCCACTAAATGCAATAAAACATAGGTATGAAAGCATGGTCAAAGTGAACTTGCCTAGTAATACTTGATGAAGATAACAACGCTGTCAGAAAATGACTTGGTAGAACTAATCGTCACTCCGTTGAAAATCTATATAGTCAAACATAGCATTCACATAAGCAAACATCCTAGCAAACAATTTTAGCACTCGAAATAACAATCAAAACAGCAAGGAAAATCGATAATAAAACTCAAACAAAATCAAAAGAAACTTCAAATAAAACTACAAAGAAAAACTACTAACGAAGATCTATGACTTTGCTACAAACATCTAATATAGTTTTGCCGTAAGTAAAAACTTAACAACAATTAAAATAATAAACTAATAAATTAACAGAAAATAAAATGTAAAATAACTAATTTAACAGAAAGTATTTTTTCCATAAAATTTTATTTGCAAAAAGAAACAAATAAAAAGCTTTTATAAAACTCTAACTATGACCTATAGAAGGTTTCATACAAAACTAAGGAAAATAATTTTTTTAAATAAAAATAAATTTTCTACTGTTCTCTAACAGAAACACAACTAATTTTGTCAAAAGTGACAAAAAGAAATAATTTAAAACTAATAAAAACAATAAAGAAAAAGCTAAAACAGAACTAATATTAAAACAATACTGTTTTGCTAAAAACCTAATTGAAATTAACCTGAAAATAAAATACTAAATACTACTGGATAAACAAAGGTCCTAGAGACCAGGAGCAAAAAGAATCGGTCGAAAATAATATTCCTAACTCAAAATATCTCAAATCTAGTGATTTGAGAAAATTCATACAAACACAAATTTAAACTGCTCAAATATGAAATACAATTGGACTAACATAAACTACATAAAATTTGTGATCCAAGGCAGTTGGAATCACTCACAAATACCTCGTAGATAATTAACTATGGATTTTACAAGATTGAAACTATTCTGAAAAAAAAAACAGAACGAAAAAAAAAGTAGGTCGGGATTTACTGTAGCAGTTCCGATGATGGGGTTCTGGTGGAGCTCCGGCGACGTCCTCCGGTGGCCCTCTGGCGTCGGGGAAGGGACGGTAGGGTCGGTGGGTGGCTAGGATGGCCGGAGGTGGTGGGGCGGGGCGACAATGGCGGCGGTGGTCCGGCGAACTCCGGTGAGGCGGCGCAGCGACATGGGGTGAGGAGAGGAGAGGAGAGGAGAGGTGTTGATTTGATGTGCTAGAGGGGGGGGGGTGCTTGGGTTTTATATTGGGGAGGGGAGGGTTTTGCTTGGGGTAGGGGACAAGAAATAGATTAGGATTAGGAAACAAAAGGGAAAAGATCTAGAAACAAATTGGAATAAACGAAACGAGATCAAATCCTACTAGTATTAGGAAAAAGGAGCGGTGCTCCTGGCTCCCCTGATGCGCACGCTGATGGTGGCCGACCCGGTGGCAAATGGCGGCTTGGGCCTTTGGCCCAAGGCGCTGCGGATTTTTTTTATTTTATATATAAACATTTTTTTCCAAAAAAACAAAATAAGAAGAAAGCAAAATAAATAAAAATAATATATAGGCATATAATATATCAAAATTTTCAGAAAAAGATTTTCTACATGATGAACATTATTCTAATGTCAAATAAAATTCACACAAATTCAAATAAAGCAAAGATTGCTTCTGGTCCAATAAAATCCAACAAAAATCATTTTAAAAATATCAAAATGAATTCAAATTTATTTCTCTCCATTTTTCTGAGGTAGGGAATCATGTTACCCTATTTTCCATATATTTTATTTTTGGAGAAAAATAATTTGAATAAAACTCAAATAACTCCAAATTGAAAAATAATTCAAAGAAACTTTGAATTTAATTCTTTGAAACTCCCAACTCATATTTCATATGTTTTAAAGAAGTCATTTTATCTTCTCTCGTGAAAATCATTGAGTTGCATAAAGTTTCAGAATTGGAAATATTTTCCAAATGAAACTCAAATATTTTCAACACCCCTTGTCATTTAAATAAATGGAAGAAGTCATGTCATCTTCTCTCGAGGGTTTCATGATGAAAAGAATTTGAATTCACGAAAAGCATAAAAGCAAAAATGAAAGTTTGGGAAAGTCCTTTTATTCCCTCTCATTTAACTTTCAAATAGTTTCGAATTCACTCACTTTCAGTCAATCAATCAAGCAATCAATCAAAACTATCTATTTGTTTATAACATTCCAAAATTTAGAATTTTGGGATGTTACAATTTTCCATGACAATACTCCTAGGAACAAATTTAAAGAATTCATTCTTGCCAAAGCGATCTCTTATAACTTCAGCAAAATACGGGTGAATACTAATCATCTTATGATCATATTTACTATTATTACTAGAAGTTGCACCCTTGCTCTTAGTAACTTGAGTAGTCTTGCCAATCTTTACGGGAGTTTTCTCAATAATTTTAGCGAAGCAAAAGCAGTGCTCAAATTACTAAAGATTTCTTCCAGTTTATCAATCCGAGACGGACTTTCTTAATTCTTTCATGAATTACGGTTCCCTTTTCTTTTAACAACTTAAAAACTTCTCCCGCTTTTGACCCAATTTTAGTAGCAAAATTATGCATCTTTTTATCCAAGTTTTCAATATGCTCTTCAGTAAGAATTTTCTTTTCAATAGCATCTAATATTTCCATAACATGCTCAAGAGTCAAAGTTGTTTCATTAATCATAAGAGGTGGTGAGCCTACTAAATTTCCCATAGCATTAAAAGCATCAAGAGAGGGACACATCAAGAAATTTCCACCGGTAATCGTATCAAGGACGAATCTATAGCAAGTGGTGATGCCCACACAAAAACAACAAAGAAGAACAACAGAAGATTGCTTATGGACATATCTATTATGAGCATTGCAAATTCTATACTAAGCATCTTTTATGGAGTGCACACAATAGAGGAAGACCTATCCATGATGATAATAATGGCAAACAAGATTGCACACAAAAACAGATCCGGCAAGAAAACGGTGAATGAAAAAGAGGGCGAATAAAAATGACAACTTTTTGTGAAGTGGGAGAGGAAAACAAGAGGCAAATGGCAAATAATGTAAATTACGAGGAGATGAGATTTTGATTAGGAACCTGGAAGATGTTGAAGATCCTCCCCGGCAACGGTGCTAGAAATTCCTTTTGATGCGGCTTGAAGCTACGTCGGTATCTCCCAAAAGAGGAAGGCATGATGCAGCACAACAGCGGTAGGTATTTTCCTCAGTGATGAAACCAAGGTTAGAGAAGCAGTAGTGTAGCAATCTAACCTCCGACGGTCAAATCTCTGTGTTCAGTGTCATCCCTGGATCGGTAATGCTGACACACACAATACTTGAATGGATTTATAACAGAGTAGCAATCACACACTTATTACATCGAATGTCTCAAAAGAGAACTTATTACAATAAATATGGCTTAAGACCATCTAAATAAGATAACAGTGGAAGGCTTGGAAGATAAAGTGAGACCATCAACTCCAACGGCATAGCTGAGTGCATGACAACCGACCTAGCGCACCTTACTCCTCGTGTGAAAAGTCTGCAACATGATATGTTGTAGCCCGAAACGGGTCAGCACATGGAATATGCTGGCAAAGTAACATAGTAGAGCAGTGAACAGACAAATGCTATCACTAAATGCGTATATGGCTGGTGGAGGCTCTATGGTTATAATGTTTTGCGAAAAGCCAGTTTTTTCCTACAACAAAGGAATATGCTTTATTTAACTATCATGGTGGTTCAAACATCATTGAGAAGGTTCCTCCAACTCAATCCCAATTAAAGTAGTCATTATTGTCCCAACAAATTAATTTAGAGTGATGAGATCAAACCAATAATTCAAGTACCAGATACTCAAGATGTCCATAACCGGGGACACGACTAACCATGATTAGTTTATACACTCACAGAGGTTTGCGCACTTCTCCCCACAAGACTCGATCTCCTCCGTTGGATTTCTCGCACTACATGGTGTTTGAGAAACGGATGACCGAGACACAGTCTTTCCGAAGCATTAACTCTTTACTCTGGGTAGACAGTTACACCTACTTTCCCCTACATCTGCTAGCCTACCACTGAAAGAGGTCATACAACATACTCAACTATGCCAGAGCCCATAATGGCTTGTGGCTGCACACGGAAGTTTCTAGCATGAATAATCTTATGATCCCTTTGAGCCTGGGTGGCGACATGTGGGATGATCACACGGGTACTCTGGGATATCCTAGGACAACACTGGATTCTCTAGGTGCCCACAAGCAATCCACCCAGATGTGTATTAAAGTTGCCACCTTAAGTTGAACCATTAATTTAACAAACTCACATCTGTCATGGATACATGTGACGCCCCCGATTCAATCGTACACTAATCATACACGCAAACGTGTACGATCAAGATCAGGGACTCACGGGAAGATATCACAACACAACTCTAAAATAAAATAAGTCATACAAGCATCATAATACAAGCCGGGGGCCTCGAGGGCTCGAATACAAGTGCTCGATCATAGACGAGTCAGCGGAAGCAATAATATCTGAGTACGTACATAAGTTAAACAAGTTTGCCTTAAGAAGGCTAGCACAAACCGGGATACAGATCGAAGAGGCGCAGGCCTCCCGCCTGGGATCCTCCTAAACTACTCCCCGGCCGTCGTCGGGCTGCACGTAGTAGTAGGCACCTCCGGTAGTAGTCGCCATCGACGGTGGCGTCGCTCCTGGGCTCCATCGTCTGGTCGCAGCAATCGAGTAAAGAAAGGGGGAAAAGGGGGAACAAGGCAACCGTGAGTACTCATCCAAAGTACTCGCAAGCAAGGAGCTACACTACATATGCATGGATATATGTGTAAAGGGCCATATCAGTGGACTGAACTGAAGAATGCCAGAATAAGAGGGGGATAGCTAATCCTGTCGAAGACTACGCTTCTGGCAGCCTCCATCTTGCAACATGTAGAAGAGAGCAGACTGAAGTCGTCCAAGTAGCATCGCATAGCATAATCCTACCCGGCGATCCCCTCCTCGTAACCCTGAGTGAGAGCGACCACCGGGTTGTATCTGGCACTTGGAAGGGTGTGTTTTATTTAGTATCCGGTTCTAGTTGTCATAAGGTCAAGGTACAACTCCAAGTCATCCTGTTACCAAAGATCACGGCTATTCAATAGATTAACTTCACTGCAGGGTGCACCACATAACCCAACACGCTTGATCCCATTTGGCCGGACACACTTTTCTCGGGTCATGCCCGCCGCTGAAGATCAACACGTCGCAGCCCCACCTAGGCACAACAGAGAGGCCAAGACGCCGGGTTCTAAACCTAAACGCACAGGGTTCAGGCCCATCGCCTCTTAGCACACCTGACGCTGCAAGGGCGGCCAAAGCGTAATCCAGCCCCTTAATACAAGAGCAGGCTTACGTTCCAATCCGTGCGCCCGCCGCCGGGCCGGCGCCACGAAGGCTTCGGTGATACCGACGCCGGATACCCATAACTACTCCCGTAGATGGTTAGTGCGTATAGACCAAATGGCCGGACTCGGATCAAATACCCGGATCTCGTTAAACGTGTTAAGTATCATGAACGCCGACCAGGGCCAGCCCACCTCTCTCCTAGGTGGTCTCAACCTGCCTGTCGCTCCGCCACAAAGTAACAGCTTGGGGGCCGTCGAACCCAGGCCCACCTCTACCGGGATGGAGCCACCTGTCCTTTCAGCCCCCATCTCCTAACAAAGTATCACGAGTAATGTAATAGTGTAAAGTATATAGTATATGCCCGTGATCACCTCCCAAGTGATCACAGCCCAAGAGTATAGCATGGCGTACGGACAAGAGTGTAGGGCCACCGATGGAACACTAGCATCCTATACTAAGCGATAGGATAGCGGTAAAGGTAACAACAGAGTAGCAAGGACAAAGCTATGCAAAGAAGATAGGATTAACTTAAAGCAAGAACATGCTACACTACTCCAATGCAAGCAGTATAGAGAAGAGTAGGCGATATCCGGTGATCAAAGGGGCTTGCACAGTTGCTCGGGCAAGAGAAGGGTTCGTCGTCGATGTAGTCGCATTTTCGGTGGCATCGGCCACGGTCTCGGGGTCTACCGGGGAAGAAGAGGGGGGGGGGAGAAACAGTAAATATGGAGCCAACAAAGTATCACAAACATAACGAGGCAATACGCGATGCTAGGTGTGCCCTAACGCGGTAGTAGGTGATAACGACGAAGGGGGGAAACATCCGGGAAAGTATCCCCGGTGTTTCTCGTTTTCGGACAGACGGACCGGAGGGGGAAAGTTGCGAGTTCGATAGGTTAGGGGTGTGTGGCGGACGAACGGACTGCGTATCCGGATTCGTCTCGTCGTTTTGAGCAACTTTCATGTTGAAAATAATTTAATCCGAGTTACGGATTAAAAGTTATGATTTTCCAAAGATTTTATTAATTTCTGGAATTTAATTAATTCTTTAAATTAATTCGAAAAATGGATTAATGACATCAGCATGAGGTCATGCTGAAGTCAGCAGTCAATAGAGGTGTTGACTGGTCAACTAACGTGTGGGTCCCGTTCGTCATTGACTGTTTAGTCTAATTAGGGTTTAAGTAATCTAATTACTGTTTAATTAAACTAACTAGTTAATTAAATTAACTATATATGATTAATTAATTAATTATTTTAATTAATTAATTATTTATTTATTTTCTATTTTTTTAAACGTTCTGGGGGCTGGGCCCCACGTGTCATTCGGCCAGGGGGCCGGCGCGGTTTGCGGAGTCTTGGAGTGCGGGCATAGCTCGAACGGGCGCTGCGAGAGGGCACGAGGCGCCAAGACGACGCACGCATGCCGGGCGGGCGGCGGGCGCCCCCGGGCGAGCCAAGAAAGCGCACGAGCGCCGGCAGAGACGTGGGCGCAAATTAACGCCAGCCGGGCGACGCCAGAGAGGGCGAGGCCATGGCCGAGGCGGCCAAGGTGGGAGGTGGTGGTGCAAGGCGGGGCCGAAGGCCAGCCACAGCGGCCGAGCGGCAAGCTGCGGTGGCTCACAGTGGGCCGGTCGGGGAGGGCAGCGGGCTCGGGGTGGATGGCGAGGCGAGGGGACGGAGGAGCACGGCGTCGGGCGGCCGCCACTGGCGCTGGGTCGGGGAACGGATCGGGCGGCGAAAGGCCGGGCGCCAGAGAGGAGGCGGTTAGTCGACGGGGTCGCCCATGCCGAGGCCGGGCGCCAAGGCCGAGGCGGGCATCGCGAGGGAGAGGAGGGCGGAGGAGTCCGGGAGGGCGGCGCGGGCGCCGGTGGCGGCTCACATCGGGCGCGAAAGGCAGCCAGGTGGGACTCCGTGGCAAGGGATCGGCGCGAGGGGGCTCAACACGATGGAGAACGAGAGGGAGTGGTGGGGTTCATGCGGGCGACGGGATGGGTGTCGTGGTTGCTCCCTCGATCCAGATCTGGATCGGGCAAGGCGAGAGCGGCGTGGGGGGGTGGCGGTGAGTGTGAGCGAGTGGGATGGGGGACAGTGCGCTCGGGGTGGTTAGGGTTTGGGGTAGGTTATGGAGGAGTGGCCGGTTGGGCCGGCCTTTTTGGCCGCAAGGCCATCTGGGCCGTGGCCCAAATGAGGGGGTGTTCTCCTTTTTTTTGTTTTGTTTTGTTTTCTATCTTTGCATTTTCTTTTACTATTACTTTTCTGTTTAAATTCATTTAAAAGTATTTAGGCATTTCATAAAAATGTGTTTACTTCACCATAATTACCAATGCAATAATTGACATAGCCCGAACATTTTTGTTTTAATATTTGAAGACTTTTGTCGTTTGACTTATTTAGGATTTAAACTTGAAATGGTTTTGAATTAACCCGAGATTAATTACAGTGACAAAGGTGACGGGGCACCATTAACGTGAGATTGTTGTAGCATGATTATCCTGGCGTCACAATTCTCCTCCACTACAAGAAATCTCGTCCCGAGATTTAAGCGATGGAGTAAGGGGAAAGTGCTGGTAGCGAAAACCTAACGAGTCTTCTCGGTCTTGGCTGCCCTTTCAAAAAGGTTGATCCCTTTCGTTGATGTCTTCGTTTCTCTGCTTCAAGTCACCATGATCAAGTCGTCATCCTTTCTTCGGGATCTCCATCGTACTTAGGAAAAGAGTAAGGGGTAGCTTCAAAAGGTCAGACCTCTACAAGGTTGACTATCTAGCAGATAACTCAGGGAATGTGGTAGAAAGTAACTCTCGAATAGATTCTTAAGAAAATATTGAGAGCAAGTAATGAGGTTTCATGGGAAGTTTCGAGCGTGCAGGCAATCGATCGATGCCTGAAACGAAGTGTTGAAGGGGTTTAGAGCAATGTGAATAAGCATTGCATCAGATACCAGAATAGATCATCAAGCAGGCGGCCCGTGAATTACTTACAAAGTCAAGTGCGAGGAATAACTTTGACAACAGGGTGTATAGGGGAGTCAGGTTTCGATCCTGTGGAACTGTTGGTTATGGGCCCACCATGTGGGTTAAAGGTAGGAAGGGGGGGCTGACATCTTGCACGGTCACAATAGCAAGGCATGCCAGGGGGTAGCCTGTTAGTTATGTCGGCAACAACATCGATACCAAGGGCGAGGGACGAAGAGAACCATTTTCCTGCTCGTTGAACGAGGCGGACCAATAGGCAAAGTTCCCGTCCATCGGTGGTTACCGAAATGTCATCAACAATAGTAACAGGGTCTGACTGATAAGGTGGTACACCGAGGCGTTTTCGTAAGCAAGAAAATATTACTGCTTAGATCATATAAACCTCAAGAAAGGTTAAAATAAACAATGGAAAGGATAATATGATTATCAAATTAATCAGAACAATGGAAAGGAAAATGTGTTTAAACACATATATCAGGGGTATATCCTCCCCAAAGTCAAGCAGAGGATGATATCCAAGACAGGATATAAAGTAGAAAACCATTTAGGTAAGGGGGGAGGAATCTCATGATATTACCCATACAACGGTGTTAGGATAAATGATAAATAAAATTTAGCATCGTGCTTCAAATGTTCCTGTTGAAAATCGGAGTACCATTGACATGCTTCGAGATAGCATTGACATGGTCTTCGTGTGAAGATCAGACTTTGGAAACACAAAGGATCCATCAGAATAACTTGTAGAATAATTCTTACAATTTCCTCGTGGAAGAATGGATAACCTTGCTAAAAAGGAAACATTAACAATAGGTCCTCCGCCGGTGAGCTAGGCATGACATCACCTTACCGAGAGATATATAGACCAATGTTAAAACTCTTGGAAATATGTTTCAACCACCATATCTGACCAGGATTCAGATCTGATTGGTGTCAGGATACCTCAGACTCAGGATGCCTGAGATGAAAAGGTGCAACACCAACTGACGAGATGACAATGTAAGATTCTCGGGAAATGACTATGGGAGTGAGTTCCGAGACAAGGGTTCATCATCATTAAACCAAGGAGAGGATGAGGAGGTGGCTGATGGAATCAGCGGCAATTCATCGAGATTAATAAAAGATGGATTCCCACAATAATGTGAACAAGAAGATGACACTTGTCAATTCAAATGTTATAATGTTGTATGCTCTAGGGAAACATACACCATCAATCATTAGTTGAAAGGTGTGCCCGAAATATGACCTTAGGCAGCAAGATCAATGTTAGAGTGATGATTCAATAATCAACGTTCTAAGAACGAATCGTCGATCGTTAACTTCAAAGCAATAGGGTTGCTAGAAGTACGTAACTCAAACAGCATCTATTGGTATGCCGGTTAAAAACAACACGGGACCAAGGAAGAATGGTGATGGTGAGAAGGATCACCATACCAAGAATTCTTAAGAGGTGGTGTAATTCTCACAACATTCTTGTCATCAAAGATGGTAATACTCCAAGGTAAAGAACAAATTCTGGATAGCAAGGAAATCAAGGTACAACACAAAATGTGAACAAGTTTGTGTTGGGGGGGGAGGCAAGAATGTTGCCGATGATAACACAAATCATCGAGGGACAAGGATGGTATTTCCCATCATGAATTGAATTCATATCCTGGAAGAGCTCGGAATGATGATGATGATCACGACACATTTGTCGAGAGATTTCACGAAGTTGTAATCGATCGACGATGACATCAAGTCAAACGAATGATGAAGCGGAAGGTTATTGGAACCACGAGTAGGACACAAACTCGAGATCAAGTTTGTTGTTCAAGATGGAACGATAAGACAAGGAAATCGACGTAAGCTTAGCTCAATCGTCGAAAGTTGTGCTCCTGGGATAAGGACCAGGTAGCACAGTTAAAATCTGCATGACAAGGATATAGCCAAACAGGCTAGGAATGACGTGATTGAGTTCAAACTCATAAGTAATGAAGGTTACCAAGATTTGCTTAATCGCGATGCGGACTCGAGTCAGTTATCGGTGTCTTTGAGTGTTAAATAACTCGAGCCCGTGAAAATTGGAATCAATGAGAATGTAGCACTTGATGAAGAACTCATAAGAAGTTATGCAGTTCCATGATAATCTCGAGATACCAGGGGGTAATACTCGATGACAGATCAAAGTAGAAGTTGGACTGGGGCATTGCTCTGCAGAAGACAAGTGCTTAAACTTGCACGAGAAATGGTATTTAAAGGAGAACATGGTCGGAAACCACGATCGTAAATGATCAAATCCCAGATATAAGATGAACTTATACCAAGGGAGTAGTTATTATTTCAAGAAGCTTCCATGATAGGATCTACATCGTGTCCATGGGCATGAACACAAAGGTTCAAGGTCGACTCCCACTTCTTTAATGCATAACCTTTCATTCACTTCTCGCCTTCAACGAAATTGTGTGTTGAAATTTTATCTGACATAACACTAGTAGAGTATGATTGACAAAGCAGAGGATACAATTTACCAAAGGCGGTATATATCCTACGAAAGGCTCACAAGGTTATTGAATATGAAGGACGTTGTCGGATAAAATCCAACAAAGGATCTGGTGGTCCACAAGGGATCTGACGTGAGCATCGGTACTCAACTAGAGGAAGAGGAATGCAAGGAGATCAGATTATAGAAACAACTGACTAACTCAAATGCAAAGGAATTATGATTTCCAAATCAAGGGATCAGAAGCAATGCTCTGATTAAGGATGGATAAGATGAATAGACTTAGGGGTATAATCGACGGCAATTTGATTGGTCGATAGCCAGCTCATGTTTAAAATGACGTCTGAGCCGGAAGGATGAATTCTAGGATCTGTTTGAGGATTGCGAGCATTCGCAACAAATCGAATCAATGGACTCAAAATGATAATGACAATGGATGCCAACAAGATTACTAGACTTATGGGATTAACCATAATGCAAGTAATCAAGAATTTCAAGAGCAATAGGATGCTCGTGATTTTCTAAGATCGAATGGTTTTTCGAGGTTTGGTGACTACATGAATCAACTGGGGATGAGCGGATATTCGGTAAGTGCGAGAAATTATCCGTAGGGGTATTCATGTAGCAAAGAACTGCAAGGCAATAGGCGCAAAGTATTCTCGGAACATTAGAGAGAATTTCGGGGTATCTTGTAATAACAAGATTAACTGGGAATAAAAGTAAGAACGACAGGCGTAAGTATTTATCCATAGGGATGTTTCAGTGGTAGGGAATTACAAAAGCGACAGGCACAAGGTCTCGAGAGAATATCGGAGAGTATCTTCAAATTCTTCCGTTCACGGAGCAATCACCGTAGTGAGGGGTTCTCCGGGAGGAAGTAGTAACGAGATCCTAAAGTTAGATTTTAGTAAAAATCGTTTGACCCGAATAGAAGAGAGTTCAGAATCCCAGAGTAAAGATCGAGGAGTAAAAGATCCTAATACCACCCAATGGCGACGTGGGCCCATGGGCCGCACAACCATGTTAGTAAAAGTTTTCCAATGTCTAGACTCAACTTCGGCCAAGGAGTTGGAAAGGGGGATTCCTACAGGCAGTCGGCTCTGATACCAACTTGTGACGCCCCCGATTCAATCATACACTAATGATACACGCAAACTTGTACGATCAAGATCAGGGACTCACGGGAAGATATCACAACACAACTCTAAAATAAAATAAGTCATAAAAGCATCATAATACAAGTCAGGGGCCTCGAGGGCTCGAATACAAGTGCTCGATCATAGACGAGTCAGCGGAAGCAACAATATCTGAGTACAGACATAAGTTAAACAAGTTTGCCTTAAGAAGGCTAGCACAAACCGGGATACTGAGATCGAAGAGGCGCATGCCTCCTGCCTCGATCCTCCTAAACTACTCCCTGGCCGTCGTCGGCCGGGCTGCACATAGTAGTAGGCACCTCCGGGTAGTAGTCGCCATCGGCCGGTGGCGTCGCTCCTGGGCTCCATCGTGCAGTCACAAAGCAATCGAGTAAAGAAAGGGGGAAAAGGGAACAAGGCAACCGTGAGTACTCATCCAAAGTACTGCAAAGCAAGGAGCTACACTACATATGCATGGATATATGTGTAAAGGGCCATATCAAGGACCGAATCAAGAATGCCGTAATAAGAGGGGGATAGCTAATCCCGTCAAGACTACGCTTACGGCAGCCTCCATCTTGCAACATGTAGAAGAGAGCAGATCAAGTCGCCCAAGTAGCATCGCATAGCATAATCCTACCCGGCGATCCCTCCTCGTAACCCTGAGTGAGAGCGACCACCGGGTTGTATCTGGCACTTGGAAGGGTGTGTTTTATTTAGTATCCGGTTCTAGTTGTCATAAGGTCAAGGTACAACTCCAAGTCATCCTGTTACCAAAGATCACGGCTATTTGAATAGATTAACTTCCCTGCAGGGGTGCACCACATAACCCAACACGCTTGATCCCATTTGGCCGGACACACTTTTCTGGGTCATGCCCGGCCGCGGAAGATCAACACGTCGCAACCCCACCTAGGCACAACAGAGAGGCCAGCACGCCGGTCTAAACCTAAGCGCACAGGGGTCTGGGCCCATCGCCCTTAGCACACCAAGACGCTATGTAGGGCGGCCGAAGCGTAACTAGCCCCTTAATACAAGAGCGAACTTACGTTCCAATCCGGTAGCGCGCCGCTCGATCGATGGCGTCCACGAAGGCTTCGGCTAATACCACGACGCCGGGATACCCATAACTACTCCCTGTAGATGGTTAGTGCGTATAGACCAAATGGCCGCACTCGGATCAAAGACCCAGATCTCGTTAAACGTGTTAAGTATCCGTGAACGCCGACCAGGGCCAGGCCCACCTCTCTCCTAGGTGGTCTCAACCTGCCCTGTCGCTCCGCCACAAAGTAATAGTTGGGGGCCGTCGGGAACCCAGGCCCACCTCTACCGGGATGGAGCCACCTGTCCTTTCAAATTTCATCTCCTAACAATATCACAGGTAATGTAATAGTGTAAAGTATATAGTATATGCCCGTGATCACCTCCCGAAGTGATCACAGCCCAGTAGTATAGCATGGCAGACGGACAAGAGAAAATAAATAAATAATTAATTAATTAAAACAATTAATTAATTAATCATATTTAGTTAATTTAATTAACTAGTTAGTTTAATTAAACAGTAATTAGATTACTTAAACCCTAATTAGACTAAACAGTCAATGACGAACGGGACCCACACGTCAGTTGACCAGTCAACACCTCTGTTGATCTGCCGACTTCAAAGATGACCTCATGCTGATGTCATTAATCCATTTTTCGAATTAATTTAAATAATTAATTAAATTCCAGAAATTAATAAAATCTTTAGAAAATCATAACTTTTAATCCGTAACTCGGATTAAATTATTTTCAACATGAAAGTTGCTCAAAACGACGAGACGAATCCGGATATGCAGTCCGTTCGTCCGCCACACACCCCTAACCTATCGAACTCGCAACTTTCCCCCTCCGGTCCATCTGTCCGAAAACGCGAAACTCCGGGGATACTTTCCCGGATGTTTCCCCCTTCGTCGGTATCACCTACTACCGCGTTAGGGCACATCTAGCACCGCGTATTGCCTCGTTATGTTTGTGATACTTTGTTGGCTCAGATTTCTTGTTTCTCCCCTCTTCTTCCCAGTGAGACCCCGAGACCGACGCTGATGCCACTGAGTACGACTACATCGACGATTTAACCCTTCTCTTGCCAGAGCAACCAGCAAGCCCCCTTTGATCACCGGATATCGCCTACTCTTCTCTATACCGCTTGCATTAGAGTAGTGTAGCATGTTATCGCTTTCAGCTTAATCCTATCTTTGTTGCATAGCCTGTCCTTGCTACTACTTTGTTGTTATCTTTACCTGCTTTCCTACTTCTTAGTATTGGATGCTAGTGTTCCATCAATGGCCCTACACTCTTGTCCGTCTGCCATGCTATACTACTGGGCTGTGATCACTTCGGGAGGTGATCACGGGCATATACTATATACTTTACACTATTACATTACATGTGATACTGTTCGGAGATGGGGGCTGAAAGGACAGGTGGCTCCATTAACGTGAGATTGTTGTAGCATGATTATCCGGGCGTCACAATACACTCAAACCCAATCCACGTCTACGAGCGTAGCATGACAATATAAGGATAGCGTAGAAGTAACTCCCAGGGTTTGATACTAAACAGGGCAATAGGTTCTACCTCATCAACTACTTCCCAAAACCCACAAGTTAATCACATCCTAATCATGCAGTGTTTGAGGATTGTAACTAATGCATAGAAACTGGGTATGAAAAGAGTATGATCAATGTGTTACTTGCCTTGCTGACGATCTACAAATCCTAAAGACTCGTAGTAGCACGCTTCGCACTCCGGGAATTCTATTGCAAATAAACAATATGATACATAAGCAATCAAGCAAAGATGCACGGACAAAACTCAAATAAGAAGATCCAATCTGAAAACTCAACAGAAGAGATTCGATTTGCAAAAATAATCAAATCAAACGGAGCAACGAAACTCAAACTACGAAAGAAACAAGATCCGTTTACTAATCTGGACTAAAGTCAAATTTTACAGTACCAAATTCTTGTTCAAGTTGGTTAAACAGAAAGAGGGCTTCGAGATGAGGATCTAGGCGCTTGTTTCACCTAATTTGGATAAATGAGCGAAAAGATAAACTAAAACAAAGATTAGGGCAGAAATCGTGATCGAAAATAATCGCAGAAAAACCCTGGAAAATAAAACGAGACGAACAGGCTAACGAACGAACGCTCGCTGTCTGCGGCTAACTGATGAAAAGCGTTCGTTAAAACAAACGTACGGACGAATGTCCGCTAAATAATAAATCGACAGAAAACCGAACCGAAATCTAAAAAAATGAATCGAGGGTTTACTTAAAAAAACCGACCGGTTTTTCCGAGAAAAATAGGACGGCGGTGGCTACCTCGGCGGCGGTGGCGGGGCGACGGGGTGGCTACGGCGAACGGCTGCGGGCGCAGTGGTGGCGGCGGGCGACGGGTGGCGACGGCGCGGCGGCGTGCACGCGGATCGAGGCGGTGGCGCGGCTGGCTAGGGTTTGCGCGGCTGGGTCAAGTGGCGGGTCGGGCCGCGGCTTATAAAGCCTGGCTGGCAAAGAACCGGATCGGGCACGACCCGGTTAGGTCAGTGCACTTTTTTTTAAATAATCCTGACGCGGAAAAACAAATAAAAGAAATACTAAATAGAGTCCAAAAATCCTGAAATAAATTGTCACGGTCCTCCAATAATATTGCGGACAAAGTGAACATTTATATGGGCCTCTAATGCAATTTTGAAAAATGCAGATTTTTTCCTAATTAAAATAAAATAGCAATAAAAGTCCAAAAAGAATTAATTGTTTGATTTTAATATTTTTCCTCCAATATTCCCTTTATTTTGGAGAAGTCATATTATCTCCTCTCATATATTTTAATATGAAATATTTTCGGAGAGAAAAATAATTAAAACCAAAGTGATCCTTGTTTTGATATTGATAAAATTCAAATATAAAAAACATGAAATCCCCAATTCTCTTCGTGGGTCCTTGAGTAGCTTAGAATTTCGAGGATCGCAAAGCAAAATGCAGTAAAATATGATATGCATGAATAACCTATGTATGACATTCCAAATTGAAAATTTGAGTTGTTACAAACCTGCCCCCTTAAGATGAATCTCGTCCTCGAGATTCGGGTTTGCTAGAAAATAGGTGTGGGTGGTCTTTGCGTAGATCATCCTCTCGTTCCCACGTGGCTTCATCCTCGGTATGGTGGCTCCACTGAACTTTGCAAAACTTGATAACCTTACTGCGTGTAACTCGGCTGGCAAACTCGAGAATCTTGACAGGTTTCTCCTCATAGGTCAAATCACTATCCAACTGAATTGCTTCCAGGGGCACTGTATCTCTCAGAGGAATATCGGCCATCTCTGCATGGCACTTCTTCAACTGGGAAATGTGAAACACATCATGAACTCCTGACAGTCTCTCGGGTAACTCCAACTTGTAGGCAACCTCTCCCGTGCGTTCCAAAACACGGTACAGTCCTACAAATCTCGGGGCTAACTTTCCCTTAACTCCAAAACGTTTAACTCCTCGCAGTGGTGACACACGGAGATATGCCCTGTCTCCGATTTCATAGACTACCTCCTTGCATTTTGAGTCTGCATAGCTCTTCTGTCTGGACTGAGCAACCTTCAGTCTACCTCAAATCAGTTTAACCTTCTCTTAGGACTCCTCAATAAAATCCGGTCCAAAGAACTGGCGGTCTCCAACTTCATCCCACATGAACGATGCTCGGCATCTTCTTCCATACAAGGCTTCGAACGGTGCCATCTTCAAACTGGCCTGGTAGTTGTTGTTGTACGAGAACTCCGCGTAGGGCAAGTTGTCATCCCAACTAGATCCATAATCTAGCGCACAAGCTCTCAACATGTCCTCCAGAATCTTATTGACTCTCTCGATCTGTCCATCCGTCTGCGGATGAAAGGTTGTACTGAACTCTAGCCTGGTTCCCAAAGTCTGGTGCAGCTGGCGCCAAAACTTAGAAGTAAACTGTGTTCCTCTATCTGATATGATGGTTCTCGGAACTCCGTGCAGACATACGATCCTGGTCATATATATCTTGGGCGACTTTGCACTGGTATAGGTGGTTTTTTTACTGGGATAAAGTAAGCTATTTTGGTCAAGCGATCCACTACTACACAGATAGAATTATATCCCGATCGGGTCCTGGGTAATCCGGTGACAAAATCCTTGCCAAGCTTGTCCCACTTCCATTCGGGTATCGGCATAGGCTGTAGTAATCCTGCTGGCTTCTGATGTTCTGCCTTCACTCTCTGACATACATCACATATGGCTACATACTCGGCAATGTCCTTCTTCATTCCAGTCCACCAGAAATGCTCCTTCAAATCCAAATACATCTTGGTGTTTCCGGGGTGTATCGATTATTGTCGGTGTACAAAAGTAGGGGCTCTCCTTTTGACCCCTTTACTTGTGCACGGGCAGTCAGAGCCACGTGCCATGGCCACACTTAGCAGGGCACATGAGGGAAGTCGGAGAGAAGCCAAAGCCCACGACAACGCCAAGATCAGAAACACAAAGAGCAGAGGGACGAAGCAGGTTCCCCCGGCAAGACCCTTGCCGGGGCAGCCTAAACAGCCCTGGCAAGAACCTTGCCGGGGCAGCTCACCCAACACCAGCGGGGCGCGCCACCCTTGAGCCCACGGCTTCCGACGTAACCAACTACATTGGAACCAGGGCTCGGGAGGCACCTCCGTGGTGGCATGCAGATCTTTGTCAAGATCATCAACACACAAGATCAAATGAGGATCAGAAGACGACGAACCTCGGCGGGATCTTAGCCGAGGAGATCCACAAGGCCCTCGGAAAACGCCTTGCCGGGGACAAATCCGACGCCATGGCAAGACCGTTGCCGGGCCCCCGGCAAGACCCTTGCCGAGGGCATCAGCAGGGCCACAGCCAGGACCGCACCAGAAAAGTCTCCACCGTCGTCCCGAGGCAGCTGCTAGCTCGACCAGCTGGGCAGGCACCTGCGTGGCAAGGGGCGGCTTCTACACCGACTCAGCAAGCACCTGCGTGGTGGCATGCAACTCTTCGTAAAGGCCCTGCCACCGCACCACCTCAGCAGCCTGCCTGCCTACATGGCGCTGCATGGATCGCTAGCCTGGGCGCGTCCGAAGCGAGGCGGAGCGGCGAGGGATGGGACGGGCCTCGTTCCCGTCCCCGATAAAGCTAATGGACACCTAAGTAGCACATTTAATGCGCTTTGTCCCGTAATGCCAGGCGATAAGCTCGCGCACTGTACACCTTTCCACCTCCAGTGTGCCACTGTGGCAACCCCTTTTGTCTATAAAAGGAGGCCCGAGGCATACTGGAAGGGGATTCGGCTTTTTGGAACTACGCAACCACCATAATTAGTTCGAGAGCTCAAGAAAACTCAATACATCCACCAAAGCAGGACTAGGGTATTATTCATCTTCGCGACCCGAACCTAGGTAAACGATCCGTGTGCTTCCTGTCAGACATGCTCTTTTCACAACCTCGCGCCCGCCGACCGTATAAGGGATCCCAGTGACCCCATAGGTGTCATTCCCACCGACATCTTTGGCGCGCCAGGTAGGGGTGCACAGTTGTGAGAATCTGTTCAAGTAGTTAGCCTAACAGTTCTTCATCGCCATGGCTCCCAAGAAGAAGACGATCACGGTGATCGGCTCATCGGGAGCCGAACGCCCGCGGTCTTGCGGCGGCAGCGGGCCGTCGCGACAGAACCCGAGCCGCCCCGCGAAAGCACCAAAGATCGCTCTGGCAGTCAGAGCCTGGCGAGCGGTGTCGTTCGTGCGCCAGATGACGGGCCGCACACCGCCAAATCCAAAGATGGGACTGGGGGCCCCGCAGGCGGTGCGGGGCCCTCCTGGGTTGTCGCTGTGCCACCTACGAGCGGCGCATCAACCTCCAAGACGCCTACACCGAGCTTGGCAAGCGCTTCTTCCTGTGGTGTCTTGTGACGAGCAGCGTCACCACACTGGTGACCCTGGACACTACCGTGGGAAGAGCCATGTGCATCATCTGCTGGATGAAGGAGGCCAGCATGCCTGCCGAAGTGCTGGCAAAATTGGCACGTAGTCGCTGGGCCGTGATAGAGCTCCTTCTAACGTGGTTAGAAGTCGAAGCGCGCCACAGTCCATGCAGCTTTCGCCACCACCCACGCCAGCAGATGCTTTGGCGCTCGTGCAGCTACTCCTCGACTTCCCTCCTGCCACGGAGAAGCTCGACGAATGGAGGGCCACCATCCGGAGCCTCGACACCATCGCCAACAAAGATGATCCGCGACCGGCGGGGCCATCGGGCCGGCGCTCCGTCGAGCCACCACATGCCAGCGGTGGAAGGACCGGGGGAGCTGCAGCCACAATGCACTCTCCTCCCCCGTGCCAATTGCCGCCGGTGCCGGTCCGTCGTGACGACGCTTGTGATAACATTTCCATAGCGTCGTCCGACCCACGGACCCACCACGACCAGCCCAAGTTCTTTGACAACGAGCCCATGAAGACGCTCAAACCACCATCAAGCGCCGGCGTGATACACGCCACCAGTCGGATAAGCGGGCAGGACCCACTATGGACCACCCAGCACCGGGGGGCTCCGGTGGCCTACCTTACGAGGTGGGTTGCCCAGCCTTTACCTGTGAGCTATGACAGTTCCAGTGGCCGTCCCACCGCACGTTCAAGCCCGACATCAGCGAGAAGTACAACGGCAAGACCCATCCGTCAGAGTTCCTCAGCATCTACACCATCGCAATGCAAGCTGCTGGGGCTCGTGACGACAAGGTGCTTGCCAATTACTTCCCGTTGGCACTGAAGCCCAACGTCATGTCTTGGTTGATGCACTTGCCGGCGGATTCCATTTCTTCTTGGTCAGATCAGTGTGATGAGTTCATTGGTGCCTTCACCGGAGGCCACCAAGCTCATGGCCAGGCCAGTGATTTGCATATCATTCCCCAGAAGGAAGGGGAAACCCTGCGCAAGTACGTACAGAGGTTCAAAGGTGCGATACAACATCCCCGATGTTCATCCCGCCGCGTGATTAGCATGTTCCATCGTGAGCATGCGCAATCGCAAGATGCGCGAAGAGCTGGCGATGAACAAGGTCAAGTATGTGGCCGAACTTTATGTTCTGGCCGATAGGTGCGCCCGGGCTGAAGAGGGAAGGAAGTACCCCGGCGAGGACGCCGGCGTGGAAACCGACTCTACTGATGAAGACACCGCCGCCCCGACAAAGAAGGGCCGGCGTCGCAATAGGAAACGCAAGGGCAAGGCCGTGCTTGCCATCGAGGGATCCCACGACACCGGCGCTGCCAAGAAGGCCAAGGCAGACGACCCCGGCAAGGAGATCGCCGGGTGCACCGTCTGCCGGGCCTTGGCAGCTGCCGACAAGCCGGGAGGCTCCGACAAGCAATATTGCAAGGTCCACTGCACCAAGGGCCACGACCTCCAAAACTGCCGACAGGTCGAGCTGCTTGTTGAAAAGCAAAGGCTGAGTATGAGAGGCGGGACAAGGAGAAGGGTCAGGATGGTGCCGAAGGATCCGGCAAGAAGCGTGGCGGCCAAGGAGGCCGCCGCGGCAAGGATAACCAGCAAGAGAGGCCCGCTCGGGGCCGTGACAAGAAGCAGGAAGACGATGATCATGACGAGGACGACGAGTCCGACGAGCAAGAGTTTCAGAAGGCTACGGAGGCCATGTGCGTCGATGGTGGCACCTCGCTGCACACTTCTCACCGCCAGCTCAAGCAGTGGGCACGTGAGATCACAGCAGCGGAGCCATCATTCGATGCTCAGAAGCCTCTGAAGTGGTCCAGCACACCCATCATCTTTGACGCCGAGGACCACCCTGATCGCACCACTGCGGTTGGGTGTTTGTCGTTGTTTTTCTCACCAACGATACGCAACCTCAAGCTGAACAAGATGCTGGTTGACAGCGGGGCCGGTCTGAACTTGATCTCGCCCATTGTGATCAAGAGGCTACAGATTCCCGACGGAGACCTCGAGGAGACGGGCACGTTTCAAGGGGTCAACCCGGGAAGGAGCCAGTCAAAGAGGAAGGTCATGTTTCCTGTGACGTTTGGAGGTGAGCTGAACTACAGGACGAAGAGGATTGTCTTCGATGTAGTCGAGATCCCGTTGCCCTACAATGAGATCCTCGGCCGCCCGGCACTAGCCAAGTTCATGGCGGCGTCGCATTATGCCTACAACACGCTGAAGATGCCTGGGCTGATGACCATCATCACCGTCCGTTGCGACAAGAAGGATGTGCTGATCTGCGCCGACCTACTCTACCGGGAAGCAGTTGCAGCAGCTGCCGCCAAGGCACTTGCTCCTGTCGCTGAAGCACCGGGAGGGAAGAAGAAGACCGGCAAGACCTCTCGCACCCACTTCGGCAAGCGCACCTCTTCGGAGTGCTACGCTACCGTCGAGGACGTGCCAAAGAGCTCCACCGGCAAGAGCAAGAAATCCAGAGATGCACCGCCACAGACCAAGAAGGTGTCCATCAAGGAGGAAGGCAAGGGAGGGGCTTTCACCATAAGCTCCACCCTCGACAGCAAATAGGAAGGCGCGCTCGTCACCTTCCTGCGGGCGAATGTCGACGTGTTTGCATGGCAAGCATCCGACATCCCCGGCGTTCCCAGGGAGGTGATTGAGCACCACCTTGCTGTCTATCCTCATGCGTGGCCCGTCAAACAGAAGGTCAGGAAGCAGGCTTTGGAAAGGCAGGAGTTCATCACAGAGGAGATCAGGAAGTTGGAAGCAGCAAGCTTGGTGAGGGGAGTGCTCCATCCGACGTAGTTGGCCAATCCGGTGGTGGTGCGCAAGGCAAACGAGAAGTGGAGGCCGTGTATTGACTACACAGATATCAATAAGGCTTGTCCTAAGGACCCCTTCCCGTTGCCGCGTATCGACCAGATTGTTGACTCCAAGGCCGGGTGTGACCAGTTGTCATTCCTTGACACCTACTCAGGCTACCACCAGATCTTCATGACAAGAGAAGACGAAGAGAAGACATCATTCATCACCCCATGTGGTACGTATTGCTTTTTACGGATGCCTTTCGCGTTGAAGAGTGCTGGCTCAATGTTTGCAAGAGTGGTCCAAATTGGTTTTGAACCCCAGCTGCATAGAAATATGGAATCATACATGCATGACATAGTGGTCAAAACCAAGGACAAGGCAACTCTTGTACAAGACTTAGAAGAGACGTTTGCCAACCTGCGCAAGATCAACCTCAAGCTGAACCCTGAGAAGTGTGTCTTCGGCGTCCCATCCGGCAAACTTCTCGGGTCCTTTGTGTCGCAGCGTGGGATCGAGGTAACCCAGACAAGATCAAGGCTATCAAGCAGATTGAGGCGCCCAAGCAGATCAAGGATGTGCGTCGGCTCAATGGCTGCGTTGCCGCCATGAGCTGATTCATCTCCAAGTCTGCCGAGCGCGCCCTTCCCTTTTTCAAGATTTTGAAAAAGACGGGCCCAATGGAGTGGACCCCGGAGGCCGAAGTAGCACTATAGGATCTGAAGAAATACCTCTCTTCTACACCAGTACTGGTGGCGCCTAAACCACAAGAACCATGGCTGCTGTATCTGGCGGCGACGAATCAAGTGGTCAGCGCCGCGCTGGTGGCGCAGAGGGAGGTCGACGAAGAGGCAGTGGCAATGTCAGGACCGGCAGATGGCACGTCAGAGATTCCCCAAAGAGGGCTGGTGCTGCAAGGCAAAGCCCCGTGGTCTGACGCCATCAGGACAGGGCCCGCGCAGCCAAGTGAAGTGGTGCAGAAAAAGAGGTGATGCAGCACCCGGTTTACTTTGTCAGCTCCCTCTTGCAGGGGGCAAGGTCAAGGTACTCCGGTGTGTAGAAATTGCTCTTCGGCTTCCTTATGGCCTCGAGGAAGCTACGTCATTACTTCCAAGCCCACGAGATCACTGTCGTCACCCGCCTCCTGTTGTAACGGATACTGCACAACCCAGACGCAACCAGAAGGATTGTGGAGTGGGCCTTGGAGTTGTCAAGCTTTGGGTTGAAGTTTGAAAGTACTTCGACAATCCAGAGCAGAGTCTTGGTGGAGTTCATTGCAGAGTGGACCTCAACGCCCGACGAAGAAATCTAGGAGACCGCTCGCCCCGGCAAGGAAGCAAGTCGCGACTGGATCATGTACTTTGATGGGGCTTTCTCGCTGCATGGCGCCGGTGTGCCGTGTGTCGCTTGTCGCGCCTAATCGGAGAGCACCTCAAGTATGTGATCCAGATGCACTTTCCCAGGGAGATGTCCACAAACAACACTACTGAGTACGAGGGGATGCTTGCCTGTCTCAGGATCGTGGCAGACCTCGGGGTTAAGAAGCTCATCGTCATGGGTGATTCGCAGCTTGTCGTCAGACAAGTCAACAAAGATTATCAGAGCCCGTTGATGGAGGCCTACGTAGATGAGGTGAGGAAGCTGGAGGAGCGCTTTGATGGTATACAAGCGGAGCACGTTCCCCGAGCGGAGAACGACATCGTCGATTACCTGTCAAAGCGCGCTCCATTCAAGCTACCTGTGGAACCAGGTACTTTTTTGCTTCCGTTAACTCAACCATCCGTCGAACCATCAACGGAGCAGAACTAGTGGAGGAAATCAGGCCCCAACAAGTACTTTCCCACTGAGCCCCCAGGGGCCGCCGGCAAGGGTGTTGTCGTGGATTCTGAGCCTGCCAAGGAGCGACTGACTCCAGCAGGCCGTCAAGTCCTGGCCGTAGAGACGACCGCTCCCATGGCAGAAGAAATGCCTTGGTCCTTGCCGTCGAGCCCCAGGCTCCGGCATGGGCACAACATACCGTCCGATTCCTCCAAACAGGGGAGCTTCCTGAGGAGCAGGAAGAAGCGGAGCAAGTAGCCCGTCGGTCTGCTATGTATCGCTTTGTCGATGACGCCCCGCATGTGAAGAGACCAAACGGTGTGAAATTGAAGTGCGTTCCCCGGGAGGAAGGACTGGAGCTGTTGGCAGAGATACACAGATGCATATGTGGCTCCCACATAGGGTCGAGGGCCCTTGCCAGCAAGGCGTTCCGGCAGGGTTTCTTCTGGCCCACTGCCCTCCAGGATGCAACGACACTAGTAACCAAGTGTGAAGCATGCTCGTTCCATTCAAAGAAGCTTCATCAACCAGCTCAAGCCCTTCAAATAATTCCTCTTTCCTGGCCATTCTCGGTCTGGGCCTCGACATCCTGGGCCATTTCCCCCGCGCTGTCGGGGGCTTTGAGTACTTGTACGTTGCGGTCGACAAGTTCACAAAGTGGCCGGAGGTGGAAGCAATGAGGAAGGTGACAGCACAGTCAGCCGTCAAGTTCTTCAAGGGGCTAGTGTGCCGTTTGGTGTGCCAAATAGAGTCACCAACGACAACGGCACGCAGTTCACAAGCCACACCTTTATGCAATACATCCAAGACCTCGGTAGCAAGGTCTATTTCACTTCCATGGCACATCCACGGAGCAACGGCCAGGCGGAGAGGGAAAATGCTGAAGTGTTGCGAAGCCTGAGAACAAAGACTTTTAATAGGCTGCACAAGAGTGGAAGGCGCTGGATTGATGAGTTGCCGGCGGTTCTTTGGTCGATCAGAACGACGCCAAATCGAGCCACCGGCCAGACACCCTTTGCCCTGGTATACGGGCGTATAGCAGTTCTCCCGTGGAACTCACATACGGGTCACCTCGAGTGCTCGCTATGACGAAGCTCGAGCAAGAGCAGTTGTGGCAAGATGACGTGGCGCTCCTTGAGGAAGATCGTCTTGGGCGGTGAGAGCAGCACGCTACCAGCAAGCCCTGCGCCGCTACCATAGCCGCAAGGTTCATGCCCGAAGCTTTGAGGAAGGTGACCTTGTTCTTCGGCATGTTCAGTCGGCCAAGAATTCGAACAAGTTAGCGCCGAAGTGGGAAGGCCCTTATCGGGTAATACGAGTCACCAGGCCCGGTGTAGTCCACTTGGAGACCGAAGATGATGTCCTAGTGAGAAACTCCTAGAACATCGAACATCTTCACAAGTTTTACCCATAAGGTGCAGCTGCCGGGCCTCCCGGCAAGCCACCTTTTGTACAAGCTTTGCCGGCAAGGCATGTAACCCTCTGTACAAAGCCAGGCGCAGATCCTGAGCATAAATAAACGGGTTACTGGCACCCTAAGTTATAGCATGCATGCTAGGTTAAGTCTCTCCCTCGGTTAGGGTTGATAGTGCTTAGCGGCGACTAACCCCTAGGCTAGAGGTCGAGTTTGCGTCTTTCTGTCCCCTTTGGTTCGCAGGACACGTGGACACTTCCGCTGAGCCGCTTGGGAGAAATAGGACTAACCAGCGCTCCGGCCTCGGCAAGCCAGGACTGCCGGGGGCTGAAGACACAAGGATCCAACCACGGCAAGCCAAGGTTGCCGGGGGTTGCGGATTCATATAAGTCTTTCATCCCCTGTTATGCATTTTCGTATGGAACTGGGACATGTGAAACCTCGTTTATATTCTTAAACCACCGTGCTCCCCTTTTCCTGCATGCAAGAGCTATCCCCTGGGTCGGAACTTGGTCGTAGTCGCGGTGGCAAGAAAATGAACAAGGGGCCTAACTCTACTTCACCCTGCCTCCGCCAAGAGCGTGAGAATGGTCGACTGAAGTGGGGGACGGCAAGGCCTGTTGCCAGGCGACAATGTTTGTCCTAAAAATAACAAGGATTCGTTCCTTGGCATGGGCCTCGCTCATGCACAAAGAACCCGACAGACACCCTTTTTCATTAAAAATGTCCCATACAGGTACAGTTCATATGGGATGAAAAACATGAGCAAGGGGATTTTACAATCTAAAAAGAGATGAGATGCCCGTAATCCCTTTCTTGTCCCTCTCCTCAGAAGGTGGAACAAGATAGCGGGAGGGCAAAAAGAGCGCCTAGGCGAGGTGCGAGGAGCAGAAGGCACCAAGAGAGCATCCCGGTGCCAGGAGAGGAGCTGGAAGATGAGGCAGCGGGCCGACAATACGCGACGAAGGCGTTAGTGCCTGCATACTCCAACTTGACGGCCGCCACCCGCCTTCTCCGCCTTCTCCGGCCCTACTACGCCAGCCGCCCAAAGAGACGACGGGGAGCGCCCCGATGGAGAGCTTGACGAGGAAGGCCCTCGGCAGGGCGCGTGGCCGAGGGAAGGGCGACGCGGTCAGTCGGAGTCGGTGTCCCGCCGCTCGACTCCCTCGTCGCTGCTGTCGCTGTCCTCCTCGTCACTCACGCTTGAGGAGGAATCTTCATTGTCGGAGGAGCTCTCCATGCAACACTTTAGGCGAGTTCCAAGATCTCAGAAGACCTTAACGGAGAGCAGGCAACCCTCCATTAACTTGAAGAAGAGGACGAGCCCCACCGTTAGGCTATGGATGCGAGCAAATGTCTTCTATCCGCGACGGAGGTACATAACATGAGGAGCGGGGAAGTCGACGTCGACCCGCGTGCCGCCGTTCTCGCAGCCCCTCATGTGCAATCTCAGGGTCTGGGCGGATCGAGCTCCATTTCCCGAGCAAATGGGGTAGGGAGATGGAGACGACGACGCGGTGGCCGGCGCGGCCTGATGAAGAACTCCCGAGGCTGGTCCCTGACGGGGCCCTCCATCACGGGTGGCATCGCTGGCGGGGGCATGGCCATCGCGCCGCCTCGTCCCCCTCTCCCCCGACCGCCACGGCGACCTCGGCCTCGCCCCCTCCCCCTTCCTCTCGTGGCCGGCTCCGCCGCCGCGAGCTTGTGGGAAGGAGGAACGCGCTGCCGAGCAGCGAGCCTCGCCCCCATAGTTGAAGGGCTTGCGCCCCCTCTCACCATGACGGGTGGAAGGAAGGAGCGGGAAGTGGAAGAAGATGGATGCTGGGAGAACGTGGGATGACATCCCCCTCCCCCTCCTAATAAAGGGGTGGGGTTGAGGCTCGGCCGCCCCACTCGGCCAATCCAGCCATCGGAGGCGCAGGGAATCAGGACCGACCCACTGCCCCAATAAGCGACGACCCGGTTTCCCGCCTCCACCGCCTGCCACCTGCATGGGGGACGCGTGGCGAGCGAGCAGAATCGAGAGGACGGGCAAGGCGGACGTTCCCCGCCCCGTGATCGTTGGGCGTGGGCGCCTTGAAGACCTCGACCCGAGTCCACTCAGTAAATGAGCCACGCCTCCGCGCCTCCCTCTTTTTATGGGGAAGGCGCGAGCCGCCCCTTTACTACGATGTGACGCATGCATGCGGAAACCGTCCCACGCATGACCCCCACGTCACGCACGATCCTCCACGTCGCGCGTTCAACACGGGTCATGGGGAAGCGCAGCGGATGAAACAGTTACTACGGTGAAAATCTGCCTCACCTGCCGGCGCACCGTTCTGGGCCTGGCTCAACAACGCGTCGCGATTATGTGTGGCCCAGACCCGGGGGCTCCTGTCGGTGTACAAAAGTAGGGGCTCTCCTTTTGACCCCTTTACTTGTGCACGGCAGTCAGAGCCACGTGCCACGGCCACACTTAGCAGGGCAGAGGAGGGAAGCTGGAGAGAAGCCAAAGCCCAAGACAACGCCAAGATCAGAAACACAAAGAGCAGAGGGACGAAGCAGGTTCCCCCGGCAAGACCCTTGCCGGGGCAGCTCGCCCAACACCAGCGGGGCGCGCCACCCTTGAGCCCACGACTTCTGACGTAACCAACTACATTGGAACCAGGGCTCGAGAGGCACCTCCGTGGTGGCATGCAGATCCTTGTCAAGATCATAAACACACAATCAGATGAGGATCAGAAGACAACAACCCTCGGCGGGATCCTAGCCAAGGAGATCCACAAGGCCCCCGGCAAGCGCCTTGCCGGGGACGACTGCGACGCCACGGCAAGACCCTTGCCGGGCCCCCGGCAAGACCCTTCCCGAGGGCATCAGCGGGGCAACAGCTAGGCCCGCACCAGCCAAGACTCCATTGCCGTCCCCAGGCAGCTGCTAGCTCAACCAGCTAGGCAAGAACGTGCGTGGCGACGGGCGGCTTCTACACCGACTCAGCAAGCACCTGCGTGGTGGCATGCAACTCTTCGTGAAGGCCCTCGCCATCACGCCACCTCAAAGCAGCTCGCTTGCCTACATGGCGCTGCACGCATCGCTAGCCTGGGCGCGTGTCGAAGCGAGGCGGAGCAGCGACGGATGGGACGGGCCTCGTTCCCGTCCCCAATAAAGCTAATGGACACCTAAGTAGCGCATTTAATGCGCTTTGTCCCGTAATGCCGGGCGATAAGCTCGTGCACTATACACATTTCCACATCTCGTGTGCCACTGTGGCAACCACTTTTGTCTATAAAAGGAGGCCTGAGGCATACTGGAAGGGGATTCGGCTTTTTGGAACTACGCAGCCACCGTAGCTAGTTCGAGAGCTCAAGAACACTCAATACATCCACCAAAGCAGGACTAGGGTATTACGCATCTTCGCGGCCCGAATCTGGGTAAACGATCTATGTGCTTCCTGTCATACCTGCTCTTTGCACAACCTCGCGCCCGCCGACCGTAGAAGGATCCCAGTGACCCCATAGGTGTCGTTCCCACCGACAAGTATGGTGATACGTCTCCAACGTATCTATAATTTTTTATTGTTCCATGCTATTATATATTCTGTTTTGGATGTTTAATGGGCTTATTTATATAGTTTTATATTATTTTGGGGACTAACCTATTAACCGGAGACCCAGCCCAAATTGCTGTTTTTTTGCCTATTTCAGTGTTTCGTAGAAAAAGAATATCAAACGAAGTGCAAACGGAATGAAACCTTCGGGAACGTGATTTTTGGAACAAACGTGATCCAGAGGACTTGGAGTGGACGTCAAGCAACAGACGAGGAGGCCACGAGGTAGGGGGCGCGCCTCCCCCTGTGCGCCCTCCACCCTCGTGGGCCCCTCGTGGCTCCACCGACCTACTTCTTCCTCCTATATATACCCACGCACTTCAAACCATCGTAATGCAGACCACGAAAACCTAATTCCACCGCCGCAACCTTCCTGTAATTCGTGAGATCCCATCTTGGGGCCTTTTCCGGCGTCCTGTCGGAGGGGGCATTGATCACGGAGGGCTTCTACATCAACACCATAGCCTCTCCGATGATGTGTGAGTAGTTTACCTCAGACCTTGGGTTCCATAGTTATTAGCTAGATGGCTTCTTCTCTCTCTCTGTCGATCTCAATACAAAGTTCTCCTCGATTCTCTTGGAGATCTATTCGATGTAATCTTCTTTTGCGGTGTGTTTGTCGAGATCCGATGAATTGTGGGTTTATGATCAAGATTATCTATGAACAATATTTGAATCTTCTCTGAATTCTTTTATGTATGATTGGTTATCTTTGCAAGTCTCTTCAAATTATCAATTTGGTTTGGCCTACTAGATTGATCTTTCTTGCAATGGGAGAAGTGCTTAGCTTTGGGTTCAATCTTGCAGTGTCCTTTCCCAAAGGATGTTAGGGCAGCAAGGCACGTATTGTATTGTTGCCATCGAGGATAAAAAGATGGGGTTTATATCATATTGCATGAGTTTATCCCTCTACAGCATGTCATCTTGCTTAAAGCGTTACTCTGTTCTTATGAACTTAATACTCTACATGCATGCTAGATAGCGGTTGATGTGTGGAGTAATAGTAGTAGATGTAGAATCGTTTCGGTTTACTTGTCACGGACGTGGTGCCTATATACATGATCATACCTAGATATTCTCATAACTATGCACAATTCTATCAATTGCTCGACAGTAATTTGTTCACCCACCGTAATACTTATGCTCTTGAGAGAAGCCACTAGTGAAACCTATGGCCCCCTGGTCTATTTTCCATCATATAAATCTCCTGTTATTTCCATTACTATTTACTTTCTTTCTTTACTTTTACTCTTTATCATAAAATTACCAAAAATATTATCTTATCATCTATATCAGATCTCACTCTCGTAAGTCACCGTGAAGGGATTGACAACGCCTTTATCGCGTTGGTTGCGAGGTTCTTATTTGTTTGTGTAGGCGCAAGGGACTTGAGCGTGACCTCCTACTGGATTGATACCTTGGTTCTCAAAAACTGAGGGAAATACTTACGCTACTTTACTGCATCACCCTTTCCTCTTGAAGGGAAAACCAACACAGTGCTCAAGAGGTAGCAAGAAGGATTTCTGGCGCCATTGCCGAGGAGGTGTGCGCCAAGTCAAGTCAAGACATACCAAGTACCCATCACAAACTCTTATCCCTCGCATTACATTATTTTCCATTTGCCTCTCATTTTCCTCTCCCCCACTTCACCCTTGCGGTTTTATTCGCCCTCTCTTTTCCGTTTGCTCTCTTTTTTGCTTGCTTCTTTTTCGCTTGCTTCTTTTTCGCTCGTGTGTTGGATTGCTTGCTTGTCACGATGGCTCAAGATAATACTAAATTGTGTGACTTTGCGAATACCAACAACAATTATTTTCTTAGCACTCCGATTGCTCCTCTTACCGATGCTAAATCTTGTGAAATTAATGCTCCTTTGTTGAATCTTTTCATGAGAGATCAATTCGCCGGCCTTCCTAGTGAAGATGCTGCTACCCATCTAAATAGCTTTGCTGATTTGTGTGATATGCAAAAGAAAAAAGATGTGGACAATCATATTGTTAAATTGAAGCTATTTCCGTTTTCTCTTAGAGATTGTGCTAAAACCTGGTTTTCGTCTTTGCCTAAAAATAGTATTGATTCTTGGAATAAGTGCAAAGATGCTTTTATCTCTAAGTATTTTCCTCCCACAAAAATCATCTCTCTTAGAAACGATATTATGAATTTTAAGCAACTTGATCATGAACATGTTGCACAAGCTTGGGAGAGAATGAAATTAATGATATGTAATTGCCCTACTCATGGTTTGAATTTATGGATGATTATACAAAATTTCTATGCTGGATTGGATTTTGCTTCTAGAAATCTTTTAGATTCGGCCGCGGGAGGCACTTTTATGGAAATCACGTTAGGATAAGCTACCAAACTCCTAGATAATATTATGGTTAATTATTCTCAATGGCATGCATACTGAAAGATCTACTAGTAAAAGGGTGCATGCGATAGAAGAAATTAATGTTTTGAGTGGAAAGATGGATGAACTTATGAAATTGTTTGCTAATAAGAGTGTTTCTTCTGATCCCAATGATATGCCTTTGTCTACTTTGACTGAGAATAATAATGAATCTATGAATGTGAATTTTGTTGGTAGGAATAATTTTGGTAACAACGCTTGTAGAGGAAACTTTAATCCTAGGCCATATCCTAGTAATTCCTCTAATAATTATGGTAATTCCTACAACAATTCTTATGGAAATTTTAATAAGTTGCCCTCTGATTTTGTGACTAGTGTTAAAGAGTTTATGAATTCACAAAAGAATTGCAATTCCTTGCTTGAAGAAAAATTGCCTAAGATCGATGAATTGGCTAGGAACATGGATAGAATTTCTCTTGACGTTGATTCTTTGAAAGTTAGATCTATTCCACCTAAGCATGATATCAATGAGTCTCTCAAAGCCATAATAATTTCCATTGATGAGTTCAAAGAAAGAACCGCTAGGATGCGTGCTAAGAAAGATTGCTTTGTGAAAGCGTGTTCTTCTAATTTTTATGAGAATAAAGAAGAAGATCTAAAATTTATTGATGTGTCCCCTATTAAATCTTTGTTTTGCAATATGAATCTTGATAATGATGGGACTGGAGATGAGTCAACTTTAGTTAGAGGGCGTCCCAAAAATTCGGAGTTTTTAGATCTTGATGCGAAATTTGGTAAAAGTGGAATTGAAGAGGTTAAAACTTTAGATAGCAATGAACCCACTATTTTGGATTTCAAGGAATTTAATTATGATAATTGCTCTTTTATAGATTGTATTTCCTTGTTGCAATCCGTGCTAAATTCTACGCATGCTTAGTGAAAATAAAGCTTTTACTAAACATATCGTTGATGCTTTGATGCAATCTTATGAAGAAAAGCTTGAGTTGGAAGTTTCTATCCCTAGAAAACTTTATGATGAGTGGGAACCTACTATTAAAATTAGAATTAAAGATCATGAATGCTATGCTTTGTGTGATTTGGGTGCTAGTGTTTCCACGATTCCAAAAACTTTATGTGATTTGTTAGGTTTCCGTGAATTTGATAATTGCTCTTTAAACTTACACCTTGCGGATTCCACCATTAAAAAAACTATGGGAAGAATCAATGATGCTCTTATTATTGCAAATAGGAACTATGTGCCCGTAGATTTTTATTGTTCTTGATATAGATTGCAATCCTTCATGTCCTATTATTCTTGGTAGACCCTTCCTTAGAACGATCGGTGCAATTATTGATATAAAGGAAGGGAATATTAGATTCAAATTTCCATTAAGGAAAGGCATGGGACACTTCCCTAGAAATAAAATTAAATTACCATATGAATCTATTATGAGAGCCACTGATGGATTGCCTACCAATGATGGAAATACCTAGATCTATCCTTGTTTTTATGCCTAGCTAGGGGCGTTAAACGATAGCGCTTGTTGGGAGGCAACCCAATTTTATTTTTAGTTTTTTGCTTTTTGCTTCTGTTTAGTAATAAATCTTTGATCTAGCCTCTGGTTAGATTTGTTTTTGTGTTTTAATTAGTGTTTGTGCCAAGTTAAACCTATAGGATCTTCTTGGATAATAGTTATTTGATCTTGCTGAAAATTCCAGAAACTTTCTGTTCACGAAAACAATTGTTAAAAATCACCAGAACGTGATAAAATACTGATTCCAATTGCAGAAGAATCATTAAACAAATTTTATAGATCGTCCTATTTTGGTAGAAGTTTTAGAGTTCCGGAAGTTTGCGTTAGTTACAGATTACTACAGACTGTTCTGTTTTTGACAGATTCTGTTTTTCGTGTGTTGTTTGCTTATTTTGATGAATCTATGGCTAGTAAAATAGTTTATAAACCTTAGAGAAGTTAGAATACAGTCGGTTTAACACCAATATAAATAAAGAATGAGTTCATTACAGTACCTTGAAGTGGTATTTTGTTTTCTTTCGCTAACGGAGCTCATGAGATTTTCTGTTAAGTTTTGTGTTGTGAAGTTTTCAAATTTTGGGTAAAAGATTTGATAGATTATGGAACAAGGAGTGGCAAGAGCCTAATCTTGGGGATGCCCAAGGAACCCCAAGGTAAATCCAAGGACACCAAAAAGCCAAAGCTTGGGGATGCCCCGGAAGGCATCCCCTCTTTCGTCCTCAACCATCGGTAACTTACTTGGAGCTATATTTTTATTCACCACATGATATGTGTTTTGCTTGGAGCGCCTTGTATGATTTGGGTCTTTGTTTGTTAGTTTGCCACAATCATCCTTGCTATACACACCTTTTTAGAGATACACACATGATTCAGAATTTGTTAGAATACTCTATGTGCTTCACTTATATCTTTTGAGCTATATAGTTTTTTCTCTAGTGCTTCACTTATACCTTTTAGAGCACGGTGGTGGTTGTATTTTATAGAAATTATTGATCTCTCAGGCCTCACTTATATTATTTTGAGAGTCTTAAACATAATGGTAACTTGCTTTTATTGTTAAATTAATCTTCCATATTGAGTTCATTGAATATCATGAGAAGTTAGATACTTGATAAGTGTTTTGAGATATAAAGGTGGTAATATTAGAGTGTGCTAGTCGAGTAATTGTGAAATTGAGGAATACTTGTGTTAAAGTTGGCAAGTCCCGTAGCATTCACGCATGGTAAAAATTGTGTAACAATGTTGACACATAGGTGTTCTTTTATTGCTTTCCTTATGAGTGGCGGTCGGGGATGAGCGATGGTATTTTCCTACCAACCTTTCCCTCTAGGGGCATGCGTAGTAGTACTTTGCTTCGAGGGCTAATAAACTTTTGCAATAAATATATGAGTTCTTTATGACTATCGTGAGTCCATGGATTATACGCACTCTCAACCTTCCACAATTTTCTAGCCTCTACGGTACCGTGCATTGCCCTTTCTCACCTTGAGAGTTGGTGCTACCTTCACCTGTGAATCCAAACCCCGTGATATGATACGCTCTATCACACATAATCCTCCTTATATCTTCCTCAAAACAGCCACCATACCTACCTATCATGGCATTTCCATAGCCATTCCGAGATATATTGCCATGCAACTTTCCACCGTTCCGTTTATTATGACACGCTTCATCATTGTCATATTGCTTTGCATGATCATGTAGTTGACATCGTATTTTGTGGCAAAGCCACTATTCATAATTTGTTCATACATGTCACTCTTGATTCATCGCATATCCCGGTACACCGCTGGAGGCATTCACATAGAGTCATATTTTGTTCTAAGTATTGAGTTGTAATTGTTGAGTTGTAAATAATAAAAGTGTGATGATCATCATTATTAGAGCATTGTCCCATGTGAGGAAAGGATGATGGAGACTATGATTCCCCACAAGTCGGGATGAGATTCCGGACTAAATAAAAAAAGAGGCCAAGAGAAAAAGGAGAAGTCCCAAAGAAAAAAAAAGAGAAAAAATGAGAGAAAAAGAGAGAAGGGACAATGTTACTATCCCTTTTCCACACTTGTGCTTCAAAATAGCACCGTGATCTTCATGATAGAGAGTCTCCTATGTTATCACTTTCATATACTAGTCGGAATTTTTCATTATAGAACTTGGCTTGTATATTCCAATGATGGGCTTCCTCAAAATGCCCTAGGTCTTCGTGGAGCAAGCAAGTTGGATGCACACCCACTTAGTTTCTTTTGTTGAGCTTTCATATATTTATAGCTCTAGTGCATCCGTTGCATGGCAATCCCTACTCCTCTCATTGACATCAATCAATGGGCATCTCCATAGCCTATTGATTAGCCGCGTCAATGTGAGACTTTCTACCTTTTTTGTCTTCTCTCATAGCCCCCATCATTATACTTTACTCCAACCATAGTGCTATATCCATGGCTTACGCTCATGTATTGCGTAAGAGTTGAAAAGGCTGAAGCGCGTTAAAAGTATGAACCAATTGCTCGGCTTTTCATCGGGGTTATGCATGATGATAACGTTTGTGTGACAATATTGAAACATAGCCTAACTATATGATTTTGTAGGGACAAGCTTTCTTTGGCTATGTTATTTTGATAAGACATTATTGCTTGGTTAGCATGTTTGAAGTATTATTGTTTTTATGTCAACATTAAACTTTTATCTTGAATCTTTCGGATCTAAATATTCATGCCACAATAAAAAGATTTACATTGAGAATTATGCTAAGAAGCATTCCACATCAAAAATTCTGTTTTATCATTTATCTACTCGAGGACGAGCAGTAATTAAGCTTGGGGATGCTTGATACGTCTCCAACGTATCTATAATTTTTTATTGTTCCATGCTATTATATATTATGTTTTGGATGTTTAATGGGCTTATTTATACACTTTTATATTATTGGACTGTGCTAACCACCAGTCGACTGGTGGTTAGCAACAGATCCACACGACCTTCGATCGATCCTCCCGCTGCGTCGTTCCTCCCGCTTCCACTGATTTTTTTCCTTCTCTCAAAAACCGTAGTAAATTGCTAGTGGTTTTTTCTGGTTTTTCGCTGCATAATATGAAAAGAAAATAAAAGTGCTTGAAAGAGGATTCGAACCCAGGTCTATGTAATACCTATCGAGCCTAATAGCCAACTAAGCCACCTTTTGTTGTTGTCTATTGTAGAATGACAATGTTATTTGAACCTTTCTTATTTCTGCCATATCAAAAGAAAATATAAAGTTTGGCTTGGTAACTTTGGCAATGACCAGCGTGGTAACTATGATATGAGCACATGATAACTATACCATGATAAGGGTGATAACTACAGTACGAGAAGGTTAAAAGCATGGGAAAGTATGGTAATTTAACATAGAAATTACCGATGAAAATGTTTAAAAAAAATTCCCCTGGATGAAAGATATCATGGTGTTTAAAATGTAAGATATTAGTTATCAAATCTGTGATGTATACATTATCATGCTTTTTACATAGAAATTACCGGGTGTATATTTTTCAACAACAAAAATTTAGGTCAAAAATTATAATGGCGTTTGTATGTGAGTTATCAGCTTAGTATGTGTCTATTAACAAGCTATTTACATATAAATTACCGGGGTTGCCCCCCCACCCCTCGCCACAGTCGCCACATTTATCAGGGTCGGGTACATAAATTATCAAGTCTGCGATGTGTGAGTTATCATGTTATTTGCATAAGAGTTATCATGGTATGATTCAACAACTCCTCCCACCCTACCCCCACCGATAAAGTTATCAGGATTGGGTACATAATTTATCATTTCTACGATGTGTGACTTATCATGTTATTTGCATAGAAGTTACCGTGGTATGTTCCAATGACTCCCCCAACCCCAACCCACCGACGAAGTTACCAGGACTGGGTACATAATTTAATGTCTATGATGTGTGAGTTATCATATTATTTACATAGAAGTTATCGTGGTATGTTTCAACGACTCCCCCACTCCGGCCCCTCCGACAAAGTTACAAGGACTGGTACATAATTTATCTTGTTTATGATGTGTGAGTTATCGTGTTATTTGCACAAAAGTTATCGTCGTACTTTCAACGACACCCCCACCCCGACCACTCCGACAAAAGTTATCAGGTCTACCATGTATGAGTTATCATGTTATTTGCACAGAAGTTATCGTGGCATGTTTCAATGATTTGCCCCACCCCCATCCTCGCCGACCAAGTTATCAGGATCGGGGTGCATAAGTTATCAGGTCCGCCATGTTTGAGTTATCATGTTATTCACACGAAAAATTTACTGGGGTATATTTCATCACCCCCCCCCCGGTCGATAAAGTTACCAGGACCTGGGTGCATGCATACGTTATCAGGTATGCAATGTATGAGTTACCATGTTATTCATACAAAACGGCATCGAGGGTACATTTACACTAGTTCTGTTTAGGGTCAAAAATGCTACCACGATATTTGTACATAAGCTATCAGATTTGTGGTGCGTATAATTATCAGGCTCATTAAAGAGAATTTGCCGAGGGATGACACACGAGAAAAAGACTGATGTCCAAATTCTACAGGAGCAAAACATTTATTTCTCTAGAAAATATTCATCGCTACAAAAAAGAGACATGCGGAGTACAAAACATGTTGCATCAGTCCTTTAAAACACGTTTCATCATGTTTTAACAAGTTTTTTAGGGTCAAAGTTACCACATGTGAGGACTTAGGTTCTCACTCACCGCATCAATTTCTGTTCATTTAAAAATGTGTGGAAAATATAGAACGTATGAGATACAGGCCTTAATTTTTCTCAGGAAAATCATTCGAGGGCAACGACTCGATCCATATTGAATGGGAACATAATCTGTTTTTAGAAATGTACAAAATTGACTTAACTACTAATCAACCAGAAGAACTACTCAGAGCAGATGGTTACTACTACAATTCCACTCGTGAGGTCGACGGATCGAATCCTAGTTCCTTCATTTTTTGGCTTAGCGAGCGCCAAGAATAAAAATGACAGGAGCGGTAGTGGGCCGTGAATCTCGCCAGTGAACTGGCTGGGCCGTGGAATGAAACGTATGCAAGGGAAGGGAAAGGAGCGAGCGATCCCAATGAGGCGTGCGGGAAGGGAAAGGAGCGAGCGATCCCAGTCGTGCGGATCTATCGCAAACAGACAGTCGGCAGGAGAATAGCTTTCTCGTATATTATTTTGGGGACTAACCTATTAACCGGAGGCCCAACCCAAATTGTTGTTTTTTCGCCTATTTCAGTGTTTCGTAGAAAAAGAATATCAAACGAAGTCCAAACGGAATGAAACCTTCAGGAATATGATTTTTGGAGCAAACGTGATCCAGAGGACTTGGAGTGGACGTCAAGCAACATACGAGGAGGCCACAAGGTATGGGGGAGCGCCTACCCCCCAGGCGCGCCCTCCACCCTCGTGGGCCCCTTGTGGCTCCACCGACCTACTTCTTCCTCCTATATATACCTACGTACCCCCAAACCATCAGAACAGACCATGAAAACCTAATTCCACCGCCGCAACCTTCTTTACCCATGAGATCCCATCTTGGGGCCTTTTCCGGCGTCCTGCTGGAGGGGCATTGATCACGGAGGGCTTCTACATCAAGACCATAGCCTCTCCGATGATGTGTGAGTAGTTTACCTCAGACCTTCGGGTCCATAATTATTAGCTAGATGGCTTATTCTCTCTCTTTGGATATCAATACAAAGTTCTCCTCGATTCTCTTGGAGATCTATTCGATGTAATCTTCTTTTGCGGTGTGTTTGTCGAGATCCGATGAATTGTGGGTTTATGATCAAGATTATCTATGAACAATATTTGAATCTTCTCTGAATTCTTTTATGTATGATTGGTTATCTTTGCAAGTCTCTTGAATTATCCGCTTGGTTTGGCCTACTAGATTGATCTTTCTTGCAATGGGAGAAGTGCTTAGCTTTGGGTTCAATCTTGCGTTGTCCTTTCCCGATGTGTGAGGGCAGCAAGGCACGTATTGTATTGTTGCCATTGAGGATAAAAAGATGGGGTTTATATCATATTGCATGAGTTTATCCCTCTACATCATGTCATCTTGCTTAAAGCGTTACTCTGTTCTTATGAACTTAATACTCTAGATGCATGCTAGATAGCGGTTGATGTGTGGAGTAATAGTAGTAGATGCAGAATCGTTTCGGTTTACTTGTCACGGACGTGATGCCTATATACATGATCATACCTAGATATTCTCATAACTATGCTCAATTCTATCAATTGCTCGACATTAATTTGTTCACCCACTGTAATACTTATGCTCTTGAGAGAAGCCACTAGTGAAACCTATGGCCCGCGGATCTATTTTCCATCATATAAATCTCCCGTTATTTCCATTACTATTTACTTGCTTTCTTTACTTTTACTCTTTATCATAAAAATACCAAAAATATTATCTTATCATCTCTATCAGATCTCACTCTCGTAAGTGACCGTGAAGGGATTGACAACCCCTTTATCGCGTTGGTTGCGAGGTTCTTATTTGTTTGTGTAGGCGTAAGTGACTTGAGCGTGACCTCCTACTGGATTGATACCTTGGTTCTCAAAAACTGAGGGAAATACTTATGCTACTTTACTGCATCACCCTTTCCTGTTCAAGGGAAAACCAATGCAGTGCTCAAGAGGTAGCATATGGCGAGTCATGAGCTTCCTGTAGTATCAACTTCCTGATCTTGGCATTATTGGGCACATATACATGGTCCTCAAACCACAAGGTGACGTGCTCATCCTCACGAAAACCTTTGGCTTTTCCTTCACTCATCTTCTCCTTTATCTCGGCAATTTCTTTGTCATCCTTCTATGCTTCTCGAATCTTTTCCAATAATGTTGACTGCACCTCCAGTGCTGCAACAAAACCTCTAAGAACTATCTCCAAACGAAGCTCCCTGAGATCTTCTGCTAACTCCTTTGGCAATCCTTCGCTTACGAGGGTATTGACATAACTCTTCCGGCTCAAAGAGTCTGCTACGACATTGGCCTTGCCTGGATTATAGTGTAACTTCATATCATAATCCTTTATGAGCTCCAACCATCTCCTCTGCCTGAGGTTCAGCTCCTTCTGAGTAAAAATGTACTTCAAACTCTTGTGATCCATGTACACATCACAACGTTTCTAATAAGAAAATGTCTCCAGGTCTTGAGCGCATGCACTACAGCTGCTAACTCCAAATCATGCGTGGCGTAATTCAACTCATGTGGTCGAAGTTGTCGTGAGGCATATGAAACAACTCTTCCGTCTTGCATAAGTACTCCTCCAAGTCCTAAGTGAGAGGCGTCGCAATACACTTGGAAATCCTTGCGTATATCCGGCAGAATCAAAACTCGGGCTGTAGTTAGACGTTTCTTCAACTCTTGGAAACTTGCTTCACATTCTTCTGTCCAGTGGAACTTGGTGTCCTTCTTCAACAACGCCGTCATGGGCTTCGCAATCTTATAAAAATTCTCAATGAATCTCCGATAATATCCCGCGAGTCCAAGAAAACTGCGGATCTCTCCAACTAAGGTGGGTGCCAACCACTCAGTGACTGACTGAACCTTGGTAGGATCCACTGCTATACCTTCTCCTGATATAACATGTCCAAGAAATCCAACTTCCTTTAGCCAAAACTCACATTTGCTGAACTTGGCATATAACTGATGTTCCCTGAGCTTCTCAAGAACCAAAACGTAAATGCTCCTTGTGTTCCTCCTCATTCTTTGAGTATACCAAGATATCATCAATGAACACCACAACAAACTTATCCAAGAACTCCATGAACACCTTATTCATCATACTCATGAAATAGGCAGGGGCGTTAGTCAGTCCAAATGACATAACCGTATACTCATATAGCCCGTACCGTGTGGTGAAAGCTGTCTTAGGTATATCCTTTTCCCAGATCTTCATCTGGTGGTATCCTGATCGCAGGTCGATCTTCGAAAACACTTTAGATCCTTGTAGCTGGTCAAACAAATCATTGATCATTGGCAGTGGGTACTTGTTCTTGATGGTCACCTCATTCAAGGCTCGATAATCAACAACCATTCTTAAGGATCCATCCTTCTTCTCAACCAAGAGCACTGGGGCTCCCCATTGTGATGAACTTCGTCGAATGTAACCTTTCTCCAATAACTCCTTAATCTGCTTCTTGATCTCTTCCATATCATTTGCGGGCATCCGGTATGGTCTCTTCGATATCAGTCCGGTGCCTGGAAACAGCTCTATCAAAAACTCGATGTGTCGATCTAGCAGCATGCCTGGTAGCTCCCCTGGAAATACATCTGGGTAATCCTTCACTACAGGCACTTCCTCCTGAACAACTCCTGAGAGAGAATTTACTTGAGTCCTCCTAGGCGCATGCCTGGATACATACTTGATCCTTTTTCCCTCCGGGGTGGTAAGTAAAATCGACTTACTGGCGCAATCGATGTTTCCCCCATACATCGATAGCCAATCCATTCCTAGTATCACATCCAATCCTTGTGACTCCAAAATTATCATGTCTAAGGGGAAAACATGGCTTCCAATGGTCAATGGCATCTGAAAACAACCTTGACTTGCCATATACTCCGCTCCTGGTGAGCTTACTAACATAGGTGTCGTAAGTACTTTAGTGGGCAACTTATATTTATCCACAAATCCCCTTGAAATGTATGAATGCGATGCACCAGTATCAAAAAGAACAATTGCGGTAAATGACTTAACCAAAAACTTACCGACAACTGCATCAGGCTGCTCTTCAACCTCCTCCACGTTCACGTGGTTCACTTGTCCCCTGTTGAAAGGGTTGGGCTTCTTCCCAGAGCTTCCATTGTCATTCCCATTCTTCGCTTCAGGGCACTCAATGGCATCGTGCCCAGTCTTCCCGCACTTGAAACAAGTAATGTGACTTAGGTCCTTCTTGGCGGGTGTGGCTGGATTGGAGCGGTTCTGATTACTGCTTGCTCCATTCCCATTCTTGGGGCCATTGTGGTTATGGGAACTTCCTCCATTGTGAGTGTGGCCTCCATGGTTATGGGTATATCCTCCCGAGTTCGGGGTAAAACGAGGCTTCTGCTGTGCTCCTGAATTGTACTTTCCTTGCCCATACTTCCTCTTGCGGCTCTCAATCTGCTGCTGCTTCCCTTCAATCATAAGAGCCTTGTCTACCAGCTCCTGGTAGTTGTTAAATGTTGCCACCATCAACGGTATGCTCATCTCATCATTCAGCCCTTTCCATAAACTTCTCCTGCTTCGCGGCATCTGTGGCCACATCATCAGGGGCATAACGAGATAGCTTACTAAACTCATCTACGTACTGAGCCACAGTACGATTTCCCTGGCGCAAGTTGCGAAACTCACGCTTCTTCATGCTCATAGATCCAGTTGAGACATGGGTTGTGCGGAATGCTTGTCAAACCGATCCCAAGTGATATTGGCTATAGGGAAAGTGGTCGTGTAATTCTCCCACCATGAAGCTGCTGGTCCATCCAATTGATGTGCGGCGAAATGCACCTTCTCAGCATCGGTGCAACCTGCGGTGGTGAACTCCCTTTTCCAATCCTGCGTAGCCAGTCATCCGCAACTATTGGCTTGCTGCTACTGGAAAACACCGGTGGCTGCAACCTCAAAAAAGGGCTAAGTTGTCAACTAGAGGTGGTGGTGGCGGGTTGTTGTTGTTGTTGTTGTTGTTGTTGTTGTTGTTGTTGTTGTTGTTGTTGTTGTTGTTGTTGCCTTGGTTCTGGACTAATATTTGCATGAAGGCATTCTGCTACTGGATCAACTGGGTGATCTCCGGTGGGAAGACAAATCCGGTATCACGTCTCGGAGGCATCTGATGGGTTTAAAGGGGAGAGATTAGAATAGAAATGAGGTCTGGTGGGAAAACACTACCCATATGCACATGTGACAAACATGATCATATCACACCAAATCAATTCAAGCAAGGGCATACAATCAGTCTAGAACTATCGTTACAAAAGTGATCGGTCTATTACTATTTACATGGGGGGAAACTACTATTCATATGGTGGTCATTCTAGAAATTTTGATCGGTGGAAGACTCCATGATATCCGCTCCAGCTTCGTCTCAATAATCATCATCACTACCATCAGGGTCGGAGTCGGTGTCGTCGATGATGATGTAGTCTTCAGAACATATTTCCTTAGGTTCGTCTTCATCTCCTCCTGGCGCGGGGTCTCCCATAAAAAATCCTAGCTTCCTTATCAGGTCGTCATTCTTCTCCACGAGTATCGTCATTTCCTCCTCATATCCATCACATGTAGACTTGAGTTCCTCTTCTAGCTCTGAAATCCTGGTCATTGCCTTCTTTAGGTCTATCATGCTTGCGCACATCTGATTCTCCTGCCGACGAATGTGCTGGTTTTGCTCCTGGATGAATGTTGCAATGGACCTGTCCCTCTTGGTGTGGACTATTTCCCATTGCTCATCTTGGCGCCCACATATTTGGTAGATAGTATCCTTGAGATCCTTGTGATAAACTTCGCCAATGCGTCCCATGGCGATGTGGGCTGCCATGCTCTTTCTTAGACTCCAAGTTGGTGCATCAAAGGAAAACTCTATTGGCTCCGTAACTGGCGTGAATGTCCTTCCTGGAACTTGAACTCGAATCAGCCAACGCTCCTCTTCTGTAAAGTGGCGGTGTAGGTCCCGGTGAAACTGGGTATTCCGATGTTCAGGTACCTAGTGACTTCCTTCAAGTGTCGTCCAAAGGTTGTGTCTTCATCTGGTTGAGCAAACTTGTTCCTCAAGTCTGCCATCCTAAAGAGTAGAAAATTGAGAGGAGTCAGAAATAAGTAGAGAAGAGTGACCTATGGCTTATCTTAGTGGTCGTGTCCTACATTCAGCATGTGCTCTGATACCATCTTGTAGCGATCCGACCTCCGACGGTCAAATCTCTGTGTTCAGTGTCATCCCTGGATCGGTAATGCTGACACACACAGTACTTGAATGGATTTATAACATTGTAGCAATCACACACTTATTACATCAAATGTCTCAAAAAGAACTTACTACAATAAATATGGCTTAAGGCCATCTAAATAAGATAACAGAGGAAGGCTTGGAAGATAAAGTGAGTCCATCAACTCCAACGGCATAGCTGAGTGCATGACAACCGACCTAGCGCACCTTAGTCCTCGTCTGAAAAGTCTGCAACATAATAAGTTGCAGCCCACAATGGGTCAGCACATGGAATATGCTGGCAAAGTAACACAGTAGAGCAATGAACAGAAAAATGCTATCACTACATGCATATATGGCTGGTGGAGGCTCTATGGTTATAATGTTTTGTGAAAAGCCAGTTTTTCCCTACAACAAAGGAATATGCTTTATTTGACTATCATGGTGGTTGAAACATCATTAAGAAGGTTCCTCCAACTCAATCCCAATTAAAGTAGTCATTATCGTCCCAACAAATTAATTTAGAGTGATGAGATCAAACCAATAATTCAAGTACCAGATACTCAAGATGTCCATAACCAGGGACACGGCTAACCATGATTAGTTTATACACTCTGCAGAGGTTTGCACACTTTTCCCCACAAGAATCGATCTGCTCCGTTGGATTTCTCGCACTACATGGTGTTTGAGAAATGGATGACAGAGACACAGTCTTTCCTAAGCATTAACACTTTACTCTGGGTAGACAGTTACACCTACTTTCCCCTACATCTGCTAGCCTACCACTGAAAGAGGTCATACAACATACTCAACTATGCCAGAGCCCATAATGGCTTGTGGCTGCACACGGAAGTTTCTAGCATGAATAATCTTATGATCCCTTTGAGCCTGGGTGGCGGACCGTAGGATGATCACATGGGTACTCCGGGATATCCTAGGACAACACTGGATTCTCCAGGTGCCCATAAGCAATCCACCCAGATGTGTATTAAAGTTGTCACCTTAAGTTGAACCATTAATTTAACAAACTCACATCTGTCATGGATACACTCAAACCCAATCCACGTCTACGAGCGTAGCATGACAATATAAGCATAGCGTAGAAGTAACTCCCAGGGTTTGATAATAAACAGGGCAATAGGTTCTACCTCATCAACTACTTCCCAAAACCCACAAGCTAATCACATCCTAATCATGCAGTGTTTGAGTATTGTAACTAATGCATAGAAACTGGGTATGAAAGGAGTATGATCAATGTGTTACTTGCCTTGCTGACGATCTGCAAATCCTAAAGACTCGTAGTAGCACGCTTCGCACTCCGGGAATTCTATCGCAAACAAACAATAGCATACATAAGCAATCAAGCAAAGATGCACGGGTAAAACTCAAATAAGAAGACCGAATCTGAAAAGTCAACAGAAGATATTCGATTTGCAAAAAGAATCAAATCAAACGGAGCAACGAAACTCAAACTACGAAAGAAACAAGATCCGTTTACTAATCTGGACTAAAGTAAAATTTTACAGTACAAAAATCTTGTTCAAGTTGGTTAAACGGAAAGAGGGCTTCGAGACGAATATCTAGGCGCTTGTTTCACCTGATTTGGATAAATGACCGAAAAGATAAACTAAAACAAAGATTAGGGCATAAATCACGATCGAAAATAATCGCGGAAAAACCCTGGAAAATAAAATGAGATTTAATCGCTAACGAATCTAACGTTCATTGTCATGACTAATCGATGAACAGCGTTCGTTAAAACGAACGTACGGACAAACGTCCGCTAAATAATAACCCGACGAAAAACCGAACCGAACCAAAATCTAAAAAAACGAATCTAGGGTTTACTTAAAAAAACCGATCGGATTTTCTCGAGAAAAACCAGACGGCGGCGGCTACCTCAGCGGCGGGGTCGGTGGCGGCGGGACGACGGGGTGGCGACGGCGGCAAGCGGCGTGGCGGTGGCCAGGCGGTGGCGACGGCGTGACGGCGGCGTCGCGGCAAGGCAGATCGAGGTGGCGACATGGCGGCTAGGGTTTGGGGCGGCAGGGCTGGCGGCGGGGTCGGGCCGCAGCTTATAAAGCCTGGTCGGGCAGTGTCCGGATCGGGCACGGCCCGGTTAGGTCGGTGCACTTTTTTAAATAATCCTGACGCGAAAAAACAAATAAAAGAAATACTAAACAGAGTTCAAAAATCCTGAAATAAATTTTAACGGTCCTCTAATAATATTACGGACAAAGTGAACATTTATTTGGGCCTCTAATGCGATTTTTAAAAACACATATTTTTCCCTAATTCAAATAAAATAGCAATAAAACTCCAAAAAGAATTAATTATTTGATTTTAGTATTTTCCTCCAATATTCCCTTTATTTTGGAGAAGTCATATTATCTCCTCTCATATATTTTAATATGAAATATTTTCAGAGAGAAAAATAATTAAAACCAAAGTGATCCTTTTTTCGATATTTGATAAAATTCAAATATGAAAAACATGAAATCCCCAACTCTCTCCGTGGGTCCTTGAGGTGCTTAGAATTTCAAGGATCGCAAAGCAAAATGCAGTAAAATATGATATGCATGAATGACCTATGTATAACATTCCAAATTGAAAATTTGAGATGTTACAAGTAGGAGAACCAAGCAACACTACGTAAACCGACGTGTGAAAGGGGTTGTCAATCCCTTTCGGGTAGCGGCGCCATAAATTGGCAAATAGACGCGATAAAAATATGATAGATTAGATCGCGGGAACACGAGATAAAATAAATAAGAATAAATTGCAGCAAGGTATTTTTATATTTTGGGGTTTAATAGATCTGAAAATAAAAACAAAGGAAAATAGATCGCAAAGGCAAATAATATGAGAAAGAGACCCGGGGGCCATAGGTTTCACTAGTGGCTTCTCTCGAGAAAAATAGCAAATGGTGGGTAAACAAATTACTGTTGGGAAATTGATAGAACTTCGAATAATCATGACGATATCCAGGAAATGATCATTACATAGGCATGACGATTAGTAGACCAACTCCTGCCTGCATCTACTACTATTACTCCACACATCGACCGCTATCCAACATGCATCTAGTGTATTAAGTTCATGGAGAAACGGAGTAATGCAATAAGAGCGATGACATGATGTAGACAAGATCTATTTATGTAGAAATAGACTCCGTCATTTTATCCTTAGTAGCAACGATACATACGTGTCGGCTCCCCTTCTGTCACTGGGATCAAGCACCATAAGATCGAACCCACCACAAAGCACCTCTTCGCATTGCAATATAAATAGATCAAGTTGGCCAAACAAACCCCAAATATCTGAGAAGAAAAACGAGGCTATAGGCAATCATGCATATAAGAGATCGAAGAAACTCAAATAAATTTCATGGATAAAATGATAGATCTGATCATAAACTCAGAGTTCATCCGATCCCAACAAACACACCACAAAAAGAGTTACATCATATGGATCTCCAAGAGACCATTGTATTGAGAATCAAACGAGAGAGAGGAAGCCATCTAGCTACTAACTACGGACCTGAAGGTCTACAAAGAACTACTCACGCATCATCGGAGAGGCACCAATGGAAGTGGTGAACCCCTCCGTGATGGTGTCTAGATTGGATCTGGTGGTTCTGGACTCTGCGGTGGCTGGAATTGATTTTCGTCGACTCCCCTAGGGTTTCTGGAGTATTGGGGTATTTATAGAGCAAAGAGGCGGTTCGGGAGGCACCCGAGGTGGGCACAACCCACCAGGGCCCGCCTGGGCCTCCTGGCGCGCCCTGGTGGGTTGTGCTCCCCTTGGAGCACCCCCAGACACTTCTTTGGCCCACTGGATGTCTTCTGGTTCAAAAAAAATCCACAAAAAGTTTCACTGTATTTGGACTCCGTTTGGTATTGATTTCCTGCGATGTAAAAAAACATGCAGAAAACAGCAACTGAATCTTGGCACTAAGTCAATAGGTTAGTCCAAAAAACGATATAAAATGACTATAAAATGATTATAAAACATCCAAGAATGATAATATAACAGCATGGAACAATAAAAAATTATAGATACGTGATGCGGCTTGAAGCTATGTTGGTATGTCCCCAAAGAGGAAGGGATGATGCATCACATCGGCGGTAGGTATTTGCCTCAGTGATGAGGCCAAGGTTATCGAACCAGTAGGAGAACCAAGCAACACAACGTAAACTGCCCTTGCACACAAATAAAAAATACTCGCACCGACGTGTAAAAGGGGTTGTCAATCCCTTTCGGGTAGCGGCGCCCCAAGATAGGCAAATAAATTGTAGTAGATTGATAGATCGAACGCCAAATAAAATAAATAAGAAAAAACGCAGCAAGGTATTTTAGTATTTTTGATTTAATAGATCTAAAAATAAAAGCAAAGGAAAAGTAGATTGCAAAGGCAAATAATATGAGAAAGAGACCCAGGGGCCATAGGTTTCACTAGTGGCTTCTCTTGAGAAAAATAGCAAAGGGTGGGTAAACAAATTACTGTTGGGCAATTGATAGAACTACAAATAATCATGAAAATATACATATAATGATCATTATATAGGCATCACGTCCAAGATTAGTAGACCGACTCCTGCCTGCATCTACTACTATTACTCCACACATCGACCGCTATCCAGCATGCATCTAGTGTATTAAGTTCATGGGAAAATGGAGTTATGTAATAAGAACGATGATATGATGTAGAAAAGATCTATCTATGTAGAGATAGACCCCATCATTTTACCCTTAGTAGCAATGATACATAAGTGTCAGTTCCCCTTCTGTCACTGGGATCAAGCACCGTAAGATCGAACCCACTACAAAGCACCTCTTCCCATTGCAAGATAAATAGATCAAGTTGGCCAAACAAAAGTCAAATATTAGAGACGAAATATGAGGCTATAAGCAATCATGCATATAAGAGATCAAAGAAACTCAAATGACTTTCATGGATATAAAAAGATAGATCTGATCATAAACTCAAAGTTCATCCGATCCCAACAAACACACCGCAAAAAGAGTTACATCATGTGGATCTCCAAGTGACCATTGTATTGAGAATTAAACGAGAGAGAGGAAGCCATCTAGCTACTAACTACGCCCCCTGAAGGTCTACAAAGAACTACTCACGCATCATCGGAGAGGCACCAATGGAAGTGATGGATCTGGTGGTTCTGGACTCTGCGGCGGCTGGAATTGATTTTTGTAGACTCCCCTAGGGTTTCTGGAATATTGGGGTATTTATAGAGGAAAGAGATAGTCCGGGGCACCCGAGGTGAGCACAACCCACCAGGGCGCGCCTGGGCCTCCTGGCGCGACCTGGTGGGTTGTGCTCCCCTCGGAGTACCCCCCCAGGCGCTGCCTTAGCCCATTGGGTGTCTTCTGGTCCATAAAAAATCTGTGTGAAGTTTTGTTGCATTTGGACTCTTTTTGGTATTGATTTCCTGCGATGTAAAAAACATGCAGAAAACAGCAACTGGCACTTGGCACTATGTTAATAGGTTAGTACCAAAAAAATTTATAAAATGACTTTAAAATGATTATAAAACATCCAAGGTTGATAATGTAACAACATGGAACAATAAAAAATTATAGATACGTTGGAGACATATCAGCATCCCCAAGCTTAACTCCTGCTCGTCCTCGAGTAGGTAAGTGATAAAAACAGAATTTTTGATGTGGAATGTTGCCTAACATGTCATCTCATATTCTTTTCTTTATAGCATGGACATTTGGGATTTTATATGATTCAAAGGAATAGTCCGGTTTTGACATGATAACTGAAATACTCAAGCATATCAACAAGCAACCATGTCTTTCAAAATAACAACGCTAAAATAAGCTACCCCTAGCCCATCATGCTCAATCATTGATCCATTCATGAAACACACTCCCATATTAACTGCACCCAATGCTCAAGTACGATCATAGTGCCTCCTAGTTGTTGCTTTATAAGAGAAGATGGAGACCCAAACTCAAAATAAAATTTACGTAAAGTAAAAGAAAGGCCCGTCGTAGAAGTAAGTAGGGATTTGTAGACGTGCCAGAGCTCAAAGCAAAAATTGAGAGATAAAAACATTTTGAGAGGCATACTTTTCCCACCAATGAAAACGACTTAGAGTTCCCAACACTTTCCATGCTAGATATATCATAGGCGGTGCCCAAACAGAAATTAAAGTTTATTCCTTTTTCCACCATACTTTCACTTTCCATGGCTAACCGTATCCACGGGTGCCTTCCATACCAACACATTCGAAGGAATTTATTATTTGACAACATAAAGTAAATTCATTTTTCATTATGTAATGACAAGTGAATAAACACTCATTGTGAGAATAACACATCTAGCATTGTTAGCAGTACGAGCACACAAAAGAGAAATTTATTTTGAATATTAGAGATGGCACATAAAAATTTGCTTAGAACGGCAAAAGAATACCACATATAGGTAGATATAGTGGACTCATGTGGCAAAACTAGTTTAAAGGTTTTTGGATGCACAAGTAGTGATCATACTTAGTGCAAAATGAAGGCTAGCAAAAGATTGAGAAGCGACCAACCAAGAAACGAATAATCTCATAAGTAAGCATTAAGCATAATTAACACTGAATAATGCACCACAAGTAGGATATAATTTCATTGCATAATTATTGACTTTCGTGCTTGCATAGGGAATCACAAACCTTAACACCAATATTCTTACTAAAGCATAATTACTCATCAACATGACTCACATATCACATCATCATATCTCAAATCTATTACTAAGAATCGGGTTTATTTTGTCCAATGATCTTCATAAAAGTTTTTTATTATATCCTTCTTGGATATCAATCACTTTGGGACTAATTTTCATGTGTTGCCTTTGATAAGCTCAAACAAATATAAGTTAAGATCATGAGCATAAAACTTCTTTCTCTCAAATTAATTTAGGTGAAGCAAGAGAGAATTTCTTGAAAATTTTACTAACTCTCAAATAAATCTGAGTGAAGCAAGAGATAATTTCTTCAAAAATACTAAAGCACACCGTGCTCAAAAAGATATAAGTGAAGCACTAGAGCAAGTCCATAGCTCATAAAAATTTAAGTGAAGCCTAGAGACCAATTCTAACAAGTCATGACATAATTTTGGCTATCTCAAATAGATGTTTCCAGCAAGGAATCAACACTAAAAACACAAAATAAAACAAGCAAAGACTCATATCATACAAGACGCTCCAAGAAAAACACATAGTATGTGACGAATAAAAATATAGCTTCAAGTAAAATAACGATGGTCGTTAGAAGAAAGATGGGATGCCACTCGGGGCATCCCCAAGCTTAGTTGCTTGCTCTCTTTTGGATAATAGCTTGGGATGCCGGGGCATCCCCAAGCTTAGGCTCTTCTTACTCCTTATTCCTTCATCCATCGTGAGATAACCCAAAACTTGAAAACTTCAATCACACAAAACTCAACAAAACCTTCGTGAGATCCGTTAGTACAAGAAAGCAAATCACTACCATAAGTATTGTGGAAAACCAATTCATATTTTGTTCTTGCATTATATCTACTGTATTCCAACTTTTCTATGGCAAAAACTCATCAAAGAAAACCATAGAGCCATAGAAACAAGCACACAACGCAAAGAAAACAGAATCTGTCAAAAACAGAACAATATGTAGCAATTTGGATATTTCGAATACTTCTGAAACTCCAAAAATTCTGAAAAATTAGGACGACCTAAGAAATTTGTATATTACTTTTTCTGCAAAAATAATTGGTATTTTATCATGCTCTGGTAAAAAATGAGAATTTGTTTCATGAGCGCAAAAGATTCTATTTTTCAGCAAGATCAAACAACTATCACCCAAGAAGATCCTAAAGGCTTTACTTGGCATAAACACTAATTAAAACACAAAAAAACACAATCATAACAGTAGCATAATTGTGCAACACTCAATAACATAAAGCAAAACACAAAAATAAAATTTATTTGTTGGGTTGCCTCCCAACAAGCGCTATAGTTTTAGGCCCTTAGCTAGGAATAAAGCAAGGATCTAAGTTTTGTCATCTTTGTTTCGAGATCCATAAGATGCCCTCATGATTGATTCATATAGTGGTGTAATTATTGTTCTAGGGAAGTGTTCCATACCCTTACTCAAATCAAATTGGAACTTAATATTGCCTTCTTTCATATCAATCATGACACCGGTAGTGCGTAAAAATGGTCTACCAAGAATAATTGGACGAGACAGATTGCAATCAATATCAAGAACAATAAAATCTATGGGCACATAATTCCTATCTGCAAAAATAAGAACATCATTAATTCTTCCAATAGGCTTTTTAATAGTAGAATCCGCCAAGTGCAAATTCAAAGAACATGATTCAATATCGGTAAGACCAAGCACATCACATAAAAATTTCAGAATTGTAGAAACACTAGCACCCAAGTCACACAAAGCAAAACACTCAGAATATTTAATCTTTACTTTGATAGTAGGTTCCCATTCATCATGCAATTTCTAGGAATTGAAACTTCTAATTCCAACTTTTCTTCTAAATCTTTCATCATAGCATCCACAATATGTTTAGTAAAAGCTTTATTTTGTTCATAAGCATGGGGTGAATTTATCATGGATTGCAACGAAGAAATACAATCAATCAAAGAGAAACTATCATAATTAGAGTTTTTGTAATCCAAAAGAGAGGGCACATCACTAGTTAAAATTTTGACCTCTTCAAACCCACTTTCATCAATTTTCTCATTAAGATTTTCACCCTTCGAATTATCGGGACGCCTTGTAACTAAAGTTGACTCTTCTCCAGTCCCTTTTTAATCAATCTTAATTTTACTAAACAAGTAATCAATAGAAGAAACACCAATCATTTTAAGATCTTCATCACTTTTGCGAAAGTAATCACTAGAAAACGTTTTTTTCTAAAATTTCTCCTTTAGCTCTAAGCACAACGATTCTTTTCTTACTTTCATCCATAAAAAAATAAAGAGATTTAATTGATTCCTCAACTTTAGGCATAAATTTTTTCATCTTGAGACTTACCACATCATGAGAAATTCTATCAACACTTCTAGACAAATCATCAATCTTATTCAACTTTTCTTTTATGGTAGTGTTGAAAACTTTTTGTGTGTTGATAAATTCTTTAATATTATTCTCAAGATCAGAGGTGTTACTATTATTATTATAAGAAGGATTTCCATAGGAATTTCCATAATTATTAGAGGATTTACTACGAAAAGGCTTAAGATTAAAATTACCTCTATAATCATTGTTGTTGAAATTATTTCGAGAGATAAAATTCACATCTACGGCATCACTAGTTTGCTCAATCAAAGTAGACAAAGGCATATAATTAAAATCAATAGGAGCACCTTTACTAGCAACCAATTTCATAAGAGCATCAACCTTTTCACTCAAAGAAGAAATTTCTTCAACCGAATTAACTTTTTTACTAGTAGGAGCTCTTTCCGTATGCCATTGTGAATAATTTTCCTTGATATTATCAAGCAATTTGGTGGCTTCCACTACAAAAAAAGACACTTCCGTGATGATACGTGTTTGTCGCAGTAGGTCACGTTTTCTATCATGCATGTACATCGATGAAAAATTTATGACAGAATCAAGATAATCATACCTGTGGTGTCGTAGAAGTGTTCCATGACATTACCAAAATTATCATCACGGAAGTGTCCACTTCCATGACAATAAATCGCGCGTCATAGAAGTGCTTTCGTCAAGGGTGACCGATGCTACGTCTTGAGCTTGCGTTGGTTTTCCCTGAAGAGGAGAGGATGATGCAGCAGAGTAGCGTAAGTATTTCCCTAAGTTTTTGAGAACCAAGGTATCAATCCAGTAGGAGGCCACGTGCAAGTCCCTCGTACCTACACAAAGCAAATAACTCCTCGCAACCAACGCGAATAGGGGTTGCCAATCCCTTCACGGTCACTTACGAGTGAGATCTGATAGAGATGATAGATAATATTTTTGGTATTTTTTTGGTATAAAGATGCAAAGTAAAATAAAAGGCAAAGTAAAGAGCAAAGCAATAATAAAATGTAGGAAGATTAATATGATGAAAATAGACCCGGGGGCCATAGATTTCACTAGTGGCTTCTCTCAAGAGCATAAGTATTTTACGGCGGGTGAACGAATTACTGTTGAGCAATTGACAAAATTGAGCATAGTTATGAGAATATCTAGGTATGATCATGTATATAGGCATCACGTTCAAGACAAGTAGACCGAATCCTGCCTGCATCTACTACTATTACTCCACTCATTGGACCGCTATCCAAAGATGCATCTAGAGTATTAAGTTAATGAAAATGAGTAACGCATGTAAGCAAGATGACATGATGTAGAGAAATAAATTCATGCAATATGATAAATACCCCATCTTGTTATCCTCGATGGCAACAATACAATACATGCCTTGCAACCCTTTACATCCTTTGGGTAAGGACACCGCAAGATTGAACCCAAAGCTAAACACTTCTCCCATTGCAAGAACTACCAATCTAGTTGGCCAAACCAAATGGATAATTCGAAGAGACTTGCAAAGATAACTCAATCATACATAAAAGAATTCGGAAAAGATTCAAATATTGCTCATAGATAATCTTGATCATAAACCCACAATTCATCGATCTCAACAAACACACCACAAAAAGAAGATTACATCGAATAGATCTCCACGAGAGAGGGGGAGAACATTGTATTGAGATCCAAAAAGAGAGAAGAAGCCATCTAGCTACTAACTATGGACCCAAAGGTCTGAGGTAAACTACTCACACTTCATCGGAGAGTCTATGATGATGATGTAGAAGCCCTCCATGGTGGAATCCGCTTCCGGCGGAGCTCCGGAACAGGCCCCAAGATGGATCTCGTGGATACAGAAAGTTGCGGCCGTGGAATTAGGTTTTGGCTCCGTATCTGATCTGTTGGGGGTACGTAGGTATATATAGGAGGGAGGAGTACGTCCGTGGAGATTCAGGGGGCCCATGAGGCAGGGGGCGCGCCCTCCACCCTCGTGGCCGCCTCATAGCTTTCTTGACGGAGGGTCCAAGTTTCCTGGGTCTTATCCGATGAGAAAATCACGTTCCCGAAGATTTCATTCCGTTTGGACTCAGTTTGATATTTCGTTTCGTCGAAACACTGAAATAGGCAAAAAACAACAATTTTGGGCTGGGCCTCCGGTTAATAGGTTAGTCCCAAAAGTAATATAAAAGTGGAAAATAAAGCCCAATATAGTCCAAAACAGTAGATAATATAGCATGGAGCAATAAAAAATTATAGATACATTGGAGACGTAGCAGGCATCCCCAAGCTTAATTCCTGCTCGTCCTCGAGTAGGTAAATGATAAAAAGAGAATTTTTGATGCGGAGTGCTACTTGGCATAATTTCAATGTAACTCTTCTTAATTGTGGTATGAATATTCAGATCCGAAGATTCAAGACAAAAGTTCATATTGACATCAAAATAATAATACTTCAAGCATACTAACTAAGCAATTATGTCTTCTCAAAATAACATGGCCAAAGAAAGTTCATCCCTACAAAATCATATAGTTTAGTAATGCTCCATTTTCGTCACACAAGAATGCTCTCATCATGCACAACCCCGATGACAAGCCAAGCAATTGTTTCATACTTTAGTAATCTCAAACCTATAAACTTTCGCGCAATATATGAGCGCGAGCCATGGACATAGCACTATGGGTGAAATAGAATATAATGATGGGGGTTATGTGGAGGAGACAAAAAAGGAGAAGGTCTTACATCAACGAGGCTAATCAACGGGCTATGGAGGTGCCCATCAATTGATGTTAATGCAAGGAGTAGGGATTGCCATGCAATGTATGCACTAGAGCTATAAATGTATGAAAGCTCAAAAGAAACTAAGTGGGTGTGCATCCAACTTGCTTGCTCATGAAGACCTAGGGCATTTGAGGAAGCCCATCGTTGGAATATACAAGCCAAGTTCTATAATGAAAAATTCCCACTAGTATATGAAAGTGACAACATATGAAACTCTCTATATGAAAAACATGGTGCTACTCACAATATATGAGACTCTCTATATGAAGAACATGGTGCCACTTTGAAGCACAAGTGTGGAAAAGGATAGTAGCATTGTCCCTTCTCTCTTTTTCTCTCATTTTTTTGGGCCTTCTCTTTTTTTATGGCCTTTTTCTCTCCTTTTTTATTTTTTTATTCCTCACTTGGGACAATGCTCTAGAAAATGGTGATCATCACACTTCTATTTATTTACAACTCAATGATTACAACTCGATACTAGAACAAAGTATGACTCTATATGAATGCCTCTGGCGGTGTACCGGGATATGCAATGAATCAAGAGTGACATGTATGAAAGAATTATGAACGGTGGCTTTTCCACAAATACTATGTCAACTACATGATCATGCTAAGAAATATGACAATGATGAATGTGTCATGAAGAACGGTATGGTGGAAAGTTGCATGGCAATATATCTCGGAATGGCTATGGAAATGCCATAATAGGTAGGTATGATGGCTGTTTTGAGGAAGATATAAGGAGGTTTATGTGTGAAAGAGCGTATCATATCACGGGTTTGGATGCACCGTGAAGTTTGCACCAACTCTCAATGTGAGAAAGGGCAATGCACGGCATCAAGAGGCTAGCAATGATGGAAAGGTGAGAGTGTGTATAATCGATGGACTCAACATTAGTCATAAAGAATTCACATACTTATTGCAAAAATCTACAAGCCATCAAAACCAAAGCACTACGCTGCATGCTCCTAGGGGGATAGATTGGTAGGAAAAGACCATCGTCATTCCCCGACCGCCACTCATAAGGAGGACAATCAAATAACACCTCATGTTTCAAATTTGTTACATAACGTTCACCATATGTGCATGCTACGGGACTTGCAAACTTCAACACAAGCATTTCTCAAATTCACAACTACTCAACTAGCACGACTTTGATATTATCACCTCCATATCTCAAAACAATTATCAAGCATCAAACTTTTCTTAGTATTCAACACACTCATAAGAAAGTTTTAATTATTTTTATATACCTAGCATATTATTATTTTAAGCAAATTACCATGCTATTTAAGACTCTCAAAATAAACTAAGTGAAGCATGAGAGATCAGTAGTTTCTTTAAAACAAATCCACCACCGTGCTCTAAAAGATATAAGTGAAGTACTAGAGCAAAACTATAAAGCTCAAAAGATATAAGTGAAGCACATAGAGCAAAACTATCAAGCTCAAAAGATATAAGTGAAGCACATAGAGTATTCTAACAAATTCCAATTCATGTACGACTCTCTCACAAGGTGTGTACAGCAAGGATGATTGTGGTAAAATAACAAGCAAAGACGCAAATAATACAAGACGCTCCAAGCAAAACACATATCATGTGGTGAATAAAAATATAGCTCCAAGTAAGGTTACCGATGGAAGTGGATTTAAAGAGGGATGCCTTCCGGCATCCCCAAGCTTTGAATTTTTGGTGTCCTTGGATTATCTTGGGGGTGCCATGGGCATCCCCAATCTTAGGCTCTTGCCACTCCTTGTTCCATAATCAATCAAAAAAATTCACCCAAAACTTGAAAACTTCATAACACAAAACTCAACAGAAATCTCGTGAGCTCCATTAGCGAAAGAAAACAAAAGATCACTTCAAGGTACTGTAATGAACTCATTATTTATTTATATTGGTGTTAAACCTACTTTATTCCAACTTCTCTGTGGATCATAAACTATTTTACTAGCCATAGATTCATCAAAATAAGCAAACAACACACGAAAAACAGAATCTGTCAAAAACAGAACAGTCTGTAGTAATCTGTAACTAACGCAAACTTATGGAACTCCAAAAACTCAGAAAAAATAGAAAGACCTAGGCAATTTTTTTATTGATCAGAAGAAATTGGAATCACTATTTTATCACGTTCTGGTGATTTTTAACAATTATTTTCTTGAACCGAAAGTTTCTGAAAATTACAGCAAGATCAAATAACTATTATCCAAGAAGATCCTATAGGTTTAACTTGGCACAAACACTAATTAAAACATAAAACCACATCTAAACAGAAGGTATATGGATTATTTATTCCTAAACAGAAACAAAAACAGAAAACTAAAAATAAAATTGGGTTGCCTCCCAACAAGCGCTATCGTTTAACGCCCGTAGCTAGGCATAAAAGCAAGGATAGATCTAGGTATTTCCATATTTGGTTTTCAACTTCTTAGCGGAATCAAGCTCGAATCCAGGAGGTTCTTTACGTTTCCCTTCATATTCCAAAATTTTTAGATCTAAAGAATCCAACCGCTTATCGCAAAGAGTAATCAACATATTCATGCGGTGAATATTTCCGCTAACGTTCTTAAGAGGTTCAAGAGACTTTTGTAAATTCTTAGTAACTTCACAAAATTTTTTAAGGATTTGTTTCTCTTCCTGGGTAGGATGAGTCCCCTTTTGTTGAGGTAGTGTTCCCACTGTACCTTCTATAATTTCAAGCGCAATATGGGGATCAATTTCAATAAAGTTGCCCTTGGCAACGCAATCCAAAAGTTGTCTATGAGACATATTTAATCCAACATAAAAATTGCGAAGCAAAATTCTCAGATTTACTTCAAAGGTAAAATTAAGATAAGGCTCCATTATTCTCAACCAGGCATCTTTTAAGTTTTCTCCTTGTCTTTGTTTGAAGTGAAAGACTTCAAACTCAGGGGACAACAGAGTGGATAAGGGACTAGCCATAACGACAAGCAAGCAATCCAACACACGAGCGAACAGGAAAAGGGGCAAGCGAAAAGAGAGGAGGAGATTGGGAAAGAGAGGGCGAATAAAACAGCAAGGGTGAAATGGGGGAGAGGAAAACGAGAGGCAAATGGCAAATAATGTAATGCGAGAGATAAGGGATTGTGATGGGTACTTGGTATGTTGACTTTTGCGTTGACTCCCCGGCAACGGCGCCAGAAATCCTTCTTGCTACGTCTTGAGCTTGCGTTGGTTTTCCCCGAAGAGGAGAGGATGATGCAACAGAGTAGCGTAAGTATTTCCCTCAGTTTTTGACAACCAAGGTATCAATCCAGTAGGAGGCCACATTCAAGTCCCTTGTACCTACACAAAGCAAATAACTCCCCGCAACCAACGCGAATAGGGGTTGTCAATCCCTTCATGGTCACTTACGAGAGTGAGATCTGATCGAGATGATAGATAATATTTTTGGTATAAACATGCAAAGTAAAATAAAAGGCAAAGTAAAGAGAAAAGCAATAATAAAGCGTAGGAAGATTAATATGATGAAAATAGACCCGGGGGCCATAGATTTCACTAGTGGCTTCTCTCAAGAGCATAAGTATTTTACGGCGGGTGAACGAATTACTGTTGAGCAATTGACAGAATTGAGCTTAGTTATGAGAATATCTAGGTATGATCATGTATATAGGCATCACGCCCGAGACAAGTAGACCAACTCGTGCCTGCATCTACTACTATTACTCCACTCATCGACCGCTATCCAGCATGCATCTAGAGTATTAAGTTAATGAAAACAGAGTAACGCCTTAAGCAAGATGACCTGATGTAGAGAAATAAATTCATGCAATATGATAAATACCCCATCTTGTTATCCTTGATGGCAACAATATAATACGTGCCTTGCAACCCTTTCTGTCACTGGGTAAGTTCACCGCAAGATTGAACCCAAAGCTAAACACTTCTCCCATTGCAAGAACTACCAATCTAGTTGGCCAAACCAAACGGATAATTCGAAGAGACTTGAAAAGATAACTCAATCATACATAAAAGAATTCAGAAAAGATTCAAATATTGCTCATAGATAATCTTGATCATAAACCCACAATTCATCGATCTCAACAAACACACCGCAAAAAGAAGATTACATCAAATAGATCTCCACGAGAGAGGGGGAGAACATTGTATTGAGATCCAAAAAGAGAGAAGAAGCCATCTAGCTACTAACTATGGACCCAAAGGTCTGAGGTAAACTACTCACACATCATCGGAGAGGCTATGATGATGATGTAGAAGCCCTCCATGGTGGAATCCCCTTCCTGCGGAGCTCCGGAACAGGCCCCAAGATGGATCACGTGGATACAGAAAGTTGCGGCTGTGGAATTAGGTTTTTGGCTCCGTGTCGATCTGTTGAAGTGCGTAGGTATATATAGGAGGAAGGAGTACGTCCGTGGAGCTTCAGGGGGACCACGAGGCAGGGGGCGCGCCCTAGGGGGGCGCCCTCCACCCCCGTCGCCGCCTCGTAGGTTTCTTGACGGAGGGTCCAAGTTTCCTGGGTCTTATCCGATGAGAAAATCACGTTCCCGAAGATTTCATTCCGTTTGGACTCCGTTTGATATTCCGTTTCTTTGAAACACCAAAATAGGCAAAAAACAACAATTCTGGGCTGGGCCTCCGGTTAATAGGTTAGTCCCAAAAGTAATATAAAAGTGGAAAATAAAGCCCAATATAGTCCAAAACAGTAGATAATATAGCATGGAGCAATCAAAAATTATAGATACATTGTAGACGTATCAGGCATCCCCAAGCTTAATTCCTGCTCATCCTCGAGTAGGTAAATGATTAAAAGAGAATTTTTGATGCGGAGTGCTACTTGGCATAATTTCAATGTAACTCTTCTTAATTGGGGTATGAATATTCAGATCCGAAAGATTCAAGGCAAAAGTTCATATTGACATAAAATTAATAATACTTCAAGCATACTAACTAAGCAATTATGTCTTCTCAAAATAACATGGCCAAAGAAAGTTCATCCCTACAAAATCATATAGTTTAGTCATGCTCCATTTTCATCACACAAGAATGCTCTCATCATGCACAACCCCGATGACAAGCCAAGCAATTGTTTCATACTTTAGTAATCTCAAACCTATAAACTTTCGCGCAATATATGAGCCGAGCCATGGACATAGCACTATGGGTGAAATAGAATATAATGATGGGGGTTATGTGGAGGAGACAAAAAAGGAGAAGGTCTTACATCAACGAGGCTAATCAACGGGCTATGGAGGTGCCCATCAATTGATGTTAATGCAAGGAGTAGGGATTGCCATGCAACAGATGCACTAGAGCTATAAATGTATGAAAGCTCAAAAGAAACTAAGTGGGTGTGCATCCAACTTGCTTGCTCATGAAGACCTAGGGCATTTGAGGAAGCCCATCGTTGGAATATACAAGCCAAGTTCTATAATGAAAAATTCCCACTAGTATATGAAAGTGACAACATATGAAACTCTCTATATGAAAAACATGGTGCTACTCATAATATATGAGACTCTCTATATGAAGAACATGGTGCCACTTTGAAGCACAAGTGTGGAAAAGGATAATAGCATTGTCCCTTCTCTCTTTTTCTCTCATTTTATTGGGCCTTCTCTTTTTTTTATGGCCTTTTTCTATCCTTTTTTTATTTTTTTATTCCTCACTTGGGACAATGCTCTAGAAGATGGTGATCATCACACTTCTATTTATTTACAACTCAATGATTACAACTCGATACTAGAACAAAGTATGACTCTATATGAATGCCTCCGTGATGTACCGGATATGCAATGAATCAAGAGTGACATGTATGAAAGAATTATGAACGGTGGCTTTTCCACAAATACTATGTCAACTACATGATCATGCTAAGAAATATGACAATGATGAATGTGTCATGAAGAACGGTATGGTGGAAAGTTGCATGGCAATATATCTCGGAATGGCTATGGAAATGCCATAATAGGTAGGTATGATGGCTGTTTTGAGGAAGATATAAGGAGGTTTATGTGTGAAAGAGCGTATCATATCACGGGGTTTGGATGCACCGGCGAAGTTTGCACCAACTCTCAATGTGAGAAAGGGCAATGCACGGTACCGAAAAGGCTAGCAATGATGGAAAGGTGAGAGTGTGTATAATCCATGGACTCAACATTAGTCATAAAGAATTCACATACTTATTGCAAAAATCTACAAGCCATCAAAAACCAAAGCACTACGCGCATGCTCCTAGGGGGATAGATTGGTAGGAAAAGACCATCGTCATTCCCGACCACCACTCATAAGGAGGACAATCAAATAACACCTCATGTTTCAAATTTGTTACATAACGCTACCATACGTGCATGCTACGGGACTTGCAAACTTCAACACAAGCATTTCTCAAATCCACAACTACTCAACTAGCACGACTTTGATATTATCACCTCCATATCTCAAAACAATTATCAAGCATCAAACTTTTCTTAGTATTCAACACACTCATAAGAAAGTTTTAATTATTTTTATATACCTAGCATATTATTATTTTAAGCAAATTACCATGCTATTTAAGAGTCTCAAAATAATCTAAGTGAAGCATGAGAGATCAATAGTTTCTTCAAAACAAATCCACCACCATGCTCTAAAAGATATAAGTGAAGTACTAGAGCAAAACTATAAAGCTCAAAAGATATAAGTGAAGCACATAGAGCAAAACTATCAAGCTCAAAAGATATAAGTGAAGCACATAGAGTATTCTAACAAATTACAATTCATGTATGGCTCTCTCACAACGTGTGTACATCAAGGATGATTGTGGTAAACTAACAAGCAAAGACGCAAATAATACAAGACGCTCCAAGCAAAACACATATCATGTGGTGAATAAAAATATAGCTCCAAGTAAAGTTACCGATGGAAGAGGATTTAAAGAGGGATGCCTTCCGGCATCCCCAAGCTTTGAATTTTTGGTGTCCTTGGATTATCTTGGGGGTGCCATGCGCATCCCCAATCTTATGCTCTTGCCACTCCTTGTTCCATAATCCATCAAAAAAATTCACCCAAAACTTGAAAACTTCATAACACAAAACTCAACAGAAATCTCGTGAGCTCCGTTAGCGAAAGAAAACAAATGATCACTTCAATGTACTGTAATGAACTCATTCTTTATTTATATTGGTGTTAAACCTACTTTATTCCAACTTCTCTGTGGATCATAAACTATTTTACTAGCCATAGATTCATCAAAATAAGCAAACAACACACGAAAAACAGAATCTGTCAAAAACAGAACAGTCTATAGTAATCTGTAACTAACGCAAACTTATGGAACTCCAAAAATTCAGAAAAAATAGGAAGACCTAGGCAATTTTTTATTGATCAGAAGAAATTGGAATCACTATTTTATCACTTTCTGGTGATTTTTAACAATTATTTTCGTGAACCGAAAGTTTCGGAAAATTACAGCAAGATCAAATAACTATTATCCAAGAAGATCCTATAGGTTTAACTTGGCACAAACACTAATTAAAACATAAAACCACATCTAAACAGAAGGTAGATTGACTATTTATTCCTAAACAGAAACAAAAACAAAAAACTAAAAATAAAATTGGGTTGCCTCCCAACAAGCGCTATCGTTTAACGCCCGTAGCTAGGCATAAAAGCAATGATAGATCTAGGTATTGCCATCTTTGGTTTTCAACTTCTTAGCGGAATCAAGCTCGAATCCAGGAGGTTCTTTATGTTTCCCTTCATATTCCGAAATTTTTAGTTCTAAAGAATCCAACCGCTGATTGCAAAGAGTAATCAACATATTCATGCGGTGAATATTTCCGCTAACGTTCTTAAGAGGTTCAAGAGACTTTTTTAAATTCTTAGTAACCTCACAAAAAATTTCAAGGATTTGTTTCTCTTCCTGGGTAGAATGAGTCCCCTTTTGTTGAGGTAGTGTTCCCACTATACCTTCTATAATTTCAAGTGCAATATGGGGATCAATTTCAATAAAGTTTCCCTTGGCAACGCAATCCAAAAGTTGTCTATGAGACATATTTAATCCAACATAAAAATTATGGGCAAAATTCTCAGATTTACTTCAAAGGTACAATTAAGATAAGGCTCCATTATTCTCAACCAGGCATCTTTTAAGTTTTCTCCTTGTCTTTGTTTGGAGTGAAAGACTTCAAACTCAGGGGACAACAGAGTGGATAAGGGACTAGCCATAACGACAAGCAAGCAATCCAACACACGAGCGAACAGGAAAAGGGGCAAGCGAAAAGAGAGGAGGAGATTGGGAAAGAGAGGGCGAATAAAACGACAAGGGTGAAGTGGGGGAGAGGAAAACGAGAGGCAAATGGCAAATAATATAATGCGAGAGATAAGGGATTGTGATGGGTACTTGGTATGTTGACTTTTGCGTTGACTCCCCTAAGAACGGGCGCCAGAAATCCTTCTTGCTACGTCTTGAGCTTGCGTTGGTTTTCCCCGAAGAGGAGAGGATGATGCGACAGAGTAGCGTAAGTATTTCCCTCAGGTTTTGACAACCAAGGTATCAATCCAGTAGGAGGCCACGTGCAAGTCCCTCGTACCTACACAAAGCAAATAACTCCTCGCAACCAACGCGAATAGGGGTTGTCAATCCCTTCACGGTCACTTACGAGAGTGAGATCTGATCAAGATGATAGATACTATTTTTGGTATTTTTTTGGTATAAAGATGCAAAGTAAAATAAAAGGCAAAGTGAAGAGCAAAGCAATAATAAAGCGTAGGAAGATTAATAGGATGAAAATAGACCCGGGGGCCATAGATTTCACTAGTGGCTTCTCTCAAGACATAAGTATTTTACGGCGGGTGAACGAATTACTGTTGAGCAATTGACAGAATTGAGCATAGTTATGAGAATATCTAGGTATGATCATGTATATAGGCATCACGTTCGAGACAAGTAGACCGACTCCTGCCTGCATCTACTTCTATTACTCCACTCATCGACCGCTATCCAACATGCATCTAGAGTATTAAGTTAATGAAAATAGAGTAACGCCTTAAGCAAGATGACATGATGTAGAGAAATAAATTCATGCAATATGATAAATACCCCATCTTGTTATCCTCGATGGCAACAATACAATACGTGCCTTGCAACCCTTTACATCCTTTGGTAAGGACACCGCAAGATTGAACCCAAAGCTAAACACTTCTCCCATTGCAAGAACTACCAATCTAGTTGGCCAAACCAAACGGATAATTCGAAGAGACTTGCAAAGAATTCAGAAAAGATTCAAATATTGCTCATAGGTAATCTTGATCATAAACCCACAATTTATCGGCCTCAACAAACACACCGCAAAAAGAAGATTACACCGAATAGATCTCCACGAGAGAGGGGGAGAACATTGTATTGATATCCAAAAAGAGAGAAGAAGCCATCTAGCTACTAACTATGGACCCAAAGGTCTGAGGTAAACTACTCACACTTCATCGGAGAGGCTATGATGATGATGTAGAAGCTCTCCATGGTGGAATCCCCTTCCGGTGGAACTCCGGAACAGGCCCCAAGATGGATCTCGTGGATATAGAAATTTGCGGCCGTGGAATTAGGTTTTTGGCTCCGTATCTAATCTGTTGGGGGTATGTAGGTATATATAGGAGGAAGGAGTACGTCGGTGGAGCTTCGGGGGGCCCACGAGGCAGGGGGCGCACCCTAGGGGGGCGCCCTCCACCCTCGTGGCCGCCTCGTAGCTTTCTTGACGGAGGGTCCAAGTCTCCCGGGTCTTATCCGATGAGAAAATCACGTTCCCGAATATTTCATTCCGTTTGGACTCCGTTTGATATTCCGTTTGTTCGAAACACTGAAATAGGCAAAAAAACAGCAATTTTTAATTTGGGCCTCCGGTTAATAGGTTAGTCCCAAAAGTAATATAAAAGTGGAAAATAAAGCCTTATATAGTCCAAAACAGTAGATAATATAGCATGGAGCAATCAAAAATTATAGATACGTTGGAGATGTATCAACCAACACGTGGCATCCACCGTAACGAGACGCCGTAAAGCTATCGGGTCCGGTTGTGGTCCGATAACCCGTTAACAGCCCAGACCAATGGGAATTTTCCAGTGTAAAATTCTCATTGGCTGGAGGAAACACGTGTCGGCTCAACGTTCAGATAGATGTCATCCACTCATTGGACAGGAGGCGCCTATGATACGTCGACACGTGGCACGGCCCAACAGAGGCCCATTCTGGTGAAAAGGCCGGCCTGTTTGACTTGGTCAAAAGGTAATGGGCCGGCCCATGGAAAGCCTGTTAACAGCCTATTCGTATATAGCCCATTTATGGCCCGCTTACTACAGGCCCGTTATGGCCTATTCGAATTAAGCCCAGTAGCTTCATCTCGGCCGTCCAATATGATTCCAGCCCGAAACTTCTGGCCCATGTATGGCCCATGATGTCTTTCGGCCCATATGAGGCCCTTTGTAACTCTCGGCCCATTAAAGGCACGAGATGAAACTGGCCCATAATGAACAGTGTATCGCTTTATACCCATTAACGACCCATTATTCCGTCGGCTGTTTCCAGCATGTGTTAACTTTTGGCCTTCTAAGGGCCCATTTATTCTGGGGCTCATTTCTAGAATTCGGTTAGATACGGTCTGTTACTGGCCTGTTCTGTTTGTGGGCCAAATACAGCCCGTGGTTACATTCGACCCATTTGTGGACGTTAACCCGTTGGGCTATTTTCATAGCGTTATCAAATAAAGCCTATTAACAGCCCGTTACGGTCCACGAATAGTACGACCCATGTTTGGCGAAATCATTATACGCCCCGTAGAAGGCCCATGGATCCTACGGCCCGTAGAAGGCCCATGGATCATACAGCCCGTAGAAAGTCCATGGATCCTACGGCCTGTAAAAGGCCCATGGATCCTACGGCCCGTAGAAGGCCCACGGATCCTACGGCCCGTAGGAGGCCCATGGTTACAACAGTCCGTGTGTTGCCATGATTATTGTGTCCTAGTTACCAAAACTAGGTTATTGTGGCCACTAAAAAAACACGGAAAAAGAACTGTAGTGACTACAAGCAAACAACTAAACAAGACAATAAGGAAATAAATAAGCAAGCAACTAACGCTAGCCTACTACAGCTATTACATATATTACATCCACTGGGCATCAAAGTTCGCCACCAGTTCAAATTTAGGGAACAAAGCAGCATATTACATACACTGGCCGTCAAAATTGGCCACCAGTGCAAATAAACGCAGCAGCAAAACAAGTCCATAACTGAAACAACTTCAGAAGAGCTCAAGAAACGTTATCCTGGGTATCCACCATGATGGAAATAAGCTTAGCAAGATTATTAGCTTTGTCCTGTTTGGCACTAAAATCCTCCAACGCTTGCTGTTGCACCAGAAAGTATGCATCTGAATGCTCGAGGGACTTCCGCAGTCCTTCCGCTTCTTGTCGCAGTACAGCTGATCGATGTATTTTAGCTTGTAGTTGAGACTCAAGAAACCGAACTGATTCAAACAGTGAGTTTGAATAGCTTGTGCAAGCGGTAGTGGCCAGTGACTCGAACAGTAAACCAAGACAGGACTTTGGGGTTGCCTCACTATCTTCAAGATAGTTTTCCTTAGCTATTTTATCAGCTTTGTTGGAGACCAACAAGGATGTCTCACGATCCTGAACCTTATCTGCATTACTTCCTTTATCATTTCTTAATAAGGCACTCTTCCCCAATATTCTATTAGCATTCTAAAAGAAGAAACAAGCACACACATAACAGGTTTAGCATGTACTAGTATATGAAAATCATTTCGGTGAACCAGTTCATTAGTAAGGTGGACAAGATTAAACTACCAAGTCTTCTATTGCCAAGTAGTACATTATAAAAGCATCGAACAAACATATATCTATGTCCTATGGTCACTGCATTGTCTTGCCAAATGAAAATAGAGACATGGTTCAAATCATATCAGTTCAAGAGAAAGCAACACTGGAAGAATACAAAGTGTGGGAAACTAAACGGCACAACAAGATTTCAGATGAGTACCACGGGTCTACATGTACAACAACACTATTGGCCCTGTTATGATGCTAGTAATGTGCATGATATGAGAAGTCAACTGTATACACAATTGAAATTGAAATCAATAGAGCTATCTATAAGAGCAAACCTGTTAAAGAAACATGTGTAAACATACCTGTTGTGCCATTGGAGTTTCCATTGGATAGTTCAATTTAATAATAAGTTTGTATGAGTAAATAAAGTGATACAAGAGCAAAGCAGTATGTACGATAGCAATGGAATCTTAAATGAGAACAGTTGTTCTTCAGGTTTAAGCACTTGTTCTACATGAACAGAGTACAGTAAGACGCAAGCATATAATACTTGAAATAAAATGAGCTCATAGACCTTACCACATTCTTGCTTCGGGACCAGTAAAGAACAAGGTGTCCCCAGCCATCGTCCATTAAATGTGTCTCAGGAGAACGTAAGGAAATTTGATGAGTTTCTTTGCCAGTGAAGTATGTTTTCTTCAGGGAATTCCAATACTGCCACCAAGCATTCTTGAAGATAGCAGAGGTATTAGCACAGGTTACCTCATCCTAAGTTTCCAAATTGGTCCTTCTCTATAGATAAAAAAGGGAAAATTTGCTATATTATAACCATCATGGAGGTAGAATGTATGGGACAAAGCAAAGTAGTTGCCATGAATAATATTACTTACACATAACTCCTAGACAAACACCTGCAACTGGCATTTTCCTTCATCTTCAGTATAATATTTCCATGATGGAAAGATACGCACATAGGATTTAACAACATCAAATGGGATAGATGCTAAACTATGAATGGCTGGTTGTGCTTCCTCCACATCAATAGGTGTACTAACTGGTGGAGTTGGGGTTCGCCGTGGTAGTACTAGCACTTTGGGCACTAGAGCTGCCTTACTAACTGCTCTTGTTTGGGAGCTCTATGGTGGAGATGGTGTTGTGTCAATAGGAACTGGGTTACTATCTGCTAGGGTTGGGGTTAGATTGGGTGAAGCTGGTTCTCTGTCCATCGCAATAGGGGTAGGATCTGCGAGAGTCTGGGTTATGTGTGGTAGGGCTGGTTCTCATGCATGTACAACCGGGGTGCTATCTCCACCAAGAGGTAGCACTGTTTTATTTGAAGACCGTGTTTTTACTCCGCTAGATACTGTCATCACCCGCTCCAATTCAAAAGGCTGATAAACAGGAAACATAATTGAATGTACAGACATTGTATGAGAGACAGATGTAATAGATAGTGTGGAAAAAGGAGGCATTAAATAATTGACATGTATATTGTTTAACTAAAACGGATAGCATGACATAATTTCACATATATGATGTCTATCTAAACTGGATAGCATAGCATAACATAATTCAAAGATATGATGACTAACTAAACAGGATCGCATGACATAATTCACATACATGTTATCTAAGTAACCAGGATCACATTATTTAATTCACATATGTGATTTATATGTTAAGCGGAGGGCATTCACATATATGATGTCTGAACTAAGAACATGGTGTTGAATATTGTGTACATGATGTCTAAACTATGCAATGCAAGACACCATATGCATGATATGAGCAGTAGAACCGTGCCAAGTTAGAGCATACACCTCGGTGGGGGAATAGGACTGGTCATCTGTCTCGAATCAATCTCGAGGAGCTATCGGGACCCAACAAGAGATCTGCTTGACAGTGTAGCACTGCTGCTCTGAAGGCCTTGTTTTCACTCCAGATTTTTCCATCACCCACTCAAATGGCTGATTCACAGGAAGATTAGTTTAATGTACAAACATTGTCGACAAATGGAAATTTAATGAAGAAAAGTATGGACTAGATATCATTCAAATATATGATGCCTGGTTAAACAGGATGGCATTGCACATTTCACATATATTATGGCTCGCTAAAAGACATGAGACTGCATAATTCCCATATACCCCGCCTTGATCTCTCCGCCTCCTCGCGAGCCAGCCTGACGAGGCCGTGCCTGAGGAAGCTTCCTGTCGTCCACCCCGCGAGGCTTGGCCCCTCGCGAGGGTCTTGAGCTTGTGTTGATGAAGATGGGTCATACTGGGCCACCCCTTGAGCCACGCCGCAGGCCGCAGGCGAGCAAGTGCAGGTACCCCATTCCCAGAACGCCGACAGTAGCCCCCGGGCCCAAGGCGCGCCTGGACTTGGCCTAGCAGAGAAGCGAAAGGGCAAGTGCGAAGCGCCGCGGGCCCCAACATCCTGCGGCCTTGAGCGCCGCGTGGCGGTTGATTGGACATAGGCGTCCCTGCTTCTCCACGACGCCTTGGCAATTGCACGAATTGACAAGAGAGCGGTACTCGTCTAGGCTTTACCTCCTTTGCCTTCTCCAGTCATTGCCCAGATCCCCTTTCTCGCTCCTATCCTTCCTGCTTCCGAAATCCCCAGATCTACTCCGACCCCGCGCCCTAGCAAGGTATGGCGCCTCGCCAGACCCCGGCCGGAGCTTGGTACTCGCCCGCTTTGGACTCCCGGAACGTGTCGGAGAAGAGCCTTGCCCGGGCGCGCCAGATGATGGTGGCGCAAGGCAACGGCGGGGCGGCGATGCTCAAGGTTGGCTCTGCCCTTCCCGAGGACCAAGGAAGCACCTTCTACCCGCTCTTCGTGAGCGCCATTGCCGCCGGTCTGGTGCCTCCCTTTTCTGAGTTCTTCTTTTCTGTCCTTCGCCATTACAAACTGCAAGCTCTGCACCTCCACACCAACTCTGTTCTTCTCCTGGCAATCTTCGCCTACTACTGTGAGGCTCATGTCGGGGTGCAGCCCTCAGTGGCCTTGCTGCGCCATTACTTCTAACTACGGGTCTCTCGCGGCTCCATCACCGCGTGCGCGAGCTTTGTCGCGTACGGCAGCTCCAACGCCATCTCGAAGCCCGGGAAGGGGATTGAAGGCTTCAGGAGCAAGTGGGTCATGGTAGATGCTGGGCGCATCCATCCTCGGCTGATTCTGCCCACGGAGCAGCCCAAGCCCATCAATGCTTGGTCTCGCGTGGAACTCGTGGATTCCCGCGTGAAGCCAGTGCTGGAGAAGATGGACGCGGACCTGTGGCCGGGCAACATGGCGACAGCGAAGCTGACCGGGGCGTCGCTCTTGAGGGAGTTCCTGGAGCACCGGGTGGCCCCGCTTCGTCAGTACTCGCTTCCGCTGTGGAGGCCTCGCCCGAGCCCCGTAGTCTTGGCCGACGAAGATCTGGCCGCGGTCCTCCAATCTTTGGTCGGGGGAGACGTGGCGAGGCTGGAGGGTGCTCTTGTACCCCTGTTCCTTAGAGATGATTGGGAGCAGGTGGTGGACTCCATGCCCGCTTTCAACGGGGACGGGCCTGTGCCCGCGGAGGTTCCCGAGGACCCGGCGGCCCTGGCGACGGTGAACGTGTCCTCTGGCGACTCCAGCGAAGAGGAGGAAGAAGAGGAGCGGGAAGAGGGGCCCAATTCCGAGGCGACCGACGGGGAGTAGAGAGCGCCCCTCCCTCGGCGCAGGTCCCGCGCTCTCCGCCTCTTGCCGGACGACGACGAGGATGGCGACGAGCGAGGTGGCGAAAGCTTGCCCCTGATCCCGAAGAAGGACAGGACAGGGCTGGTTCCCCGCGGGTCTGCTCCGGCTCCGAGGTGATCTGCACACGCGCCTCCTTCTCCCGAGCCTCTTCAGGTTGATCCCAGCAGCCGGCTCTCGGGCTTCAAGTTCGGCCGAAGGTTGCTTGAGCCCGCGAGCGATGACCAGTAAGTGCTTGATTCTCGTTTTTCTTCCTGCTTCGTTGTTGAGGCTTGATATCCGTATTCCTTGGCTAGGCCGGCGCCTGCGGCGAGAAAGCTGAAGGGGGCTCCTGAGGCTTCGTCCGGGGCAGCACCTCCATTCGCGGAAGAATGGGACGGCAAGACGCGGGCCTCTCCTGCCCGGTCATCCTCGCGAGGCCTGGCGGGGCTAGCTGGGGTGAGTTCAGCCCCCATGGCCCAAGCAAATCCCGAGGGGTCCTTGCCTGACGCCACTGCCGCAGTCGTCGGGGCGCAGAAGGTCCCGACTCGTGGTGCCGTGATTACGCTGCCGTCCTCTCCTCCTACTCCGCCAACTGCCGTTTCTCCGACTCCTTCTACTGTCCTGGATCGTCTTTGGTGGTGAACCGGACCGATCGGAAAGATCTTCTCGGGCGCCAACCCTCGATTAGTGGCGGGCGCTGGGCTGGCCTCCGCTTTGGGTTCGCTCGATGCTTCATTCCGGCGGCTGGCTCAGCCGCGACGGCTTCTTGACGAGGAGAAGCAGGCCGTCCTTGAGGCGAAGGCCGCTCGCGACGCCACCTTGGGTGAGGTTGCGAATGTTCGGGGTCGCTGCAAGGCGCTGGAGAGCGAGCTACAAGGCCTGTGCGACCAGCTTGCCAAGGAGGCCCGTGTCCGCCAAGAGAAGGAGGAAGACATAAAGGCTCGTGAGGCGGCCGCCAAGGACCGGGATGCCAAGCTTGATGAGCGCCATGGCCGCTTAGGTGCGCTGGAGCAGGCGTTGGAGGCGAAGACGATCGAGCTTGACGGCAAGGCGCTCGTCCTCGACGAGGACCGCGTGGCCTTCGCTGGCCGGAGGTGAAGGCTCACACCTTCTTTGAAGTCGATTCTGACAATGACACAGAAAGCCAGCTGGCGGCGCCAAGGACGGCCCCGCCAAGCTGCTTCCCTTCCTGGTCCGCGCCCTTGAAGATGCCGCCCTTGGCCTTGGCCCCACGGCTGAGGCCGAGGCGCGTGTCCTTTCTTCTACAGCGCTGACGCGCGTCTTCACCCATGTCTACCTTCGCGACCCCAATGTTGACCTTGACAGCTTGCTGGAGCCTGTGAGCCGCGAGCTTGCCGCTGCCGCTGCTGAGGCCGTGAAGGGTCGAGCGGAGGCTCTGCTAGCGAAGTTCTGGGCCTTCAGCACCAAGCCAAAGCGAGGCGCTGCCGATCCTGGGGCTCCACGAGGCGAACCCGCCCAGCGCAGCTCCGCCGCCAGCGACGGTGCTGCCGAAAAGTGACCCCTTCGTGGCTCCTGTCCTGCTTTCAGCTCCTGCAACATGCATCATGCCTCGTGGAGGCGTTTAAAATCGCATTTGGCGTTGTGAAAACAGTTATGGACTGTAATATTTGCTTTTGAATTCCTTGAGATTTGCGTTTTTCCTTCCTACTTGCTTATGTTCTACGTCGGCAGAGTCTGCCCGCGCATACCTCATTGCCGTTAGCCCCGACCGGAAACCGTGACGGGACCAAGGAGTGTGGGGCTACGTGACAAGTTAGGCTCCTGAGTATCGATGCTCAGGAGTCCCCCTTGGCGCACAAACAGCAAGTAGGGAGGTGAGATGTATGGGTGAATTTACCGTTCTACGTCGACAGAGCCCGGCCCCGCGCATACCTCAACCACCGTTAGCCTTTTGGAACTAAGGGGTGAGGGGCTACGTGACCAGTTAGGCTCCTGAGTCGCGATGCTCAGGAGTCCCCCTTGACGTTCAAACGGCCTTCGTAGCTTGGCTCCGCTCGGGGAGAGACGTGCGACGAACCAGGCCCGAGGGGCTGGCTGGGTGGCGTCGTCTGGGCGTGACCAGGCGTAGCCCCGTGCCCAGCCTCGCGGCACTCCCGAGGGGAGGCGCATGATGAGGCTAGACATTGAGCTCTGGGCTCCACGAGGTTGATGCGACCGGGGCCACCCTCGCTTGTTTATCACCAGCGGTAGCGAGCATAAGCGCTTCCGTATGTGTATGGGCATAGCCGCTCCTCAGCAGTGTCGTCATCTAGCACGGAGCATGCTGCTTCCACTGGTGCGTGGGAGGGGGCTCCCCTCCGGGAGGAGCCCCCGGGGCGTGTACATCCCCGCCCTGACACGTGGCTGGCACGGTAGGGCCTGGCGAGGTGTATCTAGGCACCCGTGAGCCAGCGCGGGACTCACGGGGTCCTACCTCAAGGCGGGTTGCACCTGGCTCTGGGCCTTTTTCTTTTAATGTGTTCCAGCAAATTTGGTTAGATGTCGGTGCTCTACGTCCTCGGGTCCCAGCCCTCGAGCGGGGCTCAGCCGTCGCTGGTATGCCAGGTCGCGATGCCGTGGACAAGGCGAGAGGGTGAGGGCTGGAGAGCCAGTAGGAGCCCGTGAGTCGCGATGCTCAGGTACCCCCTCTTTAACGTGCAAGCGGTCGACATGACGGAAGAGGGGTGCCGTGGACAGGCATCAAATAATGATCATGATGGGTCAAACGCACGACCCGAATAAATGCAAGAGGGATACATGCCACTGGATCTGGCCCGGGTGGCTTGGGGATGATGCAGCCCGAGGGGCGCCCCCAATAAAGTAAACTAGAAACATGAATCAAAAGGGATACATGCCGCAAGGACGGACCCAGGCGTCCACAGGAATGATGCAGCCACAGGCGCTCGGCTGAAAATGAAACTTGAAGGATGTCACCCGATAATGTTGAAGATGAAGGGATCTTTGAAGTAGCGGACGGCGTCTGCTGCAGAAGCCGATCTTCACGAGCCCCAGGCCAGGAGCCTCGGGAGGCTCGGGAGGCGGTCGTGGCTCCTCGCGGACCATCTCCATCTCCGCCAGATCATGCGGAACGCCTGGCCACTTGAGCCTCCAGGATGCTCCTCATGAGGCGCCGTGGCGCAGCCGCGTTCGGCAAGCTGTAAGGCATGCGAACATAGCTGTGGGGTGGACCTTCACAGCGCCCCACGCGTGAGGGCCAGAGGCGCTCCTGAGAGGCGGCTCAGTTGAGCCCTGGTATGTCGACGCAGACACGCAGCCCACCATCCTCGCCTGGATGGGGAGCTACGGCGGGTAAGCGGCGGCTGCCACTCATGACTCTTGTCTCCGGCAGCTCCTGAATGATCTTGCTGACGAACTCCTGAGGGTTTGGCCCTCCTTGCCTTGCTCCTTCCTGAGGGAAACATGCTTTGAAACATGCCTCCAAGTGGTGCCCGAGCGCCACCTCGTGATCTTAGCAAAGTCGGTGGCCCTCCAGGAGAGATCCCCCGAGCCTTGCTCGAGGAGGGCGCTGGCCGCGCCTTCCTATGCGACAGAAGGAGGTGCCCCCTGAATAGGCGCGGACCCTGAGGGGCCTGCCTCCCGAGGGGTCAGGCCAGGCGATGTCTTCTTCTTCTTAGGAGCAGCCTCAGGAGGCCTCCCGCTCCTCTGATTTGGGTCTTCAATTGACGCGGCTTGAAAAGCACGCTCCAGGGAACACACTGTGTCCCTTTCTTCACAAGGCACCGTGATGACTCCACTGCTTCCTGGCATCTTGAGGACATTGTAGCCATGATGAGTCACGGCCATGAAATTGGCCAGGGCTGGGTACCCAAGGATGGCATTTTACGGGAGGCGAATGTGAGTGGCGTCGAGGTCAATGAGCTCGGTGCGGTAGTTGTCGCACGTCCCGAAAGTGACAGGAAGGCGGACCTGCCCAATCAGAACTGTGGAACCATCAGTGACTCTGGAGAAAGGCTTGGTTGGCTGAAGCTGATTGTATGGCACTTGGAGATTGTTGAATGTCTCGACGGACAGGACATTGAGCCCTGCTCTGCCATCGATGAGGGTCTTGTGACTTGCATGTTGCTGATGATCGGGGAACAAACCATCGGGAGGACTCCGGCCGTGGCTGCGCACTTGAGCTGAACGTGATGGCGCACGCAGACCACCTGAGAGGGCGCGTGGCTTCGAGCTTGGGGAGGAATGCATTCACTTCGCGTGAACTACTTGAAGATCTGTTGAGAGGCTGGGGCTTGAGCTCCGCCCAGGATGCAAGCGATTGCACGCGGCTCCTGGAAGCCCCCAGCCCCCTCGTCCTGATGATGGTCTTCATTTCTCCTTGGCTGCGGTGGCAGAGGAGGGAGGCCTGCGTTGCCTTGTGGGCGATCCTCGCGAGGCTGATCCCTCCAGCCTCCCTCGTGAGGCGGGTCCCTCCAACCTCCCTCGCGAGGCTGATCCTGCCAGCGGTCCTCGCGAGGTCGGTCACGCCACCCTTGGCGAGGGCCACGGTCTTCCCAACGTCCTATGCTTCTTCCTCCTCCTCGGCCGTAGCCTCGATCACCGCGGTCGGGGCGTCGACCTATTCGCCCTTCTCGCACGGCCCTGAGCTCTTGGCATTCATTGGTGTTGTGGGTGTGGAGGTCGTGGTACACGCAGTACCGACTGCCCTTGGATGACTCAGGCTGATCCCTTCCTCGCTTGGTGTACGGTTCTGCTGTGAGCACGGCAGCCCCCTTGCGTTTCACGTCCTTGACCTTGGGCTTCTTCTCTTTTGGGTCGGCAGCCGGCAGCTCGAGGAGGGAAAGGCGTCCTTCCTCAGCCCTGGCACACTTGGTCGCCAAGTTGAACAGCTCCAGGGATGTGCACATGTCTTCATGCATCGCCAACTCCTCCTTCATCTTGACGTCACGCACACCATTGGAGAAGGCTGAGATGATGGCCTCCTAAATCACCTTGGGAATCTTGAGGCGTGCGTTGTTGAAGCGCTGGATGTACTTCTGCAGGGTCTCTCCTGGCTGCTGCTTGATGCGGCGCATGTCGCTCACGGCAGGAGGCCGGTCGCGAGTGCCTTGGAAGTTGGCGATGAAGCGGGTGCGCATCTCATCCCAGGAGGAGATCGTGCCAGGAGCCGAGTTCAGAGCCAGTGCGGGCACCGCCCTGAGCGCCATGGGAAACCAGTTCGCCATGACCTTCTCGTCCCCGTTGGTGGCTTCGATGCCCAGCTCGTAGAGCTGGAGGAACTCTGCAGGATCGGCCGTGCCATCGTAGCGTGGAGGCAGGTCTGGCTTGAACTTGCCGGGCCATGCGATGTTGCTAGCTCGGCGGTGAAGGCGCGGCAGCCTGCAGTGGCCACGGGAGGCCTTTGGTGACGGAGGGCTTGATCTTGCGGGTCCCCGGACACAGCCGCTGGGAGCAGCGCGGGGTCTTGGCGTCTTTGGAAGCAGGGCGTGGTCGTGGACGGGCGGTGCGAGGAGCACTCGGGCAGCTTCTTGGGGGCGAGGGACCTCTTGACAGCTCTGCTCTTGCTGCGCTGGTGCCAGACGGAGTGGGTTCCGCCCAGGGGCCACGTGCCTTGGGGCCAAAGCGCCTTCTTGAGGGGGAGCCAGCTGAGGCGCCCCTGGAGCTTCATCGGCCGCGCAGGGCGGGGCGCGGTGTAGCAAGTAGGACGGCGTGGGGGATTCCCCTGCGGTGCGGACGAGCTCGGCGACGCGGTCGAGCCACTCCTCGTAAACATCGTCGACGGGGCGGTAGCGCAGGAGCTCGTTTGCCGTGATGAGCGCGGCTCGAGCCTCCATGGGCGCGCGGAGCGCGCGGGATGAAGAACCAGCTGGGGTGAGCGAAGGAGTAGCGGTGCGGCCGTCTCACCTCACGGATGGATCTTTGGGGCGACCTTTGCTTTCGTTCCCCGCCGGGCCGGTGGTGGCGTTGACGGCAGGCGACGGGGAACGGCGGGGGCAGCCGCCGACGGGGGCCGTCTGGGTGACGCGTGTAGCGAGAGCGGTCCGGCGCTCGGCGTGGGCTCGACGAGCGTCTGATATGGATGCGAGGGGCGGCGAAGAGCAGGGCGGCGGAAGGCGGATTCCGATGCACCCCTACCTGGCGCGCCAAATGTCAGATTTCGGGTTCCGACAGACCCTCTAGGTTCGAACTCTGGGGTGCACGCGGAGATCACACCTCCAACCTACCTACGCCTTGTCGCCTCGCAAGGATCTAAACTACACAAAGAACAACACAAGGGACGAGAGGTTTATCTTTGGTTCGGGCCACCATTGTGGTGTAACACCCTACTCCAGTGTGTGGTGTGGTGGATTGCCTCAGGGGCTGATGATGAACAATACAAGGAAGAACAGCCTCGCGAGGGTCTGTTCTTGGCCGGTGCGATGAACTGCTAGGGGGAGTTCAGTCGCTTCTCTCTCTCTTGCCTATCTTTCCGGTCGATCAGGTCTTGATCTCCCTTCCCTACCCTGTGGGTGGCTAGCTCTATTTATAGTGGGAGGGCGCCAACAATTGGCCATTTTGAAGGGGAACATCTAGTACACTTATCCTGACTAAAGTCGGTCCTCGCCTACCAAAAACTCTGACGGTGACGCCGGCTTGGGCTCCACGATGACCTCCTTCCTGCCGTCCTACTGGTCTTGGTCTTGTTGCACCGAAATGGTTGACTTTGCTTGACGCTCTCGGCTGCGCTTTCCCCCTTTGCACCAAAGGGGAAATGAGGACATCTTCTTGAAATGGCGCTCACCGCGCCCTCGTCATGGTTTGCGTCATGGGCACATCGTGAGGTACCCCGCCTTGATCTCTCTGCCTCCTCGCGAGCCAGCCTGACGAGGCCGTGCCTGAGGAAGCTTCCTATCGTCCACCCCGCGAGGCTTGGCCCCTCGCGAGGGTCTTGAGCTTGGGTTGATGAAGATGGGCCATCTTTGGGCCACCTTGAGCCACGCCCACGGTAGTGGCGAGCAAGTCTGGGTACCCCCGTTCCTAGAACGCCGGCACTCAGGACTCGACAAGCATGACTTTGTCCATGTGTCGATCCTTTGAGATCGCAACCTTACCTAGACCCAATACCCGACTTTTGCCTTTGTCAGCGAAGATGATATGCTTCAGATGCGACGTAGATAAGGGAGCATCCATCAATAGATTCTTGTCACCTGTCATGTGATTTGTACATCCACTATCGAGGACCCACTCAGTGGCTTTGGGCTGATCATCCTGCAGATGAATTAGTGCAGCTTACGAACTCATATACTTCATCAGTGAAGAATATGACACCAATTCATCAGATCAATTTCATCTAGCAATAGAGCAGATAAAGCAGTATGAGGAGGTGAGAAATGAAAGTTCATTTCTTCATGATTAGCCTGCGTCCTTTCAGGCATTTTTCAGGTCTCCAGCAAATTCTTCAGACGTTTGTGCACGTCTGGAGACACGAACCTGTAGAAGAGATTAGTTCTTTTTCTTCACCACCCACATATGAAGGGGTGGCAAAGAGTTCATCACTCTGCGAGCTTCATATGAGAAAGTTGGAATAGAAGTCAGCCCATTTTGTTTCACATAAGAGGAGTTAGGATAAGCATATGAATAAGCAGAGAAATTCTTCGAGGACTTATCCATATGAAGAATTTGGTCCATATGAAGAATTTGAACTGGGGTTCCTATTCTTCACAGGTGGTGTCACGAGGACATTCACCTGAAGATTTTGAAGGCACCTTTTGGGAACCCAAATTTTCTTCATAGGGGAACTGTTCCTGCAGTTAGTGCCAACATATCTAGCAAATACTTCACCATTCTGATTTTTGAAAAGTTTATAGTTGGAGTCAAATGACTCATCAGAAGAATGAGGAGATTCACATGTAAAGCCAGATAAATTGGATGGATCAACTGGAGGTCCCATTGCAGCAACCCATGAGGTTTTGGGGTACTGCTCAGGCTTCCAATATGTACCATCAGCATTGAGTTTCCTCTCAAAGGCAATACCCTCTTTCCTAGGGTTCCTGTTGAGGATATGCTTTTTAAGCACATCACAAAGAGTCTGATGCCCTTTGAGGCTTTTGTACATGCCTGTCATGTACAATTCCTTCAGCCCTGCATCATCAGTGATACTAGCAATGTCCTCATATGAGGAATTAGTGATAGCAGAGGCAGGTGAAGAATTTGTAGCATTAGAAGCATTTGAACATAGAGGTGAAGAATTAGCAGATTCACGTTCAATGCACTTCAAGCATGGAGGAACAAATTCTTCTGGCGGCTGATTTGTTGAGCAAGTAATGAATCACGCTCCTTCTGAAGATCTTCATAACTCACTCTTAGCTTTTGAAGATCTTGCTTTCTTTGAAGAAATTCATAAGAAAGCTTCTCATGATCAGTTAAGAGAGTGTTATGATGACCTTGAAGATTGTCAAACCTAGACTGAAGTCTCGGAAGATTTTCAGTCAAGGTTTTAGTGCGATCCATTTCTTCACCCAACATATCATCACTTTTATCTAGCATGTTTTGAACCTTTTCAAAAGCCTTTTGTTGTTTCACAGCAATCTTAGCAAGTTTAGATTAGCTGGGCTTGAGGTTTTCATCAGATTCATTCTCACTTGATTCAGAGGAGGTATATTTGAGTACCTTGGCAACCTTTGCCATGAAGCAATAGGTGAGAGCATAGTCATCATTGCCTTCATCAGCCTTGTTGGTGAAGCCACTTTCTTCAGGGTTGAAGATAGACTTGCTGACGAATGCAGTAGCGAGAGCTAGACTCGCCACACCAGATTCGGACTCCTCAGATGCCTCCTCTTCCTCATGTTCCTCAGATTCAGCCTCAGAGTCCATTTCCTTGCCATGAATGCCCGGGCCTTCTTGGAGCTGCTCTTCTTGTGAGATGAAGACTGAGGATTTTTATGATGAAGATTTTGATGATATCTTCTTCTTCTTCGCATCATCAGAACTGTAATCCTTGTATTTCTTCTTCTTTGATTCCTTTTCCCACTGAGGACAATCTTGAATGTAGTGACCAGGCTTCTTGCATTTGTGGCATAGCCTCTTCTTGTAGTCACTAGATGAGGAATCATTGCTCCTTGAGGGTTTTCCAAAGCGACCATGTCTTGAGAACCTTTGGAATTTCTTCACGAGCAGTGCTAGCTCCTGGCTCAGTTCTTCAGGATCACCAAGACTACTACCAGAATCTTCACCTTCAGATTCAGAGACGACCTTGGCCTTCAGGGCACGTGATTTGCCATAGCTCAAATCATAGAGATCTCTCTTCTCAGCAAGCTGGAACTCATGAGTATTTAGCCTCTCAAGGATATCAGCGGGATCAAGCGACTTATAATCAGCACGTTCTTGTATCATCAATGCCAGAGTATCAAATGAGGAATCAAGCGATCTCAGCAATTTCTTCACCACCTCATGGTCGGTGATGTGAGTGGCACCAAGTGCTTGAAGCTCATTTGAGATGTCAGTGAAGTGATCGAAGGTTTGTTGAACATTTTCATCGTCGAGTCTTTTGAAGCGGTTGAAGAGATTGCGAAGAACATCAACACGAGAGTCACGCTATGTTGAGACTCCTTCATTGACTTTGGACAGCCTATCCCAGATAAGCTTAGCAGTTTCCAAAGCACTCACTCTTCCATACTGTCCTTTGCTCAGATGGCCACATATGATATTCTTTGCTTGAGAATCGAGTTGCTTGAATCTCTTCACATCAGCAGCATTCAGAGAAGGTGTGACTGAAGGAACACCATTTTCCATAATATACCAGAGATCGTATCAATTGCCTCAAGATGCATTCACATCTTATTCTTCCAGTAGGGGTAGTCCGTCCCATCGAAGGTAGGACACCCAGCAGAGACCTTGATCATACCTGCGGTCGACATAACTAAAACTCCAGGCGGTTAAACCAAAATCACACATAACAAGGGAGTACCTTGCTCTGATACCAATTGAAAGTGCGTTATATCGACTAGAGGGGGGTGAATAGGCGATTTTTATGAATTCTTCACTGAGGAATTTGTGGGTGAGGAAATTTCTTAGCGAAGAACTACTTGCAATGAATAAGTACTCGAGTAAACATAACAGAACACAAGCATGGTCATCATGATGAAATGAAGACAGTACAGAGTACGTAAAGCGTAAACACAGGATAACACAGGATGAAGACAAACAGACTGAAGAAATTGAACTGAGGAAATTGAGAAAGTCTTCAGTCAAAGTCTTCAAACACAGATATGGACAAGTGAACAACACAGTTATGAGGAAATGAAAGAGTTGAGGAAATAGAACCAGTAGGCTTGGTGAAGACAATGATTTGGTAGACCAGTTCCAACTGCTGTCTCTGTTGTACATCTAGTTGGAGTGGCTAGGTATTTAAACCTGAGTACCCACAGTCCCGGACACACAGTCCTCACCGTATTCTCCATGAGCTCACAGACCTCGCCAAATCACTCGTGGTAAGTCTTCAGGTGACTTCCGAACCTTCACAAACTCGGTCACTTGGTGATCCACAATTCCTCTTGCATGCTCTAGACCATGACGCCTAACCATCTGGAAGAAGCAAAGTCTTCAAAGGTCACAAACATCGGATCCACGCAGGATCAATCTCTTTAGTGATGCTCAATCACTTTGGGTTTGTAGGTGTTTGGGTTTGGGTTTTCCTCACTCGATGATTTTCACTCAAAGTCCTCGGAGGATGGGATGCTCTCAAATAACAAGTGTCAGTTTCTCTCGGAGCAGCCAACCAGCTAGTTGTTGTAGGGGGCGGCTATTTATAGCCTAGGGAGCAACCCGACATGATAAGACATAAATGCCCTTCAATTATATGACCGTTAGGTGGGTAGATATTTTGGGACAGCTGGCGCGTAGCACAGCAACGGTCGGAAATTTGAGTATCAAATTCCTCAGGGCTATCATGTTCCTCACTATGTAGGCAATCCGCTCTGGCGAATTCCTAACTCCTCAGTCAGAACAAATTCCTCAGAGACCAGAAGAACTTTGTCTCTCATCCTTTGAAGAATATGACTGAATCAGTATGAGATTTCAATGGCTTCACTCGAAGGGATTGGTAGGTGTAGGATTTTGAGTTGAGCATCACATGGAAATTTTTCCTTAGTATTTCCTCGACCCCCTTTAACAGTACGGTGTTTCCTATGACTCAAGAAAGAGAAAATGAAACTACGAAAACAAAAGTCTTCACTCTTCATGTTCCTCAATTGAATACCAAGTCTTCAAGGTCACACCAATTTCTTCACTTCCAAAGTCTTCAGAAATCCAAAGTCTTCAGTCGAAGAACTTCATTTTTAGGGGTCAACTTTCTCTATAAATATCAAACTCCTCATAGACTTATAGACCTGTGTACACTCATAAACACATTAATCCCTTAACCTATAAGTCTTCAATACACCAAAATCACTAAGGGGCAGTAGATGCACTTACAGTGTGTGAAAGGAGCTTTAAATGATATAATTTTCACATTTTGCATGTCATGTACTATTAAACTTGTCAATAGTCAAAGGCGGTCTTAAAAAATGCATTAGGCGCTCTATAGATGGAAGGAGGGAGTATGGATCCATGTTATGTCCAATTAAAAATTTTCGCTGGCTGTATAATGTATGTAACCTACTCATGCCAACATTTAAGTGCATTCCAAATGTCTGTACTACCGCTACAATTCAAACTGAATTTGAATTTGTTTCTCTATTTCAATAAGAATCTACAATCATGATTGTTGCCAACTTCAACCATAATTCGTGTATTACCTTAAAAACACACCACATGATTACTATAGAGATAGATATGAACTATGTGTACTATATGAACTCGAATTCAATTTTTTGAATACACTTGATGTTGATTCCAAATAATAGTACATTTGATGTACTAACTAGATATTCATAATCTAACGTACACCATGTTTACTACACAAACTATAGTGCCCTGCCCCCTACATTATGACAAGTATTTAGCCTTGAGCTGCAAAAGCCACACATTAGCCCAAATTATAATCAATGTTCTACATTGTGATATCTTCTTCAAGTATCCGTATCCACTTTTTTATAATGAATTATGATCTATGTTCGTCTTTAACACCTTCACGATCCTCTCCTCTTTGTAGCTAGCTAGCGCTAATTTTCTATTGATGCACACGCCCGCCCCCCTCTCACCCTCCCTCAGCATCCCCTCCATCGCGCACGTTCGTTATTTCTCTTTAGGTCGTTCGCCCATGGTGTGTGTAGGCCCCCCGACTCCTTCTTTCCGGCACACACCGGTCGATATACCTCTCTAGTCAAGTGTGCCTACCGCAACACATACTTCCCCTCTTCTCTTCTCACCGTCCATGCCCCCTATGTCCAATAGGGTTCCACACAGGTGCACACTCCCGCCCCTCTTTTCATCGATCTCATAGCCGCACACTCCTCCCCCCTCGACATAGTAGGCCTCTCACACCACCTCCTAGCGGCGCCCCTCTCCCCCTGTCTGTCTCTCCGGACCTTATTTACATCTAACACATGCATGCATGTATACGTACTAATCTCCCTACATATAGCTAGGTCGACTATAATTCTTTTCCCCACGCACCGATAGACTTACCTCACTAGTTATGTCTCTCCCTTTCTCGGACACATGACAATTGATCTTCCTATGTACTTACGTATGCTTACCACAACCATATCATCTCCCCTCATAATCCTTGCATACCTCCCGACTCGTCTCTCACACGCACGTGCATAGACAGACAGACAACCCCACCCTCTCTTATTGATATTGCACTCGTACCCTCCGTTTGTCTAGCAGGCCTCTCCCACCATTTGTGAGACGCCACTCCACCACCAACCCTCCGATACTCTACCTTTGTCTTTCTCCCAACCTTATTCCTCTGCTACACATATCCATGGATGCCGATCGATCTCGCTCTATACATAGCTAGGTCTCTCTCCTTCTCCACACATATAATATTCGATCTACCTCTCTATAGTTAGGTCTCTGCCCCCTCCCCCCACAGATAGTCGAACATTGTAGGTAGGTATCCATGCCACATAGAAAAACTGCACCTCTGCCCTCTCAGATTCCAGTAGGCCAGCTGCCCTGTATCTTTTACGTGGGCAAACAAAATTTCGATGGCACTCTTTATCGATTGCGCAGCCACACACTTCATCCTTGTTTTTTATTCTATCGATATCTCACGCTGATTATCCCTCCACTCTCTTCTCGTGGATCGCTCCCTCTATATATGATATATCCATGACTCTGTTTCACACACATTGCATATGTTACGTTTTTTTGTTTGAGATATCATCGACACATTGCCTCGGTTTTGCACAAACCATCTCTCTCACACCCACCCACGTACGTACCTGCACCTAAAGAAGAGGTGCATGCAGGACGCACGTACTCACGTCTTGTTCCCAGCCACACCCGCGCGGGTACACGGTGGAGTTCGTTTCTGTACGTAAAGGCAGCCCACGTGATAATTTGACGCGTGTAGCGGTTGTTTACTCGAAGGAGGGTCGGGTACCACGCCTAGACGAAACAAAGTTCGACTTGACGCGTTTGTATTAAATAAAGTTATATATTCCTCCTCAATGGCGCGTAGTACAAAATATAAAACGATTGCCGTGGGGAAAATGGAAAAATCCGCTCCACTATATACAACGGAGCCTGCCTGCTGGGGTTTGTCTCTCGTCACACCATCTCACACAAGGCGGCGGTGGCCTCTCTCTCTCACCGTTGGTCAGTGATCCGGCCGCATCCCGTCCGCCGACGGAAAGGGAGGATGTGCATCATTTCTCCATTCGACGGCGTTCAGGCAGCACGTCCCGATCTGCGGTACCCGTCGTTCTCTCTGACCAAGCTCCGACGCGGTAGGGCCTTCGCCACTTGCTCGCAACCGTAGTATGGGCAGATCCCGACCGCTGGCGCCCTCCTAGTAACATCCCGACGACCCTCAGGTACAGCTTCCTCCGGCCTTGCTCCACTGCCCATCTTCCCATGTTGCTGCATGTGGATCTTCTTTAGTTGTTTGCTTAAAACGTATCTCGGCCGGTGTACTTTCCATCTTGGAATCTCGCCCTCAAACCATTTTTGAGAAACCACTATGCTGCTATCTTTCCCTTATTACATGGAATATGCTTCTTTTTTGTCGGCGTATGTGTCTTCAACTCGTGTTATTCGCCAGTAATTGTTTCATTTCTACCTCTTTTTTGCAAACAGGCCTAGCCATTTCACCTCGTTGCTATTGCGACCTTTTGGTGAACTGCACAAATCACTTTTTTCTTAAGAGTGTTTTGTGCAGTTCCGCCAAAATGTCACATGGGCAACGTTTTTACATTTCTGTGGGACTGCAGAAAGGGAGATTGGTTTTGCTATCCTCCTCATTCAACTCCTGCCTAATCTTCTCCAACAAGTAGTTAGTCCTAAAGAGAGATCACAGAGGTGATTGGCTTCTATTTGTGTGTGTTATGTTTTATCATCTAGTTCCACTATTATTGTAATCACACTGAGTGGATATGTTTGCAAACAGGGATGGTCAGCTCGATTTTAGTGGAGCTACACAAAATGATCAGATTGTGGTGTCCTCCATGCACCCCTTTTTGGCTACAACGCTGGGTGAAACTAGCCGCCAAGCAATGAACATTGTGCCCAGGAAATGGACCCATGCCTACGAACAACATCGGTCAATTATATATTTTCTTTATTTTTACACCTTCTTACAACTTTGTCTTCAGTAGTGATGTGAATATTGGCGCTGATCTGCGAACCATTGAGATGCATTAGCAGCCATGGTAGTTTCATTGGTATTTGATGGAATGTTGTAACGAGATAATCTTGAGGCAAGAGGACACATGAATCCTAAGTTGAAACCTTTTTTTTCATACGGGAAACAAAGTTGAAACCTTCATATCATCATAGTACAATTTCATTAAAATTATGCGTACATATAAACAAATCCTGAACGAATCATAGCAATGCCAGAAACAATTCAACTTTGTTTCGCCGACATGTGGGACATCCTTCATCCGGCTCCACCTGTCATGCAGCAATATTGAGTGCACAACTGCAGGGAAAGATTCACCCTGGTTGTTGCGCCGCATTAGTAATGACTAGTGAGCAGTCAAATCACAGAGCCCCACCTTCGCCACAGTAAGTTGCTCGGACGAAGCAACCATCATTTCTCTGTTCCTTGAATCCGCTGGTACTCCCATATTCCTAGAGTAATAAGTTGCTCGGGCGAAGCAACCATCACTTCACCTTTCCCACAGTAAAAGTACCTCCTTGGGCCTACTGAAAAATCACTTTTCTCTCTCCATCAAGTGCATTTATTGTCAATCTAACCCTGTCACTGAAACACCTCTTTGGCTACAGTTAGTTCAGGGTTAGTCATGAGTCAGTCTAACCTCTAGCTAAGTTAGAGTATCCAAACAGGAGCAGTATAGGACATGCAAGTTGCTCAAAGCCTACAGTCAAATTCGTACATGAAAGGATCTTTTTTCTTTTTGAAAACGGAACGTGAAAGGATCTTCGAATGATATAATTTTCAAATTGTATAAAATCTTATCAATAGTCAAAGGCATCCTCGAAGAATACATTAGGCCCTACTCCCTCCATCTAGGTGTATAAGTCACCTTACGAAAACCAAATAATCCCAAATACTTAGGCGCGGTGCATTAACTCCCACCTCGTTTCTTGTTTCTTGACATATCCACCAATAAGAGACGTGGGGCGTGCATGTTTTCAATGACTTAGACTACCAAACACGACATGCAATGGTTAGTTCATTGCATGCAATGCAATTAATTAGCAAATAAATATTAATTTATCTCGTTTTCCCCTCTTCCTTGGTCACGATGCACAATCTAAGATGACTTATTCACTAGACGGAGGGAGTATATAAAATCTTACCAATAGTCAAAACCAAGTGTTACTACTACACCAAACAAGTTCAAAAGCGAAAGCTGGACCCACTCACGGCATGGCACGCCTGTCTCGTTTGGTCCGTCAGTCAAAGCGCTTCCTCTTCTTTGCATAACAATAGAGTACAATAATTTTTTTAGAATGCTCTTGGCATGTCGCTAACATGTGATGAGTTAACCGACCTCAATAGACGGCAAAAACACCAGCCCGCCGCACTTTGAGAGAGACGAGGAGCGAGAAGCGATGCGGGCTGGTGGATTACTAGAGCTAGGTGTCGCACGGAGGCCAAGAAATATGGTGATAGCGTGGGTTGGCCACGTACAGTATGATGTAACTACACTGGGCTGCCGTGTTTCGTACTCTTCTGGTTTACTGTGGAGATGATTGGTTGATTTTATATCGCTAAATAATATAAAATACTACAAGTGCAGATGCTCCACCACGAGGTTCCTTGCTCCTTCTCAGTCGTCGGGAATCTATGTTCTTCCACTCTTTTTTTTACATGAGCTTTGTTCATCCTTTTGCCAACACGCGGGACATCTAGCATCAAGGTGCACGTGTCATGCAAGAAAATGGAGATAAGCAGTGCGTAAGTGAGTCATGCACTATGATGGCACCTAGTATTATTTAATATTTTTCCCCCTCGATGGCACGTGAATACTGCACGTACTCAATGACGGAGCATGGGATGGTAGACATGGTCGGCCCTTTTTGGAGAGAGTACTGAATACGTATTAAATTTTATGTGTCCCGTCAACTCGCAGAACAACGAGAAGCACACACTGAATGATGGAGCACGGGATGGTAGCCATGGACATGGTCAACCCTTTTTGGAGACTAATGCACTACTTTTGATGTGTCCGGTCTAGTACTCGCAAACGAGGAGAAGCTTTGCTTACTACTAGTACACTATCGACTATAGTACCATCATCATTGTTCGACTTTCGGAAGAGTCGAGAGAACTTAATGTTTATTTGCTAATTAATAGCATTGCATGCAATGAACTAACCACTGCATGTCGTGTTTGCTAGTCTCAAGTCATTAAAAGCATGCAAACCCACATCTCTTTGGTTGATACTAAAAGTATGTCAAGAAACAAGAAACGAGGTAGAAGTTAATGCACCACACCTAAGTATTTTGGGATTATTTGGTTTCCGTAAGATGACACCTAGACGGAGGGAGTATTATACTTTAAGGCTACAAGGTTGGCTATAGATGATGTGGCAGTGTCATGTAGCCATCAGCTGATTATACTATTAACCATGCTCTTATAATACTCCTATATTTAGGAACGGAAGGAGTAGTTGGCATGCATGATACTACCTATAATACTCCCATTACAACATGCCTGGTAGAATTAAAATACATAATCTAAATGGTCGCCGCCCGATCTCTTTGTCCTCCTCCAGCATCCGGCAGAAGAAGAATCAAGCAAGAGACCGACTGTATTCGTCGGTGTCGCCTCGGCGGTGGCCTTCATGGGATACAATCGGCGGCGGCCTCCCGTGTTCTACTTTTCCTCGATGATGGCGGCGGGCGGGGACGTGCTATCCGTCACCTCGTCCACATCCGCGTAGCGGCATCACCTCGTCAACATCCGCGGCGGCTTCTTTCTCTGCCTGCATGTCGCGGCTACGCGCGCGTCGACGACGGATGGTGCAGTCACAGAGACTGGAGGCGCTGTACGACACGGCAACGTCGAGGGCAGCGACGATGCCCGTGCCGCCATGCTCCCGACAAGCCGGCGCGGAGCAAGTCGGCACTCTTCCTCGAGCTGTATTGGAGAGTCCAGCTGCGGAACCACGTGCTGGCTTAGTGCGGCAACTACCTCCGATGGACTAGGCTAGGTAGGTGGAGAAGCGAGCTGCAGGGCTCGGCGGGCCAGCCAGACGACTTTTATGCCAGAGAACTGCTCTTCCTGCTCGTCGGATGCCGCCGAAAGAGTGGAAAAAATGGTGGAAGGAGGAGCTTGGCCGGCGTCCTGCTCCTGAACGGACGTGTGTCGCCGGAGTTGGTTTCTCGCATTCCACGCGGGTTTCTATATCTATATCTATATCTATACTACTATATAGTGTACCAATTTTAAGTAGGACTAAGAATATCAATCATAACCATTGATCTTCTAAATCCAACGGCCAATATCAGTAGGATTCGCATGAACAGTACACTCCTGCTACCTCACCTTTGTTCTAGAACAATCAAGACGGAGGGATGTGATGGTTGATTTTCCGTTTATTTTACCAGGCCACTTATTAGTGGTTGGGTTTTGTGATATGAAGGCTTCACTGCCGAGAGACTCGCGTGCATCACCGCCCTCTACACTAGTACTACATCGGTCGTGGTTTATTAGTCCCCCATTATATTTGACTGAAGATTTAACTGACAAAATGTTAGTGCATGTCAACAAAACTATATCGTTGGATTAGTATTTGAACATAGTTTTCAATGATATAATTTTAGGTGACATGCATCAGCATTTATCGTACTATATATAATGTTAGTTCAAGTTTTGCTCGTAATAATCTATAGTAAGGTGCCCGTGCGTTGCACGGAACAGTGAAATGCATTGATCGGGGAGTTGTTTATTTTGACAAAGGATGTGGGGGTCATCTCATGTGTAACGAGTATCGATAGGTTTCTTCGAAGGGTGTGGCTAGGTCTCAGTCCAAGTCTCAGTCAAATGATATAGTATAAGAAGAAGAATAAAAAAACCGAAAATAAAATTTTTGTACTAATCTCCATGCAGTTCTTTTAAATGAACGTACAGTTTTATGGCATGAATACTACTTCCCACTTTTACAATATTGAACTAGTATCGGCATTTATACATCACTATAATTTCTTTTTCTCTGAATCTATTAGCACATATATTACTTCATTTCCCTTTTACCAAAATCACTCTGTTATATTAAGACGTGCCTTGCACGTGTATACATACTAGTAAATGTAGGTTTTTGAATGCGGCGAGGCGGGTGCAATTTGGGAGTGCGATGGGGCGCCACTGGGCGGCGCGCCGCTTCAAATGGCCGATGCGATGAGAGGTCGCGTCGGCCCGACCCCTTAATGATTACGTCACCTTGTGTCCAGATCTGAGATGCCACGTGTACCAGATGAATGACACCAAGCTCGAGCACCGTGATGCAAGAGGTGCGAGCCGAGGAACGTTGTTGGAGACACTCTCCTCGTCATCATCTGAGTCCTAGAAGATCTCACCCACATCATCATTAGGCATGCAACCGCCTTCATAGACAACGTGCGTAGAAGGAGTAGAGGCGACTGGGGACGCACCACGTCGTGGGCACTCCGTACGTGCTCGTGTGCGTGCAGCGTGCGTGCTTTTCCATCGGTGCTAGCTCTAAGGCCGAGGCTGCGGTCGTCTTCGTCTCCGGCTAGTCGTTGAGCAACGATGGCAAAGAGGTGCTGCAAGAGATGCGTAGGCGCCATTGTGCGAGCTTCGCCGTTGCACGACGAACCGGACACCACCGCAGATGGCGCACGTCTCCATGCAGCCGAGTGTGTGTGCATGCATGTGTTATTCACGTGCATTCTGCGGCCGAGTGTGTGTGCATGCATGTGTTGTGTACGTGTGTTGTGTGCTCCATGCTGTGCGCGTTTGTGCATGAGTTGGATTGGCATGAGTTAGTGCGTTGGCGTGTGTACATGCGTGGCTGCATGCGTCCTGTACATGTGTGGCTTCTTGCGTGGTTATCAATATAAACTAATAAAATATCTTCAACTTAGCATCCTGATGTATCGTCTCTAGTGGTTAGCGAAGAGTTCATGTTCTTTTATTTGTTTATAGGCGGGCAGGCAGCAAAATACAGGGGAAAACGCGCCAGGTTCGTTGCAGATGCTCCACCGCGAGGTTCCTTGGTCCTTCTTGGTCGTCGGAATCTATGTTCTTCCACTCTTTTTTTACATGAGCTTTGTTCATCCTTTGGCCAACACACGAGATATCTAGCATCAAGGTGCATGTGTCATGCAAGAAAATGGAGATAATCTGATAAACAGTGCGTAGGTGAGTCGTGCACTTCAATGGCACCTGCTCCTATACGCAATATTTTTTCTCCTCGATGGCACATGAATAGTGCACGTACTCAACGACGGAGCACGGGATGCACTACAAAAAAAAGACACATCTGTGACATTTTGGGCTGAACGATTTTTTTTCTGTCATACATATGACACTTCTATGACGATAATTGTGACAAAACCCGGTATCATCATAGATGTGGTGGGCTCCTACTTCTATTACAAAAAATCATGACAGAAAATGGGCTTTTTGTCCTGGGCGGCCGTGAAGCGCAGCTGCATGACATTCTTTGGGCCGTCCATGATGGAAAAAACCGTGGTAGAAGCGAGGGGAGGAAAATTTCGGGAGTTGCGGTTACGGTGGGAGGTCGGGGCGGCGATGCGCGTTTCTCATTACCGCGTCTGTGCAGCGTGTGTGCGGCGTTGGCTCCAACTGAACCCGAGCGAGGCGTTGGGCTCTAACTGAACCCGAGCGATTGCACTGCAGGCTGCGTTTGAACCCGAGCGATCGATCGATGGCTGTTAACTGAACCTGATCGGCGATTCGCCGCTACTACGCTAACTGAAGCCGATCGATTGGATGAACTGTGGCGTTGCGAGGGGGGTTGGATGAGCGGTGGCGGTGGCGTTGCCTCTGGATGAACAGGACCCGTGGTGTGGAGGGCTGGACGAGCGATGAGCGGTGGAGGGTGCCCGTGGAGGGTGGTTGAACAGGACCCGTGGTGTGGAGGGCTGGATGAGCGATGAGCGGTGGAGGGGTGCCCATGGAGGGGTGGTTGAACAGGAGCCGGTGGAGTAGCGCGCGGTGGAGGTTGGATGAACAGGAGCCCGTGGAGGCTGGAGGTGGTCGATGGTAGCCCATGGAGGCTGGAGGAGGTCGATGGTAGCCCGTGGAGGCTGGAGGAGGTCGACGGTGGAGATGAACAGTATCTCGTGGAGTCCCGTTTTGCGGTACGCCACACCCCTCCCGATGAACAGACCCCGTTCGACCGTAGCGCTCCAACACAAGTCCGTTTCGTCCGTTTTGCGGTACGCCACACCCCTCCCGATCAACACAGGACCCCCGTTTCGATCGTAGGAGGTCCGTTTCCTCCGTTTTGCGGTACGCCACACCCCTCCCGATCAACATGACCCCGTTTCGAACGTGGCCGGTCGAACACAAGGCCGTTTTCTCCATTCTGCGGTACGCCATGCCTTGTTTCCATCGCCTGTTCCGTCCAAGCCGGTTGGCTCCCACGCGTTCCGTTGCCTCCCGATGAACACGACACATTCCGTTGCCTCCCCATGAACACGACGCATTCCGTTGCCTCCCCATGAACACGAGGACGACAGTGTTTCTCCATTCCGACCCAGCCATGTACACGAGCCCTCGCCGTACGTATGCGCGAGTAGGCGTTCGAGACCCTACCCATATGTATGTACGTGGCCGTATTTTCTTTCTTGCACCCTGGCCGCTGTACGTACGTGTACATGCTATGTGCACGCCTCTACTACGACACGTGCGCGCCTCTACAACGACCAGTATGTATGCATTACGTTCGCGACCAGAATGACAACGCTACGTGCGCTTCGACCAAAGCGGGTCCCGGTCGTGCACTTCCTTGCGTGTGAAAATGTAGCTGGTGGGTCCCAGCAGTCAGAGGGGCGAATTGTTTTTTTTTGCCCGGAGGCACTTCCTTTGCGTGCGAAGATGTAGCTGGTGGGTCCCAACAGTCAGTGGGGCGAATCATTGTTTTTGCCCGGACGCACTTCTTTCCGTGCGAAGATGTAGCTGGTGGGTCCCAGCAGTCAGGGGTGAATCGTCTTTTTTTTGCCCGGACGCACTTCCTTGCGTGCGAAGATGTAGCTGGTGGGTCCTAGCAGTCAGGGGGGCGAATCGTTTTTTTTGCCCAGACGCACTTCCATGCGTGCGAACGTTGTCGATGTCAAAACCGGCGGATCTCGGTTAGGTGGTCCCGATCTGTGCATCAAGGCTGATGGTAACAGGAAGCAAGGGACACAGATGTTTACCCAGGTTCGGGCCCTCTCAATGGAGGTAAAACCCTACTTCACCTTGATTAATATTGATGATATGGGTAGTACAAGAGTAGATCTACCACGAGATTGTAGAGGCTAAACCCTAAGAGCTAGCCTATGATGGTATGATTGTAATTGTGATCGACCTTCTAAGGACCAACCTCTCCGGTTTATATAGGCACCGGAGAGGGCTAGGGTTTACATGGAGTCGGTTACAAGGAAGGAAATATAATATCTGGATCGCCAAGCTTGCCTTCCACGCCAAGGAAAGTCCCATCCGGACATGGGCCGAAGTCTTGAGTCTTGTATCTTCACGCTTCAATAGTCCGGACGTTGTACACAGTCCGGCTGTCCGGATACCCCCTAATCAAGGACTCCCTCAGTAGCCCCTGAACCAGGCTTCAATGACGACGAGTCCGGCGCGCAGTCTTGTCTTCGGCATCGCAGGGCGGGTTCCCCCTCCGAATACTCCAAAGTGGTCATCGAACACGTAGACCGTGTCCGGATCTGCAAGATGATCTTTGTATGGTATAGATCTGATTTGCTGGCAATCTTCGTGCATCATGCCCTTGCATCGGGGCTTGGTCCAACGCGAACCGACCTTTCCTGCCCCACGACGACTCGTGTTGCGAGGCGGTTTTATTGGCACGTCCTGTCGAGGCAGAGATCGTGTTCCCCTTATTACGGGATTTTCCATCAATACGAGCACGCGTGACCCCACGGCGGCTGTTGGTATAACCCGTGTGTTTTTAGATAAGCCTCAAACGGTCACACCGTGGACTCTTGATATTCACCCTCTTTATAAAGGGGTGAGACCTCGCCTCCTTTTTCACCTTCATCGCGCCTTCTCGCGCCTCGAGTTCTAACACCCAAAACCTAAGCTCCACCCCTCCGGAATCCTCCAATATGTCCGGATCTGACTCTCAAGGCCGATGGGTGGCCTCCTCGATTGAAGAGAAGGACATTGCAAAGCTTAGGGAGGTCGGATACCTGACCGCAGATATCCAAAGACAGCTCCCTGCTCCACGGCAGGTCATCCCTACGCCGGAGCCCAATGAGTGTGTCGTTTTCGTCCCACACTTCCTCCGTGGTTTGGGTTTCACCCTCGATCCCTTCGTGAGGGGGCTCATGTTCTATTATGGGTTGGATTTTCACGATCTGGCTCCTGATGCTATCCTCCACATCTCGTCGTTTATTATCGTGTGCGAGGCTTTTCTCCATATCACCCCACACTTGACATGGCTCAATACCTTCAATGTGGCCTTGAAAGATGATCGAGGCGACATGTGGAGTGCGGAGGTGCCGTAATAAGCAGGAACGGCGATGCCCCGTGGCCAGAGGGTTCCTTCCCAGAAGTATCCGATGTATGGCAGCGGAGGTGGTTCTATGTCACGGCTCCCAGAGGCACAAAGTGTGCGGCCGCCCCCGAGTTTCGTTCGGGCCCTCCGTCACAGGTAGCGCCGTGGACAGACGTAGGGCGGAATTGGGGACCCACTAGTGATATACTAGTACTGCAGAATCGCATCCGGGAGCTTCTTGCAAGGAACATTAACCTTGTCAGCATAATGCAAGTGATGTTGATCCGGCAGATGCTGCCATGCCAACGCCGGCCTCTCCGGATGTGGGAGTTAAATCCGGAGGGTCCGCGGACTGTCAAGCACTTCTTCGGCCTGAAGCTCGAAGAGATGTGCAAATTATTCTTCGGACGGAAAGTAAAGTGTCCGGACACCACCGAGGATGCGGGCCTAAGATGCAATCGCCTAGATACCCAAGTAAGTAAACTTGATACCGGACACCGTGTTTTGTATCTGTTATGATTGTTTATTCTGAAAATCATCCACGTCTAGGAATGGCTCAACAAGGCGGAGAGAATTAGGTGTCCGGCGCCACTTCCCGAAGGCTCGCCCGCCCCCACCATGGCCAAGATGCTTGACCGAGTACTCAGCAGGATGCCCCCGGGGAAAGACAAGGCGAAGGACGAAGAATCCGAACCCCACACGCTACGCATCCGAACCGGGGGAATTGTCACCTCCCCTAAGGAAGATAGTCAGGAAGGGGAGGCTAAGGCCTCCTCCCCGTGCGGGAAGAAGAGGGCCGCCTCCGAAGACTCGGAGACGGAGACGCCCAATCCCGGGAAAAAGGTAACACTAGGGGCTCACTTTAGCAGGCACCCTCACCGCATCGTGCCCTGCTTGGGCCAGCCCTCCACCGAGCTGTAAGTTAATTTTTAATTCGAAGGTACTGCGTCCTCCTAGATCAAAAACCAGGATTCGTCTTTCGCAGTTCGGCTAGCAGCCCTTCTCAACAGAGTTCGTCTTCAGGGGACCTTCCTCCGAAGATGATGGAGAGCGATACCCCACCTACCTCTCCGGCTCGCGAAGCGGGCGACACCAAAGTGTTGTCACGGAGGAGTCCGGATCTGCCGAAGCTGGAGGCCAACGCGTCAGCCGCCCTGAGCTCGGAGCGTTTGGCTCCCGCGAGGGGCGATGAGAAGGGTCCGGCACCGTTTGATGTTCGGCGGACATCTTGGCCAGACCCTCTTGGAGTGGGCTGCGCTCTCGGAGGAGCACCGCTCATTAATGAGCACGGTGCTCGAAGATTTTGTCCGCTTCTAAGCGGTTTGAATGAAACATTTGCAAGTCTGCCTTTCGAGAGGCTTTGAGGTATGTAGTGAAGAATACTCTGTTTTTTGGCTGTGAGGCACGCTGCGTTAGGTGTGCCCCATATAGATAGTAGCCCTGAGACTCGGTTGCCCGCCTTAGAGGGCAAGCGGGGATCATAAATCAATGATTGCGCTATAAATATGTGCGGTACACCTGTAAGTCCGACGCCCGACCAGTCCGTGGAAGTTTCCGAACTGACCGAGCAGATTCGATGGATTGATGCCGATATCACGCTGGTGAGCGGCGGCTGGACAAATCACAAGGTATGTGCTCTGCCTTCCTTTGTATAGGAAAATATGGAGGCGGCATGATATTAATGTAATATGTTCGGACTGCAGATGGTGCTGCTGCCGTGGAGGCCCTAAGGGCAGAACTTGTCCAAGCCAAGGAACAAGCTCAGGTTAGCAATGCGGCTGCCCTAAAGGCGGCCAAGGAACTGAGAGCCGAACAGGCTGCTCATCGCCGAAGCGAGGAAAAGATGGCCGAGATGGCCATTGAGTTAAAAATGCCATCGACCGGTATGAGCTCCTTGAAAAGGAGCATAAGGATAACGGCGAAATTTGGACAAGCCACGCAATGCCACCAAGGAAATACGGACCGAGCTCGAAGTGCGGGGAGGAGCTTCAACAGGCCGGTAAAATCATGGCTGGAGGTTCCTACTTGCTTTGTGGGCCGAAGTTTTTCGATCCGAAATGCGCTCCCTGGATGGTATTGGAGTCCTATGAGCCGTATGCAGATTTGGCGAAGAAATACGGCAATTTGGGCGCTACCGAGTTCTTTGAGGGTCAGGGTGATAAGGAGGTGGAGAAGCTTTTCTGGTCGCAATTCAATGCTCCCACTCGCCCGCTGCCATTGAATGACAAGATGGCTGCTGTAGCGGAGCTTCATAGGCTGTCCGATCTTACAATGCGGTCTGTGATAGACCATCTTTGGCCGGAAGGGCTTAAGCCGAACAGTTACTTTGGCTTGGTGCAGCAATTCCTTGGGGCTGTGCCTCGGATCGATGCCATGAGGAGGTCGGCGTGCATAGAGGGTGCACGGATGGCTCTTGCCCGCATTAAAGCCTATTGGACGGATATGGAGGCCAATATTATAGCAACCCAAGATCTGGCGGGGGGCCAGTATCCGGCCGAGCACTACTTGCTGCAGGTCACCGAAGGTGCTAAGCCTAATAAATGGCGATTAACTCGAAGAATGTCTTATTCGAGTGATGAGTCCAAACATTGTCAAAAACAATCTGAGTTTTGTTATACGGCTATATTTATAATTTTTGCCCGATATTATTATTGTGTCCCCTGTGTGTCCGTTTATATATATATATATATATATATATATATATATATATATATACATAACATATATATATATATATATGAATGTTTAATCCGAAAGATAGCAGTCGTTGGCTTCATCCCCCACGCAGGCAATGCGGGGGTGTTCGCAAAAAATATGCTTAATCACAGTTGATCCAACGTCTTGGCCCATGAAGGAGGTGATCGCACGTCAAACTAGGCAACCGGACTATGTAGCCGTAACACTTTCGCTTAGCCATGGGAGTCTAATGTTGGGGCTACTATGTAGCCCCTGGTACCTTCGCGTACATCCGAATACGGGCGCGTGTGTACATGACCGGGAAACGGTCCTTCGTTAATGTGGAGGGATCCTAAAGATTTCGATAAGTCTTCGAGTGGTCGAACAGTCTCTCGCTACATCATGACAGTCAGTTTTCGGCTTTCTCTACTGAGGTGCTCGTCCGGAATAACCAGGGCACAATCGCAGTAGTTCTCCTTTGGCCACCTTAGCCGATAGTAACGGAACATAAGGCGGCAAACCGAGGAGCCGGGCAAACCCAACATTTGACCAAAGACATGATTCGGAGCTGCTGCATATAAGGCCAAACTTCGTGGCCTTGAACACTCCCGAGGGTATTCAGACTTTATAATAGTCGATGGGCTCAAGAATGCCCATTCGTTATAAACCCTGTTTTTCCAGGTACGTGCGTTAATCTGTCGTGGCGAGATGCCAAAAACGGCAGTATCCTCTGTGGGTATGGAACCCATGGGATGGTTAAACAACAAGAGGCAATAAAAAGGTTTACACAGGGGCTTAATCTAAAAAGAAACCTATTGAACGGGGCCCTGCTGCACGTCTGCGCCTTTGTCTCCGTTGTGCCATATCCTGGAAGGGTATCGCGCGAACGTTGTCTGTGGAAAAAGGTAATACTCATAGAAGAGTACAACGTAAGTATGCGGTGGATGATAAAAGTATTAGATATTGGCATGCCCATAAGGTTGAGCCAACAGTGGGACTGTATTAAGTATTTATAGCCCCTGGTGTCCACTATGGGATTACATATACGGTGCCCTGGTTCAATTTTATCCGGGCGATCAGACTCGTCTAGCCGAGTCTGTGGCCTTTAATGACCAATCATGTTTTCTGATGACCAGTCATGTTCCTCTGCACGTGACGAGCGCTCTGTTAGTCCGCTAATGGTGATGACGCCACGTGGACCGGGCATCTTAAGTGTAAGGTGGCCATAGCGTGGCAATGCGTTGAAGCGGGCGAAGGCCGTTCTTCCGAGCACTGCGTGATAGTCTCTTTGGAAGGGTGCGATGATGAAGAGTAGTTCCACGCTCCTGGAGTTGCCTGACGAGCCGAATGTTACCTCCAGTGCGACGGATCCCCTGCTGTGGGCTTCAACGCCTGGTATCACCCCTTCAAAGGTGGTGTTGCTTTGGTTAATTCTTGATGGGTCTATCCCCATCCTGCGGACAGTGTTCTCATATATTAAATTGAGACTGCTGCCGCCATCCATAAGGACGCGGGTGAGACGGTATCCGTCGATTATCGGGTCAAGCACCAAGGCCTTTGATCCTCCGTGCCGAATACTAGTTCGGTCATCCAAGTTATCGAAAGTGATCAGATAAGTCATCCGGTGGTTAGGCGTGAGTACGATGGGCTCTATATCGAGCGCGTCTCTGTGCGCGCGTTCGTGCCCCCTCATGGATGTGTGAGTCGCATGGATCATGTTCACTGTTTTAACCTCTGGCTGGAATTTTTTCTGTCCTTCAGTGTTTGGCTGGCGAGGTTCCTCCTCGTCTTCACTTGGTGTTTCCCTTTCCTTGTGTTCGGCATTTAATTTGCCGGCCTGCTTGAAGACCCAGCACTCTCTGTGCGTGTGGTTTGCAGGTTTGTCAGGGGTGCCGTGAATTTGGCATAGTCTATCTAGGACTCTATTCAGACCGGACGGTCCCTCTTTGCTGCCTTTAGATGGCTTGTTTTGCTGATTAGGTCGAGAGCCCCTGAATCCGGCATTAACCATTGTGTTATCCGGGATCTCTTCCTTGTTTTGGCGTTTGTTTTTATGACGTCGTGGCTTCCCATTGCCATCCCTTATTTCGGATGTCTTTGGGGTCATTTGGTGCCTTCTGGGCTAGCCAGCTATCTTCTCCAGCATAAGCGGGTCATAAGGCTTGTCGGGGCTGCCATTGTCCTTGGCTTTTCTTGGCGAGGTGTCTGCAGCGAAACCACTAAATCCTGAGATCTTTGTGTTTGAATGCTGCTAAGGCTTCGGCATCCGGACAGTCGACAATTTGATTCTTCTTAGTGAGGAATTTGTTCCAAAACTTGCGGGCGGATTCTCCGGGCTGTTTGACTATGTGACTTAAGTCGTCAGCATCCGGAGGCCGGACATAGGTCCCTTGAAATTTGGCCCTGAAAGCGTCCTCGAGTTCCTCCCAGCTCCCAATTGAATTTTCGGGGAGGCCTTTTAACCAGTGCCGATCTGGTCCCTTGACTTGAGGGGAGGTATTTGATGGCGTGAAGGTCATCCCCACGGGTCATATGTATGTGCAGGATAAAGTCCTCGTCACGACCCCACAGGTCTGCTGTTCCTTCGTATGCCTCTATGTTCACATGTTTAAAGCCACAATGGGAATTTGTGGTCGATGCTTCATCGGTAAAAGCACGGGGGTGAGCAACCCTCTCATGTCTGGACGTCTTTGTGGCATGTCGTCGGCTGCTGTTGTGTCCGGTCTTTATTCCGGACTGGTATTCAATTGGCGTAATCATTTTGGCGACCATACCTTTGCCGGGGTGCGTCCTTTGGATCCATAGATGGACCTGGCCGCGCCAGCTTTCTTATTCAGATGTTCATGTGGATCGGTAGCCGCTTTGTTGCGGTTATGAAGTGGTACAGCTTCGTCGTCGAATTCTGGCAGTAGCTTGCGTTTTGGATAGCTCTTTGTATGGCGATTATCGCCGTATCTTTCTTCAGTGTCTAGCACTTTATTCCATCTTCGGTTGAGCGTTTCCTGTGCGGCCTTGAGTCGTTGCTTCTGCTTCTTTAGGCTTCTTGCGGTGGCCATAAGCTTTCCGTGGAGGTTATCTCGCTCCACGTGTTTTTCCGGGATTGCATCATTATCCGGACTGTTTTCCGGGATCATTGTCCTCGGGCGTCTGCTCCGAACTGTGTTCAGGGTGACCTGGTTCGTCCTGCTCCATCGCTGGGTCCGTATGGTCGTTGTTGCCTTCGGATTTGATTGTAGTATCGATCCCTCTGGCGCTCTTGTTGCTATGTTTACTGTTGCTGGACTTAGAACGGCGTCTGCACCGTCGCTTTGGCTTTTGTCCGGGGGTTTTATCGTCCGGATTGTCACCTTTGTCCTCTTTGGGTGTATCCAGCATGTATATGTCGTGTGACGAGGGGGAAGTCCGGCGCCCCATAGATTCCGCATCTTCTCCTGCATCGCCGTCCATACCGTCGATGTTTTCGGAGTCGAAGTTAGGCACGTCGGTTAAATCATCGACCGTGGCTATGAAGTGGGTGGTGGGTGGGCAACGAATTTCTTTGTCGTCTGCTCCCCATTCAAACCAGACGTAGTTTGGCCTAGAAATTTCTGTCAAAGAGAGAGTTTTCAACGAGTTCAGCATGTCGCCAAAGGGCGAGTGCTGGAAGATGTCCGTGGCGGTGAACTCCATTACCAGAGCCCAACCTAGCTCGACCGGCTAGGTAGTGCACGGACCAGACTCAACATCCGGATACGAATCCGGGGGTCCGAAGTCGTAGGCCACTTCAGGGGTAAGGCCCGTGTTCGGCTCCACCGCCGGTAATTGTGCGACCTGCGGGGCGGGGTCTAGCCCTCCGTCCTCAGGCAACGCAGCCTGCTCCGGATTTAAGTCCGAGGCTACTGCGGGTGCGATATTCCAAGCTTTGTCCGATAGCAGGTCTAAGCCATGCTCGTCGTGACTGCCTGGTACCATGTTATTGACGGCGATTGAAGTAGCCATCGAGCCCAGTTGCGATGACACAGACGAACTCTCAATGAAAGCACCAATGTCGGTGTCAAAACCGGTGGATTTCGGGTAGGGGTCCCGATCTGTGCGTCAAGGCTGATGGTAACAGGAAGCAAGGGACACAGATGTTTACCCAGGTTCGGGCCCTCTCGATGGAGGTAAAACCCTACTTCCTGCTTGATTAATATTGATGATATGGGTAGTACAAGAGTAGATCTACCACGAGATCGTAGAGGCTAAACCCTAAGAGCTAGCCTATGATGGTATGATTGTAATTGTGATCGGCCTTCTAAGGACCAACCTCTCCGGTTTATATAGACACCGGAGAGGGCTAGGGTTTACATGGAGTCGGTTACAAGGAAGGAAATATAATATCCGGATCGCCAAGCTTGCCTTCCACGCCAAGGAAAGTCCCATCCGGACACGGGCCGAAGTCTTGAGTCTTGTATCTTCACGCTTCAATAGTCCGGACGTTGTACACAGTCCGGCTGTCCAGATACCCCCTAATCCAGGACTCCCTCAAAGGTGTAGCTCGTGGGTCCCAACAGTCAGGGGGGAACGTTTTTTTCACGAAATACGGTGGCCCGTCCGGTGGGTCCCCGTTGTCAGGTGGAGGAATAATTATTTTCCGCCTAATAAGGAGGCACCTCCTTGCTGCGGCCATGGACCCAGCTGTCAGCCTCTCCACATACAGTCCATGTCCGATGGAATTCGTTCCTTGACCACGTTGACCATGCCGTGCTGAGAGCACCAGGGCGGTGGATGACGGCGAGGCCTAGGAAGGGGACGACGGGGAGCCGGGGAAGACGCGGAAGTGGAAGCCCACGCGGAGAGGAGTACGAGGGTTCATTGGTTCGGCAGCGGTGTGAAACCCGTCGCCCATGAGGCCTAGCCAGTGATTGGGAATAGTAGGCGGTGAGGCCTCAGCGGCGACATCCGGCCACGGGAGGCGGGAGCATGCGGCACGACCGGTGCTGCTTTGGGTGGGCTGGAGCAAGAAGATCGGAGGTTGAAGAAGCACTACGGCCGTTGGATGGACATCGTCACAGTCCTTTGGAGCTAGAATCGTTTATATTGACTAAGTTGACAAAGCCCTCTGTCCCTGTCAACTTAGTAGGCCCACAAGTCAGCCTCCCATCAAGGTGGGTCCCAGCTAGCAGGGGGTATTTATTTTTTTGTGCGTAATAAGGAGGCACTTCCGGTGGGTCCGAGCTGACAGCAGGGGGAACGTATTTTCGAGAAATACGGTGGCCCATCGGGTGGGTCCCAGCAGTCAGGGGCAATCGTTTTTTCGCGAAATACTGGTGGACCGTCCGGTGAGTCCCTGCTGTCAGGTGGAGGAATAATTATTTTCCGCGTAATAAGGAGGCACTTCCTTGCGGCTGCCGTGGACCCAGCTGTCAGCCTCTCCACGTCTGATATTCTTCCGATGGAATTCGTTAGATTGACCACATTGACCACGCTTGGCCGAGAGCACCACGGTGGGCGACGGCGAAGCCTAGGAAGGGGCGACACGGAGTCGGGGAAGGCGTGGCGATGGATGCCCACGCGAGAGGAGAATCTGAGGGTTCATTGGTTCTCTTGCCGCCCGCCCTTGAGAATAACGAGGGGTGTAGGTGAGTGGAGTGGAGGGATGGCACGGCGGCGGTGGGAGTAGTATGGGGGCGGTGAGGCCTCCACGGCAGCACAGCCGGCCACGGGAGGCAGGAGCAGGCGGCACGACCGGCGCTGCTTTGGGCGGCTGGAGCAAGAAGACCGGAGGTTGAAGAAGCACTACGGCCGTTGGATGGACATCGTACGGTCAGTCGAGCTAGAATCGTGCATATTGACTAAGTTGACAAAGCCCTTCGTCCCTGTCAACTTAGTAGGCCCACTATACTGGGTCCCAGCTAGCAGGGGGAGTATTCTTTTTTTTTGGCGTAATAAGGAGGCACTTCCTTGCATGCGAAGATATAGCTGGTGGGTCCAAGCTGTCAGCGGCGGTAACGTTTTTTTCACGAAATACAAAGGCCCTTTCAGTGGGTCCGAGATGTCAGGTGGAGGAATCATTACGCGTAATAAGGAGGTATTTCCTTTCGTGCGGCCGTGGACCCAGCTGTTAGCCTCTCCACGTACAGTCCACTTCAGATGCATGTCGGTCGTTGACCACGTTGACCACGCCACGCCGAGAACACCAGGGCGGTGGACGACGGCGAGGCCTAGGAAGGGAACGACACGGAGGCAGGGAAGACTTGGCAGTTGTTTCCCACGTGGAGGGGAATCTGTTGTCTGAGGGTTTCTTGGTTCGTCTGCCGTCGCCGGAGAATAACATCGGTGTGGGGTGTGGGTGAGTAGAGGGATGGCTAGGCCGATGATGGGAGTACGGTGGGGCGGTGAGGCTGCTTGGCAAAGATAGCCGGCCGCGAGGAGGAGGGAGCAGGCAGTCCCGCCGACGCCTGTTTGAGCGGCTGGAGCAGGAAGAGCAGAGATTGAAGAAGCACGGCAACCGTTGGATGGACATCCAACAGTATACAGGCCATCTGTGGAAAACAACATACAACCCATCTGCCATTATTTGAAATAGTTTATAGCCCATTTGCTAATTCTTACGGGTTTTTTTGGAGCCCATATTCTTTTTGTTAGCATTACATCCCATATTGTGGCCACGGTTAAAAAATTATACGAAATTTTGCATATGTCGGTGCGGTCTGAACTGTTTTTAATCCCGAAATTTCGTGTCACATTCAGACTGATTTAAAAAATAAATGTATATCAATATAAAATCCAATAAATTGTCCACGCATAAAAATCAATGCAATTTCAAATCTCGAAATGAAAAAACATATTTGAAACTAATTGTCGGTTTAATGTGTTTTAAAAATGTACAGCCCATTTCTCATTACTGATAGGCCATTTTCTCGGCCAGCCGAATGAAGCTCTCCTCGTCTTGAAAGATTTGCAGCCCAACAGGCCCGATAAAGCGACTTACTTGACAAATCACAAAAAAGCTGGGCTAGCCATTTTCGTAAAGAAAAAAAAACTCTTTGGGCTGGTGTCCGTAAACATAAAAGAAAAGGCTGTCTAGACAGGCGGTAGTGTCCCGCCTTACAGCCAGTTGACACCCTAACTACGTCTCAAAAACAAATTAGATAAATGCCACTCCAATTATGGCGATTCATAAAATGCCATCGCAATTTCCAAAGTTTGAAAAATGCCACTGCAATTTTGCAAACTTTGAAAACGCCATCGTAGTTTGCAAACTTGAAAACGCCAGTCAGACTTCTAAAATGCCATTAGAAATGGCATGAAATGGCATTTTTCAAAGTTTGGAAATTGTAGTGGCATTTCTGAGGCATTTATCAAGTTAACCCAAAAAAAATAAGCTGGGCGAGCTGCTTTGGGTCCTGGTGTCAGCCGCTCGTTGTGCAATTCTCTCGTTTATTGACTACGTTGACAATGGCATGGGACCCAGATGTCAGAAATCCACTAGGAGGAGCCATTTTTTTATTGGCTTGAAATAAGGAGGCACTTGCTTGCGTACTTCCATGACCTTGGCGGGTGCCTGCTGTCATCCTCTCCACGTACAATCATCTCCTGATTGTGTACGCGTCAACTTGCTAGGCCCAAGTCAGCCTCTAAACCCGTGGAGGACAAATACGACCCATTTTAAAAAATGACAGCCCATTCCATACGTTCGAACGGAAAGTTCAACATTCAGAGCAAAGTAACATGTCTGATCCACATATAGAGTACTGAACTTCCACGTTGACAACCATCATAGCCAAGTTAACTATCTACTCCCACTAATACTCTAGTAGCATAAAAGTACTAACTTACTCTTAGCTAACTAGACGATGTCGGCCGCCATCTGTGGTACATGCTAAACGCCGGCACCGGCGTCCTGCGCCTCGCCTCGGACTTGCCAGAGGTGCGATAGGGCGTGTTGCTCGCGCGAGTTGGCCCTTTCCATGCCGGCGTGGTCCACCGAAGCTTCGGCTTCCAAGCGGGAAACCCACTTGACGAGCTGGTAGTAAAAATCAGCGTCGTGAATGCGTGCGTGCCCGACAGCCTCTAGGGCTACTTGCCGGGCGCCGGCCTCCATGTAGTCGGCCCAGTTGCGGGCGCTCTGCTCGTGACTCAGAGCATCGGTGCGCTGCTGCTCCATGTCCCGCTGGCGGCGCAAATTGGCGATATGCTGCTCCTCCGCCAGGCGGTCGCGCTCCAACAACTCCTGCTCCTCCGCCATGCGGTCGCGCTCCAACAACTCCTCGATCTGCGCATTGCCATCTAAAGACAGATAGAATGCCTCCTCCCTCCGTCCGCCTTCCGGTGAAAAACCGAACACTAGTTCCGACGGTGACCGCCTCCGGCGTCGCCTACCACGGACGGGCGGGGGCATGGCGGACGTGGCGAGCGACGTCGGGCCGGTGGGGGCTTATGAGGATATGGCGAGTTGGGTCACGGTGGCACCGGAGAAGGCCGGGAAACAGTACTTATAGGGGGAAGGTAGCGTGACGGTCATCGGAATTCAATGCATAATGGCTTAGCGCGCCAGCTTGCCGTGGAAAACTAGGGAAACTGAAATGATTCCATGGGTTTAAAAAGCCCGCAACAATTAAAGCGCATCTTTTTTCGCATCAGTTAGCTACCTTAATTACGGCCGGCTGCATGCAGGCACTCAAAATCGCTTCATGAGCGATGCGTGAAGCAGCATGCAACGAGTCGCAACCGAGGGCACGCATGCAGCCACTTAAATTGCTAGAATTAATTAGGCTTAAACTTTTGTATGCCGTTAATTATTGCCATGCCTTGGTCTTGCTCCTTTGCTCACGGGACTAATAAACCCGGACGGAGGGAGTACCTTGGTTGGTGAGAGCTTTGAATTAAGCCCTGCAAACCGGAAAGGAGGTACTAGTACATGCATGATCCGCTATTTATTTGTGTAGGATCAAGTAGGTCGTTTCTTGAATTGAGCCCTGCAAACCGGAAAGGAGGTAGTATGTGCGTGATCCGCTATTTATCCGTGTAGGATCGATAGTGTAGCTTGTCAGTTTCTTCAGAGGTAGGCATTTTTATCCATGTAGGATCGATAGTGTAGCTTGTCAGTTTCTTCAGAGGTAGGCATTTTTATTCAAAACACTGCCACTTCGCATCTTGCGTCCCAAATAAAACTTCCAGAAGCGCATTTGTAGGCTAGCTAGTGATCGATCAGTAACTTGTAAACACTGAACGAACAGAAATAAGTAACTGTTAATGCATCTCAATGATTCACAGATCATATACAAATATGTAGCTCCAAAAGCAAAGATCGGCCACTTTGGATCTTGCATCGCAACTAAAACTAACTAGTACGATTCCCATACATAAGATCAACATGTTAATGCATCTCAATCATTCACAGATCATATACAAATATGTAGCTCCAAAAGCAAAGATCTAGAAAAAACATCTGTTCTTCCTACTAACATGGATGCTTCTCTTGGCCAACATTCAGTATAGACTGAAAGACTAATTTATTTGTGAAGTCTACAATTCCTCTTGCAAACGTAAGTGGTTTCATCAACAGCTGGAACCATGAGAATGAACCACACATGATGGAGGAACATCCACTGCAATATGATTTGGTCTTCTCTCGATCACACCGTGAGACTATTTTTGGAATACAAACTTTAACTTAGGCAAAATGATGCCCATTGTATAATCAGACCAAAGCAATGAAGCACCTAGTGTTGGCCAGTAAATAGTACAATACTACTTTTCTGCTATCCATGAAGTGACTATCCAATCTTTGTGTCTATTTTCAAATGGCACTGCATGCAGTGACTATACTATTCTCTTGTGCAGTTCAACCAAAATAGAAACGGGCAGACATCTCTGTATGCACAAATATCAAGCAGCTAGTAAACATATACCACACCATGTTTGCAGTGATGGAAGAGGTGAAATCGATACAACCGAAATTGAGCATCCAATCATTGAATCTTGTCCTACACCTCCAATGTAGGTCCACCCTGCCAATAAATTCACATGAAAACCACTAATATTACTATCTAATGACAGTACAAAAACAGTAGCAAGATAGTAGCAAACAATGTACCTCCGTAATGAACAGCTCATAGTGCCACCAATTGGATATAAAGGTTTGGAAAAAACATGCTCCTAATGTTGAACCAGTTGGACTTTTTGTGCAATTCCACTAAAGTCGAGCATCCCTGTTTGCATAGATATTGAAAGTGTGATTACTATAAAAGTGGCACTAGTTGAAGCATAGACTCACAAATATAAGCATTCCAATTTCTTAATGGGAAAAGGTAGCAAGATTGTTTCTAACAACCTGTTTGAAGGAATAAATAAAGCAACAACGGCTGATGTCAGGAAGGCATACATAGTTTTTTCTGAAAAACTAAGCCATTCCTGACATTTCCACTTCTTTTAAGCAAATTTTGTGCAGTTCTACTAAAATAAAATGCCATCACCGCCATGACAATTCAGTGACATTGTACAAAAGGAAATGGCTTAACATTACATCATGATGTCGTGTATGTAGTCGGAGGCATTAGAGACAAACATACGAGACCTCCTCCGATAACATAATGAACATTAATTTTAACAAAGGTGTGACTAGCTTTACCGATAATTTGAGTGAACTCTACACCCTCTGTTCCTTAATATAAGACGTTTTCGCGGTTCAATTTAAAGTACCCAAACGTCTAGTATTTAGAAAAACAGGTAGTAGTTTTCTTGAGCACATATCTGGGAAAGCTTGCCACACTTTATTTATGTCCATAGGCTAATGCAACACCATTCGAATACTACAAATATAGACTAATCTAGTGGCTAGTGCAACAGTAGAGTAGTTAGTTTATTACAGAAGTGCAAAGACAATGGTTTTACTGAACAGATTTCAATAAACTCTAGCACTGGAAGGTTTCTATAAGAATTAACAATACAAAATGTAAAGGTAACAAGTTTCAGCATTGATATACTAGTTGTGCATGAGCATTAAACCAAATACAAAAGTCTGAAGGTAACTAGCATTATTAACTAATGACAGTATAAAAAAATTGCAAACCATGTACCTCCAAGGTAAATATCATTTCGAACTAAGGGGGGATCTTAAAAATTGCTATCCCAATCTTGATAATCGATCAAACATAAAAACTTGATCGAACGAATCAAGAGAACAGCCGGAAGAGGAGGTGCCCACTCTTGACCTTTCCTCTTGTCTTCATAATTGTCTGTGCATTTTAACCAAAATAAAATGACATCAGCGCCTTGGCATTTTGGTGACACTGTACACAAAAATTAACTTATCTCATGAAAGTGAGGTATGTAATCTATAAGCATTAACAAAGGCAAAAATCTGAAGGTAGTAACAAGTTTCATCGTTAGATAATCTGGCTATGCAACAAATGATAGAATGCCTTAGCTGAAAAATCTTAGTACATCCACAATCAACAGCTAACCCTGAAATAATCAAGTGACATTAAATGGCATTGCTTAAATTTATCGGTGGCATTAGACTGAGAGCGGCATTAGTTAAATGTGGCATCACTTTAGCAGTAGCATTGCTTGACTTGACTTTGGCGTTATACTAACAAAAAAAAAGTGGCAATAAGAGCATGGGGGCCCATTAGGGCGGTGGGCGCACCAGCACCTTTTTTCCTATGTGAGGACAACAAACCGATCGACCTGGTCATTCTCTATTGCGTTGTCATGCCTTCCTACCCTTCTTCAACCAAGAGACATGGACTCATTCCTTAGCTACTGATTTTCCCCTTTTCAACCTAGATGGGGGTTCGATGCCTACTCTCTTGGACAGTACAGTCTCCCTTCCTTTCCTTATTCAACCCAGACATGGATTAGTCTGCATGAAGTAGGGTTACCTTTAATAGTGCAAATTATGGTTTTCGTCTTCTTGGCCAGCAGAGCAGAGGATAGCAAATTGGGAAGATGGTGGAGTGGAAAAATATCCACATGCAACGACGTGGCAGATGGGGCAATAGAACAAGGGTATGGTTCGAAAAGAGGTAGCATACCTGAGGGTCGGCGGGAAGTGGCTTCGCTCGTGGTCGTCCTCCTCCGCACACACTACGGCAGCGAGCTTGGGGACGGAGGCCATCCCGCCGCAAGGCGCTAGGTCTCGAGAGGACGGCCTTGTCGCCGGTCGTGACTCGCTTCGACGACGAGTGCATCAACGCTGCACGTCCTTTTCTTCCCCGGCGGATCTGTGACCACCAGTGAGGAGGGAGAGAGGGGCCGTCTTTTTTAGATCTGGAGAGAGGGTGGTAGTGCGAGAAGCAAGTGGGCAGCCCTGGGCAAGAAAGCGCTGAAGCTCCAGCCTATATATCTTTTTTATACTACTAGTACTGGAGGTGGAGTTGTGGTAGAGTAGTTTACATTTTCTCTGCGTACAGTACCAGTTAGTCGTGCTTCAAAACTGAACGGCACGCCATTAAAAAAATAAAGGTCGATAACTAATGTGGCACCTCGGGCCAACACGGCCAGATCACATTTTGCACGAGAAATTACACACCATGTTTCGTTGACATGTGGTCCCGTTCCGACATATCAGTGAGATGATGGCGAGTAGTAGGAGTATTTCCGAACGGACGTGTAGGCCGGGGCGCCTCTTCATGAACCGTGGCAAACTGGCAACCGTCCACCGAATCTTCGCCTTTCCCTCTCGATTTGGAACTGCTGTCGCACGCTCTTCCTCTCCCTCCTGCATTTTCCTTCAGCCCTTCACCCTTTCTTCTGCCATTGTTCGATCGTCTTCTCCATGGAGGGAACAGGCCAGAAACGACCCCGTTATTCTTGCCCCGATATGAAAGATGATGCGGTGGAGGAACTCATTGATCGGTGCGACGTTATCACCTCGGCTAGCATGGCAGGTTCGTTCAAGCCCATTCTCGACTCAACTAATAACATCATTACAAGGAACCCAAGAGTCAAGGAGCGACTTGATCTCCCCTATCTTCTTCACCGTGACCCTGATGACTGGCGCTGGCACGACGGAGGCCTCGCCCTGTGCAAGTTGATGCCACTTGATAATGATACGTATGATGTTAAGATGCCATCGCTTGAGGGCAAGGCTTGGGCAGGTGCAAATGGAGATTGGGTTGTCTACATTGGGTCCAATCATGCGAGTGGGAATTTGTGAATGTGTACACTCGTGACCGGGTTCCACTTCCAAAAATCTCAGCAGACTGCCCAGAGGTTGAGCACACCGGTATTGTACGCACGTTCAAATACAATCATGGTGACTGTATTCTACGGAAGATAGCAATTTGTCGAGTTCCCAACCGCTCTTGGAATTACAACAACTATGAAGTTGTTGCTATCTTCGACAAGTTTGTTGCCGTCTTTGGTGGTTTGACTTGATGGATATTGCTCAAAAATCAGTTTCTGTACATGGATGAATACTTTGATGCAATTCAATACGAGGGCCTTGTGTTTGCTGCCACCACTCGTGGCACTCTTTTTGCATGGCATCCTCGCAGTTTCGGTACGTTTGTCTTCCACCGTAATTATAATTGTTTCATCCACATGCATGCGGGTTAGCAAGTTTCCCTTTACTAATTAACCTTCTTCTTGTGTTTCCAAGGTCCTGTGAACATTCCACCACCTATACTTGAAAATTTTTATAACCAAGGGGGAGATGACGATGGTGATGATCACGAGCATGAGGACGAGCAGCGCCCATATAATCTTTGGCTCCTGGCAACTAATTTCGATGGATCACCTCTTCTTGTGTGTATACATCCCACTCATGATGTTACTACTAAGGAAGCAGGTGTAGTTTCCCATGGTCGCACTCTCCGGACCTATTCCAACACCCGTTGCATAGTATTCGGGATGGATACTAGTGTGCTAGCGCCAACTCCTTCTCCCTGGTATAGAACTGATAGTCTTGGAGAAAACTCGCTCTTCCTTGGACAAAACTATAAAATGATGGTGAAAGGTGATCCAACTGTTGTTGACACAATGTTACTACCATTTATGAGAAGAAAATGTGTCTATACCTCGGACATTTGGGTGGTTCCCTACCCTGGTACTGATATAGTAGGCTGCTTCAGCCATGATCAGTCCTGTGTTGGTCTCCAGATCGACAATGGATGGCCCGTCCCAGAGAATCACTTGTGGTTCAAAGCAAGCTTTTCCAACACCGAGGAATGGTTGAGTTGAAGTTCATTTCATTGCTTGTTATTTGGTGTGTGGTGAAAACTTTAGTATTTATAATGTATCCTCGTTGTCGATGTGGATTGATGACCTGTTGTATGTAATAAAATGATATGCCTGTGATAAACTTACTAAATTTATGAATGGCTTTCGAGTCGCTTCTCTGAATGAGTGGTGCGACGAGGCAAAAAAATATTTTCTGAAACATAATTGTGCGTGCATTGCAACTGGTTATCGGATGAGGCCAATCAACAATAGTAGTACACTATTTGTACTAGCTTCACATGCTTCGCGCGTCGTGCGGGTGTTTTTACTGTAGCCATATTGTACGTAACCAGCACCTCGAATCCTCGATACTAGTACTATATAGTAAGTAGTAGGAGTAGTAGGGTGGCATGGGCCACCCCAGGCATTCACGTCCAGGAGTACGGCACACGCCACCAACACGACTTCAATCTGACACCATATTTCTTGGAGTCCGTGCTAGAGCAATTATTCAACCTCATCGTTTCTCTAACTCAGCCATCGCGCGGCGGGCGAGGTGGGGGTTTGCCGATAGTCAGTTTCCTTAACTGCGGTCCCACTTGTAAGGCCAAATCCAACACACGACCCCAATCGAACCTCCGTTTTGCACGAACTCCAACGATAATTTTGACTAGAAAAGCAAGACCAAAGAAAACAAGAACCACAAGAATACATTTTACTACTCCTGTAAGTTGGATTAGTGCCTTCTCGATGCATTCATTGTTGATCTGCGGAGGCTCGATCTTGTGTGCTTCTTTCTTCTTCGAGTGTAAAGAAGTAGACGTTGCTTCCTCGCATCTAGTATCATGTCTAGCCTCTATTCTAGTAGGAGTATCAACAAGTGCACTAATCTCATCTCTAGCCTCTGTGCTAGCTAAAAGTGATAGAACATCTACTAAATTGCGCTCTATCAATATATGGATGTACTCTTCTTTGCAATACAAAAACTTGCATCCATTCTACTACCTCCGTTGCACAATACATGCCTTCTATTTGTCAAAATATATATGTATCTAGACATGTTTTAGTATATAGGTACATCCATTTTTGGAAAAATGGAAGTCAAGTAATTTGGAACGGAGGGAGTACACAATAAATTTTTTAAGTTAGCACAACTAGTCTAATCCGAGAGCACAACCAAAGATTTGGTTGGGTTCTTCCTCCTTTTGCCGACACGTGGGACATCCAGAATCCAGGTCGTGTCATGAAAGAAAATAGAGTGGTAGTTGAAGCCAGGAGATGTGCATCTTGGGTTAAATCAGAATAGAATCTTACTACTCTTGAGTAACTCCAAAAGCGGCCACCGAAGATCTTTCTTGGATTTGTTTTTCATCACCAGCACGTCGAGGTGAAAGATGTGCAGGTTCAGTGGGTCCGCTTGCGTATTCACTGACATGTGGGACCGCATGTGAGCAAACAAACGATGGGCTCCGCGCGTTCGCTGGCTGGCTGAGAAGAGAGATAAAGGAAGGCTGAGCATGGACTGCAGGAAATTTGTTCTGCGTACCTCGATATAGGCTCGATATAGTGGGGTGGCATGGGCCATAACTAGCATTCACGTCTAGCAGTACGGCACACGCCACCCACACGAGTGCCATCCGACACCAATTTTCTTGGAGTCCATGCTACAACCATCTCTTCTCCCTCCTATTTTCTCAGCCATCGCGCGGTGGGCGGGGTGGGGGTTTGCCGATAGTCGGTTTGCTCAACTGCGGTCCCACTTGTAAGTGAAAATGCAACACCGCACGCATTCCTACTTGAGCGGCGTGCCGGACCGTGTGGGGGTGCGACGCGAATGCGGCAGGCTTTTCCTTTTGAACTCGTAACTTGTAAAATTTGGTTCTGCTCCATGGCGCGACCGATAGATAGAAAATAACGATTTTTCCTAGAGTAATGAGAAGTTTGGTTCTGGCGCTGTTCATGCATGGAGTATGTACGAAAATTATGAAGTTGATGCAAAAGGTAAGATAATTACTGTAGTATCATATACTACTACATGGATTTGACGGAAAGCTAAAAATACATACGGATCCATCAACGACATCCTCACGCCTTAGTGCGCCGGGTCACCAACCGACGTGTGAGGAGCAGCGGCGTTGGCGAAGCTCAACGTGCTTCAACAAAGGTTGCCGTCCAAGGTTGCCCTGCGGTCCAAGAAGGCCAGCGTCCTATCGTCCTCCTCTTGCATGTAGTAGTCCTTGTCGATGATTTGCGCGTAGCCATGGGTGATTATGTCGATGGTGTCTTGCTGCGCCAGGCGCTCCGCGACGAGCGCGACCTCGAGGTGGACATTCTCCAGCGCGACGGCGGGCAGTCGCAGGGCCACCAGTGTGTCGAAGAGGTTGTCACCATAGTGGCCGTTGAGGGTGGCGGGCATCGCAGAGCCTGGGTGCGTCGGCTGGAGGCTTACGTCAAAGTCGTTCGTGAGCTTCTTGACGACGGTGAACTTGTCGAGGAAACCGATGAGGACCTCGTCGAACAAGGAGACGAAGCTGTCGTCCAAGCGGCCCCTCGCCCTGGCAGCCTCAAGCAATACTACCTGGAGACGTTCCTCGATGCCAGGCCGCAAGCCGGCATCGTGGACCATCTGGCACAGCCGGCTGATGCTCGCGCTCATCGCCTCCATGGGTCTAGCTTAGCTTCTAGTCAACTGATCTTGCGATTCGAGTGATCATTCTTGCCCTTGGTTAGCGTGCGTAGGTGTGTAGGATTTCGTGCTACTCCTTGGCCCTCTACTGCACATGCCTTTGGCTGTATGATAGGCGGGCCAGCCACCCCCTGGGCCCACGTGTCATTCACCCAAAGGCAGTTGCCGTAAGTCAATGAAGCTGCGTCCCCCTCCATGCCGGTGCAGTATAGTCATCTCACCGGACCTCTAGTTGGGGCCAAACGAGAGAAGTTTGATGTTTACTGGTTTATTGGTCCCCTTTGCATTTTGCGCCAAGTTTTGACCTTTGATCTAACTAATGAAATGTTAATGCATGTAAACAAAAATGTTGTGTAAGTCACCTTACGAAAACTAAATAATCCTAAAACACTTAGGCACGGTGCATTAAGTCCCTACTTGTTTCTTATTTCGTGACATATCATCCAACGAGAGATGTGGGCCGTGCATGCTTTCAATGACTTGAGACTACCAAACATGACATGCAGTGTTTAGTTCATTGCATGTAATCCTATTAGTACTCTAGTTAGCAAAAAACATTAAGTTCTCTCACGATAGGAATAAAACACCATGTATTTATTTACGGAGGGAGTAGTACATTTTTTGTGACATGCATTACTAGATATTGCTAGTCAAATACTAAAATCCAGATGGACGTGGTAGTACTCCTAAATCCAGACGGTGGTGCTACTAGTACTAGTAGTAGTAATACCAATGTAGTAGTAGGAGTACTAGCACTGTACTACCCGTTGGTCAAATTATTACGTGCTACTCCTCACAAAGTAAGTGACAAGACCTCGCTGGAGATGACACCTGAGTATAGGCGCCGTGTTCGGCATACCATAGTCAGCCTCACCGTCTGCAGTCACTATCATCATGGCTGTAGAGCTAGCCTGCTTTCAACTAGCCCCGTTTGACATAATTTCCCGTGCGTAGATGCCTGTGCATTGCATGGAACACCAAGATTGGGGGTGGACGGCTCCGGCAGCGGCCATCGCGCCAGATTTTTCAACGGACTTCTAGATGTGGTGGGGAGGAGATAAGGCTGATTGTGAGAGACAAGGAGTTGTTTGTAAATAGGGAACAAGTGGGGGCATATTTTTGCAAAAATGGAGAAGCTTGGTTTGTATGCATCAGATCTAGACCCGACGGCTATTGGTGAAAGATGGGAGGCACAACATCATCACCAACTCAGGACCTGTTTGATTCACAGGATTTTGAAAACGCAAGAATAGGACATGGCAATATTACAAGTTTCAAACTGATATTACAAATGTTAGGAGTAATGCTGCACCTACGAAGAGGGAATTACTAGGAAGTTTACGTAAGAACTTTCGTTACTTTAGGTGGATGCAGCATTATCATACAAACTAAAATCCACCGCCCTGACAAGTCACTAATGGGCAAATAAGTTTTCGAGTCTCTGGCCACTTGATGTTTCAAAAACAAATTCAGCTCTGCGGAGACTTTGTCATTCAGGCTTAGACGCTATGCGGTGATCAAAGACGCCATTCATTGTTGCACCAGAGAACGCCAAACCTCATTACCTTGAGCACACTTGCCTCCGTAACAAAGAACACAGCCAGTTTAATCTCGGATGTGCTGCCTCGGTAGTTGATCAAATCAATTTACGTAAGATGGAGATCAAGGCATTCGATGATATTGTTATAGTGCAGCACATTTTTCACTTTCGGGTCTTTTTTTATCTGCAAAAGAAGAGAACATATTAGAGCAGCTGGCTGCATAAGATTGCCATGTCATCAAGAGGTACCAATATCATTCGCTCATACGATAAGGTTGGCTGGCTAGTGATATTTTCTCTCTCTCTCTCTCGCTCTCTCTCTCTCTCTCTCTCTTTCTGTTTCCTCTCATTTAACTAGGAGCACGTGAAGAGCTTGGGCATTTGTTGCCTTCCACTATGTGGCCGATGCCATATTTCGCAAAAGTATGCCACATAATACGCATCGATGTCAAATCAAAATATTTTGGCACCGCTCTCGCGATGTGAGAGAGTTGGCACCGCTGTGCACACAGACCCACATGTATAAACAAAACAATCAAACCAACTACACCAGCCTCTCACACTCCCAAACAAGTGTTTTTTATTGCCTCAGTCCTCTCTCTCTCCCACGGAGTGTTTTTTCATTGCATGAGTTAATTTGGCACCGGAGCACAATAGGTGATCGAGATTGGGGCACCAGGTGAGCAATGGAGGGGCATCGATGCCAAATGCATCACAAGTGAATTTCGCACATGTTTTGGCCTACATAGCCCACTTTTGTACTCCCTCCGTCCCAAAATTCTTGTCTTAAATTTGTCTAAGTACGGATGTATCTAGTTACATTTTAGTGTTAGATACATCCATATCTAAACAAATGTAAGACAAGAATTTTGGGACGGAGGGAATACTCTCAGATTTAGTATAAAATTTTGACCATAGATTTACCTAAGAAAATGCCAATGCATGCCACTAAAAATTACACCATTTGAAATTATGTTCAAATACGAATCCAACGATATAGTACTTAGTGACATGCATTAACATTTTGTTAGTTAAATCTATGGTCAAATTTTGATACTACAAAATTGGAAGAGTAAACCAGGACGGAGGTAGTACTTGCTCTTAGGGTAATCATAGAGTTAGTGGAGTAGTCTATGTTACTTTCCACTATGACTAGTAGTACAGCATAAAAATGATGCAGGTGATCATGTGAGAAAAAAATACTAAAAACATTTCTTTCGGTGCAGTGCGTAGATGCAGTTTTGAACACTACACTTGTCATCGTAATTTGGGAAAATTACGAAAAAATTGAGCTACGTTGTGATTACCGTTTACTTATAGGAAAGAAGTTTCACCTTGATGAGTAGCTTCTCCGTGCACGGAAAGCATGTAAGGAATCCAACAACTTGATCCAGATTGGGGCCGATAGATTTTAGTGCTAAGATCTTCACCTTTGTCGCATGGACTGGGTCAAGCTTGTGGGAATCATTTTCTAGAAGACGGTCGTAAATACATCAAGAAGAAATTTAAAAATGTGAATTTCAAGAAGACGGAGAAGAAGATGAGTGATGTACCTGAACGATTACGGATCCAATAAAGATTTCGGAGAATTTGGCAGACAAGTACACCAACGCTGTCAATTTCGGCGCGTCAATGACCCCTATTTTTGTTGGACCTTCTAGATCCGATACAAGCAATCTCTCAAGGAAAGGCGCATTCTCAATAACCATAACATGGAACAGCTGGAGTGATCTCTTCCCAATTGATGTCTTGTTGCAGGGCCAACAAGACACATAAATCCATCGGAGATTCGTCGAGGCGATGTGGAGGCTAATGAACCCGTGGATCTGCTCAAGACGAAGGTACTCGAGCACGGTACAGCTGCGGAGCAGGTGCTCCATAGCCTTCTTCGAGATGACAACGTCGAAGAGGTCGAGCTGCTTGAGTTGAGGGAGAAGAAGGGCGGGCGCGGCATTAATCTAGGGAAGATAGCAGGAGCTGAAGCTGGCGCGGCGCAGCGTTGGCGTGAGGCGGAGCGCAGACGGCGGCAGAGAGCGACATTGTCTAGCTTCAAAGCTGAGCTCCTCGAGCTGATCTAGGGCAGGGGATAAGAACCACTCATCGAACTTGGGTTGGACCTTGCAGTTGGTACTGAACATGCGGATGTCAAGGGGTCTGGCTGGCCCAGGGTGCGATGAAAGGATCTTTGAGATCGCGGCCATGCGTTTGCAATCCCGTTCTGCAGGCAGCTGTGGGACGGTGAGGTTGAGGGGGACGCAGCGCCAGAGGGGTGCCACACCGGGAGAGCAGGGCGGTCCGCACGGCAGATTTGGTGGGGAGGAGGCCGATGATGATGAGCATGTAAATCGGGGAGGCTGCTGATGAAGTCCAGCTCGCCAGATGCGGTTTTGGCTCGAGCCGCCTCCGCTTGTTGGCTGCCTCGCCGTCCATCTCAACCGTGGCGACGCTGGTGTACACGTGTCTTTGGTGTGTGTTGTGTGCTGGGTGTCTTGAGTCGTCATACATGCATGCCGCCGCCAGTGGTGAATTGTCTTGTGAAAAGTCGTCCTTTGCACGCAAGAAGTTTGTCCTCAATGCGCCCTCAATTTACTAGCGTGCGGTGTGCTACCACGAGTGGTTTACTTCACCGCGTGTCACATGGGCCTCTAGTTTACTTATTTTCACCCACTGCCACATGGGCCAGCACACGGAGATATAGAACACGAGCTGACAAGGCAGCATGTGGATTGGTTGACCGGTCAACTAAACAATAATATATTTGAGCTATCTGACACACAGTGAGCGTATAATCCGTCGGTATAGAGAGTTCGAGTGAGAGGGGAGGCCCGTGAGAGATAGCAGAGAGAGAGAGAGAGAGAGAGAGAGAGAGAGAGAGAGAGAGAGAAAGAGCTACTCCCTCCGTTCGATAATGTAGTTCCAACATTTTTTTTAAGTCAAACTTTTGAAACTTTGACCAAGTTTACAAAGATATTACTTATATCTACAATACCAAAGATAAATGATAGTACGAAGTAAGTACATTTTGTGATGAATCTAATGATCGTTCCAGATGTAAATGTTTTCCTCCACATATACCTAGTCAAACTTTTCTGAGGTTTGACTTTTCAAAACATCCATATGCTTATGGACGTGACAGAGTCCCTAACTAGAGAGAGAGAGAGAGAGAGAGAGAGAGAGAGTGAAAAAAGTGTGTGTGCGTGTGTGAAAGAGACATGGACAACACACGATAAAAGTAGAGAAAAAGCGTGCGTGTCTTATGCAAACATATCACACATGCATCTTTGACAACGGAGGCAAGGTGAGGAGATAGTGTGTGGTTGTTTGGAACCGAGAGAGCAAGACCCCTAGCACGTGGCCAAGAGGGGTCTGACAAACAAGGCAGAGAGGTCGAGAGACGTGCGGACAAAATGCGGACATGGGGAGGAGAGAGTGTATGTTTGTCATAGAGATCCACGGAGATCGTGATGGGACTACATGGGTGGGAGATCGAGTGACAAGGTGTGTGCACGATAGAAGATGCCCCGAGAGATATCGAGATAGACGTATGGATGGAAGGAGACAATACGTGTGTTCCTGATGGCTAGTAAGAGATAATCATACTTAGGAGGGGGAGAAGTGCTTGCGCCTATGGCCCTGTTTGGATACTCTAACTCGGCTAGAGGTTAGAGTTAGATTCTAACCCTGAACTAACCTTGAACTAACTCTAAGTAAAGAGGTGTTTGGATGGCAGGGTTAGATGGAGTGCGGATACGGCGAGGCACCTTCACGGGCGGTGCGAGAGGGAGGGAGGGAGAGGACGAGAAGCTTCGAGGAAGTGGGGAGGGATCTGCTGCGGGGAGAGCGAGAGAAAAAAGTGTTTATTAGTGGTCCCGAGAAGAACTAACCCAAATAAGCACCTCTTGGATGGGTTAGATGCATCTAACCCAAACTAACCCTCCCGTTTGGATCTTTTTGGGTTAGTTGACTCCAAACTAACCCAAACTAACTCTAACCCATGGATCCAAACAGAGCCTATGATGAGTGAGGGATTATGGTACTTAGGGGGGTGCGTGTCACATGGAGAGAGAACAAGGGCGAAGAGTGTTGGATGGGTTTATATGTATAGCGCGAGCGAGACATGTGTATGTGTGAAACAGGGAGATATAAGGCCAGTTTGGCTTGCGTCCTGAGCATCTTTTGCCTGGCCTGGGGTTGTGGTTGGATTTCATGCACGCCTGTTTGGTTGCTACCTTGTGAAAAAGAAAGCCCGCCTAGCCTGGGTTCCCTTGCACTTTAATTAGCCTGGCTGAACTCCAGACACTGCAAGTAGCCTGGCCCAGGCGACCGACTTCGAACGCCTGTCCGTGCACAGTCGTATGCCACGCAGGCTAATAAAGAACATGGATGGATATTAGCATTACATAATTGATGCATGGATTGATTGATGGGACGTTGATGCTTTGCCTGGCCTGCATGAACCAAACACTTCAGCACCACACAAGCTGGCCAGCAGAAATATTTTACATTTCACGTCCACACCAGTAGTACCGCCATCATGGCATGAGGGTCAGTCACGAACCAAACTGACCAATAAAGTTTGAGAGAGATTGAGGAGCCCCGATAAGGCTGAGTGGTGCGTCGAGATAGCTGAGAGGGGAAAGAGATATTCCATCCGCTCGATATTGCAAAGGTATGTAAATTTTTAGAAGTCAAACTTTGGAAACTTTGATCAGGTTTACGCAAATGTTATTTATATCTACAATACCAAAGATACATCATACAAAACTACATCTCATGGTGAAACTTTGATCAGGTTTGCCATACTAGATGTAATTCTTTTTCTCCACGTACATGGTCAAACTTTGTGATGTTTGACTTTTCAATAAATCTATATGCTATGGACGGAGGAGAGTGCCTCGGTCGAGACAGATCAAGTGCGTGTGAAGGAGAATGAGTAAGTGTGCAAAAAGAGTATGTGTGTGAAAGAGAAAGTGACAACAAACGATAAATTAGAGAGAGAGAGTGTGTTTTTTCGTTTCTTATGCGAACATATCACGCATGCATCTCCGAGATGGAAAAGCGAGGCGAGGAGATACACGAAGGTATCTAGTGTGTGATTGTTTGCAACGGAGAGAGACACCCCTGCAGCACATGTCCAATAGAGGTCTGGCCAACAAGGAAAAAAGGTCGAGAGGGACACATGGATGGCATGGACGCATGGGGTGGGAGAGTGGGTGTGTTTGTGATAGAGAGATCCCCTCGAGATCGTGAGGGGACTATATGGGTGGGAGATCGAGGGAGTGCGTGCGCGATACAAAGATGCCCTGAGAGAAATCGAGATAGACCATGCACATGTTTGTGATGGAGACTAAGATTAGCTAGTCATATACATATAGGGGGACTGCGTGTGCCTACAATTGAGTGAGAGCCATCATACTTGGCTAGTTGGGCATGAGATTGTGTGTGTGTGTGTGTGCGTGTGAGATGGAGAGAGAACGAGGGAGAGAGATAGAGTTTTAGATGGACCTATCGAGTGCGAGTGAGATATGCATGTGTATGTGTGACCTAGGTGGATGGAGAGTTTGAGAGAGGGGGTGAAGAGCTCCGAGACGACATAGTGGTGCGTGAGAGAGTTACGGGCAAAGAGCCAAGGAATTTGTGTGCGTACGATGAATGCACCCAAGATATCTAGCTTGGACTAGCTAGAGTATCATACATAGTGTGCGAGAGAGACCTATAGATGGTGTATATATGCATGCGAACTAGAAAGACCCCCCCCCAACACACACACACAAAGAGAGAGAGAGAGAGATATGGAGAGAAATGGAGAGGTACCAACAAGGTTTTTGTGTCGGGTGCGTGCGACGGAATTGAAGATTGTCGGCGAGAGAGAGAGAGAGAGAGAGAGAGAGAGAGAGAGAGAGAGAGAGAGAGAGAGAGAGAGAGAGCAGGAGTGCGGGAGAGGGGGAGGTCGCGTTTTATGCATCAAAGACTGATATAAACCATGTTTTGATATAAACTTGCATTCAAATATTTAAATTGGAGAACATGTTGTCTGCAATCCACACATGAACGGATATATGCGTATATCAAACAATTTCATTAATTTGACTTTCAACATGTTCATGGAGTACTATAATACTGTACAACATGCTACTCGATTGAGGTGTTCAATTTTGGATTTAGTTCACTATTTGACCTACTTAACGAGCTATTTCATTTAATCGAGATATTTCATTTTGCGTTTGATTCGCGTTTTTGAGTGGGTCAACTATTTGTCATATAGTAAATCGCTAGCAACGAGCATGTAAAAACACATTACTCCCGAGCATCATCTCTCCATTTAAAAAAGAAGTGGCAAGCTAATATTTCAAAATTTGATTCGAATCGACTTGGTAAGGTAGACGTGGATGCTCGTTCTCCCAAAATTTGAACGAACCGTTAAACATCCTCTCTGCTGGGTGGAATTCGCCAGAGCAAATAAATGGGAGACGCGAAATTACCGTCCTATGTGGGACACACATCAATTGGCCCGTTGTACATCGAGGGTAGGTTCGTAACTTCATCCAAGCGCGCCTTCTCCTCGGCCGCAATGACATGTGCCGAATAATTCATAAACCATGGTTGGCAAAACACGCTCTCCTCGCCCGAAATCGCTCGCGCCCACTATAGTTGAAAACACGCCCTCCTCGCCCGAAATCGCTCCCGCCCACTATTTGGGGAGAAGCAAAGTTACTCTACTATCCCCGACCCTCAAGACAGACCCAAGCCGAGAAGCCTATAGGCAAGGGTAGAACTATAACTCCCCTCACATTTCGCATAAATGCGTCCAGTAAGACATGGTTCCACTCCTCCCAATCCCCGCCCGCCCTCAGTCAGACCGTGTGGGCGCTAACTCCCCGTCTCCCGAGAAGCCCCCGTCCCCCGAGCCGTGAAACCTCAGCCCCACCTCCATGGCGCCCCCACCGCATCAATTTCACAGCCGCCCTCCTCCCTAATGCCGGAGACGCTGTCCATTTGCCGTCGTGCACTGGGCCGTGTGCCTCTTACTCTGTGCTGTTGGTGCTGCCTCGACGACAGCCGCGTGAACCGTACCGGAGCCGATTCACCCCCGCCATTGTTCACGGCACCGGAGCGGCTCCAACTTCGGGTCCGTCCAGAGTCCTAGCGCTGCTTCCGCGTAGCCGTCGACTGTCGTGACATCGCTCTTTTCCTGCTGCCGGTCGCCACCGCAACCGCGTCGGCCTCACCGACTCGACAGCTGGACCTGCCTACTTCACCATGCCGCCAGATAGGTCACACCCTCATCTCAAATCACTTTATTTAGGCGTCAGTTGTCTGAATTTTTATTCTGGGCCAATCGATTCCCAATGGGAAGCAGCACCCCTCGAGGCAGCAGAGCTCCTAGGCTGCCGATTGGATGGTGTCTAACGTAAGGGTGCGGGGCCGCAAGTTTGCCGCGGAAGCAGCTCTTAGATGGCTATCTTTTAGAGTTGCTTGGGTTGAAGGTACTGCCGCCGCCGGATCTGGATGACGGGGAGTCTTTGTGGGTTGGCCCGGGGACGGCGCAACTACGGCAGTGCGGTGGGGCGGGGAGCGGGGTTTTGGCCAGGGCCACGGACGATGGAGGCAGGCTGCTCTGCCGTTGGTCGCTGGCTCTTCGGGGAAGATTCCGAACAGTGTCAGCCGGGAGGCACAAGACGGCCATCAAGCCATCCGGTGTAGATCGGACAGTACCAAAATAAAATAAAATCGTGTGACCCCAATTTAGTCTTGATCAATGACGTGTGACCACTCTCGTACCTTGCTGTTGATCTCTTAGTGTGTTTGTTCAGATCAAAGAGATATGTCGTTCTTAACATTATGCTTATCTGCATCTTCAGACACACCGTCTTCTGACTCACCGCAGCTGCTCCAACAAGGGAAGCATACACTAAAAGGGAGCTATAGTCCCCACTCAACAGTTCCCTGCATCGGATGCGTGTGCCCGACATGGACAACCACAACAATTGCAGGGCCATCGACAAGTCAGCACATGATACTCACTCCTATGGATGGCAGCCAGATAGGTTGTACCCTCATCTTACTTGTGTGCAACATTTATGGCTTTGTGATTCATCTAATCATGGAAAATAGATCATCACATTTCACTGTATATTCATGCTAATCTGTAAGATCTTGAGAAGAGGTGTCTAGAGGGAGGGGGTGATTAGACACTAAGTACCAAAGTTGCAGTTTTTAACTTCTTTAGGTTTAAGTGGAGTTTAGGCACAAGTTTAATATTCACAATACATAACAAGCAAGCATGCAAAGAGTATATGAGCAGCGGAAAGTAAAGCATGCAACTTGCAAGAATGTAAACGGAAGGGTTTTGGAGGATTCAAACGCAATTGGAGACACGGATGTTTTTGTCGTGGTTCCGATAGGTGGTGCTATCGTACATCCACGTTGATGGAGACTTCAACCCACGAAGGGTAACGGTTGCGCGAGTCCACGGAGGCTCCACCCACGAAGGGTCCACGAAGAAGCAACCTTGTCTATCCCACCATGGCCGCCGCCCACAAAGACTTGCCTCACTAGCGGTAGATCTTCACGAAGTAGGCGATCTCCTTGCCCTTACAAACTCCTTGGTTCAACTCCACAATCTTGTCGGAGGCTCCCAAGTGACACCTAGCCAATCTAGGAGACACCACTCTCCAAGAAGTAACAAATGGTGTGTTGATGATGAACTCCTTGCTCTTGAGCTTCAAATGATAGTCTCCCCAACACTCAACTCTCTCTCACATGATTTGGATTTGGTGGAAAGAAGATTTGAGTGGAAAGCAACTTGGGGAAGGCTAGAGATCAAGATTCATATGGTAGGAATGGAATATCTTGGCCTCAACACATGAGTAGGTGGTTCTCTCTCAGAAAATGGATGCTGGAAGTGTAGGTTCGTTCTGATGGCTCTCTCCACAAATGGAGAGGAGGTGGAGGGGTATATATAGCCTCCACACAAAATCTAACCGTTACACACAATTTAGCGAAGTCGGTAGGACCGAATCAACAAACTCGGTCGGGCCGATTCAATAAACCTAGTGACCATTAGGGTTTTTGGTGGGACTGATATACAACTCGGTAGGACCGATATGGTTAGGGTTAGGGCATAACATAATCTCGGTGAGACCGATTACACAAACTCGGTGAGACCGATTTTGGTAATTAGCTAACCAGAGAGTTGTTCAGGCAAACTCGGTGGGACCGATTACACAACCTCGGTGGGACCGATTTTGGTAATAAGTTAACCAGAGTGTTTGCATTGTAATCTCTGTAGTACCGATTGCACAAACTCGGTGAGACCGATTTTGGTAATGGACATACACACAGAGATTACAATCCCATCTCGGTGAGACCGAGATCCCTATCGGTGAAACCGATTTGCCTAGGGTTTGTGGCAGTGGCTATGACATTTGAACTCGGTGGCGCCAGATAGAAAGAATCGGTGGGGCCGAGTTTGACTTTAGGTTTAGGTCATATGTGTGGAAGTGGGAAAGTAGTTGAGGGTTTTGGAGCATATCACTAAGCACTGTGGAGAAAGAAACTCATTAAGCAACACCTCATCCCTCCTTGATAGTATTGGCTTTTCCTATAGACTCAATGTGATCTTGGATCACTAAAATGTAAAATGTAGAGTCTTGAGCATTAAGCTTGAGCCAATCCTTTGTCCTTAGCATCTTGAAGGGGTTCCCACGTCCTTTAGTCCATGCCACTCCATTGTTGAACTTATCTGAAACATACTAGATAAAAGTGTTAGTCCAACAAGAGATATGTTGACATTAATTACCAAAACCACCTAGGGAGCACTTGTGCTTTCAATCTCCCCCTTTTGGTAATTGATGCCAACATACATCAAAGCTTTAGATAAAGATATAAAGAATAGCAAGTAAAGCTTGGAAAGACATCTAACAAGCATAGGCTCCCCTACATGTATGCAATCATGTGAATATGGAATATAGAAGCATGTGAGAGCATAACCATGATAAAGTAGGCAATGTGTTACATGTATCTTGGCCATATGCATCAGAGCAAAGAATATTAAAGAAAATACCTTCATGCTCATGAGTCCTTCTTGCAAACAGTATGTACACTAGCAAGAATTCCCCATACACATGATTGTGATTCATATACTTACCTTGTAGTCCTGAGTTGGCTTAGGATGGAATGAACCTTCGCAAATGAGGTTAGATAACACAGGTACATCTACTAGCCAGAGCAAACAGAAGAAACCACAAGAATACCAAGACTGGGATGACATGGAGAGTGAGTACAGAGTACCACATTGGATTAGACATGTCCCCAAGAGTAAAGATATGCAATGAATTTAAATGATCTGTTTCCCTTAGATGTCTTGCTCCCCCTGAATCTAGCATGGGATATTGGGAGAAGATAGGAATGTAAAAACAGCAGTGAAAGATATAAATGAACAGAGCTAATGCAAATAAGCACATATGAACATGTCTTTCCCCAAGAAGACATGTGGCATCTCTCCTCTTGAACATCAAGCATCTGGGATCCTTGAGTATTCTCTCCCCACGAGATTTGTCTTTCTCTCCCTTTGGAAGTGAAGCTTTGATGTGATCTCTCTCTCCCCCTTTGACATCAATTTCCAAGAAGGGTCTTCTGGAATTTGTTGTGAATGGATTTGGTCCTAGAGTCCCAACACAAAGCACTGGATAAAAATGTGATGCTTGTAGAGGACAAGATTCATTGAGTGGAGCTGGATCAAAAGAAGACACAGAATAAGCGGCAAACTGTTTTTCCTGTTGTGAAATCGGTGGCACCGAGTGGTATGCTTTGGTTGTACCGAAAGGATTCGGTTGGACCGAAAACAACAAATCGGTGAAACCGAGTTCATCGTAGAGAAAACACTTGTCACCTCAGCTCACTAGACTAGTAAGATCTCACAAAGATTTGCAAGGAATTTACTGAATGATATGCAATGAATTTGATGCAGGAGATGTAGAGCAAACAGAAAAGAAAAGAAAGAAATCTAGATGAAGATTTTTTTGAAGAGGGAAACAAATATGCATGAGACATATGCAAAAGCACATAAATGAACACGAGAGAACTTCATCTAGAGATGGTCGGTGACCAAGTTACCTATGTTAGAGTATATTGACTTAGGAGTCAAGTGAGATCACTTGATCATAGGTCATACTCATCGTTTAAGCTCAAAATGGGGTTACCAATTTTAAGCAACTTGATGTATTCACATCTTGTCGAGTTGCTTTAGCTCATGACTCGGAGTAAAGCTTCTCTAAGATGGAATAACATACCTTGGTTGGTGGTGTTGGCCATGTAGTTAAACTTGTGTGGGTTGCTCAAGGTTGATGTAGCTCATCAAGAGTTGGGAGCACCACTTGGAATTTGAGTCCATCTACCTACATGGGTTAGTTCTTGCAAGGAGTAGCACCTGTGTATCCAAAAATGATAATCATGAAGCTCAACATAGAGTTTGTCAAAGGATATGTTTGAATGATTACGTGCTTCCTTGTCTTCATCCACCATAGTGTAGAGACTTGGTGATGTAGAGATTGCTCAAGATGTGAGTAGATTACAATTTCATGGAATTTGTTTCAACCAAGTACCTACATGGGTTAGATAACATGCAAGATGCAAATATATCCAAGACATGAGATTTTCCTCATAAGAGAGATATCATGGATTAGTCATAAGCTCATGTCTTGCATGTATCCAATGGAGTTTCTAATCCAAGTTTGAAGCATAAATGATGTTCAATTCTCCTCTCAACCTGCAAAACACTTTCTCATCAAGAGGTTTAGTGAATTTATCCGCTAATTGCTTTTCGGTGCGAACGTGCTTAAGATTAATGTCACCCTTAGCAACATGATCTCGAATGAAATGATGACGAACTTCAATATGCTTTGTTCAAGAATGTTGTACGGGATTATGGCCAATTTTGATAGCACTTTCATTGTCACAAAGCAATGGAACATGTTTCACATATATCCCATAATCTTTAAGAGTTTGAGTCATCCAAAGTAATTGAGCACAACATGAACCAGCGGCAATGTACTCCGCTTCGGCGGTAGATAAGGATACCAACTTTTGTTTCTTGGAAGACCAAGACACAAGAGATCTACCAAGAAATTGACAAGTACCCGAAGTTGACTTTCTATCAACCTTGTCTCTGGCATAGCCCGAGTCGGAGTAGCCAACAAGATCGAAAGAGGCCCTCTTAGGATACCAAATGCCAAAATTTGGTGTATGAATTAAGTATCTCACTATCCTTTTTACGGCCTTAAGATGACATTATTTAGGAGCAGCTTGATATCTTCCACACATGCACACACTTAGCATAATATCAGGAAGTGAAGCACATAGGTATAAAATGAACCAATCATAGAGCGATAAACCTTTTGGTCAACTGGTTTACCATCTTTGGTCAAATCAAGATGTCCACTAGTAGGCATGGGTGTAGACATACCTTTGCACTCTTGCATATTTAACTTCTTGAATAAGTCCTTAGTGTACTTTGTTTGAGAGACAAAAGTACCTTCCTTAGTTTGCTTGATTTGCAACCCAAGAAAGAATTTGAGTTCACTCATCATTGACATCTCAAACTTCTCCGACATTAGCTTCCCAAACTTTTCACTAAAATGAGGGTTAGTTGAACCAAATATAATATCATCAACATAGATTTGGCACACAAATAGTTCTCCATTAACTCTTTTAGTAAAAAGTGTGGAATCAATTTTCCCAATTTCAAAGCCTTTTTCAATAAGGAACTTGTTCAAGCATTTATACCACGCTCTAGGAGCTTGTTTAAGACCATAAAGGGCTTTGTGAAGTTTGTAAACATGATTTGGTTTCTTAGGATTGACAAATCCAGGAGGTTGTTTAACATAAACTTCCTCCTCTATTTCACCATTTAGAAAAGCACTTTTAATGTCCATTTGGTACAAGGTGATATCATGGTGATTAGCATAGGCAAGTAAGATGCGAATGGACTCAAGTCTAGCGACGGGAGCATATGTCTCACCATAGTCCATACCTTCGACTTGTGTGTAGCCTTGGGCATTTAGACGTGCTTTGTTGCGAACTACTTGTCCATCTTCATCTTGCTTGTTGCGAAACACCCATTTGGTACCGATGATGTTGTAGTTGTTGTCGGGCTTCTCAACCAATGTCCAAACTTGGTTTGTCTCAAATTTGTGTAGCTCTTCATGCATAGCATTTATCCAATCCGGATCTTCCAATGCTTCTTTGACCTTCATAGGTTCAATGCTAGAGATGAAAGAATAGTTTTCACAAAAGTTAGCTAAACGAGTTTTAGAGCGAGTGATTCTCCCGGTTTGAATATCGTTGTAGATTTGCTCTACGGGAGGGTCTTTAGCAATTCTTGCTCGAACTCGTGAAAGCTTTTGCTTGGGTCTTGGTTGAACATCTTCTTCATCTTGTTCTTCTTCTTCTTCTTGATCTTCTTCATTGTTGGCGTTGTTGTTTTCTTGTCGTGGTGGAGAAGGAGGTTGTTGATGTTCGTGATGTTCTTCCTCGTTTTCTTCATCTTGGTGTATTCCACTTGTGGATGCTTCCGTATCAACTCTTGGTTAACCTTGTCGTGAAGTAGAAGCTTCCACTTGGACAGATGAGGTACTCTCCTTCACCTACATTGGACGGACCTTGCCAATAGACAAGTCTTGGATTGCTTCCGAAGGATCTTTGTCTCCTACATCAATTGGCAATTGCTCTACTTGCGAGCCGTTAGATTCATCAAACTTCACAACTACCATCTCTTCAACCTTTCGGGTGAAATTGTTGTAGACACGGTAAGTGTGAGAGTTTGAGCCATAACCTAGTAGGAAACCTTCATGAGACTTAGGAGCAAAATTTGAACGACGATGCTTATCAAGAATGTAGTACTTTGAGCCGAATACTCGAAAGTATCCAACTTGGGGTTTGTTACCGGTGAGGAGCTCGTATGCCGTCTTGCCGAGTAGCTTGTGAAGATACAAGCGATTTGTTGCATGACAAGCAGTCTCAACCGCTTCTGCCCAAAAGTGCTTCGCCGTCTTGTACTCATCAAGCATCGTTCTCGCCATTTCTATGAGCATCCGGTTCTTCCTCTCAACAACTCCATTTTGTTGAGGTGTGTACGTAGCCGAGAACTCGTGTGAAATCCCTTCTTCGTCAAGAAAGGTGTCCACATTTGCGTTCTTGAACTCCGTTCGCTGTCGCCATTTAACCTTCTTGATCTTCACTTCAAATTGATTTTGGGCCTTCCTAGCGAAGTTTTTGAAGATCTTTTGGACCTGCAATTTATCATCGAGAAAGAACACCCACGTAAATCTTGAAAATCATCAACTATAACTAGACCAAAAGAATTTCCACCGAGACTTTTGTAAGCGTTGGGACCAAAGAGATCCATATGAAGAAGCTCGAGTGGCCTCCTTGTGGTCATGATGTTCTTCACGGGATGCCTTCCTCCAACCTGTTTACCTGCCTGACAAGCACTGCAAAGTCTATCCTTATCAAATATGACATCGTTAACTCCAAGGACATGATTTCCTTTAATAAGCTTGTCAAGGTTTCGCATGCCAACGTGACCTAGTCGTCTATGCCATAACCAACCTTTATAGGATTTAGCAATAAAGCAAGTTCTAGGTTGAGCCTTTTTAGTGAAATCATCATTGTATAGATCACCTCTACGCACACCGTTAAAGACATTTTTATGATTATCTCTACGAAACACTTGGCAATCTACTTCAGTAAATAGGACATTGAAACCGAAATCAGCAAGTCTAGATACTGAAAGTAAGTTGTATCCAAGAGATTCAACGAGCATGACATTTTGTATGGAGCTATCATGTGATATGGCCACCCTACCGAGGCCAACCACCTTACCCTTTGAGTTGTCACCAAAAGTGGCATGCTTTCGAGGACCATCATTTTCAGCAAGCTCATGAAACATGTCTTTATCTCCGGTCATGTGATTGGTACATCCACTATCAAGAACCCATTCCTTTCCACCTGCCATATATCCCCGAAGATTTTCCATAAGACCAAAATGTCTCATTGCATCGTCCAGATCGAAGTCACTATCATCATCCTCATCATAGTATCCATGTTCAACATCGTCATGTGGTGGATCAAGTCCTAGAGAGGATAATTCTTTAGAGTGAGTTTGACAATGATCTTGCTTATGAATTCTTATAGCTTCGGAAATAATATCACCAATAATTCCAACATCTCCTTTGGTACGCATAAGGTTTGTAAGTTCAAATATACGATTGCCAAACATAGGATCACTAGTATTCATCTTACTCAAGGCAATATACTTATAGAGAATCTCATCTTGATTTTTCAAGGAATAATTTGGAAAGCGTTCCTCAAGGAATTTCCATATAGTGTAGGCACACTCAAGAGTAGGCAAGTTTCTAATTAAGTTTCTAGGCAAGCCTCAGTGATAAGATTAACAGTTCTAAGATTCCTAATCATGTCAATTGATTCATCAAGGGTAGGATGCATAGGATCAACATGAGGTGCACAAGGGCTAGCAATGTACTTGTTCAAATGATATTGATTGAAAATCACAAGCATCTCATTTTTCCACTCATGAAAACACTCTCCATCAAGAATAGGCACTCTATGTCTAATACTACCCAAATTATACTCATCCATCTTCCTCCAATGGTGATTTTACCAAGGCAATGGAGACCAAAGCTCGATACCACTTGTAGGATCTTGAGAAGAGGTGTCTAGAGGGGGGTGATTAGACACTAAGTACCAAAGTTGCAGTTTTTAACTTCTTTAGGTTTAAGTGGAGTTTAGGCACAAGTTTAATATTCACAATACATAACAAGCAAGCATGCAAAGAGTATATGAGCAGCGGAAAGTAAAGCATGCAACTTGCAAGAATGTAAAGGGAAGGGTTTTGGAGGATTCAAACGCAATTGGAGACATGAATGTTTTTGTCGTGGTTCCGATAGGTGGTGCTATCATACATCCACGTTGATGGAGACTTCAACCCACGAAGGGTAACGGTTGCGCGAGTTCACGGAGGGCTCCACCCACGAAGGGTCCACGAAGAAGCAACCTTGTCTATCCCACCATGGCCGTCGCCCACGAAGGACTTGCCTCACTAGCGGTAGATCTTCACGAAGTAGGCGATCTCCTTGCCCTTACAAACTCCTTGGTTCAACTCCAAAATCTTGTCGGAGGCTCCCGAGTGACACCTAGCCAATCTAGGAGACACCACTCTCTAAGAAGTAAAAAATGGTGTGTTGATGATGAACTCCTTGCTCTTGTGCTTGAAATGATAGTCTCCCCAACACTCAACTCTCTCTCACAGGATTTGGATTTGGTGGAAAGAAGATTTGAGTGGAAAGCAACCTGGGGAAGGCCAGAGATCAAGATTCATATGGTAGGAATGGAATATCTTGGCCTCAACACATGAGTAGGTGGTTCTCTCTCAGAAAATGGATGATGGAAGTGTAGGTTCGTTCTGATGGCTCTCTCCACGAATGAAGAGGAGGTGGAGGGGTATATATAGCCTCCACACAAAATCTAACCGTTACACACAACTTACCAAACTCGGTAGGACCGAATCAACAAACTTGGTCGGACCGATTCAGTAAATCTAGTGACCGTTAGGTTTTTCGGTGGGACTGATATGCAACTCGGTAGGACCGATATGGTTAGGGTTAGGGCATAACATAATCTCGGTGAGACCGTTTACACAAACTCGGTGAGACCGATTTTGGTAATTAGCTAACCAGAGAGTTGTTCAGGCAAACTCGGTGGGACCGATTACACAACCTCGGTGGGACCGATTTTGGTAATAAGTTAACTAGAGTGTTTGCATTGTAATCTCTGTAGTACCGATTGCACAAACTCGGTGAGACCGATATTGGTAATGGACATACACACAGAGATTACAATCCCATCTCGGTGAGACCGAGATCCCTATCGGTGAAACCGATTTGCCTAGGGTTTGTGGCAATGGCTATGACATTTGAACTCGGTGGCGCCAGATAGAAAGAATCGGTGGGGCCGAGTTTGACTTTAGGTTTAGGTCATATGTGTGGAAGTGGGAAAGTAGTTGAGGGTTTTGGAGCATATCACTAAGCACTGTGGAGCAAGAAACTCATTAAGCAACACCTCATCCCTCCTTGATAGTATTGGCTTTTCCTATAGACTCAATGTGATCTTGGATCACTAAAATGTAAAATGTAGAGTCTTGAGCTTTGAGCTTGAGCCAATCCTTTGTCCTTAGCATCTTGAAGGGGTTCCCACACCTTTAGTCCATGCCACTCCATTGTTGAACTTATCTGAAACATACTAGATGAAAGTGTTAGTCCAACAAGAGATATGTTGACATTAATTACCAAAACCACCTAGGGAGCACTTGTGCTTTCAACATGTATTTTGTTAATCGGCGTGAATCTAACCTTTATCTGATCTAATATTAGTTGTAGCAAAATGTTAAAGGCGCCAATGTTGATTTTTTTAAGGAAACCTGCCTGGTAGTTTTGCATACTGAGCTGCATGAATGTACTATCTCATATCACGCACATTACTGAATTGTAGTGCTTCTCTGGTTGCCCATTCATTCATTGTGTCAATGTTGCTTTCGTACTACCTTACCCGGCTCCAAAGGATATAAGTGAAGCACTAGAGCAAACAACAAACTACTCTAAAAGACATAAGTGAAGATCAATGAGTAGTCGAATAATTATACAACTATGTGAAGACTCTCCCATTTAAGAATTTCAGATCTTGGTATTTTATTCAAACAGCAAGCGAAGCAAAAGAAAATAAAATGACGCTCCAAGTAAAACACATATCATGTGGTGAATAAAAATATAGCTCCAATTAAAGTTACCGATGAACGAAGACGAAAGAGGGGATGCCTTCCGGGGCATCCCAAGCTTAGGCTCTTGGTTATCCTTGAATATTACCCTGGGGTGGCTTGGGAATCGCCAAGATTAGGCTCTTGCCACTCCTTATTCCGTAGTCCATCGAATCTTTACCCAAAACTTGAAAACTTCGCAACACAAAACTTAACAGAAAATCTCGTGAGCTCCGTTAGTAAAAGAAAACAAAATACCACTTCAAGGTACTGTAATGAACTCATTATTTATTTATATTGGTGTTAAACCTACTGTATTCCAACTTCTCTATGGTGTATAAACTATTTTACTAGCCATAGAGTCATCAAAATAAGCAAACAACACACGAAAAACAGAATCTGTGAAAATCAGAACAGTCTGTAGTAATCTGTAACTAATGCAAACTTATGGAACTAAAAAAATTCTAAAATAAATTGGTGGACCTGAATAATTTGTCTATTAATCATCTGGAAAAATAATAAACTAAATATCACTCTCAAGTAAAAAGTTTTAGCTAATCTTGTGAGCGCTAAAATTTCTGTTTTTTACAGCATGATCATAAAGACTTCACGCAAGTCTTCCCAAAGGTTCTACTTGGTACAAACACTAATTAAAACATAAACCACATCTAAACAGAAGCTAGATGGATTATTTATTACTAAACATAACCAAAAAGCAAGAAACAAAAATAAAATTGGGTTGCCTCCCAACAAGCGCTATCGTTTAACGCCCCTAACTAGGCATGATGATTTCAATGATGCTCACATAAGACATAAGAATTGAAACATAAAGAGAGCATCATGAAGCATATTACTAGCACATTTAAGTCTAACCCACTTCCTATGCATAGCAATTTTGCGAGCAAACAACTTATGGGAACAATAATCAACTAGCATAGGAAGGCAAACACAAGCATAATTTCAAGATTTTAAACACATAGAGAGGAAACTTGATATTATTGCAATTCCTACAAGCATATATTCCTCCCTCATAATAATTTTCAGTAGCATCATGAATGAATTCAACAATATAACCAGCACCTAAAGCATTCTTTTCATGATCTACAAGCATAGAAATTTTATTACTCTCCACATATGCAAAATTCTTCTCATTCGGAATAGTGGGAGTTTCATAAGAGACTTGAATACTATAAATTGTTTCCACATTAAAAGAGTAATGTTCAGAAAAAAGGGTAATCATAATCATGACAAGTTTTATAAATATATTCATCACTACTCTTTATAGCTTAAGTTTCATCACAATAATCATCATAAGTAGCAACTTTGTTCTCATCATAATCGATTGAAACCTCTTCCGAAATAGTGGATACATCACTAAATAAAGTCATGACCTCTCCAAATCCACTTTCACAATTATCACAATAAGATTCAACATCCTCCAATATTGTGGGATCACTAATTCCTAAAGTTGACACTCTTCCAAACCCACTTTCATCAATATAATCATCATAAGTAGAAGGCATGCTATCATCATAAAAACTTTGCATATCAAAACTTGGGAGGCTACAAATATCATCTTCATTAAAGGTAGCATCCCCAAGCTTGGGACAAACATTAATTGCAGCAAATATATTCTCAAAAACATCATCTTCATCAAATATAGCATCCCCAAGCTTGGGCCTTTTCACATCATAAGCATAATCACTCTCATCATTAATAGTATGGATAGAACCAATAGTATAGCAATTATCATATTCTTCCAAGAAAGTGCCAAAAAGATTTTCAAGATCATATGAAGTATTATTATCTTCCCAATCATAATCATCACAACAAGCAATAGGCATAACGAGATCATCATCAAGTGCATCATCTTCCACAATTATTTAGGAGGGATACCTTTTTACCTCTTTTCCTTTTTCTTTTCTTCTTCTTCACCTCATGTGTGGGTTCAATCCTCTTTTTGGAGCTCCTTATTAATGAGATTGGTTAAATAGAAGGTTCCTCCTCGTTACCTGATTCATCATAAGAAATAATAGGAGGATATTGGGATGTCTCTTCCGTTTCATTAGCATTCTCTTCATCTTCTATTTGTTTTCTTTTCTTTATGTAATTGGCAATAAAAGGATTTTCAATGCAATTCACCGCACAATACATATAAATTTCCTTTAGATCAAAACCAAGAAGTTTGTAACGGGCAAATTCTGGAAGATAATTAGTTAAACATTTCATTTCTCTGCAACCCATAAGCAAGCTAAGTTCATTATAATGTGCAAGGGAAATCAACTCATCACAATTTTTGGACACGATTAGATCATGAAACTATTTGCATCGGATAGCTAAATGACCACTTTCATTGCAAAGTTCACAAGTACGGCCAAGAAAATTTAAATCTTCAGCACAAACATCTAGCCTTTCTTGCAACCATTTAGTTTCTAAATACTTATGCCTCTTGCAATATCTATTTTCCCTATTTGGTGTGTACTTGCAAACCCAATGCACTCCAAAAAAATTGACATGTTTATAGGAGACATTTTCATCATAGCTAGTGCAATCATCATTAGTATCATGGATATTCAAAGAATTCATACTAACAACATTGCAATCATGCTCATCATTCACATATTTTATGCCAAGCATTCTATGTAATTCTTCTTCTAGTACTTGAGCACAATTTTCCTTCCCATCATACTCACGAAGTATATTAAAAAGATGAAGCGTATGAGACAAACTCAATTCCATTTTTTTGTAGTTTTCTTTTATAGACTAAACTAGTGATAAAACAAGAAACAAAAAGATTTGATTGCAAGATCTAAAGATATACCTTCAAGCACTCACCTCCCATAACGGGCGCCAGAAACTGCTTGATGTCTACTACGCAACCTTCTTCTTGTAGACGTTGTTGGGCCTCCAAGTGCAGAGGTTTGTAGGACAGTAGCAAATTTCCCTCAAGTGGATGACCTAAGGTTTATCAATGCGTGGGAGGCGTAGGATGAAGATGGTCTCTCTCAAGCAACCCTGCAACCAAATAACAAGGAGTCTCTTGTGTCCCCAACACACCCAATACAATGGTAAATTGTATAGGTGCACTAGTTCGGCGAAGAGATGGTGATACAAGTGCAATATGGATGGTAGATATAGGTTTTTGTAATCTGAAAATATAAAAACAGCAAGGTAACAAGTGGTAGAAGTGAGCGTAAATGGTATTGCAATGCTAGGAAACAAGGCCCAGGGTTCATAGTTTCACTAGTGCAAGTTCTCTCAACAATAATAACATAATTGGATCATATAACTATCCCTCAACATGCAACAAAGAGTCAGTCCAAAGTCACTAATAGCGGAGAACAAACGAAGAGATTATTGTAGGGTACAAAACCACCTCAAAGTTATCCTTTCTGATCGATCTATTCAAGAGTCCGTAGTGAAATAACACGAAGCTATTCTTTCCGTTCGATCTATCATAGTGTTCGTACTAGAATAACACCTTAAGACACAAATCAACCAAAACCCTAATGTCACCTAGATACTCCAATGTCACCTCAAGTATCCGTGGGTATGATTATACGATATGCATCACACAATCTCAGATTCATCTATTCAACCAACACAAAGTACTTCAAAGAGTGCCCCAAAGTTTCTACCGGAGAGTCAAGACAAAAACGTGTGCCAAACCCTATGCATAAGTTCACAATGTTAAGGAACCCGCAAGTTGATCACCAAAACATACATCAAGTGGATCACGTGAATATCCCATTGTCACCATAGATAAGCACATGAAAGACATACATCAAGTGTTCTCAAATCCTTAAAAGACTCAATCTGATAAGATAACTTCAAAGGGAAAACTCAATCCATTACAAGAGAGTAGAGGGGGAGAAACACCATAAGATCCAACTATAATAGCAAAGCTCGCGATACCTCAAGATCGTACCACCTCAAGAACACGAGAGAGAGAGAGAGATCACCCCGAGGGTGAACTACTCCCTCCTCGTCATGGAGAACGCCGGGATGATGAAGATGGCCACCGGTGAGGGATCCCCCCTCCGGCAGGGTGCAGGAACAGGGTCCCGATTGGTTTTTGGTGGCTACAGAGGCTTGCGGCAGCGGAACTCCCGATCTATTCTGTTCCCTGAACTTTTTATGGTAAATGGATATATATATATAGGCGGAAGAAATATGTCAGGGGAGCCACGAGGGGCCCACGAGGGTGGAGGGCGCGCCCCCTACCTCGTGGATCCCTCGTTTCTTTCCTGACGTGCACTCCAAGTCTATCGGGTAGCTTTCCTTCCAAAAATAACTTCTCTAGAAGGTTTCATTCCGTTTCGACTCCGTTTGATATTCCTTTTCTTCGAAACACTGAAACAAGGGAAAAACAGGAACTGGCACTGGGCTCTGGGTCAATATGTTAGTCCCAAAAATAATATAAAAGTGTAAAATAAAGTCCATTAACATCCAAAACAGATAATATAATAGCATGGAACAATCAAAAATTATAGATACGTTGGAGACGTATCAACGTCATCTGAGGGAGTCCTGGATTAGGGGGTGTCCGGATAGCCGAACTATCATCTTTGGCCGGACTCCTAGACTATGAAGATACAAGACTGAAGACTTCGTCCCGTGTCCGGATGGGACTTTCCTTGGCGTGGAAGGCAAGCTTGGCGATACGGATATGTAGATATCCTACCATTGTAACCGACTACGGTAACCCTAACCCTATTCGGTGTCTATATAAACCGAAGGGTTTTAGTCCGTGGGACGAACAACAATCATACCATAGGCTAGCTTCTAGGGTTTAGCCTCCTTGATCTCGTGGTAGATCTACTCTTGTACTACCCATATCATCAATATTAATCAAGCAGGAGTAGGGTATTACCTCCATCGAGAGGGCCCGAATCTGGGTAAAAACATCGTGTCCCTTGTCTCATGTTACCATCCGCCTAGACGCACAATTCGGGACCCCCTACCCGAGATCCGCCGGTTTTGACACCGACATTGGTGCTTTCATTGAGAGTTCCTCTGTGTCGTCACCTATAGGCCCGATGGCTCCTTCAATCATCAACAACGACGCGGTCCAGGGTGAGACTTTTCTCCCCGGGCAGATCTTCGTATTCGGCGGCTTTGCATTGCGGGCCAATTCACTTGGCCATCTGGAGCAGATCGAAAGCTACGCCCCTGGCCATCAGGTCAGATTTGGGAGTTTGAACTACACGGCCGACATCCGCGGAGACTTGATCTTCGACGGATTCGAGCCACAGCCAAGCGCGCCGCACTGTCTCGATGGGCACGATCTAGCTCTACCGCCGAACAGTGCCCTGGAGGCCGCACCGGCGTCCGCTCCGACCCTTGGCTCGGAGCCGACCCCCCGATCGAGAACGAGTGGTTGGACACTGCCTCGGGGGCTACGATCTCAACGGCGATTGAGCCGAACTCCATCCCTGTGCTTTGCGAAGACCGTGACTCCAAGGTGCCGGACTCCTCTCCGGACTCCGAACCTTCCGCGCCCCTGCCAATCGAATCTGATTGGGCGCCGGTCATGGAGTTCACTGCCGCGGACATCTTTCAGCAGTCGCCCTTCGGCGACATCCTGAATTCACTAAAGTCTCTCTCTTTATCAGGAGAGCCCTGGTCGGACTACGGTCAGGAAGGTTGGGATGCGGACGATGAAGAAATTCAACGCCCACCCACCACCCACTTTGTAGCCACTGTCGATGATTTAACCGACATGCTCGACTTCGACTCCGAAGACATCGACGGTATGGACGACGATGCCGGAGACGACCAAGAACCAGCGCCTACAGGGCATTGGAAGGCCACCTCATCATACGACATATACATGGTGGACATCCCAAAAGATGGGAACGGCGATGGAACGGCGGAGGATGACCCCTCTAAGAAACAACCCAAGCGCCGACATCAGCGGCGCCGCTCTAAATCCCGCCACAGTAAAAACGGCAATTCCGGCACGGGAGACAATAATACCCCGGACGGTTGAAGACCACCCCTCGGCGGGACTCGGTCAGGGGAGGAGGGAGAAGCAAGCCCTCATGATAGAGCGGAAGACAGGGAGGTGGAAGACGATAATTATATGCCTCCCTCCGAAGATGAGGCAAGCCTTGACGACGACGAATTTGTCGTGCCTGAGGATCCTGCCGAACAGGAGCATTTCAAACGCAGGCTTATGGCCACGGCAAGCAGCCTCAAGAAAAGCAGCAGACTTAGAGCTGACCAAGACTTGCTAGGTGACGGATGGATCAAGTCCTTGCATTTAAGAGTATGAACTCAAACGCCCCTCCAAGAGATACCCCAAACACAGGCTGCTACCCCAACTAGAGGAAGCAGCACCCAAACCTACATCACCAGCGCATGATGCGGCCGACCGGCCACCCCGTGGTCGCGACAGAGAGGCCTATAGACCCTCCATTCAAGCCGCACTCCGGCGTCGCTCGAAAAGTACCAAGGCACGGGAAACGCGCGGACACGCAAGACATATTGGAGGACAAGGCAAGGCAAACAAGATCGATCTCACGGATCGGCGTGGGCGCCCACGACGCGTGGCGATAACCGTCACGCCCGGATCTGACAATTCCGGCGGGCGAACACGATGAACAAAGCTCATTTGAGCTGCGTCGTGATATAGCTCAATACAGGCGCCGCACACCCACTATGTTTCACAGATGAAGTAATGGATCATCAAATCCCCGAGGGTTTCAAACCCGTAAACATCGAATCATACGACGGCACAACAGATCCTGCGGTCTGGATCGAGGACTATCTCCTCCATATCCACATGGCCCGCAGTGATAATCTACATGCCATCAAATACCTCCCACTCAAGCCTAAAGGACCAGCTCGACATTGGCTCAACAGCTTGCCAGCAGAGTCAATCGGTTGTTGGGAGGACCTGGAAGCCGCATTCCTTGATAACTTCCAGGGCACATATGAGCGACCACCAGACGACGATCTTAGCCATATAATGCAGCAGCTAGAAGAATCGGCCAGACAATTCTGGACGCGGTTCCTAACAAAGAAAAATCAGATCGTCGACTGTCCGGATGCAGAGGCGCTAGCAGCCTTCAAACACAACATCCGCGACGAGTGGCTAGCCCGCACCTAGGACAGGAAAAGCCGAAATCCATGGCAGCCCTCACCACACTCATGACCCGCTTTTGCGCTGGAGAGGACAGTAGCTAGCTCGAAGCAACAACTTGGCGAAACACCACAGTAGTTCGGATACCAAGGACAGCAATGGCAGGTCACGTCGCAACAAGCATAAACGCCGCATTAACGGTGTTAATGCTGAAGATACGACAGTAAATGCCGGATTCAGAGGCTCTAAACCCGGTCAGCGGAAGAAGCCACTCAAAAGAAATACCTAGGGCCCGTCCAACTTGGACCGAATACTCGATCGCTTGTGCCAGATACATGGCACCCCCGAAAAACCAGCCAACCACACCAATAGGGAGTGTTTGGTGTTCAAACAGCGAGCAAGTTAAATGCCGAACTCAAAGACAAGGGGCTGCATAGCGATGACGAGGAGGAGCCCCGGCCACCGAACAATAGAGGACAGAAGGGTTTCCCCCCACAAGTGCGGACGGTGAACATGATATACGCAACCCATATACCCAAAAGGGAGCGGAAGCGTGCACTAAGGGACGTATATGCGATGGAGCCAGTCACCCCAAAGTTCAACCCATGGTCCTCCTGCCGGATCACCTTTGATCGAAGGGACCACCCCACTAGCATCCGCCACGGCGGATTTGCCGCATCGGTTCTTGACCCAATCATTGACGGATTTCACCTCACTAGAGTCCTAATGGACGGCGGTAGCAGCCTGAACCTGCTTTATCAGGATACAGTGCGCAAAATGGGCATAAACCCCTCAAGGATTAAACCCACAAAGACGACCTTTAAAGGCGTCATTCCAGGTGTAGAGGCCAATTGTACAGGCTCAGTTACACTCGAAGTGGTCTTCGGATCCCTGGATAACTTCCGAAGCGAAGAGTTAATCTTCGACATAGTCCCGTTCCGCAGCGGCTATCATGCATTGCTTGGACGAACCGCATTTGCAAAGTTCAATGCGGTGCCGCACTACGCATACCTCAAGCTCAAGATGCCAGGCCCTCGAGGAGTAATCACGGTCAATGGAAACACCGAACGCTCTCTCCGAACGGAGGAGCACACGGCGGCCCTCGCGGCGGAGGTGCAAAGCAGCCTGTCACAGCAATTCTCGAGTCCGGCTATTAAACATACGGCCACCGTCAAGCGCGCCCGGAGTAACCTACAACAAGACCGCCTGGCATGATCCGAGCATGCGTAGGAATCCAGCGCCAACCCCAGCCCTCGCGAAACAACGAAGCCAGTACTACGCGTACATAACTACGCTCTAGAGATACCATGGGCCTAAGGGGAGGGGCACGACCACGGCACGCCCAGAATGCGACTCAACCGCACCAGGGGCTCCCAATTGTGCCATTCTTTTTCTTTCTTCTTTTTTCTTACTTTCAGGACTCCGTTTCAGAAGTCCCGTCGGCACTAGAATTGCCGAACTCACGATGCAACAGCCGAGGAAATGTAGCTACGTCGTGTGTCCAGGTGGTCTCTACTACGAGCATTATACCTGTTTTACATACCATCCCGCAGCTTACCCCTGGAGGGGGACATGTTAAATAGTCCCATCCCTTGCTTATCGCACTATTTGTATCATTCTGCTTCCATTGTAGTTTCTTTTTAATAACCAATATATAGCTCTTGCCTATTATTGCACTCCTTTCTTTATCTATATATATGTCCATTTCATGACATGTTACACCCGTACACTTTGGTACGGCCAATACACCAGGGGCCTAAGTACCCCAAAAGTATGGTGTGATAAGTCCGAACACTTTCACAAGTGCGGCACCCCGAACTTATAGCATTATATGCATCGGCTCCGAATCATGTCTTGGGTCAATAGTTGGGTTTGCCCGGCTCCCATGTTTTGGTACCTTACGTTACATTATATCGGCTAAGGTAGCGCTGGGAGAACCATTGCGATTGTGCTCGGTTGAGCTGGGTTGAGCACCTCGGTGGAGAAAGCTAAAACTGACCGTCATGAAAGGGCGAGAGCCGTCGCTGTTCGAGAGGTTTTTCGGGTCCCTAAAGACTTATGCCGCTTAGAGCGAGGAGTCGGCATTGTCCGCCAAGGCGTGGATAGCGCCCGAACTCGGTCTTCGAATACTAGGGGCTTCGCCGAAATTTAAAATTATAGAATTCTATGGCTAAGTGAGAGTGTTCAAGCACTGTAAGTTCGGTTGCCTTGTTCGCTATGCTGAGCGCCTCCTCGACGGACCCAAGAATGGGAACAAGAGCGCTCAAGTTTATCCCGAACACCCCAAAGACTTTCGTGGCATGGGGGTGAAGCCAACGACTTGCCATCTCTCAAATTTGATAAACGGCCGCATAGAAGGTAATATTTTAAATTAACAAGCGTTTCTTAGCGCATATGAACAAGTTTTCAGCGTACATGATAATAAATGCGAGTCTATTCAAAAGTTACATCTTTGGAGCACTCATCCGCCATACGGCGGGCACCCTTCAGGACGCCCTCATAGTACATTTCGGGCTTGCGATGCTCTTTGCCCTTCGGTGGCCCGTCCGTCACAAGCTTCTCCGCATCCAGCTTGCCCCAGTGCACTTTAGCATGGGCAAGGGCCCGACGGGCACCTTCAATGCAGACGGAGCACTTGATGACTTCAATCCATGGACAGGCGTCCACCAGCCGCTGCACTAGCCCGAAGTAGCTCCCAGGCATGGCTTCCAATGGCCACAGCCGAACTATGAGGCCCTTCATGGCCTGTTCGGCGACCTTGTGGAGCTCGACCAGCTGCTTCAGCTGGTCTCTCAGGGGCACCGGACGTTCGGCCTCAGCATACTGAGACCAGAACACCTTTTTCGTCGAGCTCCCCTCCTTGGCGCGGTAGAACGCGGCAGCATCAGACACACTACGGGGCAGATCTGCGAATGCTCCTGGAGAGCTCTGAATCCGGGTAAGTAATAGGTAATTCACTTTCACATGCTTGCTTTGCATAAAGAATGCCTTACCCGCCGCTATCTTCTTTAATGATTCAATTTCTTGGAGGGCTTTTTGGGCTTCGGCCTTCGCGGCTTTGGCACTCTCAAGAGCCGAGGCGAGCTCCGACTCTCGAGTCTTCGAGTCACGCTCCAAACTCTCATGTTTTTTCACGAGAGCCTGGAGCTCTTGCCGCACCTCCGCCACCCGCTCCTCCTGCTTCTCTCGCTCGGTGCGCTCCATGCCGCTTTGATTTCGGCCGCGGACACCGCTTCCTTCAGGGTCGCCACCTTGTTCGTGGCCCCTACAATACCCACGTTATTCCTGTCATTTTTTGCAACTGAATCCTTTCTATAAGGTATTTCTTTAATAAGGTATTGCTTACCTTCCCTGTCCTCGAGCTGCTTCTTGGCAAGGCCGAGCTCGTTCTCGGACCGCCGAGGCTCTTCTTCAATGCATTGACCTCCGCAGTCGGTCGGTAGGTAGAGGTCAAGCCTGCATTCGCATATTGACATACTTATGTTAGACTCCTGCGTATATCTTTTTAGATCCTTAGTCCGGCTTTTCTTTCCGAGCACCGAACTAAGCATCAGGGGCTACTGTCTATGTGGTAATATTTTTACATATTCTAAACTTACCTCAAAGCTTGTTAGAAGGCTGGTACAGGCTTGAGTCAGCCCGTTCTTGGCGGACTGAACTTTCTGGATCACCACAATCATAATAAAGGCGGTGCTCCTCCTCGATGGAGGCGCCTAAGCGCCTCCAAGAGCTATCCGGTGCCTCCGGTTGGACGGAGGACACCGGCGTCTTACCCTTCCTACGAAGGGGCCGCTTGCGGACTTCGAACCGCTGAAGGTTCCAGATGGAGTCCGGACAAGGGTCGGGCTTAGAGCCCCGGGGTCTCGCTTCTCGCGCTGAGTCCGGGAGGCTGCCTTGCGGCGCCTCTGCGCCACCTCCTCTTGACCAAGCCCCTCGGGCCCCACCTCGGCGTCGTCTGCAGCGTGAGGTGAGGAGGCCGGAAGTGAAGTACTCTCCACTTGACGAATTCACGGACCGCCGACGGCCAGCGGCGAGCTCGTCCTTGGGCGGGCTGCATGATTGTTCGGCATTAGAGAACACTATGCAATGAAAAAAAGCCATGAGTATCCGGACACTTACGATCTCGCCAGGGGCTTGGCCCTTGTTGGCCACTCCTCCTCGTCGTTGTCGGCGTTGGTGGAGAAGTCCGGAGGAAGGGTCCTTCCTTCTTGGACCCTCCGGCCTCCCCGCTAGGGCGACCTTCCTTTTCTTCTCTCCCCGGGGAGAGGCTTTTTCCTCCTCCTCTTCCTCGGAGGAGGATTCCGCCTCAGGTTGTCGGGCGATGAGTCCGACAAGACTGGCGCCGGAGCTCCTTCGAGTTCCCGTGGCCTTCTTCTTGGCCTTCATCTCCGCACCACGTGAGGTTCCGGAGCCAGCAGCCCCATCAATCGAGGCATCCGATGGGTCTTACGGCAAAGGGCGGACAGTTAATCTGTCCCACGTCTTCACCGATCTGTCAAAGGTTAGGGAGTTTTAGATCCCGCATAGAGTCAAACTATGAAAAAAGAGTCCCATAAAGGGTAAAATAACTTACCTCGCTGGCTTGACGCTGCGAGCTGAATCCGCGATCTTCGGTAGTGGATGTGGGGGCCTCGGCGCCCTTGAACAACACCTTCCAGGCTTCTTCGTACGTAGTGTCGAAGAACCTCTTCAGAGTTGGGTGCTGTGCCGGATCGAACTCCCACAATTTGAAGGCCCGTTGTTGGCATGGGAGAATCCGGCGAATGAGCATCACCTGGATTACGTTGACAAGCCTGAGATTCTTGTCCACCAGGTTTCGGACGCAAGTTTGGAGTCCGGACAGCTCGTCCGAATCCCCCCACGTCAGGCCCGTCTCTTTCCATGATGTGAGCCGTGTGGGGAAGCCAGATCGAATTCGGGGCCGCCCATTGAGAGTCGCGGCTCGGTGATGTAGAACCACCCCGATTGCCACCCCTTTATGGTCTCCACAAAGGAGCCCTCGAGCCATACGACTTTGGCCATCTTGCCAACCATGGCACCTCCGCACTCCGCTTGGCGGTCGCCCACTACCTTCGGCTTGACATTGAAGGTCTTGACCATAAGCGAAGTGGGGCTGGATGCAGAGGAAGGCCTCGCACTGACGAATAAACACCGAGATGTTGAGGATGAAGTTCGGGGCCAGATCGTGGAAATCCAGGCCGTAGTAGAACATGAGCCCCCGGACAAATGGGTGAAGTGGAAAACCTAGTCCGCGGAGGAAGTGGGTGAGTAACACCACCCTCTCATGGGGCCTGGGGGTGGGAATGAGCTGCCCTTCTTCGGGTAGCCAGTGCGGGATGTTGCTGGACAAGTATCCGGCCTTCCGCAGCTTTTTGATGTGCCCCTCCGTGACAGAGGAGGCCAACACCTGCCTCGTGCTCCGGACATAGTTGGAGAAGGTTGAGGTGGGGTGTGCGGACTTGGGCGATGGATCTCGAGTGCGCGGAAATGGATGAGCAAAGGAGGAAGAAGGCGTAGGTTAAAAGGTGGATCCTTATCCCCTTATATGGACGGAATGAAGCTATCGTCCCCGCCACCTGGTAAAACTCGCTTATCTCCCAAGCGCCGTAATCAATGGCACGGATGGGTTACCCACGTCCGTATTGATGGGAATCCCGGAATAAGGGGGCACGATCTCCGCTTTGATAAGACGTGCCAAGGAAACCGCCTTGCTAAACGCGCTGAGGTGGAACAGTAAAACGATTCATATAAAGGCCTGGCCATGGTGTGATGTCACGCCGCGGAATACGTCAGCAGATCTGTGCAAAAGTTATTCTCTCTACGGTAGTATGTGGAACTTGTGTTGCAGAGCCGGACACTATCCTTGTGTTCAAGATCTTCTACGAAGTATTCGGAAGAGGAACCCGCCTTGCAATGCCGAAGACAATATGCGCGCCGGACTCGTCGTCATTGAAGCCTGGTTCTGTGGGCTCTTGAGGAGTCCTGGATTAGGGGTGTCCTGATAGCCTAACTATCATCTTTGGCGGACTCCTAGACTATGAAGATATAAGATTGAAGACTTCAGATCGTGTCCGGATGGGACTTTCCTTGGCGTGGAAGGCAAGCTTGGCGTCTGAGATATGTAGATCTCCTACCATTGTAACCGACTGTGTAACCCTAACCCTATTCGATGTCTATATAAACCGAAGGGTTTTAGTCCGTGGGACGAACAACAATCATACCATAGGCTAGCTTCTAGGGTTTAGCCTCCTTGATCTCGTGGTAGATCTACTCTTGTACTACCCATATCATCAATATTAATCAAGCAGGAGTAGGGTATTACCTCCATCGAGAGGGCCCGAACACAGGTAAAACATCGTGTCCCTTGTCTCCTGTTACCATCCGCCTAGACGCACAGTTCGGGACCCCCTACCCGAGATCCGCCGGTTTTGACACCGACATCATCCTTGAGGAGATCATCTCGCTTCTCCCCATGAAGGATTGCTGCCGCACACAAGTCCTCTCAACTCGGTGGCGCCCTCTATGGCGCACCGCGCCCCTCAATCTCGACTGTCGTCAAAAATCTGTCCTTCCTGAATTTGATCTCCTCAGAGCCATCGTCTCCTCTCACCAGCAGGGCCCCGTTCAACGCCTCTGCATCCTGACACGCTACGTGTTGTCCATACTCGGCATGGTGGACGCTTGGCTGACATCCCCTGAATTCGGAAAACTCCAGCAGTTTGAGTTCTACCATTACCATGAAAGTTTCATACCACGAACATACCAAGAATTCGTGCCCACACCACCGTTGTCCATCTTGCGGTTTTCCTCCTCTCTCCACACTGCCACCTTCGCTCGGTGCCATCTACCAGACGATCTAGTACAAATACTTCGACTCCCATTGCTAAAAAAACTTTCGTTTGTGGTGGTTTATCTGTCGGAGGCCTCACTGCACAGCATCATCCACTCCAGTTGCCCTGCCCTGGAGCGCTTGCTGGTTGTTTTGGGAATAGAAATCCCTATCAGTTGTCTCCAAATAAAGTCGCATCACCTTAAAAGCATTGGAATTTGTTTTGTAGGACAGCAACTCATCATTGAAGATGCCCCTTCACTTGAAAGGTTGCTACTTGATAATTGTTATAAACCTTTGCAGAAAAATGTCGTCTCTGCGCCCAAACTGGAGACCTTGGGTGGAATTCGTGATCCGTTTAATGATCACAAGAAGTTGGTGTTTGGCTCCTCACTTTTTCAGGTACCGTATATTATCATCTACACATTTGTAATCATAAGCTGCACTTTCATTTGTGCGCATAAGTTCTATATCATCTTGGAGTACACTTTGGGTACTAATATTATGTTATATGCTCAATGAAGAGTTCGTCCATGGATAGCCTATCAATGCTGCTGGATTTTGTCAAGATCTTATATATCGGAATGTATAGTTATGGTCTGAACATAATTATTGGCTTGCGGCGATGCTTTCGGTCTCTGGAGAATTTATATATGGAGGTGATGATTTCATGCACATTGAAAGACTGTATATATTGTACTAGAATTAACCGTTAAGCTGTTGCTCTTTTGACATACTCTTTTTTCAGACCTTAACTGTTTTCAAATCTTCATGTCTACTTAGGTACTGCAAGTACATGGACAATACGTATAACCAATCGGTGGCGTAATAAGCACCAGGATTTTCTCAGTTCTCATGACATTCGTTTGTGGACAATAATGACGGAAGGACATGCATCCAACCAGGCAAACAGAAGCTTTGTCACATTCTTCCTGTTGAATGCGAGGTTACTATTGTCCCTGATGCTTAAGTTTTACCGCAAGAGATTTCTCACGGACGGACACGTTGAAGAGCAAAAAAAGAAGTTTCAGGTGGACAAATGGGCTTCTAAATGTGCTCGGCTTCTATTTACAACAAGTTGTAGTCATCATGCAATAATTTTTTGTGCACAGGATGTTGATTTTATGGATCGGACCGATCCATTTGTTTGTGATTGCGAAAAAGAGTGGTTGCGTTAGATGTTATTGCCATGTTCAATCTGGGTTTTGTCTAAAAATTTGATGATCAATTAATCCTTGGGCTTTTTGTACCATTTGTAAGCTTGAGTTGCATGTTGTTGCCCTCGTACTCCCGTCCACCTACCACTACACTGCCGCATCTTCCACGGCTGTTGTTTCCCATCTGAGGCCCCGCCGTCGTTCTCCGCCTTGGTTCACTCGCTGTGCCCGCCTCCGTCTGGCATTGTCAACATGGTCAACAACCAAGAGGAATCGGGAGATGACTGTACGTGGAGAAGCTGACAGTAGGGACCCACCAGGGTCATTGCATTACGCAAGCAGGTGCCTCGTTATTACAAGCCAGGACAAGTCATCGACGTCTCATCTCACACCGGTGATGCATAGGCCGGTGCGGTGGCAGATTTGTTAAAATTACACAACGAGCGGATAACACCAAGGACCTAGCAGCTCGACCAGTTGTTTTTTTAGTTTCAGAGACGGAGCTCAACTGCGCACTGTGCAGGGGCTGTGGCCCGTCTAGCCCATGCTTACGCTTTTATTTAAGCACACAACGATCCCAGTTGATATCTTTTTTCTTTCTGAAAATGTCTAGCCTAGTTCTTTTTTTTTGGAGAACACCAAAACCGAGGCCTACTTGCTTTTCTCAGCCCTGCTGGGCAGCAAATCTTTCAAGAGGAGGAGGGAGGGATGTAAAGTAGTAAGAAATGGGCTTCCCCGGAAAATGGGCTATAAGTTGTAAGAAATGGGCTGTAAATTTTTAAACCAAAGCCAACCGGCAGTTACATTAAAATATCATTTTTTCTAGATTTCTCTACTCTCTACTCTTATAAAAACCAAAGCCAACTGGAAATTACATTAAAAGATCGTCTTTTCTCCCACAAGATAAACTACTCATACAAACGCATCTTCATGTTCCGTGCAACGCACGGGCATCTTGCTAGTTAAGATTTTAAATTTCATTCATGTTTTTTGTGGAGAATTATTTTTTGAATTTTATTTTGATATAATTTTTAAAAAATTATTTTTAACGCGACTCAAAATTTCGTGATTAAAAGAGTTCGGACCCCACCAAAATATGAAAATTTTCGTTGAATTTTTTAGCAGTGCCCAGAATATATGGTCTGTAATGCTAATAAACAGAATATGGGCTTCAAATATCCTTAAGAATTAGCAAATGGGTTGTATATTATTGAAAATAATGACTAATGGGTTGTATGTTGTTTTCCACAGATTTGGAGGCAGACTTCTGGGCCTACTAAGTTGATGATGACGCTGTCCTAATTTTTTTTGACGCGTACGCAAGGCTTTGTTCACTTAGTCTACACAGAGCAGTGACTGTTGGATGTCCATCCAACGGTCGCCGTGCTTCTTCAATCTCTGATCTTCCTGCTCTAGCTGCCCAAACCAGCGCCGGTGGACTGCCAGCTCCCTCCTCCCGTGGCCGGCTGTGCTGCCGCCAGGCCATCCCTCTACCCAACGATACATCTTGTTATTTTTCGGCGACGTCAGCCTCACCCCGCAGCCGACCAGTCAGCGCCCGCACACCCCTCAGCATGGGCATCCCCTGTGGTGGCTTTGCCGACTCCGGGTCGTCCCTTCCTGGGCCTCGCCCTCGTCCACCGCGTTTGTGCTCTCCGCGCAGCGAGGTCAATATGGTCAACAAACAACAGCCATTGGAAGAGGCTGACAGTAGGGGTCCACACAAGGAAATGCCTCCATATTACACGCAAAACAATGATTCGTCCACCTGACAGCTGGGACCCACCGGAAGGGCCTCTGTATTTGTTGAAAAAATGTTCCCCCCCGCTGTCAGCTCGGACCCACCAGCTATATCTTTGCACACAAGGAAGTGCCTCCTTATTATGCACAAAAAAGTGAATACCCCCCTGCTAGCTAGGACCCACCATTGTGGGAGGCTGACTTGTGGGCCTACTAAGATGACGTTGACGGAGGGCTTTGTCAACTTAGTAAATATGAACGATTCTAGCTCTAGTGACTGTACAATGTCCATCCAACGGTCGTAGTGCTTCTTCAAACTCTGGCCTTCTTGCACCAACCGCCCAAACAAGCGTCGGCCGTACCGCCGGCTCCTGCCTCCCGTGTTCGGCTGTGCTGCCACTGCTGGCCATGCCATCCCTCTATACTCACCCACACCTCCTGTTATTCTCCGACGATGGCAGCCTCAAAACGCAGCCGAAGCAGTCAACCCACGTACTCCCCTCCGCGTGGGCATCCACTGCCGCATCTCCCCCGGCTCCGCGTCGTCCCCTTCCTAGGCCTCGCCGTCGTCCACCGCCCTGGTGCTCTCGGCACGGCGTGGTCAACGTGGTCAAGGAACGACTTCCATCGGAAGAGTACTGTACATCGAGAGGCTGACAGCTGGGTCCACGGCTGCAGCAAGGAAGTGCCTCCTTGTTACGCGACAAATAATGATTCCTTCACCTGACAACAGGGACCCACCGGACGGGCCACTGTATTCCACAAAAAAAATGTTTCCCCTGACTGCTGGGACCCACCAGCTACATCTTCGGACGCAAGGAAGTGCCTGACAGTCGGGACCCACTCGGTCAAAGCGTACGTAGCGTTGTCATTCTGGTCGCGAACGTGTACGTACATACTGTGACACCCCAATTTTTTTACCTTGTTTTGTTAATTAAAATCTTGCCAGGAAATTTAACTTTCCTTTTCTTGGTTTTTCTTGATTTCAGAACCATTCTTTTCTTGGTTATCTTGGAGTTGTTCCCTAAGATGAAAAACCTTTCACTTATGATATTGGACTTGTTTACCCTCTCAAGAAAATCTTTTCTTTTATCAGAAGAATTAATTATATAATATTCTTCCTGATCTTTATTTTCTTGAAAATGGTTTCCCATAGTTTTATGGTCCCATTTGTACTACAACCCTTTTATGAATTCATTAAAATATCCCATCAAAATTTGGAGATGTCATATGGAGTATTTGAACCACTTTTGTGCAAAAATATCTTCTGCCCATTGAATATTTTGAGCTCTACACCATATTTTCAAATCTGGTCCAGAGAGCATTTTTACACTACAACCAATTCAAATATTTCTTTAAAACTTCTACCAAAATTTTGGGATATCAGCAGGAGTATATTAATCAACTTTGTGCAAAACCTAATGATGTTCTTTGGAAAAACTGAGTGAATCATCATCTTTTCCATTCTAGTTCAACTTGAGGTTTTGTACAGCAACCACCTTTTTAGTTGCTCCTTGGTCCATGATTCCTTTTCCTACTGATAGTCCTCTTTGCCAAACCCTTAAGTCCAGGAGAGTGGACCCATTGGATGATCCTAAGTGCTTGCAACAATGCCATTTGCTTTCTGTCCAGAATTGAAGTTTTGCAAAACTTGCACTAGCAAGTTTGTGCTTTGGACAAACTAACCTTACCACCCCCTCTTTCATCTAAAGAGACCCCACTCTGGAAGTTTTGGCCACTCCAAGAAATGCCTAAGTGCCCTTGGCATTTTGTCAAACACCTTATGGGCATGATCTGTTTTGACATGAGTGTTTGTTTTCATTATGAACGTAATCCCCTGACCAGACCACCATGTCCAGTAGACTTCTAGCTTCTCCTAACCTAGGTTTGCTGATTGCCAGCTTCACCCGAGACCTCTAGCACGCCATGGCATTTCGTCGAGCACGTCCCATGCGTGCTCTGGGCGCGAGTAGAGCACACGTATTGCACGTGCCGCGCCCGAGCCGACGCGTCACACTACTGGTTTGCCACCGCCCTGCGGAGCCACGCCAATCGCTAACCCTCTCCCCGCATCACTCAAGCAGCCCCTGGAGCTCTACAGCACCGCCGTCAGAGCCCTTGGCGGCACGCCGGCGTCCGCAGCGCGTCTCGGCCAGGTCGGTGCCGCCCAAGTCGCCAGCGGTCGCCACCTGCCCCCTTGAACAGCGCAAGCTCATCCTCAAGCGTGTCCACTAGCGCTTGTCACCGCCACGTCGCCCAAGCTACAGAAAGACGGTCGCCGGTGACCTTATCCGCGGCCGCCGCTGAACCGCCTCGACTCGCCTATTTAAGGAGGCCCCGAGCCCGTCCCTGCACGCAGGCAACCTCATGCCACCCCAATGGCGCTTCCCTAGCTCGCAATCGACCTGGGGAGGTCTCCGTCCCCATCTCCGGCAACTTCTGCCGCCGCCACAGTCCCGGCCATTCCGGCGCCACCAGGACCTCCCCCTCTCCATTCTCTCCACCAGAAGCTCTCTCTTCCTCCCGTGAACCCTTTCCCCTGCTCGATTTTGATCGGGAACCACCGCAGCCCCAAAACCACTTTGCCCGACGGCCACCGTCCGCCGCGAAGCTCGCCGCCGGCAGCTCCGTCCACCCCTGAGGCCAAAACGACCACCGGAGTGACCGTCTTGATCCCCTGAGCCCGCAGATGGCCTCCGTTTTCCGAACGGCGTCGTCATTCGCCGGCGAGCCTCGCCGGTGCTCCGCCTCTGTTTCGGCCGGAGGATGCAACGCGCGCGTGGACTAGTCAAACCTGACTAGTGGGCCACCTGGACCCACTGTCAGTGACTCCCCGCGCCGTCCACGCTGGATAAGTGGAAGCGTACTTCCCGAATACGCTTTCGACGTGTACGTGTTTATTCGAATCGTTTTCTTTTTCTGTTTTAATTTAAATAACAGATTTTGATCAAAACTTTGAAAGGTTGTAACTTTTTAAATACAACTCCAAATGAATTGATTATTTTTCCTACCTCTCTCAAATTTGGTCTAGTTTATTTTAAGATTTATTTGAAAAAAATTCAGACAACTTTTTGGTTCTGTTTTGAAACTATTTATTGATTCAAAAATATTTTTAATAGGATTTTGGAGAGAGAAGAGAAAACTTTCAAAAGTTTTTAGGATGCACCCTGCCTCTACACAACCTGAAGGCAAGCATTCTGAACCCGGCATAATATTTTTGGTGTGGTCGTTGACACGTTTATAACACCACCTCATTTAGGAATACTCGTTATTTCATGTGATATGATCATTTGCATGGATGCATATTAGTGATTTCCACCTTTGTTGAAATGAACACACTTGTGTTGGTAATCATCCTCATATGCCTTGCATACATACCGAGAGGGATCCGGAAAACCTACGCCTTGGGTAGGTATGAGTTTGTCGCCGGTCTCCGTCGAGACGGTTATGTCCGGTATGGCATAGCAAGGTATAATGAATGTTGATTCTGTTGGTTGATATATATATTTGTGATGCATGTCATGCAGGGAATTTTCAAACTTCCTGAGTCGACCGTAGATCGAGTCTTGTACCAGTAACCCCATACTTGTTTCTTACTACCACTTGTCCCTACCGTAAGTAGGGTACGGTTCAGTCAGTCGTTAACCCCTTTCTAGCGCACACCGCATGCAGAGAGGCCATCTTTGGAAGATATCGGTTGAAGCGGTAGGCATGCCACCTGGTCCGGGGGCATGGGTGTTTCTGGTTGAGACCGAGAGGGGAGGCCACCCCTTAGAGCGCGTGATATAAATTTGATCCCATGCTACGCGAGGTTGTAGCCTCCCCACTTAGAGTTTTGCTTAACAAATGTCATGGGTGATTCCAGACACCGGTAAGTTAAGCTAGTGTGTGCAAGTTAGGTGTATTTTCAATTTAAAGACCATAAACGGAATTAGTCCCGATGGACTAAAGGAATCCGTTACTCATGGGAAAAGAGTACAACCTCTGCAGAGATTAAACCTATTCGTAAAGCCGTGTCCATGGTTAAGGATTACAGTCTGGGATGGGTCAAGGGTTGGTCCTTGTGTGGGTCTTCGAAGGAGAAACTGTTAAACCCGAATAATGAATCATGACTTATGACTTATGATGATTATGTTTATTATTTCTGTTATGGACAAACCCCATGATCATTAATTCTGTTATGGACTAACCCGTTATATTATTTGAATTATTGAGTATCTCTGGGATGGTTCTACCTCCTGGATATTCAACTGTGTTTATGTATAAGCCCTTTATGTGGTGTCGCTAAGACGCCTCGGATCGTGGCATTACTTTTATTTTTCCTTTATAAGCCCTTTATGTGGTGTCGCTAAGACGCCTGACCGTAACATTACTTTTATTTTCCTTTATAAGCCCTTTATGTGGTGTCGCTAAGACGCCTCGATCGTGGCATTACTTTTATTTTTCCTTTATAAGCCCTTTATGTGGTGTCGCTAAGACGCCTCGATCGTAACATTGCTTTTATTTTATTTATAAGCCCTTTTTGTGGTGTCGCTCAGACGCCCGACTGAGGCATGCTTGTTTCTTTCTTTTTACCATCAATTCGAGACGTCGCTTCAGACGTCCGAATGGTGCATTTTATTCCTGCTCCGTCATTACATATTTATTGTTACTTATTAATAACCTACATGCATGCATCAAGGATTTATTTTATGTATGACGTTGTGGTCTTAGTATATTTTCAAAGCTTGATTATCGGTTGCTATTTTATACCTGTTTTAATAATGTTTGAGAGTTCATTCATAGTACTCACTGGCTTGTCCCTGGCTATTGTCTTTTCCAGATTTCTTGCATGGAGAGGAATGTTATGAGTCAGTCCCGGAACCAGTGCAGCGACGATTTATAGCAGCTTCAAGAAAGATAGGAGTTAACCTGGTCAGCTGTTCCCGTGGGAAGTGGAGTCCCATAGACACAGATGATCCACAAACCGCTTCCGCCATCAACCACTAGAAGCCATTTGTTATACTCACAGACCAGAATGGTCTTGTACTACATATTTTGTATCTTGCTTGGAATTTCTGTATCAAGTTGGTGCCTCATCAGCTAACAGTAATCCTGGGGCTGGTGAGCACGACGACCATTTTCTGGAATTTATTAACCGGAAAAACCGGTCGCCACAGACTTGGTATCAGAGCCAGGCTGACCATTGGCTAATCCTATCTTAGCCGGGTCAATAAACCCAGGTAAGCCAAACCACCAGACCATAACCGAACCCCAGCCAAACTTCTCGTGCAAGATAACCACACAGTGACCCGACATCTTTTGGCAGTCGGTGCCCAACCTATCCACCTAGCCCGTCGATTTCGCGCACCAGTGACCAACACCCAAGGTGTCTTATTCGCAAGCATGCGAAGGAAGACTTCGTCCCCTTTTTCTATAAAAAGGGCATGCTAGCCCCAACCCAACACAGCACAGCCTCTACCCCAAACCGAGCCACAATGCTTGGCCCCGTCGTGCACAATGAGACCACAGCAACCAACCTTGGAGGCTTTGTGACCATACTCGCAAACCTCACCCGCTGTGCCTATGCACTAGAAGAGCCTCCCGAATATGTTGTGTACCAAGGACCCATGAGCGGTGAGAGCCGTCAATTCTGGGCCACTGTACACATCTACGGTAGGGTTCTAGCACCCGAGCGCCCCTACAGGTTCACCGGAAGAATAATTTCCTTTGAGCCACAAGCCATCCAACTAGCTGCTCGAGAGGCTATAGTTCATCTCAGGCACCTGTCGCCCAGAGTTAACTATCGCTCGTTCCACTACTACCCTAGGCGTGAAGGGTATGGTAGACCACCCCAAGTTGCCAACGGAGATCACGAGACGGATCCTGCATTGTTGCACCTAGTGCGCTATGTAGGTGCACTAGAGGAACTTTTCGATCAAATCACCATTGATCTGATTGCAGCTCGTGGAGAGCTGGTTCGTCGAGCCCCGGCGAGAGAAGAGAATGAGCCCAACGCCGACAACCCAGTCGTGCTGTTCGGACACCCTATCGAGACCCTGAGGTCAGCCCCAGCCGTCAGCCAAGGAGCTTTGATGGCCCCAGAAGTGCTTCGTCGCCTTTTGGGAGCACACTCCAACGGGGTTGAAGTCAACAATCCCCGCGATGGTCATAAACTACCCCGAGCCTGCAGCCCCTCAACCCTCTCCAGCTAATTCCGACGGTGAGAACCGTGGAGAAGCCTCGACATCCACAAGGCACGCCCGCTTGGATGTAAACGAGGTAGACTAAGTCACCCAAGTGGTGTCGAGTCCCAATGTATCCTCGCATTGTAATCGTGTGACCTTGTAATAGACGCCGCCTGTCATCGTGCCTCTGTTTTAAATAGTAGCCTTGCATGGATATATTAGCATGCAGTGTGATTTTTTCTATCCCAGGCACAGCTACCAAAAACCACCCCGACAAACCCCATAGTGATACGTCACTTTGGTGAGATATGTATCTATGGCTTTGACCCCGACCCTCGGAGCCGAGCTGGCAAATTCATTACCTTTCACCACGGTAAAATGACCCAGCTCCAGTGCTATATAAAGGCCACCGCGTGACCTTGCCAAGCATCCCTCGCCTTGTGCACCCTCCTCACAACCATTTCTTGCCATGCCGAGCCCTAGTATCTATCTGAGAACTCCAGATGCAACCCCAGGTAGTTTTGTCAAGATATTGTGGGATTTTACCTGCAGTACCATGGGCGCTACCCAGCCACCCCAATACGAGCTGTTCAAATCAAGGATCACCCCTTCCACCTCGAGATATTGGGCAGCAGTGCACATCCCTCCTGTAAATCCAAACCAAGACCCAACGGAGGTCTCCTTCGTGGGAAATCTATGCAAACCCCACATATGGTCGTGAGAAAGCTGCGGCATACGAAGCGCTTGCTGCGCGCCGATTCAGCGGTACCCTATGCCCGTGACGAGGGTATAATTACTTTCCGAGCCATGCAGCACCCGGAGGAGTAACATCTTTTCGATGGGCGAATTGAGAGACCAGTCACAGCCAACCTCGTCCAGTACGTCATCGCTCAAGAGCGTTTAACCCAGCGCGTGATGGGTTATCTCCAGAGTCTCGCGGATTTAAATCCTCAGATCGCCATCGACAGGTCACTGAGGCCCGACCAGGAGAGGCACATTCATCGTCTGGTCAATCCACTTTCCCGGATAGAAGAAGAGTGTATCCCAGTACCAGAGACGTTTTCTCAGGACCCCGTCCAGTTACCGTTTTCAGTTTAGACGTCGCCGCTGTATTTATTGTTGTGACATTTACTTGTGTGTTGTAACCTATGCGTGGTACCTCGAGTTTGTGCGACGAGTAAATCATTTAGTTTCAGTTAATGTGAGTAGTTCTGTTGCAATTTGACTCTAGTGCATTACTGTGTTCTCTCGCGAGAAATCCTGGAGTGGGATTTCTTTTCCCTGATTGCTTCATCATACATCTCCTCACGACATAGATTATTTTTATTTCCCGTAGCACCAAGGCAGCAGACTCACAACCACAACTACTCGATCACACACACACTGCTTGCAAAATTTTTGCAACGGTGTTGCATCTAGCTAAGCACCTCCCGACAACTGTCAGCGCCCGACACACCCCATCTACTCCTCGTGATCACCACCACCGCAGAGAGCCAACACCCGAGCAGCAGCATCGCGACGACCATCGAGGATCATCGCGCACAGGAGCACGGAGAGCCCCAGCACCGCTCCCAGCCCTCCGCACAGCAGGATCACGTACCAGTCCGGCACCACCGCCGCCATTAGAGCCTCACCTCGAGCTTCGGCAAACGGAAACAGAGGAGAAGGAGGAGGAGAAGCGAGGCCAGGTGTGAGGAAAGAGGAGAACACCTCGGCCGTTTTATAGCTTGAGCTCGGTGTACGGTGGGCGAGGTCCACCAGCGCCGCTCGTCGCCCGATAGCCGGTGTTCGGAGGCGAATCCTCGAGCAAAGGCCGACAACAAGACCGGCCCGTGAAGTGAGTGCACGCTGCACCGCAGCTAGCACGCCGCCAAGACTACCACAAAGACGGCCTAGATGCCCTACGCGCTAGGCGTCGCCGGTGGAAAAAGCGCGGGAAAGCACGCGGGAGAGAGGAAGAAGAAAGAGCCAGATGAAGAAGAAGAGGCTGACAGTGGGCCCGGGTCCACCTGTTAGCCAGAGAGAGCACTGTGCTCTCGGGTGCGACCAGCGTATTTTAAGATTTAGAATTTATTCTAAATCTATATCTAGCGTAGAAATCTCTCGTTTTTGCTCCTAACCATAGATTTTTCCACGCAGCGCCAGTGTCCCCACACTGTATTTTTTTTCTTGCACCACTTATTACCCTCTCACTGTAGCCGCTTTTGTTTTGATGCAATTTTGCTACAGAGATAACTCTTAGCAAATCTTGAGGACGAGATTTTCCTTAAGTGGGGTAGTGTTGTGACACCCCAATTTTTTTTTACCTTGTTTTATTAATTAAAATCTTGCCAGGAAATTTAACTTTCCTTTTCTTGGTTTTTCTTGATTTCAGAACCATTCTTTTCTTGGTTATCTTGGAGTTGTTCCCTAAGATGAAAAACCTTTCACTTATGATATTGGACTTGTTTACCCTCTCAAGAAAATCTTTTCTTTTATCAGAAGAATTAATTATATAATATTCTTCCTGATCTTTATTTTCTTGAAAATGGTTTCCCATAGTTTTATAGTCCAATTTGTACTACAACCCTTTTAAAAATTCATTAAAATATCCCATCAAAATTTGGAGATGTCATATGGAGTATTTGAACCACTTTTGTGCAAAAATATCTTCTGCCCATTGAATATTTTGAGCTCTACACCATATTTTCAAATCTGGTCCAGAGAGCATTTTTACACTACAACCAATTCAAATATTTCTTTAAAACTTCTACCAAAATTTTGGGATATCAGCAGGAGTATATTAATCAACTTTGTGCAAAACCTAATGATGTTCTTTGGAAAAACTGAGTGAATCATCATCTTTTCCATTCTAGTTCAACTTGAGGTTTTGTACAGCAACCACCTTTTTAGTTGCTCCTTGGTCCATGATTACTTTTCCTACTGATAGTCCTCTTTGCCAAACACTTAAGTCCGTGAGAGTGGACCCATTGGATGATCCTAAGTGCTTGCAACAATGCCATTTGCTTTCTGTCCAGAATTGAAGTTTTGCAAAACTTGCACTAGCAAGTTTGTGCTTTGGACAAACTAACCTTACCACCCCCTCTTTCATCTAAAGAGACCCCACTCTGGAAGTTTTGGCCACTCCAAGAAATGCCTAAGTGCCCTTGGCATTTTGTCAAACACCTTATGGGCATGATCTGTTTTGACATGAGTGTTTGTTTTCATTGTGAACTTAATCCCCTGACCAGACCACCATGTCCAGTAGACTTCTAGCTTCTCCTAACCTAGGTTTGCTGATTGCCAGCCTCACCCGAGACCTCTAGCATGCCATGGCATTTCGTCGAAACCGTCCGCGCGTGCTCGGGCACGAGCAGAAAGCATCGCCAGACAGCACGTGCCGCGCCCGAGCCGACGCGTCGCACTCCTGGTTTGCCACCGCCCTTTGGAGCCACGCCAATCACTAACCCTCTCCCCGCATCACGCCAAGCAGCCCCTGGAGCTCTACAACACCGCCGTCAGAGCCCTTGGCGGCACGCCGACGTCCGCAGCGCGTCTCGGCCAGGTCGGTGCCGCCCAAGTCGCCAGCGCTCGCCACCTGCCCCCTTGAACAGCGCAAGCTCATCCTCAAGCGTGTCCACTAGCGCTCGTCGCCGCCACGTCGCCCAAGCTACAGAAAGACGGTCACCGGCGACCTTATCTGCGGCCGCCGCTGAACCGCCTCGACTCGCCTATATAAGGAGGCCCTGAGCCCGTCCCCGCACGCATGCAACCTCATGCCACCGCAATGGCGCTTCCCTAGCTCGCAATCGACCCGGGGAGGTCTCCGTCCCCATCTCCGGCAACTTCTGCCTCCGCCACAGCCCCGGCCATTCCGGCGCCACCAGGACCTCCCCCTCTCCATTCTCTCCACCAGAAGCTCTCTCTTCCTCCCGTGAACCCTTTCCCCTGCTCGATTTTGATCGGGAACCACCGCAGCCCCAAAACCACTTTGCCCGACGGCCACCGTCCGCCGCGAAGCTCCGTCCACCCCTGAGGCCAAAACGACCACCGGAGTGACCGTCTTGATCCCGTGAGCCCGCAGATGACCTCCGTTTTCCGAACGGCGCCGTCATTCGCCGGCGAGCCTCGCCGGAGCTCCGCCTCTGTTTCGGCCGGAGGAGGCAACGCGCGCGTGGACTAGTCAAACCTGACTAGTGGGCCACCTGGACCCACTGTCAGTGACTCCCCGCGCCGTCCACGCTGGATAAGTGGAAGCGTACTTCCCGAATACGCCGGCGTAATGCGTGTTTATTCGAATCGCTTTCTTTTTACATTTTAATTTAAATAACAGATTTTGATCAAAACTTTGAAAGGCTGTAACTTTTTAAATACAACTCCAAATGAATTGATTCTTTTTCCTACCTCTCTCAAATTTGGTCTAGTTTATTTTCAGATTTATTTGAAAAAAAATTCAGACAAATTTTTGGTTCTGTTTTGAAACTATTTATTGATTCAAAAATATTTTTAATAGGATTTTGGAGAGAGAAGAGAAAACTTTCAAAAGTTTTTAGGATGCACCCTGCCTCTACACAACCTGAAGGCAAGCATTCTGAACCCGGCATAATATTTTTGGTGTGGTCGTTGACACGTTTATAACACCACCTCATTTCAGAATACTCGTTATTTCATGTGATATGATCATTTGCATGGATGCATATTAGTGATTTCCACACTGTTGGAAATGAACACACTTGTGTTGGTAATCATCCTCATATGCCTTGCATACATACCGAGAGGGATCCGGGAAAACCTCTGCCTTGGGTAGGTATGAGTTTGTCGCCGGTCTCCGTCGAGACGGTTATGTCCGGTATGGCATAGCAAGGTATAATGAATGTTGATTCTGTTGGTTGATATATATATTTGTGATGCATGTCATGCAGGGAATTTTCAAACTTCCTGAGTCGACCGTAGATCGAGTCTTGTACCAGTAACCCCATACTTGTTTCTTACTACCACTTGTCCCTACCGTAAGTAGGGTACGGTTCAGTCAGTCGTTAACCCCTTTCTAGCGCACACCGTACAGAGAGGCCATGCTGGAAGATATCGGTTGAAGCCGGTAGGCATGCCACCTGGTCCGGGGGCATGGGTGTTTCCGGTTGAGACCGAGAGGGGAGGCCACCCCTTAGAGCGCGCGATATAAATTTGATCCCATGCTACGCGAGGTTGTAGCCTCCCCACTTAGAGTTTTGCTTAACAAATGTCATGGGTGATTCCAGACACCGGTAGGTTAAGGTGGTGTGTGCACGTCAGGTGTGTTTTCAATTAAAAGACTGTAAACGGAATTAGTCCCGATGGACTAAAGGAATCCGTTACTCGTGGGAAAAGAGTACACCCTCTGCAGAGATTAAACCTATTCGTAAAGCCGTGTCCATGGTTAAGGATTACAGTCTGGGATGGATCAAGGGTTGGTCCTTGTGTGGGTCTTCGGAGGAGAAACTGTTAAACCCGAACAATTAATCGTGACTTATGACTTATGATGATTATGTTTATTATTTCTGTTATGGACAAACCCCATGATCATTAATTCTGTTATGGACTAACCCGTTATATTATTTGAATTATTGAGTATCTCTGGGATGGTTCTACCTCCTGGATATTCACTGTGTTTATGTATAAGCCCTTTATGTGGTGTCGCTAAGACGCCCGACTGTGGCATTACTTTTATTTTTCCTTTATAAGCCCTTTATGTGGTGTCGCTAAGACGCCCGACTGTGGCATTACTTTTATTTTCCTTTATAAGCCCTTTATGTGGTGTCGCTAAGACGCCCGACTGTGGCATTACTTTTATTTTTCCTTTATAAGCCCTTTATGTGGTGTCGCTAAGACGCCCGACTGTGGCATTGCTTTTATTTTATTTATAAGCCCTTTTTGTGGTGTCGCTCAGACGCCCGACTGAGGCATGCTTGTTTCTTTCTTTTTACCATCAATTCGAGACGTCGCTTCAGACGTCCGAATGGTGCATTTTATTCCTGCTCCGTCATTACATATTTATTGTTACTTATTAATAACCTACATGCATGCATCAAGGATTTATTTTATGACTGACGTTGTGGTCATAGTATATTTTCAAAGCTTGATTATCGGTTGCTATATTATACCTGTATTCATAATGTTTGCGAGTACATTCAAAGTACTCACTGGCTTGTCCCTGTCTATTGTCTTGGCCAGATTTCTTGCATGGAGAGGAATGTTGCGGAGTCAGTCCCGGAACCAGGCAACAACGATAGCAGCTTCGCGAAGATAGGAGTTAACCTGGTCAGCTGTTCCCGTGGGAAGTGGAGTCCCATAGACACGGATGATCCACAAACCGCTTCCGCCATCAACCACTAGAAGCCATTTGTTGTACTCACGCACTGTAATGGTCTTGTACTACATATTTTGTATCTTGCTTGGAATTTCATTATCAAGTTGGTGCCTCCTCAGCTAACAGTAATCCTGGGGCTGGTGAGCACGACGACCATTTTCTGGAATTTATTAACAGGAAAAACCGGTCGCCACACATACGATCGTCTGTCTGCAGGCTGTAGCGATGAACCATGGCCGTGTAAGGAAGGGCACGTGTCATAGTAGAGGCGCGCATGTGTGTTAGTAGAGGCGCGCACTTAGCATGTACACGTACGTACTGCGGCCCGGGTGCAAGAAAGTAAATGCGGCCACGTACGTACATACGGAGCGGCGGCTTGGAGGACGGGCCGGCCGGGGCCGTGTCGACGCCGGACTCCGGTGGAGTCCCGGTCGACCACGATGGGGAAGGCGGCGCGAAAATGAGCCGGCGGCCGGGCTTCGGCCCAGCTAGCCCGAAGTTTTTTTTAAACAGACACACAAAAGAATAAAACAAACGAAATAAAAATATTATATGAGCATATAATATATCAAAATTTTCAGAAAAAGATTTTCTACAACATGAACATTTTTCTAGCGTCAAATAAATTCCACAAAAATTTAAATAAAACAAAGAGTGCTACTGTTGCAATAAAACCGAACAAAAATCATTTTAAAAATACCAAAATGATTTCAAATTTATTTCTCTCCAATTTTCTAACGTAGGGAATCATTTTACCCTATTTTCCATATATTTTATTTTTGGAGAAAAATAATTTGAATAAAAACCAAATAACTCCAAATTGAAAAATAATTCCAAAGGGACTTTAAATTTGATTCTTTGAAACTTGCAACTCATATTTCATACGATTTGAAGAAGTCATTTTATCTTCTCTCATGAAAATCATTGAGTTGCATAAAGTTTCTGAATTTTGAAATATATTCCAAATGAAACTCAAATCTTTTCAAAACCCCCTTTTTCTAAATTGAAGAAGTCATTTTATCTTCACTCTAGGGTTTGTAATGAAATAAATTTGAATTTCAAGGAGATCATGAATTCAAGGTGAAAGTTTTGGGAAAGTCATTTTATTCCCTCTCATTTAACTTTCAAAAAGTTTCAAATTTCACTCAATTTCACACAAGCAACCACACCACAATAAAACAATCAATCTAAACTATTTATTTAATATAACATTCCAAAATTTAGAATTTTGGGATGTTACAAGTAGACCCACTCCTGCCTACATCTACTACTATTACTCGACACATCAACCGCTATCCAGCATGCATCTAGTGTATTAAGTTCATGGGAAAACGGAGTAATGCAATAAGAACGATGACATGATGTAGACAAGATCTATCTATGTAGAGATAGACCCCATAGTTTTATCCTTAGTAGCAACGACACATACGTGTCGGTTCCCCTTCTGTCACTGGGATCAAGCACCGTAAGATCGAACCCACTACAAAGCACCTTTTCCCATTGCAAGATAAATAGATCAAGTTTGGCAAACAAAACCAAATTATCAGAGAAGAAATACGAGGCTACAAGCAATCATGCATATAAGAGATCAAAGAAACTCAAATAACTTTCATGGATATAAAAATATAGATCTGATCATAAACTAAAAGTTCATCCAATCCCAACAAACACACCGCAAAAAGAGTTACATTATATGGATCTCCAAGAGACCATTGTATTGAGAATCAAACGAGAGAGAGAGAGGAAGACATCTATTTACTAACTACGGACCCGAAGGACTACAAAGAACTACTCACGCATCATCGAAGAGGCACCAAAGGAAGTGGTGAACCCGTATGTGAGGGTGTCTAGATTGGATCAGGTGGTTCTGGACTCAGCGGCGGCTGGAATTGATTTTCATCGAATCCCCTAGGGTTTCTGGAATATTGGGGTATTTATAGAGCAAAGAGGCGGTCTGTGGGGCACCTGAGGTGGGCACAACCCACTGTATGCGTGCACAGGCTTCCTAAGCGGCATCGGTGGGTTGTGCTCCCCTCGGAGCACCCCCAGGCACTGCCTTGGCCCATTGGGTGTCTTCTGGTCCATAAAAAATTTCCGTGAAGTTTTGTTGCATTTGGACTCTGTATGGTATTGATTTCCTGTGATGTAAAAAACATGAAGAAAACAGCAACTGGCACTTGGCACTATGTCAATAGGTTAGTACCAAAACTTGACATAAAATGACTATAAAATGATTATAAAACATCCAAGATTGATAATATAACAACATGGAACAATAAAAAATTATAGATACATTGGAGACATATCAATATGTTGGAGACGTATCAATGAGATCGACGACAGATCCTCATCCAGGGAGGTGTATGAGGGACGTCGAGCTGTTGCGTTGGACGTCGTCGTCGGGGATGAGGCTCCGGCTGGGCAGCGATGTGGTGGTGAACGTAGGAGGGTGGGGTTTCGCGGCTGGAGCAGAGAGGTTATGGTGGCCTGGGATTTCGAATGTCGAAAAGGAGGCGATGGGAGATGGGGAACCATGACTTAGGGACACGCTTGTCCAAAATGTAGGGTGTGTTACAAAAGTACCCCCACCTATTTGAACTAGCGGCCCTTTCGGCTCAGGGTTAGAATGGGCATTTTGCATGTCGGGATTTGGGAGCTGGAGGGAGTTTTCGCGCGTTGTTATTTCAGGATACCAAGGTGCGGGTTGTGAAGGCATGAGTTTTGGGAGCACGATATCTGAATTTTTAGGATAACAAGGCATGAGTTGAATATTAGGGACAAGCCTAACGTGTAATAGTGTACGTACCAAATCCGTTCACACTTCCATCAATGAAAAAAATAAAACTATTCTCACAACACAAAGAGAGAGTCATGCCTTGTTTTACTATACAAATGTTATTCAAAGCTATGAATCCATGATATGTCGAATTAAATTTTTTTCGCTGACTGTATAATGCATGTAACCTACTCATACGAACATTTTACTGCATTCCAAATGTCTATACTACCGCTGCAATTCGAATTAAAATTGAATTTGTTTCCCTATTTGAATAAGAATCTACAACCATGATTGTTGCCAACTTAAACCATCATTCATGTATTATCTTAACAATACACCACATGATTACTATAGAGACAGATATGAACTATGTGTACTATATGAACTAGAATTCAAATTTTGGAATACACTTGATGTTGATTCCAAATAATAGTACATTTGACGTACTAACTAGATCTTCATAATATAAACCATGTTTCATACGTACATTGTGTTTATCACACAAAGTATAGTGCCCCACCCCCTACATTATGACAAGTATTTAGCCCTGAGCTGCAAAAGCCACACATTATCACAAATTCAAATAAATGTTCTATATATTTTATGTAGTATAACATGTTCATAACCACACCATGCGTATCAGCATTATATATATTCATGCATGCATAGGTTTAAAACACTATGATATCTTCTTCAAATATCCGAATCCACTTTTTTATAATGAATTATGATCTTTGTTCCTCTTTTGCGCACACACACAATCCTCTTCTCTATGTAGGTAGCACTATCTTTCTGTGACGCCCCCGATTAAATCGTACACTAATCATACATGCAAACATGTACAATCAAGATCACGGACTCATGGGAAGATATCACAACACAACTCCAAAATAAAAGTAAGTCATACAAGCATCATAATACAAGCCTGGGGCCTCGAGGGCTCGAATACAAGTGCTCGATCATAGACGAGTCAGCGGAAGCAACAATATCTGAGTATATTCATAAGTTAAACAAGTTTGCCTTAAGAAGGCTAGCACAAACTGGGATACATATCAAAAGAGGCGCATGCCTCCTTCCTGGGATCCTCCTAAACTACTCCTGGTCATCGTCGGCGGCCTGCACATAGTAGTAGGCACCTCCGGTGTAGTAGGATTCATCATCGATGGTGGTGTCTAGCTCCTGGGCTCCAACATCTGGTTGCGACAACCGAGAAGAAAGGAAAGGGAAAAAGGGGGAGCAAAGCAACTGTGAGTACTTGATACGTCTCCAACGTATCTATAATTTATGAAGTATTCATGCTATTATACTATCCTTCTAGGATGTTTTATATGCATTTATATGAGATTTTATATGATTTTTGGGACTAACCTATTAACCTAGAGCCTAGTGCCAGTTTCTGTTTTCTCCTTGTTTTTGAGTTTTGCAAAAAAGGTATACCAAACGGAGTCCAATTTACGAGCCAATTTTTGATGATTTTTTATGGACCAAAAGAAGACCTCGGAGTAAAAGAGTTGGGCCAAGAGAGTCCCGGGGTGCCCACGAAGGTGGGGGCGCGCCCACCCCCCCTAGGCGCGTGGGCCTGCCTTGTGGACACCTCGGGCACCTCCTTGACGTGAGACCGACGCCAAAAATTTCTATAAATACAGAAACCTCGGAAAATTAACCTAGATCGGAAGTTCCATCGCCGCAAGACTATGTAGCCACGAGAAGTCAATCTAGGCCCTCTCCGGCACCCTGCCGGAGGGGGCCATCATCACCGGTGGCCATGGAGGAGTAACCCGGAGGGGCCATCATCATCATGAAGGCCAAGGACCAGAGGGTGGAGGCAATGGAAGAGGAAGCACAAGGGGGAGAACATCTCCTCCTCTCTCTTGGTGGCACCGGAGTGCCATCGAGAGGGGAATCCTCACCGCGGTGATCGTCTTCATCAACATCACCATCATCATCACCATCCTCATCTCTTTTACGCGGTCCACTCTCCCACACCCCGCTGTAATACCTACTTGAACATGGTGCTTTATGCCACATATTATGATCCAATGATGTGTTGCCATCCTATGATGTTTTGAGTAGATATCTTTTGTCTTTGGGTTGATTGATGAATTAGATTGGTATGAGTTGTATGTTTTACTTTGGTGCTGTCCTATGGTGCCCTCCGTGTCGCCATAGCGTGAGGGATTCCGCTGTAGGGTGTTGCAACACGTTCATGATTCGCTTATAGTGGGTTGGTGAGTGGTGAAACACAAACCCGAGTAAGAGGGATTGTTGTGTATGGGAATAAAGAGGACTTGATGCTTTAATGCTATGGTTGGGTTTTACCTTAATGATCTTTAGTAGTTGCGGATGCTTGCTAGAGTTCCAATCATAAGTGCATATGATCCAAGTAGAGAAAGTATGTTAGCTTATGCCTCTCCCTCATATGAAACTGCAATAGTGATTACCGGTCTTGTTAACAATTTCCTTGGACAATTCCGCACAACGATCCACCATTATTCCACACTCGCTATTTATAATATTTAGTAATATATTCTAACTTTATGATAACATCACCTACTTTTATGTTTTAGCTCTCCGATATCATGCAAAGTTATCCTCTTCGTACCCACAACGTAGTTTTATTTCCCGTTGCTAGTTGGAAGTAAACGTTTGGTGCACGTAGAGTCGTGTCGATGGCGGATAGGGCTTGAGAGAATATTGATCTTACCTTTAGCTCCTTGCGGGTTCGACACTCCATACTTATCACTTCCACCTTTGGAAAGTGCTATGATGATTCCTTGCACTTGGGGATTATCAACCTCTTTTCTGGCGTCGTTGCCGGGGAGCAATAGCGTGGGGTTGATATTCTCGTTTGTGCTTGTTTGCTTTCTTCACTAAGTAGATTTTTTTCCTTTTTGTTTCTGTTTAGTTGTGGGTGAAACATACAAAAAAATTAAAAGAAAGAAAATACAAAAAAAATTATTACTTACCTCTCATGCCTAAAAAGTTTTTCAAAAAGAGAAGTGATTGGAAAGTTATGCATTGAAGAAGTGAGGGTCGACCTTGAGCACTTGTGTTCATGCTCAAGGAAACAATGTAGAATTTTTCATGGAAGTTTCTCAGTAAATAATTATCCCCTTGTATATATCCACTGTATTATAAAAATAATGTGCCAAGCTTTGGTTTTAGGATGATTAGATTGCTTGTTTACTATGTGCAGAACAAAAACAGAAACTTTGGTTGTAGTGCATGAATTTACATTTTTTACTGGAAAGTCAAATGGGTCTGAAACTTTTTGCACATTACTTCTGTACAAAATTTTCAAATTTTCATATTTATTTAATAATTTTAGGAGTTACATAAGTTTACCGAACTTCCATATTACTACAGACTGTTATGTTTTTAACATATTCTGTTTTGCGTGTGTTGTTTGCTTATTTCGATGAATCTATGGCTAATATCTGGGGGTATGAACCATAGAGAAGTTGGAATAAAGTAGGTTTAACACCAATCTAAATAAATAATGAGTTCATTACAGTACCTAAAGGTAGTGATTTGCTTTATTACACTAATGGATCTCACAAGTTTTCGTTAAAGTTTTGTGTGGATGAAGTGTTCGAAGGTCGAGGAGCTATCAATATGAGAAGAATAAAGAGAGGCAAGAGTTCAAGCTTGGGGATGCCCAAGGCACCCCAAGTAAATATTTCAAAGGATACTCAAGCATCTAAGCTTGGGGATGCCCCGGTTGGCATCCCATCTTTCTTCTTCAACAAATATCGGTATACCTCGGTTTTTGTTTTGTTCACATGATTTGTGTCCTTTGTGTTTTTCTTTTTCTTCAAGAACCATGCTAGTGTGAGATGTCCCTTCATCAATTTATATAATACTTCATGTGCTTCACTGTAGCGACCAGACCTCAAACAGTCTGATCTCCGTGCATCGTTGTCATCCTCGATCAAGAATGTCGACACGCATACTTGAAGGATTTATAACAGAGTAGCAATCACACACTTATTACATCGAAAAGTCTCAAAAGAGAACTTATTACAATAAATATGGCTTAAGGCCATCTAACAACAATAACAGCGGAAGGCTTGGAAGATAAGCGAGTCCATCAACTCCAACGGCGTCACTGAGTATAGAACCACGACCTAAAGGCACCTTACTCGTCATTTGAAAAGTCTGCAACATGAACGTTGCAGCCCGAAATGGGTCAGCACATGGAATATGCTGGCAATGTAACACATAGAGAGTAATGAACAAAAATAGGCTATACTACATGCATATATGCTTGGTGGAAAGCTCTATGGTTACAGTTTTGCGTAAAGCCAATTTTCCCCTACTGCAAAGGAGTAAATTTTATTTAACTATAAGGATGGTTGTTAAACATTGAGAATGGTTGACAGCATTCTCAATCCCAATTAAGTAACATCATTAAAACCCAACAATATTAGTTAAAGTAACATGATGAGATTCACATGATAATCCAAGTACTAGATACTCAACATATCCATAACCGGGGACACGGCTACCCATGATTAGTTTATACACTCTGTAGAGGTTTGCACACTTTTCCCCACAAGACTCGATCTCCTCCGTTGGAATCCTCGCACTACATGGTGTTTGAGAAATGGATGACCGAGACATAGTGTTTCAGAAGTGCTAGCACCTTACGATCGGGTAGACCGTTACACCTACTTTCCCCTACATCTGCTAGTCAACCACTGTAAGAGTTCGCACGACTTAATCAACTATGCTAGAGCCCATAGTAGCTTGTGGCTACACGGAAGTTTCTAGCATGAATAATCTCATGATCCCTTTGAGCCCTGGGTGGCAGTCCATAAAGAAAAAGCAGTAATCGCTAGAATACCCAGGTGCCTCAATCCACCCAGATGTGTGTTAAAGTTGCCACCTTAAATAAACCATTAATTAACAATCTCATATCTGTCATGGATACACTCACCCATTCCACATCTACTAGCATAGCATGGCGATATAAGCAAACGTAGAAGTAACTCCCAAGGGTTTGATAATAAAATGTAATAGGTTCTACCTCATCTACTTTCCCGAAACCCACAATTTAATTAGATCCTAATCATGCAATGTTTGAAGATTGATCTAATGCACAAAACTGGGTATGAAAGGGATATGATCAAAGTGTTACTTGCCTTGCTGATGATCCGTGAAACCTAGAGATTCGAAGTTGCAAGCGGTGCACTCTGGGTACTCTATCGCAAACAAACAAGCATACAATAAGCACTCATCTAATGCACAGGTAAAACTCAAATAAGAGACCTAACCAGAAAGTTCAACTTAAGAACTCCGGTTTGCAAAAATAATTAAATCAAACGAAGCAACGAAACTCAAACGGCGAAAAAAACAAGCTTCATTTTACTAATCTGGACCTAAGTCAAATTTTACAGAAGCAAAAACTCGTTTGAGTTGGTTAAACGGAAAGAGGGTTTCGAGACGAAACTCTAGGCGCTTGAATCGTCTGATTCCGATAAACAAGCGAAAAGTTATACTAAAACGAAAATTGGATCAGAAATCACGATCAGAAATAATCGCGGAAAATCCGAGAAAAAGAAAAATGACGAACAGGCTAACAAACGAACGTTCGCTGTCTGCGGCTAAAAGACGAAAACCGTTCCTTAAAACGAACGTACGGACGAACGTCCGCTAAATAAACTAAACCGAAAAATAAAAAACCCGATCGATAGAAAAACAGATCTAAAGTTTAAAAAAAAAAACCAAACGAAAACCGGGCGGTTTTCTCGAGGAAGCGTGACGCCATGCGGCGGCGGCAACCGATGGCGGCCTTGACGATCGAGGCGGGGCTAGGGTTTGGCGGTGGCGGCTCATTGGGCGGCTCGAGCGCCTCGAGCTTTAAAGGTCGGCCGGTCAAGGTGTCCCAAAGTGACACACGGCCGGTTAGGTCGATTCGTGTTTTTTTAATAATTACTGTAGAAAAACAAACAAAAGAAATACTAAACGGACTCCAAAAATCCCGAAATAAATTTTCCCCGACTTCTAAAATCAAGCCGGACAAGATGAACATTTGTTTGGGGCCTAAATGCAATTTTGAAAATCGCAATTTTTCCTAAATTCAAATAAAATAGCAATAAAACTCCAAAATAACACTTATTTGATTTTTTATTAAATCCTCAATATTCCTTTATTTTGGGAAAGTCATTTTATTCCCTCTCTCTTATTTTTATAATTGGAATAATTGAAGATAAAATAAATAAAATCAAATGATCCTATTTTCAAAATTTGAGAAAACTCAAATATGAAAATAACGGAATTCCCAACTGTCTCCGTGGGTCCTTGAGTTGCGTGAAATTTCTAGGATCAAGCCAAAATGTAATAAAATATGATATGCAATGAAGATCTATGTATAACATTCCAAATTGAAAATTTGGGATGTTACAAACCTACCCCCCTTAAGATGAATCTCGCCCTCGAGATTCGGGTTGGCTAGAAAATAGGTGAGGGTGGTCCTTCAGCAGATCTTCCTCTGGCTCCCGGTGGCTTCATCCTCGGTGTGGTGGCTCCACCGAACTTTACAAAACCTGATAACCTTGCTGCGGGTGACTCGGCCGGCATTTTCGAGAATCTTGACCGGTTTCTCCTCGTGAGGTCAAATCACTATCCAATCAATCGCTTCCGGTAACCTTATCTCTTAGCGGTATATCAGCCATGTCTGCATGGAACTTTTTCAATTGGGAAACATGGAACACATCGTGAACTCCTGACAATCCTTCGGGCAACTCCAACTTGTAAGCAACTTCTCCCATATGCTCCAAAACTTTGTATGGTCCCACAAAACGTGGTGCTAATTTCCCCTTAACTCCGAAGCGCTTAACTGCTCGAAGCGGGGATACACGAAGATAAACTCTGTCTCTGACTTCGTAAACTGTCTCCGCATTTAGGATCCGCATAACTCTTCTGCCTGGATTGGGCTACCTTGAGCCTATCGCGAATCAACTTCACCTTCTGTTCAGACTCCTTAATCAAATCTGGTCCAAACAACTGGCGGTCTCCAACCTCATCCCACAACAGAGGGGTTCTGCACCTCCTTTCGTACAAGTCTTCGAAAGGGGCCATCTTCAAACTGGATTGATAACTGTGGTTGTAAGAGAACTCTGCATAGGGCAAATTGTCGTCCCAACTAGATCCATAATCTAGCGCACAAGCTCTTAGCATATCCTCCAAAATCTGATTGACTCTCTCGGTGCATCCATCATCTGCGGATGAAAAGTCAGATCTTGAACTCTAGTCTGGTTCCCAAAGTTTCGTACTGGCCCATTCCGTAACTTTGAGGTAAACCGGGTTCCTCTATCGATACAATGCTCCTCGGAACTCCATGCGTATATACGATCCTGGTCATGTATATCTTAGCCAACTTAGCACTGCTGTAAGTAGTCTTCACTGGGATGAAATGAGCTACCTTCGTCAAACGATCGAATACAACCCAAATCGAGTCATAGCCTGAACGAGTCCTGGGCAATCCAGTGATAAAGTCCATGCCTAACTTATCCCACTTCCATTCGGGTATCGGCAATGGCTGTAACAATCAGGCTGGCTTCTGATGCTCTGCCTTCACTCTCTGACATACATCACAAACTGCTACATACTCAGCAATATCCTTCTTCATTCCGGTCCACTAGAAAGTATCTTTCAAATGCAAATACATCTTAGTATTTCCTAGGTGAATCGAATACGGTGAATCATGGGCCTCTTGCAGAATCGACTTCCTGATCTCCGGATCATTAGGCACATAAACGCGGTCCTCAAACCATAGGGTATCGTGTTCATCCTCACGAAATCCTTTAGCTTTTCCCTTGCTCATTGTTTCCTTAATAGAGGCAATCTCCTTGTCAGTTTTCTGAGCTGCTCTGATCTTATCCATCAAAGTAGACTGAATCTCCAATGCTGCTACATAGCGCCTCGAAACTATTTCCAAACATAGCTCGCGAAGATCCTCGGCTAAATCCTTTGGTAAATCTCCGGTCATGAGTGTGTTGACATGGCTCTTGCGGCTCAACGCATCGGCTACTACGTTAGCCTTTCCGGGGTGATAATGCAATCTCCTGTCATAATCCTTGATGATCTCCAACCATCTCCTTTGCCTGAGAATCAACTCCTTCTGTGTGAAAATGTACTTCAAACTCTTGTGATCCGTGTACACCTCACAATGGTTTCCAATGAGAAAATGTCTCCAAGTCTTCAATGCATGCACTACGGCTGCTAAATCCAAATCGTGTGTAGCATAATTCAACTCATGGGGCTTAAGCTGTCGTGAAGCATACGAAACAACTCTTCCCTGCTGCGTAAGCACTGCTCCAAGTCCTCGACGTGAAGCATCGCAATACACCTCATAATCCTTGCGCTGATCTGGCAGAATCAGCACGGGCGATGTAACCTAAATGTTTCTTCAACTCTTGGAAACTGGCCTCACATTCCTCATTCCAATTGAATTTAGTGTCCTTCTTCAACAACTCCGTCATAGGCTTCGCAATCTTCAAGAAATTCCCAATGAATCTTCGGTAGTATCCTGCCAGTCCAAGAAAACTCCGAATCTCTCCAACTGTCGTTGGTGCTTCCCAGTTTGTCACAGTGACAACTTTGGTGGGATCCACTGCTATTCCTTCTCCGGATATAACATGTCCGAGAAATCCAACTTCCTTCAACCAAAACTCACATTTGTTGAACTTGGCATATAACCGATGTTCTCTGAGCTTCTCAAGTACTAAACGCAAATGCTCCTTATGCACCTCTTCATTCTTCGAGTAGACCAAAATATCGTCAATGAACACCACGACGAACTTATCCAAAAACTCCATAAACACCTCGTTCATCGTGTTCATGAAAGAGGCAGGTGCGTTAGTCAGACCAAATGACATAACGGTATACTCGTACAACCCGTACCTGGTGGTAAAAGTCGTCTTAGGTATATCCCGCTCTCGAATCTTCAACTTATGGTATCCTGATCGCAAATCGATCTTGGAAAATACCTTAGCTCCTTGCAATTGGTCAAACTAGTCGTTGATCATCGGCAACAGGTACTTATTCTTGATAGTTACTTCATTCAATCCTCGATAATCAACAACCATTCTCAATGATCCATCCTTCTTCTCCACTAGAAGTACTAGCGATCCCCAAGGTGAAGAACTTGGGCGAATAAAACCTTTATCCAGTAACTCCTTAATCTGCTTCTTAATTTCCTCCAAATCTTGTGCGGGCATTCGGTATGGTCTCTTAGATATCGGCCCTGTGCCTGGCAAAGGCTCAATCAAAAACTCAATGTCTCTATCCGGTGGCATGCACAGCAACTCCTCCGAAATACGCCGTGGTAGTCCTTCACCACTGGTACTTCCTCCTGCACAACTCCTGATAAGGAATTTACTTGTGTCCTCTTCGGCTCAATGCCGTGACACATACTTGATCCTTCTTCCTTCTGGGATGGTAAGCAAAATCGACTTACTGGCGCAATCGATGTTTCCTCCATACATCGATAGCCAATCCATACCCAGAATCACATCCAAACCTTGCGATTCCAGAATGATTAAAACCGAGGGGAAAACAAGACTACCAATACACAATGCCACTTGAAAACATCCTCGGATGGCCAAATACACCGCTCCTGGTGAGCTAACTAACATAGCTGTTCTAAGAACCTTGGTGGGCAGTTTATACTTATCCACAAATCCCTTGATATGTATGAATGCGATGCACCGGTATCAAAAAGAACGATTGCGATAAATGACTTAACCAAAACTTACCTATTATCGCATCCGGCTGGGCTTCAACCTCCTCCACGTTAACGTGGTTCACCTGTCCCCTGTTGAAAGGGTTCGGCTTCTTCCCAGAGCTTCCATTGCCATTTCCATTCTGGGCTTCAGGACATTCATTGGCATAATGTCTAGTCTTCTGACATTTAAAGCAAGTGACTTGGCTCAGGTCTCTCTTGGCTGGGGTTGACGGGTTTGTGCGGTTCTAGCCGTTACTTCCTCCATTCCCGTTACCATTCTTGGAGCCATTATGATTATGCAAATTTCCTCCTCCATGGGTATGCTGAAATTTTCCTCCCGGTTTCAGGGTAAAATGTGGCTTCTGCTGAGCTCCAGAATTGTACTTCCCTTGTCCATACTTCCTCTTGCGGTTTTCAATCTGCTGCTGCTTCCCTTCAATCATAAGAGCACGATCTACCAACTCCTGGTAGTTGTTGAAAGTTGCTACCATCAACTGCATGCTCAGCTCATCATTCGATCCTTCCAAACTTCTCTGCTTAGTCGCATCAGTAGTAACGCCATCTAGGGCATAACGTGCTAACTTACTAAAGTCCTCCACATAATCGCCTACAAAGGCGTCCTCCTTGGCGTAAGTTGCAAAACTCACGCTTCTTCATGGCCATAGCTCCTGCTGAAACATGGGCGATGCGGAAAGTTTGTCAAATCGTCCCATGTGACAAAGGTCAATAGGGTGTGTGGCTGTGTAATTCTCCCACCATGATGCTGCGGGTCCATCAAGCTGATGTGCGGCAAAACGCACTCTCTCCGCATCTGTGCATCCTGAAGTGGCCAGCTCCCTTCCAACCTTGCGGAGCCAATCATCTGCAACAATCGGCTTGGTGCTCTTTGGAAAACACCGCAGATTCAAATTTCAAGAAATGGGTCAAATGGTCAACAGGTGGTGGTGGTGGTGGTGGTGGGTTGTTGTTGTTGTTGCCTTGGTTCTGTACTAGTGCTTGCATCAAGGCATTCTGCTGCTGAATCAACTGAGTGATCTCCGGTGGAAAAACAAATCCGGTGTCGCGTCTCGGAGGCATCTGATGGGTTTAGAAAAGATGAGAATATAGAATAGAATGAGGTCTAGAGAGAAAACACTACGCATATGCACATGAGACAAATTCAATCAATATCACTTCAATCAATTTAACAAGGGCATACAACGGCCTAACTATCATCATAGAAGTGCTCGGACTATACTAGATACATGGGGGAATACTACTACTGTTATGGTGGTCGACTAGAAAAACTGCTCCGATGAAGACTCCATTATATCCGCTCCAGCTTCATCAACATAGTCATCATCACCGCCGTAAATCGGGTCCGAGTCGGTGTCGTCGATGATGATATAGTTCTTCGGGCAAGTGGAATCGTCATCATCTCCTCCTGGCGTGGGGTCTCCCATGAAAACTCCTAGCTTCCTGGTTAGGTCGTCAATCTTCTCCACTAATACTTTGATTTCCTCCATATAATCTTCGCGTGTAGCTTTGAGTTCTTCCTCCAGCTCCGTGATCTTGGTCAAGGCCTTCTGCAGATCTAGCATGCCTGCACACATCTGATTTTCCTGGCATCGAATGTGCTGGTTTAACTCCTGGATAATAGCTGCGATTGATCTATCCTTCCTGGTGCTGATCATCTCCCATTGCTCATCTCGGCGCCCACAAATCTGGTAGATAGTGTCCTTGAGATCACTGTGGTAAACTTCTCCAATGCGTCCCATGGTGATGTGAGCTGCCATACTCTTTCCTAGACTCCAGGTTGGTGCATCAAAGGAAAACTCTAAGGGCTCAGTGACTGGCGCGAATGTCCTTCCTGGAACTTGAACTTGAATCATCCAGCGCTCCTCTTCGGGTAAAGTGGCATTGTAGGTCCCGGTGAAGCTTGGTACTCCGATGTTCAGGTATCTAATGACTTCCTTCAAGTGGCGTCCAAAGGGTATATCTTAATCCGGTTGCGTGAACTTGTTCCTTGCATTCGCCATCCTAAAAGAGTAGAAAAGATGAGGAGTCAAAAAAGAGAAGAGTGAGTAGTGATCTAGGGCTTTAGCTTAGTGGTCGTGTCCTATAGTCAGCGTGTGCTCTGATACCATCTTGTAGCGACCGGACCTCAAACAGTCTGATCTCTTTGCATCAGTGTCATCTCTGGATCAAGAATTTACACGCCGCAGATTTGAAGGATTTATAACAGAGTAGCAATCACACACTTATTACATCGAAAAGTCTCAAAAGAGAACTTATTACAATAAATATGGCTTAAGGTAATCTTAGAACGATAACAGCGGAAGGCTTGGAAGATAAGCGAGTCCATCAACTCCAACGACATCACTGAGTATATAACCACGACCTAAAGGCACCTTACTCGTCATCTGAAAAGTCTGCAACATGAACATTGCAGCCCGAAACGGGTCAGCTCATGGAATATGCTGGCAATGTAACACATAGAGAGTAATGAACAGAAATAGGATATACTACATGCATATATGGCTAGTGGAAAGCTCTATGGTTACAGTTTTGCATAAAGCCAATTTTTCCCTACAACAAAGGAATAAATTTTATTTAACTATCAAGGTGGTTGTTAAACATTGAGAATGGTTGACAGCATTCTCAATCCCAATTAAGTAACATCATTAAAACCCAACAATATTAATTAAAGTAACATGATGAGATTCACATGATAATCCGAGTACTAGATACTCAAGATGTCCATAACCGGGGACACGGCTAACCATGATTAGTTTATACACTTTGCAGAGGTTTGCACACTTTTCCCCACAAGACTCGATCTCCTCCGTTGGAATCCTCGCACTACATGGTGTTTGAGAAACGGATGACCGAGACATAGTCTTTCAGAAGCGCTAGAACCCTACGATCAGGTAGACCGTTACACCTACTTTCCCCTACATCTGCTAGTCTACCACCGTAAGATTTTGCACAACTTAATCAACTATGCTAGAGCCCATAGTAGCTTGTGGCTGCACACGGAAGTTTCTAGCATGAATAATCTCATGATCCCTTTGAGCCTGGGTGGCGGTCCATAAAAAAACAAGCGATCGCTAGAATACCCAGGTGCCTCAATCCACCCAGATGTGTGTTAAAGTTGCCACCTTAAATAAACCATTAATTAACAATCTCATATCTGTCATGGATACACTCACCCATTCCACATCTACTAGCATAGCATGGCGATATAAGCAAACGTAGAAGTAACTCCCAAGGGTTTGATAATAAAACAGGTAATAGGTTCTACCTCATCTACTTTCCCGAAACCCACAATTTAATTAGATCCTAATCATGCAATGTTTGAAGATTGATGTAATGCATAAAACTGGGTATGAAAGGGATATGATCAAAGTGTTACTTGCCTTGCTGATGATCCGTGAAACCTAGAGATTCGAAATAGCAAGCGGCACACTCCGGGTACTCTATCACAAACAAACAAGCATACAATAAGCACTCATCTAATGCACAGGTAAAACTCAAATAAGAGATCTAACCAGAAAGTTCAACTTAAGAACTCCGATTTGCAAAAAGAATCAAATCAAACGAAGCAACAAAACTCAAACGGCGAAAGAAACAAGCTTCGTTATTAATCTGGACCTAAGTCAAAATTTTACAGCAGCAAAAACTTGTTTGAGTTGGTTAAACGGAAAGAGGGTTTTGAGACGAAACTCTAGGCGCTTGAATCGCCTGATTCCGATAAACGAGCGAAAAGTTATACTAAAACGAAAATCGGATCAGAAATAATCGCGGAAAATCCGAGAAAAAAAAACGACGAACAGGCTAACGAACGAACGTTACATTTCTGCTTGACTAAGCAGCGAAAACCGTTCGTTAAAACGAACGTACGGACGAACGTCCGCTAAATAAACTAAACCGATCTATAAAAAAACAGATCTAGGGTTTTAAAAAAACCGAACGAAAACAGGGCGGTTTTCTCGAGGAAACCGGCGGCGGCGGTGGTCAACCTCATGCGGACGGCGGCGGGGCGGCTCGTGGCGGCGGCGGCGCTGGCGAGGTGCGGCGTCGGCGACGATGGCAACCGATGGCGGCGGCGGGCATGGCAGCGTGGATCGAGAAGGCGGGGACTAGGGTTTGGCGGCGGCTGGTCAAGGGCGGCGCCTCGTGCTTTAAAGGTCTGTCAGTGTCCCAAAGTGACACGGCCCGGTTAGGTCGGTTGCGTGTTTTTTTAAATAATTACGCGCAGAAAAACAAACAAAAGAAATACTAAACGGACTCCAAAAATCCCGAAATAAATTTTCCCTGACTTCTAAAATCAAGCCGGACAAGATGAACATTTATTTGGGGCATAAATGCAATATTGAAAAACGCACATTTTTCCTAAATTCAAATAAAATAGCAATAAAACTCTGAAATAACACTTATTTGATTTTTTATTAAATCCTCAATATTCCTTTATTTTGGGAAAGTCATTTTATTCCCTCTCTCTTATTTTTGTAATTGGAATAATTGAAGATAAAATAAATAAAATCAAATGATCCTATTTTCAAAATTTGAGAAAACTCAAATATGAAAATAATAAAATTCCCAACTCTCTCCTTGGGTCCTTGAGTTGCGTGAAATTTCTAGGATCAAGCCAAAATGCAATAAAGTATGATATTCAATGATGATCTATGTATAACATTCCAAATTGAAAATTTGGGATGTTACATTCACTTATATCTTTTAAGTATGATCTTATAGAATTGCTCTTTGTGCTTCACTTAAATCTTTTGAGTATGGTTTTATTGAATGCTTCGTGTGCTTCACTTATATATTTTGACCTTGGATATTGGTTAGTCTATATTAATTGTATAAAGCTCCATGAACTTCACTTATATCTTTTGGAGTATGAATAATACCATCATCTAAAGTGGGTTTGGAAGAGTGTCAACTTTAGGAATTAGTGATCCCACTATTTTGGAGGCTGTTGAATCTTAGTGTGATATTTATGAAAGTTGATTTGGAAGAGTGTCAGCTTTAGCTAGTAATGATTCCACTATTTTGGAAGAGGTTTCAATTGAGTATGAGAACAAAGTTGCTATCCATGATGCTACTGAAAATTATTATGAGGGAGGAATACATGCTTGTAGGAGTTGCAATAATATCAACTTTCCGCCCTATGTGCTTAAAGTTTTGAAGTTATACTTGTTTTGCCTCCCTATGCTAGTTTATTCTTGTTCCCATAAGTTGTGTGCTCAAAAAATCCCTAGGCATAGGAAGTTGGTTAGAATCAATTGTGCTAGTCATATTCTTGAAGATGCTCTCCTTGTGCTTCAATTCCTACCTTTTATGTGAGCATCATTGAAATCATCATGCCTAGCTAAAAGGCATTAAAGAAAAGCGCTTGTTGGGAGACAACCCAATATTTACCCTTACTGTTTTTATGTGTTTACATGATTAAGATACTGTAGTAATCATGTTTTATAGCTTTTGTTTCAATAAAGTGCAAAGTAAGACCTTTGGGAAGACTTAGGAGAAAGTTAATGTGATCTTGCTGTAAAAAACAGAAACTTTGCACTCACGAGATTAGCTGTCATTTTTTTATACAAGAGTGATTTTGAGTTGATTATTTTTGCAAAAGATTAATAGACAAATTCCTTACGTCCACCAATTTATTTCATAATTTTTGGAGTATCAGAAGTATGGTTTATGTTCAGATCATTACGCATCGCTCTGCTTTCGACAAATTCTGTTTTCATTGCATAGTTTGCTTGTTCTCTAGTTTCTATGGCTTATATTCCTCAATATAAATTGTAGAAATTATATGGTACAGTAGGCATTATGTGAGAACAATTATGAACCTTGTCTTTGACTGTGCCAAAGTGAATGGTTTGCTCTTTATCATACGAACCTATCTCACGAAGTTACGTTAAGTTTTCTGTGATTGAAGTTTTCAAGCTTTGGGTGAGATATCGATATGAGGAGAATAAGGAGTAGAAAGACCCTAAGCTTTGGGATGCCCAAGGCACCCCAGGGTAATATTCAAGGAAGACTCAAGCTACCGGTTGGGGATGCCCCGGAAGGCATCCCCTCTTTCGTCTTCGAAACTATCGGTATACCTTACTCGGAGCTATATTTTTATACGTCACATGATATGTGTTTTGCTTGGAGCGTGTTTTTGATTTCACTTGCTGTTTGAATAAAATCATTGGATCTGAAATATTGAATAAACAAAGAATCCTCCCATGGCTAGTTAATTATTTGACTACTCAGTGTTCTTCGCTCATATCTTTTGGAGTAGTTTGCCATTTACTCATGTGCTTCACGTATATCCTATGAGTAAATGGTTGAATAAATTGAATGTCATAAATCTGAATTTATATATGTTTCATATGCTTATACCATGGGGAGTAATGACTTCACACATAATAAGTATAGGAAGTAAACTTATTGAAAGTTCACAAACGTAGAATTGGTCACTTGAACAATTAATGAAAGAATATTGAAGGAAGAGAGGTTTCGCATATAAATATACTATCTTGGACATCTTTTATGATTGGGAGAAATCATTAAAATATGACATGCTAAAGAGTTGATGTTGGACAAGGAAGACAACGTAATGGGTTATGTTTTCTTATATCTGAAATAAAGTATATTGTCATGGATCATCCAACATGTTGAGCTTGCCTTTCCCCCTCATGCTAGACAAATTCTTTGCACCAAGTAGAGACACTACTTGTGCTTCCCAAAACCCTTAAACCAGTTTTGCCATGAGATTCCACCATATCTACCTATGGATTGAGTAAGATCCTTCAAGCAAGTTGTCATCGGTGCGAGCAATAGAAATTGCTCTTTAAATATGTATGATTGATTGGTGTGGAGGAAATAAGCTTTATACGATCTTGTGATGTGGAAGAAATAAAAGCGACAGACTGCATAATAAAGGTTCATATCACAAGGGGCAATATAAAGTGACATTCTTTCGCATTAAGATTTTGTGCATCCAACCCTGAAAGCGCATGGCAACCTATGATTCCCTCTGCGAAGGGCCTATCTTTTATTATTATCTTCTACCTTATGCAAGAGTCATGGTGATCTTCACCTTTCCTTTTTACATTTTATCCTTTGGCAAGCAGGTGTTGGAAAGATCCCTATATATATATATATATATATATATATATATATATATATATATATATATATATATATATCTAATTGGACGTAAGTTAGCATGAGCTATTATTCTTGACATTACCCTTGAGGTAAAAGGTTGGGAGGCGAAACTATAAGCCCCTTTCTTTCTCTATGTCCGATTAAAACTCCATAACCACAAGTATTGCATGAGTGTTAGCAATTGTGAAAGACTAAATGATAGTTGAGTATGTGGAGTTTGCTAAATCAAAGCTCTGACATAGACTCTTCCTGAAAATAAGATGAATTGCAATTGTTTGATGACTGAGAATATTGTTTGTTAGTTTTCAAGAAAGTTTATGATCTATACTTTAACATGTGATTAGCTTGTTATTTGTTCATGAAAAGTTTTATGATATGAGCTATTGTTATGACAAATAATAATGCTAGAAAAAGTGATTGGAATTATCATTGATCAAACTTAAGCACTTGCCAGCATTCACACTTCATAAATTATTTCTTTTATCATTTACCTACTTGAGGACGAGCAGGAATTAAGCTTGGGGATCTTGTCGTCTCCAACGTATCTATAATTTATGAAGTATTCATGCTATTATACTATCCTTCTAGGATGTTTTATATGCATTTATATGAGATTTATATGATTTTTGGGACTAACCTATTAACCTAGAGCCCGGTGCCGGTTCTGCTTTCTCCTTGTTTTTGAGTTTTGCGTAAAAGGAATACCAAACGGAGTGCAATTCTGAGCCAATTTTTGATGATTTTTATGGACCAAAAGAAGACCTCGGAGTAAAAGAGTTGGGCAGGAGAGTCCCGGTGCCCACGAGGGTGGGCGCCTCCCCCAGCGCATGGGCCTGCCTCGTGGACACCTCGGGCACCTCCTTGACGTGAGACCGACGCAAAAAATTCCTATAAATACAGAAACCTTGGAAAATTAACCTAGATCGGAAGTTCCGCCACCGCAAGCCTCTGTAGCCACGAGAAGTTAATCTAGGCCCTCTACGGCACCACGGAGGGGGCCATCATCACCGGCCATGGAGGAGTATCCTGAGGGGCCATCATCATCATGACTGACCAAGGACCGTGAGGGTGGAGGCCATGGAGGAGGAAGCACAGGGGAGAACCTCTCCTCCTCTCTCTTGGTGGCATCGGAGTGCCATCGAGAGGGGAATCATCGCCGCGGTGATCGTCTTCATCAACGTCACCATCATCATCACCATCCTCATCTCTTTTACGCGGTCCACTCTCCCGCACCCCGCTGTAATCCCTACTTGAACATGGTGCTTTATGCCACATATTATGATCCAATGATGTGTTGCCATCCTATGATGTTTTGAGTAGATATCTTTTGTCTTTGGGTTGATTGATGATCTAGATTGGTATGAGTTGTATGTTTTACTTTGGTGTTGTCCTATGGTGCCCTCCGTGTCGCGCAAGCATGAGGGATTCCCGATGTAGGGTGTTGCAATACGTTCATGATTCGCTTATAGTGGGTTGGTGAGTGACTGAAACACAAACCCTAGTAAGAGGGATTGTTGCGTATGGGAATAAAGAGGACTTGATGCTTTAATGCTATGGTTGGGTTTTACCTTAATGATCTTTAGTAGTTGCGGATGCTTGCTAGAGTTCCAATCATAAGTGCATATGATCCAAGTAGAGAAAGTATGTTAGCTTATGCCTCTCCCTTATATGAAACTGCAATAGTGATTACCGGTCTTCTTAACAATTGCCTAGGACAATTCCGCTGCTTGATCCACCATTATTCCACACTCGCTATTTATAATATTTAGTAATATATTCTAACTTTATGATAACATCACCTACTTTTATGTTTTAGCTCTCCGATATCATGCAAAGTTATCCTCTTCATACCCACAACGTAGTTTTATTTCCCGTTTGTAGTTGGAAGTAAACGTTGATTGCACGTGAGAGTGTCGATGGCGGAATAGGGCTTGAGAGAATATTGATCTTACCTTTAGCTCCTTGCGGGTTCGACACTCATACTTATCACTTCCACCTTTGGAAAGTGCTACGATGATTCCTTGCACTTGGGGATTATCAGTACTCATCCAAAGTACTCGCAAGCAAGGATCTACACTACAGAATGCTAGAATAAGAGGGGGATAGCTAGTCATGTCGAAGACTACGCTTCTGGCAGCCTCCATCTTGCAGCATGTAGAAGAGAGTAGATGGTAAGCTCACCAAGTATCATCGCAGAGCATAATCCTACCCGGCAATTCTCCCCTCGTCGCCATGTGTGAGAGCGATCACTAGGTTATATATGGCACTTGGAAGGGTGTGTTTTATTAAGTATCCGGTTCTAGTTGTCATAAGGTCAAAGTACAACTCCGGGTCATCCTGTTATCGAGGATCACGGCTATTTGAATAGATAAACTTCCCTGCAGGGGTGCACCACATTACCCAACATGCTCGATCCCCTTTGGTCGGACACACTTTCCTGGGTCATGCCCGGCCTCGGAAGATCAACACGTTGCAGCCCCACCTAGGCACAACTGACAGGCCAGCATGCCGGTCTAAATCCTATGCGCGCAGGGGTCTGGGCCCATCGCTCATTGCACACCTACATGTTGCGAACGCGGCCGGTGAGCAGACCTAGCAACCTCCATTACAAAGGAAGTTGCGTTACGCGGTCCAACTCGGCGCGTGCCGCTCAGTCACTGACGTCAAGAAGGCTTCGGCTGATACTGATGTCTACTACGCAACCTTCTTCTTGTAGACGTTGTTGGGCCTCCAAGTGCAGAGGTTTGTAGGACAGTAGCAAATTTCCCTCAAGTGGATGACCTAAGGTTTATCAATCCGTGGGAGGCGTAGGATGAAGATGGTCTCTCTCAAGCAACCCTGCAACCAAACAACAAGGAGTCTCTTGTGTCCCCAACACACCCAATACAATGGTAAATTGTATAGGTGCACTAGTTCGACGAAGAGATGGTGATACAAGTGCAATATGGATGGTAGATATAGGTTTTTGCAATCTGAAAATATATAAAAAACAAGGTAACAAGTGGTAAAAGTGAGCGTAAACGGTATTGCAATGCTAGGAAACAAGGCCTAGGGTTCATACTTTCACTAGTGCAACTTCTCTCAACAATAATAACATAATTGGATCATATAACTATCCCTCAACATGCAACAAAGAGTCACTCCAAAGTCACTAATAGCGAAGAACAAACGAAGAGATTATGGTAGGTGCGAAACCACCTAAAAGTTATTCTTTTGATCAATCCATTGGGCTATTCCTATAAGTGTCACAAACAGCCCTAGAGTTCGTAGTAAAATAACACCTTAAGACACACATCAACCAAAACCCTAATGTCACCTAGATACTCCAATGTCACCTCAAGTATCCGTGGGTATGATTATACGATATGCATCACACAATCTCAGATTCATCTATTCAACCAACACATAGAACCTCAAAGAGTGCCCCAAAGTTTCTACCAGAGAGTCAAGACGAAAACATGTGCCAACCCCTATGCATAGGTTCATGGGCGGAACCCGCAAGTTGATCACCAAAACATACATCGAGTGAATCAATAGAATAACCCATTGTCACCACAGATAAGCACATGCAAGACATACATCAAGTGTTCTCAAATCATTAAAGACTCAATCCGATAAGACAATTTCAAAGGAAAAACTCAATCCATTACAAGAGAGTAGAGGGGGAGAAACATCATAAGATCCAACTACAATAGCAAGGCTCGCGATACACCAAGATCGTATCACCTCAAGAACACGAGAGAGAGAGAGAGAGAGAGAGAGAGAGAGAGAGAGAACAAACACATAGCTACCGCTAAATACCCTCAGCCCCGAGGGAGAACTACTCCAACAACGTCATGGAGAGCGCCCGGATGAGGAAGATGGCCACGGTGAGGATCCCCCCCTCGGCAGGTCTTGAACAGGGTCCCGATTGGCTTTTGGTGGCTACAGAGGCTTGCGGCGGCGGAACTCCTGATCTATTCTGTTCCCCGAAGTTTTTAGGTTATATGGATATACGGAAGAAGTACGTCAGGGGAGCCACGAGGGGCCCACGAGGGTGGAGGGCGCGCCCTAGGGGGGTGGGCGCGCCCCCCTACCTCGTGGCTCCCTCGTTTCTTTCCTGACATGCACTCCAAGTCTATCCGGTAGCTTTCCTTCCAAAAATAACTTCTCCAGAAGGTTTCATTCCATTTCGACTCCGTTTGATATTCCTTTTATTCAAAACACTGAAACAAGGGGAAAAACTGGAACTGGCATTGGGCTCTAGGTCAATATGTTAGTCCCAAAAATAATATAAAAGTGTTTAATAAAGCCCATAAACATCCAAGATGGATAATATAATAGCATGGAACAATCAAAAATTATAGATAGGTTGGAGACGTATCAACATCTCCAAGCTTAATTCCTACTCGTCCTCGAGTAGGTAAATGATAAAAACATAATTTTTGATGTGGAATGCTACTTGGCATAATTTCAATGTAATTCTTCTTAATTGTGCTATGAATATTCAGATCCGAAAGATTCAAGATAAAAGTTCATATTGACATAAAAATAATAATACTTCAAGCATACTAACTAAGCAATTATGTCCTCTCAAAATAACATGGCCAAACAAAGTTCATCCCTACAAATTCATATAGTTTAGTCATGCTCCATTTTCGTCACACAAGAATGCTCTCATCATGCACAACCCCGACGACAAGCCAAGCAATTGTTTCATACTTTAGTAATCTCAAACTTATAAACCTTCACGCAATACATGAGCGCGAGCCATGGACATAGCACTATGGATGGAATAGAATATGATGATGGGGGTTATGTGGAGAAGACAAAAAAGGAGAAAGTCTCACATCAACGAGGCTAATCAATGAGCTACGGAGATGCCCATCGATTGATGTTAATACATGGAGTAGGGATTGCCATGCAACGGATGCACTAGAGCTATAAATGTAACAAAGCTCAATAAAAGAAACTAAGTGGGTGTGCATCCAACTTGCTTGCTCACAAAGACCTAGGGCACTTGAGGAGGCCCATTGTTGGAATATAAAAGCCAAGTTCTATAATGAAAAATTCCCACTAGTATATGAAAGTGACAAAACAAGAGACTCTCTATCACGAAGATTATGGTGCTACTTTGAAGCACAAGTGTGGTAAAAGGATAGTAAGATTATCCCTTCTCTCTTTTTCTCTCATTTTTTTGGGCCTTCTTTTTTTTGTGGCCTTTCTCTTTTTTTGGGCCTTCTCTTTTTTTTATGGCCTTTCTCTCTTTTTTTATTCCTCACTTGGGACAATGCTCTAGAAAATGATGATCATCACACTTCTATTTATTTACAACTCAATGATTACAACTCGATACTAGAACAAGGTATGACTCTATATGAATGCCTCCCGTGTACCGGATATGGAATGAACCAAGAGTGACATGTATGAAAGAATTATGAACGGTGGCTTTGCCACAAATACTATGTCAACTACATGATCATGCCAAGCAATATGACAATGATGAACGTGTCATGATAAACGGAATGGTGGAAAGTTGCATGTCAATATATCTCAGAATGGCTATGGAAATGCCATAATAGGTAGGTATGGTGGCTGTTTTGAGGAAGATTTAAGGAGGTTTATATGTGAAAGAGCGTATCATATCACGGGGTTTGGATGCACCGGCGAAGTTTGCACCAACTCTCAATGTGAGAAAGGGCAATGCACTGCATCAAGAGGCTAGCAATGATGGAAGGGTGAGAGTGCGTATAATCCATGGACTCAACATTAGTCATAAAGAACTCACATACTTATTGCAAAAATCTACAAGTCATCAAAAACCAAGCACTACGCCGCATGCCCCTAGGGGATAGATTGGTAGGAAAAGACCATCGCCGTCCCCGACCGCCACTCATAAGGAGGACAATCAAAGAACACCTCATGTTTCAAATTTGTTACATAACATTTACCATACGTGCATGCTACGGGACTTGCAAACTTCAACACAAGCATTTCACAAATTCACAACTACTCAACTAGCACGACTTTGATATTATTACCTCCATATCTGAAAACAATCATCAAGAATCAAACTTTTCTTAGTATTCAACACACTCATAATAAAGTTTTTACTAATCTTGAATACCTAGCATATTAGGATTAAGCAAATTACCATGCTATTTAAGACTCTCAAAATAATCTAAGTTAAGCATGAGATATCAATAGTTTCTATAAAACAAATCCACCACCGTGCTCTAAAAGATATAAGTGAAGCACTATAGCAAACAACAAACTAGTCTGAAAGATATAAGTGAAGATCAATGAGTAGTCGAATAATTATACAACTATGTAAAGACTCTCCCATTTAATAATTTCAGATCTTGGTATTTTATTCAAACAGCAAGCAAAACAAAACAAAATAAAATGACTCTCCAAGCAAAACACATATCATGTGGTGAATAAAAATATAGCTCCAAGTAAAGTTACCGATGAATGAAGACGAAAGAGGGGATGCCATCCGGGGCATCCCCAAGCTTAGGCTCTTGGTTGTCCTTGAATATTACCTTGGGGTGCCTTGGGAATCCCCAAGCTTAGGCTCTTGCCACTCCTTATTCCATAGTCCATCGAATCTTTACCAAAACTTGAAAACTTCACAACACAAAACTTAACAGAAAACTCGTGAGCTCCGTTAGCGAAAGAAAACAAAACACCACTTCAAGGTACTATAATGAACTCATTATTTATTTATATTGGTGTTAAACCTACTGTATTCGAACTTCTCTATGGTGTATAAACTATTTTACTAGCCATAGAGTCATCAAAATAAGCAAACAACACACGAAAAACAGAATCTGTCAAAAACAGAACAGTCTGTAGTAATCTGTAACTAACGCAAACTTCTGGAACTCAAAAAATTCTAAAATAAATTGGTGGACCTGAGGAATTTGTCTATTAATCATCTGCAAAAATAATCAACTAAATAGCACTCTCGAGTAAAAAGTTTAGCTAATCTCGTGAGCGCTAAAGTTTCTGTTTTTTACAGCAGGATCATAAAGACTTCACCCAAGTCTTCCGAAAGGTTCTACTTGGCACAAACACTAAATAAAACATAAAACCACATCTAGACAGAAGCTAGATGTATTATTTATTACTAAACAGAACCAAAAAGAAAGAAACTAAAATAAAATTGGGTTGCCTCCCAACAAGCGCTATCGTTTAACGCCCCTAGCTAGGCATGATGATTTCAATGATGCTCACATAAGACATAAGAATTGAAACATAAAGAGAGAATCATGAAGCATATGACTAGCACATTTAAGTCTAACCCACTTCCTATGCATGGGATTTTGTGAGCAAACAACTTATGGGAACAATAATCAACTAGCATAGGAAGGCAAAACAAGCATAATTTCAAGATTTTAAACACATAGAGAGGAAACTTGATATTATTGCAATTCCTACAAGCCTATATTCCTCCCTCATAATAATTTTCATTAGCATCATGAATGAATTCAACAATATAACCAGCACCAGTTCGGGACCCCCTACCCGAGATCCGCCAGTTTTGACACCGACACTCCTCCTCGGACGAGTCCACCCTAGCAGTCACGTGCTCGGGTGAAACAGCTGGGGGTGGCGGCGAGGAAGGAGCCGTAAGAGTCACCATACCTCCTCTCCCGTGACCACGTGCTCCACCTCCTATCTTCTTCTTACCTCGTCCCCTGCTGGGCACCGCAGTCGACGAAGAAGGGCCCGGTGGTGTCGACATACTGTCCAAAGAACGCTTCGGCAGAGAGGTGCGTGTGCAATGGAAGACCTCGCAACACGCCGCCGAAGAAGAAGGGCCTCGGCGCGCTCCCGACCAGCGCCCACCATCTTTCAACACCTGCCATGACAAACATTAAACGAAATTAGTACAACATAAAAAAAGACCGACATGAATAATAATATGTTTATCACTTAAGTGTATCATCATCAAGTACAACATAAAAAAATTGAATACCGACACTACTAATAATCTCGATCAGTATCATCAATAAATGCATAATCATCATCATCACTATAATCAATGATGGGCTCACTATAATCATCATCATCACTATCATCTCTATAATCATCATCATCATCACTGGACACACAACAGTTATATATACAATTCACCATGTATATATTCATCAATTGATCTACTTTGTCAATTTTATTACGTCCATGCAACCTACACTCTAATAGGCACCCTTTAAATTTATGCGTCGGATCCGAGCAAAGCATATCGTGGATCGGTGTTGTTTGGTAGGGGGTTGGGGTGTTGTCGGGTCGAGGATCGGTTGTCGGGTCGAGGTGTCGGGTCGTAAGGCTCGGGGTCGGGTGTCGGGTCGGGCTCGGGTCGGTCGGTCTCGGGTCGGTGTCGTCGAGTGCTTAGGGTCGAGTCGAGTGCCGATGTCGTTGTCGCGGTCGAGTGTCGATCAGGTCAGGCTCGGTCGGGGTGTCGGGTCGGGTCGGGGTCGGGTCGGGTCGGGGTGTCATGATCGGGTCAGGGTGTCGTGTCGGGGTGCCGGGTCGGGGTCGGGGTGCCGTGTCGGGTCGGGTTTTTTTTCCTCTCTTTTTCCTTTTCTTCTTCTTCCTCTTCTTACTTTTCTTCCTTTTCTTCCTTTTTTCCTTCTTCTTCTTCTTTGTCTTCCTCCTTTCCTTTTCCTCTTCTTCTTCTCCTCCTCTCCTCTTTTTTCTTCTTCTTCTTCCCCTTCTTCTTTTTTCTTCTCCTCCTCCTCTTCTTCTTCTTCCTTTCCTTTTTCCTCTTCTTCTTCTCCTCCTCTCCTCTTTTTTCTTCTTCTTCTTTCCTAAACCTAAACCTAAACCTAAAACTAAACCTAAATCTAAAACTAAAACTAAAACTAAAACTAAATCTAAACTAAACATAAACCTAAAACTAAAAAAACAGAAAAAAGGAAAAAACTAAATCTAAACCTAAAACTAAACTAAAACTAAACCAAAAACTAAACCTAAAACTAAACCTAAAACTAAAACTAAAACTAAAACTAAATCTAAACTAAACATAAACCTGAAACTAAAAAAATAGAAAAAAAAGAGGAGGTAGAGCTCACCGGCGGGGCAGTGGAGGAGGTGGCAGTGGAGGAGGCGAGGCTGAGGCGGCGATCTTGAGGCGGCGATCATGACAGGGCAGGCAGGCGGTGGGCGCCTTGAGGCAGGCGATGGGGCGCGCCGTGGGGCAGGCAGTGGCGCCAGACAGCCGAAAGGCTGACAGGCGAGGGCAGTGGGGTCTTGAGGTGGTTGAGCATGTGGGCGGGCGCGGTGGCAGCCGAGACCAGCGGGGCAGGTGGCAGTGGCACAGGCGGGGCAGTGGGGCGGAGGGGTGGTGGGGCGACGGGGCGGCAGAGAGTGGTGGGGGCGGCGGAGAGTGGTGGGGCGACGGGGCGCGGAGAGTGGTGGGGGCGGCGGCGCGTGTGTGAAGAGGGAGAGAAACATAGAGAGAGGGGCGGGGTGGGGTGCGGCCGCTGTTAGATGAGTTAAATCTTTGCCGTCCGCCCCCCTTTGCCGTCCGCTTTTTTGCTCTGCAAAAGAGGTGGGGCGTTAAGTTTTTTTTAAACAGGCGGGTGGGTGGGGGCCACCTCCTTCTTTGTCGTCAGCTGGCGGACGGCAAAGAAATGGCGCATGGCAAAGAGCTTCTTTGTCGTCTGCCATTTCTTTGCCGTCGGCTTTTCGGTGGCTGATGCAAAGAGCATCTTTGTCGTCCGCTAGCAGACGGCAAAGATCTGGCAGATGGCAAAGTAGCTGATTCCAGTAGTGATTACATGCGACCGTGGGAGACACCGGTTGGCCTTCTCTTGCGATAAATGGGGAGGGGGGCGGAGCACCCGTCGCCCATCTCTTCCTTGCTTGCTTGCTTCTTTCTCCTTGCTCCACTGCCTTGTACGCCCGAGCCGAGGGCTCAGGAGGTCGGAGCAACGAGCAGCGCCGCTCACGCCGTGCCCGGGGTCGCCGCGCCACAGCGGCGCGTGCTGTCGCCCCCAGGATCCATGTCGTAGACTCCTCGCGCGATTTGGTGCTGTGGGCGCCGATGCCTCCAAGATCCTGGATCCGCTTCCCGCGGTTCATCTCCGACGTGATGCCGCCGAGGGGGCCTCTCGAGCTCTGGTTGCAGCACGCCGTCTGCAGCGCTCTGGCGACCGGAGCGGAGATCGTAGTGGTTCCCGCCGGCAAAATCTTCATGACCCGCGGCTGGGGGGAGATCGCACAGGTTTTCCGTGCGAGGGGCGCCCTCGCGATCCACTTCGAGTACGACGGCACTTCTACGCTCTTCTTCAAGGTCTTCGATGCCGAGGGCCGCCGCCTGGAGTGCTGCTCCGGAGAGGAGCGCCAAGCCGACGCGCGCTCCGCTCGCGGCTACTCCAGCAGCAGCAGCCCTCAGGATTCCAACAGCTTTCCTGAGCTTTACGAGACTCCGGAGACGAGCGACGACAGCTACGTGCCCCCGAGCTCTCGCCGCGTCCGGAGCAGAGTTGCGGCATCCGGCCGTCACCGCTGCGGATCTGGACTGGATTGGCGTCGGCCTCCCGTGGCCCACTGTTGATGATGGCGTCCGCCACGGAAGGATGTAGATAGGATTCCCCTTAGTTTTAGCTTTTGTTTCCTGTGAAGAATCATGAATTACCCCACGGGGGCATGTAAGGATCCGCAATGTCTTTTGTACTTATCTTCCTTGTTATGAACATTTGGCGAATGCGCATCCCATTAAGGCTCGGTCCCCCCTTTCTTTCCTCATGATAGCTCGTTGCTCTACGCTGACGGGTCCCGGTCCCAAGGCGGCTACAACCGTCGCTGGTATGCCAGGTCGCGATTTCGTGGTCAAGGCCAGGGGGTGAGGGCTGGAGAGCCAGTAAGAGCTCCTGAGTCGCGATGCTCCGGAGCCCCCCTTTTAACACGCAAGCGAATTGCACGAGAGAAAAAGGAGACTCGCGGTGCCGCCTGCTATCCTTCCCACGGGATCCTTGTGAACATGCACAAAAAGGAACACGGTTTGCCGTTACAGCTGTCAGCCTGCTGCTGTTGCTCTGGATGAGATGAAGGCATTGAGGGCCTTGTGAGGTGACGTGTGCGGGGCGTGCCGCGAGCCAGAGCTCGATCGACCACTCAGATTTGTCGACGTGATAGGGACGGACCCATGCACCAGCGCCGTGCCTGTGTGGAGGCCCCGGGGGAGGCGATGATCGGGCAGGTGATTGCAGTTGGCAGGTTAAGCATGGAGAGCAGATCAGCTTAGGTAAATGCAGGATATACATGCCACCGGGTCCGGCCCGAGCGGCTTGGGGATGATGCAGCCCTAGGGGCGCCCCCAGCAAGGTAAGCTAAAGGCATAAGCAAAAGGGATACATGCCACAGGGACGGACCCATGTGGCCTGGGAATAATGCAGCCCGAGGGCTGCTCCCAGCTTAAAGGAGCTTGGAAGATGTCACCTGATTTTGTAGACCAAGTAGAGTTGGTGCAGAGGAAGGCGTGCGTTGAAGAAATGACTCCTCATGAGCCACCGGGACCCTGAGCCTCGAGAGGCTCTGGGGCTCGGGAGGTCCCCTGAAGACCATCTCCATCTCCTCCAGGACAGCGTGGTACCTGGCCTCCTGAGTCACCAGGACACGCTGCATGTTGTGTTGGTAGGCTGACGCCACGCTCGGCAAGCCGAAGGGCATGCGAATGTAGCTGTGGGGTGGGCCTTTGCAGCGGCCCACACGCGATGGCCAGAAGCGCTCCTGAGATGTGGCCCTGTTGAGCCCTGGGACGTCGATGCAGACACGCAGCCTAGCATCCTCGCCAGGGTGCGGAGCTGCACCTCGTGAGCGGTTGTCGCCGCGCATGGCCCTTGCATCTTGCAGTTCCTGAGTGGTCTTGGTGATGAACTCCTGAGTGGTGGGCACTCCTTGCCCTATGCTCTCCTAAGGGTCACGTGCAGTGAAGCACGCATCCAAGTGGTCCCAAGCGCCTCCCTTGTGAGGTTGGCAAAGTAAGAGGCCCTCTAGAAGAGAGCCCCCGAGCCCTGCCTGAGGAGGGCGCCGGGCGCGCTTTCCTATGCGATGGAGGGAGGCGCCCCTAGGACGGGCGCAAATCCTGATGAGCTCCCTGCCGCAACGCCATTCTCCTGAGGTCCTGCACGGCGCGGCTGCTTCTTCTTGGGGTTGGCCTCCGGAAGGCCTTCGCTTCTGCTGTCGGGGTCGTCGATTGCTGCAGCTTGAAAGGCGCGCTCGAGGGAGCACACCGCATCCCTCTCCTGACACGGGACCGTGATGATTCCTCCGCTTCCTGGCATCTTGAGACCGTTGTAGCCGTGATGAATGACCGCCATGAACTTGGCCAGGGCTGGATACCCGAGGATGGCATTGTACGGCAGGCGGATGTGCGCGATGTCGAAGTCGATGAGCTCGGTGCGGTAGTTCTTGCGCTCCCCGAATGTGACAGGAAGGCGGACCTGCCCTATCGGTGTGGTGGAACCGTCGGTCACTCCTGAGAAAGGCTTCGTGTGATGGAGCTGTTCATACGGTACTTGGAGGTTGTCGAACGTGTCGACGGACAGGACGTTGAGCCCTGCACCGCCGTCGATGAGGGTCTTGGTGATCTGCACATTGTTGATGACTGGGGAACAAAGCATAGGGAGGGAGCCAGCGGTGGCTGTGCACTTGAGCTGATCCGCTGAGTTGAAAGTGATGGCGCATTGGGACCACTTGAGCGGGCGCATGGCCACGAGCTTGGGAAGCACCGCGCTCACCTCGCGAGCGAACTGTTTGAAGATGCGTTGAGAGGCTGGAGCCTGGCGCCACCCAAAATGCAGGCGATTGCACACGGCTCCTGGAAGCCCCCAGCCCTCTCGTCCTGGTGGTGGTCGTTGTTCCTTCTTGGTGGCGGCAGCGGAGGAATACTGGTGTTGCCTTGGGGTGATCCTCACGAGGCAGGTCCTTCCAGGCGCCCTCGCGAGGTTGGTCCTGCCAGCGGTCCTCACGAGGCCGGTAGCGCCACTCCTGGCGCAGGCCACGGTCGTCCCATCGTCCGGCTCCATGTCCTCCTCCGCGGCCGTAGCCCCGGTCATTGTGCTCGGGGCATCGACCGTAGCGTCCTTCCCGTATGGCTCTGAGCTCTTGGCAGTCGCTGGCGTTGTGGGTGTCCAGGTTGTGGAAGGCGCAGAACGGTCGACCGTTCTTGGATGACTCGGGTTGATCTCTGCCCCGTTTGGTGTCAGGCTCCACTACGAGCACAACTGCCTCCTTGCGCTTCATGTCCTTGGCCTTGGCCTTCTTCACCTCCGCGCCTGCGGCTGGCAGCTCGAGGAGAGAAAGGCGCCCCTCCTCAGCTCTTGCGCACATGGTCGCCAGGTTGAACAGCTCCTGAGATGTGCAGAGCTCCTCGTGGATAGCGAGCTCTTCCTTCATATTGACGTCACGGACGCCGTCTGAGAACGCGAAGATGATGGCTTTGTCCGTGACCTTGGGGATCTTGAGGCGGGTGTTGTTGAAGCGCTGGATGTACTTCTGGAGGGTCTCTCCTAGTTGTTGCTTGATGCGGCGTAGATCACCCGCGGCCGGTGGGCAGTCGCGAGTGCCCTGGAAGTTGGCGACGAAGCTGCCGCGCATCTCGTCCCAGGAGGAGATCGAGCCGTGCTGCAGGTTCATGAGCCAGGAGCGGGCTCCATCATTGAGATCCATGGGAAACCAGTTCGCCATGACTTTTTCGTCACCGTTGGCCGCTTCGATGCTCAGCTCATAGAGCTACAGGAACTCCGCGGGGTCGGCGGTGCCGTCGTAGCGAGGAGGCAGACCCGGCTTGAACTTGCCCGGCCAGGCGTCGCTACGCAGCTCGGGGATGAAGGCGCGGCAGCCGGCCGTGGTTGCCGGGGCCCACTTCGGAGGTGGAGCTTGGTCTTGACGAGGTCCGCGTTGCGCCGCTGCAGGCGGCACGCAGTCTTGACGGGGTGGCGCGGGAAGCGCAGGTGCAGCTTCTCGTGGCCGCGAGATTTCTTGGCAGCTTCTCTCTTCGCGCGCGGGCGTCGGGCGCGGCAGATCACGCCGCGGAGCCGCGCCCCTTGGTGCCAATGTGCCATCTTGGGGCAGAGGTGGTGGAGGCACGCCATGAGCCTTGTCGCCCGTGGCTGGTTGAGGGAGAGGTAGAGAGAGGGACGGCACCGGGGAGCCCCCTGCGGCGCGGACGAGCTCGGCGACACGGTCGAGCCACTAGTCATAGAGGTCGTCGACGGGGCGGTAGCACAGGAGCTCGTTCGCCGCGAGGAGCGCGGCCCATGCCTCCATGGGAGCGCGGCTCGTGTGATACGAAGAACTGGCAGGGGTCAGTGATGGAGTAGCGGTGCGGCTGTCCTCCCATACCGAAGAATGTAGCGAGGACGCCTGCTGCTCGTTCCCCGCCGGGCCGGTGGAAGCGTTGGCGGCGGGAGACGGAGAACAACGAGGTGGCCCGCCAACGGGAGCCGTCTAAGCGACGCGGGCGGTGAGGGCAGCCCGACGCTCAGCTCGAGCACGGCGAGCGTCCGCCATGGAGACGACGGAGCGACAGAGCGACGAACTGATGGAAGGGAAGCTACGACGCACCCCTACCTGGCACGCCAAATGTCGGATGTGGGGTTCCGGCAAACCCTTAAGGTTCGAACACTGGGGTGCACGCGAAGTCTTTCCCTCCTATCAATCTACGCCCTAGCTCGCTAAGATCTCGCGGACGAACTCGACGAACTCGCAACGCAGAAAGACATGAGATTTATACTGGTTGGCGCCACCTTTGTGGTGTAATACCCTACTCCAGTGTGGTGGTGGTGGATTGCCTCTTGGGCTGATGATGAACAGTACAAGGGAAGAGCAGCCTCGTGAGGTTGAGGCGTTCTTGTGGCTAGGCTCTGGATCGGATTGGGTCGAGCTAAGATGAGATGAGATCAGATCAGATCAAATGCCCCTACTATGGTGGCTAGCTCTACTTATATTGTCCTTGGTCCTCTTCCCAAATATTGAGCGGGAAGGGAGCCAACAACGGCGGGCAAATTTGAAGGGGGACAACTAGTATAAGCTATCCTGACAAAAGCGGTCTTCGCCTGCGAAAAGCTTTGGTGGTGACGCCGTCTTGGGCTCCATGATGACCTCCGTCTTGCCGTCCTCCTGGTCTTGGTATCGTTGCACCAATATAGCAACCTTTGCTTGATGCCTCGGTACTCTTTGCCTGCGCTGGCCTCCTTAGCACTAAAGAGGAAATAAGGACGCTGCGCGCGTTGGCGCCCTCCTGGTGCCCGCCTGGTGTCGTGCGTCATGGCTCACGTCACGAGAGCCTCGTGAGGTTTGCCCCGCCTTGATATCTCCGCTCCTTGTGAGCCTGCCTGGCTAGGCCACTCCAGAGGAGGTCTTGCATCGTCCGCCTCGCGAGGCTTGGACCCTCGCGAGGGTCTTGGATGCCTTGTTGATTAAGATGGGTCGTATGGCTTGCTAGCTTAGCCACGCCGTGGGCCGCAGGCAGGCAAGTCTGGGGACCCCCATTCCCAGAACACCGACATGACCAGACCATGGTAGTACGTCACGTTATGAAAAGCTGTCAGCAGATTAGATTTGTGGAAATATTATTCTCTCTACGGTGGTATGTGGAATTTGTTGTGCAGAGCCGGACACTATCCTTTTGTTCAAAATCTTCTATAGAGTATTCGGAGGAGGAACCCGCCTTGCAATGCCGAAGACAATCTGCACGCCGGACTCATCGTCATTGAAGCCTGGTTCAGGGGCTACTGAGGGAGTCCTGGATTAGGGGGTCCTTGGATAGCTGGACTATATCCTTTGGCCGGACTGTTGGATTATGAAGATACAAGATTGAAGACTTCGTCCCGTGTCCGGATGGGACTCTCCTTGGTGTGGAAGGCAAGCTTGGCAATACAGATATGTAGATCTCCTCCCTTATGTAACTCTGTGTAACCCTAGCCCCTCCGGTGTCTATATAAACCAGAGGGTTTAGTCCGTGGGACAACAACAATCATACCATAGGCTAGCTTCTAGGGTTTAGCCTCCATGATCTCGTGGTAGATCAACTCTTGTAATACTCATATCATCAAGATCAATCAAGCAGAAGTAGGGTATTACCTCCATCGAGAGGGCCCGAACCTGGGTAAACGTCGTGTCCCCCGCCTCCTGTTACCATCTGCCTTAGACGCATAGTTCGGGACCCCCTACCCGAGATCCGCCGGTTTTGACAGCGACAGTATGTTCGGAAACTAGGCAGTCCGGTCATAATTGCTTGAACAGAGAAGTTGTATTCGGGGAGTTATCTTATATTACATTTGATCGTAAGAAACATCTACCAGAGAGAATAGTTCCGTTAAGGGTTCCTCTCCCTCGGCCGGTATGCAATGTTGTCCATGCCTGAGCTGTGATGCTAAAAATCACAGTACACGTTGTATTTGGGGGCTTGTATCGCCACGAGGGCAGTTCATCTTTTGTCCGCCGACTTGTTATTCCCTTAAGAATGGTAGCTTTCAGCTTCACCCGTCTGAGGTACACATTCGGATAACCCGGCTGTAACAGTCACAGAGGTGCTCCCTTTATGCCCTAGCTGAACAAGCGGGAACGTAGGGCATAAGCACAGGAGCCAGGCAACCCAGCTTGGCAAAAACTTAAGTCATAAAGGTGCATATAATGGCGAAGAAAAGATATATATGAGAAAATGACACATAAATATGGTGAGCTTGATGCTCAAAAAATAATAATAAGCTTCTGTGACTAGAAGCCCCTAGGTATTGGGGGGTACGTACATTTAAGGATGTATACCCCAAGTGTGCGGTTTATCCAAACATAGGATAGATTCGTATAAAAATGAAAAGAAGAAAGAGAAAAAATAGAAAAAGGTAACGAAGAATGAGTCCGGACTTAGGCGTAGAATCTTCGGAGTCTGGCAGCGTTCCATGGGTTCGGCTCTAGGTGATTGTCCGATGCATTACGAAGGCGATAGCCTCCTCCTGTGAGAACTTCATCTATAATGAAGGGACCTGATGTCTACTACTCAACCTTCTTCTTGTAGACGTTGTTGGGCCTCCAAGTGCACAGGTTTGTAGGACAGTAGAAAATTTCCCTCAAGTGGATGACCTAAGGTTTATCAATCCGTGGGAGGTGTAGGATGAAGATGGTCTCTCTCAAACAACCCTGCAACCAAATAACAAAGAGTCTCTTGTGTCCCCAACAGACCCAATACAATGGTAAACTGTATAGGTGCACTAGTTCAGCGAAGACATGGTGATACAAGTGCAATATGGATGGTAGATATAGGTTTTTGTAATCTGAAAATATAAAATAGCAAGGTAACAAGTAATAAAAGTGAGCGTAAACGGTATTGCAATGCTAGGAAACAAGGCCTAGGGTTCATACTTTCACTAGTGCAAGTTCTCTCAACATTAATAACATAATTGGATCATATAACTATCCCTCAACATGCAACGAAGAGTCACTCCAAATTCACTAATAGAGGAGAACAAACAAAGAGATTATGGTAGGGTACGCAACCACCTCAAAGTCCTTTCTGATTGATCTATTCAAGAGTCCGTAGTAAAATAGACATGAAGCTATTCTTTCCGCTTGATCTATCATAGAATTCGTGTTAGAATAACAACTTAAGACACAAATCAACCAAAACCCTAATGTCACCTAGATACTCCAATGTCACCTCAAGTATCCGTGGGTATGATTATATGATATGCATCACACAATCTCAGATTCATCTGTTCAACCAGCACAAAGTACTTCAAAGAGTGCGCCAAAGATTCTACCGGAGAGTCAAGATGAAAACGTGTGCCAACCCCTATGCATAAGTTCACGAGATCATGCAACTCGCAAGTTGATCACCAAAACATACATCAAGTGGATCACATGAATATCCCATTGTCACCACAGATAAGCACATGCAAGACATACATCAAGTGTTCTCAAATCCTTAAAGACTCAATCCGATAAGATAACTTCAAGGAAAACTCAATCCATTACAAGAGAGTAGAGGGGAGAAACATCATAAGATCCAACTATAATAGCAAATCTCGTGATACATCAAGATCGTGCCAAATCAAGAACATGAGAGAGAGAGAGATCAAACACATAGCTACTGGTACATACCCTCAGCCCCGAGGGTGAACTACTCCCTCCTCGTCATGGAGAGCGCCGGGATGATGAAGATGGCCACCGGTGAGGGATCCCCTCCTCAGGTGCCTAACAGGGTCCCGATTGGTTTATGGTGGCTACAGAGGCTTGCGGCGGCGGAACTCCCGATCTAGGCTATGTTCTGGAAGTTTGGGTATATATGAGAGGTGTTGGCTTTGGGAACAAGTCAGGGGGGTCTCCCAGGTGGCCACAAGGTAGGGGAGAGCCCTACCCCCCTGGCCGGGCCCCCTACCCTCGTGGTGGCCTCGGGACTCTTCTGGCCCATCTCCGGTACTCCATGGGCTTCTTCTGGTCCAAAAACAATCTCCTGTTGAATTCCAGGTCAATTGGACTCCGTTTGGTTTTCCTTTTCTGCGATACTCAAAAGCAAGAAAAAAATAGAAACTGGCACTTGGCTCTAGTTTAATAGGTTAGTCCCAAAAATCATATAAAATAGCATATAAATGCATATAAAACATCCTAGATGGATAATATAATAGCATGGAACAATCAAAAATTATAGATACGTTGGAGACGTATCAACATCCCCAAGCTTAATTCCTGCTCGTCCTCGAGTAGGTAAATGATAAAAACAGAATTTTTGATGTGGAATGCTACCTAGCATATTTATCAATGTAATTTTCTTTATTGTTGCATGAATGTTCAGATCCGAATGATTCAAAAGAAAATTTTAATATTGACATGAAAACAATAATACTTCAAGCATACTAACAAAGCAATCATGTCTTCTCAAAATAACATGGCCAAAGCAAGCTATCCCTACAAAATCATATAGTCTGGCTATGCTCTATCTTCATCACACAAAATATTTAAATCATGCACAACCCCGATGACAAGCCAAGAATTGTTTCATACTTTTGATGTTCTCAAACTTTTTCAATCTTCACACAATACATGAGCGTGAGCCATGGACATAGAACTATAGGTGGAATAGAGTGGTGGTTGTGGAGAAGACAAAAAGGGAGAAGATAGTCTCACATCAACTAGGCTTATCAACGGGCTATGGAGATGCCCATCAATAGATATCAATGTGAGTGATTAGGGATTGCCATGTAACGGATGCACTAGAGCTATAAGTGTATGAAAGCACAACAAAATAAACTAAGTGGGTGTGCATCCAACTCGCTTGCTCATGAAGACCTACGGCATTTTCAGGAAGCCCATCATTAGAATATACAAGCCAAGTTCTATAATGAAAGATTCCCACTAATATATGAAAGTGACAACATAGGAGACTCTCTATCATGAAGATCATGGTGCTACTTTGAAGCACAAGTGTGGTAAAAGGATAGTAGCATTGCCCCTTCTCTCTTTTTCTCTAATTTTTTTGGGCTTCTCTTTTTTTATGGCCTCTGTTTTCTCTCTTTCTTTTAATTTTCATCCGGAGTCTCATCCCGACTTGTGGGGGAATCATAGTCTCCATCATCCTTTCCTCACATGGGACAATGGTCTAATAATGATGATCATCACACTTTTATTTACTTACAACTCAAGAATTACAACTCAATACCTAGAACAAAATATGACTCTATGTGAATGCCTCCGGCGGTGTACCGAGACGTGCAATGAATCAAGAGTGACATGTATGAAATAATTATGAACGGTGGCTTTGCCACAAATACGATGTCAACTAAATGATCATGCAAAGCAATATGACAATGATGAAGCGTGTCATAATAAACGGAACGGTGGAAAGTTGCATGGCAATATATCTAGGAATGGATATGGAAATGCCATAATAGGTAGGTATGGTGGCTGTTTTGAGGAAGGTAATGGTGGGTGTACGATACTGGCGAAAGGTGTGCGGTATTAGAGAGGCTAGCAATGGTGGAAGGGTGAGAGTGCGTATAATCCATGGACTCAACATTAGTCATAAAGAAATCACATACTTATTGAAAAAATCTATTAGTTATCGAAACGAAGTACTCGCATGCTCCTAGGGGGATAGATTGGTAGGAAAAGACCATCACTCGTCCCCGACCGCCACTCATAAGGAAGACAATCAAAAAATAAATCATGCTCCGACTTCATCACATTACGGTTCACCATACGTGCGTGCTACGGGAATCACAAACTTTAGAACAAGTATTTCTCAAATTCACAACTAATCAATTAGCATGACTCTAATATCACCATCTTCATATCTCAAAACAATCATAAGGAAACAAACTTCTCATAGTATTCAATGCACTCTATATGAAAGTTTTTATTATATCCGTCTTGGATGCCTATCATATTAGGACTGAATTCATAACCAAAGCAAATTACCATGCTGTTTAAGGCTCTCAAAATAATATAAGTGAAGCATGAGAGTTCATCTATTTCTTCAAAATAAAACCACCGCCGTGCTCTAAAAGGATATAAGTGAAGCACTAGAGCAAATGACAAACTACTATGAAAGATATAAGTGAAGATCAATGAGTAGTCGAATAATTATGTAACTATGTGAAGACTCTCTAACATTTAAGAATTTCAGATCTTGTTATTTTATTCAAACAGCAAGCAAAACAAAAGAAAATAAAATAACACTCCAAGCAAAACACATATCATGTGGTGAATAAAAATATAGCTCCAAGTAAAGTTACCGATGAATGAAGATGAAAGAGGGGATGCCATCCGGGGCATCCCCAAGCTTAGGCTCTTGGTTGTTCTTGAATATTACATTGGGGTGCCTTGGGCATCCCCAATCTTAGGCTCTTGCCACTCCTTATTCCATAGTTCATCGAATCTTTACCCAAAACTTGAAAACTTCAAAACACAAAACTCAACACAAAACTAGTAAGCTCCGTTAGTATAAGAAGATAAAACCACCACTTAGGTACTGTTGTGAACTCATTATAAATTCATATTGGTGTAATATCTACTGTATTCCAACTTCTCTATGGTTCTTACCCTCCGATACTACTCATAGATTCTTCAAAATGGGCAAACAACACATAGAAAACAGAATCTGTCAAAAACAGAATAGTATGTAGTAATCTGTATCAAACGTACACTTCTGGAACTCCAAAAATTCTGAAATAAAATTTTGGACCTGAGTAATTTGTCTATTAATCATCCACAAAAAGAATCAACCTAAAATCACTCTCCAGTAAAACATGGCAGCTAGTCTCGTGAGCGCTAAAGTTTCTGTTTTTACAGCAAGATCGCATAGACTTCACCCAAGTCTTCTCAAAGGTTCTACTTGGCACAAACACTAATTAAAACAATAAAACCACATATAAAAATAGGCTAGATGAATTATTTATGACTAAACAGGAGCAAAAAGCAAAGAATAGATATAAAATTGGGTTGCCTCCCAACAAGTGCTATTGTTTAACGCCCCTAGCTAGGCATGATGATTTCAATGATGCTCACATAAAAGATAAAAATTGAAACATAAAGAGAGAATTATGAAGAATATGACTAGCACATTTAAGTATAACCCACTTCCTATGCGTAGGGATTTTGTGAGCAAACAATTTATGGGAACAAGAATCAACTAGCATATGAAAGCAAAACAAGCATAACTTCAAGATTTTAAGCACATAGAGAGGAAACTTGATATTATTGCAATTCCTACAAACATATATTCCTCCTCATAATAATTTTCAGTAGCACAGTGAATGAATTCAACAATATAACTATCATATAAAGCATTCTTTTCATGATCTACAAGCATAGAAAATTTACTACTCCCCACATATGCAAATTTCTTCTCATGAATAGTAGTGGGAGCAAACTCAACAAAATAACTATCATGTGAAGCATAATCCAATTGAAAATTAAAATCATGATGACAAGTTTCATGGTTATGTTTATTCTTTATAGCATACGTGTCATTGCAATGATTATCATAAATAGGAGGCATGCTTTCATCATAATAAATTTGCTCATCAAAACTTGGGGGACAAAACATATCATCTTCATCAAAAATAGCATCCCCAAGCTTGTGGCATTGCATATCATTAGCATCATGGTATTCAAAGAACTCATACTAACAACATTGCAATCATGCTCATTATTCACATATTTTATGCCAAGCATTCTATGTAATTCTTCTTCTAGTACTTGAGCACAATTTTCCATCCCATCATTTTCACGAAAGACATTAAAAAGATGAAGCATATGAGGCACCCTTAGTTCCATTTTTTTGTAGTTTTCTTTTATATACTAAACTACTGGTAAAACAAGAAACAAAAAGATTCGATTGTAAGATCTAAAGATATACCTTTAAGCACTCATCCCCCCAACAACAGCGCCAGAAATTGCTTGATGTCTACTACTCAACCTTCTTCTTGTAGACGTTGTTGGGCCTCCAAGTGCAGAGGTTTGTAGGACAGTAGCAAATTTCCCTCAAGTGGATGACCTAAGGTTTATCAATCCGTGGGAGGCGTAGGATGAAGATGGTCTCTCTCAAACAACCCTGCAACCAAATAACAAAGATTCTCTTGTGTTCCCAACACACCCAATACAATGGTAAATTGTATAGGTGCACTAGTTCGGCGAAGACATGGTGATACAAGTGCAATATGGATGGTAGATATAGGTTTTTGTAATATGAAATTATAAAAACAGCAAGGTAACAAGTAATAAAAGTGAGCGTAAACGGTATTGCGATGCTAGGAAAAAAGGCCTAGGGTTCATACTTTCCCTAGTGCAAGTTCTCTCAACAATAATAACATAATTGGATCATATAACTATCCCTCAACATGCAACGAAGAGTCACTCCAAAGTCACTAATAGAGGAGAACAAACGAAGAGATTATCGTAGGGTACGAAACCACCTCAAAGTCCTTTCTGATCGATCTATTCAAGAGTCCGTAGTAAAATAGACATGAAGCTATTCTTTCCGTTTGATCTATCATAGAATTCGTACTAGAATAACACCTTAAGACACAAATCAACCAAAACCCTAATGTCACCTAGATACTCAAATGTCACCTCAAGTATCCGTGGGTATGATTATACGATATGCATCACACAATCTCAGATTCATCTATTCAACCAACAAAAAGTACTTCAAAGAGTGCCCCAAAGTTTCTACCGGAGAGTCAAGACGAAAACGTGTGCCAACCCCTATGCATAAGTTCACGAGATCACGGAACTCGCAAGTTGATCACCAAAACATACATTAAGTGGATCAAGTGAATATCCCATTGTCACCACAGATAAGCACATGCAAGACATACATCAAGTGTTCTCAAATCCTTAAAGACTCAATCTGATAAGATAACTTCGAAGGGAAAACTCAATCCATTACAAGAGAGTAGATGGGAGAAACATCATAAGATCCAACTATAATAGCAAAGCTCACGATACATCAAGATCGTGCCAAATCAAGAACACGAGAGAGAGAGAGAGAGAGAGAGAGATCAAACACATAGCTACTGGTACATACCCTCAGCCCCGAGGGTGAACTACTCCCTCCTCGTCATGGAGAGCGCCGGGATGATGAAGATGGCCATCGGTGAGGGTTCCCCCCTCCGGCAAGGTGCCGGAATAGGGTCCCGATTGGTTTTTGGTGGCTACAGAGTCTTGCGGTGGCAGAACTCCCGATCTAGGTTATGTTCTGGAAGTTTGGGTATTTATAATAGGTGTTGGCGTCGGGAACAAGTCAGGGGGGTCTCCCAGGCGGCCACGAGGTAGGGGGCGCGCCCCCACCCTCGTGGTGGCCTCGGGACTCTTCTGGCCCATCTCCGGTACTCCGTGGGCTTCTTCTGGACCAAAAACAATTTCCATTGAATTTCAGGTCAATTGGACTCCGTTCGGTTTTCCTTTTCTGCGATACGCAAAAACAAGGAAAAACAGAAATTGGCACGCTTAATAGGTTAGTCCCGAAAATCATATAAAATAGCATATAAATGCATATAAAACATCCTAGATGGATAATATAATAGCATGGAACAATCAAAAATTATAGATATGTTGGAGACGTATCAGGACCCTCCCATTTGGGCTTGAGCTTGTCCTTTTTCTTATCTGGTAGGCGTAGAAAGAGTTCACCGACATTATAAGTCTTGGCCCGCACTTCTCTGCTTTGGTATCTTCGAGCTTGTTGTTGGTAGAATGCTGAATGAGCTTTTGCGATATCGCGCTCCTCCTCCAGGCCATCTAAGTCATCTTGCCGATCGAGCTCGGCCTCTCTCTCTTCGTACATGCATACTCGAGGTGAGTCGTGAATTATCGCAGGGCAAAATGGCCTCTGCCGTACACCATTGAAAATGGTGTGTATCCGGTCGTGCGATTGGGCGTGGTCCGCAGCCACCAGAGTACAGAGTCGAGCTCCTCAACCCAGTGTTTATCTGACTCCTTTAAGGATCGCACTAGTCTGGGTTTAACGTCGCTCATTATCAGGCCATTAGCCCATTTGACTTGACAGTTTTCTTGAGGGTGATACACGGAAGCATAATCGAGCTTGATGCCCTAGATTAGCACACCAAGTTTTTACCTCGTCGGCTGTGAAGTTGGAACCGTTATCGGTGATGATGCTGTGTGGGACACCATAATGGTGTATGTCGTGGTTTTGTCACGGCAGATGTCCTCATGAAAGGACTTAGTCGTGGAGCCATCGCCACGGGTTAGCTTAAAGGGGTTAAAGCGGACAAGGGACGCAAGAGAGTTTTATACTAGTTCGACCCCTTACGATGAGGTAAAAGCCTACGTCTAGTTGTGATGGAAATGATGGGGTTTCGATGACCAGGGAGCGAATACGCTTTGCCTGAGTCTCGAGTTGTTTTATGTCTTTTTGAACTGCCGCCGGGTCGTCCCCTTATATATATGGGTTGACGCCCGTCGGTTTATAAAGTCACGATACCGGCTCATAAACGTGTCCGGCTCGGTCTCCGCTCTTTCTACCTTATAATGCAAGTTACATATCAATGCCGGTTTATAGCCACAGGCCTTAAACCGGTTCTGGGCCTTGGGCCTCTACTCGATGTTACCGCTCGCCTTCATGGGCTTCAAGTTAATCCGGCCTCTCTGGCGGTTTCATCCGATAGTAATATCCCCAACATTAGGCCCTAGACTGATTTGAACTGGTTCATATCAGTCCTCAAGAAACCTTCGTCTTCAACATTTTCACACAATTTTGTAAACCGCCATGACGTCATCTGTCATAAAAAACTGTGTATGACATATCTTCATTAATGGGTCTCCGACAACCGAGGCGACAGCTCCACTTTCCAAATTTCTGGCTCCTCGATTTTGGTGCCTGACACTTATCCCTTGCGTTCATAAATGGGGCCGAGGGGTCATTTTCACCTTTCCCCCTCATGCGTCTTCGCGTCGTCATCTTCCTCGCGCCGCTCAGCCTTTGGAGCTCCGCCGCCACCATCAACCGTCGCCTCTGCTTCGACTCGCCGCAACACCCTCGAACGCATTCGTAAAAATCGCGGCGCCTTTTCCGCTTCTTCACAAGATCGGTAAGCTTTTGGCTCTTTCCGCCATAGATCTATTCTAGGGTTCCAGTGTTCGTCGGTGTTCTTTGGTGTTCGTCAGTGTCCATTGGCTGCATAATAGGGTTTTGATCCAGACCTTGATAGTTATCATGTTCCATGATAACCGTAGTTCTTTTTTTTCATCTAATGCGCCTTGCTAAGATAGAAGATCCCATCTGAACCTTCCTCCACTATTTCGGCACCACTCCTTAGGTCTGAATATATTTTCCTTTTCTGATATGCCGCAGATCCAAAATTGTAATACCAACTTGTGAGATCTGTTTTCCTTCACTTACACATCTGCAGTCTTGACTCTTCAATGTTTAAACTAGGCGGTTTAACTTTGTAGAAAAAATGACAACCCGGTATATACCATTAGTCCCCTTGTTGAACCGCCAATGCATTTCCACTTATCACCTCCACTGGTGTACTGTTTCACTGTTAAACTCCTTATTGTAAATAGCTGACTCCGGTTCAGCGATATACTTACATCTTGTATCACTGTATAGCTGTCCAATGTAAATCTTAAACCGGAAATCATTATATTGTAGATCTTCATTGCCATGGCCAAACCAGTGTATGAATGCAATTGGGTCCCTTCTCGAGTAACAGAGGAACAGTTAGACAACCTTGTCAAAATGGGCGTTTAAGTAAGAAATATGTCATTCACTGGAGGGTCCCTGGCCCGGAATGTCCTCCTACTCCCAAAGACGGAGAAGTTGTTGTTTTTGCTGATCACCTAAGCCGGGGTTTCAACCCTCAAGGTTCAAAATTCTTCCTGGATGTACTGGCCAACTTTCAATTGCGCCCACAAGACATCGGCCCTAACTCTGTAACCAACATCTGCCGCTTTCAAGTGTTTTGTGAGGTTTATCTTCAAGAGGAACCTTCAGTAGAGCTATTCAGGGATTGCTTTCATCTGAACCGCCGCACAGAATTCAAAGACGGGCCTAACAAAGAACTGGGTAGGATGGCGATTCAGAAAAGAAAAGAAGTCACCTTTCCTCACGTTAATCTCCACAGTCACCTCAAAGAGTGGAACCAGACCTGGTTTTACTGCAAGGATACGTCTCCAGTTGATGAAAATCCCCCTGCCGGGTTACCGCCCTGAACGTCTGAGCAACACACACCCTCTTCCTCAAAGGCTGACCGCTAAAGAAAGAATCAAATATGCTCCTCAACTATCCAAGCTTAGGGCCTTTATGGCCAACGGTTTTACGGAGTTGATTTTGCACGCTGGATAAGCTGGAGCGTTTTGCCCTTGAGCCAACGCCCTGGTTTGATGTGTGAATACACAGGGGAATTGAATGATGCTCAGCGGCACATTGATATTCAGCTTACAGATGACGAAGTCACTGAGGCTGTAAAAAAGATGCTGAATGAACCGGAGGCTACCTGTGTCAAACCGGACTACCCCCTTTCTGCACCATCTACAAACTGCCAGCTGTAAGAATCATACTATCTGTTTTATCTGAATTTGCTTCTATCCCGATATGTTCTGAAAATGTGATGACTTTTTGGTAGGCGATGATCCGTTCTGGAACAAGAAACCTCCGCAGGACAAACCGGTGAAGCCAACCCGCCAAAAGACCAAAGCTGTGAAAAAACTGCCAACCGGAAGAGAACCACTGCATCCTCCGATCCACCGGGTGATGATGATGTGGGTAACTCAGATTTTGAGGTAGAACTCGACTCACTTGGTTCATTTTTCATGCACCTTATTGATGATGATTATTGCCAGGATGACGCTGAAGTCAGTCACGCCGATGTTGTAGAGGTAATCATTCTTTCCTCCGGTTCAAACCATTTGCCTTCACTAAAAATCTGTCGAGCAAACCGGAAAGTTAAATTCTCACATCCTCTTGCTTATTTGGATCCAAACTTTCTTGTGAAGACACAATAGCATGAGGCTCGCCGCACAACCCGGCATAGCGGCCAGGTAGTTACCTCCGTCGGTTTACCGAACAGTCCGGTTCGGAAACGCCGATCAGAGGTCTCTAATTCCCTTGACATGTCATGCCCCAAAGTAGGTTGTTTTCGTCAACCTCTTAGTCCGTCTGATTCCAATTATCAGGGCACTTCTCATTCATCCTCTGGTGAGTCGTCAGCCACCAAACTTCCACCCCTCAAAACGGTTATTGGGTAAGATGTTCACTTGACTTACTCTTAATATGCATTTTATACGCTATATTGACCTTCATGTTTTACTTTGTCAGTGCTAAGCCCAGACCAAGCAAGAAAGCTCTCCTGAACAAGCCGACAGAAGAAGATACAATCACTGAACCGGAGAAAACTCCGGATCCTCAGAGAAGCCAACCTTGATGATGTGCTGAATGATCCACCGCCTCAAGACTATGACTTTGTTACCGAACCGGCAGAAATTGACACCACAGGCCATGCTGACGAACCGGCCAGCTCTCTCCGGACTGACAAACTGGCAAGTCCTGCAAAGAATATCAACAAACCGGCGACCCCAGTACGAGCTGCTCCAGAGAAGGATGATGATGTTCTGATTACTGGCGTTGGCTATACGGATCTAGGAAATCCTGTCGCTTTGTTGAAGCATACCGCCAAGGAGGAATTTTCTGCAATTGGCAAAGGCAAATGGAATGCCGATCTATCCACCTACACCCATTTGAACGCTCAAGACCTTCATTCCGGCTATCTGAACCGTCTGTTCACCAGCCGTGACTATGAAGCCCGTCTGGTCAATATGATGAAGGAAAAATATGAGGTAACTTTATGCATGCTTCTCTTTCTGTATTATCTTTTCAGCTTTGTCAACTGTAGTAGCCCCCAAGTGACGGTTTAAGATAGTAACTTAAACCGGGACTTTAATAGCAATCTCAAGCTTGCAACAATGCATCTTAAATTCACCGATGTAGCCTCCAAGGGCCGGTTTAACTGTATAGAGATGAAGCAGGACTTTGTAGAAGAAGTCCCTTTTTAGCAAGTTACGAGCAAATACACATTAGCCCCCAAGTGCCAAGCTTAATACTTGTATTGTTCTTTGGGGCTTCGAAAAAAATTTCTAACAGAGCAAATATGCATTAGCCCCCAAGTGCCAAGGGCATAACTTGTTATGGGCTTGGTACTTCAAATGTTTACTGTTACCTGACCAGATGACTGTCTCTTTGTAGGCTGAGCTAAGCAAAAAAGAGAACAAACCGCTGATCTTCAGGAAATCCTTAAATTGCAACAAGATGAAACATCCAAGGCGAAGGCGGAGTTGACTAGCGCTCTAGGCGCGATGGAGAAACTGAAAGAAGGCTTCAACAAAGAACAGTCGGATTGGGAAAGTGAAAATTCCGATTTGATCAAAAGGGCTGAGAAAGCAGAAGCTGCTCTTAAACCGGTGGTTGATGAACTGACCAGCATAAAGCGGCAGGTTCATGCCATGACCGCAGCCGTGTTTGGTAAGCATCCATAACTCCCAATTTGACCATACTCTTTCATGTATCTGCCGGTTTACTAACCCTTGCAATGATATAGGAACTCGTATTGGCCACTTGGGATCTGACGTGCAGAAGAAGTTAAAAGCAGCCTATACTCTGATAGAGCAGCTTTATACCTGCGCGCAACGGATCATATATATTGCTTCTCACAACAATCCTCCTCCCACCTTGATTAGAGATACCTTTGAACGGTTATCCATGCTACCTGCCCGGGTTGACGAACTGAAAAAGTCTGCTGCTAGGACGGGCGCTTTGGCTGCACTGACCCGGGCAAAGGCATAGGTACCTGACTTTGACCCAATTGAAGCGGCCCAAGGTTATCCCAGTTTGAAGGAAGACGGGACGAAATTCGGCGAAGATGATCTCCGGATCATAAACCGGGAGGTACGCCCATTAGCTTGTCAACTAGTTGAAGAAGCAAACTTGTCATACTATCAAGCAAACTATGATGACAAGAACAAGCGGGTTGCTGCACCAATCCCCGAAGCTCAGAATCTCACCCCGCCAATCCGTAAGCACACTTATGCCCCTAATATTGAACCGTCGACGCTGATAAGTGATGAAGCTGTATTCCAAGCCCTAACTGGGATCGACTGGGCAACTGTTGATTTCCAGCCACTTGGTAGAGAAGAAGAAGCTGAACCGACGCGAGATGACCCGCGACCGTGAGGCCAAGCTGGTGACCAATCATGAACCGGAGGCCGGTTTAGTCTTCTACATGTTGCGACATGTATTTTGAGAAAACAACGATCCTGTTGGGCACTGGAAAGCCTTGTAATAGGCTTAGTTAAAATATTTATTCTGATATGCCTTCGCGCATATTTATCTGCAATTGACACCGGCTTGATTCATCATACATAAGATATGATCTACATATTCATTTATCCAAGCTGTTTCTGCAGACAAGAAGCTTAAAGCGCCCTGGCGGTTTACCGCCGGGCGGGTCATGATACCCATATATATATAACCGAAGATGAGAACTTAGGTTGTGACATATAATACATAATGGAAATATATAATACCTGCAATCTTTTTATGCATGATGTTGGCTGACCAATCTTGTAGCGGGGCTTATAACCCAAATCTTTTTAGGAGAAAACTGCTCCTGTTGATATAAGGCCAGTTTATAATGTAAACCGTTCCGGGTTATGATAGACACCGGTTATTCTATAATAAAATATTAATTGAAAATCAGACCGGGCAAATAGTCTCCGGACAATGATTTGATCATATACCGTCAATTTCTAATCGACAGTCGGACCGGGTTGTTTAACGCCGGTCTAAAAAGCAACAAAAAATACTTATCAAAAAGAGAACAGAACCCAAACAAAGGCAAATAAAAACCAATGTAGGTGAGGCTTTGAGCCGATCAAGAGGCGTAACCATGGCTTGGACATGACAAAGCCCCCAAGAAGGCATTGCTATGGCCGGGTTTGATCAGGCCCCCAAATGATGCTATGGCATTACGCCGATCAAAAGGTGTAGCTATGGTTCGGGTTCGACCAAGCCCCCAAGTGATGCTGTGGCATTGCGCCGATCAAGAGGTGTAGCTATGGTTCGTATACGACCAAGCCCCCAAGTGATGCTGTGGCATTACGCCTATCAAAAGGTGTAGCTATGGTTCGGATACGACCAAGCCCCCAAGTGATATAATATAAAGCCTTTCAGAGGCTAAAACCAAGGGGTAAACGGCCGCCGCTTTGGCAACATAAGCTCCATGTAACCACCCATGATGTAAGAAAACAACAGATACCCCGCTTTAGCTGAGGTTCCGGTTTATTATATTGATCATAATATATACATAGGCATAATATGTACATAAGCAGAGCCTATAGCTCATGTATAGTAAGGCCGAAGATGAGCAATATTCCACGGCCGGCTGGTCTCCTCCTCCGATTTACGTGAGTCTTTGCGCTCTCGAACATCGATTAGGTAGTATGACCCGTTGTGTAGATTCTTGCTGACCACAAAAGGTCCTTCCCAAGGTGGGGATAACTTGTGCATATCCGTCTGATCCTGGATGACCCGAAGCACCAAATCTCCTTCTTGAAAGGTTCTGGTTCTAACCCGGCGGCTATGATAGCGACGTAGATCTTGCTGATAAATCGCCGAACGGGCGGCCGCTTTGTCGCGTTCCTCATCTAACAGGTCGAGAGCTTCTTGCCGTGCCTTCTCGTTGTCAGCTTCAACATATGCCGCTACACGAGGTGAGTCATGACGGATGTCACTAGGAAGAACCGCCTCCGCTCCATAAACCATGAAGAACAGCGAGTATCCTGTCGATCTGTTGGGTGTGGTGTTGATGCTCCATAACATTGATGGTAGCTCCTCAACCCAACAACTCGGCGTCCGCTGCAAAGGAACCATAAGCCAGGGTTTGATGCATCTAAAAAATTCTTGATTGGCCCTCTACGCTTGACCATTGGACTGTGGGTGAGCCACTGATGATACATCAAGCCGTATGTGCTCACGTTGACAGAACTCCTTCATGGCACCCTTTGACAGATTGGTACCATATGTGGAAAGCCAAACCAGAAAATCACCATTTTGATGAATTGAACCGCTGTGGCCACGTCACACTTGCTAACTGGATTTGCCTCTACCCACTTTGTGAACTTGTCAACAGCCACCAAAAGGTGGGTCTTCTTGTCTTTGGAGCTCTTGAAAGGCCCAACCATATCCAGCCCCCAGGTCGCAAACGGCCAAGTAATTGGAATCAACCTCAACTCTTGAGCCGATACATGAGCCCCCAGGTCGCAAACGGCCAAGTTATAATGGTTTAGCTTGCGTGCCAACATGCTATTAGAATGATTATGATGTGGTATGATGGGATGGTATCCTCCTTTGAATGAATTGAGTGACTCGACTTGGCACATGTTCACACATGTAGTTGAATCAAATCAACATAGCCTTCATGATATTTATGTTCATGGTAGATTATATCTTACTCATGCTTGTTCTCTGTGTGAATTAATTTTAATGCATGTTTACGACTGTTGTCGCTCTCTCTCGCTTGGTCGCTTCCCGGTCTTTTGCTAGCCTTCACCAGCTAAGCGGGAATACTGCTTGTGCATCCAAACTCCTTAAACCCCAAAGTTGTTCCATATGAGTCCACTATACCTTCCTATATGCGGTATCTACCTGCCGTTCCAAGTAAATTTGTATGTGCCAAACTCCAAACCTTCAAATGAAATTCTGTTTGCTCGAGCAGCTCATGTACAACTAGGGCTGCCTATATCTTCCATGCTAGGTGGGTTCTTCTCAAGAGGAGTGGACTCCGCTCCTCATTCACGAGAAAGGGCCGGTAACCGGGATGCCCAGTTCCATGATCCAAAAATATCAAAGAAAATCAAAATAATTAAACAAAACTCCCTGTGGTTGTTGTATGTTGGAGGCACTCGTTGTTTCGAGAAAGCCATGGATTGATGCTTGTTGGTGGTTGGGGGAGTATAAACCTTTACCATTCTGTTTGGGAACTGCCTATAATGCATGTAGTATGGAAGATACAGCCATCTCATAGTTGTTGCGTTGATAGCGAAAGTATGATGCTCAAAATGTTATTCAATCTCTATTTTAAAATAGAGCTCTGGCACCTCTACAAATCCCTGCTTCCCTCTGCGAAGGGCCTATCTGTTTAATTTTATGTTGAGTCATCACCCTTCTTATTAAAAAGCACCCGCTGGAGAGCACACTGTCATTTGCATTCATTTTTATTGGTTTATACTGGGTATGACTTGACTAGATCTCTTTTACCATGAATTACAATGTTTAGTCAGTCCTTGATCTTTAAAGGTGCTCTGCATTTATGTTTTGCGGTCTCAGAAAGGGCTAGCGAGATACCATTCTGTTATATCATGTTATGATTATTTTGAGAAAGTGTTGTCATCCGAGTTTTATTACTATGGCTCGCTAGCTGATTATGTTATTGATATGAGTAATTGTGAGACCTATGTGTTATTGTGAGTATGGTAAGTTCATAATATTTCCTGAAACTTGAATGCTGGCTTTTCATGTTTACAACAACAAGAGCAAACAGAGTTTGTAAAAGTTTTTCTTTATCACTTTCAGTTTATCAACTGAATTGCTTGAGGACAAGCAAAGGCTTAAGCTTGGGGGAGTTGATACGTCTCCAATGTAGCTACTTTTCCTAACACTTTTGCCCTTGTTTTGGACTCTAACTTGCATGATTTGAACGAAACTAACCCGGACTGACGCTATTTTCAGCAGAACTACCATGATGTTGTTTTATGTGTAGAAAAGAAACGTTCTCGGAATGTCCTGGAAATCCATGGAGGCACTTTTTGGGATTTATAAGAATTATTGGGCGAAAGAAATACACCAGGGGGCCCAAGGCCTGTCCACGAGACAGGGGGCGCGCCCCCTATCTCGTGGGCCCCCTGGACCTCCTCCGACCTCAACTCCAACTCCATATATTCTGTCTCGGGGAGAAAAAAATCAGGGAGAAAGTTTCATCGCGTTTCACGACACGGAGCCGCCGCCAAGCCCTAATCTCTCTCGGGAGGGCTGATCTGGAGTCCATTCGGGGCTCCGGGGAGGGGGATTCGTCGCCGTCGTCATCATCAACCATCCTCCATCACCAATTTCATGATGCTCACCGCCGTGCGTGAGTAATCCATCGTAGGCTTGCTGGACGGTGATGGGTTGGATGAGATTTACCATGTAATCAAGTTAGTTTTGTTAGGGTTTGATCCCTTGTATCCACTATGTTCTGAGATTGATGTTGCTATGACTTTGCTATGCTTAATGCTTGTCACTAGGGCCTGAGTGCCATGATTTCAGATCTGAACCTATTATGTTTTCATGAATATATGTGTGTTCTTGATCCTATCTTGCAAGTCTATAGTCACCTATTATGTGTTATGATCCGACAACCCCGAAGTGACAATAATCGGGATACTTCTCGGTGATGACCGTAGTTTGAGGAGTTCATGTATTCATTATGTGCTAATGCTTTGTTCCGGTTCTGTATTAAAAAGAGGCCTTAATATCCCTTAGTTTCCGCTAGGACCCCGCTGCCACGGGAGGGTAGGACAAAATATGTCATACAAGTTCTTTTCCATATGCACGTATGACTATTTACGGAATACATGCCTACATTACATTGATGAACTGGGGCTAGTTCTATATCACCCTATGTTATAACTATTGCATGAGGAATCGCATCCGGCATAATTATCCATCAGTGATCCATTGCCTATGAGCTTTTCACATATTGTTCTTCACTTATTTACTTCTCCGTTGCTACTGTTACAACTACTACAAAAACCCAAAAACATTTATCTTTACTTTTGCTACCGTTACCTTTATTATCATACCACTTTTGCTACTAAACACTTTGCTGCAGATACTAAGTTATCCAGGTGTGGTTGAATTGACAACTCAACTGCTAATACTCAAGAATATTCTTTGGCTCCCCTTGTGTCGAATCAATAAATTTGGGTTGAATTCTCTACCCTCGAAAGCTGTTGCGATCCCCTATACTTGTGGGTTATCAAGACCAATTTCGGGCGCCATTGCACGGGAGCATAGCTCTATTCTCGAGTCACTTGGGATTTATATCTGTTGATCACTATGAAGAACTTGAAAGACGCTAAGACCAAGATTTTGCCCTCAACTACGAGGGGAGGTAAGGAACTGCCATCTAGCTCTGCACTAGATTCTCCTTCCGTTATTAGTAAGCTTGCGACACCTAAACCTGCTTCTGCTATGAATTCTGATATGTCGCATGGTATTGATGATGCCACTTCTGCTATGCATGATGAAACCACTTCTGTGCTTGATACTACTTTGCCATTAGGTGAATTTATTGATGAACAACTTGATAGGTTAGGGGTAATGAAAATATTGAAGAACCTATTATTGATGATAGTGATGATGAAGGTTCCCCCAATGATTATGTTTTACCTGTTGTTCCTAAGGGTTATGTTATGAATGAAAAATCTGCTCTTGAAATCCTTGCTTGCAATGATAGAAATGATCTTGAGAAATTATTAGCTAAATGGAAGCAGCAGTCTCTTAATGCTAGAATGAAACTCGGTCCTGCTTTTGCTACTTCACCTATCTGTGTTACTAATAAGGATTATGAATTCTCTGTTGATCCTGATATTATTACTTTAGTTGAATCTGATCCTTTTTATGGTCTTGAATCTGAAACTGTTGTGGCACATCTTACCAAGTTGAATGATATAGCCACCCTATTTACTAATAATGAGAAGTCTCGCTATTTATATATCCTTAAGATATTTCCGTTTTCATTAAAGGGTGATGCTAAGACTTGGTATAATTCTCTTGCTCCTGGTTGTGTGTGTAGTCCCCAGGATATGATTTATTACTTCTCGCTAAATATTTCCCTGCTCATAAGAAACAAGCTGCCTTATGGAAATATATAATTATGTGCAAATCAAAGAAGAGAGTCTCCCACAAGCTTGGGGGAGGCTTCTCCGATTACTTAATGCTTTGCCCGATCATCCTCTTAAGAAAAATGAAATACTTGATATCTTTTATAATGGACTAACCGATGCTTCCAAGGACTACTTGGATAGTTGTGCTGGTTGTGTTTTCAGGAAAGAACAATGATTTAAGCTGAAATATTATTGAATAATATGTTGACTAATGAAAATAATTGGACTCTTCCCGAGCCAGTTCCTGAAGTAATTCCTAAACCAATTGAGCCAACTCCTGAGCCTATTCCTAAACCCACTCCAAAGAAGAGAGGTGTTTTATTTCTCAGTCCTGAAGATATGCAAGAGGCAAAGAAATCAATGAAAGAAAAAGGTATTAAAGCTGAAGATGTTAAGAATTTACCACCTATTGAAGAAATACATGGTCTTAATATACCGCCTGAAGAACTACATTGTCTTGATAACCCGACACAGGTAGTAAAGGTAAATTCTCTCTATAGACATGATAAAGTTGAAATACCCTCTACTAAATTTCATAGCCCATGCTTAGATGAATTTGATGACTTTATGGCTAGGCAAGAAAGTTTAATGCTTATGTTGGTAGAGAGTTAAAGAATAATGCTTTCGAGATAGGACGCGTAGGTAATAATCTGGCTAGAGTTAAAGATGAACTTCACCGCGTTAGCAAATATGCTTCTATGGTTGCTACTGAGGCTGAGCAAGTACTTAAAGCTCAAAATGATTTGCTTGATGAATTGAATAATAAAAATGACTTTGTTGTTAGAGTGGCTACTAGAACTGGTAGAATGACTCAGGAACCTTTGTATCCTGAAGGCCACCGTAAGAGAATCGAGCAAGATTCTCAGAGAAATAATTTAGAGGCACCTAGTTCTTCTAAAAAGAAGAAGAAAAACGATATAACTTTGCATGCTTCTAGTGAACTTGTCGTAGACACACCTGAGAATCCCAATAATATTTCTATTTCTGATGCTGAAACTCAATCAGGTGATGAACATGAACCTAGTGATAATGTTAATGATAATGCTCAACCTAGCAAAGACAATGATGTAGAGATTGAACCTGCTGTTGATCTTGATAACCCACAATCAAAGAATCAACGTTATGATAAGAGAGATTTTGTTGCTAGGAAGCACGGTAAAGAAAGAGAACCATGGGTTCAGAAACCCATGCCCTTTCCGCCTAAACCATCCAAGTCAAAGGATGATGAGGATTTCGAGCGCTTTGCTGAAATGATTAGACCTATTTTCTTACGTATGCGCTTAACTGATATGCTTAAAGTAAATCCTTATGCTAAGTATATGAAGGATATCATCACAAATAAAAGAAAGATACCGTAAGCTGAAATTTCCACCATGCTTGCTAATTACACTTTTAAAGGTGGAATTCCAAAGAAACTTTGAGATCCTGTTCCAACTATACCTTGCTCTATTAAAAGAAATTATGTTAGAACTGCTTTATGTGATCTTGGAGCCGGTGTTAGTGTTATGCCTCTCTCTTTATATCGTAGACTTGAATTGAATAAGTTGACACCTACTGAAATATCTTTGCAAATGGCTGATAAATCAACTGCTATACATTGCCGGTATTTGTGAGGATGTGCCTGTTGTGGTTGCAAATGTCACTATCTTAACGGACTTTGTTATTCTTGATATTCCGAGGACGATAGTATGTCTATTATCCTTGGTAGACCTTTTCTTAATACTGCAGGGGCTGTTATTGATTGCAACAAAGGCAATGTCACTTTCCATGTTAATGGTAATGAGCATACAGTACATTTTCCGAGGAAACAAGCTCAAGTTCATAGCATCAATTTTATTGAAAATGTTCCAACTATCATTTTAGGAGGTTTTGAATTTCCTCTCCCTACTGTGAAGAAAAAGTATGATATTTTTATTGTTGGGGATTTTCATATCCCCGTTGAGATAACTTAGTGTTATTCGAAATTTCCCCGGTTCCGTGTTATTCGGAATGAGTTCGTTAACAAGACTTGATCAACCTTGTTAGTGGGTTCATTTTGATGATCACGAGATGGACGAAGCTAGAAGGCACAACCTTCTGTACCCTCTTTTTACTTTCTGTTATTTAGAATAAATAAAGCAAAAATAGTATTATCCCTCTTTTTTCTAAATTATCCGTGCATTAAAAAATAGTCCGAAAATAAAAGTGCTCCGAATGCCCTGCAAATCTAGTATGATTTTTTCTGGAATATTTGAGGATTTTAGGCACTGAAAACACTGCAGGAGGGCCAAGCACTAGGCCACGAGAGAGGAGGGCCCCCCCTGTAGGGTGTGCCCCTTATCTCTTGGGCCCCTGGTGGCCCCCCTCCACTTATGCTAGCACCCACACACTTCATCTTCCACCAAAAAAATCCCCATCCAGCTCAAGCACGAGTTCTAGCTCATTTTGCTGCGATTTTCGATCTCCTTGCTCAAAGCTCCATTCACAAAACTGCTTTGCGAGATTGTTGCTTGGTATGTGACTCCTCCATTGGTCCAATTAGTTTTTGTTCTAATGCTTTATTCATTGCAAATTTTTGCTGCATAGGTGACCATGTTCTTGAGCTTGCAGGTTAAATTTTTGAGGTCCCAAGCAATTCCAATGCAAGATATAGGCTTTAGGCACCATGAGGAGGAGGAGACAAAATTACCTCCACACATTTTAGATTACAAGAGCATGGTAGCACACAAATTTATTATTGACAACGAATAGAAGATGCTCTTGTATAACCTTAGATTTAATAAGAAACACAATGAGACTATTATTTTGCCTACGCCTCTGTTGTTTGATTTGACTGCAGATAATTTTCTTGTTACACCGAAAGCGGTGTACAATCACCGAGCTCAAGCTTTTACTCAAGAACCTGAACCTGAGCCGGAACCTGAACTGGACCCTTATCGTGCATCATCTGTCCAGTGGGATCCGGAGATGACCAGCCGATGGTATCTCGACTACACCTCCCACTACACCGGGGAGAGTAGCGGCGGTCCTTGGTACTAGACCAACTTAGGCCAAAAGCCTAAGCTTGGGGGAGTACGTATTTCTCACCGACTTTACATTCAAATTCACACACTAGTCGTCGGTGCTCATACTCTTTCATTGTATTATCCATGCTAGTTTAAATTTCTTTTTCTAGTTTTCTTCTTGTGTGTTTGTTAAACCTTAAGAAAAACCAAAAAAAATAGTTAGTTTAATTTCCATGCTTGTAGTAGAAATTAAAATGAAAACCCAAAAAGATTTCTAGTTCTTCTTTTTACTTGTTGGGAGCTTTCCCGTGTAAATAGTTTTCTTTTCTTTTCTTTCTTTTGGGGGTCGAGAAGACCATATTGAAAAATGCTTAGTGGCTCTTATATGCATGATTGTTTATTTAATTTAGAGCCCATATTTACTTGTCTTTTCTCTTGAGTTGAATGCTTGCAGATTCCAGCTTAGTCCAATGCATGTGCACTCTTAGTATTATACACATCGTTCGGTCGTGCGAGTGAAAGGCAATAATGACGATATATGATGGACTTATTGGGATGAGAAAAGCTGGTATGAACTCGACCTCTTTTGTTTTTTGTAAATATGATGAGTTCATCGTTCCTGAGTCAGCTATTATGAAGTAAACATATTTGCAATGACATTTAGAGATTATAGTTGCTTGTGCCATGCTTGATTAGCTATGAGTTATAATGGTTTACCTTGCGTGCCAACATGCTATTAGAATGATTATGATGTGGTATGATGGGATGGTATCCTCCTTTGAATGAATTGAGTGACTCGACTTGGCACATGTTCACACATGTAGTTGAACCAAATCAACATAGCCTTCATGATATTTATGTTCATGGTAGATTATATCTTACTCATGCTTGTTCTCGGTGTGAATTAATTTTAATGCATGTTTACGACTGTTGTCGCTCTCTCAGTTGGTCGCTTCCTAGTCTTTTGCTAGCCTTCACCTGTACTAAGCGAGAATACTGCTTGTGCGTCCAAACTCCTTAAAGCCCAAAGTTGTTCCATATGAGTCCACTATACCTTCCTATATGCGGCATCTACCTGCCGTTCCAAGTAAATTTGTATGTGCCAAACTCCAAACCTTCAAATGAAATTCTGTTTTGTATGCTCGAGCAGCTCATGTACAACTAGGGCTGCCTATATCTTCCATGCTAGGTGGGTTATTCTCAAGAGGAGTGGACTCCGCTCCTCATTCACGAGAAAGGGCCGGTAACCGGGATGCCCAGTTCCATGATCCAAAAATATCAAAGAAAATCAAAATAATTAAACAAAACTCCCCCAGGGTTGTTGTATGTTGGAGGCACGTGTTGTTTCGAGCAAGCCATGGATTGATGCTTGTTGGTGGTTGGGGGAGTATAAACCTTTACCATTCTGTTTGGGAACTGCCTATAATGCATGTAGTATGGAAGATACAGCCATCTCATAGTTGTTGCGTTTACAACGAAAGTATGCCGCTCAAAATGTTATTCAATCTCTATTTTAAAATCGAGCTCTGGCACCTCTACAAATCCCTGCTTCCCTCTGCGAAGGGCCTATCTATTTACTTTTATGTTTTGTCATCACCCTTCTTATTAAAAAGCACCCGCTGGAGATCACACTGTCATTTGCATTCATTATTATTGGTTTATATTGGGTAAGAATAGATTGGATCTCTTTTACCATGAATTACAAAGTTTAGTCAGTCCGTGATATTTAAAGGTGATCTGCATTTATGTTTTATGTCTCGAGAAAGGGCTAGTGAGATACCATTCTGTTATATCATGTTATGATTATTTTGAGAAAGTGTTGTCATCCGAGTTTTATTATTATGGCTCGCTAGCTGATTATGTTATTGATATGAGTAATTGTGAGACCTATGTGTTATTTTCTGAAACTTGAATGCTGGCTTTTCATGTTTACAACAACAAGAGCAAACAGATTTTGTAAAAGTTTTTCTTTATCACTTTCAGTTTATCAACTGAATTGCTTGAGGACAAGCAAAGGTTTAAGCTTGGGGGAGTTGATACGTCTACAACGTATCTACTTTTCCAAACACTTTTGCCCTTGTTTTGGACTCTAACTTGCATGATTTGAATGAAACTAACCCGTACTGACGCTATTTTCAGCAGAACTACCATGATGTTGTTTTATGTGTAGAAAAGAAAATTTCTCGGAATGTCCTGGAAATCCACGGAGACACTTTTTGGGATTGATAAGAATTACTGGGCGAATGAAATACACCAGGGGGCCCGGGGCCTGTCCACGAGACAGGGGGGCGCCCCCCCCTAGGGCGCGCCCCCCTATCTCGTGGGCCACCTGGACCTCCTCCGAGCTCAACTCCAACTCCATATATTCCGTCTCGGGGAGAAAAAAAATCAGGGAGAAAGTTTCATCGCGTTTCACGACACGAAGCCGCCGCCAAGCCCTAATCTCTCTTAGGAGGGCTGATCTGGAGTCCGTTCGGGGCTCCGAAGAGGGGGATTCGTCGCCGTCATCATCATCAACCATCCTCCATCACCAATTTCATGATGCTCACCACCGTGCGTGAGTAATTCCATCGTAGGCTTGCGGGCGGTGATGGGTTGGATGAGATTTACCATGTAACCAAGTTAGTTTTGTTAGGGTTTGATCCCTAGTATCCACTATGTTCTGAGATTGATGTTGCTATGACTTTTCTATGCTTAATGCTTGTCACTAGGGCCCGAGTGACATGATTTCAGATCTGAACCTATTATGTTTTCATGAATATATGTGTGTTCTTGATCCTATCTTGCAAGTCTATAGTCACCTATTATGTGTTATGATCCGACAACCTGAAGTGACAATAATCAGGATACTTCTCGGTGATGACCGTAGTTTGAGGAGTTCATGTATTCATTATGTGCTAATGCTTTGTTCCGGTTCTCTATTAAAAGGAGGCCTTAATATCCCTTAGTTTCCGCTAGGACCCCGCTGCCACGGGAGGGTAGGACAAAAGATGTCATATAGTTCTTTTCCATAAGCACGTATGACTATTTATAGAATACATGCCTACATTACATTGATGAACTGGAGCTAGTTCTATATCACCCTATGTTATAACTATTGCATGAGGAATCGCATCCGCATAATTATCCATCATCGATCCATTGCCTACGTGCTTTTCACATATTGTTCTTCACTTATTTACTTCTCGTTACTGTTACAACTACTACAAAAACCCAAAAACATTTATCTTTACTTTTGCTACCGTTACCTTTATTATCATACCACTTTTGCTACTAAACACTTTGATGCAGATACTAAGTTATCCAGGTGTGGTTGAATTGACAACTCGACTGCTAACACTCAAGAATGTTCTTTGGCTCCCCTTGTGTCGAATCAATAAATTTGGGTTGAATTCTCTATCCTCGAAAACTGTTGCGATCCCCTATACTTGTGGGTTATCAGGTGACCACAATCTCCTTCGTGGATCTCGCGTAAAATTTCACAGCCTTCTTTAGGAGATACACAGCGTTGAAACGCCCCTGTGACACTACAATGATGCAGCTCTCCATTGATAATAGTCATAGACTTGGACCGCCGGATTATCTGCCTGGCCAATGTCTCATCCTCTGGTAACTCGCCCCGGTTCATATATGCAAGATAAGGAACCGTCCAATCCGGGATAACATGAAGGGCCGCCACCAACTGATCTTCCAAATCAGGAATAGCCAAATCCTCTTCAATAGGGAGCTTGACGGACGGGTTATGCAGAACATCCAAGAAGACATTAGGCGGAACCAGTTTTCGTTGAGAACCTAGGCGGCTTAAAGCGCCCGCCGCTTCGTTCTTCCGTCGGTCCACATGATCCACCTGATTACCTTTAAAGTGACTTGCAACAATGTCCATCTCACGACGATATGCTGCCATGAGTGGGTCCTTGGAATCCCAAGTGTCAGACACCTGTTGGGCCACCAGGTTCGAGTCACCGAAGCACTTAACTCGGCTTAGATTCATCTCCTTAGCCATCCGAAGACCATGGAGTATAGCTTCATACTCAGCTGCATTGTTAGTGCAAGGGAACATTAAACGGAGAACATAACAAAACTTATCACCTAGTGGGGGAAGTTAATACGACTCCAGCCCCGAGCCCTCCAATTGCCTGGACCCATCAAAGTGAATAGTCCAATAAGTGTGATCCGGCTTCTCTTCAGGCGCTTGTAGTTCTGTCCAGTCGTTGATGAAATCCACAAGTGCTTGAGATTTTATTGCCGTTCGGGGTATATACTTCAACTCGTGATGCCCGAGCTCTATGGCCCACTTGGCAATCCGGCCAGTTGCTTCCCTGTTCTGGATTATATCTCCCAAAGGAGCAGAGCCGACCACTGTGATGGGATGACCTTGGAAATACCGCTTGAGCTTCCGGCTTGCCATGAAAACCCCATATACCAGCTTCTGCCAGTGTGGGTACCTCAGCTTGGACTCAATAAGCACCTCACTGATATAATAAACCGGACGCTGAACCGGATACTCCTTTCTTGCCTCCTTGCGCTCCACCACAATAGCCACACTGACAGCCCGAGCATTAGCTCCTGCCACATATAGCAACAATCGCTCCTTGTCAACTGGGGCAGCAAGAACCGGCGGATTAGCTAGCTGCCGCTTTAAATCCTCAAACGCTTCATTCGCGGTGTCACTCCGGACGAAGTTATCCGTATTCTTCAGCATCTGATACAAAGGAATGGCCTTCTCGCCAAGGCGGCTGCTAAACCGGCTCAACGCGGCAATTCGGCCTGCCAAGCGTTGAACGTCATTGATACACTTCGGTTTAGCCAATGAGGTCATGGCCTTTATCTTTTCCGGATTAGCCTCAGTGCCCCTGTTAGACACCAGAAAGCCCAAGAGCTTGCCTGCCGGTACACCAAAAACACACTTAGCCGGATTAAGCATCATCTTGTAAACCCACATGTTATCAAAGGTTTCCTTCAAGTCATCAATCAACGTCTCCTTCTTCCTTGACTTGACCACAATATCATCCACATAGGCATGAACATTACGGCCGATTTGTGTATGAAGACAATTCTGCACACACCGTTGATAAGTCGCCTGGGCACTCTTGAGCCCAAAGGGCATAGATACATAGCAGAAGGCTCCAAAGGGGGTTATAAAGGCCGTCTTCTCCTGGTCCTTAATCGCCATCTTGATCTGATGATAACCGGAATATGCATCCAGAAAGCTCAAACGCTCGCAACCCGCCATAGCATCAATAATTTGATCAATACGGGGAAGGGCAAAAGGATCTGTTGTGCAAGCTTTGTTGAGATCTGTGTAATCCACACACATCTGCCAAGTGTCGTTCTTCTTAAGGACCAGCACCTGATTAGCCAACCACTCAGGATGGAAGACTTCAACGATAAATCCAGCCGCTAAGAGCCTGACCACTTCTTCAATAGCTTTGCGTCTTTCTTCATTGAACCGGCGGAGAAACTGTTTAACCGGTTTATACTTAGGATCAACATTAAGTGTGTGCTCAGCGAGTTCTCTCGGTACACCTGGCATGTCAGAAGGCTTCCACGCAAAGATGTCTCGATTCTCACGGATGAACTTGATGAGCGTGCTTTCCTATTTCGGATCCAAGTTAGCACTGATGCTGAACTGCTTGGACGAATCGCCAGGTACGAAGTCAACAAGCTTAGTCTCATCTGCCAATTTAAACTTCAAGGCCGGATCATGCTCGGTAGTTGGCTTCTTCAACGGAGTCATATCTGCCGGATCAACATTGTCCTTGTAAAATTTCAACTCTTCCGTGGCACAAACCGACTCAGCATAAGCCGTATCACCTTCTTCACACTCCAGAGCGATCTTGCGGCTCCCATGGATGGTTATAGTTCCCTTGTGGACCTGCATCTTGAGCTAAAGATAAACATAGCAAGGCCGTGCCATAAACTTAGCATAAGCCGGCCGTCCAAACAAGGCGTGATACGGACTTCTGATTTTCACCACTTCAAAGGTCAAGGTTTCTGATCTCGAGTCATGCTCGTCCCCAAAAGCCACCTCCAGAGCTATCTTGCCAACAGGATACGCCGATTTACCAGGCACCACACCATGGAACACCGTATGGGACGGTTTAAGATTTTTATCTATTAACCCCATGCGATGGAAAGTTTCATAATACAGGATATTGATACTGCTCCCTCCGTCCATGAGTACCTTTGTGAACTTATAACCTCCTACCTGAGGTGCCACCACCAAAGCCAGATGACCCGAATTGTCAACCCGGGGCGGATGATCTTCTCTGCTCCACACAATCGGCTGCTCCGACCAGCGTAGGTAACGGGGCACTGCAGGTTCAACGGAGTTCACCGCCCTCTTATGAAGCTTTTGGTCACGCTTGTCCAAGCTAGTGGTGAAGACATGATATTGCCCACTATTCAACTGCTTTGGATTGCTCTGGTAACTCGACTGCTGCTGCTGCTGATTATTGTAGCCACCTTGGTTGCCCTGATTACCTTGATTGTTATGTCCGCCCTGATTACCATGGAAGCCTGAACTGGAATTTCCTCCGCCATAACCCGGCCCATGAGACCCGGGGCCTGAGCCGTTACCTGGTCCATGATCATACCGGAAAGCATTAGAATTTTTGAACTCTTGCATGATGTAGCAGTCCTTCCAGAGGTGTGTGGCCGGCATCTCCATTGTCCCATGTTTCGGGCAGGGCTGGTTCAATAGGTAGGACAGGCGGTCCGGGTTAGGGTTAGGTGCTCTACCGCGTTGGGACGGTTTACCCTTGCGTCGTTGGCCCTTATCCTGTGCGCTGACATTGGCCACAAAGTCCATGTTGTGATCCGATTTACGTTTGCCGCCGTTTCCATGACCCGCCGGGCTGTGGTGCTGCCCCTTGGTGTTGCCGTTCTTCTTTCCCTTCCCCGTCTTATCATCATCAGACTCGGGATCCTTGGTACTATCAGATTCAGCATACTTTAATAAGGCGGCCATGAGGGTTCCCATGTCATTGCAATGGTGTTTCATCCGTCCCAACTTCAACTTCAGAGGCTTAAACCGGCAATTGCCTTCCAAAGTTAGAACTGCGGTGTCAGGGTTGATGCGGTCCGATGAATGCAAAATTTCTGAGACCCGGCGCACCCACTGGGTTGTTGATTCTCCTTCCTCCTGTACACAGGCGGCTAACACTACTAGAATCAGCTACTTTGCCATCTGCTAGATCTTTGCCATCAGCCACCGAAAAGCCGACGGCAAAGAAATGGCAGACGACAAAGAAGCTCTTTGCCATGCGCCATTTCTTTGCTGTCCGCCAGCTGACGGCAAAGAATCTTTGTCGTCCGCCAGCTGACGGCAAAGAGGGAGGTGGCCCCACCCACCCCGCTTAAAAAACTTAACGCCCCACCTCTTTGTCGTCCGCTAGAGGACGACAAAGAGCAAAAAAGCGGACGGCAAAGGGGGGCGGACGGCAAAGATTTAACTCATCTAACGGCGGCCGTGCCCCACCCCGCCCATCTCTCTCTGTTTCTCTCCCTCTTCACACGCGCGCCGCCGCCCCCACCACTCTCCGCCGCCCCGTCGCCCCACCACCCGCCGCCCCATACTGGTGCCACCGCCCGCCGCCGCCATCGTCTCGCGCCACCGCCACGCCCCACCGCCCGCTCCCCACCAACCACCCGGCGCCCACTGCCCTCGCCCTGCCGTCTCGGCCGCCACGCCTGCCCCACGGCGCCTCAGCCTGTCTGCCCGCCTGCCCTGCCGCCATCGCCACCCAGCGCGCCGCCTGTGCCCGCCCCCTCCTCCACCGGCCACCTCCTCCACTGCCCCGCCTGTGAGCTCTACCTCCTCTTTTTTCTGTTTTTTTCTGTTTTTTTTAGTTTCAGGTTTATGTTTAGTTTAGATTTAGATTTAGTTTTAGTTTTAGTTTTAGTTTTAGGTTTAGTTTTAGGTTTAGTTTTAGTTTAGTTTTAGGTTTAGATTTAGTTTTTTTCCTTTTTCTGTTTTTTTAGTTTTAGGTTTATGTTTAGTTTAGATTTAGTTTTAGTTTTAGTTTTAGTTTTAGATTTAGGTTTAGTTTTAGGTTTAGGTTTAGGTCTAGGAAAGAAGAAGAAGAAAAAAAGAGGAGAGGAGGAGAAGAAGAAGAGGAAAAAGGAAAGGAAGAATAAGAAGAGGAGGAGGAGAAGAAAAAAGAAGAAGAGGAAGAAGAAGAAGAAGAAGAAAAAAGAGGAGAGGAGGAGAAGAAGAAGAGGAAAAAGGAAAGGAGGAAGAAGAAGAAGAAGAAGAAGAAGGAAAAAAAGGAAGAAAAGAAAGAAGAGGAAGAAGAAGAAAAGGAAAAAAAGAGGAAAAAAAACCCGACCCGACACGGCACCCCGACCCCGACCCCGACACCCCAACCCGGACCCCGACCCCGACCCCGACCCCGACACCCCGACCGCGAGCCTGACCCGATCGACACCCCGGCCGCGAAACCGACACGGCATCCCGACCCCGACCCGGTACCCCGACCTGACACCCCGACCCCGAGACCGACCCCGACCCCGACACCCCGACCCGAGGTGACCCGACACCCGACCCAGGCCGACCTGACCCGACACCCCGACCCGACAACCGACCCCGACCCCGACACCCCGACCCGACCGACACCCCGACCCGACACCCAGGCCCGACCCCGACACCCCCCGACCCGACCCGACCCCGACACCCCAGGCTGACCCGATCGAAACCTCGATCATGCGACACCGACCACGGCACCCGACCGACCGGCACCCGACGACACCCCGACCCGAGACCGACCCGACCCCAACACCCCAGAGCCCGAGGACCCAACACCCGACCAGCGTGACTGACCCGACACCCCGACCCGACAACCGACCACGACCCCGACCGACACCCGACCCCCGACCGAAACAGCACCTCGACCCGACACGGCACCCGACACCGACACGACACGCCGAACCCCGACCCGAAACAGCACCGATCCGACGATATGCTTTGCTCCGGATCCGACGCATAAATTCGTCGGTGCCTATTAGAGTGTAGGTTGCATGGACGTAATAAAATTGACAAAGTAGATCAACCGATGAATATATACATGGTGAATTATATATATAATAGTTGTGTGTCCAAAGGATGATGATGATGATTATAGTGATGATAGTGATGATGATGATTATAGTGAGCCCATCATTGATTATAGTGATGATGATGATTATGCATTTATTGATGATACTGATCGAGATTATTATTAGTGTCAGGTATTCAATTTTTTTATGTTGTACTTGATGATGATACACTTAAGTGATATACATATTATTATTAATGTTGGTACTTTTTTATGTTGTACTAATTTCGTTTATTCTTTTTCATGCCAGGTGTTGAAAGATGGTGGGCGCTGGTCGGGAGCGCGCCGAGGCCCCTTCTTCGTCGGCGCGTGTTGCGAGGTCTTCCATTGCACACGCACCTCTCCGCCGAGCGTTGCTGGATAGTATGTCGACACCACCGGGCCCTTCTTCATCGACTGCGGTGCCCAGCAGGGGACGAGGTAAGAAGAGAGGAGGTGGAGCACGTGGTCGCGGGAGAGGAGGTAGGGTGACTCTTACGGCGCCTTCCTCGCCGCCACCCCCAGCTGTTTCACCCGAGCACGTGACTGCTAGGGTGGACTCGTCCGAGGAGGAGGCTACACGGACTCCGGTCCACGGGTCTTCGGCCCACGAGCCTCGGGTCGACGGGCCTTCGGCCCACGAGACCCCGGAGGAGCACACGTCTGGATGGGGTACCTGGTCGGTCACCTGAGGAGCCGAGTGGCCATCTTGATGATGGCGGGAAGCCGAGTGGCCATCTTGATGATGATGACGGGAGTCGGTGATATTGAGGAGGAGGGGGCAACGCGTCTACTGCGTGGTGCTACACGGCTCCCGTCCGTGCGGCGACCATGAGCAGAGGTGGTTGATTTTCCCACGATGGGGAGAGGTAAGTGCATTTAATATTTTTGTACCTTCTGCATTCACGTTTCTTCAAATAACTAATGCGTTGGCCTTGTCATGCTGCAGGGGTTGGGACCACCATGAAAGTGTCCGCCGGCCCAACTCCGTCCTTGGAGGTATGATTCGGTAAAACTTCCCGGGGTTTGTCATGTTGCCTAGTGAGGGTCGGCTTCCAGAGGTTGGATTGAGTTGGGAGCACTACTTGGCTGCCCTGGCCCCGCCGAGTGAGATTATCGACGGTGTCTTCTGCAAGACGAGGGCAGACGTGGTGATCAGAAAGTTCTGGGTAATTTCTCCTTTACACAATTAAAAATATTGAACTAGCTAGTTATTAATTGTACTAATCAATATTGTCTCATTTGATTGCAGACATTCTACAAGTGTGAGGAGGGATACGAGGAGGAGGATGCAGATGTTATCGACAAGGAGTGCAAGCGCCTACTTCAGAACTTACGGCATGAGGTTCGGGTGCAGGCTGTTCGAGACTACTACGCCGGGCGTGGTATCAAGAAGCCCAAGCAGGAGTGCCTCGATAAGTTCTTGAGTAAGGAGCAGTACATGAAGGTAATTCTTAAGGCATTGTACTTACTTCCTTCATTTAGTAATACATAGTCGTAGCGCTCAAGTTTCTATTTGCTAACTTAGGCCCCTCCGAGATGGTGTGCGGATCAGATGGATTGTTGGGAGGTGTTGGTCAATGCGTGGTGCTCAAAACAATGGTGGGCCTCCCACAATGAGGCCAAGGACAAACGTGCCCAAATGGAAGGTGTGCCACACCACCAAGGCAGCTCCAACTTATTTCAAGATGCAGGCGGGAACTGGTATGTGGTTTGCTTCATGATTCATGCAATTCATTCATCATGCTAGCTTTAGCCCTTTAATTACTAATTTCTTTGTTTCTCTCCTTCAGGCACGCTACAATAAGGCGGATAAGGTGCCAGAGGTGTACAACCTATATGCCATGAACCACACTGGATCTTACAAGAAAGTCAAGGCATTCTCTGCGTCTGACCTCGATGATCCAAAGAACTTCACCAACATCTCCGCCCACGAAAAGCTCGTGCAATATAGAGATCAGGGGAAGGCGAGGAAAGGGGAGGACTTTAACCCCAGCCAGGGTCCCTTTGATACAGAGCTGCTGATGATATCTGGTGGCGGGAGGTCCCATGGCTCCATAGCCATGGGAGATGGACTTATCCGTTGTCCTAGCACTCTCCGGAGATCAAAGGCGCGCCAATCGAGCTCCGCTCCTGAGATAAGGCCTCGTGAACTGCCAGTCCAACTCGCCTTCAAGGTTAGTTATAAGTACTCAGCTATCTTTCTCCATTACATTGTGTGCGCTTCCATCAATGATTACAAATGGTCATGTGAGTGGTGTTGCAGGCTGCTATACAGAGTGAGAGAGATAGAACGGAGAAACTTCAAGGAGGCGGCGGAGAGGCAGCGGGAGTTGGAGGAGAGGACGACAAAGATGTTGGAGGAGGAGAGGGCACAGAATGACATGCGTGCAAGGGCCATGTCTGAGCTCCTTGTGGTAAGTTTCTTCTGCAGATTACTTGCTAGTCTTAGCATTTGAGTCTCATTACTAACTAGTATGACTCATTGTGAAAACCAAATGTGCGATGCAGTAAGCGAGAAGTCCGGTCGAGGCCCCTTGATGCCGATGATTGCTCCTGGGACCACGGTGAGTTTAATTAGAATGGATATTACTTGCTAGTCTTAACATTTAAGTGTCATAATGCTAATGAGACATTGGAAATGATCTTTGGTGCAGCTTAACTCCAGAAACGCATCGCACGATCCTTCTCCAGCTACCGGCGCGAGCCAGCCCGCTCGTACACCTCCCTGATCACGGTAAGTTTCTCTAGTGTTTTGCTTAACGAATGCATAAAGACCTAGACTTAGCTTTATTTCCTCCAATATGCTTACCATAATGACCTAGAGTTAGCTTCTTTTCCTCCAAAATGACTTAATATGCTTCTTGACCTCATAAACCATCCATTCTACCTAAGTTAGCTCTAAAACGATATGTACTTAGGTTACTTATGTCAAAAATTGCATAATTAGCTTAGTTAGCTCATAAACAATCCATTTTACCTAAGTTAGCTCTAAAATGACTCACTTTACCTTACTTAGCTTACAAGTGATCCAATTTATCCAAGTTAGCTCTAAAATGACCCATTTCACGTAGATTAGCTCCTAAATGATCCATTTTACCTACGTTAGCTTAAAAATGACCCATTTCACCTAGGTTAGCTCCAAAATGACCCATTTCACCTAGGTTAGCTCCAAAATGACCCATTTCACCTAGATTTGCTCCTAAACAATCCATTTCACCGAAGTTAGCTAAAAACGATCCATTTCACCTAAATTAGCTCTTAAATGATCCATTTCACCTAAGTTAGCTCAAAAACGATCCATTTCACCTTAGTTAGCTCAAAAACATGGCATTTCACCTTAGTTAGGTCATAAACGACCCATTTCAACCAAGTTAGCTCATAAAAGCTCATAAATGATCCATTTCACCTAAGTTAGCTAAAAACGATCCATTTCATCTTAGTTAGCTCAAAAACGTGGCATTTCACCTTAGTTAGGTCATAAACGACTCATTTCAACTAAGTTAGCTCATAAAAGCTCATAAATGATCCATTTCACCTAAGTTAGCTCAAAAACGATCCATTTCACCTTAGTTAGCTCAAAAACGTGGCATTTCACCTTAGTTAGGTCACAAACGACCCATTTCAACTAAGTTAGCTCATAAAAGCTCATAAATGATCCATTTCACCTAAGTTAGCTAAAAAAGATCCATTTCACCTTACTTAGCTCAAAAACATGACATTTCACCTTAGTTAGCTCATAAACGACCCGTTTCAACTAAGTTAGCTCATAAAAGCTCATAAATGATCCATTTCATCTAAGTTAGCTAAAAACGATCCATTTCACCTTACTTAGCTCAAAAACGTGGCATTTCACCTTAGTTAGCTCATAAACGACCCATTTCAACTAAGTTAGCTCATAAAAGCTCATAAATGATCCATTTCACCTAAGTTAGCTAAAAAACGATCCATTTCACCTTACTTAGCTCAAAAACGTGGCATTTCACCTTAGTTAGCTCATAAACGGCCCGTTTCAACTAAGTTAGCTCATAAAAGCTCATAAATGATCCATTTCACCTAAGTTAGCTAAAAAGCGATCCATTTCACCTTACTTAGCTCAAAAGCGATGCCCTTCACCTTAGTTAGCTCATAAACGACCCATTTCAACTAAGTTAGCTCATAAATGATCCATTTCAACTAAGTTAGCTCATAAACAACCCATTTCAACTTAGTTAGCTCATATATGATCCATTTCACCTAAGTTAGCTCATAAATGAAATATACTTCTTGTTCTAGTCTTCTTCTTGTTCTAGTCACCTATTTCTAACTTTCTTATTTACCACTTTGCAGATTTCATTCACTTCATAGAAGCTAGCTTGCTATGATGGAGTGCTTGCTTTTCCTTTGATGAAACTTTGCATTGTATCTAGCTTGCTATGATGGAACTTGCTATCTTGATGAAACTTTACTAATATGTATATGGATGGAACAATGTGTATGGATGGAACTTGCTTATGTATGAACAATGTGTATGGATGAAACTGATGTGATATGTGATATGAAACTTATGTGCTCGATATGTGATATGGAAATATATCTATATATGTCATATATATATTTGCTGTGAAAATTGTTGGATTAAAAAAAACAGAAAAAAGAGACAATATAGGCTCTTTGCCGTCTGCCACCGACGGCAAAGGAATCTTTGCCATCAGCAGTGGACGGCAAAGAGGCCATGTGGCAAGCAACTGTGCTTCCTGGGAGGTTGACCAATGTGGTCAGTTTGCCTCTGATGGTCGACGGCAAAGGCTTTTGCCGTCTGCAATGGACGGCAAAGGCCTGCCGTTAACCACCTAACGGAGTAACAGCGCATTTATTGTTGTCTGCCTTCTTTGCCGTCCGCTGCTGATGGCAAAGGACCTTTTGCCGTCAGCTGCCCGAAGCAGACGGCAACATAGCTCTTAGTCGTCCCCTACTTTGCCGTCCCCTTTTGATGTCCGCGGCAGACAGCAAAGGTCTTTGCCGTCCGCCATCCATGCCTTTGCCGTCCGCCGTGGCTGATGGCAAAGTAGCTGATTCCTGTAGTGTAAGTCCACAATCAACATGGGCTGCTTGCATGTATCCTTAAAATTCTAGATAAACCGGGCTCTCAACTCGGCCCATGAGCTGATAGAGTTAGCTGGTAGACTCTTTAACCAAGTACGAGCCGTCCCTTCTACCATCATGGTGAAATACTTCGCACAAGCTGCATCATCCACATCTAGCATCTCCATGGCCATCTCATAGCTTTCAACCCATGTCTCTGGAGGTAAATCGGCGGTGTAATTTGGCACCTTGCACGGGCCCTTGAAATCCTTGGGCAAGCGTACATTGCGTAATGCTGGGACGAGACAAGGCACCCCCAAAGAGCTAGAGGTAACTCCTGGTTCTATCAATGTGGTTGGACGAACCGGAGTAAGCTGACGGGCTTCATGCTGCGCTGCTAACCCGGCCTCCCTTCGTGCTCGAGCCCGGTCCACCACCTCCTGAGCATCACCAGCGCCCCCTGCCGGGTTGTGGCCATGGGGCGGTTTGCGGCTCCGCGCATTGCTTCACACGGCCGGTTCATCCATACGCCTGCTGAAACTCCGGCTTGGACGGGGGGTGGAATGAATCCGGTCACGACTATATGAATAAGCCTCCTGTTGGACCAAGGCTGTCCGAAGAAGCTCTTTAACCCAACGCGTCTCGACCGCCGCCGGAGAATCGCCTTCAATTGGGATAGCCTCCAGCCGTGAAGCGGCAGCAACAAGATTGTCCATCGGAGTAGAGTAATGACCCGGTGGCGTTGGGACAGGCTGCGTCACAATGTTGTTCTGACGAGGCGGATCCGTCAAAACGGGCTGAACCGGCGCCCCCGCTCCAGCAGGTTACTAGTCCCCGCACCTGGGGTGTTAAAGAGGTTCCTAGAATCATAAACCGGAGGCAGGCGAGACTCTCTTTTGGACTTCGTGCGATGCATTCTGATCCAGCATAAGCCAATAAGCCTGCGCATCCAAAGTGGCCGCTCGCAGCCATCACAACATCCTCGGTACGCCAAATCGGCCTTGGCCTGAGTAATCTGATCCCTTACTTTCGTGATTTCCGCATTGTTCGCATCCTGATCCGTCGGGTTAACTTCCGCCATCAGCGTTGCCAACGCATCAAATAGATCAGATAAAACCTGAGCCGGCGGCCGCACAGGCCTCCTCGCTTCTGCCGTCATTGCTACCGATCTGGAGATCATTGCTGCTGCGGTCGAAGAGTGGAGCGCCAGCTGTGTTCCGACCATGAAGATTCCAACCCGGTTTGGCAGATCAGAGGGGTCCGGAATACTGTCGCCATCGGAACAGCCTCCAATCCGATCATCTTGTAGCTGATACAACGACTCGGTCTCTCCGGACGATGACTCGTCGCCGGAATAAAAGACGTTCTCACCACCAAATTCCGATCTGTCCTCGTATTCCCCTCCATGGATGACTCGCACGAATGCACGCTTCATGGCAGGCTTGACCCGGGCAGATCGCGCACGCTGAGCCGTTTCGACGAGGTCGGTGCAGATGTCCGGCTCAGAGCCCAGTTCACCGATCTTGCCAATGAAAACGTGTATGCCACCAAAGGGGACCCGGTACCCATACTCGATTGAGCCGGCCTCGGGGCCCCACCCTGCATCATCGATGTAGAGCTTGCCGCGATGACTTTTGGTCATCCGGCCCACAGCATAACCCTTGAGTCCTTCAAAGATGCCCTCCAAGAACTTGAAACCATCGTGCGATAGCCCCACGGTGGGCGCCAACTGTCATGGTTTTGTCACGACAGATGTCCTCATGAAAGGACTTAGTCGTGGAGCCATCTCCACGGGTTAGCTTAAAGGGGTTAAAGCGGACAAGGGACGCAAGAGAGTTTTATACTAGTTCAGCCCCTTATGATGAAGGTAAAAGCCTACGTCTAGTTGTGATGGAAATGATGGGGTTTAGATGACCAGGGAGCGAATACGCTTTGCCTGAGTCTCGAGTTGTTGTCTGTCTTTCTGAACCGCCGCCGGGTCGTCCCCTTATATACATGGGTTGACGCCCGTCGGTTTCTGAAGTCCCGAGACCGGCTCATAAACGTGTCCGCTCGGTCTCCGCTCTTTCTACCTTACAATGCAAGTTACATATCAATGCCGGTTTATAGCCACGGGCCTTAAACGGTTACGGCTATGGGCCTCTACTCAGCGTTACCGTCTGTCTTCATGGGCTTCAAGTTAATCCGGCCTCTCCTGGCCGGTTTACGCCCAGTAGTAATATCCCCAACAGTGCACGACACCGGAAATGAAATCTATTACTGGTCCAGCTTCGGCCGTTTTAACTGATTTGGCCTCTATCCACTTAGTGAATTTATCTACCATGACCAACAGGTATTTTTTTTCTTATGGCTCCCCCTTTAAGGGGTCCGACCATGTCAAGCCCCCAGACCGCGAAAGGCCAAGTAATGGGGATTGTTTGTAGGACGGTAGGCAACATATGGCTTTGATTGGCGAAAAGCTGGCATCCTACACAACGTTGGACGAGGTCTTGTGCATCTGCTCGGGCCGTAGGCCAGAAAAAAACCGGTACGGAAGGCCTTACTTACAAGGGCCCGAGCTACGGCATGATGGCCGCCAAGACCAGCATGGATTTCAGCCAAGAGCTGCCGCCCCTCTTCTTCGGATATACATCTTTGAAGGACTCTGTTTTCTTGTAGAGCTCTTATTCATGAACATTGTAGGCTTTAGAGCGTCGAACGATGCAACGGGCCTCATTCTGGTCCTCAGGGAGCTCTCGCCTATTAAGGCAGGCTAGGAAGGGTTCGGTCCATGGGGCGATTAGTCCCATGATTATATGGGCCGATGGTGTTATTTCGGTGGTCGAGCCCCTGATGATATCGGAATTGTGTTCGGAATATGGGGGTATGATCTGCTCCGGACTGGTGTTGTTGCTCTCATCCTGCCATACCACAGCTGGCTTCAAGAGCATCTCCACAAAGGTATTGGGTGGGACGGGGTCGCGCTTAGCGCCCATGCAAGCAAGGATGTCCGCTGCGTGATTACTCTCTCGGGCCACGTGATGAAACTCGAGCCCCTCGAACCGGGCTGATATTTGAAGTACGGCATTGCGGTAAGCCACCATCTTCGGATCTTTGGCATCAAATTCTTCGTTTATTTGGGAGATTGCAAGGTTTGAATCCCCGCGCACCTCGAGGCGTTGTATGCCCATAGAGACGACCATCCGAAGACCATGCTATAGTGCCTCACATTCGGATGCGTTATTAGAGTCTGTATACAGTATTTGGGGCATGTAATGGACTGTGTCTCCTGTGGGGGATGTCAGAACGACACCAGCCCCAAGTCCGACTAGCATTTTAGAGCCGTTGAAGTGCATTACCTAGTTGGAATACGTGCCTCTTTAGGGAGTTCGGCCTCTGTCCATTTGGCGACGAAGTCAGCCAACACCTGAGATTTAATGGCTCGGCCTGGCTTATATGTTATTTCAAATGGTAAGAGCTCAATGGCCCATTTGGCAATCCGCCGTGGCGTTCCGGTTGTTTATGATATCATTAAGTGGTACTTCGGAAGCCACCGTGATCGAACACTCTTGAAAGTAGTGCCGCAGCTTCCGAGATGCCATCAAGACCGCGTACGCTTTCTTTTGATAATGTGGGTATCGGGATTTGCATGGTGTGAGGACCGTCGATACGTAGTATACTGGTTTTTTAAGTGGGAATTTATGTCCCTCTTCCTCTCGGTCGACAACGAGCACCGCACTCACTACCTGGTGCGTTGCAGATATGTATAGGAACATGGGTTCGCTGACGTTTGGAGCGTCCAGGATTGGATTGCTTGCTAACAAAGTTTTTATTTCTTCCAGTCCGGCTATTGCGGCATCTGTCCACGCAAAGTGGTCGGTGCATCGGAGCAGGCGATACAATGGCAGTGCCTTTTCTCCTAATCTATAGATAAAGCTGTTGGGGAACATAGTAATTTCAAAAAAATTCCTACACAGACGTAAGATCATGGTGATGCATAGAAACGAGAGGGGAGAGTGTGTCCACGTAACCTCGTAGACCGAAAGCTGAAGCGTTAGCACAATGCGGTTGATGTAGTCGTACGTCTTCATGATCCGACCGATCAAGTACCGAACGCATGGCACCTCCGAGTTCAGCACACGTTCAGCCCGATGACGTCCCTCGAACTCCGATCCAAATTGAAAGTGTTGAGGGAGAGTTTCTTCAGCACGACGGTGTGGTGACGATGATGATGTTCTACCGACGCAGGGCTTCGCCTAAGCACCGCTACGATATTATCGAGGTGGACTATGGTGGAGGGGGCACCGCACACGGCTAAAAGATCAATGATCAATTTTTGTGTCTATGGGGTCCCCCTTGCCCCCGTATATAAAGGAGCAAGGGGGGAGAGGCGGCCGGCCAGGAGAGGGGTGCGCCAGCAGCAGTCCTACTCCCACCGGGAGTAGGACTCCCTCCCTTCCTTGTTGGATTAGGAGAAGGGGGAAAGAGGAGGAGGAGAAGAAGGAAAGGGGGCGCCGCCCCCCCTCCTTGTCCAATTCGGACTAGAGGGGCAGGGGGCGCGCGGCCTGCCCTGGCCGTCCCTCCTCTTCTCCACTAAGGCACATGTAGGGTTCCGGTAACCCCCCGCTACTCCGGTATATATCCGTTAACCCCCGGAACCATTCCGGTGTCTGAATATAGTCGTCCAATATATCAATCTTCATGTCTCGACCATTTCGAGACCCCTCGTCATGTCTGTGATCACATCCGGGACTCCGAACTACCTTCGGTACATCAAAACATATAAACTCATAATATAACTGTCAACGAAACTTTAAGCGTGCGGACCCTACGGGTTCGAGAACTATGTAGACATGACCGAGACACGTCTCCGGTCAATAACCAATAGTGGAACCTGGATGCTCATCTTTGGCTCCCACATATTCTACGCAGATCTTTATCGGTCGGACTGCATAACAACATACGTTGTTCCCTTTGTCATCGGTATGTTACTTGCCCGAGATTCGACCGTCGGTATCTCAATACCTAGTTCAATCTCGTTACCGGCAAGCCTCTTTACTCGTTTCGTAATACATCATCCCGCAACTAACTCATTAGTTACAATGCTTGCAAGGTTTATAGTGATGTGCATTACTGAGTGGGCCCAGAGATACCTCTCCGACAATCGGAGTGACAAATCCTAATCTCGAAATACGCCAACCCAACAAGTACCTTCGGAGACACCTATAGAGCACCTTTATAATCACCCAGTTACGTTGTGACGTTTGGTAGCACACAAAGTGTTCCTCCGGTAAACGGAAGTTGTATAATCTCATAGTCATAGGAACATGTATAAGTCATGAAGAAAGCAATAGCAGAATACTAAACGATCAAGTGCTAAGCTAATGGAATGGGTCAAGTCAATCACATCATTCTCCTAATGATGTGATTCCGTTAATCAAATGACAACTCATGTCAATGGCTAGGAAACATAACCATCTTTGATCAACGAGCTAGTCAAGTAGAGGCATACTAGTGACACTCTGTTTGTCTATGTATTCACACAAGTATTATGTTTCCGGTTAATACAATTCTAGAATGAATAATAAACATTTATAATGATATAAGGAAATAAATGATAACTTTATTATTGCCTCTAGGGCATATTTCCTTTAGTCTTCCACTTGCTCTAGAGTCAATAATCTAGTTCACATCACCATGTGATTTAACACCAATAGTTCACATCACCATGTTATTAACACCCATAGTTCACATCGTCATGTGACCAACACCCAAAGGGTTTACTAGAGTCAATAATCTAGTTCACATCGCTATGTGATTAACATCCAAAGAGTACTAAGGTGTGATCATGTTTTACTTGTGAGAGAAGTTTAGTCAATGGGTCTGTCACATTCAGATCCGTAGGTATTTTGCAAATTTCTATGTCAACAATGCTCTGTATGGAGCTACTCTAGCTAATTGCGCCCACTTTCAAAATGTATCCAGATTGAGACTTACAGTCATCTGGATCAGTGTCAAAACTTGCATCAACGTAACCCTTTACGACGAACCTTTTTGTCACCTCCATAATCGAGAAACATATCCTTATTCCACTAAGGATAATTTTGACCGCTGTCCAGTGATCTACTCCTAGATCACTATTGTACTCCCTTGCCAAAATCAGTGTAGGGTATACAATAGATATGGTACATAGCATGGCATACTTTATAGAACCTATGGCTGAGGCATAGGGAATGACTTTCATTTTCTTTCTATCTTCTGCCGTGGTCGGGCTTTGAGTCTTACTCAATTTCACACCTTGTAACACAGGCAAGAACTCTTTCTTTGACTGTTCCGTTTTGAACTACTTCAAAATCTTGTCAAGGTGTGTACTCATTGAAAAAACTTATCAAGCGTCTTGATCTATCTCTATAGATCTTGAGGCTCAATATGTAAGCAGCTTCACCGAGGTCTTTCTTTGAAAAACTCCTTTCAAACACTCCTTTATGCTTTGCAGAATAATTCTACATTATTTCCGATCAACAATATGCCATTCACATATATTTATCAGAAATGGTATACTTCTCCCACTCACTTTCTTGTAAATACAGGCTTCACCGCAAGTCTGTATAAAACTATATTCCTTGATCAACTTATCAAAGCGTATATTCCAACTCCGAGATGCTTGCACCAGTCCATAGATGGATCGTTGGAGCTTGCATATTTTGTTAGCACCTTTGGGATTGACAAAACCTTCTGGTTGCATCATATATAATTCTTCGTTAATAAATCCATTCAGGAATGCAGTTTTGACATCCATTTGCCAAATTTCATAATCATAAAATGCGGCAATTGCTAACTTGATTCGGACACACTTAAGCATAGATACGAGTGAGAAACTCACATCATAGTCAACACCTTGAACTTGTCGAAAACCTTTTGCGACAATTCTAGCTTTGTAAATAGTAACACTACTATCAGAGTCTGTCTTGCTCTTGAAGATCCATTTATTTTCTATGGCTTGCTGATCATCGGGCAAGTCAACCAAAGTCCACACTTTGTTCTCATACATGGATCCCATCTCAGATTTTATGGCCTCAAGCCATTTCGCGGAATCTGGGCTCATCATCGCTTCCTCATAGTTCGTAGGTTCGTCATGGTCCAGTAACATAACCTCCAGAACATGATTACCGTACCACTCTGGTGTGGATCTTACTCTGGTTGACCTACGAGGTTCAGTAACAACTTGATCTGAAGTTTCATGATCATCATCATTAACTTCCTCACAAATTGGTGTAGGTGTCACAGGAACTGGTATCTTTGATGAACTACTTTCCAATAAGGGAGCAAGTACAGTTACCTCATCAAGTTCTACTTTCCTCCCACTCACTTCTTTCGAGAGAAACTCCTTCTCAAGAAAGGATCCATTCTTAGCAACGAATATCTTGCCTTCGGATCTATGATAGAAGGTGTACCCAACAGTAACTTTTGGGTATCCTATGAAGACGCACTTTTCCGATTTGGGTTTGAGCTTATCAGGATGAAACTTTTTCACATAAGCATCGCAACCCCAAACTTTAAGAAATGACTGTTTAGGTTTCTTGCCAAACCATAGTTCATACGATATCATCTGAATGGATTAGACGGTGCCCTATTTAATGTGAATGCAGCTGTCTATAATACATAACCCCAGAACGATAGTGGTAAATCGGTGAGAGACATCATAGATTGCACTATATCCAATAAAGTACGGTTATGACGTTCGGACACACCATTATGCTGTGGTGTTCTAGGTGGCATGAGTTTGTGAAACTATTCCACATTGTTTTAATTGAAGGCCAAACTTGTAACTCAAATATTCATCTCTGCGATCAAATCGCAGAAAAACTTTTATTTTCTTGTTACAGTGATTCTCCACTTCACTCTGAAATTCTTTGAACTTTTCAATTGTTTCAGTTTCATTAAGTAGATATACCCATATCTGCTCAAATCATCTGTGAAGGTCAGGAAATAACAATACCCGCGGTGAGCCTCAACATTTGTCGGACTGCATACATCGGTATGTATTATTTCCAATAAGTCAGTAGCTCGCTCCATTGTTCCAGATAACGGAGTCTTAGTCATCTTGCCCATGAGGCATGGTTCGCAAGCATCAACTGATTCATAATCAAGTGATTCCAAAAGCCCATCAACATGGATTTTCTTCATGCGCTTTACACCAATATGACCTAAACGGCAGTGCCACAAATAAGTTGCACTATCATTATTAACTTCGCATCTTTTGGCTTCAATATTATGAATATGTGTATCACTACGATCGAGATCCAACAAACCATTTTCATTGGGTGTATGACCATAGAAGGTTTTATTCATGTAAAAATAACAACAATTATTCTCTAACTTAAATGAATAACCGTATTGCAATAAACATGATCAAATCATATTATTCTCAACACAAACACCAAATAACACTTATTTAGGTTCAACACTAATCCCGAAAGTATAGGGAGTGTGCAATGATGATCATATCAATCTTGGAACTACTTCCAACACACATCGTCACTTCACCCTTAACTAGTCTCTGCTCATTACGCAACTCCCTGCTTCGAGTTACTAATCTTAGCAACTGAACTAGTATCAAATACTAAGGGGTTGCTATAAACACTAGTAAAGTACACATCAATAACATGTATATCAAATATACCTTTGTTTACTATGCCATCCTTCTTATCGCCAAGTATCTAGGGCAGTTCCACTTCTAGTGACCAGTCCCTTTGCAGTAGAAGCACTTAGTCTCAGGCTTAGGTCCAGACTTGGACTTCTTCACTTGAGCAGCAACTTGCTTGCCATTCTTCTTGAAGTTCCCCTTCTTCCCTTTGCCCTTTTTTCTTGAAACTAGTGGTCTTGTCAACCATCAACACTTGATGTTTTTCTTGATTTCTACCTTCGTCGATTTCATTATCATGAAGAGCTTGGGAATCTTTTCCATTATCCCTCGCATATTATAGTTTATCACGAAGTTCTAGTAACTTGGTGATAGTGATTAGAGAACTCTGTCAATCACTATCTTATCTGGAAGATTAACTCCCACTTGATTCAAGTGATTGTAGTACTCAGAAATTATGAGCACATGCTCACTAGCTGAGCAATTCTCCTCCATCTTGTAGGCAAAGTACTGTCAGAGGTCTCATACCTCTCGACACGGGCATGAGTATGAAATACAAATTTCAACTCTTGGAACATCTTATATGTTCCGTGGCGTTTCAAAAAACATCTTTGAAGCCCCGATTCTATGCCGTAAAGCATGGTGCACTAAACTATCAAGTAGTCATCATACTGAGCTTTTGTCAAAATGTGCATAACGTCTGCATCTGCTCCTGCAATAGGTCTGTCACCAAGCGGTGCATCAAGGACATAATTCTTCTGTGCAGCAATGAGGATAAACCTCAGATCACGGATCCAATCCGCATCATTGCTACTAACATCTTTCAACTTAGTTTTCTCTAGGAACATATCAAAAACAAAACAGGGAGCTAAACGCGAGCTATTGATCTACAACATAGATATGTTAATACTACCAAGACTAAGTTCATGATAAATTAAGTTCAATTAATCATATTACTTAAGAACTCCCACTTAGATAGATATCCCTCTAATCCTCTAAGTGATCACGTGATCCAGATCAACTAAACCATATCGGATCATCACGTGAGATGGAGTAGTTTCAATGGTGAACATCACTATGTTGATCATATCTACTATATGATTCACGCTCGACCTTTTGGTCTCCGTATTCCGAGGCCATATCTGTTATATGCTAGGCTCGTCAAGTTTAACCGGAGTATTCTGCGTGTGCAACTGTTTTCCACTCGTTGTATTTGAGCGTAGAGCCTATCACACCCGATCATCACGTGGTGTCTCAGCACGAAGAACTTTTGCAACGGTGCATACTCAGGGAGAGCACTTATACCTTGATAATTTAGTGAGAGATCATCTTATAATGCTACCGTCAATCAAAGCAAGATAAGATGCATAAAAGATAAACATCACATGCAATCAATATAAGTGATATGATATGGCCATCATCATCTTGTGCTTGTGATCTCCATCTCCGAAGCACCGTCATGATCACCATCATCACCGGCGCGACACCTTGATCTCCATCATAGCATCGTAGTCGTCTCGCCAATCTTATGCTTCTACGACTATCGCTACCGCTTAGTGATAAAGTAAAGCATTACAGTGCGATTGCATTGCATACAATAAAGCGACAACCATATGGCTCCTGCCAATTGCCGATAACTCGGTTACAAAACATGATCATTTCATACAACAAAATTTAGCATCATGCCTTGACCATATCACATCACAACATGCCCTGCAAAAACAAGTTAGACGTCCTCTACTTTGTTGTTGCAAATTTTACGTGGCTTCTACGGGCTTAGCAAGAACCGTTCTTACCTACGCATCAAAACCACAACGATAGTTTGTCAAGTTGGTGCTGTTTTAACCTTCGCAAGGACCGGGTGTAGCCACACTCGGTTCAACTAAAGTTGGAGAAACTGACACCCGCCAGCCACCTGTGTGAAAAGCATGTCGGTAGAACCAGTCTCGCGTAAGCGTACGCGTAATGTCGGTCCGGGCCGCTTCATCCAACAATACAACCGAACCAAAGTATGACATGCTGGTAAGCAGTATGACTTATATCGCCCACAACTCACTTGTTTTCTACTCGTTCATATGACATCGCATAAAACCTGGTTCGGATGCCACTGTTGGGGAACGTAGTAATTTCAAAAAAAATCCTACGCACACGCAAGATCATGGTGATGCATAGCAACGAGAGGGGAGAGTGTATCCATGTACCCTCGTAGAGCGAAAGCGGAAGCGTTAGCACAACGTGGTTGATGTAGTCGTACGTCTTCGCGATCCGACCGATCAAGTACCGAACGCACGGCACCTCCAAGTTCAGCACACGTTCAGCCCGATGACGTCCCTCGAACTCCGATCCAGCCGAGTGTAGAGGGAGAGTTTCGTCAACATGATGGTGTGCTGACAATGATGATGTTCTACCGACGCAGGGCTTCGCCTAAGCACCGCTATGATATTATCGAGGTGGACTATGGTGGAGAGGGGGCACCGCACACGGCTAAAAGATAAATGATCAATTGTTGTGTCTATGGGGTGCCCCCCTGCCCCCGTATATAAAGGAGCAAGGGGGGAGAGGCGGCCCGGCCGAGAGAGGCGGCGCCCAGAGGAGTCCTACTCCCACCGGGAGTAGGACTTGAGTAGGACTCCCTCCCTTCCTTGTTGGATTAGGAGAAGGGGGAAAGAGGAGGAGAAGAAGGAAAGGGGGGCGCCCCCCCTCCTTGTCCAATTCGGACTAGAGGGGAGGCGCGCCCGCCCTGCCGCCCTCCTCTTCTCCACTAAGGCCCATATAGGCCCATTAAATCCCCGGGGGGTTCCGGTAACCCCCTGGTACTCCGGTATATATCCGGTAACCCCCGGAACCATTCCGGTGTCCGAATATGTCGTCCAATATATGAATCTTCATGTCTCGACCATTTCGAGACTCCTCGTCATGTCAGTGATCACATCCGCGACTCCGAACTACCTTCGGTACATCAAAACATATAAACTCATAATATATCTGTCGTCGAAACTTTAAGCGAGCGGACCCTACGGGTTTGAGAATTTTGTAGACATGACCGAGACACGTCTCCGGTCAATAACCAATAGTGGAAACTGGATGCTCATATTGGCTCCCACATATTCTACGAAGATCTTTATCAGTCAGACCGCATAACAACATACGTTGTTCCCTTTGTCATCGGTATGTTACTTGCCCGAGATTCGATCGTCGGTTTCTCAATGCCTAGTTCAATCTCGTTACTGGCAAGTCCCTTTACTCGTTCCGTAATACATCATCCCGCAACTAAATCATTAGTTACAATGCTTGCAAGGCTTATAGTGGTGTGTGTTACTGAGTGGGCCCAGAAATACCTCTCCAACAATCGGAGTGACAAATCCTAATCTCGAAATACGCCAACCCAACAAGTACCTTCGGAGACACCTATAGAGCACCTTTATAATCACCCAGTTACGTTGTGATGTTTGGTAGCACACAAAGTGTTCCTCCGGTAAACGGGAGTTGCATAATCTCACAGTGATAGGAACATATATAAGTCATGAAGAAAGCAATAGCAGAATACTAAACGATCAAGTGCTAAGCTAACGGAATGGGTCAAGTCAATCACATCATTCTCCTAATGATGTGATCCCGTTAATCAAATGAAAACTCATGTCAATGGCTAGGAAACATATATAACCATCTTTGATCAACGAGCTAGTCAAGTAGAGGCATACTAGTGACACTCTGTTTGTCTATGTATTCACACAAGTATTATATTTCCGGTTAATACAATTCTAGCATGAATAATAAACATTTATCATGATATAAGGAAATAAATAATAACTTTATTATTGGCTCTAGGGCATATTTCCTTCAAAAGCGGCTCAAAGCTGCCATGCACCCGGCTAGTTTTTGGACCTGCTTGAGATCTGTTGGTATAGCCAACTGTGACAGGGCTTGGATTTTGGCTGGGTTTGCTTCGATTCCCCTATTGGAAACATTGAAACCAAGTAGTTTTCCGGCGGGAACACCGGAAACGCATTTTTCCGGATTGAGCCATATGTCATATCTTCGGAGGTTGTCGAATGTAAGGCGTAAGTCGTCCACCAATGATTCGACATGCTTAGTTTTGATGACTACATCATCTACGTATGCCTCTACTGTCTTGCCAATTTGCTTTTCCAGGCACGTTTGAATCATGCGTTGGTATGTGGCGCCGGCGTTTTTGATCCCAAAGGGCATGGTGTTGAAGCAAAAGGGTCCGTATGGGGTGATGAATGCCGTTGCGGCTTGGTCGGATTCCTTCATAATATTTTGATGGTATCTAGAGTATGCGTCGAGGAAGCACAGTGAGTCGTGTCTTGCGGTTGCATCAATAATCTGTTCGATGCAAGGTAGTGGGAGGGGATCCTTAGGGTAGGCTTTATTAAGGTCCTTGAAATTGACACACAAGCGCCAGGTTTTATCCTTCTTCGACACCATGACCAGGTTTGCTAGCCAGTCCGGATGTTTGATCTCTCTGATAAACCCAGGCTTCGAGTAGCTTGGCTAGCTCCTCACCCATACCCTATCGTTTGGGTTCGGAAAATTGCCGCAGTGTTTGCTTGACTGTTTTGTATCCCTTTAGTATATTGTGACTATGTTAGGCCAACGCGTGTGGGATTCCTGGCATATCCGAGGGGTGCCAGGCGAAGATGTCCCAATTCTCGCACAAGAACACGCACAATGCAGCGTCGACCACCGGATCCAGCTGTGCCCCAATGGAAGCTGTCTTCTTGGGGTCCGTCGGTTGAACTTTGATATTTGACTATCTCGTCTGCTGGCTTGAAAGAAGTGGATCTAGGCCTTTTATCAAGAATTACGTCGTCTCTATCCACTGTGGAATGCAGAGCGGTGAGCTCCTCGGCCGCCAGGGCTTCGGACAGTGCCTCAAGGGCCAGGGATGCGGTTTTATTTTCGGCGTGTAGTGCTATGTCCAGATCACTGGCGATAGTGATAGCACCATTGGGCCCGGGCATTTTGAGCTTCATGTACCCGTAATGAGGTATGGCTTGAAAGCGTGTGAATGCATCTCGACCTAACTGGGGCATGATATCCGCTGTTTGAAAGGGGCCACCTGGAAGATTATTTCTTCGGACCTATAGTTCTCTGGCATGCTGAATACCACGTCGAGTTTACTTTTCCCCGAGCATCTTGCTTCCCGACTAGGGATAATTCCTCGAAAAGATGTATTACTTTGCTCAATTCGACTCCTGTCCATTTCCATTGTATTGAGCGTGTCTTCGTAGATGAGGTTCAGTCCGCTGCCGCTGTCCATGAGCACTTTAGTGAGGCGAAAGCCATCTACAATTGGGTTTAGAACCAAAACGGCTGGTGCTTGGACTAATCGGGCCCTTGGCTCGTCATTGGCGTTGAAGGTTATCGCCACATCGTTCCAAGGATTTATTGCGGCTACGTGATTGATTTTGGCGAGGTCGCGGAGCGCCCTTTTGCGCCGGTTGTTTCAAGAAAAGGTCTCGAAGATCGTAAACACATTGAGGTCGTTATCCTCGGGGGAATACCTTGCCGGAGTAGCGTTGGTGAGAATAGCCTCCCCACTTTTAGCCACCTGCCGGAGTATCCAACATGCCCGAAGGCTATGAGTTGGCTCGGAATTTGGCATCGCGTGTATCTGACAGGGCTTGTCGAGCCATTCATCAAGGACAGTTCTGTGTCCCGGTAAGGGCTTAATTTTTCTTTCAGCTAACGTTAGAAGGAGCACTACGTTAGAAGGAGCTCTACCACAGCCCAACGGTTGCGTGCCATTTTCTCCAGAACTTCGGCGAGCATGCTGGACTCCTTCGTCCCGCGAACGATGCACATGGCTCTTCCCACGGCGGTGTCCGGGGTCTCCAGCGTGGTGGCGCTGCTCGTCACGCGCACCCTGGGAAGAGCGTGTTGTGGGCGCAGGCATGGGCGTCTTGGAGGTTGCTGCGCCGCCCGTGGGTGGCACAACGACACTCCTGGAGGGCCCCGCGTCGCCTGCGGGGGCCCAACTCCGTCTTTGGATTTGGCGGCATGCGGCCCGTCGCCTGGTGCATGATCGACGCCGCTCGCCAGGCTCCGACTGTCAAAGCGATGCTGGTGCTCACGGACCGCGGCCCGGGTCCTGTCCGCGACCGGCCCGCTGCTCGTCCGCACTGGCACGGGCCATTCGGCTCCTGACGAGCCAATCACTGTGACAGTCTTCTTCTTAGGAGCCATGGCGATGAAGAACCGCTAGGCTAACTACTATTCCAGATTCTCACAATTGCGCCCCCTACCTGGCGCGCCAAAGATGTCGGTGGGAAACGACACGTATGGGATCACAAGAATCCCTACTACGGTTGTCGGGGCGCAGGGTTGTGAGAAGAGCAGGATCAGCAGTCAACACAAGGATCGTTTACCCAGGTTCGGGCCGCGAGGATGCGTAATACCCTAGTCCTGCTTTGGTGTGTATTTGAGAGAGTTCTTGAGCTCTCGAACTAGCTATGATGGTTGCGTAGTTCCAAAGAGCCGAATCCCTCTCCAGTATGCCATGGGCCTCCTTTTATAGTCGAAAGGGGCTGCCACAGTGGCACACATGAGGTGCAAAGGCCTACAGTACTGTGAGCTTATCGCCCGTATTACAGGACAAGATGCATTTAATGCGTCGCTTAGGTGTCCCCTAGCTTTATCGGGGACGGGGAGCGAGGCCCGTCCCGTCCGTCGCCGCTCCTCTTTGCTTGGACACGCGCCCTGGCCAGCGACGCATGCGGCGCCACATAGGCAGGCAAGCAGCTGAGGTGGCGCAGTGGTAGGGTCTTCACGAAGATCTGCATGCCGCCACGCAGGCACTTGCTGATCTGGCCTGGAAGCCGCATGTTGCCACGCAGGTGCCAGCCCAACTGGTTGGGCTGGCAGCTACATGCGAGCGGCGGTAGAAACTTGGTAGTGCGGGCTCGCAAGGCGCCGCTGATATCCCCGGCAAGGGCCTTGCCGGGGGCCCGACAAGGGTCTTGCCGTGGCGCGCAGTCGTCCCCGGCAAGGATCTTGCCGGGGGTCTTGTGGCCTTCCTCGACAAGGATCTCGCCGAGGGTCGCTGTCTTCTGGTCCTCATTTGATCTTGTGTGTTTATGATCTTGACAAAGATCTGCATTCCACCACGGAGGTGCCTCCCGAGCCCTAGTCCCAACGTAGTTGGTTGGGTTGGAACCTGTGGGCTCAAGGGCGGCTCACTCCGTTGGTGTGGGCAAGTTGCCCCGGCAAGGATCTTGCCAGGGCCGCTGAGGCTGCCCCGGCAAGGGTCTTGCCGGGGGAACCTGCTCCGTCCCTCTGCTTCTTTGTGTTCTTGGCCTTGGCGTTTTCTTGGGCTTCGGCTTCTCTCCGACCCCCCTCCTCTGCCCTACTTAGTGTGGCCGTGGCGCGCGGCTCCGACTGCCCGTGCACAAGTAAAGGGGTACAAAGGTGTGCCCCTACTTTTGTACACCGACACTCTCACTAGTCTCTTGCAAAAGGATATTCCCTTTATTTTTTATGATGGTTGTTTAGAAGCCTTTGAAACACTCAAGAAAGCCTTAATTTCTGCACCTATTGTTCAACCACCTAATTGGAGCTTGCCTTTTGAAATTATGTGTGATGCTAGTGATTATGTTGTTGGTGTTGTTCTAGGACAAAGAGTTGATAAGAAACTTAATGTAATTCATTATGCTAGTAAAACTCTAGACAGTGCTCAAAGAAATTATGCTATAACTGAAAAAGAATTCTTAGCAGTGATGTTTGCTTGTGATAAGTTTAGACCTTATATTGTTGATTGAAAAGTAACTGTTCACACAGACCATGCTGCTATTAAATATATTATGGAAAATAAAGATGCGAAACCTAGACTTGTTCGATGGGTTCTCTTGTTACAAGAATTTGATTTACATATCACTGATAGAAAAGGAGCTGAGAACCCAGTAGCTGATAATTTGTCTAGGCTTGAAAATGTGCTTGATGACCCACTACCTATGGATGATAGTTTTCTTGATGAGCAGTTTGTTGTAATAAATGTTTCTCATAGTACTCCTTAGTATGCTGATTATGCTAATTACATTATTGCTAAATATTTACCACCTAGCTTTACATACCAACAAAAGAAAAAAGTCTTCTATGATTTAAGACATTACTTTTGGGATGACCCACATCTTTATAAAGAAGGAGTAGATGGTATTATTAGACGTTGTGTACCTGAGCATGAACAAGGACAAATCCTACGGAAATGTCACTCCGAAGCTTATGGAGGGCATCATGCTGGAGATATAACTGCTCATAAGGTATTCCAGTCTGGATTTTATTGGCCTAGCTACTCTCTTCAAGGATGCTCGTAAGTTCGTCTTATCTTGCGATGAATGTTAAAGAATAGGTAATATCGGTAAGCATCAAGAAATGCCTATGAATTATTCACTTGTTGTTGAACAACTTGATGTTTGGGGATTTGATTACATGGGACCTTTTCCTTCCTCTAATGGGTATACACATATTTTGGTTGCTGTTGATTATGTTACTAAATGGGTCGAAGCTATTCCAACCATTAGTGTTGATCACAACACTTCTATCAAAATGCTTAAGGAAGTTATTTTCCCAAGGTTTGGAGTCCCTAGATATTTAATGACTGATGGTGGTTCACACTTTATTCATGGTGCTTTCCATAAGATGCTTGCCAAGTATGATGTTAACCATAGAATTGCATCACCCTATCATCCTCAATCTAGTGGTCAAGTTGAACTTAGCTATCGGCGTCCTGGGAATGGGGGTACCCAGACTTGCCTGCCTGCGGCCCATGGCGTGGCTCCATCAGTGGCCTGGTACGGCCTAGCTTCAGCAGCAACAACTCAAGACCCTCGCGAGGCGGACGACACCAAGACCTCCCTGGGGGCAGCCTCGCTAGGCTGGCTCCCGAGGAGCGGAGATATCAAGGCAAGGTGCACCTCGTGAGGTTCACATGACGTGAGCCATGACGACCAAGGCTAGGCGGGCACCAGCGGGCGCAGCGCACCAGTTTCCCCTTTGGTGCCAAGGGGGCAAGCGTAGGCGCGGGGTCCCGAGGCATCTGGTAAAGGTTTCCATATTGGTGCAACAAGACCAAGACCGCCAGGATGACATGATGAAGGTCATCACAGATCCCACTATAGTGTCACCACCAGAGCCTTTTGTAGGCGAAGACTACTTTTGTTAGGATAGCTTGTACTAGTTGTCTCCCTTCAAATTTGGCCGTTGTGGGATCCCTTCCCGCCTACATTTGGGAAGAGGACCAAGGCCACTATAAATAGGACTTAGCCACCACCGTAGTGAGGCATCTCAAATCAGGGCCATTCTACCCTTACCACCTCACCAGCTCATCGAGCTTAAGAACACCGCACCTCCTGAGGCTGTTCATCCACTGTACTAGTTCATCCTCAGCCTTTCGAGGCAATCCACCACAAAGCTGGAGTAGGGTATTACACCGCAAGGTCGCCCGAACCAGGATAAATCTCTGTGTCTATCGCTCTTTGGGTTCGTCGACTCAAGCTAGGCTGTGGAATCGTTGGGCCGGCAGGTTAGGGAGAAGAAGTTCTTCGTACGCACCCCAGTGTTCAAACCACACAAGGGTCTGCGGAGTCCTGAATCCGACATTTGGCGCGCCAGGTAGGGGTGCGTCGAAGTTTCGCCTCTCCGTCCGCTTCGCCCGCTTCGCTCCCCCGTTCAGCTCTCATGGCGAGCGCCGCTCCACCGACCGGACCGACGGGCCCGCACGGAGGCACTGTGGGGCTCCGAGCCTTCGCCCCCGCCTTGCGGTAGGTGCGGTGCCGCACAAGTTCGCCGGAGATGCCGCCTCGCTACGTTGGCACGGCGGATCCAACAACCTTCCTCCAGGCGTAAGAGGAGGCCATCCGGGTGGCCAGAGGCGACGAGAAGGTCATGGCCAACAGGTTCCCCATGGCCCTCGCCGGCGTGCCATGCGTCTGGCTGCTTAACCTGCCGAAGTCTTCTCTGTCCTCCCGGGAGGAGCTGTGCAATCTCTTCATCGCGTGCTTCGCAGGGCCGGCGCCCCTCGCCGTCGTAGCCCTCCTTGGTGGTTCGCAGGCACCGCCCTCGGATCATCGCGTCAAGCAATTCTTCCGCCAAATGGGCGCCGCCCGTGTGTAGCGGGGGGCTCCTCCGGGATGGGTGGCTCCCAAGGCCGATCTCACCTTTGACTCGGGGGACCATCCGGCGACCACAGCGGGCTCAGGCGCGCTCCCAATGCTCTGCACACTCACCATCTGCAACGTAGCGGTTACCAAGACCCTCTTCGACAGCGGAGCTGGCCTCAACGTGCTCTCGGTGGAAGCTTTCGGCTTGCTCCACGTGCCACACGTCCGGCTTCGTCCCACCAAGCCCTTCTCCGGGGTTGGTGATGGTTCGACCAGCCCCCTAGGGCAGATCCGCCTCCCTGTCACCTTCGGCACCCACGACTACTACCGCACCGAGCTTATCGACTTCGACATCAGTCGCATCGGCCTCCCGTATAACGCCATCCTCGGGTACCCAGCCCTGGCCAAGTTCATGGCGGCAACCGATCCTTCCTACAACCTCATGAAGATGTTGGGGAGCAGCGGCGTCCTCACCATAGCTGGAGACACCAAGGAGGCCTGACGGCCCTCAAGCTTGCCTTCAGGGCCGTAGCAGCAGCACGCCCCACGGACGAAGCAGCATCTGGGGCCCAGGGGGCTGCGCCGGCGAAGAAGAAGCAGTTATTCTCGCAAGATCGGGCCAAGATGAAGCAGGTACCAATTGACGAGGATGGGGCCTCAGGAGCCATCTTCACCATAGGTGCCGACCTCGCCCCGGACCAAGAAGAGGCACTGGTGAACTTCCTGTGCGCGAACAAGGAGGTATTCACGTAGGAGCCCAAGCAACTGGCGGGGGTCCCGAGGGGCGTCATCGAGCACCACCTGCGGGTGTGCCCTAATGTGCGCCCGGTGAAGCAAAAGGTGTGATGACAGTCCATAGAGAAGAAGTTCTTCATCGTCCAAGAGACCCGCAAGCTACAAGAAGCGGGTGTCATCCGCGAGGTTCGGTACCCGGAGTGGCTGGCAAACCCGGTCGTCGTGCCCAAGAAGGGCGGGAAGGAACGCATGTGTGTTGACTTCACCAACCTCAACAAGGCCTACTGAGGGAGTCCTGGATTAGGGGGTGTCCGGATAGCCGAACTATCATCGTTGGCTGGACTCCTGGACTATGAAGATACAAGATTGAAGACTTCGTCCCGTGTCCGGATGGGACTTTCCTTGGCATGGAAGGCAAGCTTGGCGATACGGATATGTAGATCTCCTACCATTGTAATCGACTGTGTAACCCTAACCCTATTCGGTGTCTATATAAACCGAAGGGTTTTAGTCCGTAGGACTAACAAATACCATACCATAGGCTAGCTTCTAGGGTTTAGCCTCCTTGATCTCGTGGTAGATCTACTCTTGTACTACCCATATCATCAATATTAATCAAGGAGGAGTAGGGTATTACCTCCATCGAGAGGGCCCGAACCTGGGTAAAAACATCGTGTCCCTTGTCCCCTGTTACCATCCGCCTAGACGCACGCTCGGGACCCCCTACCCGAGATCCGCCGGTTTTGACAATCGACATTGGTGCTTTCATTGAGAGTTCTTCCGTGTCGCGTCACCTATAGGCCCGATGGCTCCTTCAATCATCAAGAACGACAGTCCACGGTGAGACTTTTCTCCCGGACAGATCTTCAGATTCGCAGCTTTGGCGCTATGGCCAATTCGCTAGGCCATCCGGAGCAGATTGAAAGCTACGCCCCGCCATCGTGTCAGATTTGAAGCTCGAACTATACGACCGATGTCCGTGGAGATTTGATCTTCGACGGATTCGAACCACAGCCGAGCGCGCCGCACTGTCTCGATGGGTACGATCTAGCTCTGCCGCTGAACAGCGCCCTGGAGGCCGCACCAGTATCCGCTCCGACCCTTAATCCGGAGCCGGTTTCGCCGATCGAGGACGGTTGGTTGGACACCGCCTCGGGGGCTGAAATCTTCACGGCGATTGAGCCGAACATCATCCCTGTCCTTTGTGAAGCTCGTGACTCCCAGGTGTCGGACTCCTTTCTGGACTCCGAACCTCCCGCGCCTACCACCGAATCTGACCGGGCGCCGTTATGGAGTTCACCGCCACGGACATCTTTTCGACTCGCCCTTTGGCGATATCCTGAACTCATTAAAGTCTCTCTCTTTGTCAGGGGAGCCCTGGCCGAACTATGGTCAGGAAGGTTGGGATTCGGACGACGACGAAATTCAACGCCCACCCACCACCCACTTAGTAGCCACCGCCGATGATTTAACCGACATGCTCGACTTCGACTCAAGACATCGACGGTATGGACGACGGTGCGGAGACGATCAAGAGCCACCACGGGCAATCGGAAGGCCACCTCATCATATGACATATACATGGTGGACATCCCAAAAGATGGGAATGGCGATGGAACGGCGGAGGATGACCCCTCCAAGAAACAACCCAAGCGCCAACGTCAGCGGCGCCGCTCTAAATCCCGCCACAGTAAAAATGGCGATTCCGGCACGGGAGACAATAATACCCCGGACAATGCCGAAGACGACCCCCTCAAGAAGGACTCAACGCAGGAGGAGGGAGAAGCAAGTCCGCACGAAAGTGCGGCAGAAAGAGAGGTAGATGACGATAATTATGCGCCCCCCTCCGAAGACGAGGCAAGCCTTGACGACGAATTAATTGCGTGCGGAAGGACCCCGTCGAACAAGAGCATTTTAAACGCAGGCTCATGGCCACGACAAGCAGCCTCAAGAAAAAGCAGCAACAGCTTAGAGCTGACCAAGACCTGCTAGCTGACAGATGGACTGAAGTCCTTGCAGCTGAAGAGTACGAACTCGAACGCCCCTCCAAAAGCTACCCCAAACGTAGGTCGTTGCCTCGATCAGAGGAGGAAGCAACAGCTTAGAGCTGACCAAGACCAGCGCACGACATGGCAGACCGGCCACCCCGTGGCCGCGACAGAGAAGCCTCTCAGCCCTCCGCTCAAGCCACGCCCCGACGCCGCTCAAAAAGTACCAAGGCACGGGAAAACGCGCCGGACTTGCGAGATATATTGGAGGATAAGGCAAAGCATACAAGATCGATCTACAGATCGCGTGGGCTCCCAACGACTCGGGATGATTACCGTCACGCGGATACAAGAAACCCGCCGGGCCGAACACGATGAGACAAAGCTCATATGAGCTACGCCGTGATATAGCCCAATACAGGCGCCGCACACCCACTATGCTTCACAGATGAAATAATGGATCATCAAATCCACGAGGGCTTCAAACCCGTAAACATCGAATCATACGATGGTACCACAGATCCTGCGGTCTGGATCGAGGACTATCTCCTCCATATCCACATGGCCCGCGGTGATGATATACATGCCATCAAATACCTCCCACTCAAGCTTAAAGGACCAGCTCGGCATTGGCTCAACAGCTTGCCAGCAGATTCAATCGGTTGTTGGGAGGACCTGGAAGCCGCATTCCTTGATAACTTCCAGGGCACATATGTGCGACCACCGCACGTCGATGACCTTAGCCATATAATTCAGCAGCCGGAAGAATCGGCCGGACAATTACGACGCGGTTCCTAATAAAGAAAAATCAGATCGTCGACTGACCGGATGCAGAGGCGCTAGCAGCCTTCAAACACAACATCCGCGACTAGTGGCTAGCCCGGCACCTAGGACAGGAAAAGCCGAAATCCATGGCAGCCCTCACCACACTCATGACCCGCTTTTGCGCGGGAGAGGACAGCTGGCTAGCTCGAAGCAACAACTTGGCCAAACACGCTGGTAGTTCGGATACCAATGACAGCAATGGCAGGTCACGTCGCAACAAGCATAAACGCCGCATTAACGGTGATAATGCTGAAGATACGACAGTCAATGCCGGATTCAGAGGCTCTAAACCCGGTCAGCAGAAGAAGTCATTCAAAAGAAATACCCAGGGCCCGTCCAACTTGGGCCGAATACTCGATCGCTTGTGCCAGATACATGGCACCCCCGGAAAACCAGCCAACCACACCAACAGGGATTGTTGGGTGTTCAAGCAAGCAGGCAAGCTAAGCGCCGAAAACAACGACAAGGGGCTGCATAGCGATGACGAGGAAGAGCCCCGGCCACCGAACAATAGAGGACAGAAGGGCTTTCCCACACAAGTGCGGACGGTGAACATGATATACGCAACCCACATACCATAAAGGGAGCGGAAGCGTGCATTAAGGGACGTATATGCGATGGAGCCAGTCGCCCCGAAGTTCAACCCATGGTCCTCCTGCCCGATCACATTTGATCGAAGGGACCACCCCACTAGCATCCGTCACGACGGATTCGCCGCATTGGTTCTTGACCCAATCATCGACAGATTTCACCTCACTAGAGTCCTGATGAACGGCGGTAGCAGCCTGAACCTACTTTATCAGGATACAAAGGCGCCAAAATGGGCATAGACCCTCAAGGATTAAACCCACAAAGACGACCTTTAAAGGCGCCATACCAGGTGTAGAGGCCAATTGTACGGGCTCGATTACACTCGAAGTGGTCTTGGATCCCGGATAACTTCCGAAGCAAAGAGTTTATCTTCGACATAGTCCCGTTCCGCAGCGGCTATCACGCACTGCTTGGACGAACCGCATTTGCAAAGTTCAATGCGGTGCGGCACTATGCATACCTCAAGCTCAAGATGCCAGGCCCTCGAGGAGTAATCACGGTCAATGGAAACACCGAACGCTCTCTCCGAACGGAGGAGCACACGGTGGCCCTCGCGGCAGGTGCAAAGCAGCCTCTCACAGCAATTCCCGGGTCCGACCATTAAACGTCCGACCACCGTCAAGCGCGCCCGGAGTAACCTACAACAAGACCGCCTGGCACGATCCGAGCACGCGTAGTAATCGCCCCAACCCCAGCTCCTCGCGAAACAAATAAGCCAAGATTACACATACATAACTACGCCCGGAGATACCATGGGCCTAAGGGAGGGGCACGACCACGGCATGCCCGAATGCGGCTCAACCGCACTGTGGCTCCCAATTGTGTCATTCTTTTTCTTTCTTCTTTTTCTTACTTTCGTGGCTCCGTTTTCCGTAATTCCTGTCCGCACTAGAATTGCTGAACTCACGATGCAACAGCTGTGGAAATGTAAAGCTACGTCGAGTGTCCAGGTGGTCTCTACTACGAGCATTATACCTGTTTTACATACCATCCCGCAGCTTACCCCTAGAGGGGGACATGTTAAATAGTCCCATCCCTTGCTTATCGCACTATTTGTATCATTCTGCTTCCATTGCAGTTTCTTTTTAATAACCAATATATAGCTCTTGCCTATTATTGCACTCCTTTCTTTATCTATATATATGTCCATTTCATGACATGTTGCACCCATACACTTTGGTACATCCAATACATCAGGGGCTTAAGTACCCCAAAAGTACGGTGTGATAAGTCCGAACACTTTCACAAGTGCGGCACCCCGAACTTATAGCATTATATGCATCGGCTCCGAATCATGGCTTGGGTCAACAGTTGGGTTTTCCCGGCTCCCATGTTTTGGTACCTTACGTTCCGTTATATCGGCTAAGGTAGCACTAGGAGAACCACTGCGATTGTGCCCCGGTTGAGCTGGGTTGAGCACCTCAGTGGAGAAAGCTAAAACTGACCGTCATGATAGGGCGAGAGCCGATCGCTGTTCGAGAGGTTTTTCGGGTCCCTAAAGACTTATGCCGCTTAGAGCAAGGAGTCGGCATTGTCCGCCAAGGCGTGGATAACACCACATACTCGGTCTTCGAATACTAGGGGCTTCACGAAATTTAAAATTATAGAATTCTATGGCTAAGTGAGAGTGTTCAAGCACTATAAGTCCGGTTGCCTTGTTCGCTATGCTGAGCGCCTCCCTCAACGGACCCAAGAATGGGAACAAGAGCGCTCAAGTTTATCGCGAACACCTCAGCACTCGTGGCATGGGGGCTGAAGCCAACGACTTGCCATCTCTCAAATTTGATAAACGGCCGCACAGAAGGTAATATTTTAAATTAACAAGTGTTGCTTAGCGCATATGAACAAGTTTTCAGCGTACATGATAACAAATGCGAGTCTATTCAAAAATTACATCTTTGGAGCACTCATCCGCTATACGGCGGGCACCCTTCAGGACGCACTCATAGTACATTTCGGGCTTGCGATGCTCCTTGCCCTTCGGTGGCCCGTCCGTCACAAGATTCGCCGCATCCAGCTTGCCCCAGTGCACTTTAGCATGGGCAAGGGCCCGACGGGTACCTTCAATGCAGACGGAGCACTTGATGACTTCAATCCATGGACAAAGGCCCACCAGCCGCTGCACTAGCCGAAGTAGCTCCTGTGCATGGCTTCCAATGGCCACAAACCAACTATGAGGCCCTTCATGGCCTGTTCAATGACCTTGTGGAGCTCGACCAGCTACTTCAGCTTGGTCGCTCAGGCACTGGACGTTCGGCCTCGATATCGAGACCAGAATACCTTCTTCGTCGAGCTCTCCTCCTTGGCGCGGTAGAACGCGCAAAGACGTATTACACCACGGGCAGATCTGCGAATGCTCCTGGAGAGCTCCGAATCCGGGTAAGTAATAGGTAATTTACTTTCACATGCTTGCTTTGCATAAAGAATGCCTTACCCGCCGCTATCTTCTTTAATGATTCAATTTCTTGGAGGGCTTTTTGGGCTTCGGCCTTAGCGGCTTTGGCACTCTCAAGAGTCGAGGCGAGCTCAGACTCTCGAGTCTTGAGTCACGCCTCCAAACTCTTGTGTTTTTCCACGAGAGCCTGGAGCTCTTGCCGCACCTCCGCCACCGCCTCCTCCTGCTTCTCTCGCTCGGTGCGCTCATGCCGCTTTGCTTCGGCCATGGATACCGCTTCCTTCGTGGTCGCCACCTCATTCGTGGCCCCTACAATACCCACGTTATTCCTGTCATTTTTGCAACCAAATCCTTTCTATAAGGTATTTCTTTAATAAGGTATTGCTTACCTTCCCCGCCCTCGAGCTGCTTCTTGGCAAGGCCGAGCTCGTTCTCGGACCGCTCGAGGCTCTTCTTCAATGCATTGACCTCCAGCGATCGGTCGGCAGAGGTCACAGCCTTTGCATTCGCAAATTGACATACTTATGTTAGACTCCTGCGTATATCTTTTTAGATCCTTAGTCCGGCTTTTCTTTCCGAACACCGAACTAAGCATCAGGGGCTACTGTCTATGCGGTAATATTTTTACATATTCTCAACTTACCATAAAGCCCGTTAGAAGGCTGGTACAGGCTTCAGTCAGCCCGCTCTTGGCGGACTGAACTTTCTGGATCAACACACTCATAACAGTGCGGTGCTCCTCGTTGATAGAGGCGCCGTTAAGCGCCTCCAGCAAGCTATCCGGTGCCTCCGGATGGACGGAGGTCACCGGCATCGCCGATCTTGCCCTTCTTACGAAGGAGCCGCTTGTCGGACTACGGAACCACTGAAGGTTACGGTACGGAGTCCGGCACAGGTCCGGACTTAGAGCCCTCTGGGGTTTCGCCCCCTTTGCGCCCGGAGTCCTGGAGGTCGCCTTGCGGCGCCTCCAGGACCACCTCCTCCTGGCTGGGCCCCTTTTGGGACTCCATCGCGGTGTCGTCTGCGACACGAGGAGAGGAGGCGGTCGGAAGTGAAGTGCTATTCACATCCAACGAACCCAGGGAGCCGCTCGACGAAGCGGCGAGCTCGTCCTCGGGCGGGCTGCATGGTCATATTCGGCGTTAGAAGACACTATGCGACAAATAAAAAGTCATGAACTATTCCGGAGTCCGGACACTTACGATCTCGCCAGGGGCTTGGCCCTTGTTGGCCACTCCTCCTCGTCGTTGTCGGTGTTGGTGGAGAAGTCCGGAGGAAGGGTCCTCCCTTTCTTGGACCCTCCGCCCCCCCAGTTGGGGCGGCCTTCCTTTTCTTCTCTCCCCCCGCTGGGGGAGAAGCTACTTTTTCCTCCTCCTCTTCCTCAGATGAGGATTCCGCCTCAGAGTCGTTAGACGATGAGTCCGACAACACCTGGCGTCGGGCGCTCCTTCGAGTCCCCGTGGCCTCCTTCTTGGCCTTCTTCTCCGGCACCACGTGAGGTGCCGGAGCCAGCAGCCCCGTCAAACGGGCTTCCGCTGGGTTTTCTGGCAAGGGGGCCGGACAGTTAATCTGTCCGGACGTCTTCAGCCAGTCCTGTTAAAGGTTAGGGAGTTTTAGATCCCGCATAGAGTCAAACTATGAAAAAAGAGTCCCATAAAGGGTAAAATAACTTACCTCGCTAGCTTGACGCTGCGAGCTGAATCCGCGATCTTCGGTGGCGGATGTGGGAGCCTCGGCGCCCTTGAACAACACCTTCCAGGTATCTTCGTACGTAGTGTCGAAGAGCCTTTTCAGAGTTTGGTGTTGTGCCGGATCGAACTCCCACAATTTGAAGGCCCGTTGCTGGCATGGGAGAATCCGGTGGATGAGCATCACCTGGATTACATTGACAAGCTTGAGATTCTTGTCCACCAGGTTCCGGACGCAGGTTTGGAGTCCGGACAGCTCTTTCGAATCACCCCACGTCAGGCCCGTCTCTTTCCATGACGTGAGCCGTGTGGGGGAGCCAGATCGGAATTCGGGGGCCGCTTCCCATTGAGATTCGCGCGGCTTGGTGATGTAGAACCACCCCGATTTCCACCCCTTTATGGTCTCCACAAAGGAGCCCTCGAGCCATAGGACTTTGGCCATCTTGCCAACCATGGCGCCTCCGCACTCCGCTTGGCGGCCGCACACTACCTTTGGCTTGACATTGAAGGTCTTCAGCCATAAGCCAAAGTGGCCACACACTACCTTTGGCTTGACATTGAAGGTCTTCAGCCATAAGCCAAAGTGGGGCTGGATGCAGAGGAAGGCCTCGCACACGACGATAAACGCCGAGATGTTGAGGATGAAGTTCGGGGCCAGATCGTGGAAATCCAGGCCGTAGTAGAACATGAGCCCCCAGACAAATGGGTGAAGTGGGAAACCTAGTCCGCGGAGGAAGTGGGTGAGGAACACCACCCTCTCATGGGGCCCGGGGGTGGGAATGAGCTGCCCCTCGTCGGGTAGCCGGTGCGCGATGTTGCTGGACAAGTATCCGGCCTTCCGCAGCTTTTTGATGTGCCCCTCCATGACGGAGGAGGCCATCCACCTGCCTCCCGCTCCGGACATAGTTGGAGAAGGTTGAGGTGGGGTGTGCAGACTTGGTATTTGGAGCTCGAGTCTTGTGAAATGGATGAGCAAAGGAGGAAGAAGGCGTAGGTTAAAAGGTGGATCCTTATCCCCTTATATGGACGGACGAAGCTATGCGTCCCCTGCCAGCCTGGTAAAACTCGCTTATCACCCAAGCGCCGTAATCGATGGCGCGGTTGGGTTACCCACGTCCGTATTGATGAGATCCCGAAATAAGGGGGCACGATCTCCGCCCTGATAAGGCGTGCCAAGGAAACCGCCTCGCTAAACGCACTGAGGTGGAGCATTAAAACGATTCGTATAAAGGCCTGGCCGTGGTGTGATGTCACGCCGCGGAATACGTCAGCAGATCTGTGCAGAAGTTATTCTCTCTACGGTGGTATGTGGAACTTGTTTTGCGAGCGGACACTATCCTTGTGTTCAAAATCTTCTATGAAGTATTCGAAGAGGAACCCGCCTTGCAATGTCGAAGACAATATGCGCGCCGGACTCGTCGTCATTGAAGCCTGGTTCAGGAGACTCTTGAGGAGTCCTGGATTATGGGGTGTCCGGATAGCGAACTATCATCGTTGGCGAGACTCACGGACTATGAAGATACAAGATTGAAGACTTCGTCCCGTGTCCGGATGGGACTTTCCTTGGCGTGGAAGGCAAGCTTGGCGATACGGATATGTAGATCTCCTACCACTGTAATCGACTCAGTGTAACCCTAACCCTATTCGGTGTCTATATAAACCGAAGGGTTTTAGTCCGTAGGACGAACAACGATCATACCATAGGCTAGCTTCTAGGGTTTAGCCTCCTTGATCTCGTGGTAGATCTACTCTTGTACTACCCATATCATCAATATTAATCAAGCAGGAGTAGGGTATTACCTCCATCGAGAGGGCCCGAACCTGGGTAAAAACATCGTGTCCCTTGTCTCCTATTACCATCCGCCTAGACGCATAGTTCGGGACCCCCTACCCGCGATCCGCCGGTTTTGACACCGACACCTGCCCTCAAGACCCGTTCCCGCTTCCATGCATTGACCACATCGTCGACTCCACCGCCGAGTGCGACCTTCTGTGTTTCCTAGATGCCTTCTCAGGTTACCAACAGATCAAGATGGCAGTGCAGGACATGGAGAAGACGGCTTTCTTAACCCCGTGTGGGGTATACTGCTACACCTGCATGTCGTTTGAGCTGCGTAATGTTGGGGCAACCTTCCAGCGGCTGATGTACATCGCCTTAGGCCGGCAGCTCGGGAGGAACGCCGAGGCCTACGTCGGTGACATTGTGGTGAAATCTCGGGAGGCAAGTACCCTCATTCAAGATCTAGAGGAGACCTTCACTAGCCTACGCAAGGTGGACCTGTGGCTCAGCCCGGAGAAATGTGTGTTTGGCGTCCCCTCAGGTAAGCTCCTAGGGTTCCTTGTGTCGCACAGGGGAACCGAGGTGAACCCAGAAAAGGTCAAGGCAATAGAAGAGATGAGCCCATCGCAGACTCTCAAAGAAATGCAAAAGTTGGCGGGATGCGTACCCTCATTGGGGCGCTTTATCTCCAAGCTGGGGGAGCGCGCCCTCCCGTTCTTCAAGCTGATGAAAAAGAAGGGTTCGTTCCAGTGGACTCCGGAAGCTGACGCGGAGTTTCAATACCTCAAGAGATACCTCACCAGCCCGCCGGTAATGGTGGCGCCGCTTCCCCTTGAGCCCCTGGTGCTTTACCTGGCCGCCACACCTCATTTTGCTAGCGCGGCGTTGGTGTAGGTCCGGGACAAGCGCCGGGCCAAGAGCCAGCCTCGCGACACCGCACATTCAGTCAGGATGATGCAGCACCAAGACGACGCACATGAAGTCGCGGCAGTGCCATCAGGTGACTAGGCCCCGCAAGACGGTGCTCCTGAGGCTGCGGTCGCCCCAGCAGGCGACCAAGCTCCCGAAGTCCACCAGCCTCAAGGGGCGCCCCATCCTCCGAAGGTCGCGAACTCCACCAGCACTCCATCTCTAGTCGAGCACCCGGTGTACTTCGTCAGCACGATACTACGAGACACGCGGGCACGCTAACCCATGCCGCAGAAGCTTCTGCTCGCGCTCCTCGTGGCCTCACGCAAGCTGCGCCACTACTTCCAAGATCACCCCATCAAGGTCATCTCAGCTTACCCATTGGAGAGGGTGCTCTGGAGCCCCAATGCCGTGGGAAGGGTCACCGAGTGGAACATCGAGCTGCAGGTGTTCCAGCTGGAGTTCAGCACCACCAGGGTCATCAAAGGTGCCACGCTTGCCGACTTCGTAGCAGAATGGACCGATGCTCCAGGGCCCGAGGCAGGAGATGACCGGTCCCTCTCACCAGGGAGCGAAGCACAGGACGACTAGGTCATGTACTTTGACGGCGCCTTCGCGCGTCAGGGCGCGGGGGCTGGAGCCGTGCTCATCTCACCCACCTACGACAAGCTGTACTACGCCGTGCGGCTCTGCTTCCAACACGGCGAGAAGATCTCCAACAACATCGCGGAGTACGAAGGTTTGATTGCCGGCCTCAAGGTCGCGGCCGCCATAGGCGTGAATCGCCTTGATGACCCACAAGTATAGGGGATCTATCGTAGTCCTTTCGATAAGTAAGAGTGTCAAACCCAACGAGGAGCAGAAGGAAATGATAAGCAGTTTCCATCTAGGTATTCTCTGCAAGTACTGAAATAAGTGGTAATAGATAGTTTTGTGATCAGATAAATTGTAACGAGCAACAAGTAACAAGAGTAAATAAAGTGCAGCAAGGTGAACCAATCCTTTTTGTTGCAAAGGACAAGCCTGGACAAACTCTTATAATAGGAAAAGCGCTCCCGAGGACACATGGGAATATCTCAAGCTAGTTTTCATCATGTTCATATGATTCACGTTCGGTACTTTGATAATTTGATATGTGGGTGGACGATTGCTTGGGTGTTGTTCTTACTTGAACAAGCATCCCACTTATGATTAACCTCTATTGCAAGCATCTGCAACTACAACAAAAGTATTAAGGTAAACCTAACCATAGAATGAAACATATGGATCCAAAACAACCCCATACGAAGCAACGCATAAACTAGGGTTTAAGCTTCTGTCACTCTAGCAACCCATCATCTACTTATTACTTCCCAATGCCTTCCTCTAGGCCCAAATAATGGTGAAGTGTTATGTAGTCGATGTTCACATAACACCACTAGAGGCTAGACAACATACATCTCATCAAAATATGGAATCTAATACCAAATTCACATGACTACTAATAGCAAGACTTCTCCCTTGTCCTCGGGAACAAACATAACTACTCACAAATCATATTCATGTTCATAATCAGAGGGGTAATAATATGCATAAAGGATCTGAACATATGATCTTCCACCAAGTAAACCAACTAGCATCAACTACAAGGAGTAATCAACACTACTAGCAACCTACTTGCACCAATCCCGGACTTGGGAACAAGAATTGGATACAAGAGATGAACTAGGGTTTGGAGATGAGATGGTGCTGGTGAAGATGTTGATGGAGATTGCCCTCTCCCGATGAGAGGAGCGTAGATGATGATGATGGCGATGATTTCCCCCTCCCGGAGGGAAGTGTCCCCGGCAGAACAGCTCCGTCGGAGCCCTAGATTGGTTCCGCCAAGGTTCCACCTCGTGGCGGCGGAGTCTCGTCCCGAAAGGTTGCTTCTGATTTTTTTTCTCATCGAAAGACTTCATATAGGAGAAGATGGGCATCGGAGAGCTACCAGGGAGCCCACGAGGTAGGAGGGCACGCCCGGGGGGCCCACCCTCGTGAGCAGGGTGTGGGCCCCCTGGCCTTCATCTTTGGCGATGATTTTTCTTTATTTATTTTAAGATAATCCGTGGAGTTTCAGGACTTTTGGGAGTTGCACAGAATAGGTCTCCAATATTTGCTCCTTTTCCGGCCCGAAATTCCAAGCTTCGGCATTCTCCCTCTTCATGTAAACCTTGTAAAATAAGAGAGAATAACCATAAGTATTGTGACAAAACGTGAAATAACAGCCCATAAAGCAATAAATATCGATATAAAAGCATGATACAAAATGGACGTATCAACTCCCCCAAGCTTAGACCTCGCTTGTCCTCAAGCGAAAAGCCGATAACAATAAATATGTCCTCATGTTTAGAGGTAGAGGCATCGATAAAACTAAAATACGGACATGAAGGCATCATGATTATTCTCATAACAGCAACATATATAGATTTTGTCATATGATTACTTATGTTCAAGTGATGATCTTTTCACAATTCAAAAGTATGAATCAGAAACTTTATTGGGCACCAGCAAAGTATAACCTCAGTCATTGAAGCAATTGCAATTTATCATAACATCGGAAAGAGTCTATGTCAAAGCTTAAAAGCAAGTCCACATACTCAACTATCACTTAGTCCTTCATAATTGCTAGCACTCACGCAATACTTGTGGTTACGGAGTTTTAGTCGGACACAGAGAAAGATAGGGGCTTATAGTTTTGCCCCCACAACCTTTTACCTCAAGGGTAATGTCAACAATAACAATTCATGCTCCCCTACATCCAATTAGATATATATATCATGTTCTTTCCAACATGCTGGGCTTGCCAAAGGATAAAATGAAAAAGGAAAGGTGAAGATCACTGTGATTCTTGCATAAGGTAGAAGATAATAATAAAAGATAGGCCCTTCGCAGAGGGAAGCAGAGGTTGGCATGCGCTTTTATGGTTGGATGCACAAAATCTTAATGCAAAAGAATGTCACTTTATATTACCCCTTGTATGTGGAACTTTATTATGCAGTCCGTCGCTTTTATTACTTCCACAACAAGTTCGTACAAAGCTTATTTCTCTGCACTAATAAGTCATGCATATTTAGAAAGCAATTTTTATTGCTTGCACCGATGACAACTTACTTGAAGGATCTTACTCAATCCATAGGTAGATATGGTGGACTCTCATGGCTAAACTGGTTTAAGGGTATTTGGAAGCACAAGTAGTATCTCTACTTGGTGCTGAGAATTTGGCTAGCATGAGGGGGAAAGGCAAGCTCAACATGTTAGAGGATCCATGACAACATACTTTATCTCAGATACAAGAAAACATAACTCATTATGTTCTCTTCCTTGTCCAACATCAACTCTTTAGCATGTCATATTTTAATGAGTGCTCCCAATCATAAAAGATGTCAATGATAATATATCTATATGTGAAACATCTCTCTCCTTATTACTTCCTATTAATTGCAACGATGACCAAAGCTATATTTGCCAACTCCCAACAACTTTTAGTCATCATACTCTTTCTATGTGAAGTCATTACTTCCAATAAGATCAATATGAACTCTTTGTTTATTTTTATTCTTTTTCTTTTATTCACCCAAGATCATGGCAAAATAATCAAGCCCTTGACTCAACACTAATCTTTATTATATATATAGCTCACGGACTCGATTACATAGAGGGATCATAAAGCAAAACTCAAAACTAGATCATGCCATGACTTTTATTCTACTAAATCAAGATACTACTAATAGGATCGAACTAAGAAAAGCAGTAAAGATAGGGGTTGTGATGGTGATACGATGCACAGGCACCTCCCCAAGCTTGGCAGTTGCCAAGGGGAGTGCCCATACCCATGTGATTATATCTCCTTCTTTGTCGGTGAAGGTGGAGGTGTTGGATAGTCGCACATCGAGCGTAAGAGGTCCTCCAACTTGCGGATAATGCCCTTGAGTGCAACAATATGCTCCTTCAACAAAATATTTTCACTTGTGAGATACTTGTTCTGAATACGAGCTAACTCAATCATCTTGAAAGCTTCAATTTCAGTTGGGGTGATAAAGTTGTGATCAAGTTGGAGGATGTCTTCTGTTGCCGGAGCTTGGTCCTCCGTGGCCTCCTTGATCCTTTCATCTTGTTGATCTCCATGGGTTCTTCCCTCTTCAGCTCTATCTTCATTAGCCAAGCATCTTTGTCACCATTGTCGGAGGAGGGGGACGACATGATGCCTGGCCTTGACAACCCTGACAGAAAACAGCTCGAAACAAGAACATGAGGTATTTGCGTGATACGGGAGTCAAAACCTTCGGGAGAATATATAATGAATTTTTACCGACCAAAATACGTATCGTGCAAGAAAACAGAGTCCGGAGGGCACACGAGGTGCTCACGAGGTAGGGGGGCGTGCCCAGGGGGGTAGGACGCGCCCTCCACCCTCGTGAAGGCCTCGTGTCCTTTCTGGACTTCCACTTATTTTTCTATTTTTCTAAATATTCCAAAACGGAGAAATATTGCCTTAAAAATTGTCTTGGAGTCGGTTTACTTACCGTACCACATACCTATTCCTTTTCGGAGTCTAAAACGGTCTGGAAAGTGTCCCTTATGTATTCCTCCGGGGTTACGGTTTCAATAATATTTGTTTCAACTTTTATGGGACTACCTGAGATATAATGTTTGATTCTTCGATCGTTTACCACCTTCGGATTTGTGCCTTCGAAGTTGTTGATTTTTATGGCACCGGAACGATAGGCCTCCTCGATAACGTATGGACCTTCCAATTTAGAGAGAAGTTTTCCTGCAAAAAAATCTTAAACGAGAGTTGTATAACAATACATAATCACCTACATTAAACTCACGCTTTTGTATCCTTTTGTCATGCCATCTTTTAACTTTTTCTTTAAACAACTTGGCATTTTCATAAGCTTGGTTCTCCATTCATCAAGTGAGCTAATATCAAATAACCTCTTCTCACCGGCAAGTTTGAAATCATAGTTGAGCTCTTTAATAGCCCAATATGCCTTATGTTCTAGTTCAAGAGGTAAGTGACATGCTTTTCCATAAACCATTTTATAGGGAGACATACCCATAGGATTCTTATATGAAGTTCTATAGGCCCATAATGCATCATCAAGTTTCTTGGACAAATTCTTTCTAGACCTATTAACAGTCTTTTGCAAAATTAGTTTGAGCTCTCTATTACTCAATTCTACTTGACCACTAGACTGCGGGTGATATGGGGATGCAATTCTATGATTAATGTCATATTTAGCAAGCATTTTATGGAAAGCACCATGAATAAAATGTGAGCCACCATCAGTCATTAAATATCTAGGGACTCCAAACCTCGGAAAAATAACTTCCTTAAGCATTTTAATAGAAGTGTTATGATCAGCACTACTAGTTGGAATAGCTTCTACCCACTTAGTAACGTAATCAACAAAGAACTAAAATATGTGTATATCCATTAGAGGCAGGAAAAGGTCCCATATAATCAAAGCCCCATACATCAAATGGTTCAATAACAAGTGAATAATTCATAGGCATTTCTTGACGTCTACTAATATTATCAATTCTTTGACATTCATCAGAAGACAAGACAAACTTACGGGCATCCTTGAAGACAGTAGGCCAATAAAACCCGGATTGCAATACCTTATGTGCGGTTCTATCTCCAGCGTGATGCCCTCCATAAGCTTCGGAGTGACACTTGCGTAGGATCTGTTCCCGTTCATGCTCAGGTACACAACGTCTAATAACACCATCTACTCCTTCTTTATAAAGATGTGGGTCATCCCAAAAGTAATGTCGCAAATCATAAAAGAACTTTTCTTTTGTTGGTATGTGAAGCTAGGTGGTATAAATTTAGCAACAATATAATTAGCATAATCAGCATACCATGGAATGCTACGAGAAGTGCTTATGACATTTAATTGTTCATCAGGAAAGCTATCATCAATAGGTAGTGGGTCATCAAGAACATTCTCTAACCTAGATAAGTTATCTGCAATGGGGTTCTCAGCTCCTTTTCTATCAACAATATGCAAATCAAATTCTTGCAGCAAGAGAACCCATCTAATAAGTCTAGGTTTAGCATCTTTCTTTTCCATAAGATATTTAATAGCAACATGATCGGTGTGAATAGTTACTTTAGAATCAACAATATAGGGTCTGAATTTATCACAAGCAAACACAACTGCTAAAAGTTCCTTTTCGTTAGTAGCATAATTTCTTTGAGCATTGTCTAGAGTCTTACTAGCATAATGGATAACATTTAATTTCTTATCAACTCTTTGCCCTAGAACAGCACCTACAAGATAATCACTAGCATCACACATAATTTCAAAGGGTAAATTCCAATCGGTGGGTGAACAACAAAAAGAGACTAATGTTTTCTTAAGTATTTCAAATGCTTCTACACAATCATCATCAAAGACAAATGGTACATCTTTTTGTAATAAATTAGTCAGAGGCCGAGAAATTTTTGAGAAGTCCTTAATGAACCTCCTATAAAACCAGGCGTGACCAAGAAAACTTCTTATACCTTTGATGTCCTTGGGACATGGCATATTTCAATAGCATCAACCTTGGCTTTATCAACTTCAATACCTCTTTCAGAAACTTTGTGCCCCAAGACAATACCTTCATTAACCATAAAGTGGCACTTTTCCCAATTCAAGACAAGATTAGTTTCTTCACATCTCTGCAAAACTCGATCAAGATTGCTCAAGCAATCATCAAAAGAGGAACCATAGACGGAAAAGTCGTCCATGAAAACCTCACAAATCTTTTCACAAAGTCAGAGAATATAGCCATCATGCATCTTTGAAAGGTAGCAGGTGCATTACATAAACCAAAAGGCATACGTCTATAAGCAAAAGTACCAAAAGGGCATGTAAAAGTAGTCTTTGATTGATCTTTAGCCGACACAGGTATTTGAGAGAAACCAGAATAACCATCTAGAAAGCAATAATGTGTATGTTTGCATAATCTTTGTAGCATTTGATCAATAAAAGTTAAGGGGTAATGATCTTTCTTAGTAGCTTTATTTAATTTGTGGAAATCAATTACCATCCTATAACCTATGATAATTCTTTGCGGAATCAATTCATCTTTATCATTAGGGACAACAGTAATACCTCCCTTCTTAGGGACACAATGGACAGGACTTACCCACTGACTATCAAAGAACGGGATAAATTATACCTGCCTCCGTAAGCTTCGAGTATTTCTTTTCTTACCACTTCTTTCATTTTAGGATTCAAACGTCGTTGAGGATCACGGACTGGTTTAGCATCCGCTTCCAAATTTATTTTATCTTTGACATAGAGTGGGACTAATGCCCTTAAGATCATCAAGAGTATATCCAATAGCGGCACGGTGCTTCTTGAGTTTTCAATAATCTTTCTTTTTCATGCTCTGAAAGGTTAGCACTAATAATAACAGGATATATTTTCTTTTCATCAAGGTAAGCATATTTAAGATTATCAGGCAACGGTTTAAGCTCAAACACGGGATCACCCTTGGGTGCAGGAGGATCCCCTAGGATTTCAACAGGCAAATTGTGTTGCAGAATAGGTTCCTGTTTAAAGAATACTTCATCTATTTCCCTTCTTTCATTCATGAACATATCATTTTCATGGTCTAGCAAATAGTGTTCTAAAGGATCACTAGGAGGTACGGCAATAGAAGCAAGACCAATAATTTCATCCTTACTAGGCAATTCTTTCTCACGATGTTTTTTACTAAATTTAGAGAAATTAAACTCATGAACCATATCATCCAAGCCAATAGTAACAACATTCTTTTCGCAGTCTATCTTAGCATTAATAAAGATTCAAGAAGGGACTACCAACTCTCATGGGACAACACCGATCTTGTGGACAACCAATAACAAGAAACTCAGCAGGAGATTTAGTGTTCCCACACCAGACTTCAACATATCTAACAATTCCCACCGGTGAAATAGTATCTCTATTGGCAAGCTTAATTGTGACATCAATTTCTTCTAACTCAATAGGTGCAATACCATGCATAATTTCTTTGTATAATTCAATGGGTATTGCACTAGCACTAGCTCATATCACATAAGCCATGATAACAATGATCTCCTATTTTAACAGAAATAACAGCACGCCTACCACAGGTCTATGTTTATCTTTAGCACAAGGTTTAGCAATTCTAGCAGTTTCACCACGTAATTGAATAACATGCCCATCAATATTATCAGACAAGAGATCTTTAACAATAGCAATATTAGGTTCTACTTTAACTTGCTCAGGAGGTGTATAAGTTCTAATATTGCTTTTACGAACAACAGTTGAAGATTTAGCATGATCCTTTACTCTAACAGGGAAAGGTGGTTTCTCAACATAAGAGATGGGAACAATAGGATCATTATAAGTGACAGTTTTTTCTTCAACTTTAATAGGTGCAGCTACTTTTACTTCTATGGGAGGATGATATTTAAACCACTTCTCCTTAGGGAGATCAACATAATTAGCAAAAGATTCACAGAAAGAAGCTACTATCTCAGAGTCAAGTCCATATTTAGTGCTAAACTTACGGAAAATATCGGTATCTAAAAGATTTAACACAATCAAACTTGGGCGTCATACCTGACTCCTTACCTTCGTCGAGGTCCAATCTTCATAGTTGCAACAGCCCCTTACGAAGCAACGCATAAACTAGGGTTTAAGCTTCTGTCACTCTAGCAACCCATCATCTACTTATTACTTCCCAATGCCTTCCTCTAGGCCCAAATAATGGTGAAGTGTTATGTAGTCGACGTTCACATAACACCACTAGAGGCTAGACAACATACATCTCATCAAAATATCGAATCTAATACCAAATTCACATGACTACTAATAGCAAGACTTCTCCCTTGTCCTCGGGAACAAACGTAACTACTCACAAAGCATATTCATGTTCATAATCCGAGGGGTAATAATATGCATAAAGGATCTGAACATATGATCTTGCACCAAGTAAACCAACTAGCATCAACTACAAGGAGTAATCAACACTACTAGCAACCTACTTGCACCAATCCCGGACTTGGGGACAAGAACTGGATACAAGAAATGAACTAGGTTTTGGAGATGAGATGGTGCTGGTGAAGATGTTGATGGAGATTGCCCTCTCCCGATGAGATGAGCGTTGGTGATGATGATGGCGATGATTTCCCCCTCCGGGAGGGAAGTGTCCCCGGCCAGAACAGCTCATGGGAGCCCTAGATTGGTTCCGCCAAGGTTCCGCCTCGTGGCGGCGGAGTCTCGTCGAAAGGTTGCTTCTGATTTTTTTCTCATCGAAGACTTCATATAGGAGAAGATGGGCATCGGAGAGCCACCAGGGGCCCCGAGGTAGGGGGCGCGCCGGCGCCCCACCCTCGTGAGTGTGGTGTGGGCCCCCTGGCCTTCATCTTTGGCGACGATTTTTCTTTATTTATTTTAGGATAATCCGTGGAGTTTCGGGACTTTTGGAGTTGCATGTAATAGGTCTCCAATATTTGCTCCTTTTCCAAATTTCTGCATTCCAAATTGCCGGCATTCTCCCTCTTCATGTAAACCTTGTGAAATAAGAGAGAATAGCCATAAGTATTGTGACAAAACGTGAAATAACAGCCCATAAAGAAATAAATATCGATATAAAAGCATGATGCAAAATGGACGTATCACGCCTCACAATCAAGGGAAACTCCCAGCTCCTCGTTAACTTCTCCAACAAGGTCTATGAACTGAAGGACGAGCACATGGAGGCATACCTGGCAGAGGTACACAAAATGGAGAAGAAATTCTTGGGCCTGGAGCTGCAGCACGTCCCTCGCGACACGAACAAGGAAGCTGACAATATCGCCAAGAGAGCGTCCAGACGCCAGCCGCAGGAGCCGGCGTCTTTGAGGAGCGACTCTTCACGCCTTCAGCAGCCCCCCCCCCCCCCGGCTGCGGAGCCAGCACGGCCTCAGGAGGAGCTCCCCCCACCATCGACTTCGAGAGCCCCCGCCTGCGGTTCGACCTCAGGAGCACGACTACAATTCAAGGCGTACCAATTGCGGGGAACTTTGCCGGAGAAGGAGGACGACGCAGAGCGCGTGGCCCGGCAGGCCACAACCTACTGCATTCAGGACGGTGAGCTATACCAAAAACGACCAAATGATGTTTCCTTGCGATGCATCTCCAGGGAGCAGGGGCGCGAGCTGCTAACCGACATACATGGCGGGGACTGTGGGCATCACTCGTCATCACGCACCTTGGTGGACAAGGTGTTCTGTAGCAGATTCTACTGGCCCACGACACTCAACGATCCAACCGAGCTGGTGAGGTCTTGTGAAGCCTGCCAATTCCATGCCAAGCAAATCCACCAGCCCGCCCAGGGCCTCCAGACTATCCTGCTCTCATGGTCGTGCTGGACATCTTGGGACCGTTCCCTCGAGCGCCCGGGGGCTACCACTAGCTCTATGTCGCCATCGACAAGTTCACCAAGTGGGCGGAGGTGGAAGCCGTCCGCACCATCCCAGCCGGCTCGGTAGTCAAGTTCATCAATGGCCTCGTGAGCCGGTTCGGGGTCCCTAATCGTATCATCACCGATAATGGCTCGCAGTTCACTAGCAACCTTTTCAAAACGTATTGTGCTAACCTTGGAACAAAGATATGCTATGCCTCAGTGGCACACCCCAGGAGCAACGCCCAGGACGAGCGCGCCAACGCGGAGGTCCTGAGAGGCCTTGATACGACTCCAACGTATCTATAATTTTTTATTGTTCCATGCTATTATATTATCTGTTTTGGATGTTTAATGGGCTTTATTATACACTTTTATATTATTTTTGGGACTAACCTATTAACCCAAGGCCCAGTGCAAATTGCTGTTTTTTTTTTGCCTATTTCAGTGTTTCGCAGAAAAGAAATATCAAACGGAGTCCAAATGGAATGAAACCTTCGGGAGAGTTATTTTTGGAACATACATGATCCAGGGGACTTGGAGTGGACGTCAATCAACATATATACCCATATACCCATATACGTGATCCAAACGGAGTCCAAAAGAAATATCAAGGCAGGGAGGCGCGCCTACCCCCTGGGCGCGCCTCCACTATCATGGGCCCCTCGTAGCTCCACCGACCTACTTCTTCCTCCTATATATACCCATATACCCCGAAAACGTCCAGGAGCACCACGAAACCCTATTTCCACCGCCGCAACCTTCTATACCCATGAGATCCCATCTTGGGGCCTTTTCTGGCGCTCCGCTGGAGGGGGAATTGATCATGGAGGGCTTCTACATCAACACCATAGCCTCTCCAATGATGTGTAAGTAGTTTACCACAGACCTTCGGGTCCATAGTTATTATATAGATGGCTTCTTCTCTCTCTTTGGATCTCAATACAAAGTTCTCCTCGATCTTCTTGGAGATCTATTCGATGTAATTCTTTTTGCAGTGTGTTTGTCGAGATCCGATGACTTGTAGGTTTATGATCAAGATTATCTATGAACAATATCTGAATCTCCTCTGAATTCTGTTATGTATTATTTGTTATCTTTGCAAGTCTCTTCGAATTATTAGTTTGGTTTGGCCTACTAGATTTATCTTTCTTGCAATGGGAGAAGTGCTTAGCTTTGGGTTCAATCTTGTGTTGCTCGATCCCAGTGACAGTAGGGGAAATGACACGTATTGTATTGTTGCCATCGAGGATAAAAAGATGGGGTTTATATCATATTGCTTGAGTTTATCCCTCTACGTCATGTCATCTTGCCTAATGCGTTACTCTGTTCTTATGAACTTAATACTCTAGATGCATGCTGGATAGCGGTCGATGTGTGGAGTAATAGTAGTAGATGCAGAATTGTTTCGGTCTACTTGTTGCGGACGTGATGCCTATATACATGATCATGCCTACATATGCTCATAACTATGCACTTTTCTATCAATTGCTCGACAGTAATTTGTTCACCCACCGTAATACTTATGCTATCTTGAGAGAAGCCACTAGTGAAACCTATGGCCCCGGGTCTATTTTCCATCATATTAATCTTCCTTCAACTAGCTATTTCCTTCGCCCTTTATTTTGCAATCTTTACTTTAAATCTTTATCATAAAAATACCAAAAATATTATCTTATCATCTCTATCAGATCTCACTTTTGCAAGTGGCCGTGAAGGGATTAACAACCCCTTTATCGCATTGGTTGCAAGGTTCTTATTTGTTTGTGTAGGTACGAGGGACTTGCGTGTGGCCTCCTACTGGATTGATACCTTGGTTCTCAAAAACTGAGGGAAATACTAACGCTACTTTGCTGCATCATCCTTTCCTCTTCAAGGGAAAACCAACACATGCTCAAGAGGTAACAAGAAGGATTTCTGGCGCTGTTGCCGGGGAGGCTTACACCAAGTCAAGTCAAGATTTGATCTCCCGCCAACGTGCGATTTCTGGCGCCGTTGCCGGGGAGTCTACGCACAAGTCAAGACATACCACGTACCCGTCACAAACTCTTATCCCTCGTATTACATTATTTGCCATTTGACTCTCGTTTTCCTCTCCCCCACTTCACCCTTGCCATTTTATTCGCCCTCTCTTTCCTTTCGCCTATTTTTCGCTTGCTTCTTGTTTGCTTGTGTGTTGGATTGCTTGCTTGTCACGATGGCTCAAGATAATAATAAATTGTGTGACTCTTACAATACCAACAACAATGATTTTCTTAGCACCCCGATTGCTCCTATTTACCGATGCTGAATCTTGTGAAATCAATGCTGCCTTGTTGAATCTTGTCATGAAAGATCAATTCGCCAGCCTTCCTAGTGAAGATGCCGATACCCATCTAAACAGCTTTGTTGATTTGTGTGATATGCAAAATAAGAAAGATGTGGATAATGATATTGTTAAATTGAAGCTATTTCTTTTTTCGCTTAGAGATCGTGCTAAAACTTGGTTTTCGTCTTTGCCTAAAAATAGTATTGGTTCATGGAATAAGTGCAAAGATGCTTTTATCTCTAAGTATTTTCCTCCCGCTAAGATCATCTCTCTTAGAAACGATATTATGAATTTTAATCAACTTGATCATGAACATGTTGCACAAGCTTGGAAGAGGATGAAATTAATGATACGTAATTACCCTACACATGGTTTGAATCTATGGATGATTATACAAAAAAAAATATGCCGGATTGAATTTTGCTTCTAGAAATCTTTTAGATTCGGACTCAGGAGGCACTTTTATGTAAATCACATTAGGAGAATCTACTAAACTCTTAGATAATATTATGGTTAATTATTCTCAATGGCACACTGAAAGATCTACTAGAAAAAGGTGCATGCAATTGAAGAGATTAATGTTTTGAGTGGAAAGATGGATGAACTTATGAAATTGTTTTCTAATAAGAGTGTTTCTTCTAATCCCAATGATATGCCTTTGTCTACTTTGATTGAGAATAATAATGAATCTATAGATGCGAATTTTGTTGGTAGGAACAATTTTGGTAACAACGATTATAGAGGAAACTTTAATCCTAGGCCGTATCCTAGTAATTCCTCTAATAATTATGGTAATTCCTACAAAAACTCTTATGGAAATTTTAATAAGATGCCCTCTGATTTTGAGACTAGTGTTAAAAAAATTATGATTTCTCAAAAGAATTTCAATGCTTTGCTTGAAGAAAAATTGCCTAAGATTGATGAGTTGGCTAGGAACATGGATATAATTTCTCTTGATGTTGATTCTTTGAAACTTAGATCTATTCCACCTAAGCATGATATCAATGAGTCTCTCAAAGCTATGAGAATTTCCATTGATGAGTGCAAAGAAAGAACCGCTAGGATGCGTCTTTGAAAAAGATTGCTTTGTTAAAGCGTGTTCTTCTAGTTTCCATGATAATAAGGATGAAGATCTAAAAGTGATTGATGTGTCTCCTATTAAATCTTTGTTTTGCAATATGAATCTTGATAATGATGGGACTGGAGATGAGTCAACTTTAGTTAAAAGGCGTCCCAATGATTCGGAGTTTTTAGATCTTGATGCAAAAATTGGTAAAAGTGGGATTGAAGAGGTCAAAACTTTACATAGCAATGAACCCACTATTTTGGATTTCAAGGAATTTAATTATGATAATTGTTCTTTAATAGATTGTATTTCCTTGTTGCAATCTGTGCTAAATTCTCTGCATGCTTACAGTCAAAATAAGGCTTTTACTAAACGTATCGTTGATGCTTTAATGCAATCATATAAGGAAAAGCTTGAATTATAAGTTTCTATCCCTAGTAAACTTTATGATGAGTGGGAACCTACTATTAAAATTAAAACTAAAGATAATGAATGCTATGCTTTGTGTGATTGGGGTGCTAGTGTTTCCACGATTCCAAAAACTTTGTGTGATATGTTAGGTTTCCGTGAACTTGATGATTGTTCTTTAAACTTGCACCTTGTGGATTCCACCATTAAGAAACCTATGGCAAGAATTAATGATGTTCTTATTGTTGAAAATAGTAATTATGTGCCCGTAGATTTCATTGTCCTTGATATAGATTGCAATCCTTCATGTCCTATTATTCTTGGTAGACCTTTCCTTAGAACGATTGGTGCAATTATTGATATGAAAGAAGGGAATATTGGATTCCAATTTCCGTTAAGGAAAGGCATGGAACACTTTCCTAGAAAGAAAATGAAATTACCTTATGAATCTATTATGAGAGCCACATATGGATTGCATACCAAAGATGATAATACCTAGATCTATCCTTGCCTTTATGCCTAGCTAGGGGCGTTAAACGATAGCGCTTGTTGGGAGGAAACCCAATTTTATTTTTGTTTCTTGCTTTTTGGTTCTGTTTATTAATAAATCTTTGATCTAGCCTCTTGTTTGATGTGTTTTTATGTTTTAATTAGTGTATGTGCCAAGTATAACCTTTGGGAAGACTTGGGTGAAGTCTTTTTGATCTTGCTGTAAAAAACAGAAACTTTAGCACTCACGAGATTAGCTACAAATCTTTACTGGAGAGTACTATTTAATTGATTCTTTTTGCAGATGATTAATAGACAAATTCCTCACGTCCAGAAATTTATTTTAGAATATTTGGAGTTCCAGAAGCATACGTTTGATACAGATTACTACAGATTGTTCTATTTTTGACAGATTCTGTTTTCCGTGTGTTGTTTGCTTATTTTAATGAATCTATGGCTAGTATCGGAGGTTATGAACCATAGAGAAGTTGGAATACATTAGGTTTATCACCAATATAAATAAAGAATGAGTTCATTACAGTACGTTGAAGTGGTGGTTTGTTTTCTTTCGCTAACGGAGCTCATGAGATTTTCTGTTAAGTTTTGTGTTGCGAAGTTTTCAAGTTTTGGGTAAAGATTTGATAGATTATGGAACAAGGAGTGGCAAGAGCCTAAGCTTGGGGATGCACAAGGCACCCCAAGGTAAAATCCAAGGACAACAAAAAGTAGGCATCCCCTCTTTTGTCTTCATCCATCGATAACTTTACTTGGAGCTATATTTTTATTCACCACATGATATGTGTTTTGCTTGAAGCGTCTTGTATGATTTGAGTCTTTGCCTTCTAGTTCAACACGATCATCCTTGCTGTACACACCTTTTGGGAGAGACACACATTATTCGGAATTTATTAGAATACTCTATGTGCTTCACTTATATATTTTGAGCTAAACAATTTTACTCTAGTGCTCCGCTTATATCTTTTAGAGCACAGTGGTGGTTTTATTTTATAGAAATTATTGATCTCTCATGCTTCACTTATATTATTTTCTTTTAGAACAGTATGGTAATTTGCTTTGGCTATAAAATTACTCCTAATATGATAGGCATCCAAGATGGGTATAATAAAAACTATCATAAAAAGTGCATTGAATACTATGAGAAGTTTGATACTTGATGATTGTTTTGAGATATGAAGATGGTGATATTAGAGTCATGCTAGTTGAGTAGTTGTGAATTTGAGAAATACTTGTGTTAAAGTTTGTGATTCCCATAGCATGCACGTATGGTGAACCGTTATGTGATGAAGTCGGAGCATGATTTATTTATTTATTGTCTTCCTTATGAGTGGCGGTCGGGGACGAGCGATGGTCTTTTCCTACCAATCTATCCCCCTAGGAGCATGCGCGTAGTACTTTGTTTTGATAACTAATAGATTTTTGCAACAAGTATGTGAGTTCTTTATGACTAATGTTGAGTCCATGGATTATACGCACTCTCACCATTCCACCATTGCTAGCCTCTCTAATATCACGCACCTTTCGCCGGTATCGTACACCCATCATATACCTTCCTCAAAACAGCCACCATACCTACCTATTATGGCATTTCCATAGACATTCCGAGATATATTGCCATGCAACTTACCACCATTCCGTTTATTATGACACGCTCCATTATTGTCATACTGCTTTGCATGATCATGTAGTTGGCAGCGTATTTGTGGCAAAACCACCTTTATAATTCTTTCATACATGTCACTCTTGATTCATTGCATATCCCGGTACACCGCCGGAGGCATTCACATAGAGTCATATTTTGTTCTAAGTATTGAGTTGTAAGTAAATAAAAGTGTGATGATCATCATTATTAGAGCATTGTCCCAAGTGAGGAAAGGATGATGGAGACTATGATTCCCCCACAAGTCGGTATGAGACTCCGGACAAAAATAAAAAAAAGGAAAAAAGAGGCCATAAAAAAAGAGAAGAAGGCCCAAATAAAAAAATATGAGAGGAAAAGAGAGAAGGGACAAATGTTACTATCCTTTTACCACACTTGTGCTTCAAAGTAGCACCATGATCTTCATGATAGAGAGTCTCCTACGTTGTCACTTTCATATACTAGTGGGAATTTTACATTATAGAACTTGGCTTGTATATTCCAATGATGGGCTTCCTCAAAATGCCCTAGGTCTTCATGAGAAAGCGAGTTCGATGCACACCCACTTAGTTTCTTTTGTTGAGCTTTCATACACTTATAGCTCTAGTGCATCCGTTGCATGGCAATCCCTACTCACTCACATTGATATCTATTGATGGGTAACTCCATAGCCCATTGATACGCCTAGTTGATGTGAGACTATCTTCTATTTGTCTTCTCCACAACCACCATTCTATTCCACATATAGTGCTATATCCATGGCTCACGCTCATGTATTACGTGAAGATTGAAAAAGTTTGAGAACATCAAAAGTATGAAACAATTGCTTGACTTGTCATCGGGGTTGTGCATTATTAAATACTTTGTGTGATGAAGATAGAACATAGCCACACTATATGATTTTCTAGGGATAACTTTCTTTGGCCATGTTATTTTGAGAAGACATGATTGCTTTGTTAGTATACTTGAAGTATTATTATTATTTTTCAATATTAAACTTTTGTCTTGAATCTTTCGGATCTGAACATTCATGCCACAATAAAGAAAATTACATTGAGAATATGCTAGGTAGCATTCCACATCAAAAATTCTGTTTTCATCATTTACCTACTCGAGGACGAAAGCGAGAATTAAGCTTGGGGATGCTTGATACGTCTCCAACGTATCTATAATTTTTGATTGTTCCATGCTATTATATTATCTGTTTTGGATGGTTAATAGGCTTTATTATACACTTTTATATTATTTTTGGGACTAACCTATTAACCCAAGGCCCAGTGCAAATTGCTGTTTTTTTGCCTATTTCAGTGTTCCGCAGAAAAGGAATATCAAACGAAGTCCAAACGGAATGAAACCTTCGGGAGAGTTATTTTTGGAACAAACGTGATCCAGAGGACTTGGAGTGGATGTCAAGAAACAATCGATGAGGCAACGAGGCAGGGAGGCGCGCCTGCCCCCTGGGCATGCCCCCCACCCTCGTGGGCCCCTCGCAGCTCCACCGACCTACTTCTTCCTCCTATATATACCCATATACCCCGAAAACATCCAGGAGCACCACGAAACCCTATTTCCATCACCGCAACCTTCTATACCCATGAGATCCCATCTTGGGGCCTTTTCCGGCGCTCCGCCGGAGGGGGAATCGATCATGGAGGGCTTCTACATCAACACCATAGCCTCTCCGATGATGTGTGAGTAGTTTACCACAGACCTTCGGGTCCATAGTTATTAGCTAGATGGCTTCTTCTCTCTCTTTGGATCTCAATACAAAGTTCTCCTCGATCTTCTTGGAGATCTATTCGATGTAATTCTTTTTGCGGTGTGGTTGTCGAGATCCGATGAATTGTGGGTTTATGATCAAGATTATCTATGAAAAATATTTGAATCTTCTCTGAATTCTTTTATGTATGATTTGTTATCTTTGCAAGTCTCTTTGAATTATCAGTTTGTTTTGGCCTACTAGATTGATCTTTCTTGCAATGGGAGAAGTGCTTAGCTTTGGGTTCAATCTTGTGTTGCTCGATCCCAGTGATAGTAGGGGAAACAACACGTATTGTATTGTTGCCATTGAGGATAAAAAGATGGGGTTTATATCATATTGCTTGAGTTTATCCCTCTACATCATGTCATCTTGCCTAATGCGTTACTCTGTTCTTATGAACTTAATACTCTAGATGCATGCTGGATAGCAGTCGATGTGTGGAGTAATAGTTGTAGATGCAGAATCGTTTCGGTCTACTTGTTGCTGACGTGATGCCTATATACATGATCATGCCTAGATATTCTCATAACTATGCATTTTTCTATCAATTGCTCAACAGTAATTTGTTCACCCACCGTAATACTTATGCTATCTTGAGAGAAGCCACTAGTGAAACCTATGGCCTCCGGGACTATTTTCCATCATATTAATCTTCCGTCAACTAGCTATATCCATTGCCGTTTATTTTGCAATCTTTACTTTTAATCTTTATCATAAAAATACCAAAAATATTATCTTATCATCTCTATCAGATCTCACTTTTGCAAGTGGCCGTGAAGGGATTGACAACCCCTTTATCGCGTTGGTTGCAAGGTTCTTATTTGTTTGTGTAGGTAAGAGGGACTTGTGTGTGGCCTCCTACTGGATTGATACCTTGGTTCTCAAAAACTGAGGGAAATACTTACGCTACTTTGCTGCATCACCCTTTCATCTTCAATGGAAAACCAACGCATGCTCAAGAGGTAGCAGGCCTCAAGACAAGAACCTTCAAGAAGAAGGTCGAAGCCTGCAGCAGGGGCTGGCTGGACGAGCTCCAGTCCGTGTTGTGGTCCATCCGCACCACCGCCACCAAGCCTACAGGCGAAACTCCATTCTTCCTCGTCTACGGAGGCGAAGCGGTTCTCCCACACGAGGTCAGGCATCGCTCCGCACGGGTCTTTGCATTTGACGAGGTACGCCAGGATGCCACGCGGGGGATGGATCTCGTGCTGGGTGAGGAACACCGCCGTCAAGCCTCACTCTGAGCGGCAAGGTACCAGCACGCGCTGCGGCGGTACCACTGTCGTAGCATTTGCTCCAGGACGCTCGAGGTGGGTGATCTCGTCCTATGGCGGGTGCTCTCCAGGGAAGGGCTACATAAGCTTCCACCCACGTGGGAGGGCCCATTTAGGGTCGCCCATGTCTCCTGGCCTGGCGCCGGGCGCCTGGAGACGTAGGACGAGATCCCCATCCAGAACGCCTAGAACATCCAGCACCTCGAGAAGTTCTACCCATGAAGCAAGGCCCAGTGCCTGTGAAGGTCTCCGCTCATGACACTCTCACGTAATAATGTGTGGGGTTGTACAACCCCAGAGTCTCCAGAGTGCCGCCCTCCGGCCTCGAGGGCTATCTCCCACGTCTTAGTGGCAACACTTAGCTCCACGCTGGTGAGAAGACTAGACTAGGTGCCGGACGCGGCTGTTCATTTGCTTTTTGTAGCTGGTTTGCATGCTTTCAGTTGCCTGACCGACTTCCCCCTTCATTTTCTCTTTTGCTTTTGGTCCTGGTTCAGGAGGAGCGGCAGTTGCCCGTCGCTCCTTCTCGCGCGTCTCACGCGCGGGGGCTGGGCAGGTGTGTGCATGCGAGGAGCCCGCCCCGTGCAGCAAACACACTTCACCGTAGCCCCGCTCCCTCGGAGCTCTGGCTTTTTCTATTCTCGCGAGACGCCCTCGAGCAAGCTCGTGATCTACGCACCCTCTCGATGTCCATACCCCCGGGTACTATGACGTGATGCGCTAAGCCACGACAGGCTCACGCCCGAGGGTTCGCGCAAAGAAGGATAACGCACCCAACAGAGCTTTCTAACGACTCCGCAGATTTGTGACACCCCCTGAGGTCGGGGACTCCTGAGCCGACAGCAAGAAGGGCCTCACCAGGTAGTAGAACGCGCGCTCTCGTGAGGAGGAGAACTACCGCAAGCATATCAAGCTAAGTATCCTACCCATTTGGAGACTAAGCACCGCGGCATAACATCAGAGCAACAAGCATAACATAGCAGCATAAATACCATAGTTCATTACACGCCCCCGCAGGGCCCCATGCTTGTCTTTAATTGCAGGAAGAAAGAAAAGGATAAACAAAAGCGGCACGCACAACCGCAACAGCTCTAGAGGGATGGCTCCAAGGGCCCCCCGGACTATGTCGAAGTGTAGGATCGAAAGTAAGTCCAGAGGGGGGTGATTAGACTACTTGACCAAATAAAAACTTATCCTTTTCCCAATTTTAGTCTTTGGCAGATTTTAGCTAACTTAGCACAAGTCAAGCAATCTTAACACAATTCAAGCAAGCATGCAAAGAGTATATGAGCAGCGGAAAGTAAAGCATGCAACTTGCAAGAATGTAAAGGGAAGGGTTTGGAGAATTCAAACGCAATTGGAGACACAGATGTTTTTTGTCGTGGTTCAGATAGGTGGTGCTATCGTACATCCACGTTGATGGAGACTTCAACCCACGAAGGGTAACGGTTGCGCGAGTCCACGGAGGGCTCCACCCACGAAGGGTCCACGAAGAAGCAACCTTGTCTATCCCACCATGGTCGTCGCCCACGAAGGACTTGCCTCACTAGCGGTAGATCTTCATGAAGTAGGCGATCTCCTTGCCCTTACAAACTCCTTGGTTCAACTCCACAATCTTGTCGGAGGCTCCCAAGTGACACCTAGCCAATCTAGGAGACACCACTCTCCAAGAAGTAACAAATGGTGTGTTGATGATGAACTCCTTGCTCTTGTGCTTCAAATGATAGTCTCCCCAACACTCAACTCTCTCTCATAGGATTTGGATTTGGTGGAAAGAAGATTTGAGTGGAAAGCAACTTGGGGAAGGCTAGAGATCAAGATTCATATGGTAGGAATGGAATATCTTGGCCTCAACACAAGGGTAGGTGGTTCTCTCTCAGAAAATGTGTATTGGAAGTGTAGGTTCGTTCTGATGGCTCTCTCCATGAATGAAGAGGGGGTAGAGGGGTATATATAGCCTCCACGCAAAATCTAACTGTTACACACAATTTTCCAAACTCGGTGGGACCGAATTGTTAAACTCGGTCAGACCGATTCAGCAAATCTAGTGACCGTTAGGATTTTCGGTGGGACCGACATGCAACTCGGTAGGACCGATATGGTTAGGGTTAGGGCATAACGTAATCTTGGTGAGACCGATTACACAAACCCGATGGGACTGATTTTGGTAATAAGCTAACCGGAGAGTTGGTCGGAGTAAACTCGGTGGGACGGTTAAGCTCATTTCGGTGGGACCGAAATGTTACGAAAAGAAGCAGAGAGTTTACATTGCAATCTCGGTGGGACCGATCGCTCATCTCGGTAGGACCAAAAGCGTTCTGAAGGGAAGCGAGAGATTACAATCCCATCTCGGTGAGACCGAGATCCCTATCGGTGAGACCGATTTGCCTAGGGTTTGTGGCGGAGGCTATGACATCTGAACTTCGGTGGCACCGGATAGAAAGAATCGGTGGGGCGAGTTTGACTTATGGTTTAGGTCATATGTGGATGTGGGAAAGTAGTTGAGGGTTTTGGAGCATATCACTAAGCACTTTGAGCAAGCAAGCCATTAAGCAACACCTCATCCCCTCTTGATAGTATTGGCTTTTCCTATAGACTCAATGTGATCCTGGATCACTAAAAATATAAAATGTAGAGTCTTGAGCTTTGAGCTTGAGCCAATCCTTTTATCCTTAGTATTTTGAGGGGTCCACTTTTCTCATCCATGCCATGCCATTCATTGAGCTTTTCCAGAAATATTTATCTTGGAATAATGTTAGCTCAATGAGCTATATGTTGTTAGGAATTACCAAAACCACCTAGGGATAGTTGCACTTTCACGGAGCCTTCCTCACGCTTCACCAGAGCGTGGCGGGATGACCCGCCACCGTCCTCGAAGCGAGCCCGGTGGCGCGGCGGCTGGTCATAGCCGCCTCTGCTAGTGGCAAGCTCACCTTCTGCACCGTAGCACCGTCGTCAAGGCCAAGCCCACCGTCGTCGTTGCTGTCCTCGGGGCAGCACCCTACGCGGTGACCATCGTCTGCAAACACCCACATGTAGAGGGTTGCGACGCCGTCATATTTGAAGTGGAGGGTGCACCTCCTGCTCGGGCCACGCGCGCGGGCGAATGTCTGCCAGTCGCGGACCAGGACCGTGTTGCGTGCGGCGGAAACCTCCACCACGGCCCACGAGGCCTTGCTGCAGCAGCCGTCGGCTTGCAGCCAGAAGTCGCCGACCCATGGCCGGCAGCTCGCCGGCAAAGGAGGGCGGGAGCTGGAGCCAGGTGCCGGCCGGCCTCTCCGACCACACGACGAACTCCGGGAGCACCTCCGCCGAAAGGAAGCGCGCCCGAGGAAGCCGGGTGACCACAGCGCGCCTCCCCTCGGCGCAAGGTCTACCTCGCCTTGGGTGGCCCCTGCCGCGAGAGGAAGCACCGCTGCGGCTGCCGAGGGTGACACCGGTCCCCGAAGGAATACGCCCGCGCCCCCGAGGAGCCACATCAGGAGTCACGACGTGCTTGCGGGGGCGGCCCCGCCCCCTCTTGGGCGGCAGCGAATCGGGCCCCTCCTGGCGAGCCTTCCCCTTCTCCGCGGTCGAGAACCTCTTCATCGGCGCCATGGGAGCTGCGGCAAGACGGCGAGGCTAGGAAGAAGAAGAAGGAGCAAGCGGCGGGAAGACAGAGATGAGCAAGGGGGCTCTGCCCATCCCCTCATTTATAGCCAGAGGGAGGCCAACCACCAGCCTCCATGATCGCACGTAATGATGGTTTTCTTCTGCATACAGCAGGGTCTCGTCAAGTCGAACGGTTTCCGAGGCAGCATGGGGAAGCGGAGGCGCCCATGTCCCATCAATCGCCACGCGTCAATCGAGGCCGCAGGCGGTTGGGGCCCGCGGCGCTCCGCACTTGCCCTTTGGCTTTGCCTTGAAGCCAAGTTCGAGCGCGCCTTGGGCTCGGGGGGCTACTGTCTGCGTGCTGGGTACGGGGTACCCAGACTTGCCTACCTGCGGCCCATGGTGTGGCTCCATCAGCAGTCTGGTACGACACAGCTTCAACAGCAACAGCTCAAGACCCTCGCGAGGGGCCAAGGCTAGCGAGGCGGACGACACCAAGACCTCCCTGGGGGCAGCCTCGCTAGGCTGGCTCCCGAGGAGCGGAGATATCAAGGCAAGGTGCACCTCGCGAGGTTCTCATGATGTGGGCCATGACGACCAAGGCCAGGCGGGCGCCAGCGGGCGCAGCGTACCAGTTTCCCCTTTGGTGCCAAAGGGGCAAGCGCAGGTGCGGGGTCCCAAGGCATCTGGTAAAGGTTTCCATATTGGTGCAACAAGACCAAGACCGCCATGACGACGGGACGGAGGTCATCGTGGAGCCCACTACAGCGTCACCACCAGAGCCTTTTGCAGGCGGAGACTACTTCTGTCAGGATAGATTGTACTACTTGTCTCCCTTCAAAATTTGGCCGTTGTGGGATCCCTTCCCGCCTACATTTGGGAAGAGGACCAAGGCCACTATAAATAGGACTTAGCCACCACCGTAGCGAGACATCTCGAATCGGGGCCATTCTACCCTGACCACCTCACCAGCTCATCGAGCTCAAGAACACCTCACCGCCTGAGGCTGCTCATCCACTATACTAGTTCATCCTCAGCCCCTCGAGGCAATCCACCACAAAGCTGGAGTACGGTATTACACCGCAAAGTGGCCCGAGCCAGGATAAATCTCTGTGTCTATCGCTCTTTGGGTTCGTCGAGCTAGGATGTGGAATCGTTGGGCCGGCACTTTAGGGAGAAGAAGTTCTTTGTACACACCCCAGTGTTCGAACCTCACAAGGGTCTACGAAGCCCTGAATCCGACATTAGCAATATAGTAATAAAATTAATTTTGCAAAAGACTGTCAATAGGTCCATGAAGAATTGGTCTAAGAAATTAGATGATGCACTTTGGGCTTATAGAACAGCGTATAAAAATCCTATGGGTATGTCTCCTTATAAAATGGTTTATGGAAAAGCTTGTCATTTGCCTCTTGAGTTAGAACATAAAGCATTTTGGGCAGTCAAAGAACTCAACTATGATTTCAAACTTGCTGGTGAAAAGAGGTTATTTGATATGAGCTCTATAGATGAGTGCAGAACCCAAGCTTATGAAAATGCAAAATTATTTGAAGAAAAAGTCAAAATATGGCATGACAAAAGAATCCAAAAGCGTGAGTTTAAAGTGGGAGAATATGTTCTTTTGTACAACTCTCGTTTCAGATTATTTGCAGGAAAACTCCTCTCAAAATGGGAAGGCACATATGTCATCAAGGAGGTTTACCGGTCTGGAGCCATCAAAATAAATAATCCCGAAGGTACTAACCCGAAGGTTGTCAATGGGCAACGAATAAAGCATTATATCTCAGGTACGCCCATTAACATTGAAAGTAATATTATTCAAACCTTGACACCGGAAGAACAGATAAAAAAGTCCTTCTGGAACACTCCAGAATCGTGAAAATAAGGAGGTACGTGATACGGTGAGTAAACGGACTCCAAAAAATCTGCAAAAATATTTTTTATCAGTTTTGGAATATTTTAAAAAATTGGAAATAGAGAAACTTCCAGGAAGCGTCCCCTGGTGGGCACAAGACACCATGCCGCGCCAGGCTTTCCTGGCGCGCCCAGGTGGGTTGTGCCCATCTGGGACACCTTCCGGACTCCATTTTTCTTCCATATGCTTGTCCTCCAAGATAAGAAAATCTATATATACTTCCTGAACCTGTTGATCACCGTATCGCGGAGAAAACCTCTGTTCTCTTTTCTTGCTGTTTTCGGTCAGATTTATCAAGCCAAGCAGCATGTCTTCCTGCTCCTCCAACAACATGGAAGAAGATGCTTCGTTGATGAAGATCGAGATGAAGCGGGAGGAGCCTGCGGATGCCGTCAAGGGAGACAATGGCAAGAAAGATACCTTAGATCCATCCCCGGTGGAAGCACAAGCACTGCTGGCCAAGGAGGAGGAAGAGGATATCCTTAAGCCCTACCTTACTCGCCTTACTCCTGCTGAGATTGAAGCTTTTCGCGTCATTGAAATAGTTCGCATACAGAATAAGTATCTTAATCGCGAAAATATTCTGCATCAAGAGCATATCATCCATCTCTGGAGCGTCATCCGTCGACTGGAGAATCTCTTGATCCTTATGGATAGAATTGCTTCATCACCACCATCATCTTCTTCACCACCAAAGGAGAACTGAGTATCGGGTATGGGCTCTCCCTTGGCTTCCGCTAAGCTTGGGGAGGTGCCCGATATCTTATCATCCCACTATCTTATTACTTTTACTTATTTTACTTCGATGTTTTGCATTAGATGAATAAAAGTTTAGTTTGATCCTTTCTTCTTTGAGAGTTTGCTTAGTGATTTATCTTTGTAATCGTGTGCCAGTTATATAATAAAGTTTAGTGTGAGTTTCTGCTTTCTTTACTTTCATGTTGCAAATAAAAGAAAAGAAATAAAGAAAGAGAAAGAGAAAGGAAATAAATAAATAAAAGGAAAGAAATAAATCAATAAGAATATATACTAATCCTATGGTAGGTGATGACACCACATAAGGAAAAGTGTAAGTAGAAAATTTTATTAGAGGTTGACAAACATAGCATTAGTCAATGATGCAACTCATGAAAGAATTAATAAGGGAAGAGAAGATTCACATATAAAAATACTATCCTAGAAATCTTTTGTGATTGTGAGCCCTCATCAAAATATTATATGCCAAAATTGTTGACGTTGGACAAGGAAGACAACTTAATGGTTTATGTTTGTTTATATTCACATAGAAGTCATATTGTCATAGATCCTTTAACATGTGATGCTTGCCCCTATCTTTGCTAGCCAAAAATTCCGCACTAAGTAGAGATACTGCTTGTGCACCCAAAAACCCTTAAACCCAAAGCTTATTTTCAAGTGTCCACCATACCTACCTAGGGATTGATCAAGATCCCTCAAGTAAGTTGTCATCGGTGCAAAAAGGCAATAAAAATTTCTTCTAAAAGTGTGAGATCATTTAGTGTAAGAGAAAATTGAGCGTTGTACGAACTTGGATGGCAAAGAATAAAAGCGACAGACTACATAATAAAGGTTGTCATCTTAAGGGGCAATACAACGTGACGTTCTTTTCGACTAAGGGATTGAGCATACAAACAAATAAGCGCATGGCAACCTCTGCTTCCCTCTGCGATGGGCCTATCTTTTACTTTTATGCAAAGAGTCAAAGTTTTCCTTCTATTCCTTTTATTTTCATCCTTTGGCAAGCATCATGTGGTGAGGAAAGATCTAGGCACATATGTCCAGTTGAATGTAGATAGCACGAGTTATTATTGTTGACATCACCCTTGAGGTGAATATGTTGGGAGGCAAAACTATAAGCCCTTATCTTTCTATGTGTCCGGTTGAAACGTATTGCTCATGGGTACGTTGTGAGTGTTAGCAATCATAGAAGACTATATGATGGTTGAGTATGTGGACTAGCCTAAAGGCTCCGATACGTGACCCTTCCTGGAAAGATGATGAATTGTAGTTGCAAATTTGACTGAGAACATAGTTTGTTGGTTTTTAATAGAGTTTTTGCTTTATACTTTGATTGTGTGATGAACTATTACTTATTCATGAGAAGTATATGATAAAAGTTATATGATAAAAGTCCTATGTTTAATTCGGTTGTTGTTATAATAATCAACATGATGTTTCTATGAATGTATTTTGTTTTTATCGACACCTCTCTCTCAAACCATGTGGACATGTTTCTCGATTTCGGTTTTCGCTTGAGGACAAGTGAGATCTAAGCTTGGGGGAGTTGATCCGTCCATTTTGCATCATGTTTTCTTACTGTTATTTATAATGTTTTTATCCATAATAATGCTTTTTGGAGCAATTCTAATGCCTTTTCTCTCATAATATGCAAGGTATACACAAAGAGGGAGAATTCCAGCATCTGGAAATCTGGACCTGAAAAAGCTACGTCAGGCTACCTATTCTGCTCAACTCCAAATGAGCTAAAACTTCACAGGGATTTTTTACTGAATATATAAGAATTATTGCAGCAAATAACTACCATAGGGGCCCACCAGGTGGGCACAACCCACCTGGGCGCGCCAGGGAGCCCAGGCTCGCCCTGGTGTTGTGCTCACCCAGGCCCACCTCTGGTGCCCATCTTCTCGTATATAGGTCCTTTTGACCTAGAAAAAATAAGGAGAGGACTTTCGGGATGGAGCGCCGCCGCCTCGGAGCGGAACTTGGGCACGAGCACTTTTGCCCTCCGGCGGAGCGATTCCGCCGGGGGAACTTCCCTCCCGGAGGGGGAAATCATCGTTATCATCATCACCAACAACTCTCCCATCTTGGCGAGGGAAATCTCCATCAACATCTTCAATAGCACCATATCATCTCAAACCCTAGTTCATCTCTTGTATTCAATCTTGTTACCGGAACTATAGGTTGGTGTTTGTGGGTGACTAGTAGTGTTGATTACATCTTGCAGATGATTACTATATGGTTTATTTGGTGGAAGATTATATGTTCAGATCCAATATGCTATTTAATACTCCTCTGATCATGAGCATGTTTATCATTTGTGAGTAGTTACATTTGTTCTTGAGGTCACGGGAGAAATCATGTTGCAAGTAATCATGTGAACTTGATATGTTTTTGATATTTTGATAGTACGTATGTTGTGATTCCCTTAGTGGTGTCATGTGAACGTCGACTACATGAAACTTCACCATATTTGGGCCTAAGGGAATGCATTGTGGAGTAGTAATTAGATGATGGGTTGCGAGAGTGACAGAAGCATAAACCCCAGTTTATGTGCTATTCCGTAAGGGACCAATTGGATCCAAAAGTTTAATGCTATGGTTAGAATTTATTCTTAATACTTTTCTCGTAATTGTGGATGCTTGCGGGAGGGTTAATCATAAGTAGGAGGTTTGGTCAAGTAAGAACAGCACCTAAGCACCGGTGCACCCACATATCAAATTATCAAATTAGCGAACACAAATCGAACCAACATGATGAAAGTGACTAGATGAAATTCCCGTGTACCCTCAAGAATGCTTTGCTTATCATAAGAGACCATTTTGGCATGTCCTTTGCCTCAAAAGGATTGGGCTACCTTGCTGCACTTTTGTTACTACTATATCATTACTTGGTCATTACATATTATCTTGCTATCAAACTACTCCGCTACTTATAATTTCAGCACTTGCAGACATTACCTTGCTGAAAACCACTTGTCATTTCCTTCTGCTCCTCGTTGGTTTCGACACTCTTACTTATTGAAAAGAGCTACAATTGATCCCCTATACTTGTGGGTCATCAACATGTTCAGCTCGATGACGTCCCTCGAACTCTTGATCCAGGAAAGTGTTGAGGGAGATTTTCGTCAGCTCAACGGCGTGGTGACGGTGATGGTGATGTGATCCACACAAGGCTACGCCTAAGCACTACGACGATATGACCGGGGGAGTAAACTGTGGAGGGGGGCACCGCACACGGCTAAGAGAACAACTGATGTGTTTTGGGGTGCCCCCTGCCCCCGTATATAAAGGAGGAGAGGGAGGAGGCCAGCCCTAGGGACGCACCAAGTGGGGGGGGGGGATTGACTTGGACTCCTAGTCCTAGTCGCCCCCCTTCCTTCTTTCAGAGGGGGAAAGGGGGAAGGAGAGGGAGAGGGAGAAGGAACGGGGGGGCGCGCCCCCTCCCCTTGTCCAATTCGGACTGCCCATGGGGGCGGGGGCACCACCCCTTGTCGGCTGCCCTCTCTCTCCCCTATGGCCCATGTTGGCCCATTACTTTCCTCGGGGGGTTCCGGTAACCCATCACTACTAGGGAAAACCCTATACACAGAATCTTAGCAGCAGCGCGGCTCAAAAAGTAGCGCTGCTGCTAATTACCAGTAGCACCGGTGTGGAAAACGCGCTACTGACAAGTTTTTAGCAGTAGCGCGCTCGGTGTAAAACGCGCTGCTAAAAATATCGACCGACAGTGCCCACCAAACTCCATTTAGCAGCAGCACGATGCCGCGAGCCGTGCTACTGCTATAGCTGTAGTAGTAGCGCGGTTTTTCTGAGGTCGCTGCTGCTAAATTTCAAATTGGACACACTTTTGGTCCCGGTTAGCAGTAGCGCCCTTGCCGAAAGCGCGCTGCTGCTACTTTCTTAGTAGCAGCTGCGTTTACGTCAGCGCTGCTAATCCGCACCAACCCACCACCTTTTCCCCCACCGTCCTCCCCCTCCCTCCTCTCTTCCCTTTCCCCTACCTCCCACATCCTCCCACTCTCACTCTTCTTCTTCCTCAATACTTCTCCCCATTACTCTCCCTCTTCTACCTACCTTTCTCTCTCTTCATTACTCCTACCTAACTACACCACCTCCATTAATGCATCTCCTTTCTCTTTTTCCCTCCCCCTCCACTAGTTGAAGTTGTCTCCTCCCAAATTAGGTAGCTAGGTAGATGTAGCATTTATTTAAGTGACCTATTTGCCCCCTAACTAGATCTATCTTTGTCAAGAAGAGCTTTATGCACTTTTGATCTCCCTGCATCATCATCTCCACCGTGTGCTCGATCTCGAGATAGAGGTGATTAAAATTTCATGCTTTTGCAAAATGGAAATATGTTTATGTGTTTGTGATATGTTTATGGAAATTGTGTGTGTGGCATGAGTTGACGCCAAATCGTGCTTTTGAATTGCCTATGTTTTGCCGAAATGTCGATTTATTTCCGTTTCGACGAATTCCGGGCAAACTCTAGATCTATATATGTCATATTTTTAAGGATGGTCATGCCGAATTTTTGTATGACTTTGATGCATGCACGATTTTTTATAATCAATTTGTTTATTATTACCGTGCAGAGTTGACGATGGTCAGTGGAACGATGGTGGACAAGTGGTTGCGGTCGGCGGTGCGGGACATGAAAGAAAATAACCGGACGGAGGTTTTATGTCCGTGTCGAAAATGCAAAGGAATAGTTTGGATCGACCCCCATGACGATGGTCGTGTCGAGCGCACTGCTCATGACTGGTTTCATGGATGGCTATACTCGGTGGATAATTGAAGATGAGGATGACGATGTTGAGGATGCCGACGGGGCAGGCAATGATGACACGGGGCAAGACGAAGAGATGATCGATTATGGCGGCGGGGAAGAGGCCGGACATGGCGGCGGAGAAGGGGCCGGACATGGCGGAGGAGAAGGGCCTGGACATGTCGGCGGAGAGAATGTCGACTCGACGCAGCAGAGTTCGTTGGTACTAAGTTCAATCATGCGGGACCCTCATGTTCAAGCACTGCTTCGCAAGGAGACGAGTACTGAGAGAGCTGCTTCTAGAGAGGAGGCTAAGCTGGAGCAACTGGTGGTAGACTCGAACACTCCATTGTATGATGGTTGCAATCCTGAGGTGACCCGCTTGAGTTTCACGCTCCAACTCCTGAAGACGAAGGCTAAAGATAAATGGACCGACACTAGCCTCGATGAGCATCTCAAGTACCTAAAGGAATGTCCTACTAGTGTTGATGAGGCCAAGAAGATCGTGTGCCCTCTTGATTTTCCACACGTTAGATACCATGCATGCATCAACGATTGCATAATTTATTGGAAGGAGCACGCGGAAAAAACAAGCTGTCTGGTGTGCAATGCTTCTCGATACAAGAAGGTCGGGAAGAAATGTCCCCAGAAAGTTGTATGGTACTTACCGATCACTCCCCGTCTCGGGAGGTATTTTGTAGATCCCAAGGAAGCAAAGCTAATGCGCTGGCACGCGGAGAGGAAGAAGCCCGACGATGGAGATGATCCGGAGCTGAGACACGTCAAGGATGGAAGCCAACGGAGAGCGTTGAACAGCTTCTATCGGTATTTTGAATGTGATGCAAGGAACATCGTGCTCGGCGTGTGTACTGATGGCATGAATCCGTTTGGCAACCAGAACACCAACCATAGCACATGGCCCGTGTTTGTTTGGATGTACAACCCCCCCTGGTTGTGCATGAAATCGAAGTACATTCACATGAGCATGCTTATTCAAGGGCCAAAACAACCAGGAAATAATATTAATTTGTATCTGAGGCTACTTCAAGAGGAGTTAGACACGTTATGGAAAACACCGCCAAGACATGGGACGCCAAAGAAGGCGAGTATTTCAACATGAGAATCATACCTGATCACGATAGTGCACGACTATCTCGGTTATGGATATGTGGCGCACCAGTGCGCCATGGATATTGCGGATGCACGCGGTGCATGGATGATCTGACGTCTCGAAGCTAATGTCAAGGAAATATGGCGGGTCTGGGAAAATCGTGTACATGGGGCATCGAAGATGGCTCGAACAGGACAACCCGTGGAGAAACCGTGGAGATCTATTCAGTGGTCACGATGAGCTGTTGAAAAACTGGAAGGAGTGCCCCACGCCGGGAAAGACGATGAGAAAGGCGCCGGAGCTGCTGTTGTAGGTATGGAAGACGAGGTCTGTGTTCTGGGACTTGGAGTACTAGCACAAACTCGATACACCTCATTGCCTTGATCAAATGCATATCTGTAAGAAGCTGACTCAAAAACGAAAACGTCAGCGCTGAGGAACCGTATGTTATCGGTCAAATGATGTAATATATATATATATATATATATATATATATATATATATATATATATATGTTCCTGTTTTGTGTACACACTTAGCCATTATTATGCATGGGTCCAATGATGTAATATATATGTTCCGATTTTGTGTACGTATTTAACCATCAAATGATGCAATATATATCGCCTTCCCTTCGTTCACTACTCTCGGGAAATAAAAGTGGGAGAAAATAAAGGAAAAGAAAAAGGAAAACTGGCAGTAGCGATTTCCTTATAAAACCGCTACAGTCAAGCTAGCGATGGCGATTTCCTTATAAAACCGCTTCTGACTCTTGAAGGTAGTAGCAGTAGCGTTTGGTCTAAACCGCTACATACTAGTGAAAGGTAGTAGCAGCGCGTTTGTCTAAACGCTCTTTGCTACGCCCACTTAACCCAAAATTCTCACTCTCCTGCTTCATCCCGCCTCTTTTCCCCCAAATCCCCTCTCTCTTCCCCCTTGCCTTTGCCTTGGCCTTCTTCCCAGCGCCCCGACCCGGCCCTCGCCCCGACCCGACCCTCGCCCTCGACCCGGCGCTTCCCGACCCGTCGGCGCTCGCCTCCCTCCTCTGCTTCCTCCCCTCCCAACCTCAGCGGTCGTCGGGCCTGCCTCCTCGCCCCTGCACCCTCTGTAAACCCCCCCCCCCCTCTCTGCTAGCTAGGGTTCTTCGGTTAATTTGCTTAAGTTTTAGTTAGGGCAGTAGGTTAACTAGGTTAACTATTTAGTTATGAATTTAGCTAGGTTTTAAAATAGGACAAAAATTTAGGGTTAAGCAATTGTAGTTAAAAGAAAAGGCAGAATTTAAGCAATTGTCCAAATCAACATCCCTTGTTAAAGCAAATTTAGGTAGGCTGAATTTATATGCAAATTTGAACTGGACATGTGATATGTGGATATGTCATGTTTTGGACATGTCATGTTTGGAATTTGAACATGTCATTTGGACATGTGATGTTTTGGTTCAATTTTGATAAATGATCTGAGTGGCCTATGTTACGCCGGAATGTTGATTCATTTCCGTTCCGGTGAATTTCAGGCGCTCGATATGTCCATTTTTTAGCAAAGGTCATGCCGAAATTTGCCATGAATAAAGGCATGATTTGTGCTACATAGTTGGCATATCGAGTCTTGGCACATAGATTTCTTTTTATTTCATTTCTCATTTATTCATACTTTTAGAAATAAATGAGGACACTTAATCATAGGAAACATGTCGAACAACGAAGAAACTGGGCCTTCTGACCAAGATGTAGACGAGATGGATTATGAGGGTTAACAAGAGTATCTCGACTATTTGACTGCTAAGCAAGGTTTGCAGGTCGCCCTCGATGATGGTACTGACGCCGACATCGACACCGACGGCGCCGACACCGATGGCGGCGCCGAGACCGGTGGGGAAGATACCGGCGGGGAAGGTACCGGCGCCGATGCCGCTACCGAAAAGAGGAAGCATAAGAAGTAGAGGATACGAAAACCTAACAAACTAGGGATTGGACGACTTGTGATCACAAAGATGGCACAGCAAGTTTGAGCCATTAGAGCCGGAAGAACCTCGCAAGTGCTATGGGAACCAAGTAGGATGCATCCTACGGGAATGCGCGAGCATCAACAACGATGACTTAAGGAGTAAAGAACATTTGACGCAGTTTCTCCTAACGAAGTTGCACAAGAGATTCAAGTTCCCTGACCGGGATGATAACATAGAACAACCGTGGGATGATCCGAAGATGAAAAAGATTAACAATCACGCCATGGGCATGTTCAACAATGATTTGGCCTCCTGGAAAGGGAGGGTGAAACGAGCTATTGAGGCTGAGGAACCCCTGTCCAAGATTCTGGAGGAAAATCCGACACTTACGGAAGAGGAGTTTGAAAAGTTCAAGGACACTTGCGCTACCGAGGCAGCCAAGGCTAAGGCTGCGAAATTCAAGAGCCTTGACAAAGGAACACGGAAGCATCGCCTCGGAAGCCGTGGCTACCTCGGTAAAAGGCCCATATGGGATAAGGAGGACGCGGAACGTGAAGCAGCGGCTCTCCCAGACCCCTTCGTGAAGTTCACCAACCCCTTGGAGCATGACTTCATCAGGGCCCGCTACAAGTGGGACAAGGACAAAAAGGTTTTTTACACGGAACAGATCACGAGGAAATTGATTAGACTACTGGAGAAGCAACTCCAGCTTGCAGCCGAAAGCCCTACTTCTCCGATGAGGCGAGTGGGACACCCCTCTCAACCGGGCCTTGAACGAACTTAAGGGACTCCCTTTGGACCAGCAGCCGCAATATGGTCGTGTGCACGGCGCTGGAGACGGCGCCACGTGGAAGGTGTTTTACAACGAGGGCCCGAAGGCCAAGAAGCCGAAAAAGAAGTTTAGTCAGGCAGACATCGACGCGAAGGTGAAGCTTGCGGTCGAGAAAAAAGCAGTTGAGGACGCGAAAAAAGCAGCCGAGGACAAATATGAGTTGCTACAAAGAAAGTCAATGCAAATGCAGAATCGTCAGAGAAATGATTTCGCTACTAACTTGGTTCGATTATCATCAATCGGACGAAGGAAAATCCGCATAAGACGGTACATGATTTCCGTTGCCCAGTTTACGGGAGCAACTCCATGAACAACAACACCATCGCACCATCACTTGCCCACGCAACCGGCCTCCTCTCGCAGCCCGCTCCGCTCATAGCAGCCCGTCCTCGGCCTCTCGGCGCTAGGTGGGCCTTCGTCTTTGGCTGAGCTCGACGCCGTCCACGGTAATTACATGTCACACCAACATATATATATATATATATATATATATATATATATAATATTCCATTTTGTTGCCTTTCGGATGTTTTACGCCACGTATATATGTGTTTGCGGCGAAAGAAACCTCGTGCACCATACTCTACTTGATCAAAGGCGGAAAGGTGGGCGTGGGAAATGGGATGATAATGGACCCTTGCAACCCATGTTCCACAACCAGCCAATCCCACTGGGCACTTCAGGTTAGCTTGTCTAGTGTGAAATCGGGGCACGAGGATTTGCCTCCTCCAAGAGACAAGATGTGGGAGCGGACGACGAGACCCCGCCATGGATTGAAGTCGCAAGGGTTGGGTGCTGCTATGGCCGAAGAATCTTATTCGTCTGGAGCCGGCCGAGAGCACACCAATAACCACACATCAACAAGCATGTGCGGAGAACGCCACCCCGCCTACGCAATTACCAGCTCTTGTTGTGTCGGGTGAGAGCGGCGGACGACATGATGAAGGGGGTGCAATAGTACTGGCTGATGTAATTTGTCATGTAGAATAGAGAATGGATGATGAGACAGAGGTCGACCCTATGGGTTTCCTCAATACAAACGCGTATGACTATGACATAGATATGATGAGTCAACCATATGACGAATCGGGCTATCAGCTTGCTAATGAGGATATGGATGATATGCCCGGGCAGGAAGGTCATAGCAGGGATTGCAAAAAGTCTCTCTTCATTAAATCCTCATAGGACACGCCTGACGATGCCGCCTCAACACAGGCTCAACTAGCTGGGCGCGAGGGTCGTACAGTACTTAGCCCAGGAACACTGGGGCAGGGGTTAAGGAAGGGTCTGGAAGGTGTGCCCAAGAAAAAGGAGAGGAAGAGATCGGGGAAGATAGCTGCCTCCAAACAAGCCAGAGCCTATAGCAGCCAGACGATGCATTCTGAAGAGCGTGTACCGGTGAAAGGTGCGGCCATGTTCCATCTCACGGGCGAGCCGATGCTACCGCCGAAACCGCTGGAGGCACTATCAGGGGATCTCAGGAGACTGCACGACCATGTGCTGTCGACTGAGAAAAGCCTACTAGCCTCAAAGGATCCAGGACATCTGATATACGCGGCTCGTGTGCCTGAGGGGAAGTGCTACGTTGATACACGGCCCGCGGAGGTGTTCTTCCTGCGGTTTTACCATATCTTTGAGATGTTTCTGACAAGGCGGCTCGATTTTACAATCGTCCGCCTTTTTGCGCTACATATGAGCTCCATCATGAAGAGTGAAGAAGTCTCGCAAATCTGTGTGGCGGATCCATACTACATGCACGAAGTCTTTCTTGAGTCTCGGCGACTTTGAGCGTGAAACTGCTAGGGAGTACCTCCAAAACTTCATGGTATGTAATAAGGACCGGAAATTGTCCTCGTGCCTTATCATCCAAAGTAAGTCAGTTTGGACAACCCTTTCGTACATTTCAATCATTCCTTCTCTCTCTATGGGGAATAATTTGAGGTGTCTTTTCCCGCAGCAACTAGGCGCACCGTCCTTATCGTTCTTTACCCGCAAGTCTCCCACGCGTATATTTTGACCCTTCCGGACACTACGAGAAAAAGACTACACCCACATAATGAATATTCTAGATGATGCTCTCCAAGGCTTCAGATTAGAGGTGGCCACATGCGGTCAGGAAACAAAGGAACAAGAAGATGGGTTTCATGATAAAACTAACTTCTCCTGCATCCATGTCCCAAAACCAAGCAAGAAGGATGGATTCTACATCATCCATCTCATGATTCAGTTCAACACGGATCACCAAAAGCTTCGCATGACAAGCAGAAATGATGATCATATCCACAAGTGGCTAGAATCTCATGGAGAAGCGGATTATAAACTTAGAGATGACTTCTTTCGCATCCAAAGGTACATTGCGTCGATCATCATGAAAGAAGTCGTCGATGAGAAGGGGATGTTCCACCACGGCCTTATATCGCGAGCTGACGTCCGAACTCGCATAAGCATGCAACGTCTAGACCTCACGCCGTTCAAGAAGCTAGGGTCCATCCTCGATGATATGGAAGGATGGAACTTCTAGTGATTTATGATGTCGATGATGATGATATGTGTCGGTTGAACTTGTATACTTTTTGTAGCGATGAAACTTTGTGATGTCCACGGTCCTCGCCAAACTTGTGTAACGCTCCTTTGTTAGTGTGCGCACGATGACCTGCGTACCTCTAGTTAATTAGTTTGCGTACTGTATGTTGCATCTAGTTGCTAATCCTTTCTTTTTTGGTGTTGCTCTAGTATATTTTTTTGCATATATATGATTATACATCCACTTCATGAACATGCATCTCTAACAGGTACCTAGTTTCTTGATGGCGAGATGGAAGTGCTATGTCATGTACAAAGGGAAGGTTCCGGGGGTGTACAACAAGTGGCATAGCCATAAAGGGAAGGTTCCGGGAGTGTCAGGCGCAAGTGAATGGGTTCTCGGGCGCTAGCCATAAAGGCTTCAAAAGCAGACAAGAAGGAGAATCTAGTTACTTGAGGTTCACGCTAAGCGCGAGAGAGGACTCAGAATCGCCACCTCATGTCTTTGCATAGTTCTGCTCTCACTCATAGTGATAGCTCTTCTCGCGTATACCTTTGTTTAGATGGATGATGTTGTAGTTGCAAGTATTCGAGACTTGCATGTATCGCTATTTTTGAGATGATGACAAGATACCACTTTGTGTTGGATGATGATTATGATGAGACTATTTGCTGGCATTTGTATGTGTATCATGATGACATTTGTATGTGCTAAAGATTCTTCTATAAAGCCTGTTCAAATACAAAACAAATATGCCGAAAAAAACAAAAAACTACTAAAATTAGCAGTAGTGAGTGGAGAAAAATTAGCGGCAATACGATAGCGATAGCGGCGTCCAAGCAAAAGCGCACTAGAGCTACTAGCGATGGCGAGCTTCCATTAAGCGCTGCTGCTACACTTGTGTAGCAAGATGGCTGGTGAGCACGCCGCCATCGCTACGTGTTAGTCAGGCGCCTTATTAGTAGCGCCGGTCCCCGCGCTACTGATACACCTAAAACCCGCGCTGCTGCTAGCCTTTTCCCTAGTAGTGCATGGGTACTCCGATAAATATACGAAACACTCCGAAACCATTCAGGTGTCCGAATACTATCGTCCAATATATCAATCTTTACCTCTTGACCATTTCGAGACTCCTCATCATGTATGTGATCTCATCCGGGACTCCGAACAATCTTCGGTCACCAAAACACATAACTCATAATATAAATCGTCATCGAACGTTAAGCGTGCGGACCCTACGGGTTCGAGAACTATGTAGACATGACCGGGATACATCTCCGATCAATAACCAACAGAGGAACCTCGATGCTCATATTGGTTCCTACATATTCTACGAAGGTCTTTATCGGTCAAACCATAATGACAACATACATTATTCCCTTTGTCATCGGTATGTTACTTGCCCGAGATTCGATCGTTGGTATCTTCATACCTAGTTCAATCTCGTTATCGGAAAGTCTCTTTACTCGTTCCGTAATACATCATCCCGCAACTAGCTCATTAGTCACATTGCTTGCAAGGCTTACCATGATGTGCATTACCGTGAGGGCCCAGAGATACCTCTCCGATACTCGGAGTGACAAATCCTAATCTCGATATATGCCAACCCAACAAACACCTTCGGAGACACCTATAGAGCATCTTCATAATCACCCAGTTACATTCTGATGTTTGATAGCACACAAGGTGTTCCTCCGGTATTCGGGAGTTGCATAATCTCATAGTCAAAGGAATATGTATAAGTCATGAAGAAAGCAATAGCAATAAAACTTAACGATCATTATGCTAAGCTAATGGATGGGTCTTGTCCATCACATCGTTCTCCTAATGATGTGATCCCGTTCACCAATGACAACACATGTCTATGGTCAGGAAACTTGACCATGTTTGATTAACGAGCTAGTCAAGTAGAGGCATACGAGCGACACTTTGTTTTGTCTATGTATTCACACATGTATCAAGTTTCCGGTTAATACAATTCTAGCATGAATAATAAACATTTATCATGATATAAGGAAATATATATATAACAACTTTATTATTGCCTCTAGGGCATATTTCCTTCAATAAGGAAGACAATCAATAAATAAATCATGCTTCGACTTCATCACATAACGGTTCACCATACGTGCATGCTACGGGAATCACAAACTTTAACAATAGTATTTCTCAAATTCACAATTACTTGCTAGCATGAATCTAATATCACCATCTTCATATCTCAAAACAATCATAGAGAATCAAACTTCTCATAGTATTCAATGCACTTTATATGATAAGTTTTTATTATATCCCTCTTGGATGCCTATCATATTAGGACTAAATTTATAACCAAAGCAAATTACCATGTTGTTTAAAGACACTCAAAATAATATGAGTGAAGCATGAGAGTTCATCAATTTCTATAAAATAAAACCACCTCCGTGCTCTAAAAAGATATAAGTGAAGCACTAGAGCAATATTGCCTAGCTCAAAATATATAAGTGAAGGACATAGAGTATTCTAATAAATCATGATTCATGCATGTCTCTCTCAAAAGGTGTGTACAACAAGGATGATTATGGCAAACTAAAAATCAAAGACCCAAATCATACAAGACGCTCCAAGCAAAACACATATCATGTGGTGAATAAAAATATAGCCTTAAGTAAAGTTACCGATAGACGAAGACGAAAGAGGGGATGCCTTCCGGGGCATCTCCAAGTTTAGGCTCTTGGTTATCCTTGAATATTACCTTGGGGTTCCTTGGGCATCCCCAAGATTTGGCTCTTGCCACTCCTTATTCCATAGTCCATCAAATCCTTACCCAAAACTTGAAAACTTCACAACACAAAACTCAACAGAAAATCTCATAAGCTCCGTTAGTATAAGAAAATAAATCACCACTTTTGGTACTATTGTGAACTCATTCTTTATTTATATTGGTGTAATATCTACTGTATTCCAACTTATCCATGGTTCATACCCCCCCCCCCCCCCGATACTACCCATAGAATCATCAAAATAAGCAAACAACACATAGAAAACAGAATCTGTAAAAAACAGAACAGTGTGTAGTAATCTGGCTTGTTAGAATACTTCTGTAACTCCAAAGATTCTGAAAAAATAGGAAAACCTAAGAAATTTGTTTATTAATCTTCTGCAAAAATAATCATAATTTTATCACGCTTCTGTTAAAAATGAGAATTGTTTTCCTGAGCGCAAAAGTTTCTATTTTTCAGCAACATCAAATCAACTATCACCATAAGCTATCCCAAAGGTCTTACTTGGCACAAACACTAATTAAAACATAAAACCGCATCTAACCATAGTATAGATGAATTATTTATTGCAAAACAGAACCTAAAAAGCAAAAAATAAAATAAAATTGGGTTGCCTCACAACAAGCGCTATTGTTTAACGCCCTTAGCTAGGGATAAAACACGAATAGATCTACGTATTGTCATCTTTGGTATGCAACCCGTAAGTAGCTCTCATAATAGATTCATAACGCAATTTAATTTTATTTCTTGGAAAGTGTTCCATACCCTTCCTTCACGTAAATTGAAATCTAATGTTTCCTTCTTTCATATCAATAATTGCGCCAATCGTTCTAAGGAAAGGTCTACCAAGAATAATAGGACATGTAGGATTGCAATCTATATCAAGAACAATGAAATCTATGGGGCACATAATTCCTATTTGCAACGATAAGAATATCATTAATCCTTCCCATAGTTTTCTTCATAGTGGAATCCTCAAGATGCAAATTTAAAGAAGAAGAATCAAATTCATGGAAGCCTAACACATCACATAAAACTTTTGGAATCGTGAAAACGCTAGCACCCGAAACACACAAAGCATGGCACTCATAATCTTTAATATTAATCTTAATAGTAGGTTCCCACTCATCATAAAGTTTTCTAGGGATAGAAACTTTCAATTCAAGTTTGTCTTCAAAAGATTGCATCATAGCATCAACGATATGTTTAGTAAAAGCTTTGTTTTGATCATAAGCCCGAGGAGAATTCAATATGGATTGCAAAAAGGAAATACAATCTACTAAAGAACAATTATCTTGAAATCCAAAAGAATGGGTTCATTGCTACTTATAGTTTTGACCTCTCCAATCCCACTTTTATCAATTTTTGCATCAAAATATAAAAACTCTGAATCATTGGGACGCCTTTTAACTAAAGTTGACTCATCTCCAGTCCCATCTTTATCAAGATTTAATTTGTAAGACAAAGATTCAATAGGGGTCACATCAATCACTTTAACATCTTCATCTTTATTTTCACGGAAACTAGAAGAACATGTTTTTACAAACCAATCTCGTTTAGCACGCATCTTAGCGGTTATTTATTTGCACTCATCAATGGAAATTCTCATAGCTTTGACTGACTCATTGATATCATGCTTGGGTGGAATAGATCTAAGTTTCAAAGAATCAACATCAAGAGAAATTATATCCACGTCCCTAGCCAAATCATCAATCTTAAGCATTTTTTCTTCAATCCAAGCATTGAAATTCTTTTGTGAACTCATAAATTATTTAACACTATTCTCAAAATCAGAGGGCATCTTATTATAATTTCCATAAGAATTGTTGTAGGAATTATAATAATTATTAGAGGGATTACTAGGAAACCTCCTAGGATTAAAATTACCTCTATACGCGTTGTTACCAAAATTGTTCCTACCAACAAAATTCACATCCATAGATTCGTTATTATTTTCAATCAAAGTAGACAAAGGCATATCATTAGGTTCAATAGAAGAACTCTTGCTAGCAAATAATTTCATAATTAAGATCATCCATCTTTTCACTCAAAACATTAATCTCTTCAATCGCATGCACTTTTTTATTAGTGGAAAATCTTTCGGGATGCCATTGAGAATAATTAAGCATAATATTATCTAGGATTTTAGTAGCTTATCCTAAAGTAATTTCCATAAAAGTACCTCCTGCGGCCGAATCTAAAAGATTTCTAGAAGCAAAATTCAATCCGGCATAAATTATTTGTATAATCATCCACAAATTCAAACCATGAGTAGGGCAATTTCGTATCATCAATTTCATCCTCTCCCAAGATTGTGCAACATGTTCATGATCAAGTTGCTTAAAATTCATAATATCGTTCCTAAGGGAGATGATCTTAGCGGGAGGAAAATAACTGGAAATAAAAGCATCTTTACACTTATTCCAGGAATCAATACTATTTTTAGGCAAAGATGGAAACCAAGTTTTAGCACGATCTCGAAGCGAGAACGGAAATAGCTTCAATTTAACAATATCATTATACACATCTTTTTTCTTTTGCATATAACACAAATCAACGAAATTGTTTAGATGGGAAGCGGCATCTTCACTAGGAAGGCCAGAGAATTGATCTTTCATAACAAGATTCAGCAAAGCGTCATTAATTTCACACGATTCCGCATAAATAGCGGGAGCAATCAGGGTACTAATAAAATCATTATTATTGGTGTTGGAAAAGTCACACAATTTGGTATTCTCTTAAGCCATCATGACAAAGCAAGCAATCCAACACAGGAGCACACAAAAAGCGAACGAAGAAGACGAACGGAAGAGGGGTGAAGAAAAGGCAAATCTTTTAGAAAAATCATTTTAGAAGTGGGGGAGAGGAAAATGAGAGGCGAATGGCGAATAATGTAATGCAAGAGATGAGAGTTTATTATGGGTACTTGGTATGCCTTGACTTGGCGTAGATCTCCCCGGCAACGGTGCCAGAAATTCTTCCTGCTACTTCTTGAGCTTGCGTTGGTTCTTCCCTTGAAGAGGAAAGGGTGATGCAACAAAGTAGAGATAACTATTTCCCTCAGTTTGAGAACCAAGGTATCAATCTAGTAGAGACAATGAACAAGTCACCGAATACCTGCACAAACAATGAAATAACTTGCACCCAACGCGATAAAGGGGTTGTCAATCCCTTCATGGTCAGTTGCAAAAGTGAGATCTGATAGAGATAGATAAACGATAAAGTAAATATTTTTTGTATTTTTGGTTTATAGATCGGAAAGTAAAAGATTGCAAAAAGAGTAAATCGGAAACTAATTTTGTAGATTGGAAACTTATATGATGGAAAGTAGACCCGAGGGCCATAGGTTTCACTAGAGGCTTCTCTCATGATAGCAAATAATACGGTGGGTGAACAAATCACTGCCGAGCAATTGATAGAAAAGCGCAAAGTTATGACGATATCTAAGGCAATGATCATGAATATAGGCATCACGTACGTGTCAAATAGACCAAAACGATTCTGCATCTACTACTATTACTCCACACATCGACCGCTATCCAGCATGCATCTAGAGTATTAAGTTCATAAAGAACAGAGTAATGCAATAAGTAAGATGACATGATGTAGAGGAATTAACTCAAGCAATATGATGAAAACCCCATCTTTTTATCCTCGATGGCAACAATATAATATGTGCCTTGCTGCCCCTAATGTCACTAGGAAAGGACACCGCAAGATTGAACCTAGAGCTAAGCACCAATCTAGTTGGCCAAACCAAACCGATAGTTCGAAGAGAATTAGAAAGATATCAAATCATGCATATAATAATTCAGAGAAGATTCAAATAATATTCATAGATAAGCTGATCATAAATACACAATTCATCGGATCTTGGCAAACACATCGCAAAAAAGTATTACATCGAATAGATCTCCAAGAACATCGATGAGAACATGGTATTAAGAATCAAAGAGAGAGAAGAAGCCATCTAGCTACTAGATATGGACCCGTAGGTCTGTGGTAAACTACTCACGCTTCATCGGAAGGGCAATAGGGTTGATGTAGAAGCCCTTCGTGATCGAGTCCCCCTCCGGCAGAGTGCCGGAAAAGGTCCCTAGATGGGATCTCAAGGGTACAGAAGGTTGCGGCGGTGGAAAAGTGTTTTTGTGGATGCCTCTGGTGGTTTAGGGATATATGGGAATATAAAGGCGAAAGAATTAGGCCAAGAGGTGAACGATGGGCCCACAAGGGTGGGGGCGCGCCCTACCCCCCTAGGCGCACCCTCCGTCCTTGTGGCCGCCTCGTGGCTCTTCTGACTTCATCTCCAAGTCTCCTGGTTGTCTTCTGGTCCAACAAAAATCATCGCAAAGGTTTTATTCTGTTTGGACTCCGTTTGGTATTCCTTTTCTGCGAAACTCAAAAACAGGGAAAAAACAGGAACTGGCACTGGGCTCTAGTTTAATAGGTTAGTCCCAAAAATAATATAAAATAGCATATCAATGCATATAAAATATCAAAAACAGATAATATAATAGCATGGAACAATAAAAAATTATAGATACGTTGGAGACGTATCATGTACCACCGATGGAGTAGCAACTCCGCATGACAATCACATCTAACTAAAACACAAAACCACATCTAAACAGAGGCTATATGGATTATTTATTACTAAACAGAACCAAAAAGCAAGAAACTAAACTAAAATTGGGTTGCCTCCCAACAAGCGCTAACGTTTAACGCCCCTAGCTAGGCATGATGATTTCAATGATGCTCACATAAAAGATAAGAATTGAAACATAAAGAGAGCATCATGAAGAATATGACTAGCACATTTAAGTCTAACCCACTTCCTATGCATAGGGATTTTGTGAGCAAACAACTTATGGGAACAATAATCAACTTGCATAGGAAGGTAAAACAAGCATAACTTCAAAACTTTAAGAACATAGAGAGGAAACTTGATATTATTGCAATTCCTACAAGCATATATTCCTCCCTCATAATAATTTTCAGTAGCATCATGAATGAATTTAACAATATAACCAGCACCTAAAGCATTCTTTTCATGATCTACAAGCATAGAAAATTTACTACTCTCCACATAAGCAAAATTCTTCTCATGAATAATAGTTGTAGCAAACTCAACAAAATAACCATCATGTGATTGAAAATTAAGATCAAGATGACAAGTTTCATGGTTATCATTATTATTTAAAGCATACGTGTCATCACAATAATCATCATAGATAGGAGGCATGCTTTCATCATAGTAAATTTGCTCATCAAAACTTGGGGACAAGAAATATCATCTTCATCAAACATAGCTTCCCCAAGCTTGTGGCTTTGCATATCATTAGCATCATGGATATTCAAGGAATTCATACTAACAACATTGCAATCATGCTCATCATTCACATATTTAGTGCCAAATATTTTAATGCATTCTTCCTCTAGCAATTGAGCACAATTATCGGAATCCTTATTTTCACGGAAGACATTAAAAAGATGAAGCGTATCAGACAAACTCAATTCCATTTTTTTAGTTTTCCTTTATAAACTAGACTAGTGCTAAAACAAGAAACAAAAAGATTCGATTGCAAGATCCAAAGATATACCTTCACTTACCTAGCCTCGCAACAGCAGCTCAGAAAAGAGCTTGATGTCTACTACGCAACCTTCTTCTTGTAGACGTTGTTGGGCCTCCAAGTGCAGAGGTTTGTAGGACAGTAGCAAATTTCCCTCAAGTGGATGACGTTAAGGTTTATCAATCCGTGGGAGGCGTAGGATGAAGATGGTCTCTCTCAAACAACCCTGCAACCAAATAACAAAGAGTCTCTTGTGTCCCCAACACACCCAAAACAATGGTAAATTGTATAGGTGCACTAGTTCGGCGAAGAGATGGTGATACAAGTGCAATATGAAGGTAGATAAAGGTATTTGTAATCTGAAATAATAAAAACAGCAAGGTAACTAACGGTAAAAGTGAGCACAAATGGTATTGCAATGATAGGAAACAAGGCCTAGGGTTCATACTTTCACTAGTGCAAGTTCTCTAAACAATAATAACATAATTGGATCACATAACTATCCCTCAACATGCAACAAAGAGTCACTCCAAAGTCACTAATAGCGGAGAACAAACGAAGAGATTATGGTAGGGTACGAAACCACCTCAAAGTTATTCTTTCCAATCAATCCGTCGGGCTATTCCTATAAGTGTCACAAACAGCCCTAGAGTTCGTACTAGAATAACACCTTAAGATACAAATCAACCAAAACCCTAATGTCACCTAGATACTCCATTGTCACCTCAAGTATCCGTGGGTATGATTATATGATATGCATCACACAATCTCAGATTCATCCAACCAACATAAAAGTACTTCAAAGAGTTGCCCCAAAGTTTCTACCGGAGAGTCAAGAACGTGTGCCAACCCCTATGCACAGGTTCATGGGCGGAACCCGCAAGTTGGTCACTAAAACATACATCAAGTGGCACATGATATCCCATTGTCACCACAGATAAACACGGCAAGACATACATCAAGTGTTCTCATAAAAGACTCAATCCGATAATATATCTTCAAAGGGGAAACTCAATTCATCACAAGAGAGTAGAGGGGGAGAAGAAACATAAGATCCAACTATAATAGCAAAGCTCGGGATACATCAAGATCGTGCCATAGAGGGAACACGAGAGAGAACACGAGAGAGAGAGAGAGAGAGAGAGAGAGAGAGAGAGAGAGATCAAACACATAGCTACCGGTACATACCCTCAGCCCCGAGGGTGAACTACTCCCTCCTCGTCATGGATAGTGCCGGATGGTGAAGATGGCCACCGGTGATGGGTTCCCCTCTGGCAGGTGCCTTGGAACAGGCTCCCGAGAGGATTTTGGTGGCTACAGAGGCTTGCGGCGGCGGAACTCCCGATCTAATCTCTGTTCTGGAAGTTTTACGATACGTAGGTATATATGGGTGAAAGAAGTACGTCGGTGGAGCTGCGGGGGCCCCACGAGGCAGGGGGGCGCGCCCCCACCCTCGTGAGCACCTCCCGTATCTTCTGACGTGGGGTCCAAGTCCATCAGGTGGGTTTCCTTCCAAAAATAACTTCTCCAGTTGATTTCGTTACGTTTCGACTCATCGATATTCCTTTTCCTCAAACACCAAATAGGCATAAAACAAGAATCTGGGCTGGGTCTCCGGTTAATAGGTTAGTCCCAAAAATAATATATAAGTGGAAAATAAAGCCCAATATTGCCCAAAATAGTAGATAATATAGCATGGAGCAATCAAAAATTATAGATACGTTGGATACGTATCAGAGTCCACCATGGACGGCATTAGTAGGGGATAGACAATACCTGGGATGTTGTCGGATTCGGGGTCCAACAGTGGCGAAGTACAAGACGGCTGGGTGGAGCAGTGGAATTGTGGCAAGAATTGGGCAACAGCCGAAGAGGTATCAATGTAGTAGCGGTCTTGGTGGGTGTGAATAGATAGCAGGGGCGGGGACTGGGTAGGTGGGTGGGAGGGCTCTGGGAGAGGTTTTTGGTGGGTCGGGTGCGTTGGAGTTCGAATTAGCAGAGGTCTGGACTCTCCAAACCAAGTTTTTTTTTGTTTTATGAGAATTCGGACGTTGGATGTCAAAAAGCGTTTGAGCCACATTGTTCGAATATTTAGGGGTCATTTTAGTGCACGCGTTAGAGTTGCCCTTACGTACAAACCAGTACGAGGGAAATGTGTGTGTTGTCTTTCTAAACAGAACACTCATCGGCGTTTATCATATCAGAATCCACACCATGGTGCATCACGCGCCCGAACTTGACAACATAGATCTGAAAGCCAGGATATATACATCATGCACACACCACATAGTTGTTTTAATCCTTGAAAGCTTGCTCTCCACCATGTCATTTCTTGACTAAGATTCAAAGCCATTTTTTGTTTGGTTTAAGGCTAATGATCTATCAATCCGGTAGGCTAACGAGCCATGTTTCGTTTCGTCTGATCCAAAAGAAATAGACTCGCTCAATAAAAGAAATTTATTCACAAAGGTAACACCCACACCAGTTTCATCCAACAGCGCGGGATGACAACAACAAGGCGGTGAATAGCAAGACTTGTAGCATAAGGGTTCATGCAGATACCCAAAACCTCTCCTCCAGACACTAGTGGAATCACTTTCCGATAATTTATCTCAATGGAAGTGATGGTGTCCTAGATAAGGGCGTGCTAACCACGTCGGCTCCAAAAGACGTGGGCCAGGCTAAGGACCACCAAAATGACCAGCAAGTGGGCCACATTCATCAAGCACTTTGGTGGACTCAAGATGGAATCTTTCGAAGACTTGGCTTATACTTCCGAGACAAAAGTACAATCTTCGGCGGCATGTTTATCCTCAGGTGTAGCTGACCTATATGTAACCCTAGGTACCCCCGGTGTTTATACCGAGGGGTTTAGACCATAGAGGCTAACTCATTCACAATCAATACAAGCAAAGCAGGATGTAGGGCTTTACCTCTTTGAGTGGGCCTGAACCTGGGTAAACATCGTGTTGCCCTTTCTATTACCATGGTGCCAAGATTACCAGCTCGAGACCCCCTACCCGAGATCTGTCGGGTACGACTCCATCATGCAGTACAAAATCATCTATTTAATAAGTTGATAGATGTGCTAACAACATATCTTCATTTGTCACCTGATTCAAACATATAGGTTCCTCATGGGAATCCCAATTTTGAATCCAAAATAAGAATGCAACATGTATTGTGTAAACTGAGTAAGTCGCTACATGATTACAATAGCCGAAATAAATTTGGTACAATTGAATTAGTAAGTCCTTATACAAATGATTACTCCAACGATGATGATTATTCATACGTGTTCATCAAGAAATCCTCATTAGGGTACCACATCATATAAGTGTATGTTGATGATTATAACATTACCGACAACACAAAAGATATTTATGAAGGACGTAATCGTCTAAAGATGGAATTTGAGATGAAGGATGTAAGTCAAAACAAATTTTGCTTTAGCTACAATTCAAGCGCATTCACTCATGTATTACAGTAAACCATGTTGTCTATATATAGAATATATTGGAGGAATTCATTATGGAAAAAGTCTTATCAATCTATCACTTTCATGGTTGTTCAATCTCTAACATAAAAAAAATCCTTTACACCATGAGAAGATGGAAATATGATATTGGGACCCAAGATTCCATATTCTCGTGCCATTGGATCCACCGAACACAAATTTTCCAGGACACAAGAATATCTTTCAATCTCTCTAGACCATCAAACATCTTGTCCCGGTCTTCTAGTTTCAGAGAAATCTGGACACCAATATCATCAGATTCCCACTGTCAGATTGTGTTTCTATTTGGTGTGCTATCCATCATATGAAAGTTTTCAAAGCAGAACTTAGTGGCTACATCCATCAATATTTCTGAAGTATGATACGTCACTTGTATTCTTGTAGCTTCACAGAATGATGAATCACATACATCGATTATGCTGAATTGGTTCCACTAAAAAATCAACCAATATCTCAAATATAATGTTTCTTCTGTTGCTCGGATGCAAATCGATTATATAAGAAGCAATATCACTAAGCATATTTCCCCAAAATTGTAAGGATCAGGGGGAGTTTCTTCCATAAATATAACATATTCAAACATTATGTTACACTCCCTTTCCCTTTGCGAGTTTACTCTCAAGGTTCTCATCAAGGTTTTTAATGAGGTAATATTAACACAAGAATATATGTCATACATCCTATTTTCCCCACCAGGGTTTTCTAACTGATGTATCCATGGCATATTAATTGTCCTTTAAAGTTACCAATGAGTTTTGTCCTTTGAGGTTTTCTCGTATGAGTAATCAAAGAGACAATTACCATCATATGTCATATCATTTTCTCTTTATTTTTTCCATAGGTTTTGAAAGGATTTTTCAATAGCATATTAGATCACACACTTTTCCCTTTTGAGTTTTCTCTCCAATTTTCCCATAACATGTTTTCAATAAGGCGATATATGCGGTGCTTTCAATTTTTATATGTTGTTTCTTAAAGAAAGTATACAAAGCATATTTGTGCTCTCCAAACTCATCATCGAGTTATCTCCTGCTTGAAACTTTATTCTCATATGAGTCATCAAGGAGACAATAATCATTATTGACCCGTTTGGTGACCCACACCTTTTTTGCCCCTTTGCATACTTGTCCTAGGTCAGCCTGGTTTAGCTAATGCAGTCAAAAACTAACATCTGCATGTTGATTGGTTGCCTGCATCCCTCCAGCATGCATGCGACAAAATGAAACGTAGCCTATTTGGTTGCAGGCTTGTTTCGGGGGAAACACACTCCGGTTGTTTGGTTACATGCAACGCAATTGTTTGGTAAACTCCTCATCGTGGTGGTGAGGTTACCAGAGGCACACATAGATAGAATAAGATCAAACTAGAGCAGGAAAAACAGACCAGAGACACACATAATAGTCTTAACCAGCATAAGAGCAAGTTTAACATAGTACAATAAGTTTTGAACCAAACCAGCACCACATAATAGTCTTCAAACAAAACCAGGCAACACGCAACAAGAGCTCTCTAGACGTTCACTGTGATTGCGTCATCATGCTTCTTGCACTTGGTGAGCACTTCCATGCCATCGTCATTGAAGATGATCACCTTCAGGGTGTCTGGAGTCAGCAACTTGAAGGTACCATGTACCCAATCCTGATCTGGTGAATGACGGTGAAGGGGGACCAACCCTAAGCAAGGGTGACCATGTCGTTGATCACCATACCGTGCCCCTCCATGTGCAGTTCGTGTTCCACTTCAGATTGAACTCCTGAGTACGGGAAGTGTTTTGTGAAGTCTAGAGGCATAGGCAGGCACTACAGCTTTGGGGCAAGCATCACCTTCCAGAAGTGTGTTAGCCCTGCCTCCTCATGGCAGTGGATGGAGTTCTTCCGCTTGGCGCTGGGGGGGATCCTTTTGGTTATATCTTGATCAAGTAGAATAAAAGTTTTTAGTATGATTTAGCTTTGAGTTTTGCTTTGTGTTCCCTCTATGTAACCGAGTCCGTGAGTTATATAATAAAGAATAGTTTTGAGTTGAGGGTTTTGCCTTCTTGCTATGATCTTGAGGGAATAAGAAAAAGAAAGGATAAAAGAAGTAACAAGATTATATAATTATCTTATGGGAAGTGATGACTTCACATATAAAGAGTATGATGCATACAATTTGTTGGGAGTTGACAAACATAGTTTTGGTCCTTGTTGCAATTAATAGGAAATGATAAAGAAAGAGAGGTTTCACACATAAATATATTATCTTGGACATCTTTTGTGATTATGAGCACTCATTAAAATATGACATGCTAAAAAGTTGATGTTGGACAAGGAAGACAACATAATGGGTTATGTTTTCTTATATCCGAATAGAAATTATATTATCATGGATCCTCCAATATGTTGAGCTTGCTTTATGCTAGTGAAATCTTTTGCACCAAGTAGAGATACTACTTGTGCATCCAAACATCCCTTAAACCAGTTTTTCCATGAGAGTACATCATACCTACCTATGGATTGAGTAAGATCCTTCAAGTAAGTTCTCATCGATGTAAGCAATAAAAATTGCTCTCTAATATGTATGATCTTTTAGTGTGAAGAAAAGAATATTTATACGGAATTTTGATAGAAATAAAAGCGATGGACTACATAATAAAGTTATTTATCACAAGAGGCAATATAAAGTGACATTCTTTTGCGTTAAGATTTTGTGCATCCAACCATAAAAGCGCATGACAACCTCTGCTTCCCTCTGCGAAGGGCCTATTTTTTACTTTTACCTTCTACCTCTATACAAGATTCATGGTGGTCTTAACCTTTCTTTTTTTATATTTTTTTCTTTTTGCCAAGCACTATGTGTTGGCGAAAGATCCAGATATATATGGAGCAGAATTTTCTACAATAGCTTGCCACAAAACTAGTTAAGGGTTTCAACGGTGCAAATGTTTTCAAAAATCCTGAAAAAAATCCTGAAAGATCACATCTATAATATAACAAGATCCGACGGAGGGATTATAAAAATACGACTATATGTGTCCTGAACAAAAAAACAAATAGTCCAGTATATATTTATGTCGCAGTGAGCGAAAATGCTTGTTATTTTTGCCGAGGACACATAAATGCATATTTCCACAATCCCTCTGTTGGATCATCTTATTACATTAGAGAGATGCTCCCATATTTATTTCATATTTTTTGATAACTTTTAAACCGTTAAAAGTTTAGTGAGCCTAAACAAGTTATGTGGCAAGCTATGGTAGACACAGTTTTACCTCTATATATACTCGGATGTAGGCTATCATAAAGTATTATTGTTGACATTACCCTTGATGTAAAATGTTGGGAGGCGAAACGATAAGCCCCTATCTTTCTCTGTGAACGATTGAGGCTTCGAACCCATACGTATCGCCTGAGTGTTAGCAATTGTGAAAGACTAAAAGATAGTTGAGTATGTGGACTTGCTATACAAAAGCTCTTACATTGATTCTTTTCGATATTATGATAAATTGCAATTGCTTTAATGATTGAGATCATAGGTTGTTTGTTTTCAATAGAGTTTCTGATTCATACTTTACCTTGTGAACGAATTGTTACTTTCGCATAAGAAATTATATGTCATTATATGTTGTTGTTCTAAAGATGGTCATGATACCCTCATGTTCGTATTTTATTTTATCGCCACCTCTATCTCTAAACATGTGGACATGATTATCAATTTCGGCTTCCGCTTGAGGGCAAGCGAGGTCTAAGTTTAGGGGAGTTGATACGTCCATTTTTCATCATGCTTTTATATTGATAGTTATTGCATTATGGGTTGTTATTACACATTATGGTACAATACTTATGCCTTTTCTCTCTTATTTCACAAAGGTTTACCTGAAGAGGGAGAATGCCGGCAGCTAGAATTCTGGACTGGAAAAGGAGCAAATCTGAGAGACCTATTCTGCACAACTCCAAAAGTCCTGAAAATTTATGGAGAATTATTTTGGAATAAAAAAAAATATTGGGCGAAGAAAATACCAGAGGGGACCCACCAGGAGTCCACAAGCCTGAGGGGCGCGCCCTACCCCCTAGTTCATCTCTTGTATCCGATCTTTGTCTCAAAACCTCATATTGGTACCTGTGAGTTGCTAGTAGTGTTGATTACTCCGTGTAGTTGATGCTAGTTGGTTTATTTGGTGGAAGATCATATGTTCAGATCCTTAATGATAATTAATACTCCTCTGATTACAAACATGAATATGCTTTGTGAGTAGTCATGTTTGTTCCTGAGGACATGGGAGAAGTCTTGTTATAAGTAATCATGTGAATTTGGTATCCGTTCGATATTTTGATGAGATGTATGTTATCTTTCCTCTAGTGGTGTTATGTGAACGTCGACTACATGACACTTCACCATGATTTGGGCCTAGGGGAAGGCATTGGAAAGTAATAAGTAGATGATGGGTTGCTAGGCGATGTAAGCTTAAACCCTAGTTTATGTGTTGCTTCGTAAGGGGCTGATTTGGATCCATATGTTTCATGCTATGGTTAGATTTATCTTAATTCTTCTTTCGTAGTTGCGGATTCTTGTGAGAGGGGTTAATCATAAATGGGAGGCTTGTCCAAATAAGGACAACACACAAGCACCGGCCCACCCACATATCAAATTATCAAAGTAACGAACGCGAATCGTATGAGCAGGATGAAAACTAGCTTGATAACAATTCTCATGTGTCCTCGGGAGCGCTTTGTTGCATCTTAGTTACATTTGTTACTTGTTACTCGTTACGAATTATCTTATCACACAACTATCTGTTACCGATAATTTCAGTGCTTGCAGAGAATACCTTGCTAAAAACCGCTTGTCATTTTCTTCTACTCCTCGTTGGGTTCGACACTCTTACTTATCAAAAGGACTACGATAGATCCCCTATACTTGTGGGTCATCACTATGACGAATGAGGTGTGCAAATCCAAATCCGTCAGCCCCTTTGTATTCAATCCCCTCCGTAATGCTCGAATCATGTCCGCAAATCCAATCTAACACGAATCAAATGTAGTGAATCGAGATAGAGGGTACGGGCTTACCGCCATTTCCGATGTCGTATCGGTGCACCGGTGAATACAGTGCTCGCCGCCGCCTAGGGTCGCCTTGCAATCCGTCGCTCCGGTGCTCGCCACCGCTGGTGTGAGAGTGCGAAGAGGGGAGAGAGAGCGGTGAGGGAAGGAAGGTAAGGGTATGTTATGTTGCGGCTCCGGTAAATAACACGGTGCCTGGAGGCCGCCTCCACGCATGCAACTGCCCATGCACACGTGCTCCAGGTTGAATAGCTCGGGCCTGTCTGTGAAAAAACACCGATTCGACCGCTTCCCCAGAGCCAGGCCCAAAGATACTTTAAGATTCGCGCAGGCCAGCTTTTGCATGCAACCCAACCAAGCAAACAAGCCTGATTTTTCCCGTGCGGGCCTTGCCGAGCTTAATGCAAGCAACCAAACACGTCATATATGTGCAACATTTTTTAACTATTACTTTTATTGGGTTTAAGGAAGTTTTAGCAACATATGCACTGTTTTCCTCATATTTTTTCTACAGCGGTTTTGGGCAAATCTCAAGTTATACAAAGGACTTCTCAAGATGGAAGATGAATACACAAGAAATCTTCAACCATTCTCAAGAAGTCTTCAATGTTGTTTATTAAGAGGCATTATACAAGAGAAGGAAGAGTGTTAGGAATAAATTAGCACATGTCTTTTATTAATTAGCACATGCTAATTAACGGACCATCATTTATAAAGTGGAAAAAAACTCCGAAGAGTAATGTCCCTCCCCTATCGCTATTCGCAAAAGATATTCGTTCTGCAAGGATGCCTCACAATAGACACCTCTTCTTCCCATCTCTTTCAGATGTATATATACTTGAGAATTAATATAAACCATGCCTAATTTAATTGTCCATTCAATTTCAGTCTAAGAGCAACTCTAACGGACCGACCCAAACGGACGACGCTTTTGTCCGCTTTTTGTCCGTTTGGGTCGGCCAGGCGGACACGGACGTCCGTTTTCGTTTTTGGGTCGGCGCGTGCGCCCAACGCTGGCCCGACCCATTTTGACAGTGCTAGAAAAAAATAAGCATGCATATTAAAAAAGAAAAACAACATTAATTAAACAGTAAAGCCGGCCACGAAGGCGGGCGAGAGTCCACGCGTCCACATTTGCATTTAGAAAAATAAAAACAACCTAAACTACGGTAGCGCTGCCCTAAGCGTCGTCGTCGTCCTCGGGTCCGTGAGGTCGGCGTGCGTCGGCGCCCGGCCCGGCCGAGACGCCGTGTTCGAGGCGCGTTCATGTCGAGCGCGAGTAGTGCCGGCGTGCGTCACGATGCGGCGTGGTGGGCTGTGCGGCCGCCTGTGTAGCCGCGGCCTGGCGTGCCTCCTCCTCGGCCTCGCGCTGCTCCTTCTCGAGGTCGCGCTTGAGCATCTCGAGGTACTCGACGTCGCGGCGCTCCTCGGCCACCCGGATCTGGCGCCAGCGCTCGAGGTACGCCGCCTCCTGCGCTGGCGTCTCCCCCACCCAGACCGGCGGCGCGCGGACCCACTCGCACACTACTCCCGTCCAGGAGTAGCGCTTGATGGGGGACGGCTGCGGCTCGGGCTCCGGCTGCGGCTCCGGCTTGACGAGGCATCGGGGAGGGGACGGCGGGGCCACCGGCGGCACCACGCAGTCGCCCGCTGCGGAGATGGCAAGTGCCTGCGCCATTGCCGCATCGTACCGAGCCTCCTCTTCCTCCGCCGCCTCCGCCCTGCGCCGCTCGTCCTCCTCGCTCTCCCGGTAGACGGCCGCAAGAGCCGCCTGGTAGGCGTCCTCGGCCGCCTGGTCTTCCTCGCGGACGACGAGCGGCGGCGGCGGCTCGCTCCGGTCGACCTCGCGCACGCCCCGTCGCCTCGCCTCCTCGTGCTCGAAGGCGAACTACCTCGCCCAATTGGGCGAGTTGGATGCGTAGGCGGCCTCGCGGCGCTGCTCCAGTGTCAGCAGCGCCCGCCGACACCGCACCTCCTCCGTGTGAGCCCTAGCCGTCTGCGGCGCCCGCTGCTGGGATCCTATTCGATCCGAGATGCGATCGTCTGGCGAGTAATGCGTCGAGGTACGGCAGCGGTGGCGGTCTGCCGATGCCGATCCACACGGTGCACCGCGTTCCTGTACCTCTGCCGGCGAGGCGCCGGCGCCGGCGGAGGCGGGAGGAACTCTGAGGGGAAAGGGTGGCGGGGGCCTTGCCTTTGGCCTTGTTGCTGCTGGCGCCGGAGAAGAGCCCCATCTCGCTATGGTTTTGGTGGCTAGGGTTTGCCGGTAACGAGGGAGCAAAGCTTGCTAGACGTGGACGGCGAGTTTGGATGAGGACGGCCCCGCCGCACGGTCGGCTTAAAAAAGGACGAGCGCCGTCACTGACTCGTGGGCCCGTGGTCATAAATTAAGCTGACCGCGTGGGCAGCGGGTATTTGGACGGCCGCCATGTGGGAACACGGCAGACAGCGAGAAGGCGCGCGTAACGTCCGTTCGGCGTCCGCGCCGACGCATTTGGGACGTAAATTTGGACAGTAAATGTGTCGGCGCAGACGCGATGCGGACATGATTTGAATTTGGGTCGGCACATTGGGCTGCTACTTTTGTCCGTACCGACCCAAACGGACGCAGACCGACGAAATGCGTCGGCCCTTTGGAGTGCTCTACATGATAAAAGCTAAGTACTCAATCGAGAAGAGACGGACAGATGTTAGTTTTAGACGTACGGCACCAACATCACGATTAAAATCGAGAAAGCGGTTGGTTAATCGGGGCTCGGTAGGGTGGCATGTTACCGCCACGCACAACCTACATCAAACCTCACAAACCTGGGGTCCAGCTCCACATGTGCACGTAGACCACTGATGCGGTCCGCACACTGGACGACTACCGGTAGTAGTACGTGGTCGCGACCTCGGTGTGCAATTTATTTTTCGCCCATATAGACAAACGTCGTCGTACATCTACCGACCGCATCAACATCTGGCGAGCGACACCTACCGGTCGATTCTAGGGCTTTTCGCTCTCGTTCGTGCTGTGCGACGGCCTGATGATCCTCGTTCGATTCTAGCAGGAGATCCGAGCTTGTTCTTGTCCCCCAAAGATCTCTGGGAAATTTCAGCCCCATCACTGCACGCGCTCTGACTCCCTTGACCTCCTCGCCGGTGACTAGCATCACAGTGGTTAATTAGCATTTCTATAGTCAGTCCTTGCCGTGCCATTAGATCTCGATGTTCATTCTCTTCGTCAGGCTGGCATTGGTGATGTTGACCCGCTGGCACCGGTATGAGTGACGACATGGCCGAACTGTTTATCTCCAACTTAAGTCAGTCAAGTTGCACGCCACGATGTGTAATTTTTTTGCACGCCACGATGTGTAATTCTTTTTAAATGCTGCTGATGTTTTTTTTTTTTTTGAAATCTATTGGCATTTTATTGCATAACTGAAAAACCTGGAGGTTCATTCTCCCACGAGAACTCTAACTGCATATCATACACATGTCTAGCTACAAAGTGTGCCAATGTATTTACTTCCCTAGGAGAGTACATGAACTTCACGGTTGGTATTTCATGAGCCACTTGAAAACAATCAGCTAAAAAAGCTGAGTATGGTGCTCTAATTTCCTTCTCACCATTGCATGCTTCTATAATTTCTAGGCAGTCCGATTCTATAGTCACCCTTGAGCAGTTTTTCTCACTGGCCAGCAACAAGGCACGCCGTAGTGCTAGCACTTCCGCTGAAAGCAGCATCATGAGCATGAGCGAAGAGCTTTGTAGCCCCCGCTACTGCCTGTCCTCGAGAGTCTCTGATAATAGCAGCGATTGCTCCCGAGCCATCTTAAAAAAAAAGCATCTGTGTTTATATACCTTGTACGTTCCTGGTGTCGGTTTCACCCATCACTCGGAAAAAGAAATATTTTCCAGAATCTGACCAGTATGATTTGATGCAATTGCATGAATTTAGAATGCTAAACTGATGGGATTCTTGACAGTAGCACCTTTTTTTGCTTCCCTACGTTTCCACCAAATATACCATGCACCAACCGCAACTACTTCTTGGAGTCCCAGTTGACCTAGTATTGGTGATCTCTGAACTGGCCACCTTAGAATCTCCTCCAAAACAACTGAGCCAACCGATCCACAAGGAGAGCTTTCTCTATTTCATCCATAATGCCAAGTGCCTTCCACACTTTCCTCGCCCTACTACATGTAAATAACAGATCCCGGATGTCCTCAGCCCCCTCCCGATAGATAGGGCATTGTGGAGATACCTTTATGTGCCTGTGAGCAAGAACTCCCATCCCCGGGATCACGCCACGTAGTGCTCGCCACATATAAATTTCGATCTTACTTGGTACTTTCAGCTTCCATATTTATGACCACACTGGGTTCACCGATGAAGGGCCTTCAGTGCTCACCATACGGGAGCCAAATTGATGTTCCCATTCTGTGTAGTATGCAGAACGTATAGAAAACACATATGATTTAGTTCGATGCCAAGCCACAAAGTCCTCCGTGAGGTGTTGTGATAAAGGAATTCTGAGAATTCTTTCCGCATCCATTGGGAGGAATATATTCCTAATCAAGGACTCGTCCCAGCTTCCTGAATATGGATCAATTAGTTCATCTACTACTTTCAATAAAATGTTCCCTTTCCTTGTATACACCATCCTTGTTGGGCTGCTCGGGATCCAATGATCCTCCCATATATTTATTTTGTCCCCTGTACCGACTCTCCAAATATGTCCCCTTCTGAAAGTTTGCAACCGCCTCTCTGGGCTGGCAGACGAAGTGCAGTGTGCCTCTGTTTGCTATGCCCGATGCTGCTACCGCCTAAGCCGGTGGAGGTTGTTCCCTCCCTCGTGGCTGCGGTGCTGCCGGTCCTTGTCTTCAGTGCCTCGTTTGGATCCGGCCCGGCCTCGCTTCGTTGGCCGTGGTGAGGCAACGGCGGTGTCCTCGTGTTGTTGGCGCATGTTGGTGGGTGGCGGGTGTGGTGGAGCGAAGGTTGGTCCTGGGTGGTGGTGGCGCGAGAGGTCGGGAGAAATCCATGTCGGGTCTTGCCGGCACCAGCGATGGCGCTGCGGCGCCGCCATCCTTCTTGAAGGGCGTCGGGTGACCCTCTCCCCTCTACCCTCCGTGTCTGGGAGAAATCCTAGGATTCGTCCAAAGGCGGCGTCGTCATCGTCGCATTCCTTCTTGAAGGTGGTGCTTGGTACCACGGCAACTCGGTGGCTTTGGAGCATGGTGGTTATCTTGATTGGCGGGCGATCGCGGTGTGCCGTAGCTTTCGTTGATCCGGCGTTGTTGGCATTTCTTCTCTTATTTTCTCTTGTTATTTCTTTTGGGCGTGCTTGTGCTGTTTGCCCCAGCGTGGATCGGACTGTTGTATCGGGTGGTTGCTATATCAATATAGCGGGGTGTAAGCCTATTTCGGTAAAGTTTGCAACCCGCCACTATGCTTTGCCATGTAAATGAAGAGCCATTTTTTGGGCCCGCCTTGAGCAAATTGCCATCTGGAAAGTACTTTGCTCTAAGAACTCTTGCACATAGGGTTTCTGGATGGGTGATCATCCTCCAACTCTGTTTGGACAACATTGCCAAATTAAAAGCATGTAGATCTCTGAATCCCATACCTCCTTTCTCCTTTAGGAGGCACATCCGCCACCAAGCTAGCCAATGCATTTTCTTCTCTTCCTCAGTGTCACCCCACCAAAACGCTGCCATGGCATCGGTGGTCTCTTTGCGTTTTTTTGGGGGATTTTGAAAACAACCATTGCATATACAGGGATGGATTGTATAACCGCCTTCACTAGGATCTCCTTGCCACCCATGGACAAGATTTTTTCCTTCCACCCCTTCAACCTGTTCACTATCCTCTCGACAAGGTTGGTAAAGCTATCACTTCTATCCGTGCCTACCATAGCGAGGAGCCCAAGATACATATATGAGACTGCTTGATCATGATATTAAGTTACGCACACATGTCGGCTCTTACATCAACATTCACATTGGGACTAAAAAGATACTACTCTTTCCCACACTCACCAACTGACCAAAGCTAGCACAATATTCCTCCAATACCTGACTCAACGAGGTTGCATTAGTCATATCCGGCTTCATAAGGATTAGGGAATCATCAGCAAAAAGTAAATGTGATACTGATGGTGCATTTCCGCACACCCGGACTCCTTCAATGCCAGAACCTCCTCTTTATGAGCCAAAGCACTAGACAAACCTTCTGCACACATGAGAAATAAATAAGGTGATAAGGGATCCCCTTGACGGAGCCCCCTCGTAGAAATAAACCATTCTGTCTCTTGATCATTGTATCTTACTTTGTATTTGATAGATGTCACACATGCCATTACGAGCTGCACAATCTCTTCATGGAAACCCAACTTTAACATCATTTTCTCGAAGAACCTCCACTCTACTCGATCATACGCTTTGTGCATGTCAAGTTTTACCTCACAATAGCCCACCTTCCCTTTCTTTTTATTCTTTATAGTATGTAAGCACTCATAGGCTAGCAGAATATTATCCGTAATAAGATGGCCCGGGACAAAAGCACTTTGAACGAGAGAAATAATTTCATCAAGGCAAGACTTAATGCGAAAAGCAATCATTTTTTAGATCACCTTATAAAGTAGGTTGGAGAGACTAATCAGACTATACTGAGAAATTCTTTCTGGTTCATCCACTTTAGGGATCAAGATAATGACTGTATCATTCCATCCTTCTGGGATTATTTTGTTATTGATTGCACTTAAGACTTCAGCAGTTAATACATCCCCCAATATGTGCCAACATTTCTTAAAGAAAATGGCATGGAGACCGTCAGTACCTAAGCTTTTAGATCACCAATAGAGAATAGAGCTCTCTTGACTTCCTCCACCATATAAGGCCTCAGAAATGCTTCATTCATCTCCACTGTCACACGCGGCACAACTTTTTCTAACATCACGGGGTCCGGCTCATCAACTTCCGATGTAAAAAGCCCAACAAAATAATCTGAAATATGCGGGTTCCGGTAGGCAGTACCTTCCTGCCAAGCTCCATGTTCATTCATCAACCTCTTTATACAATTTCTCTTCTTCCTGGCCGAGGCGTACTGTTGAAAATATTGAGTATTTTTGTCACCGAATTTCAGCCAGTCCAAGCCGCATCTCTGACCCCAGTGTATCTCCTCTAATTGAAGTAATTTTTCAATTTCCTCTGTGAGCTCTCTCTGCCGGGTAACATTCTCCGGGTACAACACGCCCCTAGCAACCTGTTCTAGTTCTTTCTGTACTTTCTTCAAGTTCTTTGAGCTTTTCTTCAGTACAGTTCTATCACATCTATGGAGATGCTCATGAACATGCGATAGCCGACCTGCAAGGTCACCTCCTAGCACACCAGAGTCCGAAGAAACCCATGCTTCCTGCACCACATCTCGAAATTTTGCCTCTCGTAACCATCGAGCTTCAAACCGCAGTACAACAGGCCCCTTATTTTCTTGGATTTCCTCTTCAACCAGATTCATAAGCAGCGGTCTGTGGTCTGACTTGTAGTATTCCAAGTGCTCTAGAGTAGCATTCGGAAATTTCAAACTCCATGCCTCGGTATTTAGGGCTTGGTCTAGTCGCTCTCTGATAAGGCCTCTATGCCATGTAAATTTATCGCCCACATAGACATGATCAACCAACTGACGGTCCTCCAAAGCATCCCTAAAAGCTTGCATAAAATGAATTGATCGGTCGTTCCCACCCACCTTTTCAAAAGAGTACAGAATCTCATTTAGATCTCCCATAACCAGCCATGGAACATCACATACCTCTTTTAATTCTCTCAATCTTTTCCATGTCAAGTGCTTGTCTTTCCACTTAGGTTCCCCATACAAACCAGTTAATCTCCAGAAGTTATCTTGACCACTGCCCACGAACACATCAATAAAATTATCCTCTTTATCTCGCAACGTGAGTGGCACTTCCTTCTTCCAGTACAGAATCAGTCCTCCACTTTTCCCATCGCTACAAACTACAATCTTGTGGTCCATCTTAAGACGTCTCCGGAGACACTCCGCCGGAAATTCATCAAGATGGGTCTCCATGAGAAACATTAAATCCGGACTCCCTCGCTTCTTAACAACTAGAAGCGCTCGTATTGCCGCAGCTTGCTGCAAACCACGGGAATTCCAACTTAAGATTTTCATTGCACCCGGTCCTCCTCCAAGAAGCCGGCCCCTTCCAGAACAAGTCGATTTAGCAGACGAAAAACCCTACCGTAATAAGAAAGATACGGAGGGACAGAAAACTGATCACAACACCTTGCAAGGCAAAGGAGTTGCCCCGTGACAGAACACCGGCTTCACGAGACGACCGCCGGGAAAGACAATCAGCTTCACGAGACTATGCAAGTGACCGATCCTTCAAAACCAGCCATGTAGCAGACGAGAAGAGCAAACAACCAGGTTAAACTATCTCTTCTTCTCTCATGAGGGCCTCACGTTCGCAATCAAAAGGGGCCCATGGGCCCGCGAGGTCAGACAACGGGAAGATGGCCGGGCAAGTGGCACGCGAGGGTACTCGCCAGGTATCGCTACAGCTTCACGCGAGGGTAGATGCTGGGCTGGCCGCCGCCGCCGGCGGCGGCGGTCAAGCCCTAGATCGCGTGCTAATCGCCCTCCAGGAGGAAAAAAACTGTTGACATTAAATGCTGCTGATGTTAGCCAAGTACTAGCTTGGTCAATGAGCTCTAAATTATACTGTTCCCCTGCTGCGCACATTATGCAAATATATATTTATCTTTACCTAATCTATACCTACCTACAAATAAAGCAAGGTGTGTTTCGCCAATTTTTCATCCGTTCACCGTCGATTTTTTTTATTCGAGGTGGTACTAAATTCTTATGCGTTCGTGTGAAAAAAAAGACTATTTCAGAATTTCGTACATGGGCCGCGCGCTATGGCCCAGTGAAGTCAGCCCACTTATGTTGGCTGCCCACGCAGCTGGAAAAATTCTATTTTCTACACAGGACGGCAAATAGTCAGAGCTTCACACAAGAGAACCAATAATGGGCTTGCCCATTTTTCTTTATTTTTGTGTTTTACTTCTATTTTTATTCTTCTTCTCTATCTCCTTTTTTCTTTGCAAGTTTAGTTTTCTTACTGAATTTATTCCATAAATTCAAAATTCTAGAAAAACATAAATAAAAAAAATCAATTTTTGAAATTTTTTCTGAATTCCAAAAATTTGTTGGTATTTTGAAAAATATTCGGAACTTGAAAAATGTGTCCCATTTTTCAAAAACATTAATTGCTTTTCAAAACTGTTCGAGATTTCTAAAAGAAAATGGCATTTAAAAAATGCTCAAAATTCAAAAAATATTCTTAGTTTACTGAAATTTTCACAATTCAAAATAATGTTCGGGTATAAAAGATAAACATTTTAAAAAAATGTTGTGAATTTTCAACACATATTCCTGTTTTTAAAAAAGGTTCACAAATTCATATAACGTCCATGTGTTTATAAAAAAATGGTATTTTAAAAAAATGTTTGTGAATTTATAATATGTTCTTTTTTAAATTTTGTTCTCGTTTTTCTGAAAATGTACATAATTTTCAAAAACCTGTTTAGATTTAAAAAATGGTTCATGTTTCCTACGATATTTAGAAACATCATACTTTAAAATCTCCTCGATTGAAAGGAAAAGTAGATTGAATAATTAATGGGGCTTCTCTGGCGTAGAATGACGTAATAAAACTCTTAAATGTCCTCAATCAACGAATGGAAAAATAGCGAATTGATTACTTCTCACCCGGCGAAACCGAGAAGCTAATTGTTCCTTTTCCACGTGCACACAGGGTTTTGTTTGCGCATATAATTCTCACTAACTTTAAATGCATATTAATTTTTCTCCCATTGCAACGCACGGGCATATTCGGGCGAAACCGAGACTCATATTATTTTTTCTTTATTTCTGTGTTTTACTTCTATTTTTATTCTCCTTCTCTATCTCCTTTTTTCTTTGCAAATTTATTTTTCTTACAAAATTTATTCCATAGATTCAAAATTCTAGAAAAGCATAAATAATAAAAAAATCAATATTTGGGAATTTTTCTGAATTCCAATTTTTTTTGGTATTTTGAAAAATATTCGGAACTTGAAAAAGGTGTCCCATTTTTTCAAAAACATTTATTGCTTTTCAAAACAGTTTGAGATATCTAAAAAGAAAATGGCATTTTAAAAATGCTCAGAATTCAAAAAATATTCTTAGTTTACTGAAATTTTCACAATTCAAAATAATCTTTGGGTATAAAAGATAAACATTTTCAAAAATGTTATGAATTTTCAACACATATTCCTGTTTTTAAAAAGGTTCACAAATTCATATAATGTCCATGTTTTTATAAAAAAATGGTACTTTAATTTTTTTTTGAATTTTAAAATATGTTCTTGTTTAAATTTTGTTCTCGTTTTTCTAAAAGTGTACATAATTTTCAAAAACCTGTTTAGGATTTTAAAAATGGTTCATGTTTCCTACGATATTTAGAAACTTCATACTTTAAAATCTCCTCGATTGAAAAGAAAAGTAGATTGAATAATTAATGGGGCTTCTCTTGCGTAGAATGACGTAACAAAACTCTTAAATGTCCTCAATCAATGAATGGAAAAATAGCGAATTGATTACTTCACACCGGCGAAACCGAGAAGCTAATTATTCCTTTTCCACATGCACACAGGGTTTTGTGCATATAATTCTCACTAACTTTAAATGCATATTATTTTTTTCTCTCATTGCAACACACGACATATATGCTAGTAATAATTAACCACGGATCGCTTTTTACTACCTTAATTTTGTTCATATTTTCGTCCGTCTGTCCCATCTTTTCCGCACGTTCAATCATCCATGCGCGTGAGTTCGTATGTGGTCTGTCCTGGGTTGACGCGCTCCTGTGGGCCGAGTTGGGCTTGCTACGCAACTTTTTTTTCTTGTCCATTTGAAGAGCAGCGATCGACGAAAGATAATCTCTCCGTCCTAAAATACTTGGATGACAAGTATTTCCAGACAGAAAGAGTAGTAGAGATAACGGATTCGAACTCCAGACCTCCCTTCAAGCCAAATCGCACAAGCCTATTCAGCTAGCTTATGATTTGTGACAAAAGACAAGGTTGCTCCCAATTTAAAGTCCCACCTCGCTCTTTTGTGCCAAATTCCAGCAGTTTATATATGTCCGTGATTTGGCAGGAAAATAAGCGAGACGCCACCAGAATAAAGTCCGTAAATAGTGCCTTTGCGTGCACTTTGAAGAGAGACCAAATAAAAGAAGGAAGGAAGAAGGAATGGGGCATGATGTTAATTTAAAGGGAAACACTTCGATTCATGGCTGGTTCCCTTCCAATCCCGCCGATGGTGGATCTCGGCAAGAGCCAGCGGAAGGGCTCCGTTTTTATTCGTTTCTTCCAGTTTTGCTAGGATTTGTGTCCTAAGATGAGACGGCGGCAGCTTCCTGAAGATGGAATAATGGTCTCCCCGCCTAGACCCCGTTCCGGCGGCGCGACTAGCACCATTGGTGGGCGTGTGGAGGTATGTCTTCGGTGGATCTATCTTTGGTGGATTTTCTTGGATCTCGTCGTTGTTCGTCTACGTTCGTGTGTCTTCGAATTGGTATTGAGGAACGTAGTAATTTCAAAAATTTCCTACGCACACGCAAGATTATGGTGATGCATAGCAACGAGAGGGGAGAGTGTTGTCCACATACCCTCATAGACCGAAAGCGGAAGCGTTATGACAACGCCGTTAATGTAGTCGTACGTCTTCACGATCGACCGATCCTAGTACCGAACGTACGACACCTCCGCGATCGGCACACGTTTAGCTCGGTGACGTCCCACGAACTCACGATCCAGTAGAGCTTCGAGGGAGAGCTTCGTCAGAACGACGGTGATGATGAAGCTACCGGCGCAGGGCTTCGCCTAAGCACTACGATGATATGACCGAGGTGGATTATGGTGGAGGGGGGCACCACACACGGCTAAGAGATCAATGATCAACTTGTGTGTCTATGGGGTGCCCCCTCCCACGTATATAAAGGAGTGGAGGAGGAGGAGGGCCGGCCCTCTACTATGGCGCGCCCTGGGGAGTTCTACTCCCACCAGGAGTAGGATTCTCGCCTTTCCAAGTAGTAGGAGTAGGAGAGCAGGAAGGGGAAGAGAGAAGAGAAGGAAGGAGGGGGCGCCGTCCCTTCCCCTAGTCCAATTCGGACTAGGCCTTGGGGGGCGGGCGGCCTGCCCTAGGCAACCCCTCTCTCTCTCTCTCTCCCCTAAAGCCCAATAAGGCCCATATACTTCCCGGTGAATTCCCGTAACTCTCCGGTACTCCGATAAATACCCGAACCACTCAGAACATTTCTGATGGCTGAATATAGCCTTCCAATATATCGATATTTACGTCTCAAACATTCTGAGACTCCTCGTCATGTCCCTGATCTCATCCGGGACTCCAAACAACCTTCGGTACATCAAAACACATAAACTCATAATACCGATCGTCACCAAACGTTAAGCGTGCGGACCCTACGGGTTCGAGAACTATGTAGACATGACCGAGGCTCATCTCCGGTCAATAACCAATAGCGGAACCTGGATGCTCATATTGGCTCCTACGTATTCTAGGAAGATCTTTATCGGCCAAACCACATAACAACATATGATGTTCCCTTTGTCATCGGTATGTTACTTGCCCGAGAGATCGTCGGTATCTCAATACCTAGTTCAATCTCGTTACCGGCAAGTCTCTTTACTCGTTCCGTAATGCATCATCCCACAACTAACTCATTAGTCACATTGCTTGCAAGGCTTATAGTGATGTGCATTACCGAGAGGGCCCAGAGATACCTCTCCAGCAATCGGAGTGACAAATCCTAATCTCGATCTATGCCAACTCAACAAGTACCATCGGAGACACTTGTAGAGCACCTTTATGATCACCCAGTTACGTTGTGACGGTTGGTAGCACACAAAGTGTTCCTCCGATATTCGGGAGCTGCATAATCTCATAGTCATAGGAACATGTATAAGTCATGAAGAAAGCAATAGCAATATACTAAACGATCAAATGCTAAGCTAACGGAATGGGTCAAGTCAATCATATAATTCTCTAATGATGTGATCCCGTTAATCAAATGACAACTCATGTCCATGGTTAGGAAACTCAACCATCTTTGCTTCAACGAGCTAGTCAAGTAGAGGCATACTAGGAACACTTTGTTTGTCTATGTATCAACACATGTACTAAGTTTCCGGTTAATACAAATCTAGCATTAATAATAAACATTTATCATGAAATAAGGAAATAAATAATGACTTTATTATTGCCTCTAGGGCATATTTCCTTCAGTTGGATCCTTCTGATCTACATTATTCTTCATCTGCGGCGGTTGCTATTCTGGTGCGCTGGTCCTACGGGGCCTTAGCACGGCGACTTCCCGACTGTCTACTACAACAAGTTGTGCATGACTCCGGAGATGGAGGAGCGGTTTGTAGAGCTTCACACAAGAGAACCAATAATGGGCTTGCCCATTTTTCTTTATTTTTGTGTTTTACTTCTATTTTTATTCTCCTTCTCTATCTCCCTTTTTCTTTGCAAGTTTATTTTTCTTACAAAATTTATTCCATAAATTCAAAATTCTAGAAAAACATAAATAATAAAAAAAATCAATTTTTTGAAATTTTTCTCAATTACAAAAATATGTTGGTATTTTGGAAAATATTCAGAACTTGAAAAAGGTGTCCGATTTTTTCAAAAACATTTATTGCTTTTCAAAACTGTTCGAGATTTCTAAAAAGAAAATGGCATTTTAAAAATGCTTAAAATTCAAAAAATATTCTTAGTTTATTGAAATTTTCACAATTCAAAATAATGTTCGGGTATAAAAGATAAACATTTTCGAAAAATGTTATGAATTTTCAACACATATTCCTGTTTTTAAAAAAGGTTCACAAATTCATATAATGTCCATGTTTTTATAAAAAAATTGTATTTTTTAAAAAATGTTTGTGAATTTTAAAATATGTTCTTGTTTAAATTTTGTTCTCGTTTTTCTGAAAGTGTACATAATTTTCAAAAACCTATTTAGGATTTAAAAAATGGTTCATATTTCCTATGATATTTAGAAACTGCATACTTTAAAATCTCCTCGATTGAAAGGAAAAATAGATTGAATAATTAATTGGGCTTCTCTGGCATAGAATCACGTAACAAAACTCTTAAATGTCCTCAATCAATGAATGGAAAAATAGCGAATTGATTAATTCTCACCCGGCGAAACCGAGAAGCTAATTGTTCCTTTTTCACGTGCACACAGGGTTTGTTTGCATATATAATTCTCACTAACTTAAAATGCATATTATTTTTTCTCCCATTGCAACGCACGGGCATATATGTTAGTAATAATTAACCACGGATCGCTTCTTACCACCTTAATTTTGTTCAAATTTTCGTCCGTCCGTCCCATCTTTTCCACACGTTCTTTTCTTTTAGCAAACGTATATACATCAATCATCCAGGCGCGTGAGTTAGTATGGCGCGTGAGTTAGTATGTGGTCTGTCCTGGGTTGACGCGCTCCTGTGGGTCGAGCTGGGCTTGCTACGCAACTTTTTTTTCTTGTCCATTTGAAGAGCAGCGATCGACAAAAGATAATCTTTCCGCCAAAAAATACTTGTCATCGAAATAGATAAAAAAGACATGTATCTAGAAGTAAATACATTTAGATACATCCCCTTTTATCCATTTTGATGATAAGTATTTCCGGACAGAGGGAGCACTAGAGATCACAGATTCGAACTCCAGACCTCCCTTCAAGCCCAATCGCACAAGCCGATTCAGCTAGCTTATGATTTGTGACAAAAGACAAGGTCGCTCCCAATTTAAAGTCCCACCTCGCTCTTTTGTGCCAAATTCCAACAGTTTATATATGTCCGTGATTTGGCAGGAAAATAAGCGAGATGCCACGAGAATAAAGTCCGTAAATAGTGCCTTTGCGTGCACTTTGAAGAGAGACCAAATAAAAGAAGGAAGGAAGAAGGAATGGGGCATGATGTTAATTTAAAGGGAAACACTTTGATTCATGGCTGGTTCCCTTCCAATCCCGCCGATGGTGGATCTCGGCAAGGGCCAGCGGAAGGGCTCCGTTTTTAGTCGTTTCTTCCAGTTTTGTTAGGATTTGTGTCCTAAGATGAGACGGCGGCAGCTTCCTGAAGATGGAATAATGGTCTCCCCACCTAGACCCTGTTCCGGCGGTGCGTCTAGCACCGTTGGTGGGCATGGAATAATGTGGTCTCCCCGCCTAGAACCCATTCCGGCGGTGCGTCTAGCACCATTGGTGGGCATGTGGAGGTATGTCTTCGGTGGATCTATCTTTGATGGATTTGCTCGAATCTCGTCGTTATTCGTCTACGTTCATGTGTCTTCGAGTTGGATCCTTCTTATCTACATTATTCTTCATCTGTGGCGGTTGCTGTTCTGGTACGCTGGTCTCACGGGGCCTTAGCACGACGACTCCCGATTGTCTACTACAACAAGTTATGCTTGACTCCGGAGATGGAGGAGCGATGACAGCGCCGCACCTTCGGCTCGCTTCAGTGCTTGTAGTCGTCGCTAGATGGTCTACGAATCTGGATGTAATTTTTATTGTTTCTGATATTCATTGTACTGCCATGATTGAAAATGAATAGATCGGAGATTTTCTCGCAAAAAAAGAGAGGCTCCATTTTTTTACGTTCCAAGTGATGCATAAATGCCCAACTCCACCTTACGTGCAAATGAAAGGAACTGTTCAGTTCATGTTCAATGCCTAAGATAATGCGCATGATCGTCATGAGATAATAATTTTGATCCTTTGACTGTCAATTTTAGCAAGCCGTTTCTGTGTAAGAGCATGGGCTTCAGGCTTGACATTTGGGCCGGGCTCAGGCCTCATTTTACAGCTCAGACGGGCTCAGGCTTCTCTTTTCCAGAATTTTGGGCTGGGCTTTTGGGCTTCAGGCCGGGCTTACACGTGCGAACACTAGAAAACAACATTTGATCCAGGCTTTCGGGCTTGATTCAAGCCGGGCACGGGCTTGAGATAAAAGTGCATGTCAGGCTTCGGGCCATGCTCGGACTGGAGAAAAAAGGTCGGGCTTTTACAAGCCTAGCCCAAAACCCAGCCCGGCCCGACGTATGCCCGGGTTTAGCTTCAGTTAAGGGCGCTTATCGAGTAGTCCGCATGGCACGTGATGTGGCTACATCTAACGACCTCCCATGGAGCCTGCACCGTCTCTGTCTCGATACTTTCTTGGAGTTTTGTGCTGACAAACTAATTGGCGCTCATTAGATTTTTTTTTTCAACAAGGCGTTCATTAGATTTAACGGTTCCATTTGCCTTGCCTGCTGTTATGTAAAGATGTCGTGGAAATTTAAGGACATGACCTTTAGTTGATAACGTTCTTTGAGTGCAGCGATTCCAGTCAAAAAAAAATTCCAAAAAAACTAGAAAAAAACTAAAATTCCAAAAAAAAATTCTATGATAGACAATTTATTGCGTGAGGTTCGCTCCAAATTTTAGCTCATTTGAACATCTGAGTAGCTCTCAAGAAAAAAGATAAATTGGGTCAAAACAGTATATGAACAGTAAACTGTTTTACAGATATTGAATTTGTCTTTTTTGTCGAGAGTTGCTCAGTTGTCCAAATAATTTAAAAATTAGAGCGTACCTCACACATCAAATTGTCTAACATGAGATTTTTTTTTTGGAATTTTTTGAATTTTTCTAGTATTTGTTTTGATATTTTTATTTAAGACGGGTGCAGATGAGCCTGGGCTCAGAAAGGTATTTCTCACGTTCTTAGTTCTCTTTTGTCGAGGGTAGGACCGCAAAGCTTCATACTATCATTTCTCCGTCTCCTAAATTTCTGTTCAGTGAAGCACTTGGGACTTCTGATCAGTTTTGCATACACAAACCAATAATTAATTGTTTTATGCGACTGGTCTAATCTATATTTGTCAAGTAATCATGTTGCTCCAAGCCTTCAACCATGCGGAAACCAATCCCTCCCCAGTCTTAAGTAGGCGGTGTATATTTGTTGGGAATCGTTGCATGAAAAATAAAATTCTACGCACACGCAATGATCTATCCATGAAGATGCATAGCAAAGAGGAGAAGAGTGTGTCTACGTACCCTCGTAGACCGTAAGCGGAAGCGTTTCTCAACGCGGTTGATATAGTTTAACTTCTTCACGCTTCAACCGATCAAGTACCGAACGCACGGCAACTCCGCATTCTGCACACGTTCAGCTCGGTGACGTCCCTCGCCTTCTTTATCCAGCAAGGTGTCGAGGTAGTAGATGAGTTCCATCAGCACGGCAACATGGTGACGGTGATGGTGAAGTGATCCTTGCAGGGCTTCGCCCAAGCACTACAAAAATATGACCGAGGGTCTAAACTGTGAAGGGGGGCGCCATACACGGCTAATAATTGATGTTGTGTGTTCTAGGCGCCCCCCCTCATATATATATATATATATATATATATATATATATATATATATATATATATATATATATATGTGTGTGTGTGTGTGGGGGGGAGGAGGAGAGGCAGCCATGGGGCGCCCCAAGTAGGCCGAATCCTACTTGGGGTCTTTCCCAATTCGACCTCCCCCCTTTCCATAATTGCCGGAGGGGGAAAAGGGAAGGGGAAGGAGAGAAGGAAAGAGGGGGGGGGGGGGCGAACCCCCTCTTTCCCTTCTCCCACTCGACTTCCTTCCATGTGGGGGCGCTCCACCCCTTGTGGGCTGGTGTGCTCCCCTCTTATGGCCCATATATTCTTCCGGGGGGTTCCGGTAACCCCCCAGTACTCCGATAAATACCCAATACACTCCGTAACACTTTCGGTGTCCGAATATCATCATCCTAAATATCAATCTTTACCTCTCGACCATTTCGAGACTCCTCGTCATGTCTGTGATCTCATCCGGGACTCCGAACAACATTCGGTCAGCAAATCACATAACTCATATAATACAATATCGTCATCGAATGTTAAGTGTGCGAACCCTACGGGTTTGAGAACTATGTAGACATGACCGAGACACCTTTTCAGTCAATAACCAATTGCGGAACCTGGATGCTCATATTGGCTCCTACATATTCTACGAAATTTTTTATCGGTCGAACCGTTATGACAACATACGTTATTCCCTTTGTCCATCAGTATGTTACTTGCCCGAGATTCGATCGTCGGTATCTTCATACGTAGTTCAATCTCTTTACCGGCAAGTCTCTTTACTCTTTCCGTAATACATCATCATGCAACTAACTCATTAGTCTGCTTGCAAGGCTTCTTATGATGTGCATTACCGAGAGGGCCCAGAGACACCTCACTAATACTCGGAGTGAAAAATCCTAATCTCGATCTATGCCAACCCAACAAACACATTTGGAGATACCTGTAAAGCATCTTTATAATCACCCAGTTACATTGTGACGTTTGATAGCACACAAGGTATTCCTCCGGTATCCGGGAGTTGCATAATCTCATAGTCGGAGGAATATGCATTTGACATGAAGAAAGCAATAGCAATAAAACTGAACAATCATTATGCTGAGCTAACGGATGGGTCTTGTCCATCACATCATTCTCCTAATGATGTGATCCTGTTATCAAATGACAACTCATGTCCATGGTCAGGAAACCTTAATCATCTTTGATCAACGAGCTAGTCAAGTAGAGGCTCACTCGGGACACGGTGTTTTGTCTATGTATTCACACATGTATTAAGGTTTCCGTTCAATACAATTCTAATATGAATAATAAACATTTATCATGAATAAGGAAATATAAAATAACAACTTTATTATTATCTCTAGGGCATATTTTTTTTGATATTTGCTGCCCTTGATCAGCACTGAAGCTTTTGAACCAGTGAAGTCATAGCCTCATAGTTATGCCTGCTTAGATTATTGGGCTACTATTCTAACAAGATACAATCTACTTTGTTTCTAACTCGTGAATGCCATTGCCTAGGTTACACAAGTATGTCATGACATGTCATCTGTAGATATATAAATGTATGCCTTTTTATTCTGTAAATGCTAATTGTCTTTGTTCTTGCACGAATATGCAGTGTCCATTTATGCAATTACATGCCAATTTTGACCAAGACTAGAACTTTGATCAAATATGTTCAGTCTATATTGATACAATGCAACTCAATTTGTCTTGTATCTGTACCATCAACATTTATAAAGTTTTTTATAGATGGGCGCGATAAACACGCGCCATCGATGATCTAGTGAACTGAATTAGTACTGAACTACCCACTCCTGTAACCATGCTCTGCAATGCATTTCTGAGCAAATGACTGAAACAGTGGCAAATGATTGCTGCATGTGCTTACTTTGCGGTGTGCTGTCTTCACACCACATGACGCCTCGGAAACAAAAGGAACCTGAGCACCTACAAACCCGCACGAGATCAATGTGCAGAACAGAATAGCCGAGCGGGAAAGAATAACTGTTTTTGTGGTGTGGTGACAGAAAGGTGCAGAAGAACCATCATCAGCATTAAACATATATCAGATTGCCCGGCGCATCGCATAGCCGAACGGCACACACAACATTGGTTGGTTTAACGCTTGAGAGCTGGCTCGCCACCATGTCATTTCTTAGCAAAGATTCGGAAGCCAGGTTTTGTTTGGTTATTTATTTTATTCATCGACTCGGCTACTAGCGCGGGAAGCAGCTCTGTGGAGCATCACGGAGCACCCGCGGCTGCGGGCGACGCCAACCTAGCGCGCCTCTGGCACCAGGGCCGCCCGGCGGCTGTGGAGCGTATTCCGGGAGCGCCTGAAGGAGTCGATGCGCTGCTGCTTCAGCTGGTGGTGGAACTTGTTGATGAACTCGTCCGCGCGCGCGTCCACCTCGCTGCCGGCCTCCTGGATCTCCTCTTCCGATGCCGGCTCCGGTTTCGCCACCAGGGAGCGGCGGCGCTCCGTGTCACTCGTTGTCGCCGGCCTGCGCACCTCCACCACCTCGGTGTCCTTCTTGGCCACGACGTGCGCGAACGCCGACTTGTCGCTCGCCGACTTGCGCAGCCTCGCCGGCCGCCGCGGCAGCTCGGCCTCGACCTCCGCCTCAGACATGCTCCTCTCCATGTGCGCGTGCTCGCGCTCACCCGGATTCTCCGGCTCCATCTCGAGCGGCGGCGGCTGATTGTCGGGCTGCCCCAGATCCAGTACTCCGGTCGCCGGGGCCTCAGGGGCGGGGGCGGTGAAGCGAGGCAGGTTGGGCGACCGGTGCCGGTCAAGCTCCATTGACGGCCGGCCCGCCAGGTTCCTCCTCCCGCCGTCAGCACCGGGCGCAGCCCCTTTTCCGCCCTTCGCCGGGGCCGCGGCCATGGAGGTGACAACGATGGTGAGGACGACGAGGTTGAGCACGAGGAACAGCACCCATGGGGTGAACCACCCGTGCACGGTGCTCCACAGCTCAGGGATCGCCGCCGCCTCCAGCATTGCGCCGCGTCTTCTCCTTCGCGGAGTGGGGTTTGGGTTTTGGCGTTTTGGGGGAGGAGGCGGGGTTGGGGAAGGGAATAGTGGGGCTGCTGGCTATTTAAAGGTGGAAGGAGAAGCGGACAGCCGAAGGCCAGTTTTTTTTGTCTGTGTATATTTCTTTTGGCTGAAAAAAAGAGGGTTTTATGATAAGCATTGCAGTTCCTATCTTCCATTACACTATGCATGACTTTGTTCATGTCTATTTACTCCATAGACGGTGTGCAAAATAAATATGCAAATATCTAAATGGTTGTTGCTCTTTATTTTTAGAAAGTTTCGATTTCTACAACATCGACTGGATGGTGTCACACGTGGATGTCGATCCAGGAAGTGTTCTTTCGGCGCTTGGACGGACGCAAAAAAGAAACGGCTTTTGATGTTAGAGATAACTCGACGAGAAGCGCTTGGACGGGCGTAAAAAGAGAAACAACTTTTGATGTTAGAGATAACTCGACGAGAATTTTGTGGACCGATATAGCGTCATCAGTGCGGCATTTTAATGTCACGAGAGAGGGTTCCGCACTGAAAAAAAAAGTTCTTTAGGATAGCGCGCCACGTGCATGCTGGTCCGCCAAATGTTATTTCAATGGCTAGACGGATGGAAGGGCAGAACTTTTGTTGTGAGTTATTTCTACCAGATTTTTTTCGATTAATGTAGTATTGTTTGTATTTTGTAGATGAAAAGGACACGTTGTCGGAAATGATGTATACATGTTCTCATTGTTTTAATCAATGAAAAGAAAAGTTGTATATTGTCGCAACTCAATGTGAGAAATACTACGGCTTAAATGATTAGCTGATAATGAGATTAAGATACACGTTATGAGCGTTGTAAAAGTTACTTTCTCTGTAAACTAATAGAAGATCTTTTAGATACCTACTTTAGTATCTAAAAGATCGTATATTAGTTTACAGAGGGAGAACTATATCATTTGCGTATTATCTTCATATTTATTTTTATAATTTATTTTAGAGTTTTGTACACTCTAGCCCATGACACTAACTTTGCTGTGAGGAGGATGTTCATAAAAGATAAATAGTTCTAAGTTAACATAAAGCCATACTTGAATGGGATACATGTTATGAGTGTTGATGATAAGATTAAACATTCCTAAAATTGACGCTAAATGTCACAAGACTAAAGTAATACTACATATGTGTGGCACTGCATTTGGTCACATTGATGAAATACGCATGGAGAAATTCCGTAGTGATGGATTTTTGAAGTCATATTATGTATCAGCTGACACTTGCAACTACTCCATAAGTCTAAGGTGACTAAAATACCATTCAAAGGTCATAAGGAATAACCAGCAACGAACTCATTGACAAACATACCTACTACTGATGTGTGTAATCCAATAAGTGTTGTTGCAAGCGGTGGATTTATCTATCTTTAAGGATGACTCAAGCAGATATGTAAATATTTTCTTGATGTGACAGAAGTCTAGATCCTTTGAAATTGTTCGAGAGGTTTTCAGAATGAACTAGAAATTATTGCATAAAAAATGTGTTTTTGCAATTAGATCACGAAAAGGAATATATTTGAGTTACAAGTTTAGCGAATGTCTCATAAGTTGTGAAAAGAGTTTCATAACTCGAAAGTACCTTTCTGCTACCGAGCTCAAATGAGCTCGGTGAATAGTAAAATCGAAAACAAATTGAAAAAATTCAAAAAAATCCAATTTTTTTGGGAGAAGCATTGACAAAAGTTCTAAGTGCTTGCAAAAATTCTTCATGGAATCACATTCCTCTAAGGCGTGAAAAAAACAAATTCAGTGCTCCAAATTGCTTTTGAAAGTAGCATTTTCAGATTACCAATTTTTTTGCCACGCCTTGTAGGAATGTGATTTCATGACGAATTTTTTGCAAGCACCTAAAACTTTTGTCAATGTTTCTCCCAATTTTTTAATTTTTTTTTGAATTTTTTCGATTTTGTTTCGATTTTACTGTTCACCCGAGCTGAAATGAGCTCGGGTGTAGAAAATCTGCGTCCTTCATAACTTATACTTCCCGGAAACACCAGTTAGAATGGAATGTATGAGAAGTTGCATCAATCTTTTTCTGATGCAGTTGCCCGAATAAAACCACTTTTGGTCTTTGTTTTATGTTTTTTTGTGTGTGTAATATGCTATTTTGCAGGTTCTAAGCAACAATGGATGATTTGAACATTTGTATCAAACTCATCACAATAAAAGAATCGGAACCGGTCATTAAAGAAATCTTTACATCTTTAGGGCCGAGACTAAATGGTGAGATTTACAAAATTAATCCTAGTTTACTCTAACCGTTGGAGACTAAAAAAATTCTAGGTGATGGCAGGGATGGTCCATACTAACATATGAAACTTTTTGATGAAATTTGTGGGACACTAAAATTGAAAGCCTTCACTTATAATGAAATGAAAATAAAGCTATTTGGTCAGGTACTAACTTGCAAAGCGAAAGTATGGTTATATACCGATCCCGCATGTACCATTGATACGAGGGAATAATTATTTGGCACGTTCTTGGTTTATTTTTATCCGGAAAGAGTGTCTTATGAGGCCAGGCACACGATAAACAACTTTATTCAAAAACCTAGTGAACATCTTGTTAAGGCTTATCAAAGGTACCATGCTTTACTTGATAATTATCCTCATCATTATTATCCGCCTTGGGTGGACATATCTTTTATGAAGGACTAGATGACTAGTGTAAGACAACTATAGACCTTACATTTGGAGGATCATTTTTGGGCTGTAGTATTTCTCAAGCTTGGAGGTTTTTGAATAAAATTCATGCTAATTGGGAGAGTTGGTAACTAGAAATGGGGGAAATGGTATGATTGCATTAAGTCTTACTCTTTGTCTGAAAAGGTTGGAGAGCCAGTGAAAATTTCCATCTTGACTCCAATGTTGTTTTGCAGATTATAAAAGATTATTACACGAGCATTTTCAGGACTCTTTGCAAAAGGTTAAGGCCGTTGGATCCTATAAATAAATGCTCCAAAATTATATGACGTAATGTAAAAGGACACTTTGCTTTACATGATTTAATATGTAGTATTAAGTTGATCTAGTGGTTTATATTCCAAATTCAATGTCTATGATCAATAGGAAGGAAAGATAGATAATCAATCGCCGCCACACATGACGAGCCTTGCTACATGCCCTCACGTCCTTGCTATTGACCGCAATTTCCGATGGCGCTCTCGCATGTGATGAGAGCCGGAGCACACCCTCGCCCTTGTATGCACCGCTGTCATCAATGTTGCTTAAACTATGTCGGTATTTTCCCAAAGAGGAAGGGATGACGCAGCACAGCTACGGTAGGTATTTCCCTCAGTTATGAAACCAAGGTATCAATCCAGTAGGAGAACCAAGCAACACTATGTAAACGGTACCTGCACACAAAGAACAAATACTTGCAACCTGACGCTTATGAGGGGTTGTCAATCCCTCTTACGTGTAATGGCATAGGAAATTCTCAAGTTGACGGGATAAAAATATGTAGATTGGATAAAATAGATCTCGAATAAACGCGAAATAAAATATGCAAATAAAAGATGCAGCAGAGTATTTTTGGGTTTTTTGGAATAATAGATCTGAAAATAAATGCAAACAAAAATTGATTTCAAAGGCAAATAATAGATCGGAAAGCAAATATAATAAATAATCAGACCCATGGGGCGTATATTTCACTAGTGGCTTCTCTCAAGAAATAGCACACAGTGGGTAAACGAATTACTGTTGGGAAATTGATAGAACCTCAAATAATTATGACGATATTCAGGCAATGATCAATATATAGGCATCATGTCCAAGATTAGTAGACCGACTCCTGCATGCATCTACTACTATTACTCCACACATCGACTGCTATCCAGCATGCGTCTAGTGTATTAAGTTCATGGAAAAACGGAGTAATGCAATAAGAACAATGACATGATGTAGACAAGACCTATTCATGTAGGAATAGACCCCGTCTTGTTATCCTTAATAGCAACGATCAATACGTGTCTTGCTGCCCCTTCTGTCAATGGGAAAGAACACCGTACAACCGAACCCATCATAAAGCACATCTTCCCATGGCAAGAAAAATCGATCTAGTCGGCCTAACTAAACCAAAGATTCAAAGAAGAAATACGAGGCTATAAATAATCATGCATACAAGAGACCAAAACTCAAATAACTTTCATGGATAAAATAGATTTGATCATAAACTCAAAGTTCATCAGATCCAAACAAACACATCGCAAAAAGGAGTTACATAAAATAGATCTCCAAGAGACCATTGTATTGAGAATCGAAAGAGAGACAAAGCCATCTAGCTACTGCCTACAAACCCGTAGGTCTACAAGGAACTACTCACGTATCATCAAAGAGGCACCAATGAGGATGATGAACACCTCCGTGATGGTGTCTAGATTGGATCTCATGGTTCTAGAACTTGCGGCGGCTGGAAATGTGTTTGGTCGACTCCCCTAGGGTATCTGAAATATTTGGTTATTTATAGGCCGAAGAGGCTGTGCGGGAGGCCACCGAGGTGGGCACAACCCACCTGGGCGCGCCCAGGTGGGTTGTGCCCCCCCTCGAGGCACCCCTCTGGTACTTCTTTGGCCCATGTCGTTTCTTCTGGTCCAGAAAAAGTGTCCAAAAAGTTGCGCTACATTTGGACTCCATTTGGTATTGATTTTCTACAATGTAAAAAACAAGCAAAAAACAGCAACTAGCACTAGGCACTATGTCAATAGGTTAGTCCCAAAAAATGATATAAAGTTAATATAAAATGATTGTAAAACATCCAAGAATGATAATATAACAACATGGAACAGTAAAAAATTATAGATACGTTGGAGATGTATCAACATCCCCAAGATTAATTCCTGCTCGTCCTCGAGTAGGTAAATGATAAAAACAGAATTTTTTTATGGAATACTGCCTAACATGTTCATCACATATTGTTTTCTTTTGTAGCATGGACATTTGGACTTTTATATGATTCAAAGCAATAGTCTAGTTTTGACATGAGGATTTCAATACTCAAGCATATTAACAAGCAACCATGTCTTTCAAAATATCAACACTAAAGAAAGTTATCCCTAGCCCATCATGCTCAATCATCGATCCATTCATGGAACACACTCGCATATTAGCTACATCCAATGCTCAAGTACGATCATAGTGCCCGTTAGTTGGTGCTCTATAAGAGAAGATGGAGACTCAAATAAAAATAAAAATTGCTTAAAATAAAAAAGAAAGTCACTTTGCAGAGGGAAGTAGGGATTTGTAGAGGTGCCAGAGCTCAAATCTTAAATTGAGAGACAAATTTTTTTGAGTGGCATACTTTTCCCGTCAACGAAAATGACCGAGTAATTCCCAACACTTTCCATGCTAGATATATCATAGGCGGTTCCCAAATAGAAAATACAGTTTATTCCTTTTTCCACCATTCTTTCACATTCCACGGTTAGCCGTATCCATGGGTACCGTCCATACCAACACTTTCCAAGGAATTTATTATTTGACAACATAAAGTAAAAAAAAATGATTTCGGGATTGGCCATCCCTATTGCCGCCGCACTGTCATGCAATGACAAGTGAATAAACACTCATATTGAGAATAACACATCAAGCATGGAAAATATTGGCCACCATGCTCAAAAAACATGTAAGTGAAGCACTAGAGCAATTCCATAGCTCAAAAAATTTAAGTGAAGCAGATAGATCAATTCTATTAAATCATAGCATAATTTTGGCTCTCTCAAATAGGTGTGTCCAGCAAGGATAGATGACACAAACTATAAAGAAAAACAAGCAAAGACCCATATAGTACAAGACGCTCCAAGCAAAATTCATGATATGTGACGAGTAAAAATATAACTCCAAGTAAAATACCGACGGTAGTTAGAAGAAAGAGGGGATGCCTTCTGGGGCATCCCCAAGCTCCCCAAGCTTAGTTGCTTGTTTCTCCTTGGATAATAACTTGGGGTGCCATGGGGCATCCCCACGCTTAGGCTCTTCTTACTTCTTATTCCTTCATCCATCGTGATCTCACCCAAAACTTGAAAACTTCAGTCACACGAAACTCAACAAAACCTTCGTGAGATCCATTAGTATAAGGAAACAAATCACTACTATAAGTACTGTAGCAAACCCATTCATATTTTATTTTTTCATTATATCTACTATATTCTGATAACCCACAAGTATAGGGATCGCAACAGTTTTCGAGGGTAGAGTATTCAACCCAAATTTATTGATTCGACACAAGGGGAGCCAAAGAATATTCTCAAGTATTAGCAGTTGAGTTGTCAATTCAACCACACCTGGATAACTTAATATCTGCAGCAAAGAGTAGTACGATAGTAACGGTAAAGGTAGCAAAAGTAATATTTTTGGGTTTTGTAGTGATTGTAACACTAGCAACGGTAAAGTAAATAAGCAAAGAGCAATATGTGAAAAGCTCGTAGGCATTGGATAGGTGATGGAGAATTATGCCGGATGCGGTTCATCATGTAACAGTCATAACATAGGGTGACACAGAACTAGCTCCAATTCATCAATGTAATGTAGGCATGTATTTCGAATATAGTCATACGTGCTTATGGAAAAGAACTTGCATGCCATCTTTTGTCCTACCCTCCCGTGGCAGCGGGGTCCTAGGGGAAACTAAGGGATATTAAGGCTTCCTTTTAATAGAGTACCAGACCAAAGCATTAACACATAGTGAATACATGAACTCCTCAAACTACGGTCATCACCGGGAGTGGTCCCGATTATTGTCACTTAGGGGTTGCCGGATCATAACACATAGTAGGTGACTATAGACTTGCAAGATAGGATCAAGAACTCACATATATTCATGAAAACATAATAGGTTCAGATCTGAAATCATGGCACTCGGGCCCTAGTGACAAGCATTAAGCATAGCAAAGTCATAGCGACATCAATCTCGAACATAGTGGATACTAGGGATCAAACCCTAACAAAACTAACTCGATTACATGATAAATCTCATCCAACCCATCACCGTCCAGCAAGCCTCGATGGAATTACTCACGTACGTCGGTGATCATCATGAATTTGGTGATGGAGGATGGTTGATGATGACGATGGCGACGGATTCCCCTCTCCGGAGCCCCGATCGGACTCCAGATCAGCCCTCCCGAGAGAGTTTAGGGCTTGGCGGCGGCTCCGTATCGTAAAACGCGATGAATCCTTCTCTCTGATTTTTTTCTCCCTGAACACAAATATATGGAGTTGAGTTGAGGTCGGTGGAGCTCCAGGGGGCCCACGTGGCAGGGGGGCAGGCGCTCCCCCCACCCTCGTGGAAAGGGTGTGGGCCCCCTGTCCTTGATTCTTTCGCCACTATTTTTTATTATTTCCAAAAATAATCTTCGTGAAGTTTCAGGTCATTCCGTGAACTTTTGTTTCTGCACATAAATAACACCATGGCAATTCTGCTGAAAACAGCGTCGATCAAGGTTAGTTCCATTCAAATCATGCAAGTTAGAGTCCAAAACAAGGGCAAAAGTGTTTGGGAAAGTAGATACGACGGAGATGTATCAACTCCCCCAAGCTTAAACCTTTTCTTGTCCTCAAGCAATTCAGTTGACAAACTGAAAGTGATAAAGAAAAACTTAAACTCTGTTTGCTCTTGTTGTTGTAAATATGTAAAGCCTGCATTCAAGTTTTCAGCAAAGATTATAAACTAACCATATTCACAATAACACTTAGGTCTCATGTTTACTCATATCAATGGCATAATCAACTAGCGATCAATAATAATAAATCTCGGATGACAACACTTTCTCAAAACAATCATGATATGATATAACAAGATGGTATCTCGCTAGCCCTTTCTGAGACCACAAAACAGAAATGCAGAGCACCTTTAAAGATCAAGGACCAACTAAACATTGTAATTCATGGTAAAATAGATCCAGTCGTGGTCATACCCAATATAAATTAATAGTAATGGATGCAAATGACAGCAGTGCTCTCCAGCTGGTGCTTTTTAATAAGAGGGTGATGACTCAACATAAAAGTAAATAGATAGGCCCTTCGCAGAGGGAAGCAGGGATTTGTAGAGGTGCCAGAGCTCGGTTTTGAAATAGAGATAAATAATGTTTTGAGCGACATACTTTCATTGTCAACATAACAACCGAGAGATGGCGATATCTTCCATGCTACACACATTATAGGCGGTTCCCAAATAGAATGGTAAAGTTTATACCCCCCTCCACTAACAAGCATCAATCATGGCTTGCTCGAAACAACGAGTGCCTCCAACTAACAACAGTCCCGGGGGAGTTTTGTTTGCAATTATTTTGATTCGATTTGCTTAAAGCATGGGACTGGGCATCCCGGTGACCAGCCATTTTCTCGTGAGTGAGGAGTGGAGTCCACTCCTCTTGAGAATAACCCGCCTAGCATGGAAGATACGGACAGCCCTAGTTGATACATGAGCTATTCGAGCATACAATACAGAATTTCATTTGAAGGTTGAGAGTTTGGCACATACAAATTTACTTGGAACGGCAGGTAGATACCGCATATAGGAAGGTATAGTGGACTCATATGGAATAACTTTAGGGTTTAAGGGATTGGATGCACAAGCAAGATTCCCGCTTAGTACAAGTGAAGGCTAGCGTAAGACCGAAGCGACCAACTAGAGAGCTACAACAGTCATGAACATGCATTAAAATTAATGAACATTGAATGCAAGCATGAGTAGGATATAATCCACCATGAACATAAATATCGTGAAGGCTATGTTGATTTGTTTCAACTACATGTGTGAACATGTGCCAAGTCAAGTCACTTGAATCATTCAAAGGAGGATACCACCCCATCATACCACATCACAACCATTTTAATAGCATGTTGGCACGCAAGGTAAACCATTATAAACTCCTAGCTAATTAAGCATGGCATAAGCAACTATAATCTCTAATTGTCATTGCAAACATGTTAATTCATAATAGGCTGAATCAGGAACGAAGAACTAATCCTATTTACAAAAACAAGAGAGGTCGAGTTCATACCAGCTTCTCCCATGTCAATCAGTCCATCATATATCGTCATAATTGCCTTTCACTTGCACGACCGAATGATGTGAATAATTGATACGTCTCCAACGTATCTATAATTTTTGATTGTTCCATGCTATATTATCTACTGTTTTGGACATTATTGGGCTTTATTATCCACTTTTATATTATTTTTGGGACTAACCTATTAACCGGAGGCCCAGCCCATTGCTGCTTTTGCCTATTTCGTAGTTTCAAGAAAGCGGAATATCAAACGGAGTCCAAAGCGGAATGAAACCTTCGAGAACGTGATTTTCTCACGAACGTGATCCAGGAGACTTGGACCCTAAGTCAAGGAAGCTTGAGAAGGGCACGAGGTAGGGGCGCCCACCCCCACAGGCGCGCCCTCCACCCTCGTGGGCCCCACGTTGCTCCACCGACGCATTTCTTCCTCCTATATATACCTACGCATTCCCAAGCGATCGAATCACGGAGCCAAAAACCTAATTCCACCGCCGCAACCTTCTCAGACCCACGAGATCCCATCTTGGGGCTGTCTTGGGAGCTCACGGAGGGGGCATCCACCACGGAGGGCTTCTACATCAACACCATAGCCTCTCCGATGAAGTGTGAGTAGTTTACCTTAGACCTTCGGGTCCATAGTTAGTAGCTAGATGGCTTCTTCTCTCTTTTGGATCTCAATACAATGTTCTCCCCTCTCTCGTGGAGATCTATTCGATGTAATCTTCTTTTGCAGTCTAAAAAAGAGACCATAAAAAAGAGAAAAGGCCCAAATAAAAAATGAGAGAAAAAGAGAGAAGGGACAATGTTACTATCCTTTTACCACACTTGTGCTTCAAAGTAGCACCATGATCTTCATGATAGAGAGTCTCTCATTTTGTCACTTTCATATACTAGTGGGAATTTTATAGAACTTGGCTTGTATATTCCAATGATGGGCTTACTCAAAATGCCCTAGGTCTTCGTGAGCAAGCGAGTTGGATGCTCACCCACTTAGTTTCTTTTGTTGAGCTTTCATATACTTATATCTCTAGTGCATCCGTTGCATGGCAATCCCTACTCACTCACATTGATATCTATTGATGGGCATCTCCATAGCCCGTTGATACGCCTAGTTGATGTGAGACTATCTTCTCCTTTTTGTCTTCTCCACAACCACCCTTCTATTCCACATATAGTGCTATATCCATGGCTCATGCTCATGTATTGCGTGAAGATTGAAAAAGTTTTGAGAATGTCAAAAGTATGAAACAATTTCTTGGCTTGTCATCGGGGTTGTGCATGATTTAAATACTTTATATGGTGAAGATAGAGCATAGCCAGACTATATGATTTTGTAGGGATAACTTTCTTTGGCCATGTTATTTTGAGAAGACATGATTGCTTAGTTAGTATGCTTGAAGTATTATTGTTTTTATGTCAATATGAACTTTTGTCTTGAATCTTTCGGATCTGAATATTCATACCACAATTAAGAAGAATTACATTGAAATTATGCCAAGTAGCACTCCGCATCAAAAATTCTTTTTTATCATTTACCTACTCGAGGACGAGCAGGAATTAAGCTTGGGGATGCCTGATACGTCTCCAACGTATCTATAATTTTTTATTGCTCCATGCTATATTATCTACTGTTTTGGACATTATTGGGCTTTATTATCCACCTTTATATTATTTTTGGGACTAACCTATTAACCGGAGGCCCAGCCCAGAATTGCTGGTTTTTTTTTTGCCTATTTGAGAGTTTCAAAGAAACGGAATATCAAACGGAATGAAACCTTCGGGAACGTGATTTTCTCACCGAACATGATCCAGGAGACTTGGACCCTAAGTCAAGGAAGCTTCAAGGAGGGCACAAGGTAGGGGGGTGCGCCCTCCACCCTCGTGGGCCCCATGTTGCTCCACCGACGTACTTCTTCCTCCTATATATACCTACGTACCCCCAAACGATCAGATGCGGAGCCAAAAACCTAATTCCACCGCCGCAACCTTCTGTACCCACGAGATCTCATCTTGAGGCCTGTTCTGGAGCTCCGTCGGAGGGGGCATCTGTTAGAAATATGCCCTAGAGGCAATAATAAAAGGATTATTATTATATTTCCTTGTTCGTGATAATTGTCTTTTATTCATGCTATAATTGTATTATCCGGAAATCGTAATACACGTGTGAATACATAGACTACAACATGTCCCTAGTAAGCCTCTAGTTGACTAGCTCGTTGATCAATAGATAGTCATGGTTTCACGACTATGGAGATTGGATGTCATTGATAACGGGATCACATCATTAGGAGAATGATGTGATGGACAAGACCCAATCCTAAGCATAGCACAAGATCGTGTAGTTCGCTTTTGCTAGAGCTTTTCCAATGTCAAGTATCTTTTCCTTAGACCATGAGATCGTGTAACTCCCGGATACCGTAGGAGTGCTTTGGGTGTACCAAACGTCACAACGTAATCGGGTGACTATAAAGGTGCGATCACAGTATCTCCGAAAGTGTCTGTTGGGTTGACACGGACCAAGACTGGGATTTGTCACTCCGTATTACGGAGATGTATCACTGGGCCCACTCGGTAATGCATCATCATAATGAGCTCAGAGTGACCAAGTGTTTGGTCACGGGATCATGCATTACGGTACGAGTAAAGTGACTTGCCGGTAACGAGATTTAACGAGGTATTGGGATATCGACGATCGAATCTCGGGCAAGTAACATACCGATTGACAAAGGGAATTGTATACGGGGTTGCTTGAATCCTCGACATCGTGGTTCATCCGATGAGATCATCGAGGAGCATGTGGGAGCCAACATGGGTATCCAGATCCCGCTTTTGGTTATTGACCGGAGAGCCGTCTCGGTCATGTCTGCATGTCTCCCGAACCCGTAGGGTCTACACACTTAAGGTTCGGTGACGCTAGGGTTGTATGAATATGAGTATGCAGCAAACCAAAAGTTGTTAGGAGTCCCGGATGAGATCCCGGACATCACGAGGAGTTCCGGAATGGTCTGGAGGTAAATAATTATATATGGGAAGTCGCGTTTCGGCCATCGGGAAAGTTTCTGGGTCCACCGGTATTGTACGGGACCTCCGGAAGGGTCCCGGGGGTCCACCGGGTGGGGCCACCTATCCCGGAGGGCCCCGTGGGCTGAAGTGGGAGGAACCAGCCTGGTGGGCTGGTGCGCCCCTTGGGCCCCTCTGCGCCTAGGGTTGGGAACCCTAGGGAGGCGCCCACTTGCCTTGGGGCACTCCACCCCCCTTGGCCGCCGCCCCCCTAGGAGATCCCATCTCCTAGGGCCGGCGCCCCCTAGGGACCCTATATATAGAGGGGGGGAGGGAGGGAAACCGCACCCTTGTACTTGGCGCCTCCCTTCCCCCTTGCTACACCTCCTCCTCCCGTAGTCGCTAAGCCTGCCGAACTTCTGCTGCATCCACCACCACGCCGTCGTCTTCTGGATCTTCATCAACCTCTCCCTCCTCCTCCTTGCTGGATCAAGGCGTGGGAGACGTCATCCGCTCCGTGCGTGTGTTGAACACGGAGGTGCTACCTGCTCGCACTTGGTCATCGGTGATTTGGATCACGGCAGTACGACTCCCTCAACCCCGTTCACTTGAACGCTTCCGCTCGCGATCTACAAACGTATGTAGATGCACTCCCATGACTCGTTGCTAGATGAACTCATAGATGGATCTTGGTGAAACCGTAGGAAATTTTTTGTTTTCTGCAACGTTCCCCAACAGTGGTATTAGAGCCAGGTTTATGCGTAGTTCTCTATTGCACGAGTAGAACACAAATCTGTTGTGGGCGTAGATGTTGTCAACTTTCTTGCCGTTACTAGTCTTATTTTGCTTCAGCGGTATTGTGGGATGAAGCGGCCCGGACCGACCTTACACTTACGCTTACATGAGACAGGTTCCACCGACTGACATGCACTAGTTGCATAAGGTGGCTAGCGGGTGTCTGTCTCTCCCACTTTAGTTGGAGCGGATTCGACGAAAAGGGTCCTTATGAAGGGTAAATAGAAGTTGACAAATCATGTTGTGGTTTTTCGTAGGTAAGAAAACATTCTTGCTAGAACCCTATTGCAGCCACGTAAAAGATGCAACAACAATTAGATGACGTCTAACTTGTTTTTGCAGCAATTGCCTTGTGATGTGATATGGCCAAAAGTTTTGATGAATGATGAATGATATATTGTGATGTATGAGATCATGTTCTTGTAATAGGAATCACGACTTGCATGTCGATGAGTATGACAACCGGCGAGAGCCATAGGAGTTGTCTTAATTATTGTATGACATGTGTGTCATTGATTCAACGCCATGTAATTACTTTGCTTTATTGCTAAACCGTTAGCTATAGTAGTAGAAGTAATAGTTGGCGAGCAACTTCATGGAGACACGATGATGGAGATCATGGTGTCATGCCGGTGACAAGATGATCATGGAGCCTCAAGATGGAGATCAAAGGAGCTATATGATATTGGCCATATCATGTCACTACTATATAATTGCATGTGATGTTTATTATGTTTATGCATCTTGTTTACTTAGAACGACAGTAGTGAATAAGATGATCCCTTATAATAATTTCAAGAAAGTGTTCTCCCTAATCGTGCGCCGTTGCTAAAGTTCGTCGTTTCGAAGCACCACGTGATGATCAGGTGTGATAGATTCCTACGTTCACATACAACGGGTGTAAGACAGTATTACACATGCAAAACACTTAGGTTAACTTGACGAGCCTAGCATGTACAGACATGGCCTCGGAACACAAGAGACCGAAAGGTCGAACATGAGTCGTATGGAAGATACGATCAACATGGAGATGTTCACCGACGATGACTAGTCCGTCTCACGTGATGATCGGACACGACCTAGTCGACTCGGATCATGTAACACTTAGATGACTAGAGGGATGTCAAATCTGAGTGTGAGTTCATTATATAATTTGATTAGATGAACTTAATTATCATAAACATTAGTCTAAAAATCTTTGCAAAATGTCTTGTAGATCAAATGGCCAACGCTCATGTCACCATGAACTTCAACGCATTCCTAGAGAAAACCAAGCTGAAAGATGATGGCAACAACTATTCGGATCGGGTCCTAACCCGAGGATCATCCTCATAGCAGCCAAGAAACAATATGTCCTAGAAGCACATTGGGTGAAGCACCCATCCTGAGAGAACCAAGACGTTATGAACGCTTGGCAGTCTCGTCTTGATGATTACTCCCTCGTTCGGCGGCACGCTTTACAGCTTAGAACCGGGCTCCAAAAGCGCTTTTGAGCAACACGGAGCATATGAGATGTTCGAGGAGCTGAAAATGGTTTTCCAAGCTCATGCCCGTGTCGAGAGATATGAAGTCTCTGACAAGTTCTATAGTTGTAAGATGGAGGAAAATAGTTCTGTCAGTGAGCACATACTCAAAATGTCTGGGTTGCATAACCGCATGTCCCAGCTGGACATTAACCTCCCGGACGAGGCGGTCATTGACAGAATCCTTCAGCCGCTCCCACCAAGCAAAAAGAGCTTTTTGATGAACTACAATATGTGGGATGGTGAAAACTATTCCTGAAGTATTTTCAATCTTTGAAGTCGTGAGGTAGAAATCAAGAAAGAACATCAAGTGTTGATGGTCAATAAAACCACTAAGTTCAAGAAGGGCAAGGGTAAGAAGAACTTCAAGTAGGATGGCAAGGATGTTGCAGCGCCCGGTAAGCTAGTTGCTGGGAAGAAGTCAAAGAATGGACCCTAGCCTGAGACTGAGTGCTTTTAGTGCAAAGGGAAGGGTCACTGGAAGCGGAACTGCCCCAAATACTTAGCGGACAAGAAGGCCGGCAACACTAAAGGTATATTTGATATACATGTAATTGATGTGTACCTTACCAGTACTCGTAGTAACTCCTGGGTATTTGATACCGGTGCCGTTGCTCATATATGTAACTCATAGCAGGAGCTGCGGAATAAGCGGAGACTGGCGAAGGACGAGGTGACGATGCGCGTCGGGAATGGTTCCAAGGTCGATGTGATCGCCTCGGCACGCTACCTCTACATTTACCTACGGGATTAGTTTTAAACCTCAATAATTGTTATTTAGTGCCAAGTTTGAGCATGAACATTGTATCATGATCTCGTTTAATACGAGATGGCTACTCATTTAAATCCGAGAATAATGGTTGTTCTATTTATATGAGAGATATGTTTTATGGTCATGCTCCGATGGTCAATGGTTTATTCTTAATGAATCTCGAACATGATGTTACACATATTCATAGTGTGAATACCAAAAGATGTAAAGTTGATAAGGATAGTCCCACATACTTGTGGCACTGCCTCCTTGGTCACATTGATGTCAAGCGCATGAAGAAGCTCCATGCTGATGGACTTTTAGAGTCTCTCGATTATGAATCATTTGACACATGCGAACCATGCCTTATGGGCAAAATGACCAAGACTCCGTTCTCCGAAACAATGGAGCGAGCAACCAACTTATTGGAGATCATACATACCGATGTTTTCGGTCCAATGAGCGTTGAGGCTCGCGGAGGATATCGTTATGTTCTCACTCTCACTGATGACTTGAGTAGATATGGGCATGTCTACTTGATGAAACACAAGTCTGAGACCTTTGAAAAGTTCAAGGAATTTCAGAATGAGGTAGAGAATCAACGTGACCAAAAAATAAAGTTCTTACGATCAGATCATGGAGGAGAATATTTAAGTCACGAATTTGGTACACACTTAAGGAAATGTGGAATCGTTTCACAACTCACGCCGCCTGGAACACCTCAGCGTAACGGTGTGTCCGAACATCGTAATCACACTCTATTGGATATGGTGCGATCTATGATGTCTCTTACTGATTTACCGCTATCATTTTGGGGATACGCTCTAGAGACAACTACATTTACTTTAAATAGGGCACCGTCTAAATCCGTTGAGACGACACCGTATGAATTATGGTTTGGGAAGAAACCTAAGCTGTCGTTTCTAAAAGTTTGGGGATGCGATGCTTATGTCAAGAAACTTCAACCTGAAAAGCTCGAACACAAGTCGGAAAATGCGTCTTCATAGGATACCCTAAGGAAACCATTGGGTATACCTTCTACATTAGATCCTAAGGCAAGATCTTTGTTGCCAAGAACGGATCCTTTACGGAAAAAGAGTTTCTCTCGAAAGGAGTAAGTGGGAGGAAAGTAGAACTCGATGAAGTACTACCTCTTGAACCGGAAAGTAGTGCAGCTCAGAAAATGTTCTGTGGTGCCTACACCGATCAAGAGGAAATTAATGATGATGATCAAGGTACTTGGATCAAGTTGCTCTTGAACCGTGAGGTCCACAAGGACACGTTCCACACCAGAATGGTATGGCAACCTTGTCCTGGAAATCATGTTGTTAGACAACGGTGAACCTTCGAACTATGAAAAAGCGATGGCGGGCCCAGATTCCAACAAATGACTTGAAGCCATGCAATCCGAGATAGGATCCATGTATGAAAACAAAGTATGGACTTTGACAGACTTGCCCGATGATCGGCGAGCGATAGAAAACAAATGGATCTTTAAGAAGAAGACGGACACTAAAGGTTACCATCTATAAAGCTCGACTTGTCGCTAAAGGTTATCGGCAAGTTCAAGGGGTTGACTACGATGAGACTTTCTCTCCCGTAGCTAAGCTGAAGTCCGTCCGAATCATGTTAGCAATTGCCGCATACTATGATTATGAGATATGGCAAATGGACGTCAAAACGGCATTCCTAACGGCTATCTTAAGGAAGAACTGTATATGATGCAGCCGGAAGGTTTTGTCGACCCTAAGAATGCTAACAAGGTATGCAAGCTCCAGCGATCCATTTATGGGCCGGTGCAAGCATCTCGAAGTTGGAACATTCTCTTTGATGAGATGATCAAAGCGTTTGGGTTTATGCAGACTTATGGAGAAGCCTGCGTTTACTAGAAAGTGAGTGGGAGCTCTGTAGCATTTCTCATATTATATGTAGATGACATACTTTTGATGGGAAATGATATAGAACTTTTGGACAGCATTAAGGCCTACTTGAATAAGAGTTTTTCAATGAAGGACCTTGGAGAAGCTGCTTATATATTAGGCATCAAGATCTATAGAGATAGATCGAGACGCTTCATAGGTCTTTCACAAAGCGCATGCCTTGAAAAGATATTGAAGAAGTTCAAAATGGATCAGTCCAAGAAAGGGTTCTTGCTCAGATTACAAGGTGTGAAATTGAGCTCGGCTCAATGCCCGACCACAGCGAAGTTAAGAAGAGATGAGTGTCATCCCTATGCCTCAGCCATAAGATCTATTATGTATGCCATGTCAGTGTACCAGACCTGATGTAAACCTTGCCGTAAGTTTGGTAGGAAGGTACCAAAGTAATCCCGCAAGGAACACCGGACAGCGGTCAAGAATATCCTGAAGTACACGAAAGGACTAAGGACATGTTTCTCGTTTATGGAGGTGACGAAGAGCTCGTCAGAAGGGTTACGTCGACGCTTAGCTTCGACATAGATCTGGATGACTCTAAGTCACAAACCGGATACGTGTACATGTTGAATGGTGGAGCGATGGTAGTGCAGGTGCAAGCGAAGCGTCGTGGCGGGATCTACATGTGAAGCGGAGTACATGGCAGCCTCGGAGGCAGCGCATGAAGCAATTTGGGTGAAGGAGTTCATCACCGACCTAGGAGTCATACCCAATGCGTCGGGGCCGATCAAACTCTACTGTGACAACACTGGAGCTATTGCACTTGCCAAGGAGCCCAGGTTCCACAAGAAGACCAGGCACATCAAGCGTCACCTCAACTCCATTCGTGAAAATGTTCAATATGGAGACATAGAAATTTGCAAAGTGCATACGGATCTAAATGTCACAGATCTGTTAACTAAACCTCTTCCGCGAGCAAAACATGATCAACACCAGAACTCTATGGGTGTTCAATTCATCACAATGTAACTAGATTATTGACTCTAGTACAAGTGGAAGAGTGTTGGAAATATTCCCTAGAGGCAATAATAAAAGGATTATTATTATATTTCCTTGTTCGTTATAATTGTCTTTTATTCATGCTATAATTGTATTATCTAGAAATCGTAATACACGTGTGAATACATAGACTACAACATGTCCCTAGTAAGCCTCTAGTTGACTAGCTCATTGATCAATAGATAGTCATGGTTTCCTGACTATGGACATTGGATGTCATTGATAACGGGATCACATCATTAGGAGAATGGTGTGATGGACAATACCCAATCCTAAGCATAGCACAAGATCGTGTAGTTCGTTTTGCTAGAGATTTTCCAATGTCAAGTATCTTTTCCTTCGACCATGAGATCGTGTAACTCCCGGATACTGTAGGAGTGCTTTGGGTGTACCAAACGTCACAACGAATCGGGTGACTATAAAGGTGCACTACACGTATCTCCGAAAGTGTCTGCTGGGTTGACACGGATTGAGGCGGGATTTGTCACTCCGTATTACGGAGAGGTATCACTGGGCCCACTCGGTAATGCATCATCATAATGAGCTCAGAGTGACCAAGTGTTTGGTCACGGGATCATGCATTACGGCATGCGAGTAAAGTGACTTGCCGTAACGAGATTGAACGAGGTATTGGGATACCGACGATCGAATCTCGGGCAAGTAACATACCGATTAATGAAGGGAATTGTATACGGGTTGCTTGAATCCTCGACATTGTGGTTCATCCGATGAGATCATCGAGGAGCATGTAGAGCCAACATGTGTATCCAGATCCCGCTGTTGGTTATTGAACGGAGAGCCGTCACGGTCATGACTTCATGTCTCCAGAACCCGAAGGGTCTACACATAAGGTTCGGTGACGCTAGGGTTGTATGAATATGAGTATGCAGCAAACCGAAAGTTGTTCGGAGTCCCGGATGAGATCCCGGACGTCACGAGGAGTTCCGGAATGGTCCGGAGGTAAAGAATTATATATGGGAAGTCGAGTTTCGGCCATCGGGAAAGTTTCTGGGTCCACCGGTATTGTACCGGGACCACCGGAAGGGTCCCGGGGGTCCACCGGGTGGGGCCACCTATCCCGGAGGGCCCCATGGGCTGAAGTGGGAGGTAACCAGCCCCTGGTTGGCTGGTGCGCCCCCAGGCCCCTCTGCGCCTAGGGTTGGGAACCCTAGGGAGGCGCCCCACTTGCCTTGGGGGGCACTCCACCCCCCTTGGCCGCCGCCCCCCAGGAGATCCCATCTCCTAGGGCCGGCAACCCCCCTGGGGACCCTATATATAGAGGGGGGGAGGGAGGGCAGCCGCACCCTTGTACTTGGCGCCTCCCTTCCCCCTTGCTACACCTCCTCCTCCCGTAGTCGCTTGGCGAAGCCTGAAACTTCTGCTGCATCCACCACCACGCCTGTCGTCTTTTGGATCTTCATCAACCTCTCCCTCCTCCTTGCTGGATCAAGGCGTGGGAGACGCCATCCGCCTCGTCGTGTGTTGAACGCGGAGGTGCTGTCCGTTCGACACTTGGTCATCGGTGATTTGGATCACGACGAGTACGACTCCCTCAACCCCGTTCACTTGAACGCTTTCGCTCGGGATCTACAAAGGTATGTAGATGCACTCCTATCACTCGTTTCTAGATGAACTCATAGATGGATCTTGGTGAAACCGTAGGAAATTTTTTGTTTTCTGCAACGTTCCCCAACAGCATCCACCACGGAGGGCTTCTACATCAACACCATAGCCTCTCCGATGAAGTGTGAGTAGTTTACCTTAGACATTCGGGTCCATAGTTAGTAGCTAGATGGCTTGTTCTCTCTTTTTGGATCTCAATACAATGTTCTCCCCCTCTCTCGTGGAGATCTATTCGGTGTAATCTTCTTTTTGCGGTGTGTTTGTTGAGACTGATGAATTGTGGGTTTATGATCAAGATTTTCTATGAACAATATTTGAATTTTATCTGAATTCTTTTATGTATGATTGGTTATCTTTGCAAGTTTCTTCGAATTATCAGTTTGGTTTGGCCTACTAGATTGGTTTTTCTTGCAATGGGAGAAGTGCTTAGCTTTGGGTTCAATCTTGTGGTGTCCTTTCCCGATGTGATGGCGGCAGCAAGGCACGTATTGTATTGTTGCCATCGAGGATAACAAGATGGTTTTTTTAATCATTTTGCATGAATTTATCCCTCTACATCATGTCATCTTGCTTAAGGCGTTACTCTGTTTTCTTTAACTTAATACTCTAGATGCATGCTGGATAGCGGTCGATGAGTGGAGTAATAGTAGTAGATGCAGGCAGGAGTTGGTCTACTTGTCTCGGACGTGATGCCTATATACATGATCATACCTAGATATTCTCATAACTATGCTCAATTCTGTCAATTGCTCAACAGTAATTCGTTCACCCACCGTAAAATACTTATGCTCTTGAGAGAAGCCACTAGTGAAACCTATGGCCCGCGGGTCTCTCTCCATCATATTAATCTTCCATCACTTTATTTATTGCCTTTGCTTTTACTTTTATTTTATTTTACTTTGCATCTTTATCATAAAAATACCAAAAATATTATCTATCATCTCTATCAGATCTCACTCGTAAGTGACCGTGAAGGGATTGACAACCCCTAATCGCGTTGGTTGCGAGGAGTTATTTGCTTTGTGTAGGTACGAGGGACTCGCGTAGCCTCCTCTTTGGATTGATACCTTGGTTCTTAAAAACAGAGGGAAATACTTACGCTACTTTGCTGCATCATCCTTTCCTCTTCAAGGAAATCCAACGCAGTGCTCAAGAGCTAGCAAGAAGAATTTCGCGCCATTGCCGGGGAGTCTACGCAAAAGTCAACATACCAAGTACCCATCACAATCCCTTATCTCCCGCATTACATTACTTGCCATTTGCCTCTCGTTTTCCTCTCCCCCATTTCACCCTTGCCGTTTTATTCGCCCTCTTTTTTCCGTTTGCCTCTTTTTCGCTTGCTTTTTGTTTGCTCGTGTGTTGGATTGCTAGTTTGTCGTGATGGCTCAAGATAATACCAAATTGTGTGACTTTACCAATACCAACAATAATGATTTCCTTAGCACTCGGATTGCTCCTCTTACCAATACTGAATCTTGTGAAATCAATGCTGCTTTGTTGAATCTTGTCATGGAAGATCAATTTGCCGGTCTTCCTAGTGAAGATGCCGCTACTCATCTAAATAGCTTCGTTGATTTGTGTGATATGCAAAAGAAGAAAGATGTTGATAATGATATTGTTAAATTGAAGCTATTTCCTTTTTCGCTTATAGATCGTGCTAAAGCTTGGTTTTCGTCTTTGCCTAAAAATTGTATTGATTCATGGAATAAGTGCAAAGACGCTTTTATCTCTAAGTATTTCCCTCCCGCTAAGATCATCTCTCTTAGAAACGATATTATGAATTTGAAGCAACTTGATCATGAACATGTTTCACAAGCTTGGGAGAGGATGAAATTAATGATACGTAATTGTCGTACTCATGGTTTGAATTTGTGGATGATTATACAAAAAAATTATGCCGGATTGAATTTTGCTTCTAGAAACCTTTCAGATTCGGCCGCGGAGGCACTTCTATGGAAATCACTTTAGGAGAAGCTACTAAACTCCTAGATAGTATTATGGTTAATTATTCTCAATGGCACACTGAAAGATCTACTAATAAAAAAGTGCATGCGACAGAAGAAATCAATGTTTTGAGTGGAAAGATGGATGAACTTATGAAATTATTTGCTACTAAGAGTGTTTCTTCTGATCCTAATGACATTCCTTTGTCTACTTTGATTGAGAATAATAATGAATCTATGGATTTTAATTTTGTTGGTAGGAATAATTTTGGTAACAATGGCAGATAGAGGAAACTTTAATCCTAGGCCTTATCCTAGTAATTCCTCTAATAATTATGGAAATTCCTACAACAACTCTTATGGAAATTTTAAGATGCCCTCTGAATTTGAGACTAGTGTTAAAGAGTTTATGAATTCACAAAATAATTTTAATGCTTTGCTTAAAGAGAAATTGCTTAAAGTTGATGAATTGGCTAGGAACGTTGATAAAATTTCTCTTGATATTGATTCTTTAAAGCTTAGATCTGTTCCTCCTAAGCATGATATCAATGAGTCTCTCGAATCCATGAGAATTTCCATTGATGAGTGCAAAGAAAGAACCGCTAGGATGCGTGCTATGAAAGATGCCTTTATTAAAGCGTGTTCCTAGTTCCTATGAAAATAAAGATGAAGATCTAAAAGTTATTGATGTGTCCCTATTAAATCTTTGTTTTGCAATACGAATCTTGATAATGATGGGACTGAATATGATCCACCCTTACCTAGAAGGCGTTCCAACAATTCGGAGTTTTTAGATCTTGATGCTAAAATTGATAAAAGTGGGATTAAAGAAATCAAAACCCTAGATGTTGCTAAACCCTCTATTTTGGATTTCAAGGAATTTAATTATGAAAGTTTCTCTTTGATTGATTGTATTTCCTTGTTATAATCCGTGCTAAATTCTCCTCACGCTTATAGTCAAAATAAAGCGTTTACTAAACATATCGTTGATGCCTAGATGCAATCTTATGAAGAAAAACTTGAGTTGGAAGTTTCTATCCCTAGAAAACTTTATGATGAGTGGGAACCAACTATTAAAATTAAGATTAAGGATCATGAATTTAATGCTTTATGTGATTTGGGTGCGAGTGTTTCCACTATTCCCATAACTTTGTGCGATTTGGTAGATTTCCGCGATTTTGATGATTGCTCTCTAAACTTGCACCTTGCAGATTCCACGATTAATAAACCTATGGGAAGAATTAATGATGTTCTTATTGTTGCAAATAGGAATTATGTGCCCGTAGATTTTATCGTTCTTGATAGAGATTGCAATCCTTCATGTCTTATTATTCTTGGTAGACCTTTTCTTAGAACGATTGGTGCAATTATTGATATGAAAGAAGGGAATATTAGATTCCAATTTCCATTAAATAAAGGCATGTAACACTTCCCTAGGAAGAAAATAAAATTACCATATGAATCTATCATGAGAGCCACTTATGGATTGCCTACCAAAGATGGCAAAACCTAGATCTATCCTTGCTTTTATGCCTAGCTAGGGGCGTTAAACGATAGCGCTTGTTGGGAGGCAACCCAATTTTATTTTTAGTTTTTTTTCTTTTGCTTCTGTTTAGGAATAAATCTTAGATCTATCCTCTGGTTAGATTTGTTTTTATGTTTTAGTTAGTGTTTGTGCCAAGTTAAACCTATAGGATCCTCTTGGATGATAGTTATTTGATCTTGCTGTAATTTCCAGAAACTTTCTGTTCACGAAAACAATTGTTAAAAATCACCAGAACGTGATAAAATAGTGATTCCCATTGCTGCTGATCAATAAACAAATTTCCTAGGTCGTCCTATTTTGGCTGAATGTTTGGAGTTCCAGAAGTTTGCGTTAGTTACAGACTACTACATACTGTTCTGTTTTTGACAGATTCTGTTTTTCGTGTGTTGTTTGCTTATTTTAATGAATCTATGGCTAGTAAAATAGTTTATAAACCATAGAGAAGTTGGAATACATTAGGTTTAACACCAATATAAATAAAGAATGAGTTCATTACAGTACCTTGAAGTGGTCTTTTGTTTTCTTTCGTTAACGGAGCTCACGAGATTTCTGTTGAGTTTTGTGTTGTGAAGTTTTCAAGTTTTGGGTGAAATCTTTTGATGGATTACAGAACAAGGAGTGGCAAGAGAAAAAGCTTGGGGATTCCCATGACACCCCCAAGATAATCTAAGGACACCAAAAATTCAAAGCTTGGAGCTATATCTTGTATGATTTGAGTCTTTGTTTTTTAGTTTACCACAATCATCCTTGCTGTACACACCTTTTGAGAGAGCCATACATGATTTGGAAATTATTAGAATAATCTTTGTGCTTCACTTATATCTTTTGAGTTATATAGTTTTGCTCTAGTACTTCACTTATATCTTTTAGAGCACAGGGGTAGATTTGTTTTAAAGAAACTATTGATCTCTCATGCTTCACTTAGATTATTTTGAGAGTCTTAAATAGCATGGTAATTTGCTTAAATAATCCTAATATGCTTGGTATTCAAGATTTGTAGAACTTTCTTATGAGTGTGTTGAATACTATGAGAAGTTTGATGCTTGATAATTGTTTTGAGATATGAGGATGGTGATATTAGAGTCATGCTAGTTGAGTAGTTGTGAATTTGAGAAATACTTGTGTTAAAGTTTGTGATTCCCGTAGCATGCACGTATGGTGAACCGTTATGTGATGAAGTCGGAGCATGATTTATTTATTGATTGTCTTCCTTATGAGTGGCGGTCGGGACGAAGCGATGGTCTTTTCCTACCAATCTATCCCCCTAGGAGCATGCGTGTAATACTTTGCTTTGATAACTTGTAGATTTTTGCAATAAGTATATGAGTTCTTTATGACTAATGTTGAGTCCATGGATTATACGCACTTTTCTTCCTTCCACCATTGCTAGCCTCTCTTATACCGCGCACTTTTCGCCGGTATCATACACCCACCATATACCTTCCTCAAAACAGCCACCATTCCTACCTATCATGGCATTTACATAGCCATTCTGAGATATATTGCCATGCAAGTTTCCACCGTTCCGTATATTGTGACACACTCCATCATTGTCATATTGCTTAGCATGATCATGTAGTTGACATCGTATTTGTGGCAAAGCCACCATTCATAATTCTTTCATACATGTCACTCTTGATTCATTGCATATCCCGGTACACCGCCGGAGGCATTCATTGTAACATCCCAAATTTTCAATTTGGCATGTTATACATAGGTCATTCTTGCATATCATATTTTATATGCATTCTCGTTTGCCATCCTCGAAAATCCTAAGCAACTCAAGGACCCTAGGAGAGAGTTGGGGATTTTTCAATTTTCGTATTTGAATTTTATCAAATAATGAAAAACAAGGATATTGGATTTTAATTATTTTCTCTCCGGAAAACTATTTCAAAATAAATAAATGAGGGGAGATAATATGACTTCTCCGAAATAATTGAAATAACGGAGGAAAAATGTTAAAATTATTTTTTGGGATTTTATTTGGAAGTTTATTTGCCCTAGAAAAATTTGCACGCTTTAAAAAGTTGCATTTTAGGGGCCAAGAAAAGTTCCTCTAGTTCTAAATATTTTATTTAGACGGAGAAAAACTTGTTTTGGAATTTTTAGATTTTTATTTATTTTTCTAGGAATTTTTCTTTTGGCGGAATGACTTAAAAAACGAACGGACTCATACCGATCGGGCCAAAGGCCCAAGCCAAGCCCCCATGAGCGCCGCCGCCTCCTCTCTCACAAGGCCACAGGCGTGGCGCTGGACATCGAGGAGTCCGAGCGGACTCCACCCCGGGCGCCCTTCCCAAGCCACCGCCTTTAAATGCCGCCGCCCACCCCGCCACCACCCGCCACCACCACCCGCCCAGCCGGAGCCGCCCGAGCCGGAGCCCAGCGCCGTCGCCGCCCCCTCCCCGCGCCGTCGCCGCCGCCTTTCGCCGTCGCCGCCGCCCCCTCGCCGGACCCGCCGGAGCCGCCCGCTCGCCGGACGCGCCTCGCCGGAGGTACCCGACCCCGCCGCCGGTTTATTTTGTTTTTTTAAGAAAACCCTTCGGTTTAAAAAAAACCCTAGATCGTTTTTTTATAGATCGGTTTATTTTCGTCGGTTTATTTATTTAACGAACGTCCGTTCATCCGTTCGTTTTAACGAACGCGTTCACTGTTTAAGTTCTGTTAACGAACGTTCGTTCGTTTAGCAGTTCGTCGCTTTTCTTTTATTGGATTTATTCCGCGGTTATTCTGATCGCGATTTCTGATCCAATTTTCAAACCTGTTTATCTTTTGGCTCGTTTATCGGAATCAGGCGATTCAAGCGCCTGGAGTTTCGTATCGAAACCCTCTTTCCGAATAATCAACTCAACCAAGTTTTTATCTTTATAAAATTTGACTCTAGATCAGATTAGTAAACGGACCTTGTTTTTCTCGCCGTTTGAGTTTTGTTGTTCCGTTTGGTTTGATTGTTTTTGTGAACCGGAGTTCTTAAGTTGAACTCTCCGGTCAACCTGTTTCAGTTGAAGTTTCGTTTGTGCATCTTTGCTTGTTTACTTATGTATGCGTTGTTTGCTTGCGATAGAATTCCCGGAGTGCGGCGTGTTACTCTGAGTCTCTAGGATTCACGGATCGTCAAAGAAGGCAAGTAACACTTGATCATATCTTTTCCTACCTAGTTTTTATGCATTAGTTTCAACCCTCAAACATTGCATGATTAGGATGTCATTAATTTGTGGGTTGGGAAGTAGATGATGAGGTAGGAACCTATTGCCCTGTTACTTTCAAACCCTTGGGAGTTACTTCTACGTTATGCTTATACTACCATGCTATGCTCGTAGACGTGGTTTGGGTTTGAGAGATATTCACGACAGATGTGAGATTGTTAATTAATGGTTTACTATAAGGTGGCAACATAAATACACATCTGGGTGGATTGAGGCACCTGGGGAACCCAGTGTTGTCTGCTTTCTTGGAAATCCCGGGTACCCGTGTGATCTTCCTATGGACCGCCACCCAGGCTCAAAGGGGCTGGGATTATTCATGCTAGGAACTTCCGTGTGCAGCCACAAGCTATTATGGGCTCTAGCATAGTTGAGTAAGTTACGTGAAGCTCTCAAGAGGTAGATCAGCAGTAGTGGGTTTTATAGGTTTGGTATGATCTATCCGGAGTAGAGAGTTAATGTTTCGAAGATCGTGTCTCGGTCATCCATCTCTCAAACACCATGCAGTCACGAGAAATCAACGGAGGCGATCGAGTCTTGTGGGGAAAAGTCGCAAACCTCTGTAGAGTGTACATTCTAATCATTGTTAGCCGTGTCCCGTGTTATGGACGTTTATGATTATCTAGTACTTGAGTATTCACATGTATCCCATCACTCTTAACTAATTTTGCTGGGTTGTTAATTACCTTAATTGGGATCATCTGAGTTGGGGGGTACCTTCTCAATGATGTTTCAACCACCATGATAGTTAAATAAAAAATTTCCTTTGATGTAGGAAAAAATTGGCTTTTCGCAAAACTGTAACCATAGAGCTTTCCACCAGCCATATGTGCATGTAGTATAGCTTATTCTTTCATTACTCTATGTGTTACATTGCCAAAGATATTCCATGTGCTGAACCATTCTCGGGCTGCAACGTATTATGTTGCGCACTTTTGAACGAGGAGTAAGGATTGTAGGTCGTTGCCGTGCAGCTCGATTATGCCGTTGGAGTTGATGGACTCACTTTATCTTCCAAGCCTTCCGTTGTTATCGCATTAGATGGCCTTCCGCCATATTATTGTAATAAGTTCTCTTTTGAGACATTATTTGTAATAAGTGTGTGATTGCTACTCTGTTATAAATCCTTCGAGTCTTGTGTGTGTCAAGATTACCGATCCAGGATGACACGAAGCACGTAGACTTGGCCATCTGAGGTCGGGTCGCTACAAGATGGTATCAGTGCACATGCTGAGTGTAGGACACGACCACTAAGATAAACCATAGGTCACTCCTCTCTACTCATTTCTGACCTCTCTCCATTTTTCCACTCTTTAGGATGACGAAGATGAAGTACAAGTTTGCCCAACCGGATGAAGACACACCTTTCGGACGCCACTTGAAGGAAGTCACTAGGTACCTGAAAATTGGAATACCAAGCTTCACCGACGCATAACGCCACCTTACCGTAAGAAGAATGCCGGAAGATTCAAGCCCTAGTTCCGGAAGGACGTTTGCACCAAGCACGGAGCCCATAGTATGTGTTTTCAATGCGCCAACATGGAGTTTGGGAAAGAGTATGGCAGCTCACATTACCATGGGACGATCGGAGAAGTCTACAACAAGGAGCTTAAAGATACCATATACCAAATATGTGGGCGTCGAGACGAGCAATGGGAAGTAATTAGCACCAAGAAGGATAGATCCATTGCAGCTTACATCCAGGAGCTCAATCAGCACATTCGACGTCATGAGAACCAGATGTGCGCAGATATGCTGGATTTGAAGAAGGCGAAAACTAAGATCATCGAATTGGAGGAAGAACTCAAGTCTACACGCCGATGGATATGAGGAAGAAATCAAGATACTCTCTTTGGAGAAGAACGGCGACCTAGTCAAGAAGATTGGAGTCTTCATGGGAGGACCAACACCCAAGGAAGAAGAGGAAGAAAAGGAAGAAGACCCGCTTGTCCGGACAACTACATCATCATCGATTTACACCGACTCAGATCCAAGTGATGATGACTATGAAGACGAAGTGGAAGCGGACATTATGGAGTCTTCCACCGATCCAAATTTTTAGATGACCACCAAATATTAGTAGTATTTTTCCCCATGTAATTAGTAGTAGTGAGCACTTATGCGATAGTCCTAGACCGCTTTTGTATGCCCTTGCTTGCTTGATTGAATGAATGTGTTTTGCCTCATGTGCATATGGGTAGTGTTTTCTCACTAGACCTCTTTCTATTTCTAATCTCTCCCCTCTAAACCCCAGATGCCTCCGAGACGTGACCCGGTTTTGCTTTCCCACCGGAGCTCACTCAGTTGATCCAACAGCAGAATACCTTGATGCAACTGCTAGTTCAGAACCAGGGCAATGCCAACAACAACCCGCCGCCAGTGGACAATTTAGCCCGTTTTCTAAGGTTACAACCGCCGGTGTTTTCCAGTAGCACCGAGCCAATAGTTGCAGATGACTGGTTACGCCGTATTGGAAGGGAGTTAACCACCGCAGGATGCACAGATGCTGAGAGAGTGCACTTTGCCGCACATCAATTGGATGGACCAGCAGCCGCATGGTGGGAGAATTACACGGCTACTTTTCCTATAGCCAATGTCACTTGGGACCAGTTCCAACAAGCTTTCCGCACGGCCCATGTTTCAACCGAGCCATGCAGATAAAGAAGCGTGAGTTTCGCAACTTACGCCCGAGGGAACCGTCTTGTGGCCCGATGCGTGGATGAGTTTAGCAAGTTATCACGCTATGCCCTCGATGATGTGGCCACGGATGCCGCCAAGCAAGAGAAGTTCATGGAAGGACTGAATGATGAGATGAGTATGCAGCTGATGGTGGCAACTTTCAACAACTACCATGAGTTGGTAGATAAGGCCCTAATGATTGAAGGAAAGCAGCAGCAAATTGAGAATCGTAAGAGGAAGTATGGACAAGGGAAGTATAACTCAGGAGCTCACCAGAAACCCCGCTTAACCCCGAACTCGGGAGGACTAGTTCATAACCATGGAGGACATAACCATACTGGAGGAGGATCACATAATGGTGCGAAGAATGGGAATGGAAATACAGCCAACAATAACCAGAATCGCTCTAACCCAGCTACACCCGCTAAGAGAGACTTGAGCCAAGTTATTTGCTTTAAGTTCGGGAAGACAGGGCACTATGCCAATGACTGCCCTGAAGGAAAGAATGGAAACGGAAATGGGAGCGCTGGAAGAAGCCCAATCCATTCAACAAAGGACAAGTGAACCACGTTAACGTGGAGGAAGTTGAAGAAACGGCGGATGCGGTAATAGGTAAGTTTTTGGTTCACCATTTACCGCTATTGTTCTTTTCGATCTTTGGTGCATCGCATTCATACATATCAAGGGGATTTGTGGATAAGTTTAAGTTACCAACCCGGACCCTTAGGACCCCTCTTTAGTGAGCTACTTTGAGCAGAGTATATGGCTAGCAGATGGTGCACCCAGTTACCCCTAATCATTGGCACGCATGTTTTTCCGTCTGACCTAATTATCTTGGAGTCGCAAGGATTGGATGTGATATTAGGTATGGATTGGATGTCGAAGTTTGGAGGAAGTATCGACTGTGCTAGCAAGTCAATCTATCTTACCACCCCAGAGGGAAAAAGGATTAAGTATGTATCTAGGCATGTGCCTAGGAGGAGCCAAGTGAATACCCTCACGGGAGTTGTACAAGAGGAAGTACCTGTAGTGAAGGATTACCCAGATGTAACATCCCAAAATTCTAAATTTTGGAATGTTATATTAGATAAATAACTATGCTTTTTGTCTGATTGTTTGTTTGATTGATTGAGTGAAATTGAGTGGAATTTGAAACTTTTGAAAGTTGGATGAGAGGGAACAAAATGACTTTCCCGAAACTATCCCCTTTGCCCTTTTTGGATCTCAATGAATTCAATTCCATTCCAACACCAAAACCCTAGAGTGAAGATGAAATGACTTCTTCCATTTGAAATGAAAAGGGTTTTGAAAAGATTTGAATTTCATTTGAGAATATTTCAAATTCAAAGCTTTATGCAACTCAATGATTTTCATGAGGGAAGATAAAATGACTTCTTTTCTGTTAAGTTAACAAAAACCCATGCTTAGGTTCCGTTAAGAAAAATTTTGTTATGCAAAACTATTTTCTTTGGTTGTGCTTGATGTAGGAAAACCTTGAGTTGGATTTCTTCGAGTTTTTCCTTTGGGTTTTGATTCGTTTGTTTTGTGTGATTGTGTTAGCATGTTGTTATGTTAAGTGATCATATGCTATATGCTTATTATGATTGTTGTTTGCCTCGGTAGAATTTCCGGAGTGCGAAGCTTGCTACCACGAGTCCCTAGTTTTCGAAGATCGTCAGCAAGGCAAGTTCACTTTGACCATGCTTTCATACCTATGTTTTTATCGCATTTAGTGGCATCTTTGCAACAACCCTACAATAGTGATATTGAATTCTTGTAGTTGAGTAGTATGCATGAGGTAGGAACCCATCACCCCTGTTACCAAGCCCGGACGATATTTTATTTTAATGCTACGCTATAGTAGACGGGGTTTGGTATGAGTGCACGAGAGTGGTGTGAGAATGGAGGATCTACGTCAATGACGACAACTCCATGATGAAATCTGCAAGGATCTGCATCTTCAAGGCCTCAAGACTTCAAGACTCGAGACAAGAATTCAATACACACTCTGGGTGAAGGATGGTTGACGGGCACCTGGAGAAACCAGTGGTTGGCGGGATGCATGGAGAAGCGCCATGACATCTTGCGGAAAGCTTCACCCAGACTCAAAGAGACGGAAGAATACTTCATGCCCGAAGCTTACCTGCAGCCGCAAGTCAATATGGGCTCTGGCTTGGTTGACCTTAGTTGTGACTCTGGCTGGGACGGTGCTAGCAGATGTAGAACTACGGTAGGATTGGATGAGCACCGGACGGTGGTCGTGGGAACTCTTCTAAGACCATGTTTCGGTCATCTTGTTCTCAAACACCACGAAGTGCGAGAACGTAAAAGAGGGATCGAATCTTGCGGGTAAAGTGTACAAACCTCTGCAGAGGGTTTAAACCTAATCGATTAGCCGTGTCCCGATTACGGACAATTTGAGCCTCTGGACTTGGATCTATCTCGGAACTCTCAACACCGGATTGATAACTTAATTGTGGGCAACATATGATGATTTTGGGCTATGAGACATCGGTTGGCGGAACCATGTCATGATAGAAAACTCCATAGTACAGACTTCATTTATTCCTTTGATGTAGGGAAAATAAATCAGCTTTTACGCAAACAAAACTCAGATCTGAGCCACAAAGCCAAATTGCATATAGTATAGTTTTACCATCTGCTTATTCATGTTGTGATCTTGCCGGTACATTCAAGTCTTGACCTACACGGCTGCAACGTATCATGTTGCAGTATTTTCTTCGACGAGTAAGAGTTACGATACAGGGTTACGGTCTACACTCAACCTGCAGATGTCGTTGATGGGACTCCACACCCGATTGATTGTTTCATCTGAGTATTATGAGGTATATATCATTGTACGTTATTTATACATGTGATTGCACTTTGATATATACATTGATGTCTTGTGTGTGCCAAAGATCTTGATCCGAGGATGGCACAGATACACAGAGGCTTGACCGTCTGAGGTCGGGTCGCTACAGATATGGTATCAGAGCACATGTTGACTGTAGAACGTGACCCTAGAAATCGGAAAGCCCTAGGACAGGAAATTTCTAAAACTTTATTTTCAAAAAGACTCTTACTTCTCATCTTTTCTGATTTTATCAAATGGACACTCTCACCTCAAATAGTTAGAATATACCCCTTTTCCCTTTTGACCACATGAAGGATCTACTGAAGCCGTTCCAAGAAAGATATCGGACAGCTGATGACCTCTTCAAAGTAACAAGGATTTCACCATGCATTAGAAGAGTTGAAGCTGCAACAATTGAAGACTCTGAAGACTAGAATAATTTGAAGAATCTGAAGAATTATTTGACCTTTAGAAGACCAAACCCCTGTTACACACTTACGTTAGATGCGGCGATTTGTGAGCTGTCATTTGTTTCATGTTTTCCGACAGCCACAAAGTAAAACCCGTTTCTTCAAAAACTATTGTTTGTATTGTGTGTATCCCTCCCCACCTCTCTCATATCTCATCCCAAAACTTTTGGACCCATTAGATGATGAATGAAGTTGGACCGGTATTCTGGACCGAAAACCCAGCCGGAGGCGTAGCTATGGATTCGTAACATGGAGAATCACTTGGGAGCAATTTGGTTTCAAGGAAGAATGAAGTATCTTACGCTCTCCAAGATTACTTTGAAGGAAGTGCTGCAACATGGTGGCAGATGCATCAAGCTATACAGGAAGGAATGGAGCAAAGACTTGGAAAGAATTCAAGAAGACTCGACAAGATCTCGTCTTATCCAGAAGCAACATGATACACCAAGAAATAAACCTTGTGCCTGCAAGATTTACGAAGAAATAGGACACACCCAGGGGGAACACAAGGATGGATGCCCTCATTGTGAGGAGAAACACCCAGCTGAGGAATGCCCAACTAGTCAGGTGACTTGTTTCTTGTGTGAAGGAACCACCCACTACCCAACTCAGTGTTACATTTACCCCATGGTGCAACAAACTATTCAGGAGCAGGAAGAAGGAATGAAAGAAGCCCTCCAAGAAGTTATGAAAGAACCTGTGATGAAGGAATGTGTTGAAGACCCTGATGGAGAAGGCCTCAACAGATTTTACTCCAATGCCTGCTATTCATGTGGAGAAGAAGGACATTTTTTGCAGTATTGCACCAAGGAAAGAAATGAGTATCTGGGATATTTCCCGGCAATGAAGTGAAGTTTGACCCTCGGGAAATAGAAGCTCTGATCATTCTGAGAGAAATCCAGAAGAGAAAAGAAGGCAACCCCGAACAACACAATTTTCGCAGAGAAGGACCTGAGTCATATCACTTGTTACAGGTGCAAGGATTTAGGTCATTACGCTAGTAAATGTCCAGAAAAGAAGCCAAGAATCCAAGGAGCCTACATAATCACAAAGAAGCCCCGAGACATGTCGCAAGTCATTTGTTTTCACTGCAAGGAAGCAGGACATTATGCTACTAAATGTCACAACAAGATGAAAGCTGGAGTTGAGTAGTTGGAATTTTAATATTGGAAACAAGAGTAGTAGAAAGCAATTTCATTTTCATGAGTTCAATGAGTTGAGTTATGGGTGCTCAGAGTTTGTAATGGATTCATGAAATCAATAAAGTTAAGGTGACGTGTTTTCATATGTTTAATTGTATGAGTTGTTACTCTGTGAACAAAGATTTTGACCATTTTCAAGGATATGAGAAATATGGTCTATGGATGGATTTGTGAATTTCATTGTAAGGGTGAAAGTACCCTATGAAGAACACTAGACCAATGGAAATGGAAATGTGTCCCACAGGTTGGAGTTTGAAAAAAAATGAGTTAAAGTTTTATCTTTGATATGATGGTATTAAGAAATGAGATGTTATTGGATTTAAAGTGGTGTAGTGTTGGAAAATGGAGAAATTGTAACTCCAAGGATGAGTGAAATTGGTACAAGTGTTGAAGTGGGCTCATAACCCACAGGCCCAGGAATTAATAAGGGTCAAGTACCAACTGGAGGAATTTTGGGAATAGACTAAGATTTGATAAATCGACGATTCTATAGGAGTTTACATAAAACCCGAGAGTTGTTAAGGAACGATAGATGTTTGTTTGGCCTGCGAGAATCAATGGATTTTCCGAACTTGGTTCGTCGACAAGAGAAATTCTGCAATGCTTGTGAGGATGACCGAGTGTTAGAATGCGAGATTCGCAAAACCATGTACAAGGTAATGATTTGGGTGCGGGATGGATTGATCACCATACCGACTTACTCTTATTATTCGCTTTGCTATATGGGATGGTAAAATCTGAGTGACTTACCTATAGTAGAGAGACGACGATCAAAACCTTGTTTAAACCTTAGGAAGGTATAGGTATTTTTTCCCTTGTACACGGCAGTTGTTGCCAATCGTAGATCATACGGTGAGGTTCAACCCAGACCCGTTTTTCTGCAGGAAAAACCATGAATTGTAGAACACCATGAGTATTTCGATAGTTGTCTAGAATGGACACAGACCTATCAGCTAAGAAGATCCAATCTCGGACGAACTTCAACTTTGACAAACCGACCCAAGATTTTGAGGAAAACTCTATGCTTCTGACAGAAGAGCGCTAATGAAGGAGCTATTGTAAGATATGTGAAGAGACATACATTGTCGGCACTCCAGAGGAAATATCTGAGTTTATTGGAACCGTAACCTTCTTTTAAGTGTGGTAGCACCCCTGACCTTTCCGACCAAACGTTTGCTAGCAGACCCCCAACCCCTAATCCTTTCTTGCTAGCCTCTTCGAATCTCGAGGACGAGATTCATTTTAAGTGTGGTAGGTTTGTAACATCCCAAAATTCTAAATTTTGGAATGTTATATTAGATAAATAACTATGCTTGTTGTCTGATTGTTTGTTTGATTGATTGAGTGAAATTGAGTGGAATTTGAAACTTTTGAAAGTTGGATGAGAGGGAACAAAATGACTTTCCCAAAACTATCCCCTTTGCCCTTTTTGGATCTCAATGAATTCAATTCCATTCCAACACCAAAACCCTAGAGTGAAGATGAAATGACTTCTTCCATTTGAAATGGAAAGGGTTTTGAAAAGATTTGAATTTCATTTGAGAATATTTCAAATTCAAAGCTTTATGCAACTCAATGATTTTCACGAGGGAAGATAAAATGACTTCTTTTCTGTTAAGTTAACAAAAACCCATGCTTAGGTTCCGTTAAGAAAATTTTTGTTATGCAAAACTATTTTCTTTGGTTGTGCTTGATGTAGGAAAACCTTGAGTTGGATTTCTTCGAGTTTTTCCTTTGGGTTTTGATTCGTTTGTTTTGTGTGATTGTGTTAGCATGTTGTTATGTTAAGTGATCATATGCTATATGCTTATTATGATTGTTGTTTGCCTCGGTAGAATTTCCTGAGTGAAGCTTGCTACCACGAGTCCCTAGTTTTCAAGATCGTCGGCCAAAGGCAAGTTCACTTTGACCATGCTTTCATACCTATGTTTTTATCGCATTTAGTGGCATCTTTGCAACAACCCTACAGTAGTGATATTGAATTCTTGTAGTTGAGTAGTATGCATGAGGTAGGAACCCATCACCTGTTACCAAGCCCGGGACGATATTTTATTTTAATGCTACGCTATAGTAGACGGGGTTTGGTATGAGTGCACGAGAGTGGTGTGAGAATGGAGGATCTACGTCAATGACGACAACTCCATGATGAAATCTGCAAGGACTGCATCTTCAAGGCCTCAAGACTTCAAGACTAGAGACAAGAATTCAATACACACTACTGGGTGAAGGATGGTTGACGGGCACCCTGGAGAAACCAGTGGTTGGCCGGGATGCATGGAGAAGCGCCATGACATCTTGGAAAGCTTCACCCAGACTCAAAGAGGCGGAAGAATACTTCATGCCCGGAAGCTTACATGCAACCGCAAGTCAATATGGGCTCGCTTGGTTGACCTTAGTTGTGACTCTGGCTGGGGACGGTGCTAGCAGATGTAGAACTACGGTAGGATTGGATGAGCACCGGACGGTGGTCGTGGGAACTCTTCGGAAGACCATGTTTGGTCATCTTGTTCTCAAACACCACGAAGTGCGAGAACGTAAAAGAGGATCGAATCTTGCGGGTAAAGTGTACAAACCTCTGCAGAGGGTTTAAACCTAATCGATTAGCCGTGTCCCCGGTTACGGACAATTTGAGCCTCTGGACTTGGATCTATCTCGGAACTCTCAACACCGGATTGATAACTTAATTGTGGGCAACATATGATGATTTTGGGCTATGAGACATCGGTTGGCGGAACCATGTCATGATAGAAAACTCCATAGTACAGACTTCATTTATTCCTTTGATGTAGGGAAAATAAAATCAGCTTTTACGCAAACAAAACTCGGATACAGAGCCACAAAGCCAAATTGCATATAGTATAGTTTTACCATCTGTTTATTCATGTTGTGATATTGCCGGTACATTCAATGTACTGACCTACACGGCTGCAACGTATCATGTTGCATGATTTTCTTCGACGCGTAAGAGTTACGATACAGGGTTACGGTCTACACTCAACCTGCCGATGGCGTTGATGGGACTCCACACCCGTTTGATTGTTACCGCTGAGTATTATGAGGTATATATCATTTTACGTTATTTATACATGTGACTGCACTTTGATATATACATTGATGTACTGTGTGTGCCGACATACTAATCCAGGATGGCACAGATACACGAGGCTTGACCGTCCGAGGTCGGGTCGCTACACCGGATGTTTTTCGGAAGAGTTACCGGGCATGCCACCGGATCGAGACATCGAAGTTTACGATAGAACTAATACCGTACAGGGCCAATATCAAAGAGACCCTATCGGATGCCCGCAAATGATCTGGAGGAAATTAAGAAGTAGATCAAGGAGCTATTGGAGAAAGGTTACATTCGTAGAAGTTCATCACCTTGGGGAGCTCCAGTACTTTTGGTGGAGAAGAAGGATAAATCCCTAAGGATGGTTGTTGATTACCGAGCTCTGAATGAAGTAACAATAAAGAACAAGTATCCCTTACCGATAATAAATGATCTGTTTGATCAGTTGCAAGGAGCTAAGGTGTTTTCTAAGATTGATCTACGATCAGGATACCATCAGTTGAAGATCCGAGAGAAGGATATACCCAAGAAAGCATTCACCACACGATATGGATTATACGAGTATACGGTCATGTCGTTTGGACTGACTAACGCCCCTGCCTATTTTATGAGTATGATGAACAAAGTGTTCATGGAATATTTGGACAAGTTTGTTGTGGTGTTTATCGATGATATTATGGTTTACTCGAAGAACGAAGAGGAGCATGCGTAACACCTACGTTTGGTTCTTGAGAAACTCGGGGAACACCAGTTATATGCCAAATTCAGCAAGTGCAGTTTTGGTTAAAGGAGGTTGGATTTCTTGGGCATGTTATATCAGGAGAAGGTATAGCAAGAGATCCCAGTAAAATTCAGTCGATCCTTTGAATGGTTGGCACCCACTTCAGTCAGCGAGATTCGTAGTTTCCTTGGACTGGCAGGATATTATCGGAGATTTGTTGAGAATTTTTCCAAGATTGCTAAACCAATGACGGAATTGCTAAAGAAGGATACTAAGTTCAAATGGACAGAGGATTGTGAGACAAGCTTCCAAGAATTGAAGAAAGGGTTGACTACAGCCCCAGTGCTGACATTGCCGGATATACATAAGGAGTTTCAAGTGTATTGTGATGCCTCTCGCTTGGGAATTGGATGTGTTCTTATGCAGGAAGGAAAAGTTGTCTCAGATGCCTCATGACAACTGAAGTCTCATGAGTTGAACTATGCCACGCATGATTTGGAGTTAGCAGCCGTAGTACATGCGTTAAAGACCTGGAGACATTATCTCATGGGAAACCGTTGTGATGTGTACACATATCATAAGAGTTTAAAGTACATTTTCACACAGAAGGAGTTAAACCTCAGACAGAGGAGATGGCTGGAACTTATAAAAGATTACGACATGAAGCTACACTATCATCCAGGAAAAGCCAACGTCGTAGCGGACGCTTTGAGTCGGAAGAGTTATGCCAATATCCTTGAAGGAAGAGGACTGCCAAAGGAGTTAGCAGAGGATGTTAGGGAACTTCATTTGGAGGTTGTTCCAAGGGGTTTTATTGCAACAATGGAGGTTCAACGACCTTTTAGACAAGATTCGAGGACGCTCAAAAGGAGGATAAAGAGATTGCTGAGATAAAGGAAAAGATGGGCAAAGGAAAAGCCAAAGGTTTTCGCGATGATGAGCACGATACCTTGTGGTTTGAGGATCGGATTTATGTGCCCAACAATTGGAGATCGTGAAGTTAATACTTCAAGAGGCCCATGACTCACCATACTCGATTCACCCGGAAACACCAAGATGTACTTGGACTTGAAGGAACGTTTACGGTGGGCTGGTATGAAGAAGGATATTGCGAGTATGTAGCCGCTATGGCGATGTATGTCGAGAGTGAAGGCAGAGCATCAAAAGCCAGCAGGATCTGTTGCAGCCTATGCCAATACCCGAATGGAAGTGGGACAAGCTTGGCATGGATTTTATCACGGATTACCCGTAACCAAAGCAGGATATGATTCAATATGGGTAGTAGTGGATCGTTTGACCAAAGTAGCTCATTTCATCCCAGTGAAAACAACTTATACAAGTGCAAAGTTGGCCAAGATATATATGACCAGGATAGTATGTTTGCACGGAGTTCCAAGGAATATCGTATCAGATAGAGGAACACAGTTTACTTCAAAGTTTTGGCATCAGCTACACCAGACTTTGGGTACCAGATTGGAGTTCGATCGCTGTTCCACCCACGTACGGACGGACGGACGCAGAGAGAGTCAATCAGGTTTTGGAGGACATGTTGAGAGCCTGTGCGCTAGATTATGGATCTAGTTGGGATGACAATTTGCCGTACGCAGAATTTTTATACAACAACAGCTACCAGGCCGGTTTGAAGATGGCACCGTTCGAAGCTCTGTATGGACGCAGATGTAGAACACCATTGATGTGGGATGAGGTTGGAGACCGTCAGTTGTTTGGACCAGATTTGATCAAAGACTCTGAGGAGAAGGTTAAACTGATCAGAGACAGACTAAAGATTGCTTAGTCTAGACAGAAGAGTTACGCAGATTCTAAACGCAAGGAAGTAACCTATGAAATTGGAGACATAGTATATCTACAAGTATCACCCCTGAGGGGAGTGAAACATTTTGGAGTAAAGGGAAAGTTAGCCCCAAGATTTGTAGGACAGTACCGTATTTTGGGACGGATGGGAGAAGTTGCCTACAAGCTGGAGTTACCTGAAGGATTATCAGGAGTGCACGGCGTGTTTCACGTGTCACAACTGAAGAAGTGCCATGCTGAGATGGCCGACATACCATTAAAGGATACAAAGGTTACCGGAGGCGATACAATTGGATAACAACTCGACTTATGAGGAGAAGCTAGTAAAGATTCTCGAGTTTGATAGCAGAGTCACTCGCAACAAGGTGATCAAGTTTTGCAAAGTTCATTGGAGCCACCACACCGAGGAAGAAGCCACACAGGGCGAGAAGAGGATATTCGCAAGGACCATCCGCACCTATTTTCTAGCCAACCCGAATCTCGAGGGCTAGATTCATCTTAAGAGGTAGGTTTGTAACATCCCAAATTTTCAATTTGGCATGTTATACATAGGTCATTCTTGCATATCAAATTTTATTTGCATTCTCGTTTGCCATCCTCGAAAATCCTAAGCAACTCAAGGACCCTAGGAGAGAGTTGGGGATTTTTACATTTTCGTATTTGAATTTTATCAATTAATGAAAAACGAGGATATTGGATTTTAATTATTTTCTCTCCGGAAAACTATTTCAAAATAAATAAATGAGGGGATATAATATGACTTCTCCAAAATAATTGAAATAACGGAGGAAAAATGTTAAAATCATTTTTGGGATTTTATTTGATTTTATTTGGAAGTTTATTTGCCCTAGAAAAATTTGCACGCTTTAAAAGTTGCATTTTAGGGGCCAAGAAAAGTTCCTCTAGTTCTAAATATTTTATTTAGACGGAGAAAAACTTGTTTTGGAATTTTTAGATTTTTATTTATTTTTCTAGGAATTTTTCTTTTGGCGGAATGGTTTAAAAAAGCAACTGGACCCTAATCGGGCCAAAGGCCCAGCCGAGCCAGGCCCACGAGCGCCGGCCGCCGCCTCCTCTCCGGGCCACAGGTGGCGCTGGACGCCGAGGGGAGTCCGAGCCGGACTCCACCCCAGGCGCCCCCTTCCCCAAGCCACCGCCCGCCCCCGCCCCCTTTAAATGCCGCCGCCCCACCCCGCCACCACCCACCACCACCGCCACCACCACCCGCCCACGGAGCCGATCCGCCCGAGCCTTGAGCCCAGCGCCATCGCCGCCCTCCTCCGCACTCGCCGCCGCCTTCGCCCATCGCCCGCAGCCCCCTCGCGGACCCTTGAAGCCGCCCGCTTCGCCGACGCGCCTCGGAGGTACCCGACCCCGCCGTCGGTTTATTTTGTTTTTTAAGAAAACCCTTTGGTTTTTTTAAAAAAAACCCTAGATCGTTTTTTTATAGATCGGTTTATTTTCGTCGGTTTATTTATTTAACGAACGTCCGTTCATCCGTTCGTTTTAACGAACACGTTCACTGTTTAAGTTCTGTTAACGAACGTTCGCTCGCTTAGCAGTTCGTCGCTTTTCTTTTATTGGATTTATTCCGCGGTTATTCTGATCGCGATTTCTGATCCAATTTTCAAACCTGTTTATCTTTTGGCTCGTTTATCGGAATCAGGCGATTCAAGCGCCTGGAGTTTCGTATCGAAACCCTCTTTCCGAATAATCAACTCAACCAAGTTTTTATCTTTATAAAATTTGACTCTAGATCAGATTAGTAAACGGACCTTGTTTTTCTCGCCGTTTGAGTTTTGTTGTTCCGTTTGGTTTGATTGTTTTTGTGAACCGGAGTTCTTAAGTTGAACTCTCCGGTCAACCTGTTTCAGTTGAAGTTTCGTTTGTGCATCTTTGCTTGTTTACTTATGTATGCGTTGTTTGCTTGCGATAGAATTCCCGGAGTGCGAGCGTGTTACTACGAGTCTCTAGGATTCACGGATCGTCGAAGGCAAGTAACACTTGATCATATCTTTTCCTACCTAGTTTTTATGCATTAGTTTCAACCCTCAAACATTGCATGATTAGGATGTCATTAATTTGTGGGTTGGGAAGTAGATGATGAGGTAGGAACCTATTGCCCTGTTACTTTCAAACCCTTGGGAGTTACTTCTACGTTATGCTTATACTGCCATGCTATGCTCGTAGACGTGGTTTGGGTTTGAGAGATATTCACGACAGATGTGAGATTGATAATTAATGGTTTACTATAAGGTGGCAACTTAAATACACATCTGGGTGGATTGAGGCACCTGGGGAACCCAGTGTTGTCTGTTTTCTTGGAAATCCCGGGGTACCCGTGTGATCTTCCTATGGACCGCCACCCAGGCTCAAAGGGAACTGGGATTATTCATGCTAGGAACTTCCGTGTGCAGCCACAAGCTATTATGGGCTCTAGCATAGTTGAGTAAGTTACGTGAAGCTCTCAAAGAGGTAGATCAGCAGGTAGTGGGTTTTATAGGTTTGGTATGATCTATCCGGAGTAGAGAGTTAATGTTTACGAATGATCGTGTCTCGGTCATCCATCTCTCAAACACCATGCGGTCACGAGAAATCAACGGAGGCGATCGAGTCTTGTGGGGAAAAGTCGCAAACCTCTACAGAGTGTACAAACTAATCATGGTTAGCCGTGTCCCCGGTTATGGACGCTTTTAGTATCTAGTACTTGAGTATTCACATGTATCCCATCACTCTTAACTAATTTTGCTGGGTTGTTAATTACCTTAATTGGGATCATCTGAGTTGGGGGGTACCTTCTCAATGATGTTTCAACCACCATGATAATTAAATAAAAATTTTCCTTTGATGTAGGGAAAAATTGGCTTTTCGCAAAACTGTAACCATAGAGCTTTCCACCAGCCATATGTGCATGTAGTATAGCTTATTCTTTCATTACTCTATGTGTTACATTGCCAGCATATTCCATGTGCTGACCCGTTCTCGGCTGCAACGTATTATGTTGCGTACTTTTCGCACGAGGAGTAAGGATTGTAGGTCGTTGCCGTGCAGCTCAGTTATGTCGTTGAAGTTGATGGACTCACTTTATCTTCCAAGCCTTCCGCTGTTATCGCATTAGATGGCCTTCCGCCATATTATTGTAATAAGTTCTCTTTTGAGACATTCGCTGTAATAAGTGTGTGATTGCTACTCTGTTATAAATCCTTCGAGTACTGTGTGTGTCAGCATTACCAATCCAGGGATGACACAGAAGCACAGAGACTTGGCCATCTGAGGTCGGGTCGCTACATGCATATAGAGTCATATTTTGTTCTAAGTATCGAGTTGTAATTGTTGAGTTGTAAGAAAATAAAAGTGTGATGATCTTTATTTTTAGAGCATTGTCCCAAGTGAGGAAAGGATGATGGAGACTATGATTCCCCCACAAGTCGGGATGAGACTCTGGACGAAAAAAAGAGGCCATAAAAAAAAGAGAAAAGGCCCAAATAAAAAAATGAGAGAAAAAGAGAGAAGGGACAATGTTACTATCCTTTTACCACACTTGTGCTTCAAAGTAGCACCATGATCTTGGTCATAGAGAGTCTCTCATTTTGTCACTTTCATATACTAGTGGGAATTTTTCATTATAGAACTTGGCTTGTATATTCCAATGATGGGCTTCCTCAAAATGCCCTAGGTCTTCGTGAGCTTACGAGTTGGATGCACACCCACTTAGTTTCTTTTGTTGAGCTTTCATATACTTATAGCTCTAGTGCATCCGTTGCATGGCAATCCCTACTCACTCACATTGATATCTATTGATGGGCATCTCCACAGCCTGTTGATACGCCTAGTTGACGTGAGACTATCTTCTCCCTTTTTGTCTTCTCCACAACCACCCTTCTATACCACATATAGTGCTATATCCATGGCTCACGCTCATGTATTGCGTGAAGATTGAAAAAGTTTTGAGAATGTCAAAAGTATGAAACAATTGCTTGGCTTGTCATTGGGGTTGTGCATGATTTAAATACTTTGTGTGGTGAAGATAGAGCATAGCCAGACTATATGATTTTGTAGGGATAACTTTCCTTGGCCATGTTATTTTGAGAAGACATGATTGCTTAGTTAGTATGCTTGAAGTATTATTATTTTTATGTCAATATGAACTTTTGTCTTGAATCTTTCGGATCTGAATATTCATACCACAATTAAGAAGAATTACATTGAAATTATGCCAAGTAGCACTCCGCATCAAAAATTCTTTTTATCATTTACCTACTCGTGGACGAGCAGGAATTAAGCTTGGGGATGCCTGATACGTCTCAAACGTATCTATAATTTTTGATTGCTCCATGCTATATTATCTAATGTTTTGGACATTATTGGGCTTTATTATCCACTTTTATATTATTTTTGGGACTAACCTATTAACTAGAGGCCCAACCCAGAATTGCTGTTTTTTGCCTATTTCAGAGTTTTGAAGAAACGGAATATCAAACGGAGTCCAAACGGAATGAAACCTTTGGGAACGTGATTTTCTCACCGAACGTGATCCAGGAGACTTGGACTCTAAGTCAAGGAAGCTTCGAGGAGAGCACGAGGTAGGGGGGCGCGCCCACCCCCCAGGGCGCGCCCTACACCCTTGTGGGCCCCATGTTGCTCCACCGACGTACTTCTTCCTCCTTTATATACCTACATACCCCCAAACGGTCAGATACGGAGCCAAAAACCTAATTCCACCGCCGCAACCTTCTGTACCCATGAGATCCACCTTGGGGCCTGTTCCGGAGCTCCGTCGGAGGGGGCATCCACCACGGAGGGCTTCTACATCAACACCATAGCCTCTCCGATGAAGTGTGAGTAGTTTACCTCAGACCTTCGGGTCCTTAGTTAGTAGCTAGATGGCTTGTTCTCTCTTTTTGGATCTCAATACAATGTTCTCCCCTCTCTCGTGGAGATCTATTCGATGTAATCTTGTTTTTGCGGTGTGTTTGTTGAGATCGATGAATTGTGGGTTTATGATCAAGATTATCTATGTACAATATTTGAATCTTCTCTGAATTCTTTTATGTATGATTGGTTATCTTTGCAAGTCTCTTCAAATTATCAGTTTGGTTTGGCCTACTAGATTGGTTTTTCTTGCAATGGTTCAATCTTGTGGTGTCCTTTCCCAGTGACAGTAGGGGTTGCAAGGCACATATTGTATTGTTGCCATCGAGGATAACAAGATGGGGTTTTTATCATATTGTATGAATTTATCCCTCTACATCATGTCATCTTGCTTAAGGCGTTACTCTGTTTTCTTTAACTTAATACTCTAGATGCATGCTGGATAGCGGTCGATGAGTGGAGTAATAGTAGTGGATGTAGGCAGGAGTCGGTCTACTTGTCTCGGACGTGATGCCTATATACATGATCATACATAGATATTCTCATAACTATGCTCAATTCTGTCAATTGCTCAACAGTAATTCGTTCACCCACCGTAAAATACTTATGCTCTTGAGAGAAGCCACTAGTGAAACCTATGGCCCCCGGGTCTATCTCCATCATATTAATCTTCCATCACTTTATTTATTTCCTTTGCTTTTACTTTTCTTTTATTTTACTTTGCATCTTTATCATAAAAATACCAAAAATGTTATCTATCATCTCTATCAGATCTCACTCTCGTAAGTGACCGTGAAGGGATTGACAACCCCTAGTCGCGTTGGTTGCGAGGAGTTATTTGCTTTGTGTAGGTACGAGGGACTCAAGCGTAGCCTCCTCTTTGGATTGATACCTTGGTTCTCAAAAACTAAGGGAAATACTTACGCTACTTTGCTGCATCATCCTTTACTCTTCAAGGAAATCCAACGCAGTGCTCAAGAGGTAGCAATAATAATAGTGTACGTGCATTGGACTAAGCTGGAATCTGCGAGCATTCAATAAACAGGAGAAGACAAGGCAATACGGGCTCTTGGTTAAATCAACAATAATGCGTATAAGAGCCACTTCAACAATTTCATCATGCTCTTCTCCTATCGACCCCCAAAGGAAAGAAAAGAAATAAAAACTATTTACACGGAAAAGCTCCCAACAAGCAAAAGAAGAACAGGAAATATTTTTGGGTTTTCTTTTAATTATTACTACTATAGCAAGAAAGTAAACTAGCTAAAAGCTACAGCTAATTTTTTGGTTTTCTTAAGATTTTTCAAACACAAAAGAAGAAAGCATAAAAAGGAAAATAAACTAGCATGGATATTACAGTGAAAAAGTATGAGCACCGACAACTAGCAATGAGTGTGTAAACATAAATGTAATGTCGGTGAGAAATACGTACTCCCCCAAGCTTAGGCTTTTGGCCTAAGTTGGTCTATTGCCACGGCTGGCCTGGCGGATATTCCAAAATATTACGGTACGGATAGATACACATTAATAGATAATAGAAAAAGTTCGGTTTTTTTTATATTGAATTTGTTAAAACAGAAAAATATAATATATAGTCAAAAAAGAAAGTTATAATTGGGGTCGTACTGTGAAGAAGCCTCGGATTGCCACTGGTTGGCAATCGCCTCCGGATCCCACTGGTAGTTAGACTGTCATGGAGGATCAAATTGTGGTTCCGGCTCTGGCTCTGTAGGGCTCCGGTAAGTGTGGATGGTCGTCAGCAGAACGAGATACTGGCCTGCAGATAAATCAAACAAGGAAGGAGCAGGCAAGGTAATAGTCTCAGTGTGATTCTTATCAAATAACAGTTTGTATTTAAGCGCCCTTTCCCTATTCTTAACAATAAAATCATGTGCTACCAAACTCTTATAATCTAGATAAACAGAAGGCAGCAGTTTTTCTTCTTTCTCATAGTGCCTAATAGGTATGTTATAGTATGCAGCGAGGCGCGAGGCGAAGATGCCTCCCAAGATGGGGCCCTTAGTATGGTTAAGATTTAACCGCTTTGGAACAATAGCGCCCATACTAAATGTGTCATCACGAAATAAGGCATGGCACAAAATAATAATATCAGGGACGCTCAGGTTTCCACAGTTTCCGCGACCAATTAAGCACCTACTAGCAAATATAGCAAAGTAACGTAGAACAGGAAAGTGTATGCTAGTGATTCGTGCGTCGGAAACCTTCCTCGTTTCCCCTACAACAATTGTATCAATAAACCCCTCCACATCGTTACGATGTGGTTCCTCTATGAAATCCGGAAAAGGTAACTTGCAAACCTGACAGAATTCACGAAGGGTCATCTCCTTATACTCATCATATAAATGAAAATCCACCGTAGGTGGTGACCTCCTAGAATGGAAATGAAAATTTTGCACAAAGGTATTAGTGAGTAAGAGATACTGTTCACGTTGGTCGCGGAGGAAGTCGGTGAGGCCCGCATTCTCAGCCAACTCATAAAAATCATCATAAATCCCGGCTGCTCTCAGAAATCATCACAAGGTCATTCACAAGCCCGCACTTGAGCATCCCTTGGTGGTTCATCGTCGGCATCGTGCATTGCGAGCCTAGGTCCTTGCTTCCTTGAAGGACCACCTTGGTACATTTTCCTAAACATATTTCTTCCTCTGAAAAATTTCTGAAAATTTTAGTAACTTCAAATAAAAGTGAACCAAACTCAACAAAATTGATAGCAACTACCCCCGCAAGTGCCTAGAGACTATAACCTGCATTACAACTACTTGGAACCATATAAATTTGACATGCAAGCTCAAGAACATGGTCACCTAGGCAGCACAAATTTGCAATGAATAAAGCACTAGAACAAAAAAACTAATTGGACCATTGGAGGAGTCACATACCAAGGAACAACCTCCCAAAGCAGTTTTGTGAGAGGTGCTTTGAGCAAGGAGATCGAAAATCACAGCCACATGAGTTAGAACTCGTGCTTGAGCTGGTTGGTGATTTTTTTGGGAGGAAGGAGTGTGTGGGTGCAGGAATAAGTGGAGGGGAGCCACCGTGGGCCCACGAGGCAGGGGGCGCGCCCAGGGGGGTGGGCGCGCCCTGGACCCTCGTGGCCAGGTGCTTGCTCCCCCTGCTGTGTTCTCAGTGCCAGATATTCTCAAATATTCCAGAAAAAATCATATTTCAATTTCGGGGCATTTGGAGAACTTTTATTTTCAGGCTATTTTTTATTGCACAGATAATTCAGAAAACAGACAGAAAATACTATTTTTGCTTTATTTCAACTAAATAACAGAAAGTAAAAGGAGGGTACAGAAGGTTGTGCTTTCTAACTTCATCCTTCTCATGCTCATCAAAAGGAATCCACTAACAAGGTTGATCAAGTCTTGTTAACAAACTCATTCCGACTAACATGGAACCGGAGAAATTTCAAATAACACTATGTTACCTCAATGGGTATATGCACATCCCCAATAATAAGAATATCATATTTCTTCTTGACAGTAGGTAGAGGAAATTCAAAACCTCCAAAAATAATCGATGGAAAATTTCCAATAGAGTTGATACTGTGGACTTGAGGTTGTTTCCTCGGAAAGTGTACCGTATGCTCATTGCCTTTAACATGAGAAGTGACATTGCCTTTGTTGCAATCAATAGCAGCCCCTGCAGTATTCAAAAAGGGTCTTCCAAGAATAATAGACATACTATCGTCCTAGGGAATATCAATAATAACAAAGTCTGTTAAAATAGTAACGTTTGCAACCACAACAGGCACATCCTCACAAATACCGGCAATGTATGGCAGTTGATTTATCAGCCATTTGCAAAGATATTTCAGTAGGTGTCAACTTATTCAAGTCAAGTCTACGATATAAGGAGAGAGGCATAACACTAACACCGGCTCCAAGATCACATAAAGCAGTTTTAACATAGTTTCTTTTAATGGAGCATGGTATAGTGGGTAGTCCTGGATCTCCTAACTTCTTTAGTAATCCACCCTTAAAATTATAATTAGCAAGCATGGTGGAAATTTCAGCTTCTGGTATCTTTCTATTATTAGTAACAATATCTTTCATATACTTAGCATAAGGATTCATTTTGAGCATATCACCAAACGCATACATAAAAGATAGGTCTAATCGTTTGACCAAAAGCGCTCAAAATCCTCATCATCCTTTTTCTTGGATGGTTTGGGAGGAAAAGGCATGGGTTTCTGAACCCATGGTTCCCTTTCTTTACCGTGTTTCCTAGCAACAAAGTCTCTCTTATCATAACGTTGATTCTTTGATTGTGGGTTATCAAGATCAACAGCAGGTTTAGCTTCTACATCATTATCATTGCTAGGTTGAGCATCAACATGAACATCATCATTAACATTATCACTAGTTTGATGTTCATTACCAGATTGTGTTTCAGCATCAGAAATAGAAATATTATATGGGATTCTCAGGTGTGTCTACATTAGGTTCACTAGAAGCATGCAAAGTCCTATCATTTTTCTTTTTCTTCTTCTTAGAAGGACTAGGTGCATCAACATTATTTCTCTCAGAATCCTGCTCAATTCTCTTAGGGTGGCCTTCAGGATACATAGGTTCCTGAGTCATTTTACCAGTTCTAGTAGCCACTCTAACATAAAATCATTATTCTTACTATTTAATTCATTGAGCAAATCATTCTGAGCTTTAAGTACTTGTTCTACTTGAGTGGTAACCATAGAAGCATGTTTACTAATGAGTTTAAGTTCACCTTTAACTCTAGACATATAATCACTCAAGTGTTCAATCATATAAGAATTGCGTTTTAATTCTCTACCAAAATAAGCATTGAAGTCTTCTTGCTTAACCATAAAATTATCAAACTCATCTAAGCATTGGCTAGCAAATTTCGTGGGAGGGATTTCAGCTTTATCATATCTATAGAGAGAATTTACCTTTACTACCTGTGTCGGGTTATCAGGACAATGTATTTCTTCAATAGGTGATGAATTAAGACCATATATTTCTTCAACAGGAGGTAAATTCTTAACATCTTCAGCTTTTATACCTTTTTCTTTCATAGATTTCTTTGCCTCTTGCATATCTTCAGGACTGAGAAATAGAACACCCCTTTTCTTCGAAGTTGGCTTAGGAGTTGGTTCAGGAGATGTCCAATTATTTTCATTTGTCAGCATATTATTCAATAGAATTTCAGCTTCATCTGGTGTTCTTTCCCTGAAAACAGAACCAGCACAATTATCCAGGTGGTCTCTTGAAGCATCAATTAGTCCATTATAAAAGATATCAAGTATTTCATTTTTCTTAAGAGGATGATCAGGCAAAGCATTAAGTAATTGGAGAAGTGTAGGACCTTGAAGTATGTCTAGAGGGGGGGGGGGTGATTAGACTACTTAACCAATTAATAACTTAACCTTTTCCCAATTGTAGAGTTGGCAGATTTTAGCTATCTTTAAGCAAGTCAATCAATCTTCACGCAATTCAAGCAAGCATGCAAAGAGTATATAGGCAGCGGAAAATAAAGCATGCAACTTGCAAGAATGTAAAGGGAAGGGTTTGGAGGATTCAAACGCAATTGGAGACACGGATGTTTTTGTCGTGGTTCCGATAGGTGGTGCTATCGTACATCCACGTTGATGGAGACTTCAACCCACGAAGGGTAACGGTTGCGAGTCCACGGAGGGCTCCACCCACGAAGGGTCCACGAAGAAGCAACCTTGTCTATCCCACCATGGCCGTCGCCCACGAAGGACTTGCCTCACTAGCGGTAGATCTTCACGAAGTAGGCGATCTCCTTGCCCTTATAAACTCCTTAGTTCAACTCCACAATCTTGTCGGAGGCTCCCAAGTGACACATAGCCAATCTAGGAGACACCACTCTCCAAGAAGTAACAAATGGTGTGTTGATGATGAACTCCTTGCTCTTGTGCTTTAAGTGATAGTCTCCCCAACACTCAACTCTCTCTCGTAGGATTTGGATCTGGTGGAAAGAAGATTTGAGTGGAAAGCAACTTGGAGAAGGCTAGAGATCAAGATTCATATGGTTGGAATGGAATATCTTGGCCTCAACACATGAGTAGGTGGTTCTCTCTCAGACTGGTAAGTTCGAAGTGTAGGTTTGTTCTGATGGCTCTCTCCACGAATGAAGAGGAGGTGGAGGGGTATATATAGCCTCCACACAAAATCTAACCGTTACACACAATTTACCAAACTCGGTGGGATCAAATCATCAAACTCGGTCGGACCGATTTAGTAAACCTAGTGACCGTTAGGGTTTTGGCGGGACTGACATGCAACTCGGTACGACCGATATGGTTAGGGTTAGGGCATAACGTAATCTCGGTGAGACCGATTACACAAACTCGGTGAGACTGAATTTGGTAATTAGCTAACCAGAGAGTTCGTCAGGTAAACTCGGTGGGACCGATTCGCTCTTTCGGTGAGACCAAAAAGTTACGACAGGGAAACAGAGAGTTTACATTGCAATCTCGGTGGGACCGATCGCTCACTTCGGTTAGACCGAAACGTTACGAAGGGAAACCGAGAGATTACAATCCCATCTCGGTGAGACCGAGATCCCTGTCAGTGAGACCCATTTGCCTAGGGTTTGTGGCAGTGGCTATGACAATTGAACTCGGTGGCGCCGGATAGAAAAATCGGTAGGGCCGAGTTTGACTTTAGGTTTAGGTCATATGTGGATGTGAGAAAGTAGTGGAGGGTTTTGGAGCATATCACTAAGCACATGAAGCAAGAGGCTCATTAAGCAACACCTCATCCCTCCTTGATAGTATTGGCTTTTCCTATAGACTCAATGTGATCTTGGATCACGAAAATGTAAAATGTAGAGTCTTGAGCTTTTGAGCTTGAGCCAATCCTTTGTCCTTGATATTTTGAGGGATCCACTTTCATCATCCATGCCATGCCATTCATTGAGCTTTCCTGAAATATTTGTCTTGGAATAGCATTAGCTCAATGAGCTATATGTTGTTATGAATTACCAAAACCACCTAGGGATAGTTGCACTTTCAATCTCCCCCTTTTTGGTAATTGATGACAACATATAGATCAAAGCTTCGACAAATGATAATAAAATTAAAAAAAACATCATCGCTTTGAGAAGTATGTGATAAGCAAGAGCTCCGCCTAAATTTGTGCATATTAAGATTTGCTTTGGAGTGCAAATGCACAAGGAATTAGGCTCATGGGTTCCTCTTCCATGTCACATACATCTTGTTGGAGCGCTCAAAATAATAAAGATTGAATACATGCACTCATCACCAAGCACAGTGAGTGATCATATAAGGATAAGTAAGATAATATCATAACAACCATAAGTGTAGCTTATGATCAAACACATGATCATCAATGTCTCACAGGTAATTGCATAGTATCTCAAGCAATCAAAGCAAACGAAGTTCAACCAAGAAGACAAGAGAGAACAAAAGCAAATCTCTCTCTCTCTCTCTCTCGAAGTTTATGATCTATACATTTTCTCCCCCTTTGGCAACAAGTTACCAAAAAGTTCCTAGAAAATGCATAGGACTATATCGTCTCTCAGGCTTGGTCTTCTGGTGGTGGAGTAGATAGAACTCCAAGGACGAAGGCATCAGTAGATGTGGAAGGAGCTAAAGGAGTTGGTGTTGAAGCTAGTTGCGCTGGATCTGTAGCTGGAGCTGATGAAGTGACTCTGGTGACTGGCTCTGCAGCTGATCTCTGAGCTCGAGGGACTCTGGCAAATGCATCAGTTGTTGTCCTACCCTTCCTCTCCTGCATGTCATCCTGTAGCTGCTCCACAAATGGCCCGAATCTCAGATTACTTTGACATCAAGATCATAGAATTTTTGTTCCATGATTCTTTCCAGGCTCTCCTGGTTTTGAGTTAGGGTGGCCCACCCCTTCTCAATCCGCAGAGTTGATGCTATCAAGTAACCAAGCTGCTCCTGCTTGTACTTCAGAAAGTAATCAGATGCATCTGCTTGAGTTGGCATCTTGGCAGCCTTCTCTTTCCTTGCCTTTTCCTTCTTCTCTTGGGCTTGTACTGATGATGGTTCATTCTCAGTCATGACAACTTGATTGTCCTCAAAGTCAGGATAGAGAACCATGTGTTCCTTATCCAACAGATACTTCCCTGTGCCCATCTTTGAGTTAATAAACTCCTGAATCTGTGGGGCATATCCACAACTCCTCTTTTGGTCTGCTGCTGTCCTCTTGATAGTCTCAACTATGAGGCTCATGACCTTGAATTTATGAGGCACATCAAATATGTGAAGCGAATTGATTGCATGCCCTCTGATCATGTTGTGGTCACCTGATTTGGGAAACAGAGTGTGCCTTAGGATCCAGTTGATTGTAGGCAGCCCTGCCAGTAGAAAATGAACTGATCCAAACTTGAAAGTCTCAAGTGCATCATCTGGGATCTCCTTGTACATCTGTGACATTGAGTTGTGACCCATCTTCTTCTTGGCATAAATGTCCAAGTCATCTTCACTTTCCTTGGGGGCATTGATTAGACTTGCCCATTCCTCTATGGTTGACTGGTATCTTGTTCCTTCAGACATCCAAACTATTCCGCCATCTGGATAGAAATGTGCTGTGGAGTAGAATTGCATAATGAGCTCGTCATTCCAGTTTGTGAGCTTCTGCCCAACAAAATCTGCATCTCCACACGCACTGAAGCTGTCATATACTCCAGGATAGTGTTCTGCATTCTCCTGAATGTAGGTCCAGTCGACCCATCTCATATCACAAACTATGGGCTTCTTATCCAATAAGATGGTCTCATAGAAGTCCTGCTGCTCCTTGGTGTGGAACCCGTAATCTACAATAGTCCTTCTCTTTGGTGGCATATGGATCTGAATCTCTCCATAGCCTCAACCCTTGATCTCTCCTGATCTTCATGTTCTCACCACAGGATGAGCATCATTGTGGTCTGGAATCTTGGGCTTGAGCTTCCTTAGGACCTGCCCTTCTTCATCTTCCTCAAGATCAACATCGTGCATTGGGGCCTTGTTCTTCTCATTTCTTTGGTATACTCCTGGTATTCCTCTTTGGTGCACTCTTGGGCTTGGGGGCAGCTTTGGGCTTTGAAGTTGCAGCCCCTAACTTTATGGCATCACCCATCAGCTTTTGTGCCTTGGGTGCTGGTTCAGCAACCTCTTCTTCTTCTTCTTGTTCCATCATAGAAGGCTTCCCAATCACTCTGGCCATGGTCTTCTTGACCCTTTCCTTTCTTTTCTTTCCTTCAGCAGCAGCAGGTTCTTTGGGTTGGGATTCCAAAGAAGCTTGAGTGGAGACTCTGGCTTTGGACATTGGTTGTCTACCTGCTGGCCTTTTGATCTTCATTCCAGGCTTAACTGCTGTTGAGTTGTACTCCTTCTTGAGCACTTTCTTCTTTGAACTGGCCTCATCCTCAGCTGCCACATAATCCTCATCCTCAGACTCTGAGGTCTTCTTCTTCCTTGTCCTTGTGGCAGCCTTGGGCAAATTGCTGGGAGTGCTTCTGCTCCCCTCATCTAAGCTGCTAGAGGGACTAGTGCCCTCACTCATGTGAATCTGCTCTTCTGACATGTTCTGGCTGTCACTTTGGTCTGACATGCTACACACACTGACTGCTGACCCTGTGAAGAGTTATAGATGAGGTAGAGTGGATGAGCATCACAAAATGCAGAGATTTTTGCAAAAGAATGATTCAAAAACTTAGTTTTAGTTTTCCACACAAAGCATTTCGGATCTACCGATTTTTAAACTCGGAGATACCGAAGAAGTTTTAGAACCAAAACTAGTGAACTCGGTCAGACCGAGTAACAGTTTCTATGCACCGAGACAGCTACGGTTTCACAAAGTTCTAAAATCGGTCACACCGATTGCAATTCTCGGTCAGACAGAGACTTACTAGTGCAATGGCGTTAGCCAAATCGGTGGGACCGAGTTTTCAACTCGGTGGGTCCGAGATGGTTTCATGAAACCTAACCCTAAATTTTCGAATCACGACTATTCTAAGGATTGTTTTGACTGGATAGAGGTGTTTCAATCGTGGCAAGATGCATTACGAACACAATGTCTGAGAATCGACGAGGATAGCACTTGTGATCGAGTTCATACCCTAGTTCGGCGGTGAACTCGCCACTGGCGGCAACGGCGGAGAAGAATTCCGTTGACGGGCGGCGGAGACCAGCGATCGGAGGCGGTGGCGCCAAGTCGATGATCCGTGAACCTAGTAGGCAGAAGCGAGCTATGCTGAGCGAGGAGTTTCGGAGAAAGTTTTCCAAAATTTGCCCGTGTGAATATATAGCCCGACACTGTCGGTGTGACCGAGTGGAACAACTCGGTGGCACCAAGATGCATAACTGTTAACAGTTACAGCAACTCGGTGTGACCGAAAAGTTCAAATCGGTTGCACCGAGATTGAAAACCTAGATCGACTTAGTGATCTCGGTATGACCGAAATGGAGGAATCGGTCAGACCGAAAATCACAAAGAAGTTTTGGAAGTTTAAGTCTATGATGAATCGGGGACTCCGAGTGCTCCTCACACAGAGTGGTTCGAATCTGACTTGATCAAATTTTGTGATGTAGCATGAATATAGTTTGAGACAAGAAAAGCATAGATAGCTAGAGAAGGTTCTAAGACATTCTTCTCCATCCACTTGGCCGAAGAAAGAGAAGCCAATCAATCAAAACAACAAGTGGATGTCCTCGAATGAGTAAAATATGCAACCAACATGCTCACACAATAAAATGACAAATGAAATATGTGACAAAGCATGCACAACCAATTCTAGCATCTATCAAACAATTGGCGATGACTAGGTCATCTATATATGAGTATATTGACTTAGGAGTCAAATGAGAACATTTGATCATAGGTCATACTCATCGTTTAAGCTCAAGTGGGGTTACCACTTTTACATAAAGCATTTATGTGTTCACATCATTAGAGTTGCTTTGACTCAATCTTGAGTTAAGCTCCCCCTAGATGTGAGATCCCCCCTTAGAGGGATAAACTAACCTTGGGTTTTGTCGATGATGACTTCATGTAGGTGTTGAAGATGTGGATGCTCAATGTTGATGTAGATCTTTTGGAGCAATCCTTTGGAGTGAGTTGCACTTTCAATACCTACACGGGTTAGTCCCACAAGGAACAAACAAGAATATCCATAGACATAGAGTGATGCACACACAAAATTATGTCCATGAAAACTTTAGGTTACCTTGTCCCTTGCCTTACCAACATGAGGGTTTTGTGACTCCTTGAACTAGTGCAAGATATGGAAGATGATTGCACTTGTCCTTGCCATAATGATATGAGTGAAAAATGTTGGCGGAGTCACCCTCAAGAACTCTCTAGTTCTTCTTCTTACGGATCCACATCATCTTGATGGGAATCCTTGGTGTAGTAGTTGTGCTTGATGAAGTAGAACTTGACGTAGTCTTGGGAACCCACTTGACCAAGGCTTTAGGTGCTTCTTCAAATGCATCAATCTCCTCTTGAAGCTTGTCCTCGCCTTTGTTCTTGTGGTCTTGTGGTGGAAGATCATCTTGTGCTTGTGTTCCCTTGAAGGAAGTAGGATCATACTTCTCTTGTTGAGGAACAAACTTCGTCTTGGGGTATTGATCTTCTTCCCACTCAACTCCATTGGCATTGAACTTTCGTTCAAAACCAACACCTTGATTCTTCCGGTGCCTTCCTTGCTTGCGTACAATTTCCTCAAATTACTTACTGCCGGCAAGGCTCTTGTATACACCTTTCTCTATAATTCCCTTCAATAAGCTGTTTTCTTGCTCAAGTGTAACTTGGCTAAGAGAATCATTAGTGGAATCAAGAGAAATACTAGAAGCAACAATATTGGGTTTAGCATTGTTATTGTTACTACTAGAAGAAGAATCTTTCTTGTTCTTGTTACTAGACTTGACTTGAGGCATGTAAGTAGATAAGAGTAAACGCTTGGCAATATAATAAGAACTTTTCTTACTGAGATCATCATTGATCGCTTTTAGGAACTCATGCTCTTGCTCAAGATTGAGCTTTTCAAAGCGTAACTTCTCATGAGCCCTTAAAAGTTCTCGATGATCTTTGAAGATAGTTTCATGAGCTAACTTAAGAGTGTTTAGTTCTTTAGTTAGACGCTCAATTTTCTCCTTTTCATTGTCATTCGCTTCATCTTGATTAGCATGATTAATTGACGTTTCATCATAGTATTCATCACTAGAGTTGTCAATAAGTAAATCATCATCACCTAGCAAGTCATCTTCATCACTATTAAAATCAACATACTCGGGGTGTGTTACCTTTGGACCTTTGGCCATGAAGCATCTTCCAATTCCTTCATTTGGTGATTCAAATATGTCGTAGGAGTTGGTTTACACAAGTGCTAAACCGGCAACACCTTCATCTTGAGTGTATTCGGAGTCGGAGTGATAGCTTCTCTCGGAGTGATTGTCGGAGTCGGAGCCGGATACACATTCACCAACATGAGCTTAATGTCTTCGTTTTGTGTAGCTCTTTGATGACTTGTCCTTCCTTTCCGAATCCTTGCTTCTCCCTGAGGGTCTTCGTTCATAACGATCATCTCTACTCCTTCTCTCTCTTGGTTGTGATTCTTCTCTTCTAGTTCTTCTCTTAGGAGAATCTTCTCTTCTTTTGTAGGGTGTCGTACACTCATTGGAGTAGTGTCCGGGTCTCCCACAATTGTAGCAATTGCGCTCTCGACTAGAAGATCTTTTGTCATTGTAGGACCTTGACTTGGAGCTTCTTTCTTTTCTTCTACTCTCGTAGAATTTGTTGAAGTTCTTCACCATTAAGCTCAGTTCTTCATTGAAGGTTTGTTTCTCACTTGATGATGTGGGGGCTTCACATGAGGCTTTGTAAGCACCACTTGACTTGTTGTGAAGTTCCTCCTTATCCTTGAGTGACATCTCATGAGCAACAATTCTTCCAATGACTTTCGTTGGCTTGAGATCTTTGTAATTTGGCATCATTTGGATCAATGTGCACACGATATCATATTTTCCATCCAATGCTCTTAGGATCTTCTTGATGATGAATCTGTCGGTCATCTCTTCACTTCCTAAGCCGGCAATCTCATTTGTGATAAGAGCAAGCCTATAGTACATTTCAGCGACATCTTCACCATCCTTCATTTTGAACTTGTCAAGCTGACTTTGGAGCACATCCAACTTGGATTCCTTGACGGAGTCGGTACCTTCATGCATATCAATCAAAGTATCCCAAATTTCCTTTGCATTCTCAAGACGGCTGATTTTGTTGAATTCTTCGGGGCACAAGCCATTGAAGAGGATATCACAGGCTTAAGCGTTGTATTGCAACATCTTCAACTCTTCCGCGCTAGCTTCACGGTTCGGTTCTCTCCCATCAAAGAATTCACCTTGCAAGCCAATACACACAATAGCCCAAACGACGGGGTTATGGCCGAGAATATGCATTTTCATCTTATGCTTCCAACTAGCAAAATTAGTGCCATCAAAGTAAGGACCTCTACGGTGGTAATTTCCCTCGCTAGACGCCATACTCTCCTAGGTTGTGAAACCAAGGCTATGACCACCAAAAGCTATGGAAATCAAAGCAAATGGAGACCAAGGCTCTGATACCACTTGTAGGACCTTGAAGTATGTCTAGAGGGGGTGATTAGACTACTTGACCAATTAAAACTTAACCTTTTCCCAATTTTAGACTTTGGCAGATTTTAGCTATCTTTAAGCAAGTCAAGCAATCTTCACGCAATTCAAGCAAGCATGCAAAGAGTATATAGGCAGAGGAAAATAAAGCATGCAACTTGCAAGAATGTAAAGGGAAGGGTTTGGAGGATTCAAACGCAATTGGAGACACGGATGTTTTTGTCGTGGTTCCGATAGGTGGTGCTATCGTACATCCACGTTAATGGAGACTTCAACCCACGAAGGGTAACGGTTGCGCGAGTCCACAGAGGGCTCCACCCACGAAGGGTCCACGAAGAAGCAACCTTGTCTATCCCACCATGGCCGTCACACATGAAGGACTTGCCTCACTAGCTGTTGGGGATGTTACTACTGGGCGTAAACCGGCCTATCTGGGCCGGGTTAACTTCATCAGTAGTCCAACGGTGTAAAATCTCAAGGGGCATAAAGGGCCCAAGGCCTGTAGTCGATTTAGAACCTGTAGCTGTAAACCGGCCTGGTATGTAAACTTGTATTGTAAGTTAGGAATAGAGAGTCCAACCCGGATACTAATATGAACCGGAGATTGGGACTCTCTGAACCGACGGGCGTCACCCGTGTATATAAGGTTACGACCCGGGGCGGTTCAAGGGGAGAAGAACAACTCGAGGCCTAGGCGAAGCTTATTTGCTCCCTAGTCATCGAGACCACATCAATTCCATCACAACTAGACGTAGGCTTTTACCTTCACCGAAGGGCCCGAACTAGTATAACTCTTGTGTCTTTGCGTCCGCTTTAACCCCTTCAAGTTAACCCGTAGCGATGGCTCCACGACTAAGTCCTTTCATGAGGACATCTGCCGTGACAAAACCACGACAGTTGGCGCCCACCGTGGGGCTATCGCACGATGGTTTGATGATATTGGAGGGCAACTGCCGGTTTAAGCCTTTAAAGTTGAAGCTGGGGCGGATGAAGCGGTTTTGCAATGACATGGGCACTCTCATGGGCGCTTTAGTGAAGTATGCTGATTCTGATAGTACCAAGGATCCCGAGTCTGATGATGACGAGACAGGGAAGGGAAGGAAGAACAACAACTCCAAGGGCCAACAACATCACTCGGCGGTAATGGTGGGGGCAAGCGTAGTTTAACGGCAACATGGACTTCAGAAGCTAACACCAACGCTACAGGACAAGGGCCAAGCGCAAAGGTAAACAGCCAAATCGAAGTGGAGTGCCTAATCCCAATCCGACCGCTTGAACTATCTGCTGAATCAACCCCGTCCGAAGCATGGGACGAAGGAGGCGCCAGCAACCCACCTCTGGAAGGATTTCTACATTATGCAGGAGTTCAAGAGTTCTAATGCTTTCCGGTATGATCAAGGTTCTGGCGGCGGTTCAGGATCAGGGCCGGGTCACGGTGGAGGAAATTCCGGTTCAGGATTTAATGGTAATCCGGGCGGACATAACAATCAGAACAATCAGAATAACCAAGGTGGTTACAACCAGCAGCAACAACAGTCAGGTTATCAGAGCAACCCAAAGCAGTTGAATAGTGGGCAGTACCATGTCTTCACCACCAGCTTAGACAAGTGAGACTGGAAGCTTCAAAAGCGGGCAGTCAACGCTGTTGAACTGGCCGTGCCTCATTACCTGCGCTGGTCAGAGCAGCCCATTGTATGGAGTAGAGAGGATCATCCTCCCGGGGTTGACAATCCGGGTCAGCTAGCCCTTGTGGTGGCACCTCAGGTGGGAGGTTATAAGTTCACCAAGGTGCTCATGGATGGAGGGAGCAGCATTAACATCCTGTACTATGAGACCTTCCGTCGTATGGGGTTAACACATAAACATCTCAAACCGTCCAATACAAGTGTTCCATGGTGTGGTGCCCGGCAAGTCAGCATATCCGGTTGGTAAAATAGCTCTGAAGTGGCCTTTGGAGATGAATATGACTCGGATCGGAAACATTGACGTTTGAAGTGGTGAAAATCCAAAGTCCATATCACGCCTGTTTGGGCGGCCGGCTTATGCCAAGTTCATGGCACGACCTTGTTACATATATTTGCAGCTCAAGATGCCGGGTCACAAGGGGACAATAACGGTTCATGGGAGCCGCAAGATCGCTTTGGAATGTGAGGAAGGTGATGCGGCTTACGCAGAGTCGGTTTGTGCCACCGAGGAGCTGAAGTATTATAAGGACAATGTTGATCCGGCGGACATGACTCCATTGAAGAAGCCAACTACAGAGCATGGTCCGCCACGAAATTCAAATCGGCACCGAGACTAAGCTTGTTGACTTCGTGCCTGGCGATTCGTCCAAGCAGTTCAGCATCAGTGCCAACTTGGATCCGAAATAGGAAAGCGCGCACATCGAGTTCGTCCGTGAGAATCGGGACATTTTTGCATGGAAGCCTTCTGACATGCCAGGTGTACCGACGGAACTCGCTGAGCACACTCTTAATGTTGGTCCCAAGTACAAACCGGTGAAGCAGTTTCTCCGCCGGTTTAACGAGGAAAGGCGTAAAGCCATTGGAGAGGAGGTGGCCAGGCTCTTAGCGGATGGCTTTATCGTTGAAGTTTTCCATCCAGAGTGGCTTGCTAATCCGGTGCTGGTTCTTAAGAAAAATGACACTTGGCGCATGTGTGTGGATTATACAGATCTTAACAAGGCTTGTCCAGCAGATCCTTTTGCCCTCCCCCGCATTGACCAGATTATTGATGCCACTGCGGGTTGTGAGTGTTTGAGCTTTTTGGATGCGTATTCTGGGTATCATCAGATCAAGATGGCAGTTAAGGACCAGGAGAAGACGGCGTTTATCACTCCCTTTGGAGCCTTCTGCTATGTGTCTATGCCTTTTGGGCTCAAGAGCGCCCGAGCAACTTATCAACGATGTGTACAGAATTGCCTGCATAAACAGATCGGCCGTAATGTGCATGCCTATGTGGATGATATTGTGGTCAAGTCAAGGAAGAAGGAAACACTGATTGACGATTTGAAAGAAACCTTTGACAACCTGCGGGTTTACAAGATGATGCTCAACCCGGCCAAATGTGTTTTTCGTGTTCCGGCAGGCAAGTTATTGGGTTTTCTCGTGTCCAACAGGGGAATTGAAGCTAATCCGGAGAAGATTACGGCTATCACCTCCCTAGCTAAGCCGAAGTGTATTAATGATGTCCAGCGTTTGGCAGGCCGGATTGCCGCGCTGAGCCGGTTTATCAGCCGCCTCGGAGAGAAGGCCATCCCTTTGTACCAGATGCTGAAAAAGACAGATCAGTTTATTTGGAGTCCAGCCGCCGATGAAGCGTTGGAGGACTTAAAGCGGCAATTGGCCAACCCGCCTGTGCTCGCCGCTCCCATTGACAAGGAGCCGCTTCTGCTATATGTTGCTGCTAATGCCGTGATGGCGGCGTGGCCATTGTGGTGGAGCGGAAGGAGGCAGGAAGGAGCATCCGGTCAACGTCCGGTTTATTATATCAGCGAGGTGCTTATTGAATCTAAGCAAAGGTATCCGCATTGGCAGAAGCTGGTGTATGGAGTTTTTATGGCAAGCCGGAAGCTGAAGCAGTATTTCCAAGGGCACCTGTCGGTGTCAAAACCGGCGGATCTCGGGTAGGGGGTCCCGAACTGTGCGTCTAGGCGGATGGTAACAGGAGACAAGGGACATGATGTTTTACCCAGGTTAGGGCCCTCTTGATGGAGGTAAAACCCTACGGCCTGCTTGATTAATATTGATGATGTGTATTACAAGATTGGATCTACCACGAGATCAAAGAGGCTAAACCCTAGAAGCTAGCCTATGGTATGATTGTTCGTCCTATGGACTAAAGCCATCCGGTTTATATAGACACCGGAGAGGGCTAGGGTTACACAGAGTCGGTTACAATGGTAGGAGATCTACATATCCAGACGCCAAGCTTGCCTTCCACGCCAAGGAAAGTCCCATCCGGACACGGGACGAAGTCTTCAATCTTGTATCTTCATAGTCTTGGAGTCCGCCGATGATGATAGTTCGCTATCCGGACAACCCCTAGTCCGAACTCCCTCAAGAGTCTCGAACCAGGCTTCAATGACGACGAGTCCAAAGGCGTTGATTGACTTCAGCATTGCAAGGCGGGTTCCTCCTCCGAATACTTCATAGAAGGTTTTGAACACAAGGATAGTGTCCGGCTCTGCAAAACAAGTTCCACATAACACCGTAGAGAGAATAATTTTTGCACAGATCTGCTGACGTATTCCGTGGCGTGACATCACACCACGGCCAGGCCTTTATATGAATCGTTTTTTATTGTTCCACCTCAGTGTGTTTTAGCGAGGCGGTTTCCTTGGCACGTCTTATCAAAGCGTAGATCGTGCCCCCTTATACCGGGATTCTCATCAATACGGACGTGGGTAACCCAACCGTGCCCGTTGGCCTGCCTTCTCTATCAAAGGCGAGTCCTAATCGACCACGGGTGGTCTCTTGGTATTCAACCTCTTTATAATGAGACCAAGGCCCTCTTCTTTTTACACCCTCCATCAAGTTCGCCTCGCGCTTTGAGTTCCAACACCCAAAGCTTCAGATTTACGCGCTTCGGACTTTCGACGATGTCCGGCTCCGACCAGCACGGCCGATGGATGTCTTCCTCCGTCATAGAACAGGATGTGCTAAAGCTGCGAGACGCCAAGTATCTAACCGGCGAGATCTCGCATAGGCTGTCTGCTCCAGGGCAGGTCATTCCCACTCCTGAGCCCGGCGAGAACGTGGTCTTCGTGTCCCACTTCCTTCGGGGTTTAGGCTTCCCGATGGATCCCTTTGTGCGGGGGCTCATGTTTTATTATGGGCTGGAATTCCACGACTTGAATCCGGAGTCCATCCTCCATATCTCGTCATTCATTGACATATGTGAGGCCTTCCTCCACATTACCCCCCACATTGGATTGTGGCTCAAAACCTTCAAGGTGGAGCCAAAGACGATCAAGGGGCAGCTAGCAGAGTGCGGAGGGGCAGTCATAAGCAAATATGCTGATGCTCCGTGGCCCGAGGGCTCTTTTCAAGGGGAGCTTGGTTTGTGGCAACGGGAGTGGTTTTATATCACCGCTCCCAGGGGCACCAAATGGGCAGCGCTCCCTGCCTTCCGCTCAGGTCCACCACAGCGGCAGGCATCATGGGTCAACAAGGGGCTCGACTGGGGGCCATCCTAGTACGTTCCCCTGCTGCAGGGCCGTATTCGAGATCTCCAGGAAGAGGGATCAATCTGGTTGCAGTGGTGCAGGTTATGGTGATCCGGCGCCTTCAGCCCTGCAAACGTCGCCCCCTCCGCCTGTGGGAATTCAATCCGGAGGGACCACGAGCTCTCCAAAATTTCATGGGCACGAGGCCCGTGGAGATGTATAAACTGTTCTTCGGACCACAAGAGAAGTGTCCGGACTTGACCGAGGACACAGGACTAAGCTGTAATCACCCAGATACTCAAGTAAGTACTCCTGTAACCGGACAAGCTATTCATTCATTTATTTCATATATATGCCCTTTAAAGGAGCCGTTTCTTGAACAGGAGTGGATAGCCAAGGCAAAGTTAATAAGGTGTCCGGCTCCCCTCCCCGAGACCACGCCGGATCCCATGCTGTCCAAGATGTTGAAGGTCGCGCCTTTTGAAGAAGGCGAAGGGGGGCGGGAAGCAACTGCCTGTGAAGGAGGCTATCAAGGAAGGAGGGATTAAGAGTCCCGCCTTCCGAGGAGAGAAGAGGACCGCCGGAAGACCCGGAGGTAAAGGCCTCAAAGAGGGAAGGGAATCTTGGCAGAGAGTCCAGCTACTGGAAGTAATCCAGCCGCATTATTTCCCCGAGGGGATCAGCCCTCCAGCGAGCCGTAAGTAAAAAGAAGGGGTCTTGTAAATAAGGAACATCCCTGTGTTTATTCATGAGGATAACCGAAATTGTACCTTGTAGTTCGGACCTCAGCCCTTCTCAGCAGAGCTCGTCTTCGGGGGATCTTCTTCCGGAGATGATAGAGAGCGAAACGCCTCCACCTATCGCATCCTCATGTGAAGCGGACGACCTGGAGGTGTCTTCGCGGAGGGTTGCCCCAAGTCCGGCGGGGCCGGAAGGTCCGGCGCCAAGTGGCGTGCGGTCGGAGGAGTGAAGGATCTGCTCGGGCGGCGGTTATTTCGTAAGATCACCGTGCTCTAATGGGTATGGTGATTGAAAGAATTGCATCCGCGGAGAGCGGATTGCATGAAGCCGTCGAAGCTTATCGACGGGGTTTGAGGTACGCAAAATGATGTACCTTCCGGCGCTTAAGCATATAAAATGCGCCAGATAGATAGTAGCCCTCGAGACTTGGTATGTTGTCGAAAGCGACAGCGTGCCTAGGATCATAATCTCGCTTATTAATCGTCGCCTTTCCTATATGCGGTGGCGGAGCGTTCGGTGGCCAGCCGCACTGATGGATTCGCCGAGCTGAAGAAGCAACTCGATGCTGCAGATGCGGACATCTCGCTGGTCAATAAACGACTTGATGAGTCACAAGGTATGTGGTTGCTCCGCGGTCGCTTGGTAAGGGAGATGATGCCCATTCCTTACAAGTTGTATGCTTGATGCAGATGGTGCTACTGCTGTGAAAGACCTTCGAGCAGAACTTGCTCGGGCCAAGGAGCAAGCCAGAAAAAGCGAGGCGGCTGCCTTGAAGGCATCGAAAGAGCTAGAAGCCGAGAAGGCTGCTCACTGCCGAAGCAGGGAGGAGATGGCCGGAATGGCCATGAAATTAAAAGTTGCTACCGACCGCCTGGAGGTTCTTGAAGGAGAACGCTGAGCGGAGCAAGAGGACCTGAAGAAGGCCGATGCGAAGCCAAGGATGCCCGTAGTGCGATGCGGGCTATGAAGGAGGAACTGCGTCAGGTCGGAGACATTGTGGCTGGAAAGCCCTTTATGCTGCGTAGGAAGTTCACGGATCCGAAGTATGCTCAGCTGGGCCGATTGTACGATGCGGGGGATCCTTATTTGGACTTGGCGGCGAGTGCGGCGGACGCAGTCGTACACTTTCGAAGCCAGGAGGATCATGAAATGGAAGAGCTTTTCTGGTCTCAATTCCATAGTCCGGAGCGTCCACTTCCGTTGAGTGATCGGCTGGTTGAGTGGGCTGAGCTGAATAGATTGTCCGGACTAGCCATGACGGATGTGGTCGCTCATCTGTGGCCGAAAAGGCCCAAGCCGAAGAGTTATTTTGGCTTGTTGCAGCAATTCCTTGGGGCAGTGCCGCATATTAAGGCGATGAAGCGGTCGGCAAGCATAGAAGGTGCACGGATGGCTCTCGCCCATGGTAAAACACACTGGGCGGAGATGGATGCCACCGCTGTTGCATCCCGGGGTTCGGACAAAAGCCGATTCCCCACCGAGCATTACTTTGAGGAGGTCCTGTAGGGCGCTCGTATAATAGAGTCGCAGTGCTCGAAAGATGTTATGTTTGAATGACATGTATGATTTCTAGGATCATGTTTATAATGCAATGACGTTTTATACTTGTGTGTTCAAGTATTGAACTATCTCCGTATGTCAGTATATGTATGTATAATCCGAAAGATGGCAGTCTTTGGCTTCAGCCCCCACGCACATGGTGCGGGGGTGTTTGCAAAAAGAAAAACGCTTTTTCACACTTAATCCAACGTCTTGGTCCTTTTAAGGAGGTGATAGCATAGCAAACTAGGCAACAGGACTATAATGCTTTATCACTTTCACTTAGCCATAGGAGCTCGAATGTGGGGTTACTATATAGCCTCGATGGCACCGCGCTTCTCCGAACTCGAAGCCATGTGCCTGACCGGAAGCGGTCCTTCGTCAAAGCGGAGGAATTCTAAACATTCCAATGGTCGATCGAGTGGTTGACCAGTCTCTCGCTATATCATGACGGTCAGTTTTGGCTTTCTCTCGAGGTGCTCTCCCGGCCAAACCGGGGCACAATCGCAGTAGTTCTCCTGGTGTCGCGTTAGCCGATGATACGGAATGTAAGGCAGCAAAACACAGGAGCCGGGCAAACCCAACATTTGACCAAAGACATGATTCGGAGCTGATGCATATAAGGCCTAAGTCGAGACGCCGAACACTCCCTGAGGTGTTCGGTCTTTATGATATCGGGCAGAACAAAGCCCTAAGCCCCTAGTGTCCAGGTACAGGCGGGAACTTCTGACGCGGCCGATGCCAAAACGCCAGCCTCCTCCTCGGCTCTGGTAGGAAACCGGGGGATGTGTATCAACAAGAGACAGTAAGAAAGGTTTACGCAGGGTCTTAATCTATCCTTGCAACGGGTCCCTACTGCACGCCTCTACCGTGTCTCTGTTGTCTTTGTATCTTGGACGGGTGTAGCACGTGCTTCATCTGTAAAAGAGAAGGACTTAGTTTCTAAGAAATATCGTGCAAAAATTGTATTAAAATAAAGTATAATTTGGAAGATGAAGAAAGTTGAGCTTTATTGGCTTTCATCATTTATGTGCGCGGCCCCCAAAAAAAGGGGTATGCGGCTGGGAAGCCCCTTGTTAAGTTACGCCGGACTCGTCTAACCATGTCCGAGGTCTAAATGACCTGTTTTTAGGGGCTTTGACCTGCAAGGTCGGATTAATGTGGCTGTCGAGGCAGCCGCACATTCTCCGTGGTCGAGAGACACTGGAGTTTTGAGATTATGCCACGTGGACCGGCATTTTTAAGTGTAAGAGACGCGTAATGTGGTATTGCATTAAAGCGGCGAAAGCTGTATCGCCCAATGGTGCTTAAGGGCTACTGCTAAATGGGGTGATGGGGAGTGAGCTTTTCGCGACGGTGGTTGTCGGATGAACCGAACACAACCTCTAGTGGTACAGAGCCTGTATAATAAAGAGGGCCTCGCGTCATTCCTTTGAAGGAAGTGCTGCTATAGCGAATTTTGGTAGGTTCTATCCCCATTATGCGGACGGTGTCCTGGTATGGCAGGTGCCGCTACTGTGTGTTATCACATGAAGTGAGTTCACTGTTTTGACTTCTAGTGGGGAAGTCTTTTGTTTTCCGGAGTGCTGCTTTTGGGTTTCGTCACCTTCACTTGGTGTGTCGAGCCCCTTGTGTTCGGCGTTAAGTCGGCCGGACTGCTTGAAGACCCAACAATCTCTGTGGGTATGGTTTGTAGGCTTCCCGGAGGTACCATGTATTTGATACAATCTATCCAGAATCTTGTTTAGGTTGGATAGCTCGTCACTTTTATCCTTTAGGGGCAGTGTTTTGTTGTTCGGCCGAGAGCTTTTGAATCCGGCGTTGACCGCCGTACTATTTGGGCCATTTTCCTTATTCCGGCGTTGATCTTTTCTGCGTCGTGATTTCCCTTTTCCATCCCTGATTTCGGATGTACTCGGTCGCTGGTGTCGCATCTAGCCAGCCAAATTGTCTTCCCCACGCAAAGCGTGTCATGAGGCTTGTTAGTGCGGCCATTGTTCTTGGTTTTTCCTGGCCGAGGTGTCTGGCGAGCCATTCGTCTCGGACGTTGTGTTTAAAGGCCGCTAAGGCTTCAGCGTCCGGACAGTCGACTATTTGGTTCTTTTTAGTGAGGAACCTGTTCCAGAATTTGTGTGCTGACTCTCCGGGCTGTTGAGTTATGTGACTTAAATCGTCTGCATCCGGAGGCCGGACATAAGTCCCCTGAAAATTTGCTCGAAACGCATCCTCAAGCTCTTCCCATCTTCCAATCGTATTTTTTGGGAGGCTTTTAAGCCAATGCCGAGCCGGCCCTTTGAGCTTGAGGGGTAGGTATTTTATGGCATGGAGATCGTCTCCTGTTGCCATATGTGTGTGTAGGATATAATCCTCAATCCAGACTCCGGGGTCTGTTGTTCCGTTGTATGCCTCTATGTTTACGGGTTTGAATCCCGCTGGAAATCCATGATCCAGTACCTCGTCGGTAAAACATAGTGGGTGTGCGGCGCCCCTGTATTTGGGTGTGTCGTTGTCTTCAAATGCTCTGCTGGTTGTGTTACTTCCTGGAGTCTTCTTTTTTGGCCCATAGATAGACCTGGCCGGGTTATCCTTTTTCCGAGGATCTTTATGCTGATCGTGTGCCGGCTTGTGTGCGGCGCCCCTTGTTGCTCTTGGCCTGTCATCTAGTCGTCTATCCGGCCAGGCGGCTTCTTTGTTTTTTGACTGCGGGGGCTCTAAGGCCTCCTCGTCAAATTCGGGCAACAGCTTGCGCTTCGGGTAGCTCTTTGTCTGGTGACTAGTGCCATATTTATCTGCGTTGTTGAGTACTTTGCTCCATCTCATTCTCGAAAAGGCCCTCCGCTGTTTTGAGCTTCCGCTTTGCTTCTTCAAACTTCTTGCAGTGGCGGCGAGCCTTTTATGAAGATTCATATGCTCGTGATGTGAGATCATCTTCGCCGGGATGGGTTGCTTGTCCAGTTCATGTCCGGCTGGCTGCTTGTTGACATGTGCGTCGTCCATCGCCGCTTCGCTCTAGGGCCGGGTCCGTATGGGTGCCGTTTTTGTCGATGTCGGTCTTCGGGCGGCGCTTGCATCGCCGCTTTGTTTGTTTGTTGGGGGAGTTGTCCTTCGCCACGTCCCGTTTTTCCTCATTGTCGCTTCCTTTTGGTGTATCCACCATGTATACGTTGTGGGCTGGGGTGGCTTTCCAGTGCCCGTTAGGCGCTGGTTCTTGGTCGTCTCCGGCATCGTCGTCCATACCGTCGATGTCTTCGGAGTCGTCGTCTAGCATGTCGGTTAGATCGTCGACAGCGGCTACCAAGTGGGTGGTGGGTGGGCTTTGAATTTCTTCGTTGTCCGCATCCCAACCTTCCTGACCGCGGTCCGGCCAGGCTCTCCTGATAACGAGAGATACTTTAGCGAACTCAAGACGTCGCCGAAAGGTGAGTGTTGAAAGATGTCCGCTGCGGTGAATTCCATGACCGGCGCCCAACCGGATTCGATCGGAGGGGGCGGAGGTTCAAGTCCGGCAAGGAGTCCGGCAGCTCGAGTCGCGAGCTTTATGAGGGAGAAGATCAGTGTTCGCCTCTATCGCCAGAGAGGTTGCAGCCCCGAGGCGGTGTCTAGCCATCCGGCCCCAGATTTGCGCAGCCGGCTCGAATTGAAGATCGGAGCGGGTTCGAAATCTTGACCTCGTGGTACCGGGGCTGCAGAGCTAAATCATGCTCGCCGTGACAAGGCGGCACGCCGGCTATGGCTCGACTCCATCGAGGATCAAGTCCCACGGATGTCAGCCGTGAAGTTCAAACTTCCAAATCTGACCGACGCCGGGCGTAGCTTCGATCTGCTCCAGATGGCTGCGAATCGCCCGCAAGGCGAAGCCGCCGAATCTGAAGATCTGTCCGGGAGAAAAGTCTCACCACTGGACCGCGTCGTTGATGATGGTCGAAAAGCCATCGAGCCTATCGGTGACGCATACGGAGGAACTCTCAATGAAAGCACCAATGTCGATTGTCAAACCGGCGGATCTCGGGTAGGGGTCCCGAATCAGCGTCTAGGCGGATGGTAACAGGAGACAAGGGACACGATGTTTTACCCAGGTTCGGGCCCTCTTGATGGAGGTAAAACCCTACGTCCTGCTTGATTAATATTGATGATGTGTATTACAAGAGTGGATCTACCACGAGATTAAAGAGGCTAAACCCTAGAAGCTAGCCTATGGTATGATTGTTCGTCCTATGGACTAAAGCCATCCGGTTTATATAGACACCAGAGAGGGCTAGGGTCACACAGAGTCGGTTACAATGGTAGGAGATCTACATATCCGTATCGCCAAGCTTGCCTTCCACGCCAAGGAAAGTCCCATCCGGACACAGGACGAAGTCTTCAATCTTGTATCTTCATAGTCTTGGAGTCCGGCCGATGATGATAGTTCGGCTATCCGGACACCCCCTAGTCCGGAACTCCATCAGCACCCCATCACGGTGGTCAGTTCTTCTCCCTTAGGTGATATCATACAAGACCGGGAAGCGACTGGCCGGATTGCCAAGTGGGCTATAGAGCTTGGGCCGCACGGTCTGAAATACGTGCCTCGGACGGCAGTGAATTCTCAAGCACTTGTGGATTTCATTAATGATTGTACGGAGTTGCAAGCACCTGAAGAAAAGCCGGATCATACATATTGGACCATTCATTTTGACGGATCCAGGCAATTGGAGGGCTCGGGGGCTGGAGTCGTACTAACTTCCCCACGAGGTGACAAGTTTTGTTACGTTCTCCGCTTAATGTTCCCTTGTACTAACAATGCAGCTGAGTATGAAGCCTTGCTCCATGGTCTCCGGATGGCTAAGGAGATGAATCTAAGCTGGGTTAAGTGCTTCGGTGACTCGGACCTAGTGGCTCAACAGGTGTCTGGCACTTGGGATTCAAAGGACCCACTCATGGCTGCATATTGTCGTGAGGTGGATATTGTTGCAGGTCATTTCAAGGGCTATCAGGTGGACCACGTGGACCGTCGGAAGAATGAAGCGGCAGACGCTTTAAGCCGGTTGGGCTCTCAATGCAAACCGGTCCCGCCCAATGTTTTTCTGGACGTGCTGCACAACCCGTCGGTCAAGCTCCCTGGTGAAGCGGATTTGGCTATTCCTGATCCGGAGGCTCAATTGGTGGCAGCTCTTCACGTCGCTCCGGATTGGACGCTTCCTTATCTGGCATACATGAACCGGGGCGAGTTACCAGAAGATGAGACGTTGGCCCGGCAGATAGTTCGGCGATCTAAGTCTATGACCATTGTTAATGGCGAATTGCATCATTGCAGTGTGTCAGGGGCGTTTCAACGCTGTGTGTCCCCTGAGGAAGGCTGTGAAATATTACGTGAGATCCACGAAGGAGATTGTGGTCACCACGCCGGTTCAAAATCCTTGGTGGCTAAAGCGTTCCGCCACGGTTTCTATTGGTAGACTGCCCATGCTGATGCGGAAGATCTGGTCGACGATGTGATGGTTGCCAAAAGTTTTCCAGACGTGCTCATGTACCGCCCAAGAATTGAGGATGATTCCAATTACTTGGCCGCTTTGCGACTTGGGGATCGATATGGTTGGACCTTTCAAAAGGTCCAAGGACAAGAAGACCCACCTGCTGGTGGTGGTCGACAAGTTTACAAAGTGGGTAGAGGCAGAACCTGTTAGCAAGTGTGATGCGTCCACGGCGGTTCAGTTCATCAAAAAGGTGATTTTCCGGTTTGGTTTTCCACACAGTATCATCACAGATAATGGTACCAATTTGTCAAAGGTGCCATGAAGGAGTTCTGCGAACGTGAGCACGCCCAAATTTTGACGCTTCTTCAAAGAGCTCACCCACAGTCCAATGGTCAAGAGGAAAGAGCCAATCAAGAGATCTTGAGAGGCATCAAGCCCCGGCTTGTGGTCCCTTTGCAGAGGACACCGGGTTGTTGGGTAGAGGAGCTACCGTCTGTGTTATGGAGTATCAACACTACGCCTAACAGATCCACGGGATACACGCCGTTCTTTATGGTTTATGGAGCGGAGGCGGTTCTCCCCAAAGGACATCCGTCATGACTCGCCTCGTGTGGCAGCTTATGTTGAAGCGGACAACGAGACGACACGACAGACGCTTTGGATCGGTTGGATGAAGAGCGTGACATAGCAGCTGCCCGCCGGGCGATTTACCAACAGGATCTTCGTCGTTACCATAGTCGCCGGGTCAGAACCAGAACTTTTCAAGAAGGAGATTTGGTGCTTCGGCTCATCCAAGACCAGACTGATATGCACAAGTTATCCCCACCTTGGGAATGACCTTTCGTGGTCAGCAAGAATCTGCACAACGGGTCGTACTATCTGATCGATGTTCGAGAGCATAAAGACTCACGCACGTCAGAGGAGGAGACCAACAGGCCGTGGAACATAGCTCATCTTCGGCCTTATTATACCTGAGCCATCGGCTCTACTTATGTACATATTATGACAATGTATATATTATGAATAAAGTAATAAACCGGAGCCTCGGCTAAAGCGGGGTATCTGCTTACATTGCATCATGCGTGGTTACATGGAGTTGTTCTGTCTTAAGCGGCCTCCGGTTTACCCCCTGAGTTTGCTTTTCAAAAGCTTTGTGATATCACTTGGGGGCTTGGTCGTGTCCGAACCAATGCAACACCTTTTGATAGGCGAAGCCACCGGATCACTTGGGGACATGGTCAAGTCTGAACTACCACGCCTCTTGATCGGCCTAAGGCCATAGAGTCACTTGGGGCTTGGTCGAACCCGAACCATTGCCACGCCACTTGATCGGCATAATGCCACGGTTTCAGTTGGGGACCTGGCTGACTAGAACCATGGCTACACCTTATAGGGAGCTTGGTCGTGTCCGACCATGGTAACACCATCTGATCGGCTCAGTAAAGCCTTATTTTTTGCAAACGGTTTATCATTGCCTTTGCTTCCATGTTTTTTATAACTATTATTTGATTTTTGTTGCGTTTCTTAAACCGACGACATTTTTAAACCGGTTTCAAAACTGTCAGTTGACGGAATTCGGTCAATTTTTTTTCATCCGGAGATAATTTCACCGGTTTGATGTTTTTTCTGTTAACATCCTATTATGGAGTAACAGGGGGCTTATCATGACCCGGCACGGTTTACGTGGTAAACCGGCATTATAAATAACAGGAGTTGTTTTCTCCTTTGACGGTAAGGGTTTATACGACCTCCGCTTCAAGATTGGCTAAGCCAACTTTATGCCCAGCGATGGCAGGTATTTGGTATCATAAATTTTGATTATATACCTTAATATTTCATCTCATATATATATATATATATGAACGTCACAAGACGGCTGGCGGCACAAACCGCCGTGGCGGTTTTAAGATTTTGTGACTGCAGGAAATATAAGATTGAAAGTTTTGATCATTCAAGCAAGAGTATCAGCACCTATGCACGAAGGCATATTCGAAGCAAGAGTGTTGGCTATCCTATTACAAGGCAACATGGTGCCCAAATAAGATCATTGTTTCTTGGCGGAATGTAATGAAGCAACTCTTCAAACCGACTTCAGGTTCATGCTTGCTCGCCGCCGATGCGATGGTTGTGGGTCGTCTGCGCTACCGCTTGACTTCTTCATCTCTACCCAGCTGCTGGAAGTCAACAGTGGTCCAGTCGATTCCCATTAAAGCTTGAAAGACAGCCTCCTCATGGATTAGGGAAGTTGGGTCAATATCAGGAGCATAAGTATGCTTACGGATCGGAGGGATCAGGTTCTCCGCTTCAGGAATAGGTGCAGCTACTCGCTTGTTACGATCGTCATCGAGCTTGATAATGCGACAAGTTTGCCTCTTCACTAATTGGCAAGCCGGAGGGCGACCGCCCGGTTTATCGCTCTCAAGTCATCTTCGTTGAACTCGCACCGCCTTCCTTCGCATCGATAGCCTCGAGCTGCTTCAACGGGATCAAATCGCACCCATGATTTGGCCCGGATTAAAGCGTTGATGGCGCCGGTTCGAGCAGCAGATTTCTTCAGCTCTTCAATTCAAAGGGAAGCATGGACAACCTCCTAAGAGTATCTTGAATTAAGGAAGGTGCCGGATTGTTATGTGATGCGTTGAGATGATCCGCTGCGCTCCAGTGTACAACTGCTCTATTAAGGTATAGGCAGCCTTCAATTTTTTCCGAACATCTGACCCCAAGTGACCAATGCGTGTGCCTACATCATTGCAAGAGAAATCACAAACCGGACTTATCATAAGAAGGTCAAGATTATCATAGAAGCCAAAGGAAACTTACCGAAGATGGCAGCAGTCATGGAATGCACTTGCCGCTTCACCCTGGTCAGCTCATCTACCACCGGTTTAAGGGCATCTTCAGCATTTTCAACCTTTTTTGTTAAAGCGGCCTTTTCAGTATCCCAGCCGGCCCGCTCAGAATTGAACCACTCCTTGAGTTGCTCATAGTAGTCAAGGCGGTTTTCAGCTCATCCTTGGCCTTGGAGGTTTCTGCTTGTTGAGACTTCAGATCTTCTTGAAGATCATTGATTTGGGCGGCTTGTTGGCGTATCTCATGCTGCAACAAAAAGGGAGCATGTTAATATCTTCATTGCTAGTTCCAAATGCATAACCAGTCATACACATGGCACTTGGGGGCTAATGCATATTTGATCTTTGTCTATCAATAAAATCACAAAGTCCCAAGCTCAATACAGGTATTCAACTTGGCACTTGGGGGCTAATGGCTATTTGCTCGAACATGTTACGAGGTGGCGATATGAATTACAAAGTCCGGTTTAACTATGCTAAGTTGAACCGGCCCTTGGGGGCTACATCAGTGGATTCTGAAGCATTGAGTTTATACTAAGTCCCGGTTTAACTATGCTAAGTTGAACCGACCCTTGGGGGCTAGGAGAGTTAACAAAATTTGAAATATTCAGGCGAGAAAAGAACATGGAGGTTACCTCGAATTTCTCTTTCATCATCTTCACCAGGCCAGCTTCATAGTCACGGCTGGTATACAGCCGGTTCAAGTAGCCAGAATGAAGGTCTTGGGGGTTCAGAGCGGCATAAGTTGCCAGATCAACATCCCACTTGCCCTTGCTCATAGTGGCAAACTCTTCTTTGGCAGAATGTTTGGATAAAGCGACTGGATTACCCGGTTCGCTGTGGCCAAAGCCAGTAATCACGATGTCATCGTCCTTGGTATCACCGGTTTGACCAGGCGATCGGTTTGTCGCCAGTCGGATTGGACTGGTGGATTTTTCAATCTGTGTCGGGCTTCAGGCTGGTCAGCAGGAAGGGCGGTGTCAACAGGCCTTTCTTCAGCAAAAAAATCGTCATCTTGCTGTGGCGGATCATTGGGCGTGTCTTCACAGATGACCGCTTCAAGATTTGGGGCGCTGCCCGGTTCAGGGGCAGTCTCTTCCTCGGCCGCTTTATCCAGACGAGCTTTTTTGCTCGGCCTAGGCTTGGCCCTGAAAAGGCACAACAACAGTTAAATACGGCATATACTACACAATGATAAAGTAGAAACAATATGAAAGGTATAACTTACCCAATCACCATTTTTAGCGGTGGCAGCTGAGTGGCTGATGACTCGCCGGATGAGGAGTGGGAAGTGACCTGATAATCGGAATCAGACGGATTAAGGGGTTGACGAAACCAGCCTGCTTTAGGATAAGCACCGACAAGCAAATTAGAGACCTGAACGACGCTTCCGAACCGGACTGTTCGGTAAACCGGTGGAGGTAACTACCTGGCATTGCGTGCCGAGTTGTGCGGCGAGCTTCATGTTGTTGAGTCTTCATAAGAAATTTGGGATCCAAGTAAGCAAGGGGATGAGAAAATTTAATTTCCGGTTTGCCCAACGGATTTTTAGTGAAGGCAAAGGATTTGAATCAGAGGAGAGAATAGTTACCTCTACAACATCAGCATTACTGGTTTCAAAGATCATCATCGACAAATATCATCATTAATTAGGCATGTGAAAAGTAAGCCGCGAATCAAGTTCTACCTCAAGGTCCGGATTACCCACATCATCATCCACAGCCGGATCAAGATGCGTTGGTTTTCCTCTTATGAGCAGTCTTCTTGACAGCTTTGGTATTTTGCCGGATTAGTTTTTCCGGTTTATCTGGCTTCTCTGGTTTCTCTTGTGGACGTTTCTTGCTCCAGAATGGATCATCACCCTGATTAAGCAGCAGTTGATGTTAAAAGTGATACCGGAGATGGCAGTAATATATTTAGTAAAAAATAGTCAGAAGTCTTACAGATGGCGGTTTGTTGGTATACGAAGGGAGCAGACCGGTCCGCACGTAGGTTTTCCGGTTCGTTCAACATCTTTTTCACCGCCTCGATGACCTCATCATCGGTAAGCTGGATATTAATATGTCGGAGGGGGTCGTCGACACTACCAGTATACTCGCACATTAAACCGGAGCGCTGGGAGAGGGGCAGTATGCTCCATGATATCCAACAAATGAGACCAATTCCGGTTAAACCATTAGCCATGAAGGCTCTGAGCTTGGAGAGTTGAGGAGCATATTTACTTCTCTCACTGGCAGTTAATCTTTGCGGAAAGGGATGTGTGTTGCTGAGTCGCTCCGGACGAAAATCGGGCAAGGGATTCTCGTTGGCAGGTGAAGTGTCTCTGCAATAAAACCATGTTTGATTCCATTCCTTGGGGTGGGTGTGTAGTTTGACATGAGGATAAGTGACCTCCTTTCTTTTTTGAATCGCCACACCACCCAATTCTGTGTTGGGCCCGTAAGTGAATTCTGTGCGGCGGTTTAGATGGAAGCAGTCTCTAAATAGTTCAACTGTAGGTTCTTCTTGAAAGTATGCCTCATAGAGCACTTGGAAGTGACAGATATTGGTAACAGAATTGGGTCCTGTATCTTGTGGACGGAGTTGAAAATTGGCTAGCACATCTCGATAAAATTTTGAACCGGGCGGATTGAAACCCCGGGCTAGGTGATCTGCGAAAACTACAACCTCTCCTTCTTGAGGTGTGGGTGGACATTCTTTGCCAGGAACCCTCCAATGGATACTATTTTCTTGGCTAAAAGCGCCTACCAGACCAGATTGTTTAATTGAGTTTCGGTGACACGGAAGGAGCCCAGTTGCACTCATATACTTGTTTGGCCATCTACAAAAAATATATAAATCCGTTCAAGAAATGTGTTGGGACAAAGAGAGAACCGGTGTACAATGCTAAATCGGAGACAAATACATCTAAACCGGAGTTCTATGAAGCGACAGTATCTGGTTAAGGAGTTCTGGCGGTTCAACAAAGGGACTAATGGTGTATACCGGTTTACCTAATTTTTCTATGGTAAGTTAAACCGCCTGGTCTAAGGTCTAAATATTGAAAACAATGGAGGTTGCGAACAGCTAAGTGTGCAGAAACAGGTTTCGCAAGATTTCTCTACAACGAAGGATCCAAGCCGGATCGTAAAAGAAGAAAAATACCCAAAAGGAATACAGCAGCAGTATTGATGCAATGAGCAGAGATGATGTGCGAGATCTATGGACGTGAGCACGAGACTACAGGCGGATGCTAAAGGCTACCGCTAATCAGAGCAAGGTGTCACAGATCCATCCAGGAGTCTGGTATGAGCATGAGCAGTTCATGGAGCACGACAAGAACAAGAAACCCTAGAACGGATCTAGGTCGAGGGAACCGAGGACCTACGACTTGAGGAGATGCAGTAAGAGTCTGCGTCTTCTCCGAATGCGTTCGAGTTGATGCGGCGTGCCCAAGATTTGCAGTGAGGTCGACAGCGGCGGCGGAGCTCCGAGGCTGGCGACACGAGGAAGACGAAGAGAAAGGACAGAGGGGAGAAAAGGAATGACCCTTCGATCCTATTTATAAGGCAAGATACCTGTGTCAGGCGCGGGAATCAAGGAACCACAAACCTAGGAAGAGGAGCTGTCGCCTCGATTATTGCGGATCTATTAAACAAAGAAGATATCGTGAATGCTATCTTTATGGGGACGTCATGCGGTTTACAGCAACCAGAGAAGGTGACATCATGGCGGTTCAACGATTTCAAGAAGGTATTGAAGATGAAGGTTTTTATCAAGGATTGACACGAACCTGTTCAAATCAATCTGGGGCCTAATGTTGGGGATGTTACTACTGGGCGTAAACCGGCCTATCTGGGCCGGGTTAACTTCATCAGTAGTCCAACGGTGTAAAAGCCCAAGGGGCATAAAGGGCCCAAGGCACGTAGTCGATTTAGAACCTCAGCTGTAAACCGCCTGGTATGTAAACTTGTATTGTAAGTTAGGAATAGAGAGACCAACCCGGATACGAATATGAACCGGAGATTGGGACTCTCTGAACCGACGGGCGTCACCCGTGTATATAAGGGGACGACCCGGGGCGGTTCAAGGGGAGAAGAACAACTCGAGGCCTAGGCGAAGCTTATTTGCTCCCTAGTCATCGAGACCACATCAATTCCATCACAATTAGACGTAGGCTTTTACCTTCACCGAAGGGGCCGAACTAGTATAACTCTTGTGTCTTTGCGTCCGCTTTAACCCCTTCAAGTTAACCCGTAGCGATGGCTCCACGACTAAGTCCTTTCATGAGGACATCTGTCGTGACAAAACCACGACACTAGCGGTAGATCTTCACGAAGTAGGCGATCTCCTTGCCCTTACAAACTCCTTGGTTCAACTCCACAATCTTGTCGGAGGCTCCCAAGTGACACCTAGCCAATATAGGAGACACCACTCTCCAAGAAGTAACAAATGGTGTGTTGGTGATGAACTCCTTGCTCTTGTGCTTCAAATGATAGTATCCCCAGCACTCAACTCTCTCTCATAGTATTTGGATCTGGTGGAAAGAAGATTTGAGTGGAAAGCAACTTGGAGAACGCTAGAGATCAAGATTCATATGGTTGGAATGGAATATCTTGGCCTCAACACATGAGTAGGTGGTTCTCTCTCAGAACTGGTAAGTTGGAAGTGTTGGTTTGTTCTGATGGCTCTCTCCACGTATGAAGAGGAGGTTGAGGGGTATATATAGCCTCCACACAAAATCTAACCGTTACACACAATTTAGCAAACTCGGTGGGACCGAATCATCAAACTCGGTCGGACCGATTTAGTAAACCTAGTGACCGTTAGGGTTTTCGGTGGGACTGACATGCAACTCGGTAAGACCGATATGGTTAGGGTTAGGGCATAACGTAATCTTGGTGAGACCGATTACACAAACTCGGTGAGACCGAATTTGGTAATTAGCTAACCAGAGAGTTGGTCAGGTAAACTCGGTGGGGCCGATTCGCTCTTTTGGTGAGACCGAAAAGTTACGAAAGGGAAACAGAGAGTTTACATTGCAATCTCGGTGGGACCGATCGCTCACTTCGGTTAGACCGAAATGTTACGAAGGGAAACGGAGAGATTACAATCCCATCTCGGTGAGACCGAGATCCCTATCGGTAAGACCCATTTGCCTAGGGTTTGTGGCAGTGACTATGACAATTGAACTCAGTGGCGCCGGATAGAAAAATCGGTAGGGCCGAGTTTGACTTTAGGTTTAGGTCATATGTGGATGTGAGAAAGTAGTGGAGGGTTTTGGAGCATATCACTAAGCACATGAAGCAAGAGGCTCATTAAGCAACACCTCATCCCTCCTTGATAGTTTTGGCTTTTCCTATAGACTCAATGTGATCTTGGATCACGAAAATGTAAAATGTAGAGTCTTGAGCTTTTGAGCTTGAGCCAATCCTTTGTCCTTGATATTTTGAGGAATCCGCTTTCATCATCCATGCCATGCCATTCATTGAGCTTTCCTGAAATATTTGTCTTGGAATAGCATTAGCTCAATGAGCTATATGTTGTTATGAATTACCAAAACCACCTAGGGATAGTTGCACTTTCAAGAAGCCTCCCCCAAGCTTGTGGGAAACTCTCTTCTTCAATTTGCACAAAATTATATATTTCCCTTAAAGCACTGTTTCTTATGAGGAGGGAAATATTTAGCAGAGAAGTAATAAATCATATCCTGGGGACTACGCACACAACCAGGATCAAGAGAATTAAACCATATATTAGCATCACCCTGTAATGAGAACGGAAATATTTTAAGGATATAGTAGTAGCGAGTTTTCTCATCATTAGTGAACAGGGTGGCTATATCATTTAATTTAGTAAGATGTGCCACAACAATTTCAGATTCATAGACATAGAAAGGATTAGATTCAACCAAAGTAATTATATAAGGATCAACAGAGAATTCATAATCCTTATCAGTAACAAAGATAGGTGAAGTAGCATAACCAGGATCATATTTCATTCTAGCATTTAGAGATTTTTGTTTCAGCTTAGCCAATAATTTCTTAAGATCACTTATATCATTGCAAGCAAGAAAGTCTCTAGTAGTTTCTTCATCCATAACATAGCCCTCAGGCACAACAGGCAATTCATATTTAGGGGGAGAATCTTCATCATCACTTTCATCAATATTATCAGTTTCAGTAATTTCATTCTCTCTAGCCCTAGCAAGTTGTTCATCAAGAAATTCACCAAGTGGCACAGTAGTATCAAGAATAGAAGTAGTTTCATCATAACTATCATGCATAGTAGAAGTGGCATCTTCAATAACATGCGACATATCAGAATTAATAACAGAAGCAGGTTTAGGTGTCGCAAGCTTACTCAAAACAGAAGGTGAATCAAGTGCAGAGCTAGATGGCAGTTCCTTACCTCCCCTCGTAGTTGAGGGATAAATTTTTGTTTTCTCGTCTTTCAAGTTCTTCATAGTGACCAGCAGATATAAATCCCAAGTGACTCAAAGAATAGAGCTATGCTCCCAAGACATGGCGCTTTAAAATAGTCTTGATAACCCACACGTATAGGAGATCGCAACAGTTTTCGAGGGTAGAGTATTCAACCCAAATTTATTGATTCGACACAAGGGGAGCCAAAGCATATTCTCAAGTATTAGCAGTTGAGTTGTCAATTCAACCACACCTAGATAACTTAATATCTCCAGCAAAGTATTTAGTAGCAAAGTAGTATGATAGTAATGGTAACGGTAACAAAAGTAATATTTTTGGGTTTTGTAGTGATTGTAAGAGTACCAACGGTAAAGTAAATAAGCAAAGAGCAATACGTGAAAAGCTCGTAGGCATTGGATTGGTGATGGAGAATTACGCAGGATGCGGTTCATCATGTAACAATCATAACATAGGGTGACACAGAACTAGCTCCAATTCATCAATGTAATGTAGGCATGTATTCTGAATATAGTCATACGTGCTTATGGAAAAGAACTTGCATGACATCTTTTGTCCTACCCTCCCGTGGCAGCGGGGTCCTAGCGGAAACTAAGGGATATTAAGGCCTCCTTTTAATAGAGTATCGGACCAAAGCATTAACACATAGTGAATACATGAACTCCTCAAACTACGGTCATCACCGGGAGTGGTCCCGATTATTGTCACTTTGGGGTTGCCGGATCATAACACATAGTAGGTGACTATAGACTTGCAAGATAGGATCAAGAACTCACATATATTCATGAAAACATAAATAGGTCCAGATCTGAAATCATGGCACTCGGGCCCTAGTGACAAGTTCTACGTCATGAGCTTGCGTTGGTTTTCCTTGAAGAGAAAAGGGTGATGCAGCAGAGTAGCGTAAGTATTTCCCTCAGTTTTTGAGAACCAAGGTATCAATCCAGTAGGAGGGTCCTCAAAAGTCCCACGCACCTACAAAAACAAACAAAGAACTTGCAACCAACGCAATAAAGGGGTTGTCAATCCCTTCACGACCACTTGCGAAAGTGAGATCTAATAGAGATAGTATGAAAAGAGAAATATATTTTTGGTATTTTATAATATAGATGCAAAAAGTAAAGATGCATAAAAGTATATTGAAAGCAAATATGATAAGAGATAAACCCGGGGGCCATAGGATTCACTAGAGGCTTCTCTCAAGATAGCATAAGTATTACGGTGGGTGAACAAATTACTGTCGAGCAATTGATAGAAAAGTGAATAATATGAGATTATCTAGGCATGATTGAGGGAGTCCTGGACTAGGGGGTGTCCGGATAGCCGAACTATCATCTTTGGCCGGACTCCTGGACTATGAAGATACAAGATTGAAGACTTCGTCCCGTGTCCGGATAGGACTTTCCTTGGCGTGGAAGGCAAGCTTGGCGATACGGATATGTAGATTTCCTACCATTGTAACCGACTGTGTGTAACCCTAACCCTATTCGGTGTCTATATAAACCGAAGGGTTTTAGTCCGTAGGACGAACAACAATCATACCATAGGCTAGCTTCTAGGGTTTAGCCTCTCTGATCTCGTGGTAGATCTACTCTTGTACTACCCATATCATCAATATTAATCAAGCGGAGTAGGGTATTACCTCCATCGAGAGGGCCCGAACACAGGTAAAAACATCGTGTCCCTTGCCTCCTGTTACCATCCGCCTAGGCCTTGCAGTTCGGGACCCCCTACCCGAGATCCGCCGGTTTTGACACCGACATTGGTGCTTTCAGTGAGAGTTCATCTGTGTCGTCACCTATAGGCCCGATGGCTCCTTCAATCATCAGCAACGACGCAGTCTAGGGTGAGACATTTGTCCCCGGACAGATCTTCGTATTCGGCGGCTTTGCGCTGCCGGCCAATTCGCTAGGCCATCTGGAGCAGATTGAAAGCTACGCCCCTGGCCATCAGGTCAGATTTGGAAGCCTGAACTATACGGTCGATGTCCGCGGAGATTTGATCTTCGACGGATTCGAACCACAACAGCCGCCTTCAGATCGATGGGTGCGATCTAGCTCTGCCGCCGAACAGCGTCCTGGAGGCCGCACCAGTATCCGCTCCGACCCTTAATCCGGAGCCGGTTTCGCCGATCGAGGACGGTTGGTTGGACACCGCCTCGGGGGCTGAAATCTCCACGGCGATTGAGCCGAACACCATCCCTATCCTTTGTGAAGCTCGTGACTCCTGTGTGCGGACTCCTTCTGGACTCTGAACCTCCGGCGCCTCTACCCGGTCGAATCCGGTAGGCGCCCGATTATGGAGTTCACCGCCACGAACATCTTTCAGCACTCTCCCTTTGGCGATATTTTGAACTCATTAAAGTCTCTCTCCTTGTCAGGGGAGCCCTGGCCGAACTATGGTCAGGAAGGTTGGGATTCGGACGACGAAGAAATTCAACGCCCACCGACCACCCACTTTGTAGCCACTGTCGATGATTTAACCGACATGCTCGACTTCGACTCTGAACACATCAACGGTATGGACGACGGTGCCGGAGACGATCAAGAGCACGGGGCACTGGAAGGCCACCTCGTCATATGACATATACATGGTGGACATCCCAAAAGATGGGAATGGCGATGGAACGGCGGAGGATGACCCCTCCAAGAAACAACCCAAGCGCTGACGTCAGCGGCGCCGCTCTAAATCCCGCCACAGTAAAAACGGCGATTACGGCACGGGAGACAATAAAACCCCGGACAGTGCCGAAGACGACCTCCTCCAGCAGGACTCAGCGCAGGAGGAGGGACAAGCAAGTCTGCACGACAGTGCGGCAGAAAGAGAGGTAGAGGATGATAATTATGCGCCCCCCTCCGAAGACGAGGCAAGCCTCGACGACGGCAGTCGTCGTGCCGGAGGACCCGTCGAACAAGAGCGTTTTAAACGCAGGCTCATAGCCACGGCAAGCAGCCTCAAGAAAAAGCGACAACGACTTAGAGCTGACCAAGACCTGCTAGCTGACGGATGGACTGAAGTCCTTGCAGCGAAGAGTATGAACTCGGACGCCCCTCCAAAAGCTACCCCAAATGCAGGCCGTTGCCTCGATCGGAAGGAGGAAGCACCCCGTCACCGGCGCCGCGACATGGCAGACCGGCCACCCCGTGGCCGCGACAAAGAAGCCTCTTGGCCCTCCGCTCAAGCCATGCCCCAACGCCGCTCAAAAAGTACCAAGGCACGGGAAAACGCGCCGGACTTGCGAGATATATTGGAGGATAAGGCAAAGCATACAAGATCGATCTACAGATCGCGTGGGCGTAACGACTCGGGATGATTACCGTCACGCCGGATACAAAGAAACCCGGCGGGCGAACACGATGAGACAAAGCTCATATGAGCTACGTCGTGATATATTATACTGAGGCGCTGCACACCCACTATGCTTCACAGATGAAGTAATGGATCATCAAATCCACGAGGGCTTCAAACCCGTAAACATCGAATCATACTATGGTACCACAGATCCTGCGGTGCGGATCGAGGACTATCTCCTCCATATCCACATGGCCCTTGGTGATGATCTACATGCCATCAAATACCTCCCACTCAAGCTTAAAGGACCAGCTCGACATTGGCTCAATAGCTTGCCAGCAGAGTCAATCGGTTGTTGGGAGGACACAGAAGCTGCATTCCTTGATAACTTCCGGGCACATATGTGCAACCACCGGAACGCCGATGACCTTAGCCATATAATTCAGCAGCGGAAGAATCGGCCGGATAATTACGGACCACGGTTCTAACAAAGAAAAATCAGATCGTCGACCGTCCGGATGCGAGGCGCTAGCAGCCTTCAAACACAACATCCATGACGAGTGGCTAGCCCGGCACCTAGGGCAGGAAAAGCCGAAATCCATGGCAGCCCTCACCACACTCATGACCCGCTTTTTGCGGCGGAGAGGACAGCTGGCTAGCTCGAAGCAACAACTTGGCCAAACACCACGGTAGTTCGGATACCAAGGACAGCAATGGCAGGTCGGCGTCGCAACAAGCATAAACGCCGCGTTAACGGTGATAATGCTGAAGATACAACGATAAATGCCAGATTCAGAGGCTCCAAACCCGGTCGATGGAAGAAGCCATTCAAAAAGAAATACCCGGGGCCCGTCCAACTTGGACCGAATACTCGATCGCTTGTGCGGATACATGGCACCCTCGAAAACCAGCCAACCACACCAACAGGGATTGTTGGGTGTTCAAGCAAGCGAGCAAGCTAAGCGCTGAAAACAACGACAAGGGGCTGCATAGCGATGACGAGGAAGAGCCCGACCGTGAACAATAGAGGATGAAGGATTTCCCACACCAGTGCGGACGGTGAACATGATATACGCAACCCACATACCCAAAAGGGAGCGGAAGCGCGCACTAAGGGACGTATACACGATGGAGCCAGTCGCCCCGAAGTTCAACCCATGGTCTTCCTGCCCGATCACCTTCGATCGAAGGGACCACCCCACTAGCATCCGTCACGGCGGTTTCGCCGCATTGGTTCTTGACCCAATTATTGACGGATTTCACCTCACGAGTCCCGATGGATCGGCAGCAGCCTGAACCTGATTTATCAAGATACAGTGCGCAAAATGGGCATAGACCCGTCAAGGATCAAACCCACAAAGACGACCTTTAAAGGCGTTATTCCAGGTGTAGAGGCAAACTGCACAGGCTCCGTTACACTTGAAGTGGTCTTCAGATCCCCGTATAACTTCCGGAGTGAGGAGTTAATCTTCGACATAGCCCGTTCATGGCGGCTATCACGCCTTTGCTTTCGGACGAACCGCATTTGCAAAATTCAATGAGGTGCCGCACTACACGTACCTCAAACTCAAGATGCCAGGCCCTCGAGGCGTAATCACGGTCAATGGAAACACGAACGCTCCCTCCGAGCGGAGAGGAGCATACGGCCGCCCTTGTGGCGAAGTGCGAAACAGCCTCTTAAGGCAATTCTCCTGTCCGCCAATAAACAATCGGACATCGCTGTCGCCGCCCGAGTAACCTACAGCAAGACCTCCCGCACGTTCCGAACAAGCGTAGTAATGCAGCCCCAACCCCAGCCCTCGCGAACTCGCTGAAGCCAGATTACTGCGCCGCGTAATTGCGCTCAAGCACCATGGGCATAGGGGCGGGCCACGACCACGGCATGCCCGAATGCGGCTAGACCGCACTAGGGGCTCCGTTTGTGTCATTCCTTTTTTCTTTTTCTTCCTTTTACTTTCGGGACTCCGTTCTCGAAGCCTGTCCGCATTCGCTACGAATACACGATGCAACAGCCGGGGAAGCGAAAACTGCGTCGAGTGTCCGTGTGGTCTCTTTTACGAGCGGTATACCTGTTTTACATACCACACATAAAGTTACCCTGGAAGGGGACATGTCAAAAGTCTCGTACCTTGCTTATCGCACAATTTGTATCGTTACGCTTTTATTTGCAGTTTCTTTTGAATAACCAATATATAGCTCTTGCCTATTATTGCATTCTTTCCCCATATATATGTTCAATTATGACATTGCGCAACCGTACAATTTGGTACGGCCACTACACCACGGGCTTATGTACCCCAAAAACATGGTGTGACAAGTCCGAACACTTACACAAGTGCGGCACCCCGAACTTATAGCATTATATGCATTGGCTCCGAATCATGTCTTGGGTCAATAGTAGGGTTTGCCCGGCTCCCATGTTTTGGTACCTTACGTTCCGTTATATCGGCTAAGGAAGCGCTGGAAGAACCACTGCGATTGTGCCCCGGTTGAGCTGGGTTGAGCACCTCAGTGGAGAAAGCTAAAACTGACCGTCATGATAAGGAGAGAGCCGGTCGCTGTTCGAGAGGTTTCTTCGAGTCCCTAAAGACTTATGCCGCTTAGAGCAAGGAACCGGCATTGTCCGGCCAAGGCGTGGATAGCGCCCCGAACTCGGTCTTCCGAATACTAGGGGCTTCCCTGAAATTTAAAATTATAGAATTCTATGTCTAAGTGAGAGTGTTCAAGCATTATAGTCCGGTTGCCTGGTTCGTTGCGTTGAGCGCCTCCCTCGAAGGACCCAAGTATGGGAACAAGAGCGCTCAAGTTTATCCCGAACACCCGGCACTTCGTGGCATGGGGGCTGAAGCCAACGACTTCGCCATCTCTCAAATTTGATAAGCGGCCGCCTGAAGGTAATATTTTAAATTCAAAAGCGTTGCTTAGCGCATATGAAAAAGTTTTCAGCGTCTGAGGATAACAAATGCGAGTCTACTCAAATATTACATCTTTGGAGCATTCACCCGCTATAAAGGCGGGCACCCTTCAGGACGCCCTCATAATACTTCTCGGGCTTGTGATGTTCTTTGCCCGGCGGCGGCCTGTCCGTCACCAGCTTCTCCGCGTCCAGCTTGCCCCAGTGCACCTTGGCACGGGCAAGGGCCCTACGAGCACCCTCAATACAGACGGAGCGCTCGATGACTTCAATCCATGGACACACATCCACCAGCCGCCGCACTAGCCCGAAGTAGCTCCCAGGCATGGCCTATTTTTGCCACAGCCGAGCTATAAGGCCCTTCATGGCCTGTTCGGCGACCTTGTGGAGCTCGACCAATTGCTTCAGTTGGTTGCTAAAGGGCACCGGGTGTTCGGCCTCAGCATACTGAGACCAAAACACCTTTTCCGTCGAGCTCCCTTCTTCGGCTCGGTAGAAAGCGGCGGCATCGGAGACACTCCGCGGCAGATCTCTGAACGCCTCTGGAGAGCTCCGGATTCGGGTAAGTACTAGATAATTGACTTTAACATTCTTGCTCTGCATAAAGAATGCCTTACCCGCCCTTGATCTTCTTTATTGCCTCAATCTCCTGGAGGGCTTTTTGGGCCTCGGCCTTAGCAGCTTTGGCACTCTCAAGAGCCGGGCAAGCTCGGACTCTCGGGCCTTGAGTCACGCTCCAAACCCTCGTGTTTTTCCACGAGAGCACAGAGCCTGTCGTGCCTCCGCCCAGTGCGCCTCCCCTTCTCTCGCTTGAGTGCGCTCATGGCCGCTTTGTTTTCGGCCGCGGACACCGCCTCCTTCTGAGTCGCCACCTCGCCAGGCCCCTGTAGTACCCATGTTATTCCTGTTATCTTTTGCAACCACATATTTTAAATTCCATAAGGTATTACTTACCTTCCTTGTCCTCGAGCTGCTTCTTGGCTTCGCCGAGCTCGTTCTCGGACCGCCGAGGCTCTCCTTCAATGCATTGACCTCCATGATCCCGGTCTTGGCGGAGGTCAGAGGGCAGCCTTTGCATTCCCATATTGACATAATTATGTTAGACTCCTGCGTATATCTTTTAGATCCTCAGTCCGGCTTTTCTTTCCGAACACCGAACTAAGCATCGTGGGCTCTTGTCTGTCACGGTAATCTTCTTACATATATTGAAAACTTACCTCAAAGCCTGTTAGAAGGCCGTTGCGAGCTTGATCGGCCCGCTCTTGGCGGATCGAACTTCTCGGATCACCACACTCATAACAGTGTGGTGCTCCTCCTCGATGGAGGCGCTGTTAAGCGCCTCGATGCTATCCGGTGCCTCCGGTTGGGACGGAGGACACCGTCTTACCCTACCTGAAGGGCCGCTTGCGGACTTCGAACGGCTGAAGGTTCCGGTATGGAGTCCGGATAAGGGTCGGGCTTAGAGCCCACTGGGGTCTCGCTCCCTCGCGCTGAGTCCGGGAGGCTGCCTTGCGGCGCCTCCTGCGCCACCTCCTCTTGACCAGGCCCCCTTGGGGCCCCACCTCGGCGTCGTCGTCGGCGTGAGGTGAGGAGGCGGCGAAGTGAAGTACTCTCCACTTCCGGCAGATTCGAGACCCGCTCGGCACGGCGGGCTCGTCCTTAGGCGGGCTGCATGATTGTTCGGCATTAGAGAACACTATGCAATGAAAAAAAGCCATGGGTATCCGGACACTTACGATCTCGCTAGGGGCTTGGCCTCGAGGGCCACTCCTCCGCCCGTCGTTGGCGTTGGTGGAGACGTCCGGAGGAAGGGTTCTTCCTTCTTGAACCCTCCGGCCTCCCACTGGGCGGCCTTTCTTTTCTTCTCTCCCCGGGGGAGAGGCTTGCTTCCTCCTCCTCGTTTTCACGGGAGGAGTCCGCCTCTGAGTCATCGGACGATGAGTCCGACAACACCTGGCGCTGGGCACTCCTTCGAGTCCCCGTGGCCTTCTTCTTGGCCTTCTTCTCCGACACCACGTAAGGCGCCGGAGCCAGCAGCCCCACCAAGCAGGCGTCTACTGGGTCTTCTGGCAAAGGAACCGGACAGTTAACCTGCCCGGATGTGCTCCGCCAGTCCTGTCAAAGGCAAGGGAGTTTAGATCCCGCATAGAGTCAAACTATGAAAAGCAAGATTCCCGTGAAGGGCAAAATAGCTTACCTCGGTAGCTTGACGCTGCGAGCTGAATCCGCGATCTTACAGAGCGGATGAGGGAGCCTCGGCGCCCTTGAACAGCACCTTCCAGGCATCTTCGTACATAGTGCGAAGAGCCTCTTCAGGGTTGGATGCTGTGCCGGATCGAACTCCCACAATTTGAAGGCCCGTTGTTGGCATGGGAGGATCCGGCGGATGAGCATAACCTAGACCACAATGACGAGCCTGAGATTCTTGTTCACCAAGGTCCACATGCAGGTTTGGAGTCCGGTCAGCTCTTCCGAATTACCCCACGCCGGGCCGTCTCCTTCCAAGAAGTGAGCAGCGTGGGAATACTGCATCGAAATTCAGGGGCGCCCGCCCATTTAGGGTCGCGTGGCTCGGTGATGTAGAACCACCCAGATTGCCACCCCTTCACGGTCTCCACAAAGGAGCCATCGAGCCATAAGGCGTTGGCGATCCTGCCGACCATGGCGCCTCAAGACTCCGCTGGCGGCCGCCCACAACCTTCGGCTTGACATTGAAGGTCTTCAACCATAAGCCAGTGGGGCTGGATGCAGAGGAAAGCCTCGCACCACGATGATGAACGCCGAGATGTTGAGGATGAAATTGGGGCGGATCATGGAAGTCTAGGCCGTAGTAGAACATGAGCCCCGGACGAATGGGTGAAGTGGAAAACCCAGTCCGCGGAGGAAGTGGGCAAGAAATACGACCCGCTCATGGGGCTCAGGGGTGGGGATGAGCTGCCCTTCGTCGGGCAGCCGATGTGCGACATCGCCAGACAAGTATCCGGCCTTCCGCAGTCTTTTTACTTGGCCCTCCGTGATGGAGGAGACCATCCACCTGCCTCCCGCTCCGGACATGGCTGGAGATGGTTGAGGAAGGATGTGCGGACTTGGGCGCTGGAGCTCAGAGTGCGCGGAAATGGATGAGCAAGGGAGGAGGAAGGCGTAGGTGAAAAGGGTGGATCCTTATCCCCTTATATGGACGGGACGAGGCTATGGGTCCCCACCGGCTGATAAAACTCGCTTATCTCCCAAGCGCCGCAATCAATGGCGCGGTTGGGTTACCCACGTCCGTATTGATGAGAATCCCGGAATAAGGGGGCACGATCTACGCTTTGACAAGACGTGCCAAGGACACCGCCTCGCTAAACGCGCTGAGGTGGGACAGTAAAAAACGATTCGAATAAAGGCCTGGCCGTGGTGTGATGTCACGCCCTTGAATCACGTCGGCAGATCTGTGCAAAAATTATTCTCTCTACGGTGGTATGTGGAACTTGTTTTGCGAGCGGACACTATCCTTGTGTTCAAAACCTTCTATGAAGTATTCGAGGAGGAACCCGCCTTGCAATGCTGAAGACAATATGCGCGCCCGGACTCGTCGTCATTGAAGCCTGGTTCAGGGGCTACTAAGGAGTCCTGGACTAGGGGTGTCCGGATAGCGAACTATCATCTTTGGCGGACTCCTGGACTATGAAGATACAAGATCAAGACTTCGCCCCGTGGCGAATAGGACTTTCCTTGGCGTGGGAGGCAAGCTTGGCGTCACGGATATGTAGATTTCCTACCATTGTAACCGACTACGTGTAACCCTAACCCTATTCGTGTCTATATAAACCGAAGGGTTTTAGTCCATAGGACGAACAACAATCATACCATAGGCTAGCTTCTAGGGTTTAGCCTCTCGATCTCGTGGTAGATCTACTCTTGTACTACCCATATCATCAATATTAATCAAGCAGGAGTAGGGTATTACCTCCATCGAGAGGGCCCGAACCTGGGTAAAAACATCGTGTCCCTTGTCTCCTGTTACCATCCGCCTAGACGCACAGTTCGGGACCCCCTACCCGAGATCCGCCGGTTTTGACACCGACAATGATCATGTATATAGGCATCACGTCCGCAACAAGTAGACCGAATCCTGCCTGCATCTACTACTATTACTCCACACATCGACCGATTCCTGCCTGCATCTAGAGTATTAAGTTCATAAGAACATAGTAACGCCTTAAGCAAGATGACATGATGTAGAGGGATAAACTCATGCAATATGATATAAACCCCATCTTTTTATCCTCGATGGCAAAATTACAATACGTGCCTTGCAACCTTTTCTGGCACTAGGTAAGGACACCGCAAGATTGAACCCAAAGCTAAGCACTTCTCCCATGGCAAGAAAGATCAATCTAGTAGGCCAAACCAGACTGATAATTCGAAGAGACTTGCGAAGATAACTCAATCATACATAAAAGAATTCAGAGAAGATTCAAATATTATTCATAGATAAACTTGATCATAAACCCACAATTCATCGGATCTCGACAAACACACCGCAAAAGAGTTTACATCGAATAGATCTCCACAAGAGAGGGGGAGAACATTGTATTGAGATCCAAAAGAGAAGAAGCCATCTAGCTAATAACTATGGACCCGAAGGTCTGTGGTAAACTACTCACAACTCATCGGAGGGGCTATGGTGTTGATGTAGAAGCCCTCCGTGGTTTATTCCCCCTCCAGCGGAGCACCGACGAGGGCTCCAAGATGGGATCTCGCGGATACAGAAGGTTACGGCGGTGGAAATTGTGTTTCGTTGGCTCCCTGGATGTTTTCGGGGTATGTAGGCTTATATAGGAGGAAGAAGTACGTCGGTGGCTGATACGTCTCCAACGTATCTATAATTTTTGATTGCTCCATGCTACTTTATCTATTGTTTTGAACTATAATGGGCTTTATTTTCCACTTTTATATTATTTTTGGGACTAACCTATTAACCAAGGCCCAGCCGTAATTGCTGTTTTTGCCTTTTTCAGTGTTTCGAAGAAACAGAATATCAAACGGAGTCCAAACGGAATGAATCCTTTGGAAACGTGATTTTCTCACCGAACGTGATCCAGGAGACTTGGACCCTACGCCAAGGAACCAGAGATGCGGTCACGAGGGTAGGGGCGCCCCCCCTAGGGCGCGCCCCCTGCCTTGTGGGCCCCCTGTTGCTCCACCGACGTACTCCTTCCTCCTATATATACCTCATTGCCCCCAAACGATCGAGCAGGAGACAAAAACCTAATTCCTCCACCGCAACTTCCTGTATCCACGAGATCCCATCTTGGGGCCTATTAGGAGCTCCACGGGAAGGGCATCCACCATGGAGGGCTTCTACATCAACACCATAGCCTCTCCGATGAAGTGTGAGTAGTTTACTTCAGACCTTCGGGTCCATAGCTAGTAGCTAGATGGCTTCTTCTCTCTTTTTGGATCTCAATACAATGTTCTCCCCCTCTCTCGTGGAAATCCATTCGATGTAATCTTCTTTTTGCGGTGTGTTTGTTGAGACCGATGAATCGTGGGTTTATGATCCAGCTTATCTATGAATAATATTTGAATCCTCTCTGAATTCTTTTATGTATGATTGAGTTATCTTTGCAAGTCTCTTCGAATTATCCGTTTGGTTTGGCCAACTAGATTGGTAGTTCTTGCAATGGGAGAAGTGCTTGGTTTGGGTTAAATCTGGCGGTGTCCTTACCCAGTGACAGAAAGGGTTGCAAGGAACATATCGTATTGTTGCCATCGAGGATAACGAGATGGGGTATTTATCATATTGCATGAATTTATTCCTCTACATCATGTCATCTTGCCTAAGGCATTACTCTGTTTTTAACTTAATACATTAGATGCATGCTGGATAGCGGTCGATGAATGGAGTAATAGTAGTAGATGCAGAATCGTTTCGGTCTACTTGTCTCGGACGTGATGCCTATATACATGATCATACCTAGATATACTCATAACTAAGCTAAATTCTGTCAATTGCTCAACATTAATTTGTTCACCCACCATAGAATACTCTTGCTCTTGAGAGAAGCCACTAGTGAAACCTATGGCCCCCGGGTCTATTCTCATCATATCAATCTCCATCACTTTTATACTTGCTTTGTTTTACTTTGCCTTTTACTTTTCACTTTGCATCTTTATACCAAAAATACCAAAAATATTATCTCTATCAGATCTCACTCTAAGTAAGTGACTGTGAAGGGATTGACAACCCCTAATCGCGTTGGTTGCGAGTAGCTATCGTTTTGTGCAGGTACGAGGGACTTGTGCGTGGCCTCCTACTGGATTGATACCTTGGTTCTCAAAAACTGAGGGAAATACTTACGCTACTGTGCTGCATCATCCTCTCTTCTTAGGGGAAAACCAACACAAGCTCAAGACGTAGCAAGAAGGATTTCTGGCGCCGTTGCCGGGGAGTCTACGCAAAAGTCAACATACCAAGTACCCATCACAATCCCTATCTCGCGCATTACATTATTTGCCATTTGCCTCTCGTTTTCCTCTCCCCCACTTCACCCTTGCCGTTTTATTCGCCCTTCCTCCGTTCAATCTTGTGTTACCATGTGTCTTCTTTTTGCTTGCATCTTCGCTTGCTAAAAGTCTATGGATCCTCATCCACTTGCTAATCTCTTTAAGAGATCCAATTATGATGAACCTATTGCTAGTGAATTGAGTGCACTAGATTATCTTTATGAGGTTTTGCCTGAAATTCATGAATCTAAAAATTGTGATGAAGTACTTTACGAAGCGATTCACGATAGATATTTGAATAAAAAGCATGATTGCAATGGTTTTGCTATAAATTCTCTTGATGTCAATTGTGCTAGTAATATGCAAAACCCTAAGCTTGGGAATGCTATTTTTGCTATGTCTACTACTTGTTGCAATGATCATGATTGGGGTAATTCTTTTTATGATCTTGAAAATTTATTTAATCCCCATGATGAATATGAGATTGATAATATTGTTTGCAATAATATTGAAAGTGGGTTTGGAAGAGTGTCAACTTTAGATCCCACATATTTGGAGAATATTCAACCTTATGAAATTTTTGATAAAAGTGGGCTTGGAGAAATCATGACTTTAGTTAATGATAACCCCACTATTTTGGAAGAGTGTCAACTTCGCATGCATGTGGATCGTGTTGAGAATATGTTATGTGATAGCTATATTGTTGAATTTTCTTATGATCCTACATGTAATTATTATTAGAGAGGAAAATATGGTTATAGAAATTTTCATGTTACTAAATTACCTCTCTTCATGTTGAAATTGCTATCGTCACTTTCTTCTTCCTTACGTATGCTAGTTTTTGCTTGCCTTGCAAATTTTTTTGCCTATAAGATGCCTATGCATAGGAAGTATGTTAGACTTAGATGTGTTTGTCACATGCTATATGATGCTCTATTTGTGCTTCAATTCTTGTCTTTCATGTGAGTATCATTGAAATCTCAATGCCTAGCTAGGGGCGTTAAACCATAGCGCTTGTTGGGAGGCAACCCAATTTTATTTTTAGTTTTTTGTTTTTGCTTCTGTTTAGGAATAAATAATCCATCTAGCCTCTGTTTATATGTGGTTTTATCTTTTAATTAGTGTTTGTGCCAAGTTAAACCTATTGGATCTTCTTGGATGATAGTTATTTGATCTTGCTGTAATTTCCAGAAACTTTGAGCTCAGTGCCCGAATTGTTAAAAATCACCAGAACGTGATAAAATACTTATTCTAATTGCTGCTGATCAATAAACAAATTTTCCAGGTCGTCTAATTTTGGTAGAATTTTTTGAGTTCCAGAAGTTTGCGTTAGTTACAGATTACTACAGACTATTCTGTTTTTGACAGATTCTGTTTTGCGTGTGTTGTTAGCTTATTTTGATGAATCTATGGCTAGTAAAATAGTTTATGATCCATATAGAAGTTGGAATACAGTAGGTTTAACACCAATATAAATAAATAATGAGTTCATTACAGTATCTTAAAGTAGTCTTTTGTTTTCTTTCTCTAACGGAGCTCACGAGATTTCTATTGAGTTTTGTGTTGTGAAGTTTTCAAGTTTTGGGTGAATTCTTTTGATGGATTATGGAACAAGGAGTGGCAAGAGCCTAAGCTTGGGGATGCCCATGGAACCCCCAAGATAATCCAAGTACACCAAAAATTCAAAGCTTTGGGATGCCCCGGAAGGCATCCTCTCTTTCGTCCACTTCCATCGGTAATTTACTTGGAGCTATATTTTTATTCACCACATGATAAGTGTTTTGCTTGGAGCGTCTTGTATTATTTTATGCGTCTTTAGCTTGTTAGTTTACCACAATCATCCTTGCTGTACACACCTTTTGAGAGAGCCATACATGAATTTGAATTTGATAGAATACTCTATGTGATTCACTTATATCTTTTGAGCTTGATAGTTTTGCTCATAGTGCTTCACTTATATCTTTTGAGCGTGATAATTTTTGCTCTAGTACTTCACTTAGATCTTTTAGATCACGGTGGTGGATTTGTTTTAAAGAAACTATTGATCTCACATGCTTCACTTAGATTATTTTGGGAGTCGTTAATAGCATGGTAATTTGCTTAATATTAATATACTTGGTATTCAAGATATGTGAAAATTTCTTTTGAGTGCGTTGAATACTAAGATAAGTTTGATGCTTGATAATTATTTTGAGATATGGAGGTGATAATATTAAAGTCGTGCTAGTTGAGTAGTTGTGAATTTGAGAAATGCTTGTGTTGAAGTTTGCAAATCCGTAGCATGCACGTATGGTTAAAGTTGTGTAACAAATTTGAAACATGAAGTGTACCGGCTTGTGCATCCTTATGAGTGGCGGTCGGGGACGAGCGATGGTCTTTTCCTACCAATCTATCCCCTAGGAGCATGCTTGGCGTAGTACTTGATTTTGACGACTTCTAAATTTTTGCAATAAGTATATGAGTTCTTTTGACTATGTTGAGTCCATGGATTATACGCACTTTTACCTTTCCGCCTTTGCTAGCCTCTTTCGTACCGTGCATTGCCCTTTCTCACCTTGAGAGTTGGTACAAACTTCGCCGGTGCATCCAAACCCCGTGATATGATACGCTCTATCACACATAAACCTCCTTATATCTTCCTCAAAACAGCCACCATACCTACCTATTATGGCATTTCCATAGCCATTCCGAGATATATTGCCATGCAACTTTCCACCGTTTCGTTCATCATCATCATGACATACTTTACTTTTGTCATATTGCCATTGTATGATCATGTAGTTGACATCGTATTTGTGGCAAAGCCACCATGCATTATTTTTCATACATGTCACTCTTGATTCATTGCACCATCCCGGTACACCGTCGGAGGCATTCATATAGAGTCATACCTTGTTGTAGTTTCGAGTTGTAATCCTTATGTTGTAATCAATAGAAGTGTGATGATCATCATTATTAGAGCATTGCCCAAAAAAAGAGAAAGGCCTAAGAGAAAAAAAAGGCCCAAAAAAAAGAAAATAAATAAAAAGGGCAATGCTACTATCTCTTTTTCCACACTTGTGCTTCAAAGTAGCACCTTGTTCTTCATGTAGTGAGTCTCATATATTGTGCTCCAAAGTAGCACCATGTTTTTCATATAGTGAGTCTCATAAGTTGTCTTTTTATACTAGTGGGAATTTTTCATTATAGAACTTGGCTTGTATATTCCTACGATGGGCTTCCTCAACATGCCCTAGGTCTTCATGAGCAAGAAAGTTGGATGCACGCCCACTAGTTTTCTTTTGTTGAACATTCATAGCTCTAGTGCATCCGTTGCATGGCAATCCCTACTCCTCATGTTGACATCAATTGATGGGCATCTCCATAGCCCGTTGATTATCCTCGTCAATGTGAGACTTTCTCCTTTTTTGTCTTCTCCACACAATCCCCATCATCATACTCTATTCCACCCCTAGTGCTATATCCATGGCTCACGCTCATGTATTGCGTGAAGGCTGAAAAAGTTTGAGATTATTTAAGTATGAAACAATTGCTTGTCTTGTCATCGGGGGTATAGAAGTTGGGAACATCTTTGCATGACGAAAATGAAGAATAGCTTAACTATATGATTTTGTAGGGATGAACTTTCTTTTGCCATGCTATTTAGAGAAGACATGATTACTTTGATTAGTATGCTTGAAGTATTATTTTTTTATGTCAATATGAACTTTTGTCTTGAATCTTTCGGATCTGAATATTCATACCACAATTAAGAAGATTTACATTGAAATTATACCAAAGTATCACTCCGCATCAAAAATTCTTTTTTATCATTTACCTACTCGAGGACGAGCGGGAATTAAGCTTAGGATGCCTCGATACGTCTCCAACGTATCTACAATTTTTGATTGCTCCATGCTACTTTATCTATTGTTTTGGACTATAATGGGCTTTATTTTCCACTTTTATATTATTTTTGGGACTAACCTATTAACCGGAGGCCCAGCCTGTAATTGTTGTTTTTGCCTTTTTCGGTGTTCAAGAAATGTAATATCAAACGGAGTCCAAACGGAATGAAACCTTCGGAAACGTGATTTTCTCACCGAACGTGATCCAGGAGACTTGGACCCTACGCCAAGGAACCAGAGAGGCGGTCACGAGGGTGGGGGGGCGCCCCCCCTAGGGCGCGCCCCCTGCCTCGTGGGCCCCCTGTTGCTCCACCGACGTACTCCTTCCTCCTATATATACCTACGTACCCCCAAATGATCAGAACAGGAGCCAAAAACCTAATTCCACCGCCGCAACTTCCTGTATCCACGAGATCCCATCTTGGGGCCTGTTCGAGTTCACGGAGGGGGCATCCACCACGGAGGGCTTCTACATCAACACCATAGCCTCCGATGAAGTGTGAGTAGTTTACTTCAGACCTTCGGGTCCATAGCTAGTAGCTAGATGTCTTCTTCTCTCTTTTTGGATCTCAATACAATGTTCTCCCCCTCTCTCGTGGAGATCTATTCGATGTAATCTTCTTTTTTGCGGTGTGTTTGTTGAGACCGATGAATTATGGGTTTATGTTCCAGCTTATCTATGAATAATATTTGAATCCTCTCTGAATTCTTTTATGTATGATTGAGTTATATTTGCAAGTCTCTTAGAATTATCCATTTGGTTTGGCCAACTAGATTGGTAGTTCTTGCAATGGGAGAAGTGCATGGCTTTGGGTTCAATCTTGCGGTGTCCTTACCCAAAGGATGTAAACGGTTGCAAGGCACGTATTGTATTGTTGCCATCGAGGATAACAAGATGGGGTATTTATCATATTGCATGAATTTATTCCTCTACATCATGTCATCTTGCTTAAGGCGTTACTGCTTTTTAACTTAATACTCTAGATGCATGTTGGATAGCGGTCGATGAGTGGAGTAATAGTAGTAGATGCGTAATCGTTTGGTCTACTTGTCTCGAACGTGATGCCTATATACATGATCATACCTAGATATACTCATAACTATGCTCAATTCTGTCAATTGCTCAACAGTAATTTGTTCACCCAATCGTAGAATACTCTTGCTCTTGAGAGAAGCCACTAGTGAAACCTATGGCCCCCGTGTCTATTCTCATCATATCAATCTCCATCACTTTTATACTTGCTTTGTTTTACTTTGCCTTTTACTTTTCACTTTGCATCTTTATACCAAAAATACCAAAAATATTATCTCTATCAGATCTCACTCGAAGTGACCGTGAAGGGATTGACAACCCCTAATCGCGTTGGTTGAGAGTAGCTATCGCTTTGTGCAGTACGAGGGACTTGTGCGTGGCCTCCTACGGATTGATACCTTGGTTCTCAAAAACTGAGGGAAATACTTATGCTACTGTGCTGCATCATCCTCTCCTCTTCGGGAAAACCAACACAAGCTCAAGACGTGGCAAGGTCACCGAGGGGCCCACGAGACAGTGGCGCGCCTGAGGGGCGCCCTACCCTCTCGTGGCCGCCTCGGCTTCTTCTTGACTTGCACTCCAAGTCCTCTGGATCACGTTCGTTCCAAAAGTCACACCCCCGAAGGTTTCATTCCGTTTGGACTCCGTTTGATATTCCTTTTCTTCGAAATACTGAAATAGGCAAAAAAACAGCAATACGGGCTGGGCCTCCGGTTAGTAGGTTAGTCCCAAAAATGTTATAAATGTGTAAATTAAAGCCTATAAACATCCAAAAGGGGTAATATAATAGCATGGGACAATCAAAAATTATAGATACCTTGGAGACATATCAAGCATCCCCAAGCTTAATTCCTGCTTGTCCTCGAGTAGGTAAATGATAAAAGAAAAGAATTTTTGATGTGGAATGCTACCTAGCATAATTCTCAATGTAATTTTCTTTATTGTGGCATGAATGTTCAGATCCAAATGATTCAAAATAAAAGTTCATATTCATAAAATAAATAGTAACACTTCAAGCATACTAATCAAAGTAATCATGTCTTCTCAAAATAACATGGCAAAAGAAAGTTCATCCCTACAAAATCATATAGTTAGGCTATGTTTCATTTTCGTCACACAAAGATGTTCCCAACTTCTATACCCCGATGACAAGCCAAGCAATTGTTTCATACTTAAATAATCTCAAAAATTCAACCTTCACGCAATACATGAGCGTGAGCCATGGATATAGCACTATGGGTGGAATAGAATATGATGATGGGGATTGTGTGGAGAAGACAAAAAAGGACAAAGTCTCACATTGACGAGGATAATAAACGGGCTATGGATATGCCCATCAATTGATGTCAACATGAGGAGTAGGGATTGCCATGCAACGGATGCACTAGAGCTATAAATGAATGCTCAACAAAAGAAAACTAGTGGGTGTGCATCCAACTTGCTTGCTCACGAAGACTTAGGGCATTTGAGGAAGCCCATCGTAGGAATATACAAGCCAAGTTCTATAATGAAAAATTCCCACTAGTATAAAAAACACAACTTAAGAGACTCACTATATGAAAAACATGGTGCTACTTTGAAGCACAATATATGAGACTCACTACATGAAGAACAAGGTGCTACTTTGAAGCACAAGTATGAAAAAAGAGATAGTAACATTGCCCCTTTTATTTATTTTCTTTATTTTCTTTTTTCTTTTTTGGGCCTTTTTTTGGCCTTTCTTCTTTTTTTCTTTTTCTTTGGGGAATGCTCTAATAATGATGATCACCACACTTCTATTGATTACAACATATGAATTACAACTCGAAACTAGAACAAGATATGACTCTATATGAATGCCTCCGGTGGTGTACCGGGATGGTGAAATGAATCAAGAGTGACATGTATGAAAATAATGCATGGTGGCTTTGCCACAAATACGATGTCAACTACATGATCATGCAATGGCAATATGACAAAAGTAAAGTATGTCATGATGATGATGAACGAAACGGTGGAAAGTTGCATGGCAATATATCTCGGAATGGCTATGGAAATTCCATAATAGGTAGGTATGGTGGCTGTTTTGAGGAAGATATAAGGTGGTTATGTGTGATAGAGCGTATCGTATCACGGGGTTTGGATGCACCGGCGGAGTTTGCACCAACTCTCAAGGTGAGAAAGGGCAATGCACTGCATCAAGAGGCTAGCAATGGCGGAAAGGTAAAAGTGCGTATAATCCAATGACTCAACATTAGTCAAAAGAACTCATATACTTATTGCAATAATTTAGAAGTCATCAAAATGAAGCACCACGCCAAGCATGCTCCTAGGGGATAGATTGGTAGGAAAAGACCATCGTCGTCCCCGACCGCCACTCATAAGGATGCACAAGCCGTGCACACTTCATGTTTCAAATTTGTTACACAACTTTAACCATACGTGCATGCTACGGACTTGCTAACTTCAACACAAGCATTCTTTAAATTCATAATCACCCAACTAGCATGACTTTAATATCACTACCTCCATATCTCAAAACAATTATCAAGTATCAAATTGATCATAGCATCCAATTCACTCTCTATGATAGTTTTTATTATACCCAATTTGTATGCCTACTATTCTAGGACCAATTTTATAACCATAGCAAATACCATGCTGTTCTAAAAGACTCTCAAAATAATATAAGTGAAGCATGAGAGACTAGCAATTTCTACAAAAATAAGCCACCGCCGTGCTCTAAAAGATATAAGTGAAGCACTAGAGCAAAAACTATCAAGCTCAAGAGATATAAGTGAAGCACACAGAGTATTCTAGCAAATTCAATTCAAGTGGGCTTCACCCAAAAGGTGTGTACAGCAAGGATGATTGTGGTAAACTAAAAAGCAAAGACTAAAATAATACACGACGCTCCAAGCAAAACACATATCGTGTGGCGAATAAAAATATAGCTCCAAGTAAAGTTACCAATGAACGAAGACGAAAAAGGGAATGCCTTCCCGGGGCATCCCCAAGCTTAGGCTTTTGGCTATTCTTGAATATCTTGGGGTGCCATGGGCATCCCCAAGCGTAGGCTCTTGCCACTCCTTATTCCATAGTCCATAAAAGCTTTACCCAAAACTTGAAAACTTCACAACACAAAACTCAACAGGAAATCTTATAAGCTCCATTAGTGAAAAAAAACCACCACATAAGGTACTGTAATGAACTCATTCTTTATTTATTTTGGTGTTAAACCTACTGTATTCCAACTTCTCTATGATTTATAAAATATTTTACTAGCCATAGATGCATCGAAATAAGCAGACAACACACGAAAAACACAATCTGTCAAAAACAGAACAGTCTGTAGCAATCTGTAGCTAACACAAACTTCTGAACTCCAAAAATCCTACTAAAATAGGAAGTCCTAGAAAATTTGTTTATTGATCTGCTGAAATTGGAATCAGTAATTTATCACGTTCTTGTGAATTTAAACAATTGTTTTCGTGAACAGAAAGTTTCTAGAATTTTCAGCAAGATCAAATCAACTATCATCATAGGTTATCCTATAGGTTCTACTTGGCACAAACACTAATTAAAAGATAAAAATACATATAAACAGAAGGTAGATGCAAGATTTATTACTAAACAGGAACAAAAACAAAAAAATACAAATAAAATTGGGTTGCCTCCCAACTAGCGCTATCGTTTAACGCCCCTAGCTAGGCATAAAAGCGAAGATAGATCTAAGTAGTGCTATCTTTGGCACTAAATTCATAAGTAGCTCACATGATAGATTCGTAAGGTAATTTGACTTTCTTTCTTGGAAAGTGCTCCATGCCTTTCTTTAATGGAAATTGGAATTTAATATACCCTTCCTTCATATCAATAATCGCGCCAATCGTTCTAAGGAAAGGTCTACCAAGAATAATAGGGCAAGAAAGATTGCAATCTATATCAAGAACGATAAAATCTACGGGCACCAAATTTCTATTTGCAACAATGAGAACATCATTGATCCTTCCCATTGGCTTTTTAGTGGTGGAATCCGCAAGGTGCAAATTTAAAGAGCAATCATCAAGATCATGGAAACCTAAAATATCACACAAAGTTTTCGGAATCGTGGAAACACTAGCACCCAAATCACACAAAGCAAAACACTCATGATCTTTAATTCTAATATTTATAGTAGGTTCCCACTCATCATTAAGTTTTCTAGGTATAGACACTTCCAAATTAATTTCTTCATCATAAGATTGCATCAAGGCATCAACAATATGTTTGGTAAAAGCTTTATTTTGACTATAAGCATGAGGAGAATTAACAACGGATTGCAACAAAGAAATACAACCTTCTAAAGAACAATTATCATAATCAAATTCCTTGAAATCCGAGATAGTGGGTTCAATACTATTTAAAGTCGTGACCTCTCCAATCCCACTTTTACCAAATTTAGCATCAAGATCTAAAAACTCCGAATTCTTGGGACGCCTTCTAGATAAAGTTGACTCATCATCAGTACCATAATTATCAAGATTCATATTGCAAACCATAGATCTAATAGGAGACACATCAATAACTTTAAGATCTTCATCATTATTTTCATGGAAACTAGAAGAACACGCCTTTACAAAGCAATCTTTCTTAGCACGCAATCTAGCGGTTCTTTCCTTGCACTCATCAATGGAAATTCTCATTGCCTTGAGAGACTCATTGATATCATGCTTAGGAGGAGAAGATCTAAGTTTAAGAGAATCAACATCAAGCGAAAGTCTATCAACATTCCTAGCCAAATCATCAACTTTGAGCAATTTTTCTTCAAGCAAAGCATTAAAATTCTTTTGAGAGATCATAAATTCTTTCACACTATTTTCAAAATCAGAGGGCATTTTATTAAAATTACCATAAGAATTATTGTAGGAATTTCCATAATTATTAGAGGATTTACTAGGGAACGGTCTAGCATTAAAGTTTCCTCTATAAGAATTGTTTCCAAAACTATTCCTACCAACAAAATTTACATCCATAGATTCATTATTATTATCAATCAAAGTAGACAAAGGCATATCATTGGGATCAAGAGGAGTATTTTTAGTAGCAAATAATTTCATAAGTTCATCCATCTTTCCATGCAAAACATTGATTTCTTCTATAGCATGCACTTTTTTACTAGAAGATCTTTCGGTGTGCCATTGAGTATAATTAGCCATAATATTATCAAGAAGTTTTGTAGCATCTCCTAAAGTGATTTCCATAAATGTGCCTCCCGTGGCCGAATCTAAAAGATTTCTAGAAGCAAAGTTCAAACCGGCATAAAATTTTTGTATGATCATCCATAAATTCAAACCATGAGTAGGACAATTGCGAATCATCAATTTCATTCTTTCCCAAGATTGGGCAACATGCTCATGACCAAGTTGTTTAAAATTCATAATATTGTTCCCAAGAGTGATAATCTTAGCGGGATGAAAATACTTAGAGATAAAAGCATCTTTGCACTTATTCCAAGAATCAATACTATTTTTAGGCAAATACGAAAACCAAACTTTAGCACGATCTCTAAGTGAAAACGGAAATAACTTCAATTTAACAATATTGTTATCCGTATATTTCTTCTTTTGCATATCACGCAAATCAACAAAGTTGTTTAGATGAGTAGCGGCATCTTCACTAGGAAGGCCGGCGAATTGATCTTTCATAATAAGATTCAGCAAAGCAGTATTGATTTCACAAGACTCAACATCATTAAGAGGAGCAATCGGAGTACTAAGGAAATCATTATTATTGGTATTCGAGAAATCACACAATTTGGTATTATCTTGCGCCATGGCAATAAGTAATCCAACACACAAGCAAACAGAAAAAGGCAAGCGAAAAAGAGAGGAGGAGATTGGGAAAAAGAGGGCGAACAAAACGGCAAGGGTGAAGTGGGGGAGAGGAAAACGAGAGGCAAATGGAAAATAATGTAAATGCGAGGGAGATGAGTTTGTGATGGGTACTTGGTATGTCTTGACTTGAGCGAAGACCTCCTTGGCAACGGCGCCAGAAATCCTTCTTGCTACGTCTTGAGCTTGCGTTGGTTTTCCTTGAAGAGGAAAGGGTGATGCAGTAGAGTAGCGTAAGTATTTCCCTCAGTTTTTGAGAACCAAGGTATCAATCCAAAGAGGGAGGCTCCTCAAAAGTCCCACGCACCTACACAAACAAACAAAGAACTTGCAACCAACGCAATAAAGGGGTTGTCAATCCCTTCACGGCCACTTGCGAAAGTGAGATCTAATAGAGATAGTATGAAAAGATAAATATATTTTTGGTATTTTATAATATAGATGCAAAAAGTAAAGATGCAAATAAAAGTAGATTGAAAGCAAATATGATAAGAGATAGACCCGGGGGCCATAGGTTTGACTAGAGGCTTCTCTCAAGATAGCATAAGTATTACGGTGGGTGAACAACTTACTGTCGAGCAATTAATAGAAAAGCGAATAATTATGAGATTATCTAGGCATGATCATGTATATAGGCATCACGTCCGCAACAAGTAGACCGACTCCTGCATCTACTACTATTACTCCAAACATTGACCCGACTCACCTGCATCTAGAGTATTAAGTTCATAAGAACAGAGTAACGCCTTAAGCAAGATGACATGATGTAGAGGGATAAACTCATGCAATATGATATAAACCCCATCTTTTTATCCTCGATGGCAACAATACAATACGTGCCTTGCAACCCTTTACATCCTTTGGTAAGGACAGCACAAGATTGAACCCAAAGCTAAGCACTTCTCCCATGGCAATAAATATCAATCTAGTAGGCCAAACCAAACTGATAATTCGAAGAGACTTGCAAAGATAACTCAATCATACATAAAAGAATTCAGAGAAGATTCAAATATTATTCATAGATAAACTTGATAATAAACCCACAATTCATCGGATCTCGACAAACACACCGCAAAAAGAATTTACATCGAATAGATCTCCACAAGAGAGGGGGAGAACATTGTATTGAGATCCAAAAAGAGAGAAGAAGCCATCTAGCTAATAACTATGGACCCAAAGGTCTATGGTAAACTACTCACAACTCATCGGAGGGGCTATGGTGTTGATGTAGAAGCCCTCCGTTGTCGATTCCCCCTCCGGGGAGCGCCCAAGAGCTCCAAGATGGGATCTCATGGATACGAAGGTTACCGGTGGAAATTGTGTTTCGTTGGCTCCCTGGATGTTTTCGGGGTATGTAGGCTTATATAGGAGGAATAAGTACGTCGGTGGCCGCCCGAGGGGCCCACGAGACAGGGGGCGCGCCCTGTAGGGGGGTGGCGCCCTACCCTCTCGTGCCCGCCTCGGCTGCTTCTTGACTTGCACTCCAAGTCCTCTGGATCACGTTCGTTCCAAAAATCACGCTCCCGAAAGTTTCATTCCGTTGGACTCCGTTTGATATTCCTTTTCTTCGAAATCGAAATAGGCAAAAAAAAAACAGCAATACGGGATGGGCCTCCGGTTAGTAGGTTAGTCCCAAAAATGATATAAATGTGTAAAATAAAGCCCATAAACATCCAAAAGGGGTAATATAATAGCATGGAACAATAAAAGATTATAGATACGTTGGAGACGTATCAACAATCATTAAGCATAGCAAAGTCATAGCAACATCAATCTCACAACATAGTGGATATTAGGGATGAAACCCTAACAAAACTAACTCGATTACATGATAAATCTCATCCAACCCATCACCGTCCAGCAAGCCTACGATGGAATTACTCACGCACGGCGATGAGCATCATGAAATTGGTGATGGAGGATGGTTGATGATGATGATGGCGACGGATTCCCCTCTCCGGAGCCCCGAACAGACTCCAGATCAGCCCTCCCGAGAGAGTTTAGGGCTTGGCGGCGGCTTCGTATCGTAAAACGCGATGAATCCTTCTCTCTGATTTTTTTCTCCCCGAACACGAATATATGGAGTTGGAGTTGAGGTCGGTGGAGCTCCAGGGGCCACGAGGCGGGGGCACGCCAGTAGGCGCGCCTCACCCTTATGGAAAGGGTGTGGGCCCCTGGCCTTGATTCTTTCGCCAAGATTTTTATTATTTCCAAAAATAATCTCCGTGAAGTTTCAGGTCATTCCGAGAACTTTTGTTTCGCACATAAATAACACCATGACAATTCTCATCGAAACAGCGTCGATCAAGGTTAGTTCCATTAAAATCATGCAAGTTAGAGTCCAAAACAAGGGCAAAAGTGTTTGGAGAAGTAGATACGACGGATACGTATCATATTCCAACTTTACCATGGCTCATACCCCTCAATACAAACCATAGATTCATCAAAATAAGCACACAATGCAAAAAAAAACAGAATCTGTCAAAAACAGAACAATCTATAGCAATCTGAAAACGTCGTATACTTGTGTAACTCCAAAAATTCTGAAAAGCTAGGACAAAGTAGGAAATTTGTATATCAATCTTGTGTAAATTTTTTAGAATTTTATCACGCTTTTGTGATTTATTAAAAAAATACTAGGCACAAAAGTTTTTGTTTTTCACCAAGATCAAATCAACTATCACCAAACATGATCCCAAAGGCTTTACTTGGCACAAACACTAATTGAAACATGAAAAACACAATCACAACAGTAGCATAATTGTGCAAACACTCAAGAACAAAAATAAAAAAGGCAAAAATTAAATTTTATTCATTGGGTTGCCTCCCAACAAGTGCTATCGTTTATGCCCCTAGCAAGGCATAATGCATAGATTCAAGTATTGTCATCTTTAGTTCTAGATCCATAGGATGCCATCATGATTGATTCATATGGTGGCCTAATTATTATTGTGGGGAAGTGTTCCATACCCTTTCTTAGTGGAAATGAAATTTAATATTCCCTTCTTTCATGTCAATCACGCCACCTATAGTGCGCAAAAAGAACATCATTAGTTCTTCCCATAGGCTTTTTCATAGTAGAATCTGCCAAGTGCAAATTAATATCAAGAACAATAAAATCTATGGTAACATAATTCCCATTTGCAAGAATAAGAACATCATTAGTTCTTCCCATAGGCTTTTTCATAGTAGAATCTGCCAAGTGCAAATTAAGAGAACATTCTTCAATATCAGTAAGACCAAGCACAACACATAAAGATTTCAGAATTGTGGAAACTCTAACACCCATATCACATAAATAAAAACACTCATAATTTTTAATCGTGACTTTGAAAGTAGGTTCCCATTCATCATGTAATTTTCTAGGAATTGAAATCTCTAATTCCTACTTTTCTTCTAAAGCTTTCATCATGGCATCTACGATATGTTCAGTAAAAGCTTTATTTTGTTCATAAACATGGGGTGAATTTATCATTGATTGCACCAAATAAATACAATCAATCAAAGAACAATTATCATAATAAAAGTCTTTGTAATCCAAAAGAGTGGGAACATCACAAGTTAAAGTTTTGACCTCTCCAAACCCACTTTTATCAATTTTCTCAACAAGATTTTTACCCTCCGAATTATCGGGACGCCTTCTAGCTAAAGTTGACTCTTGTCCAGTCCCTTTTTCATCAATCTTAATTTTACTAAACAAAGAATCAATAGAAGAAACACCAATCGTTTTGAGATCTTCATCATTTTTACGAAAGCAATCACTAGAAAATGCTCTCTCTAAAAACTCTGTTTTAGCTGTAAGCATAGCGGTTCTTTTCTTACTTTCATCCATAGAAACATATAAAGCTTCAATTGATTCATCGACCTTGGGCACAAAAAATTTCAACTTGAGATTTTCTACGTTGTGAGAAATTATATGAATGCTTCTAGACATATCATCAATCTTATTCAATTTTTCTTCTATCGTAGTATTGAAAGATTTTTGAGCATTTATGAATTCTTCAATATTATTATCAAGATCAGAGGTATTCCTATTATTATTGTAAGAAGAATTACCATAGGAATTACCAAAATTATCAGAGGAATTTCCAGGAAAAGACCTAGGATTAAAATTACCTCTATAAGCATTGTTATTAAAACTATTTGGCGAGATAAAATTCACATCTATGGCGTCGCTATTTTGCTCAAGCAAAGTGGACAAAGTCACATCATTAAGATCAATAGGAGCATTTTTATTAGCAACCAATTTCATAACAGCATCAACTTTTTCACTCAAAGTAGAAATTTCTTCGATAGAATTAACCTTGTTACTAGCAGCTGCTCTTTCGGTATGCCATTGTGAATAATTGGCCATAATATTAGCAAGCAATTTATTAGCTTCACCCAAAGAAATTTCCCTAAAAGTGCCACCCGTGGCGGAATCTAAAAGATTTCTAGAAATAAAATTCAATCCCGCAGAAAAAATATGTATGATCATCCAAAGATTTAAACCATGAGTAGGACAATTTCTTAGCATCAATTTCATTCTTTCCCAAGATTGCACAACATGTTCATGCTCAAGTTGCTTAAAATTCATGATTTGTATCCTAAGGGAAATAATTTTTGCGGGCAGAAAATACATAGTAATAAAAACATCTTTGCACTTATCCCAAGAATTGATACTATTGCGAGGCAAAGAAGAAAACCAAATTTTTGCACGATCTCGCAAAGAAAACGGAAATAATTTCAACTTCACAATATCATTGTCCGCATCTTTTTTATTTTGCATATCGCCTAATTCTTTGAATGTGTTTAGATGGGACGCGGTGATGCGGCTTGAAGCTACGTCGTTATTTCCCCAAAGAGGAAGGGATGATGCAGCACAACGGCTGTAGGTATTTCCCTACGATATGAAACCAAGGTTATCGAACAAGAGACCCGGGGGCCGTAGGTTTCACTAGTGGCTTCTCTCGAGAAAAATAGCAAACGGTGGGTGAACAAATTACTGTTGGGCAATTGATAGAACTTCAAATAATCATGATGATATCCAGGCAATGATCATTATATAGGCATCACGTCCAAGATTAGTAGACCGACTCCTGCCTGCATCTACTACTATTACTCCACACATCGACCGCTATCCAACATGCATCTAGTGTATTAAGTTCATGGAGAAACAAAGTAATGCAATAAGAACGATGACATGTTGTAGACTAGATCTATCTATGTAGAGATAGACCCCATCGTTTTATCCTTATAGCAACAATACATACGTGTCGGTTCCCCTTCACATCCGGATCAAGCACCGTAAGATAGAACCCACTACAAAGCACCTCATCCCATTGCAAGATAAATAGAACAAGTTGTCAAAACAAAAACCAAATATCGTAGAAGAAATACGAGGCTATAAGCAATCATGCATAAAAGAGATCAAAGAAACTCAAATACTTTCATGGATATAAAAGATAGATCTGATCATAAACTCAAAGTTCATCGATCCCAACAAACACACCGCAAAAATAGTTACATCATATGGATCACCAAGAGACCATTGTATTTATAATTCAGCGAGAGAGAGGGAGGCATATAGCTACTAAATACGGACCCGAAGGTCTACAAAGAACTACTCATGCATCATCGGAGAGGCACCAATGGAGGTGGTGAACCCCATCCGAGATGGTGTCTAGATTGAATCTGGTGGTTCTGGACTCTGCGGTGGCTGGAATTGATTTTTCGTCGACTCCCCTAGGGTTTCTAGAATATTGGGGTATTTATAGAGCAAAGAGGCGGTCCGAGGGGCACCCGAGGTGGGCACAACCCACCAGGGCGCGCCTGGGCCTCCTGGCGTGCCCTGGTGGGTTGTGCTCTCCTCGGAGCACCCCCAGGCACAGCCAGGGCCCATTAGGTGTCTTCTGGTCGAAAAACAACTCCGTAAAGTTTTGTTGCGTTTGGACTCCGTTTGGTATTGATTTCCTGCGATGTAGAAAACATGCAGAAAATAACAACTAGCACTTGGCACTATGTCAATAGGTTAGTACCAAAAAATGATATAAAATGACTATAAAAGTATTATTAAACATCCAAGATTGATAGTATAACAGCATGGAACAATCAATAATTATGGATACGTTGGAGACGTATCAGCATCCCCAAGCTTAATTTCTACTCGTCCTCGAGTAGGTAAGTGATAAAAACATTTTTTTTATGTGGAATGCTGCCTATCATGTCATATCATATTTCTTTTCTTTGTAGCATGGACATTTGGACTTTTGTATTGTTCAAAGCAATAGTCTAGTTTTGACATGATAACTAAATACTCAAGCATATCAACAAGCAACCATGTCTTCCAAAATATCAACGCTAAAATAAGCTATCCCTAGCCCATTATGCTCATTCATTGATCCATTCATGAAACACACTCGCATATTAGCTACACCCAATACTCAAGTACAATCATATTGCCTCCTAGTTGGTGCTTTTTATAAGAGTAGATGGAGACTCAAATTCAAAAATAAAAATTGCATAAAATAAAAGAAAGGCCCTTCATACAGGGAAGTAGGGATTTGTAGAGGTGCCAGAGCTCAAAGCGAAAAAACTTAGAGATAAAAACATTTTTGGAGGTGTATCCTTCCCACCAACAAAAATGACTTAGAGTTCCCAACACTTTCCATGCTAGATATATCATAGGCGGTTCCCAAACAGAAAATAAAGTTTATTCCTTTTTCAACCATACTTTCACTTTCCATGGCTAGATGTATCCACGGTTGCCCCCCATACCATTCCAAGGAATTTATTATTTGACAACATAAAGTAAATTCATTTTTCATTTCGGAACTGGGCATCCCTAATACCTTTGCCTTACTCTCATGCAATGACAAGTGAATAAACACTCAGCGTGAGAATAACACATCTAGCATGGAAAATATTAGCCACCCCTCACCGCTCTGCGAGTGAAACGAACACACAAAAGAGAAGTTTATTTTGAAAATTAGAGATGGCACATACAAATTTTCTTAGAACAGCAAAAGAATACCGCATATAGGTAGATATAGTGGACTCATGTGGCAAAACTAGTTTAAAGGTTTTTGGATTCACAAGTAGTGATCATACTTAGTGCAAAATGAAGGCTAGCAAAAGATTGAGAATCGACCAACCAAGAAACGAATGATCTCATAAGCGAGCATTAAGTACAATTAACACCGAATAATGCACCACAAGTAGGATATAATTTCATTGCATAATTATTGACTTTCGTCCTTGCATAGGGAATCACAAACCTTAACACCAATATTCTTACTAAAGCATAATTACTCATCAACATGACTCACATATCACATCATCATATCTCAAAACTATTACTAAGAATGAAATTTATTTTGTCCAATGATCTTCATGAAAGTTTTTATTATATCCTTCTTGGATATCTATCACTTTGGGACTAATTTTCATCTGTTGTTTTTGATAAGCTCAAACAAATATAAGTGAAGATCATGAGCATAATTTTTCTTTCTCTCAAATTAATTTAAGTGAAGCAAGTGAGAATTTCTTGAAAATTTTACTAACTCTCAAATAAATCTAAGTGAAAAAAGAGAGCATTTCTTCAAAAATACTAAAGCACACTGTGCTCAAAAGGATATAAGTGAAGCACTAGAGCAAGTCCATAGCTCATAAAAAATTTAAGTGCAGCATAGAGAGAAATTCTAACAAGTCATGACATAATTTTGGCTCTCTCAAATAGGTGTGTACAGCAAGGAATCAAGACTTAAAACACAAAATAAAACAAGCAAAGACTCATATCATACAAGACGCTCCAAGCAAAACACATAGTATGTGACGAATAAAAATATAGCTTCGAGTAAAATATCGATAGTCGTTAGAAGAAAGAGGGGATGCCACTCGGGGCATCCCCAAGCTTAGTTGCTTGCTCTCTTTTGGATAATAGCGTGGGATGCCGGGGCATCCCCAAGCTTAGGATCTTCTTACTCCTTATTCCTTCATCCATCTTAAGATAACCCAAAACTTGAAAACTTCAACCACACAAAACTCAACAAAACCTTCGTGAGATCCATTAGTACAAGAAAGCAAATCACTACTATAAGTACTGTACCAAACAAGCTCATATTTTTTTGCATTATATCTACTGTATTCCAACTTTTATATGGCAAAACTCATCAAAGAAAACCATAGAGCCATCAAAACAACCACACAACGCAAAGAAAACAGAACATTCTGTAGCAATCTAACTATGTCGAATACTTCTGAAACTCCAACAATTCTGAAAAATTAGGAAGACATGGGTAATTTGTATATTAATATACTGCAAAAGGAATAGGCATTTTATCACTCTCTGGTAAAAAATGAGAATTGTTTTCGTGAGAGAAAAAGTTTCTGTTTTTCAGCAAGATCAAACAACTATCACCCAAGAAGATCCTAAAGGCTTTACTTGGCACAGACACTAACTAAAACACAAAAAACACAATCATAATAGTAGCATAATTGTGCAAACACTCAATAACAGAAAGCAAAAAGCAAAAATAAATTTTATTCATTGGGTTGCCTTCCAACAAGCGCTATAGTTTTACGCCCTTAGCTAGGTATAAGATTTCAACGACGCTCACATGAAAGATAAGAGTTGAAACACAGAGAGAGCATCATGAAACATGTGACAAACATATTTAAGTCTAACATACTTCCTATGCATAGGAATTTTATAGGAAAACAAATTACCAAGACAAGAAACATCTAGCATATGCAAAGGAGAGGAATAAAACATTGACAATCTCAACACAACGAGAGGAAATTTAATAACATGAAAATTTGTACAACCATATTTTCCTCTCTCATAATAATTATATGTAGGATCATAATCAAATTTAATAATATAACTATCATATAAAATTTTCTCTTTGTGATCCACATGCATGCAAAGTTGACACTCTTCCAAAATAGTGGGATTATCATCAAATAAAGTCATGACCTCTCCAAACCCACTTTCATCAAAAATTTCATAAGATTGAACACTCTCCAAATATGTGGGATTATTTTTAGCTAAAGTTGACACTCTTCCAAACCCACTTTCAAAATTATCGCAAACATATTCATCATGAGGCTTAGATAATTTTTCAAGATCATAAGAAACATTATCACCCCAATCATTATCATTGCAATAAGTAGCAGACATGACAAAACAAGCATCCCCAAGCTTGGGGTTTTGCATATTATTCGCACAATTTACATTAATAGAGTTTATAGTAAAATTAGTGCAACCATGCTTTTCATTCAAGGAGCTATCATGAATCACTTCATAAATTTCTTCATCACAATTTCAAATTCACGATCCTCAAGCAAAACTTCATAAAGATAATCTAGTGCACTCAACTCACTAGAAATTGGTTCATCATGACTGGATCTTGTAAAAAGATTAGCAAGTGGATGGGGATCCATATCAATAGTTTTTTTAGCAAGCGAAGATGCAAGCATATAGAAGGCACATGGCAACATAAGCAAACAAAAGATCTGACGAGAAAAAGTCGAACCAAAAAGAGGGCGAATAAAACGGTAAATTTTTGTGAAGTGGGGGAGAGGAAAACGAGAGGCAAATGGAAAATAATGTAAATTGCGAGGAGATGATATTTTTGATTAGGAACCTGGTATTTGTTGAAGATCCTCCCCGGCAACGGCGCCAGAAATTCCTTTTGATGCGGCTTGTGGTTATGTCGGTATTTCCCCAAAGAGGAAGGGATGATGCAGCCAGCGGCGGTAGGTATTTCCCTCAGATATGAAACCAAGGTTATCGAACCAGTAGGAGAACCAAGTAACACAATGTAAACAACACCTGCACACAAATAACAACTTCTCGCACCCCGACGTGTAAAAGGGGTTGTCAATCCCTTTCGGGTAGTGGCACCCCAAGATGGGCAAACAGACGTGAATAAAATTGTAGTAGACTGATAGATCGAACACCAAATAAAATAAATAAGAATAAAAAGCAGCAAGGTATTTTTGTATTTTTGGTTTAATAGATCTGAAAATAAAAGCAAAGGAAAATAGATCGCAAAGGCAAATAATATGAAAAAGAGACACGGGGGGCGTAGGTTTCACTAGTGGCTTCTCTCGAGAAAAGTAGCAAACGGTGGGTGAACAGATTATTGTTGGGAAATTGATAGAACTTCAAATAATCATGACTATATCCAGGAAATGATCATTATATAGGCATCACGTCCAAGATTAGTAGACCGACTCCTGCCTGCATCTACTACTATTACTCCACACATCGACCGCTATCCAGCATGCATCTAGTGCATTAAGTTCATGGAGAAACAGAGTAATCCAATAAGAAAGATGACATGATGTAGACAAGATCTATCTATGTGGAGATAGACCCCATCATTTTATCCTTAGTAGCAACGATACATACGTGTCAGTTCCCCATCTGTCACTGGGATCAAGCACCGTAAGATCGAACCCACTACAAAGCAGCTCTTCCCATTGCAAGATAAATAGATCAAGTTGGCCAAACAAAACCAAAATATCGGAGAAGAAATACGAGGCTATAAGCAATCATGCATAAATGAGATCAAAGAAACTCAAATACTTTCATGGATATAAAAAGATAGATCTGATCATAAACTCAAAGTTCATCGATCCCGACAAACACACCGCAAAAAGAGTTACATCATATGGATCACCAAGAGACCATTCTATTGAGAATTCAGCGAGAGAGAGGAAGCCATCTAGCTACTAACTACGTAATTCAAGGTCTACAAAGAACTACACACGCATCATCGGAGAGGCACCAATGGAGGTGGTGAACCCCATCCGAGATGGTGTCTAGATTGGATCTGGTGGTTCTGGACTCTGTGGCGGCTGGAATTGATTTTTTCGACTCCCCTAGGGTTTCTGGAATATTGGGGTATTTATAGAGCAAAGAGGCGGTCCAGGGGGCAACCGAGGTGGGCACAACCCACCAATGCGCGCCTGGGCCTCCTGGCATGCCCTGGTGGGTTGTGCTCTCCTCGGAGCACCCCCGAGGCGCAGCCAGGGCCCATTAGGTGTCTTCTGGTCCAAAAAAAATCTCCGTAAAGTTTTTTTGCGTTTGGACTCCGTTTGGTATTGATTTCCTGTGATGTATAAAACATGCAGAAAACAACAACTGGTACTATTGCGAGGCAAAGAAGAAAACCAAATTTTTGCACGATGTCGCAAAGAAAACAGAAATAATTTGAACTTCACAATAGCATTGTCCGCATCTTTTTTATTTTGCATATCGCATAATTCTTTGAATGTGTTTAGATGGGAGGCGGTGATGCGGCTTGAAGCTACATCGTTATTTCCCCAAAGAGGAAGGGATGATGCAGCACAGCGGCTATAGGTATTTCCCTCAGATATGAAACCAAGGTTATCGAACCAGTAGGAGAACCAAGCAACACAATGTAAATAGTACATGCACACAAATAACAACTTCTCGCAACTCAACGTGTAAAAGGGGTTGTTAATCCCTTTCGGGTAGCGGCGCCCCAAGATGGGCAAACGAACATGAATAAAATTGTAGTAGATCGATAGATCGAATGCCAAATAAAATAAATAAGAATAAAATGCAGCAAGGTATTTTGTATTTTTGGTTTAATAGATCTGAAAATAAAAGCAAAGGAAAATAGATCGAAAAGGCAAATAATATGAGAAAGAGACCCGGGGGCCGTAGGTTTCACTAGTGTCTACTCTCGAGAAAAATAGCAAACGGTGGGTGAACAAATTACTGTTGGGCAATTGATAGAACTTCAAATAATCATGATGATATCCAGGCAATGATCATTATATAGGCATCACGTCCAAGATTAGTAGACCGACTCCTGCCTACATCTACTACTATTACTCCACACATCGATCGCTATCCAACATGCATCTAGTGTATTAAGTTCATGGAGAAACAGAGTAATCCAATAAGAGAGATGACATGTTGTAGACTAGATCTATCTATGTAGAGATAGACCCCATCGTTTTATCCTTAGTAGCAACAATACATACGTGTCGGTTCCCCTTCTGTCACTGGGATCAAGCACCGTAAGATCGAACCCACTACAAAGCAGCTCTTCCCATTGCAAGATAAATAGATCAAGTTGGCCAAATAAAACCCAAATATCAAAGAAGAAATACGAGGCTATAAGCAATCATGCATAAAAGAGATCAAAGAAACTCAAATACTTTCATGGATATAAAAAGATAGATCTGATCATAAACTCAAAGTTCATCGATCCCAACAAACACACCGCAAAAATAGTTACATCATATGGATTACCAAGAGACCATTGTATTTAGAATTCAGCGAGAGAGAGGGAGGCATCTAGCTACTAAATACGGACCCGAAGGTCTACAAAGAACTACTCACGCATCATCGGAGAGGCACCAATGGAGGTGGTGAACCCCATCCGAGATGGTGTCTAGATTGGATCTGGTGGTTCTGGACTCTGCGGTGGCTGGAATTGATTTTTCGTCGACTCCCCTAGTGTTTCTAGAATATTGGGGTATTTATAGAGCAAAGAGGCGGTCCAAGGGGCACCCGAGGTGGGCACAACCCACTGTATGCGGCGCTGGGCCTCTGGCGTGCCACAGTGGGTTGTGCTCTCCTCGGAGCACCCCCAGGCACAGCCAGGGCCCATTAGGTGTCTTCTAGTCGAAAAACAACTCTGTGAAGTTTCGTTGCGTTTGGACTCCGTTTGGTATTGATTTCCTGGGATGTAGAAAACATGCAGAAAACAACAACTAGCACCTGGCACTATGTCAATAGGTTAGTACCAAAAATGATATAAAATGATTATAAAACATCCAAGATTGATAATATAACAGCATGGAACAATCAAAAATTATAGATATGTTGGACAGGTTTCACGCGGCATCCTCATTAGGAGTACCGGAAAATTGATCTTTCATAGCAAGATTCGACAAAGCGGCATTAATATCGCAAGACTCCACACTAGTGGCAGGAGGAGCAACCAGAGTGCTAATAAAATGATTATTATTGGTATTGTAAAAATCACACAACTTGGTATTTTCTTGAGACATCGTGACTATGCAAACAAGATTGCGCACAACAACGGATCTGACGAGAAAACAACGAACGAAAAAGAGGGCGAATAAAACAACAATTTTTTGTGAAGTGGGGGAGTTGAAAACGAGAGGAAAATGGCAAATAATGTAAATTGCAAGGAGTTGAATTTGTGATTAGGAAACTGATAGGTGTTGATGATGTCTCCCTGGCAGCGGCGCCAGAAATTCCTTTTGATGTCGCTTGGACTACGTCGGTATTTACCTAAAGAGGAGGGGATGATGCAGCACTGCTATGGTAGGTATTTCCCTTAGTTATGAAACCAAGGTATCAATCCAGTTGGAGAACCAAGCAACAATATGTAAATGGTACTTGCACACAAATAACAAATACTTGCACCCCAATGCTTATGAGGGGTTGCAATCCCTCTTAGGGGTAACGGCGTATGAAATTGTCAAGTTGACGGGATAAAAAAATTGTAGATTGGATAAAATAGATATCGAATAAACGCGAAATAAAATATGCAGCAGACTATTTTTGGGTTTTGGAATAATAGATCTGAAAATAAATGCAAACAAAAATAGATCTCAAAGGCAAATAATAGATCGGAAAGCAAATATGATAAAGAATAGAGCCGGGGCCTGTAGAATTCACTAGTGGCTTCTCTCAAGAAATAGCACACGATGGGTAAACGAATTACTGTTGGGCAATTGATAGAACCTCAAATAATTATGATGATATCCAGGCAATGATTAATATAGGCATCATGTCCAAGATTAGCAGACCGACTCCTGCCTGCGTCTACTACTATTACTCGACACATCAACCGCTATCCAGCATGCATCTTGTGTATTAAGTTCAAGGAGAAACAGAGTAATGCAATAATAACGATGACATGATGTAGACGAGATCTATTCATGTAGGAATATCCCCCATCTTGTTATCCTTAATAGGAACTGCGTGTATTGCAGCCCCTTCTGTCACTGTGAAAGAACACCGCACGACTGAACCCATCACAAACACCTATTCCCATGGGAAGAAAAATCGATCTAGTGAGCCTAACTAAACTAAAGATTCGAAGAAGAAATATGAGGCTATAAATAATCATGCATATAAGAGATCAAAACTCAAATAACTTTCATGGATAAAATAGATCTGATCATAAACTCAAAGTTCATCGGATCCCAACAAACACACCACAAAAAAGACTTACATCAAATGGATCTCCAAGAGACCATTGTATTGAGAATCAAGAGAGAGAGAGAGAGAAATCCATCTACCTACTGCATACTGACCCCTAGGTCTACAATGAACTACTCACGCATCGTCGGAGAGGCACCAATGAGGATGATGAACCCCTCCTTGATGGTGTCTAGATTGGTTCTTGTGGTTTTGGAACTTGCGGTGGCTGGAATTGTGTTTCGTCGACTCTCATAGGGTTTCTGGAATATTTGGGTATTTATATGGCGAAGAGGCGGTGAGGGTGGCCACCGAGGTGGGCACTCCTGGGCCCCCAGGCGCGCCCAGGTGGGTTGTGCTCCCCTTGGGCACCCCTCTGGTACTTATTTGGCCCATATTGTTTCTTCTGGTCCAGAAAAAATCTCCAAAAAGTTTCACCGCGTTTGGACTCCGTTTGATATTGTTTTTCTGTGATGTAAAAAAGAAGCAAAAGACAGCAAATGGCACTGGGCACTATGTCAATAATTTAGTCCCAAAAGATGATATAAAGTTGCTATAAAATGATTGTAAAACATCCAAGAATGATAATATAACAGCATGGAACATTAAAAAATTATAGATATGTTGGGACGTATCAGTCATCAGCTGATGCGGTCCTGGATGGCGATTGGACAAGGAGGAGGATGCCACCAACCACTGATCATCTCGATTTTGAACACAAACAACTATTTTTTTGGAATCCATGCAAATCTTTGACAGTAAGAAACATCAACCACAATCATCCTCACACTTGTAATATCATCTAGAGCATAACAAACACAGCCCAGCGAACCTCACATGAGTGCCTATTTGTTTTGTTGTCATGCTCCAGAGTCGATTTCAAATCCAAGCCTCAAGGAGCTAGTGTTGTATTAATTGTTAAGTAGTAATGGGAAATGGAAGAGGACAAGAGCTACCTATGTATGTACATGAACATCAAACTCAACAAAGGCAAGAATGGCTTGAAGTATCAACGAAGCCATCACTCCGAGCTTAAACCTTCGCGATCACCATCTTGATCAATATGCATGCTTCTTTTTTGTTCATCTTGGGTCTTTCCGCAAAATGCTCCAACTAGTGAGCTAATGATATAGACTGAAAACCATCGCAGTTGGATCATTAGGAAAAAAACTCTCATAACAAAGTTTGTTTCTAGTCTTGCACAATGTCCAGCTCAGATGGTCACTCCTCCAATCACCACAAGAGCTTATACATCAACCTATCGGGGAATGAAAAATAATGGGATCACTCTTGTCATATCCCATTATATTGAAATGGTGTTGAGCAGATTTTGATATTCCAATTGAAACCTTATCCAACTCCTTATGACTGTGGTGTGTTGCGTTGTAAGAATCAACAAGCTACTAGATATTCTCAGATAATTGGATATATCATGTATATAGCTAGCACCTAAGGCCTGACATCTCGTTTGCTGTAAGCAAACCAAGCCGTTTTGATTCTAATCCGGGTGATGTCATTGGCATTCTCTTGATAGAGTTAAGAGCTATCTAAAGGGAACCATGAGCCATGGAATTCACTATAACAGAAATCCAATAGTACTATAAGGGTACAATGACTCAAATTGGATTTCTGATGTTGATGATAAAGGCCACAAGTGGATACATATTCACTCTAGTGGTGGCGCAGTTTCATGGAAAGTCTTGCAAGCTCACCATCTTCGCAAGGTAAACAATGAAAGCAGAACTCATGACATTGAATATAACCACTGTTGAAGTAGAATGGCTTCGGGAACTATTAATGGATTTGTCGCTCGATGAAAAGCCCATACCAGCTATCCTCATGAACAGTGACAATCAAACTGTAATTTGTCAAAGTGAACAGTTTAGAGGATAACACGAAGAGTTCAAGACAAGTGAAATTAAGATTAAAATTTGTCATGAAAATGAAATTCTCGAGAGTAATAACATTTGATTATATTCCAGCTTCTAAAAAATGTGGCAGATCCTTTTACAAAATGTCTATCAAGGAATTGTTGGAAACATGTCCTATAGGAAATAATAAAGTTGTATTATTATATTTTCATGTTCATAATTGAGTTTATAGTCCCATGTTATAATTGCAATGGATTTTGAATGTGAGATTGAGAGGGGAAACTTATTTGCATGTGTGGAAAGATAAACACGAAACGGACCCCTAGTCCGACCTCTACACAAGCTCATGTATTGTTGATGGTTGTGCTTTCCTAAACCACGTGCATTGTTATTGTAACAAGGTTGCCAATAGTATTGTGAACACAATCTTAAGCTAACAATGATGTTTGATAGACCCAACTTATGTAATACTACGAGATCATGTTGTCTGTATCTTTTTATAAAGTGTCAACATTTACTTACATCCTTAAACCTTTGAGAATATCATAAACACTCATCTCAAATGCACTACTAGGGAAAGGCTTATAGGTGGTCTCAAATAAGTGGTGGGTGATGCCAGGTACCCACAACTGCTATGCTAGAGAAGTAGCAGTGGCCGGTAGCAAGTCCAGCTAGCAAGTGGAATCAACATAGCAGTGGCGGGTATGTATACCTACCTGCTACACATAAACTCATCCAAATTTTCCCACGTGATGAATGTCAGGAATGGCGGTAACACATATATGCCCGCCATTGGTTTATATGGCAACAGTGGGGGCAAATCGTATGCCCGCCATAGATAAATTTTTGTAACTTGCGCCAAAAAATAACAAAATATCTAGAAGTTAATTGTGGCGGGCCCTAGTAAATGCCTGCCACATATAGGTTCAGTTTCTACCCGATGTGCATCAAGTTTCTGAAGCAACGATATCAATTTTTTACCACACCCTACTTGTGTCCAATGAAGATATAATGAAAATTTTCATCCCTTTTCGAGCTTGTTTACGCAATATTTCTTACCGTATAGGGTCGTCCTGCCATTTTTAGTTGCTTCAAAGTCACTTAATGCCTCGAAAGTGGAAAACCAACTCCAAAAGCGCTCAAATTTGAGCATAGGGATTTTGATGGTCTGTACTAACTGTTGAAAAAAATTTGAATTCAAAATGATTTTAAAAATTGTAGTTGTGTGTGTAAGCCGGTGGTTTTCTGTTCGAAACCCTCACACTTTGTGGCAAAGTGTTCGGTTTTTACACAATGTGCGTCAATTTTTTTGCCATAATGATCTCAAATATTTACCACACCCTGCTTTTATTCAATGATGGTAGAATTCCAAGTTTCATCCCTTTCGGATCCTTTTTACCTTTTGTTTCTTACCGAAGAGGGTCGTCCTGTCATTTTTAGTTGTCGGAAAGTCATTTAATGCCTCGAAAATGGAAACCAACTCTACAAATTCTCAAATTTGAGCATAGGGATTTTGATGTTGTGATCTCATCATATAAAAAGTTTGGATTTAAATTTATTTTAAAAACTTTGGTTGTGTGTGTGTAAGGTGGTGGTTGCTCGTTCAAAAACCTCACTCTTTGTGGTAGAGTGTATAGTTTGTACTTGATGTGCATTAAGTTTTTACCGTAATGATCTCAAATTTTGGCACATCCTTCTTGTCTCCAATGAAAATAGAATTAAAAGTTTCATCCCTTTTGGAGCTCGTTTACTAGATATTTCTTACCGAAGAGGGTCGTCGTGCCATTTTTATTTGCCAGAAAGTCATTTAATGCCTAAAAAATGCAAAACCAACTCCATAAGTGCTCAAATTTAAACATAGTTATTTTGATGGTGTGTACTAATCATATAAATTTTTTGGAATTTAAATTGATTTATAAATTTTAATTGTGTGTAAGGCGGCAGTTTTTCATCCGAAACCCTGACATTTTGTGGCAGAGTATTCAGTTTGTATATGATGTGCATCAAGTTTTTTCCATAAGGATCTCAAATCTTTACCACATACTACTTGTGTCCAATGAAGATAAAATGCAAATTTTCATCCCTTTTTGCCTCGAAAATGGAAAACCAACTCCAAAAGTGCTGAAATTTTAGCATAGATATTTTGATGGTGTGTACTAATCATATTAAAATATTTAAATTAAATTTATTTAAAAAATTTAGTTGTGTCTGTAAGGTGGCAATTTTCTATTCAAAATCCTGACACTTTGTGGCAGTGTTAGGTTTGTACACGATGTGCATCAAGTTTTTTCTATAACGGTCTCAATTTTTTTATCACACTATACTTGTGCCCGATAAAGATATAATGCAAAGTTTCATCCCTTTAGGAGCTTGTTTACCCGATATTTCTTACCAAAGAGGGTCGTCCTGCCATTTTTAGTTGCCGGAAAGTCATTGCATGTCTCAAAGATGGGAAACTAACTCCAAAAGTGCTCAAATTTTAGCATAAAGATTTTTGTGGTGTGTACTAATCATATAAAAAGTTTGAATCTAAATTGATTTTATAAATCTTAGTTGTGTGTGTAAGGCGGCGGTTTTCCATTTGGAACCCTCACACTTTGTGGCAAACACATGTTTGTTGTAGTAATCTGTGAGCCACGGGGACTCAGCAATATCATTACCATGGGTACCAAAACTAGCAAAGCTTAATGGGTATGAAATGGTTAAGTGGTGAGGTTGCAGCAAGCACTAAGCATTTGTATGTGGCTAACTTACGAGTACAAGATTATGAAGAGTAACTACGCATAAACAGACGTGAACTAGTAATGATCAAGAAGTGATCCTAAACACCTACTTACAGTCATACATAACCCCACTGGGTTCTCTTCCCGAAATGCGTCGAAAAGAGACGATCACAATTACACACGTGGTTGATGTAATTTATTTGGGTTTAGTGTCAACTTCTATATAACCGGATATTATAAATTTCCAAGTCGGCACATAACCGCGGGCACGGCTTTCTGAAAGATTTAACCCTATAGGGGTGCTCCAAGTAGTCCATTATAAATTACCACACACATCTGATGGAAAACCTCACACCATGATAACAAGATGCTTACAATAAGGAATCCTGGTGGACAAGCCACTTGTCAAAGGTAAAACTAAACCAGCAAGACCTCCCGGCGTGTCGACGATCCCGATAGGAGCCGCATGTATCTCGTTCTCAGGGCACAACTAGATGGGACATCCTACGAGTAAAACCAGTCCTCACGTTTCCCATACTGGCCCCGCAGTCTACCCGTTTTGGACCAGCACCATCGGCACTGGACCACCTATATTATGTTAAATTAAGAATCCGCTTGTAGCGGTTACTACATATGCGTTACTAAATTGTCATTATTATTATGATGGCAAAATTTTAAACCAAATTTGGGCCTTGCTGGAAGAGTTCTATTCTAAAACAAATGGTCAGGGGGTCCCCATGAAACTCACACTTGTTAGGAGCGCTCATCAAGGAACATAATACTGGTATGACAGAAATTAGGGCGGCAAGAGTGGAACAAAACACCAAGAAAAATGTTGAGACTTCCATCCTTCACCAAGTATATAGATGCATTAATTAAATAAGAGGTATTGTGATATCCCATGATATCCATGTCCCAAGATGGAACAACCTACAACTGCACATGCAACTCGCAAGACTATAAGAGGGCTAAGCCAAGCAGTAACATAGCCAGACAACGGTTTGCTGGGATGGTGGAAGGTTAGAGGCTTATCATGGCAATTGGGAGGCCGACAAACAAGTGGTAGGTAGCGAGACATAGCGATAGCATCGAGACAACTAGCAAGAAAAGATAGTAGTGATATCCAAGGTAATGGTCATCTTGCCTGAAATGCCGCTCGGAAGAAGATCGAATCCGTGAAGTAGACGAACGGGCGTAGTCAAACGAATCCTCACACTCGAAAATGTTTTGGAATTCTAGCAAGCAGAAGCAAATCCGGAAACAAACAAATGACATGGTACACACCACAACATATTCAGGATATGATGCACAAACAATTATGGTGCATGGACGGTTTAATGGTTCATGGCATGGCAAAGTGCACAAACAATCACTACACATTAAGTGAAGCTCAACATGCAATGAGTTGCGTATCAACGAAACTCCACATTCGATCATTTAGTTCACCGCCGTTTATGTACACGACAATTTTTAAATGTTGGTTAACATGGAAAGAGTTGAAATGTAAGTAAACCACATATTTAGGCATGTTTTAACAAGGCCGAAAACAACAAATAACAATTCAAGAAAATCTCCATGTGCATATTTCGAACCATAGTGGAATGATCAAGCAGAACGGGCAAATGGAATGATCCTGCAAGGACTGAAGCTGCGCATCATGCATGATATGGAGCATGCTGTAGGAGCATGGGTCACCGAGTTGCCGCCAGTCCTCTGGGGCTTGCGGACAACTCCAAACTGATCCACAAATCACACTCCATTCTTTATGGTGTGCAACGCAGAAGCTGTTCTCCCAAGTGAATTACTTCACAATCCCCCCCGAGTGGAATTATTCTCAGAGGTAGAAGCTGAAGTGGCCAGTCAAGATGGCCTCGACCTTCTCGAGGAAGAGCGTGAGTTGGCGCTCACCAGATCTACTACCTACCAATAGGACCTGTGGCAATATCATGACAGGCAAGTCAGAGGGCGTGCCTTTCAGGAAGGCGACCTAGTCCTCCGAATGGATCAATAGAAGTTTCATAAGTTGTCCCCTCCGCGGAAGGACCCTTGGCAATCTCAAAGGTGTTAAATGATGGAGGTTGTCGGCTCTACAACTTCAAGAAGAGCATACAGGAGCCCCGTGCTTGGAATGCTGACCTCATTCGCATGTTTTTCACTTGAAACAATCATTTTCAACATTGTAATAGTTTGCCGAGTGACATTCGATGAACTAAAGTCTTACCTTTCACGCACGTCATCGAATTTAGCCAAGCGCTATGCCTCGCTCTAGTGAGATAATGCACTCGGGAAGTAAAGCTCCACTTGTTGGCGTTTCAGAAAACTCATCCGAGTGAGAACATCCTTCTTACTCGGGGGCTTAGCTGCGAACCGGCTTTCGTCTAAGTTAAAAACTCATCCAAGTGAGAACATCCATCTCACTCGGGGGCTTAGCTGCAAACCGACTTTCGTCTAAGTTAAAAACTCATCTAAGTGACAACATCCACTACAAAAAAGCACTTCTGTGATGATACATGTTTGTCAAAGCAGGTCACGTTTTTTGTCATGCATGTACATCCTTGATGATTTTATGATAGAATCAAGATAGTCATAACCGTGTTGTCGTAGAAGTGTTCCATGACAATACTCAAATTATCATCACGGGAGTGTCCACTTCCATGACGATAAATGGTGCGTCATGGAAGTTCTTTGATCACGGGTAACCGACATGTGGCCTCTATCGTAACGGGTCGCCGTTAAGCTATCAGATCCGGTTATGGATCCGATAACCCGTTAATAGCCAAGACCAATCGCGATTTCCATGTGTAAAATTATCATTGGCTGTAGGGACCACGTGTCAGCTCCATGTTAGTACAAATGGTCAGGAGGCGCCTATGATACATCGACACATGGCAAGGCCCAACAGCGGCCCATTTAGGTTAAAAAGGCCAGCCCAGTCAAAATTAGCTATCTGGCCCATTAATGGCCTACTTGCAGATGACCCATTTGCAATTAAGACCCATAGGAATAGTATCAAATCGGCCTGTCAACGACCCATTCTAGATTTCTCATCATTGCGGCCGATGGTCACTTTTGGCCCGTTAATAGTCCGCTAAGTATTTGGACCGAATTACGACCCTGTGTGTTTCCTGCCTATTAAAGGTCTTGCTACATGTTTGGCGTGTTAATGGCCCACTATGGCCACAGGCCTATCAAAAATAAGAAAGCTTACGCTGATTTAGGCCCAAATATATTTCATGGGCTACATGCCAATTATGGCCCATAATCGTTGTGAACCCAATTTGAATTGTGGGCCAGAGGAATGTTGGCCCGATGGGCTCCTACGATGCTTACGGCCGAAAGGAGATCGATGATGCTGAATACATTATTAAGATACACCTACACTATACAAAAATAGCTACAAATTTCTATGACCTTTGGCATCACGATAAATGGTGTATCACGATAAAATAAATTACAACCATACAACAAAATGCCTGTTGGCTTAAAAGTTTACAGTCCTTGCTGATAAATGCACCATCAGATGTATAGAAGCAAAGATCATCTGAAATGTGTGCTAATGTTTTAGGCTGTAGAATCTGATGGAGCAGCATGACCTTCCCCTTTTTTCCGCGATTGCTCTTGAACAATGAAGCATATGTTTGATAGTCTGGTTTCAAAACCATTCATTTATTGACGACATTTGTCAACCACTGTTCTTGTTTCAGAAACTACCTCCATTAGGGATTGGGATCGTGTCTAGAGCACAAATATATTACTGTCTAGCTAGAAGATTTTGTTTAGTAGGCGATTTGGACGAGGTTACCTTGACAACCAACCCAGAATTATGCAGGAAGGTGCTTTTTGCACTGTTAGTGGAGAGATATTGACGCACTTCAGCAAGAGGTGAAATTGTGCCTGTGGTAGCTTCGTCACCTTCAGGTGGTTGTGTCTGCTCAACACTTTGTTCCATAGCTTGCTAAAAGTTTGAATTTGTATATTAGTGTACTAGATAAGTTACTAAGGAGACAAAAAACAAAATAGCTTTCATGTTTATGCATAACTTATTTTGGTGAACTATTGTAATACATTAGCATGTATTATAAAGTAACTACATAATAAAATCACTTTTGAAACATATGTTTGTGTAGCATGCCTAATGTATTGTCTGTTTCCTCACATTTATTGACATCTAAGGATAAATAGACATGCTTTAAAGTAGGATCAACATAGTATGACATCATTCATATCACGGGCAAATAGATATCAAGCAAATAGGATATTGTATCATTGTGTGGGCACCTGAGCATCACAACTATATTATAGATCAAGACTAAAAGAATATCCTTCCTCTCTTTTAAACCATGTAAGGTGAAATGATACGATAAGACAACTGTGTATAAAAGTGAACAGAGTAACTAACTTGTCTGCTAACCAAGCAGTTAAATGAACATGTCACGGTAACAAGTAGTTCGAAGGCATGATGAGTAAGGACTTACAATAGCGGCTTGAACTGGTGTGCTCATGCCCTTCATCTTGGTGGTGTGACAATCCTTGAAGATTTGCACTGCATTCGGTTTAGGTTCTTTTTGGTCCGCACGGGTTTTCCTTTATATTTGGAACAAGTCAATATAGATACGATAATATGGCACAACAAAAGAAGGAAATGGCAGCTATTTACAAGAGCCTCACATTGTGCAATATAGTTACGAGATCCTGTTGTCTCTTGAAATTTCACTTTAGAATGGTTGGTCTTGTTCTTCAAATAGTTAGCCTAGAAGAAGATAGACTTGTAAGGTACATACGTAAATACGAGTTCAATATTGATCTGATCACATACATATACCCTACCTGATACTTTGGATCAGACTAGTGTTTAACAATGGTTGTCCAGTCTTCATCCATAATATATTCCACTGGAGATATTTGGGCGATTTCATTGTTCGCCTTGCCTTCAAAGTGACTTTTTCTAAGGTGATACCGATACTGGCACAGAGCAGACTGAAAAACATGAGCGGATGCTTGTTTAGTTGCATCATCTTTGGGACCAAACTTGAACCTCATCTGTTGAAAAAAGAATGGGAGTCTCATTAGGAGGAAGTTAGAAAGTATGGGATAGAGCAAGAAAATATTACAAATTGTGATGAATAACATTACTTACGGATAAATGGTCAAGGAAGGTGTTAAACTGAGTATTGTCTTTCTCATTCCTGTACTGGATCCACGCTGGGAGGATACGTGCATGACACCTAACAGCAACGACTACCTCTGATACTAACGGATAAATGTCTTGGTAGGTGGTACCCTGATTTGGTAGATATTTGTGAATTTTTTTTTCGGCAATAGGATTATAATTGTCCATCAAATGGCTTCTCGCGAAAGAACCAAAAATATCACATGCTACTATTTTTCTTTCCTGTGAAGTGGATCGTTAATCCTTTGCTCATATTGCTTTAGGAAAATGGCGCCACCACCACCACCACCACCGTGTCGACTGTGCAAGTCAAGATGCGCCAAAGACCTTGCAACCAGCAAGCTGTTAAAGATCTACTTCCAAACCGAAGTTTTCGTCATGCGGCGGTAAGAAATTAGATGAAATGTAACAACTATTTTATTTTTATTATTGCCATTACTGCATTGTGTCATTTTGCTTTTTTTACACAGATCATCGCATGCAATGTGAGGTTGAAATTCAACAAGCTGACAGGAGACACTGTGACATTTGAGGCTCCTGGGGGGCCATACACTGTGGAGGTCGAGAAAGGACGCAATATGTCATAGATTGGAGGAGATGGATGGGCCCGTTTCCTCGCCCGCATGTGTCTTACTGGTGGTGAGTTGATCAGCTTCTCCTTCAGAGCAGAAAGACCCAAGCTGGCTGTCATTTATATCAACCAGGTGGAAGATGACGAAGATGATGAAGATGACGAAGATGATGAAGATAATGAGGACCCACTCGATGAAGATGATGAGAACCCACTTCATGAAGCCATCATAGCTCAAAGAATGAGGCTGAGCGAGGAGGAGGTGTGCAACCTATGGGACATAATTCCGCCACGTGATGACTTTGTCGGGGTGCCATTCGTGACCCGCCTGACAAGTACCATGGTCGATCGGCATGAAATGGTATGTTATACTGACTGTAGTAATTTGATGATATATATATGCTTTATTGTTATACTTACAAATGCAAATTATCCGATGATATGCTTAGTGAATCCAATGATATGCTTAGTGTAGAGTCCAATGATATGCTTTGTGGAATCTAGTCGATGATATGCTTTAGTGTAGATTCTGGTCACATGCTTTTTAGTGTAGAATCCAAGGAACTATTAATAGTGTAGATAATCCATATATACTTATTAGTGGAATTAATGATTAATTAGTACAAATGTGTACTACTGTGTCTTTTGATAGTGTAGAAATCTACACTTAATAGAAATATATCTGCAAGAGTATGTGCGAGGCTATTTATTAATTGATATGTTTTTCTTATTAAGAAATTGCCAAAGAACCTATCTATGAGTTGTGGTATCGATCCTGATGAAGAAGGCTCAGCTGGACTATGCCTTACCGCAAGGGGCTCCGTCACCACCTGTACTTACCGCATGGAAAATGCATTTGCACACACTTAAACTCGGTTGGGTGGAAGAGATTCCTCGTTGGCAAGAATCTTCGTGTTGGACAGGCCATCCTAATTACTACCAGGAACACCCACCAACCAGGCTTGAGGATGATGATCGTCGTCGATATCATCTAGAACTACATATGTGTGTGTGGCTATATCATCTAGAACTACATATGATGATCATCGTCGATATCATGTAGAACTACATATGATGATCGTCGTCGATATCATCTAGAACTACATATGATGATCGTCGTCGGTATCACCTACTACTGCTTGATGATGGATGTTGAGTATATATAAAATTGTTATCTAGTACTCCCTCCGTTCAAAATTACTCGTCGTGGTTTTAGTTCAAATTTGAACTAAAACCACGACGAGTAATTTGGAGCCGAGGGATTACTACCTAGTACCTATAATGCTTTATGAAATTGATATCTAGTAGTACCTAGTATCTGGAAATTGCAGTTTGTTGAAGCTGAAACAGGGTAGGAATCGGGGGGAAATGATGAAAGATATAGAAGTAGCGCGGGGCTAGGAAATCGCTACAACTAATTAATAGTAGCGCATTCTGGAAAAGCACTGCTGATATAGTCAATAGTAGTAGCGCGGGTACCAACCGCGCTACTACTAACAGTTAGCTGTAGCGCCTTATTGGTAGCGCGGCTTCCAGCGCTACTGATAGCCTCAAAACCCGCGCTACTACTAGGGTTTTCCCTAGTAGTGTCTTACGGTAACGGTGTAGGAAATTGTCAATTGACGGGATACAATTTGTGATAGATTGGATAAATAGATCTCAAATAAACGCGAAATAAAAGATGCAAATAAAAAGTGTAGCAAAGTATTTTTTGGTTTTTGGAATAATAGATCTAAAAATAAAATCAAAAAAATAGATCTCAAAGGCAAACAATAGATCAGAACGCAAATATGATAAAGAATAGACCTGGGGGCCGTAGATTTCACTAGTGGCTTCTCTCAAGAAATAGCACACGGTGGGTGAACGAATTACTGTTGGGCAATTGATAAAAAATCAAATAGTTTTGACGATATCCAGGCAATGATCAATATATAGGCATCACATCCAAGATTAGTATACCGACTCCTGTCTGCATATACTACTATTACTCCACATATCGACAGCTATCCAGCATGCATATAGTGTATTAATTTCATGAAGAAACGGAGTAATGCAATAAGAACGATGACATGATGTAGACGAGATCTATTCATGTAGGAAAGACCCCCATCTTGCTATCCTTAATAGCAACGATACATGCGTGTCTTGCCGCCCCTTCTGTCACTGGGAAAGAACACTGCACGATCAAACCCATCACAAGGCACCTCTTCCCATGGCAAGAAAAATTGATCTAGTTGGCCTAACTAAACCAAAGATTTAAAGAAGAAATATGAGGCTATAAATAATCATGCATATAAGAGATCAAAAGAAGACTCAAATAACTTTCGTGGATATATACATCTGATCATAAACTCAAAGTTCATCGGATCCCAACAAACACACCACAAAAGAGTTACATCAAATACATCTCCAAGACACCAGTGTATTGAGAATAAAAAGAGAGAGAGGAAGCCATCTAGCTACTGCCTACAGAACCGTAGGTCTATGGTGAACAACTCACGCCTCATCGGTGAGGACCAATGAGGATGGTGAACCCCTCTGTGATGGTGTCTAGATTGGATATCTTGGTTCATGGAACTTGCGGCGGCTGGAAATGTGTTTCATCGACTCCCCTAGGGTTTTGGAATATTTGGGTATTTATAGGGCGAAGAGGGGGTGCGGGAGGCCACCAAGGTGGGCACAACCCACCAGGGTGCGCCTAGCCTCCAAGGCACGCCCAGGTGGGTTGTGCCCCCCCCCCGGGGCACCCCTATGGTACTTCTTTGGCCCATATTATTTCTTCTGGTCCAGAAAAATTCCCCAAAAAGTTGCGCTGCGTTTGGACTCTGTTTGGTATTGATATTCTGTGATGTAAAAAACAAGCAAAAAATAACAACTGGCGCTGGGCACTATTGTCGGTGTCAAAATCGACGGATCTCGGGTAGGGGGTCCCGAACTGTGCGTCTAAGGTCGATGGTAACAGGAGACGGGGGACACGATGTTTACCCAGGTTTGGGCCCTCTTGATGGAGGTAATACCCTACTTCCTGCTTGATTGATCTTGATGAATATGAGGATTACAAGAGTTGATATACCACGAGATCGTAATGGCTAAACCCTAGATGTCTAGCCTGTGTGATTGTGATTACCTCTACAGTCTAAACCCTCTGGTTTATATAGACACCGGAGGGGCCTAGGGTTGTATAGAGTCGGTTTACAAAGGAAGGAATCTACATATCCGAACGCCAAGCTTGCCATCCACGCAAAGGAGAGTCCCATCCGGACACGGGAAGAAGTCTTCTGTCTTGTATCTTCGTAGCCCATTAGTCCGGCCCATGTTACATAGTCCGGATGCCCGAAGACCCCTTAGTCCAGGACTCCCTCAGTAGCCCCCGAAGCAGGCTTCAATGACGATGTATCCGGCGCGCTGATTGTCTTTGGCATTGCAAGGCGGGTTCCCCTTTCCGAATACTCCAAGATAGTCTTCGGACGCAACGAACGTGTCCGGATCTGCAACACAAGTACCACACATACAGCCGTAGAGAGTATAGTATTTCACACCCTTCTTCGCCCTATAAACACAAACCAAGATAGTCTCCGATTACTTGAAAGTACCTAACCCGAGAAGCTGTACTCAGTTTGTGTTTAATGTCACATCCTTCGGCTTCTGCGCCTCCATTGCTTCTGCTTCCACGTGTCGAGCGAATACGAGAGGTCAGGGTATTTTTTGCACATAACACCCCGACCATGTAAGAAAGGCATCTATTTAAAGAGATTGGATCTCAAATCCCATTCCACACCAAGCGGAAAATATTAGAGCTTGCTAGGAGAAACCATCCCAACATGGCTAGCGTTCCCAGTTCTTCCTCCCGCCCCACGGATCCAAAAAAGGCGATTGGGAGAGATGTTCCGCATTCACGATCACCGATTAAGCTTCAAACGCAGGGATTTCTTCCCCCCGTGGATCTAGTCCCTGTTCAGGCAGGATTGACCTCCTTCGATGGCGAAGCCCAGGCGGAATATTTCCCCAGTCCAACCAGGGGGGAACGAGTGTGCTTCGTTTCCTACTTGTTAAGAGGCGTTGGGTTTCCAATCCACTCTTTCCTCCGAGGACTCCTGGAGTATTACGCCCTTGCTACCTCTTGAGCACTGCGTTAGATTTCCTTGAAGAGGAAAGGATGATGCAGCAAAGTAGCGTAAGTATCTCCCTCAGTTTTTGAGAACCAAGGTATATCCAGTAGGAGGCTACGCGCGAGTCCCTCGTACCTACACAAAGCAAATAACTCCTCGCAACCAACGCGATTAGGGGTTGTCAATCCCTTCACGGTCACTTACGAGAGTGAGATCTGATAGAGATGATAGATAATATTTTTGGTATTTTTGTGATAAAGATGCAAATTCAAATAAAAGAAAAGTAAAAGCAAAGGCAATAAATAAAGTGATGGAAGATTAATATGATGGAGATAGACCCGGGGGCCATAGGTTTCACTAGTGGCTTCTCTCAAGAGCATAAGTATTTTACGATGGGTGAACGAATTACTGTTGAGCAATTGACAGAATTGAGCATAGTTATGAGAATATCTAGGTATGGTCATGTATATAGGCATCACGTCCGAGACAAGTAGACCGACTCCTGCCTGCATCTTCTACTATTACTCCACTCATCGACCGCTATCCAACATGCATCTAGAGTATTAAGTTAAAGAAAACAGAGTAACGCCTTAAACAAGATGAGATGATGTAGAGGGATAAATTCATGCAATATGATAAAAAAAACCATCTTGTTATCCTCGATGGCAACAATACAATACGTGCCTTGCTCCCTCTACTGGCACTGGGAAAGGACACCGCAAGATTGAACCCAAAGCTAAGCACTTCTCCCATTGCAAGAAAAACCAATCTAGTAGGCCAAACCAAACTGATAATTCGAAGACAATTGCAAAGATAACCAATCATACATAAAAGAATTCAGAGAAGATTCAAATATTGTTCATAGATAATCTTGATCATAAAGCCACAATTCATCGGTCTCAACAAACATACCGCAAAAAGAAGATTACATCGAATAGATCTCCACGAGAGAGGGGGAGAACATTGTATTGAGATCCAAAAAGAGAGAAGAAGCCATCTAGCTACTAACTATGGACCCAAAGGTCTGAGGTAAACTACTCACACTTCATCGGAGAGGCTATGGTGTTGATGTAGAAGCCCTCCATGGTGGATGCCCCCTCCGGCAGAGCTCCTGAATAGGCCCCAAGATGTGATCTCGTGGGTACAGAAGGTTGCGGCTGTGGAATTAGGTTTTTGGCTCCGTATCTGATCGTTTGGGGGTACGTAGGTATATATCGGAGGAACAAGTACGTCGGTGGAGCAACGTGGGGACCACGAGGGTGGAGGGCGCGTCCTGGGGGGTGGGCGCGCCCCCTACCTCGTGCCCTCCTCGAAACTTCCTTGACTTCGGGTCCAAGTCTCCTGGATCATGTTCGGTGAGAAAATCATGTTCCCGAAGGTTTCATTCCGTTTGGACTCCGTTTGATATTCCGTTTCTTCGGAACTCTGAAATAGGCAAAAAACAGCAATTCTGGGCTGGGCCTCCGGTTAATAAGTTAGTCCCAAAAATAATATAAAAGTGGAAAGTAAAGCCCAATATTGTCCAAAACAGTAGATAATATAGCATGGAGCAATAAAAAATTATATATACGTTGGAGACGTATCAGGCATCCCCAAGCATAATTCCTGCTCGTCCTCGAGTAGGTAAATGATAAAAAAAAATTGATGCGGAGTGCTACTTGGCATAATTTCAATGTAATTCTTCTTAATTGTGGTATGAATATTCAGATCCGAAAGATTCAAGACAAAAGTTCATATTGACATAAAAATAATAATACTTCAAGCATACTAACTAAGCAATCATGTCTTCTCAAAATAACATGGCCAAAGAAAGTTATCCCTACAAAATCATATTAACTAAGCAATCATGTCTTCTCAAAATAGTCTGGCTATGCTCTATCTTCACCACACAAAGTATTTAAATCATGCACAATCCCGATGACAAGCCAAGCAATTGTTTTATAATTTTGACATTCTCAAAACTTTTTCAATCTTCACGCAATACATGAGCGTGAGCCATGGATATAACACTATATGTGGAATAGAAGGGTGGTTGTGGAGAAGACAAAAAGGGAGAAGATAGTCTCACATCAACTAGGCGTATCAACGGGCTATGGAGATGCCCATCAATAGATATCAATGTGAGTGAGTAGGGATTGCCATGCAACGGATGCACTAGAGCTATAAGTATATGAAAGCTCAACAAAAGAAACTTCAAAGGTGTGCATCCAACTTGCTTGCTCACGAAGACCTAGGGCACTTGAGGAAGCCCATCATTGGATTATACAAGCCAAGTTCTATAATGAAAAATTCGCACTAGTATATGAAAGTGACAAAATGAGAGACTCTCTATCATGAAGATCATGGTGCTACTTTGAAGCACAAGTGTGGTAAAAGGATTGTAACATTGTCCCTTCTCTCTTTTTCTCTTATTTTTTATTTGGGCCTTTTCTCTTTTTTTATGGCCTCTTTTTTTGTCCGGAGTCTCATCCCGAATTGTGGGGGAATCATAGTCTCCATCATCCTTTCCTCACTTGGGACAATGCTCTAAAAATGAAGATCATCACACTTTTATTTTCTTACAACTCAACAACTACAACTCGATACTTAGAACAAAATATGACTCTATATGAATGCCTCCGGCGGTGTACCGGGATATGCAATGAATCAAGAGTGACATGTATGAAACAATTATGAATGGTGGCTTTGCCACAAATACGATGTCAACATGATCATGCTAAGCAATATGACAATGATGGAGTGTGTCATAATATACGGAACGGCGGAAAGTTGCATGGCAATATATCTCGGAATGGCTATGGAAATGCCATGATAGGTAGGCATGGTGGCTGTTTTGAGGAAGGTATATGGTGGGTGTATGATACCGGCGAGAAGTGCGTAGTATAAGAAAGGCTAGCAATGGTGCAAGGAAGAAAAGTGCGTATAATCCATGGACTCAACATTAATCATAAAGAACTCATATACTTATTGCAAAAATCTACAAGTTATCAAAGCAAAGTATTACGCGCATGCTCCTAGGGGGATAGATTGCTCGGAAAAGACCATCGCTCGTCCCCGACCGCCACTCATAAGGAAGACAATCAATAAATAAATCACGCTCCGACTTCATCACATAACGGTTCACCATACGTGCATGCTACGGGAATCACAAACTTTAACACAAGTATTTCTCAAAATCACAACTACTCAACTAGCATGACTCTAATATCACCATCCTCATATCTCAAAACAATTATCAAGCATCAAACTTCTCATAGTATTCAACACACTCATAAGAAAGTTTTACAAATCTTGAATACCAAGCATATTAGGATTATTTAAGCAAATTACCATGCTATTTAAGACTCTCAAAATAATCTAAGTGAAGCATGAGAGATCAATAGTTTCTTTAAAACAAATCCACCACAGTGCTCTAAAAGATATAAGTGAAGTACTAGAGCAAAACTAAATAACTCAAAAGATATAAGTGAAGCACAAAGAGTATTCTAATAATTTCCAAATCATGTATGGCTCTCTCAAAAGGTGTGTACAGCAAGGATGATTGTGGTAAACTAAAAAAAAAGACTCAAATCATACAAGACGCTCCAAGCAAAACACATATCATATGGTGAATAAAAATATAGCTCCAAGTAAAGTTACCAATGGAAGTAGACGAAAGCGGGGATGCCTTCCGGGGCATCCCCAAGCTTTGAATTTTTGGTGTCCTTAGATTATCTTGGGGGTGCCATGGGCATCCCAAAGCTTTGGCTCTTGCCACTCCTTGTTCCATAATCCATCAAAAGATTTCACCCAAAACTTGAAAACTTCACAACACAAAACTCAACAGAAATCTCGTGAGCTCCGTTAACGAAAGAAAACAAAAGACCACTTCTAGGTACTGTAATGAACTCATTCTTTATTTATATTGGTTTTAAACCTACTGTATTCCCACTTCTCTATCGTTTATAAGCTATTTTACTAGCCATAGATTCATCAAAATAAGCAAACAATACACGAAAAACAGAATCTGTCAAAAACAGAACAGTCTGTAGTAATCTGTAACTAACGCAAACTTATCGAACTCCAAAAATTCATCAAAAATAGGAAGACCTAGGCAATTTGTTTATTTATCAGAAGCAATTAGAATCAGTATTTTATCACGTTCTGGTGATTTTTAACAATTGTTTTCGTGAACAGAAAGTTTCTGGAAATTACAGCAAGATCAAATAACTATCATCCAAGAAGATGCTATAGGTTTAACTTGGCACAAACACTAATTAAAACATAAAAACACATCTAACCAGAGTCTATATCTAAGATTTATTCCAAAACAGGAGCAAAAGCAAAAAAACTAAAAATAAAATTGGGTTGCCTCCCAACAAGCACTATCATTTAACGCCCCTAGCTAGGCATAAAAGCAAGGATAGATCTAGGTATTGCCATCTTTGGTAGGCAATTCTTCAATGAGACATCTATTATCCTTAGGAATTTCTTTATTTTTAGTTATTATTAAAGTTTTAGGCTCAAGATCGAAAAATTCATTCGTAGCAAATGGTTCCTTAATGATAGCAAAAGGATCGGGACGAATACTTATAGATTTAAGATCCGCAGTTTCCTTACTAGAGGATTCACCCTTATTTTTAGGAACATACATAAGCTTGGCAACTTTAGTAGGAGGACTTGGTGTATTCTTTACGGAAGAAAAAGCGGTTCCGAAGTTGGTAATGATACCCTCAAGTTTATCGATTCTAGTGGAATATTGATTAATTCTCTCATTAACTAGGGGTTCTTTCTCCTTAATATTTTTCAAAGTTACTCCTACCTTAGATCCATATTGTGTAATTTTGTTGTGGATCTTTTTATCCAAATTTTCAATCAACTCTACGGTGGCAACCTTATTTTCAATAATTTCAAGTCTTTGCATTACATACTCCAAAGTTAACATAGTTCCATTAACCAAAAGAGGTGGTGAGCCAAATAAATCTATCATAGCATTATAAGAATCAAAAGTATGGCTACCCAAGAAATTCCCTCCGTAATGGTATCAAGGATATATCTATACCAAGGATTAGCACCTACATAAAAATTGCGGAGAAGAACTGAAGTAGATTGCTTCCTGGTAGATCTATTTTGAGCATTGCAAATTCTATACCAAGCGTCTTTTAGATTTTCTCCCTCTCTTTGCTTAAAATTTAGAACTTCATTCTCGGGAGACAACAGAGAAGATATAAGACTAGACATGATGACAAGCAAGCGAAAGAAGCGAACGGAAAAAAGAGGGCGAATAAAACGGCAAGGGTGAAGTGGGGGAGAGGAAAACGAGAGGCAAATGGCAAATAATGTAATGCGGGAGATAAGGGATTGTGATGGGTACTTGGTATGTTGACTTTTATGTAGACTCCAAGAACAGCGCCATAAATTCTTCTTGCTACCTCTTGAGCACTACGTTGGATTTCCATGAAGAGGAAATGATGATGCATCAAAGTAGCGTAAGTATTTCCCTCAGTTTTTGAGAACCAAGGTATCAATCCAGTAGGAGGCTATGCGCGAGTCCCTCGTACCTACACAAAGCAAATAACTCCTCGCAACCAACGCGATTAGGGGTTGTCAATCCCTTCACGGTCACTTACGAGAGTGAGATCTGATAGAGATGATAGGTAATATTTTTGGTATTTTTGTGATAAAGATGCAAAGTAAAATAAAAGAAAAGTAAAAGCAAAGGCAATAAATAAAGTGATGGAAGATTAATATGATGGAGATAGACCCGCGGGCCATAGGTTTCACTAGTGGCTTCTCTCAAGAGCATAAGTATTTTACAGTGGGTGAACGAATTACTGTTGAGCAACTAACAGAATTGAGCATAGTTATGAGAATATCTAGGTATGATCATGTATATAGGCATCACGTCCGAGACAAGTAGACCGACTCCTGCCTGCATCTACTACTATTACTCCACTCATGGACCGCTATCCGGATGCATCTAGAGTATTAAGTTAATGAAAACAGAGTAACGGCTTAAACAAGATGACATGATGTAGAGGATAAATTCATGCAATATGATAAAAACCCCATCTTGTTATCCTCGATGGCAACAATACAATACGTGCCTTGCTGCCCTCATCACATCGGGAAAGGACACCGCAAGATTGAACCCAAAGCTAAGCACTTCTCCCATTGTAAGAAAAACCAATCTAGTAGGCCAAACCAAACTGATAATTCGAAGAGACTTGCAAAGATAACCAATCATACATAAAATAATTCAGAAGATTCAAATATTGTTCATAGATAATCTTGATCATAAACCCACAATTCATCGGTGTCAACAAACACACCGCAAAAATAAGATTACATCGAATAGATCTCCATGAGAGAGGGGGAGAACATGGTATTGAGATCCAAAAAGAGAGAAGAAGCCATCTAGCTACTAACTATGGACCCGAAGGTCTGAGGTAAACTACTCACACTTCATCGAAGAGGCTATGGTGTTGATGTAGAAGCCCTCCATGGTGGATGCCCCCTCCGGCGGAGCTCTGGAACAGGCCCCAAGATGGGATCTTGTGGGTACAGAAGGTTGCGGCGGTGGAATTAGGTTTTTGGCTCCGTATCTGATCGTTTGGGGGTACATAGGAAAAAGTACGTCGGTGGAGCAACATGGGGCCCACGAGGGTGGAGGGCGCGCCCTGGGGGGGTGGGCGCGCCCCCTACCTCGTGCCCTCCTCGAAGTTTCCTTGACTTAGGGTCCAAGTCTCTTGGATCCCGTTCGGTGAGAAAATCATGTTCCCGAAGGTTTCATTCCGTTTGGACTCCATTTGATATTCCGTTTCTTCGAAACTCTGAAATAGGCAAAAAACAGCAATTCTGGGCTGGGCCTCCGGTTAATAGGTTAGTCCCAAAAATAATATAAAAGTGTAAAGTAAAGCCCAATATTGTCCAAAACAGTAGATAATATAGCATGGAGCAATAAAAAATTATAGATACGTTGGAGACGTATCAGGCCTCCAACTGCATAATTTCACTCCGGCCTCCATTCTGCATATCGCGGGTTTTTTTTGCTCTTTGCAAAGTATTCCTGGGCTGTGAGGCCCATTTTGACTTCTGGAGGAAGCTATTCTGCCTCGTCCCTCGTACCCAAAAGGGATCGGTATTCGAGGTGGGCGGTGCCGAGGTATGGCGCATAGCTGGGGCCGGATACCTGTCCGGCACACCGAAGAAGGCATCCAAAGAGTGGCCGTCAGAATGGTTCTATATCAAGGATGTCGCTCTCCCCGACCCAGTTCGAATGGGTCTTCGCGAATTTCACGTGTTCCGTTGAAGAAACGCCATAGCTGGCGTCCTCGGAGCCTCGAGGTGGAGGATAGCGCAGAAGTCCATCAGTTAATGGGCAAGATAAGGACACTCGCTCAGTCCAGATTATCAATAATCGAGGTAATTAAACTTCCATAGTGCGGGGCATTCAGCCACTCTAGTTCAGAGGACTCCCTATGTGGCACTATAATGGGGAAGACGACGCCTCATGCTGTGGACGGAAAGGTCCGGACACCCCTGCCGCCCTGCCCACAATATTGGCCGATCTGTATAAAGGGGAGAAAGAGGAGTTGACTCGTCTTAAGCACCAAGAGGGATTCTCCATGTACAATCCCCCTAGCTGGGTGAGCTTTAATCCCACATCATCACTCAATCCCTTCCCCGAGTCATGTTTAATTGACATTTACTCGTTCTTTTCTAACAGGAATGGCGGAAGGCTATCGCGGGGATTTATAGCCCCGCACCGCAGCCGGAGGACCATAATCGCAACCTCGATCCCAGATTTTAAGAGGATTCGGACATATTTGTAGAACTCCAAGAGGGAGTCTTCTACCAGGCGAGCTATGATGGCACAGAAGTGGCCATCGTGGCCGATTACCCTGGCCTCCTTCCTGCCTCACATGTAAGTAGCCAGGAGACATTTCCTCCGAAAGAGCTTCCTCGTTCTACTTACCACCGTGCTATCTCGTGCTCCAAAGGGGAGGCGCTCGACGCGCCATGCTGCACGAGAAGCGACTCACAAGAGAACGGCGCCCGTGCCGGGAAAGCCTCCGAAGAGGAAGGCAAATGAAAACACGGCCAAGCCTTCATCAAAGAGGTATGGTTTTTTAAATATGCCCCTTGGCAGTCACATCGAACTGTGACACTGTCCGCTATGTCTTATCAGGAAGAGCGTGCACAGGACTATGTCCGGAGATCCTGCTGGTCATGCCTCCGCCAGCCAGGTTCCAGACCCTGCCTTAAGGACAGAGGCTGACATGGGAGTGGCACCGGATTGTCTTCCTGCCGAGGATTCAGATGATGTGTCCGTCACAAACTCGGAAGTGGAGAGCGCCCTGAATCACCGGCGCCGGAGGGCCGCTCTCCGCGACCCTGGTTTCACAAAAGAGGCATTCAATGCCTTCACCTCGGCTGATGCATACATCCGAGCTGCTCGGGATGGGCTTAGCGAGCCACGCATCAAAGACTTGAAAGATATGCGGTAATGCGTGCGAATTATACGAATCTGGTGATCATATACCAGTAGCCCCGAGACTTGAAGCAGTTGATACAACTGATTTAAGGATCATTGTATAATCAAGTACTCACCGAGAAGAACAACCTGCGGCCTCAAGAGCTGGAAAAGTGCCAGACCCAGCTAGCGGCGGCAACTGCCGAACTAGAGAAATCCAAGGAGACACTGCGTGGTAATGTTCCCCTCCATCGAGAAAAGTATGATCATATACCAGCAATATTAATACTGTTGTATTTCCCATGGCAGGATCATCAGATCCACTGAAAGAGGAACTGAAAGTCGCGGCAGCGGGTGAACAAGAGGCCAAAAGGCAATCGGTCATGGCGAACGTGTGTTGACACGAGCCGAGGATGATAAAAACAAGCTGCATGATTCCAACACCCTACTGGGCGAAGAACTAAAAGATGTGCGAGCCCAGCTAGCTGACGCCGTAAAGGAAAATAAGAGGCTACAAGGCGGCATATTCAATATTCTTTTGAACTTGCCTTCATGTAATTCAGCGAAGAAATGATCTAACAGATTTATGTCTGCAGGTATGCTGACTGGCCGTCCCGAAGAGGAAATGTCCGGCTCTCAAGGCGACCTGCTGCAAGAGCTGTCCGAACTGCACGAGCGAGCCCGGCAAGCAACGCGGAGCGTTGCCAAGGCTTTGAGGCCATCCGCCTCTCTTCCAGGAAGTATGGAGGAGCTTGTGAAGCTATTCACAGGAGCTCGGTGGCGCTTCCGATTATGGAAGATATCGGCCTGCCGAGTAGGTGCGCGAGAGGCCTGGCCCATGGTAAAAACACGGTACACCAAGCTTGATCCGAATCATATGGCCCGGGTCGGACCTCGGGGGTCCCGAATCATATGGCCCTGGTCGGACCTCGGGGGTCAGATGGAAAATAAATTCCAGTTAGTCTAGTATATGACCAAGTAAAGATAGCCGCCAAATTTTCCCAACAAGATTGTAAACTAGACAGCCTGTTAGATGACATAGAGGAGGAAGTTTTTGATTCCAAGTGACTATGTACTTCAATTGACAAATTTGTCCCTAGCCGGATTGTAAAACAATTGTCATGGAAGACCTTTTCGCTTCGACCTCCGGACCTGAAGGTGCAGAGTGTTTCCGATTACCAGGGCGGCAATACAAACCGGGGTATGCGTGGAAACCAGGCGTAGGGGTCATAGTTGCTTGAACATACAAGTTGTATCCAGCTAGGTATGTTATATTCACTACAAAAAAATACACTTACGTGATGATATGTGTTTGTCACAGTAGGTCGCGTTTTTTGTCATGCATGTGCATCCATGACGATTTTATGACAGAATCAAGATAGTCATACCGTCTTTGTCAGAGAAGTGTTCCATGACATTACCAAAATTATCATCACGGAAGTGTCCACTTCCATGACGATAAATCATGCGTCACAGAAGTGCTTTCGTCAAGGGTGACCGACACGTGGCATCCACCGTAACGGAACACCGTTAAGCTATCGGGTCAGGTTTTGGATCCGATAACCCATTAACAGCCCCGACCAATGGGGATTTTCCACGTGTAAAATCATCATTGGCTGGAGGAAACACGTGTCGGCTCATCGTTGGGACATATGTCATCCACTCATTGGACAGCAGGCGCCTATGATACATCGACATGTGGCACGGCCCAACAGAGGCCCATTCCTGTGAAAAGGCCGACCCTTTTGACTTGGTCAAAAGGTGGCGGGCCGGCCCATGGAAAGCCTGTTAACGGCACTGCTCGTGATATAGCCCATTTACAACCCGCTAACCCAAGGCCCGTTACGCCCTATCCGAATTAGGCCCAGTAGCGTCATTTGGGCCATACAATATGATTCCAGCCCATTTTCACTTCTGGTCCATGTATGGCCCATGACGTCTTTCGACCCATACGAGGCCCTATGTAACTCTTGGCCTATTAACGGCTCGTGGTGAAACTGGCCCGCAATGAACAGTGTATCACTTTACACCCATTAACGGCCCGTGGTGAAACTGGCCCATAATGAACAGTGTATCACTTTATACCCATTAAGGGCCCGTTATTCGCTTGGGCCGTTTCCAGCCCATGTTATCTTCGGCCTTCTCGAGCCCATTTATTCTTGGGCTCATTTCAAAGATTCGCTTACTTACTACGGCCATCGCTATTTTTCGCTAGGGCCAAATTCAGCCCGTGGTTACAATTCTGACTGTTTGTGGTCCGTTAATACGTTGGGCCGTTTTCATAGCGTCATCAAATACGGCCTATTAACGAAGGCCCGTTATGGTCGGCCCATGAATGGATGATTCCAACTCTAGCCCGTTTACGTCCATAATGCGGCCTGTTACTGGCCCATGTTTGGCCAATCGATCATACGGCCCGTATAAGGCCCATTGATGATACGGCCCGTAGAAGGCCCATTGTTTCTACGGCCCATAGAAGGCCCATTGTTTCTACAGCCCGTAGAATGCCTACTATTTCTACGGACTGTAGAAGGCCCACTGTTTCTACGGCCCGTAGGAGGCCCAGTGTCACTACAGTAAATATTAGCCCGTGGTTATTGTGGCCTAGTTTTAAAAAATAGGTTATTACAGCCACTAGAAAACCACGGAAAAATAACTGCACTGACTACAAGCAAACAAATAAACAAGACAACAAGGAAATAAATAAGCAAGCAACTTATGCTAGGCTATCACGGCTATTACACATATTACATCCACTGGGCATCAAAGTTTGCCACAAGTGCAAATATAGGGAACAAAGTAGCATAAAAACACCGCAGCAAAACAAGTCTAGAACTGAAACCACTTCAGAAGAGTTCAAGAAACAATATCCTGGGTACCCATAATGCTGGCAAGATGCTTAGCAAGCTTATTAACTTTCTCTTGTTTGGCGCTTAAATCCTCCAGTAATATTTGTTGCACAAGAAAAGTACGATCTGAATTCTGCAGGACTTCCTCGGTCCTTCGTCTTCTTGCCGCAGACAACCGATCGATGCCTTTCAGCTTGTAGCTGAGACTCAAGAAGTCAAGTGATTCAGCAATGAAGTTCGAAGAGCTTGTGCCAGCGGTACTGGCCAGTAACTCGAACACTACATCAACGCAGGACTGTGGGGTTTTCTCACTATCTACAAGATCATTTTTATCACCTTTCTTGGAGACCAACAGGGTTGTCTCACTATCTTGAACCTTATCTGCATTACTTTCTCTACCATTGCATAGTGGGGCGTTCTTCTCCAATATTCTGTTTGCATACTACAAGAGAAACAAGCAGACACATCATAGGTTTAGCTTGTAGTATACGAAACTCATTTTGGAAAACCGGTTCAGTAGTAAGGTGGACAGGATAACAACATGAAACAAACATATATCTATGTACTATGGTCACTGTATTGTCCATATCATTCTAGTTTATGTTCCCTAATCAAGATAGAGACACAGTTCAACTCATATATTTTTAAGACACATCAACATAGACAGAATATAAGTGTGAGAAACTACACAACATTGGCAACAGTTGTAATGTGCATCACATGAGAACATAACTTTTTATACAACTTAAACTGAAATCAACATAGAGCAAGAAGTTAGAACAACAATCCAGTTAAAGAAATAGGTTTAAAACATACCTGTTGCACCATTGGAGTTTCAATTGGATCCTTCAAATTGAAAGTAGTTGGTATGAGTAAATACAAGGATGCAACAACAAAGGAGTATGGACCATAGCTACAATCGACCGAGAACAGTTGCTCTTCTGCTTTAAACGTGGAGTTTGGGTTAGCTGTGGTGGTCTTCGTGCTTTGGGCACTGCAGTAGCTTTACAAACTGCTCTTGTGGAGGTACTCTATGGTGGACATGGTGCTTTGTCAACTATAAGTGGGTTACTATCCGCTGGGGTTGCGGTTAGATGGGTTGTAGCTGGTTCTCTGCCCAACGCTGTAAGTGTGCAATCTGGAAGAGTCTCGATTATATGTGGTGGGGCTAGTTTGTGGGCCAGTACAACCATGGTTCTATCTGCATCGACGGGTAGCACTGTCTTTTGTGAAGAACGGGTTTTTGCTCCCTTAGATACTGCCATCACCCCCCTCCAGTTCAAATGGCTGATAAACAAGAAAAGAAATTGAACGTCTGAGACATTGTATGATAGATGATGTGGTAATTCACATATATGTTGTCTAACCAAACAGGAAAGCATGACACAATTTCACATATATGATGCCTAACTAAACAGGATAGCACGACATAGTTTCAGATATATGATGGATAACTTAACAGGATATAATGGCATAATTCAACATATGATGAGTACCTAAACATGATGACATGACAAAACTATATGATGTCTTTCTAAAATAGGTTGGGATGAAATAATTCACATACATGTTGTCTAAGTATACAGGATGGCATGATATAATTGACATAATTGATTCATATACTAAGCAGCTCGCACTCGCATGTATGATCTCTAAACTAAGCAGATAGAATTCAATATTGTGCATATGATGTCTAAACTAAGCAATGCAAGACACCATATGCATCATATGAGAAATATAAACATTGCAACTTAGACCATACACCTTAGGTGGGATATAGGACTGGTCATGTGTTTCTGAATCCTCCTCTGAGGAGCTCCTCAGAACCATCGAGATATATGCTTCAACAGTACCATTGCACTTCTCAAGACCTTGTTTTCACTCCAGATTTTTCCATAACCTACTCAAATGGCTGATACACATGAAGAGTAGTTCAATATACATGTATTGTCGACAATTGGAATACGTAATGAAACAAAAGATGGCATGAGATAATTCACATATATGATGCCTAGCTCCATGGCAGTGCATAATTCACATATATGATAACTGGCTGAAAAACATGGCATTGCATAATTCACATATCTAATATAGAAAGCAAACATGAGGCATTCACACAAAGCATGTCTAATGTAAGCAGATGGCATGGCAATGCAAGACACCATATGCATGATATGAGCAATATAACCCAACCAAGTTAGAGCATGCACCTCGGGGGGGGGGGGATACGACTGGTCATCTCTCTTTGAATCCTCCTCTAAGGAGCTATCTCAGAACCAAAGAAGGAATCACATCGACAGTAGCGACTGCTCAGAAGACCTTGTTTTCACTCCAGATTTTCCCATGACCGACTCAAATGGCTGATGCACATGAAGAGTAGATGAATGTATAAACATTGTTGACAAATGGAATACATTATGGAAAAAAATATGGCACGATACAATTCACATATACGATGACTGGCTAAACAGGATGGCATTGCATGATTCACGTATATGATGCCTGGCTAAAGAAGATGGCATTGCATAATTCCCATATACTCCCTCTGTTCCTAAATATTTGTCTTTTTAGAGATTTCAAATGGACTACCACATACGGATGTATATAGACATATTTTAGAGTGTAGATTCACTCATTTTGTTTCGTACACTACTAGGGAAAAGGCTACTAGCAGCGCGGGTAAAATGGCTACTAGTAGCGCGGGTACTCGCGCTACTAGTATCGCGCTACAACTACAAGTTAGTAGTAGCGTGGGTCGAACCCGCGCTACTACTAACTTTGTTAGTAGCAGCGAGGGTTCAATCCGCGCTACTGCTATTATAAACCGCGCTACTGCTAATGAAATAGTAGTAGCGTGTCTATAGTCCCAATGCTACTAGTATCCTAAATACTAGTAGCGCGCCATTTTATTCCCACGCCACTACTAACTTATTAGGAATTAAAAAAAAATCAACCAAATTCATTCTATCACGTGTCGTATCTTCTCTAGTTCCTCATTGTAGCAACAACTCATGTATAATTTCATTCTATCGCATAGTTACATAAGCAACTACTCCCTCCGTTCCGAAATAATTGTCATTGGAGAAATCTCACCAAGTGAAACGAACGAAAGTACAGAACTACCCCTAACTTGAAATCAGATTGTCGTCTTCCTCCGAGGTAGCGCATCCAGGCCAGCAGCAGGCCCCTCCTCCTCCTCCAGCCTGCTCGTCTGCAACAGCAGCAAGCCCATCCTCCTCCTCCTCCTCCTCCTCCGCCCTCCACCGGCCCGAGCCTCACTTGAGCTCCTCCCTGTCATCCACTGCTCGTCCCGTCGCCCAGTGAGCCCCTCCTCCGCCCTCCACCAGCAGGACCCTCCACCAGGCTCCTCCCTGTTGTCCAGTTGCTCATCCCCGTCGCCAGCAGCAGGCCCAACCTCCTCCGCCCCAGTCTTGTCGCCCCGGCCCTAGCGTCCTCGCCCCGCTGCCCAGACAGATCGTCGCTGCGCCACCGCCTGGTCATCGCAGCACACACCACTCTAGGTAGGTACTCCTCACCTCAAATTACAGAAATTAACAACACAAGATTGATTCAGTTAAACAGTACATCAGAATTTGAGGAATCACTAGAATTTCAAACTCAGGACCAAACTGAAATAAAAGAGACAAATAAAGGAGGCAAGTGTAGCCTGCAACCCACATTTTCCATCAATCATCCAAATATGGATAATTAAACATGGCTTGCTTTGGTTGTGTGTTAAGCTTACATTTATTCTTTAAACATGGCTGGCTTTGGTTAGTTAGCAATGGCACTTTCAATTTACAAATCATAGCCAAGAAAAGAAAATGTAGGGTAAAGCAATCTAAAAGAGCACCGGCAAGGTGCACTATCTCGCTTCTTACAGTAGACATGAATACAAGGAGTACATCACTCTCTGTCTATAGGAGTAATGTGAACATCATTCTACATGGGTCTCTGAACATCTTCTTACAAAGTTGGAGCACAATCACTTCATTTATCGATCAGATATCATGCAAGAGGAACCAAGAATGTGCATGTACTTATAATAGTCTTTTTGTCTTTGTACTCCAAATTTGGAAGCGGGCAAAGATTTTCTTTACTTACCAAAATCACACTTAACATTGGAGTCTACAACAGTCTTTTGTCTATAGGAGTGAATATGCACTGGTGTACTCAAATTCTGGAAGCACTAGCACTAATCTTGCATTTGTTTGCTTCAAGAGATGTATACACAAATCTGGAAGCAGTGCAAAGGTTTTCTTTACCTACCAAAATCTGCTTCGCTTTACGGTAAATGGCTTCAATCGTCCTTGGATGAAGTGCATTTAAGTACTCCTATTAAAAGATGAACAGAAAAATGTTACTCCTACACTGCATCTTGAAAAAGTTGCACAAATCTCTCGCCAAGCCTTGTATTCACAGAAATGAAGTACTCCATACTCCATAATGTACATCCTTCCATAAGCAAAGAAGATGCCAACAAAGAAGATGCACATAAATCTCTACTCCATGCTTTAGTGAATTTAGTGGATCAAGTCTCAGAGAAGCTACGAGTCGTGGAGATCCCATAAATCTGTGAGACCAGCCAAATTTCATTGCTTGATGGCCATTTAGACAATTTTGATAGTTATAAACCTTATTTTATTTTAGTCAAAGCATCACAAAGGATAAAGGTTTATTTTATTTCAGCCTTTACAAAGGAGACAGTTTTGGTAGTAAAATCTGCGATACTCAATTTTACAAAATGAAAACTATGACAAGACAAGAAGATCTCGGTTTCCACATGGAAAATACATTTCTCGGCTTTACAAACTAAAAATTATTGTATGATAGTGCAAGCAGATCTCAGTTTCAAAATGGAAAATACATTTCTCAGTTTTACAAACTGAAAATTAAGACAAAGGCAAGCAGTTTCAAAATTATGACAAGACAAGCAGTTTTAGTAAATGGTGATGCAGATACTTATTAGCACAAGAAACAGATTCTTGATGATCTGCAAAGCCTGGACTGAACCGACTCGAACTGAACAATAGCGATATTTTTCATAGAGGGATGCAATGCAATGTAAGAACATCGGGGAGATAGTATGAACTGCCAGATCCAGTGCAGAGATAATTACATTGGATTGCACTGAAGAATAGCATTAGCAGGAATGTGTTTAATTTAAGAAAAAACGAATTAACTCATCCTGATATCTGAAGTGTAAAAATCCTGAACTAAACCGAACACTGTTAAGTCTGAAGAATTTTTCAGATTGTTGAGAGCCGAACAATGCAGATTTCCCCATCTCTGGGAGGGAATTGGGACTCACAGAGGAAATTGGAGCAGACCCCCTTGACGACCTCCCCTGCATCGTTGGTGTAGACGAGCCGCTTGAAGCACAACTAGACCTGCAGGCGGATTGATTTCATTCAGCGACAACCAGTGCCAACAGAGCGGCGGAATCGGAATCGACGGATCGATCAGGGCAGGGCGGGCGTACAGTCTTGGCGTCGCCGAAGTCGCCGAGGGCGCTGCTGGCGATGGAGTAGAGGCGGAGCTTGTGGGGCTTGCCGTTCTTGTCCTCGCCATCAGCAACGACGCCGATGGACTGACCCTCCTTGTAGGGCACCTCGCCGTCGGTGGAGAAGACCATGTGCCACGTCTCCCCGGGCGCGTCGTCGGCGGTGATCTTGGTGTTGAGCAGGCACTTGCCCACGTACGACTCCTTGGGCCGGAACTTGTTGGTCACCACCCCCTCCTCCTGCTTCTTGGACACCTTATTCTCCTTCACCGGCACTGCGGCCGCATCGGTGGAGACCACCTGCGCCCGGGCCTTTCAGGCGGCGGGGCGGCAGTTCTTGTGGCGCCGCAGGAAGGCTGCGATGGGAGTCTTTGCGGGCGCTAGACGACGTGGAGGTGGCGGCGGTGGCGGCACGGAGGGAGACGACCGCAGACGTGACGGTGGCCATGGCGCCGGGAGAAGGGGAGCGGCGGGTGCGCGGCCGCCGGCGTGGCACACGCGGCGGGGGGCATGGGGGCGGACGGACGGAGGAGAGGAGGTGGAAGGGAGGCCGGCGGCGAGTGGGTTGGCAGAGGAGAGGAGGTTGGGGATCTGGATCGGGCCACGTGGTGTGGGGTGGGAGTGTGGATCGGGCCGGGGTGGACACGCTTAGTAGTAGCGTGGGGGTCTTACCTGCGCTACTACTACTTACTTAGTAGTAGCGCCGGTTTTATACCCCTCGCTACTACTATGGCCTATCCAGGGGGCATTGCTGGAGACCACTTAGTAGCAGCGGGTTTATACCCTCGCTACTACTATCAACTTAGTAGTAGCGCGGTTTTTATGCCCCTCGCTACTACTAATTAGCAGTAGCGCCCGTTTTTAAACCGCGCTACTGATAAACTTCTGTGTATAAGGTTTTCCCTAGTAGTGGTATGTTGTCACTTGTTGAAATCTCTAAAAAGACAAATATTTAGGAATGGTGGGAGTATGATATAGAAACCAAACAGGTGGCATTCACACAAAGCAAATCTAAACTAAGCTAATGACATATAAAATGTATAATGTAAGCAATGCAAGGCACCAGATGCATGATATGACCAACATCAGCATGCCAGGTTAGAGCAAACACCTCAGGTTGGTAAATAGGCGTGGTCGGCTCCTTCTGAATCTCCATCTGAACAGTTATCTTCCTCTGGAATACAATCTAGAAATGCAGGAGAGGGGGGGGGGCACTTCGCCCACCATGGAGCGGCGTCTGCATGACATTATATTCGGACGCAATGGTCTTCTCTTTTTCTCTACATGTTCAGTACGATTGTGTACAATATCTAACATGCATAATAAAAAATAGTTAGATTTTGTAAGGCCTAAGGGGTGCATGCAAAAATCAAGACTGATGGTAGCAAATGAGTGGATGGATCCAAAACTAATGATAGCAGGTAGATTATAGCTTCAGTTTAAAAAGATAGACAATGGATCATCTATTTTTTGTTGCCCAGCCAACATGAACCACATAGAAGACCCCAGATAAACCAGATAGTAGACAGATAGTATTCGTTGCTGGCTCGATATGAGACCCATGGGAAATTCAAAACTCAAGATTGAACGATAAAGTAGCAGGTAATAATAACCGATGTATAACGTAAGCAAACACGAAGATCGCGACCTCTCTCCGGAACTGTAGTCCTCGTGTTCATCTGCTTTCGGTCGATGATGGTAATGCAGTTGGCGTGGCTGCCGGCAACGGGGAAGATGATCTGAGGCGGCGAAAGAAAGTCTGCAGGGGAATTTCTGCCGCAGTGAACGCTTCTGTTGATGGTGCACCTCAAGTGGGGTGGATGACGGCACGGCAGGAGCAGGACATAACACACAGAGTTTTCTTTTACGCCAATCTGAAAATGAAGTAAATTTGTAAGGGCTCCTCAGAATTGGAGGATTCTTTAAACGCAGGGACAGGAAAAACACAGGAATAGGATAGGAATGCACGTGCAAAACAGAGCATTTGGAAACATAGGATTTCAGTCAACACAGGTGTTTGGCTCACATGAATTGGAAGAAACAGAGGAATGGAGAAACAAAGTGATGCAACGAGTGTACAACCTCTTTGGCATAGCCTTGTGGACCTCAACATCATTGGGTTGGACGTGGAGGATGGTGATGATGCTTTGGTGTATTTGTTGGAGGCGGGGAAGAAGATCCGAGGCCTCTGGAAACGGCGCCGAGGGTACTGCTCCGCTGTGATGGACGGTTCCGTCGTTGGAGCAGCTCCGCTAAGGTGTACGGCGACAAGGCTGAAGCACAAACGAGACTGAAATATCATGCCATCATCTGTAACAGATGACAAGACAGACAACATTAATCTGAAGTGGGACCCTAATATCATCTGCAATACATGATGTAATGCATGACCAAAAAGTGCTAAATGTAAAACGCATAAGCCGCGCCGCGGCCGCTCCGACAGATGCTGTAAGCACTGTTCACTCTGAACTTAACTGAAGAAATGAACTTCACAGTCGAAACTGAATTTTACTGTCGAAACTGATTGAATTAGTAACAGAGCATTGCAATAGATGTTTAGGGCGTTCGAGCACTAGTAGCAGAGAAGCAGTGATCTAAATCGATGAGACACTCGGCGAGGAACGCACTAGCGAGAGAGCAAGTCGATGCGATAGCACCATGAAGCGAGTGCTAAAGCAAGAACTCCTCAGCAGCTGCCGGAGGTCATGCAAAGAAAGAAGAAGCGAGAGCAAGAGCAGAGCAGCAGACGAATGAAAGCGAGGAGCGGTCAGCGCGCGACCAACAAGAAGAACAGAGTCGCGGCAGCGAGAGCCGAAGCAGCTGCAGCTAGTGCCGTTGTGGAAGTCGCCGCCGAGGAAGCAACGACATGGGGGAGAGACGCCGTGGATGATGTGGCCGGCGACGGCGTCGTCGATGGAGACGCCATGTCTTCTCGGTATCGAGCACCAATATCCCCGTGAGATCGAATAAAAGATAAAATGCAGCGGTGAGTGCAGAACCTCCTTGGTGGCGCCGAATTGGCCTCGGCTTCATCGGAGGAATTGGTGAGGGTGCTTCGGTTCCTGTGGGGCAGGTCAAGACGGCGCTATGGGGATTGAGGTGGCGCGATAGACGAGGCGAACATCGGGGCAGCTCTTTGGAGGTGGAGGACGGGGCGGCTGATCCGGCGGGACGACGAGATCGACAACAGATCCTCATCCGGTGCGGTGGATGAGGGACATCGAGCTGTTGCGGTGGACGGCGTAGTCGGGGAAGATTCTCCGGCTGGGCGGCGGTCGGGAGGCCGATGGAGGAGCGTGGGGTTTCGCGGGTTTTGGCGGCCTCGGTGTACGAATGGGGGGGCGAAGGGGGAGGGGGAGCCAAGCTTAGGGACGCGCTTGTCCGAAATGTAGGGTAAGTTACCAGCGTACCCCCACCGGTTTTGACACCGCGACGTGGAGCTTCATTTCCGGCTGAGGGGTAGAAGGGGGATTTTGCGTGTCTGGGCTGCGGGAGCGATTTCAGATGAGGAGGGAGTTCTCGCGCGCGTCCAAATTTCGGGATAACAAGGCGCGGCGCGGGTTAAAAAAGCGGGAGTTTCAAAGTAGGTGAGACAAAAGATACTCGAGATTGAAAATTTCAGGATAACAAGGTGCGGATTCCTTGTTTGGCAGAACAAACTTAACGTGTAAAAAAACAATTCATACAAGACACAAGAGAGTCATGTCCCCTTTTACTATATTGCCATAGATGCCATTGAAAAAACTACAAGAAAAATGTACAAAAAATCGAGAGAACAAGATTACCCTGCACAGTACCAAATCGATTCGCACTTCCCTCAAAAACAACAAAAAACAAATCAATCCCCACCAAATAAAGAGTAATGTCCCTTTTTATATGATTACAGATGCCATGATCTCGAATTTCAATTTTTGAATCCACGTTATGTTGAATTCGAATATATCATTAGGTGACATTGCGGTTTATAATTGATGTAGTCGTACATTTTGAACTTCCATCATATATGAACATTTTACTCCACCATGTGAACATATATATTGTCGTCTACCATATGGACTAAATTTGAATCATTTTTCCTTATTTGAATACGAATATTGTCAAGTTATACAATAATTTAAATATTATCTTGATAACAAAAAGACATGCATATAGCAGTAATCATATTTCACTATGAACTACATGTACCATACGCTCTCCAATTCAAATATTTGTATCCATTTTATGTTGAATTCAAATCATAGTACATTATTGGTCTAGGTAGCGAGATGTTCGGGATAATCTAAACCCTGTTTTCATACGTATAATTTTTGGCTGAATCGGAACAAGTTTTGGTATAAGCCTCTTGCAAAACCAGAGATTCTCTCAACAAGCCTCGTGGTTCCGAGAGGGAACATGTCACCTTTGTGTGTGAAACGACATACGCCGCCTCCCCCCTGATTTTATTTACAGAGGCAACATAGAACTGTATGAGTGCCCTGTTAAATTTGGAATTATTTCGGGTTCATTTGGCCTTTTTATACATTAATTGAGTTTCTGGACTTTTAATGTGCATAATATAAATATGAATTGCATGCACATGCTCCGGTGCACCAACGTGGGTTGAAAAATCACATGTGTGTCATTGGTTGAATTTCTAGGTCCCGTGGAAGAAATGAGAATGAAATTCAAACATCTGGGCGTCATGACTCTGCGGAGAACATCGAGAAACTTAGATTTTAAATTCATGTAAATCCAAAACTCGGCTGGAAATCATGAAACTTGGCATGGTGTCATGTCATGCCACTAACATGTTGTGGTAAAAAATTGGGCCGATTGGGAGCTCGTGGTTCTAAGAAGGAACGTGCCATCTTTGAGTTGTGAAACGATATACGCTGCCCCCCTTGAGTTTCTTAACAAAGGCAACATAAAACTACATTAGTGCCCTGTTAAATTTTGGAATTATTCCGGGTTCGTTTCTCATTTTTTAATACATTAATTGAGTTCTTGGTCATTTAATGTGCAGAAGTCAAATTTGAACTACAAGCACATGCTCTCGTGCACCAAAGTTGGTTGAAAAATCACATTTGTGTCCTCGGGTGAATTTCTAGGTCCCATGCAAGAAATGAGAATAAAATTAAAACATCTGGGCATCGTGGCTCGGCCGAGAACATTGAGAAACTTGGTTTTAAAATTCTTGTAAATCCAAAACACGCTTGAAAATCATGAAACTTGGCATGGATGTCATGTCATGGTACTACCATGTTGTGGTAAAAAATAAGGCCGAATAGGAACAAATTTTGGTATAAGCTTCTTGCAAACCGAAGCTTCTCTCAAGAAGGCTCGTGGTTACGAGAGGAACGTGCCACCTTTGAGTGCGAAACGATATCGTTGTCCCCTTGAGTTTATTTACAAAGGCAACATAGAACTACATGAGTGCCTCATCAAATTTTGGAATTATTCCGCTTCGTTTGGCCTTATTTACACATTAATTGAGTTTTGGTCATTTAATGTGCATAATTCAAATTTGAACTACAAGCACATGCTCCCGTGCTCCAAAGTTGGTTGAAAAATCACATTTGTGTCCTCGGGTGAATTTCTACTCCCTCCTTCCATCTATATAGGTCCTAATGCGTTTTTCGAGGCTAACTTTGACCAAACGTTAGAGCAATAATATATGACATGCAACTTACACAAAGCATACCTTCAAATTTGTATGTCAAAGGAGCTTCCAATTATATAATTTTCAAAGTATACATCTCATGTGCTATTAATCTTGTCAATAGTCAAAGGCTGTCTTGAAAAACAGATTAGGCCCTATATAGATGGAAGGAGGGAGTAGGTCCCATGCAAAAAATGAGAATAATATTCAAACATCTGGGCATCATGGCTCGGTCGAGAACATTGAGAAACTTGGTTTTAAAATCATGAAACTTGGCATGGTGTCATGTTATGGTAGTACCATGCCATGGTAAAAAAATTGGCGAATAGGAACAAATTTTGTATAAGCTTCTTGCAAATCAGAGCTTCTCTCAAGAAGGCTCGTGGTTACGGGAGGAACGTGTCACCTTTGTGTGCATAATTCAAATTTGAAATACAAGCACATGTTCTAGTGCACCAAAGTTGGTTGAAAAATCACATGTGTGTCCTCGGGTAAATTTCTAGGTTCCATGCAAGAAATGGGAATGAAATTCAAAATTCTGGACGTCGTGGCTTGGTTGGAAACATTGAGAAACTTAGTTTTTAATTCCGTAAATCCAAAACACGCATGAAAATAATGAAACTTGGCTTGGTGCCATGACATGGCACCAACATGCTTTAATAGTAAATTTGCGATCCGATTTGCGAAGGCGCACACATTAACAATCAAGAAAGTCATTTTGGAACAAGTGCTATCACGTTACAATCGGAAACACAAGTATTATTCAAACCGTGGGTGTTCTACTTACTAGTACCATTTACGTGCCGCCATGCGTCCCCATTTTTTATTAGCAAGGAGGCGCCGTGCAGGGTAGCTATCTGAGTACGAGAGGCGTGCGATCAGACCCCTGCGCGTGCTTATCGGGAGGAGAGCCTTTTGACCTCCATCTGCCGTCCACCTCTCTCCCAAGGTCTCCATTAATGGCGCCCGAGCCTCTGTTTAATGGCGTGGCTATGTCTCACTCGATTGAGATTTAAGAGAGAAAAAAGAAAATCTGAAAGCACAGATCTTGATGTAAGATCCGACAGACCTATATAGCATCTACTGCGACTTATAGCAAGACTGATGAATATATAAGGACGATTCAAAAAAAAATTTGATCAAAGAAGGGCTTGCCCCTTCCGATTTTCATTACCGAAAACCACCACAATTCACAAGAAGTTCAGCACAACTCCAGCCTAACACGAAGGACTAAAAGCTACCAGATTGAAATCGCAACATCCCAAGAGGCCAACAAAGGCCAAACATCCGCGCTAGAACCCAACATTTCACAACCGGCGACACAATCCACATCCTAAACCGATTATTACATCAAAAGAAACCAGGAAACTGAAGGAAGCCCAGCAGCAACTAGAAGAACAACAATGCCAGGGTCGCCACAACAAGAGTTTTCTTCATTCCAGCCTAACAACATTGATCTTCCACATAAAGATAAGGACGATTAATTGTATTACAAAATTAGAAAGATAATTAAAAAAGCCACATGCGGCTACGCTCGAAATACACATGGGCAAAAGAAGAAGGAAGACAAGGATCTGGCTTGCTGATCTCTACTTTCTTGATGCGTTGCTGCAGGCCGCGGGAACTAGTCTCCGCGGCGAGCGGCGATGAGCTCTTTTGTGTGGTAGCGACCAGACCTCAGACAGTCCGATCTCTGTGCTCAGGTGTCATCCCTAGATCAGTAATGCTGACACCACACAGTACTTGAAGGATTTATAACAGAGTAGCAATCACACACTTATTACATCGAGTGTCTCAAAAGAGAACTTAATAAAATAAATATGGCATAAGGCCATCTAAATACGATAACAATGGAAGGCTTGGAAGAATAAGCGAGTCCATCAACTCCAACGGCATCATCGAGTATAGAACCACGACCTAAGCACCTTACTGTCGTTTGAAAAGTCTCGCAACATGAAACGCGTTGCGGCCGAAAAAGAATTCGACACATGGAATATGCTTTGGCAATGTAACACATAGAGAACAATAATGGAATAACTATACTACATGCATATTTGGCTGGTGCAAAGCTCTATGGTTACAGTTTTGCGTAAAGCCAATTTTTCCCTACTGCAAAGGAATAAGTTTATTTAACTATCATGGTGGTTGTTAAACATTGAGAATGGTTGACAACATTCTCAATCCCAATTAAAAGTACTCATTATCATCCCAACAATATTAATTAGAAGTAACATGATGAGATTCACATGATATCCAAGTACTAGATACTCAAGATGTCCATAACCGGGGACACGGCTAATCATGATTAGTTTATACACTCTGCAGAGGTTTGCACACTTTTCCCCACAAGAATCGATCGCCTCCGTTGGATTTCTCGCACTACATGATGTTTGAGAAATGGATGACCGAGACATAGTCTTTCGGAAGCGCTAGCACCTTACGTGTGGGTAGACCGGTACACCTACTTTCCCCTACATCTGCTAGTCTACCCGTAAGAGTTCGCACGACTTAATCAACTATGCCAGAGCCCATAATGGCTTGTGGCTGCTTACGGAAGTTTCTAGCATGAATAATCTCATGATCCCTTTGAGCTTGGGTGGCGGTCCGAAGAAAAACAGGAAAGTCCTGGAAACCAGGTGCCTCAATCCACCCAGATGTGTGTTTAAGTTGCCACCTTAAATAAACCATTAATTTACAATCTCACATCTGTCATTGAATACACTCACCCAATCCACGTCTACTAGCATAGCATGGCATAATAAGCAAACGTAGAAGTAACTCCCAAGGGTTGATAATAAAATGTAATAGGTACTACCTCAAATACTTCCCATCCCACAATTTAATTAGATCCTAAATCAATGCAATGTTTGAGGATTGATCTAATGCATAAAAACTGGGTATGAGAAAATATATGATCAAAGTGTTACTTGCCTTGCTGATGATCCGCGAAACCTAGAGACTCGAAATAACAGGCGGCGCACTCCGGGTATTCTATCGCAGACAAACAAACAATCATACAATAAGTACTCATCTAATTCACAGGTAAAACTCAAATAAAAGATCTAACCAGAAAGTTCAACTTAAGAACTCCGGTTTGCTAAATGAATCAAAACAAACGAAGCAACGGAAGTCAAACGGCGAAAGAAAACAACTTCGTTTTACTAATCTGGATCTAAGTCAAATTTTACAGAAGCAAAAACTTGTTTAAGTTGGTTATTCGGAAAGAGGGTTTCCAGACGAAACTCCAGGCTCTTGAATCGCCTGATTCCGATAAACGAGCGAAAAGTTATACTAAAACGAAAATCGGACCAGAAATCGCGATCAGAAAAATCGCGGATTAAATCCGAGAAAAAGAAAAACGACGAACAAGTTAACGAACGAACGTCCGTTAACTAGATCTAATCTGATGAACACGTTCGTTAAAACGAACGAACGAGCGAACGCTCGCTATTTAACCTAACCGGAAAAACCGATCTAATAAAAAAACCGAAACTAAAAAAAATAAACCTTAGAAAACCGATCAGTTTTTTGAAAAAAAACCGACGGCGCTTGATCTCTGGTATGGCCGAACCTCGGGAGGCGGTCGGCGGCGGCGGCTCGGTGTGACTCCGGCGACGGCGGCGCTGACATGGCGACGGCGAGGCCCTTAGGGTTAGGGTTTAGGCGGGGTGGGCGGCCGGGGTTGTTAAATTTGGCGGCGGCTCGGTGGCGCTTTATATAAGCTGCCCCAGTGAGTCCTTCAGATGCACGCCCAAGGTCGGTTCGCGTTTTTTTTAAATAATTCCGCGCAGAAAATCAAACGAGAGAAATACTAAACGGTCTCCAAAATTCCCGAAATAAATTTTCCCCGGTTTCTAAAATCAAGCCGGACAAGATGAACATTTATTTGGGGCCTAAATGCAATTTTGAAAAACGCGCATTTTTCCTAAATCCAAATAAAAAAACGAAAAAACTCCAAAATAAAATCTTATGTGATTTTTTTATTAAATCTTCATTATTTCTTTATTTTGGGAAAGTCATTTTATTCCCTCTCTCATATTTTGATAGTAGAAATAATTGAAGATAAAATAAATAAAATCAAACGATCCTATTTTCAAAATTTGAGAAAACTCAAATATGAAAATAACGAAATCCCCAACTCTCTTCGTGGGTCCTTGAGTTATTAGAATTTCTAGGATCTAGCCAACAATGCAACAAAAATATGATATGCAATGATGATCTATGTATAACATTCCAAATTGAATATTTGGGATGTTACAAACCTACCCTCTTAAGATGAATCTAGCCCTCGAGATTCAAAGTTGGCTAACAAATAGGTGAGGTGGGCCTTAAGCAAATCTTCCTCTCGCTCTCGGTGGCTTCTTCCTCGGTGTGGTGGCTCCAATTGAACTTTGCAAAACTTGATGACCTTCTTTGCGGGTGACTCGGCTGGCAAACTCCAGAATCTTAACTGGTTTCTCCTCGTAGGTCAAATCGTCGTTCAACTGAATCGCTTCTAGTGGCACTGTATCTCTCAGTGGTATATCAGCCATCTCTGCGTGGCACTTCTTTAACTAAGAAACATGGAACACATCGTGAACAACTGACAATCCCTCGGGTAATTCCAACTTGTAAGCAACTTCTCCCATACGTTCCAAAACGCGATACGGTCCTACAAATCGGGGTGCTAACTTTCCTTTAACTCCAAAACGCTTTACTCCTCGAAGCGGAGATACTCGAAGATAAACTCGGTCTCCGACTTCGTACTCCGTCTCCTTGCGTTTTGAATCCGCATAGCTCTTCTGTCTTGACTGGGCTACCTTGAGCCTATCGCGAATTAACTTCACTCTCCGTTCAGACTCCTTAATCAAATCTGGTCCAAACAACTGGCGGTCTCCAACTTCATCGCAAAACAATGGGGTCCTACACCTCCTTCCGTACAAGGCTTCGAAAGGGGCCATTTTCAAACTGGATTGATAACTGTTGTTGTAAGAAAATTCCGCGTATGGCAAGTTGTCATCCCAACTTGATCCATAATCCAAAGCACAAGCTCTAAGCATATCTTCCAAAATCTGGTTGACTTTCTCGGTTTGTCCATCGGTCTGTGGATGGAAAGTTCTGCTAAACTCCAGCCTGGTACCCAAAGTTTCATGCAACTGCTTCCAGAACTTTGAGGTAAACTGGGTTCCTCTATCTGATACTATACTCCTCGGAACTCCATGCAAACAGACGATCCTGGTCATGTATATCTTAGCCAATTTGGCAATTGTAGGTAGTCTTTCTTTGGAATGAAGTGTGCTACCTTCACAACCGATCCACTACAACCCAAATCGAGTCGTGGCCGAACGAGTCACCGGTAATCCCGTGATAAGATCCATGCCTAGTTTATCCCACTTCCATTCGGGTATCGGCAATGGCTGTAACAATCCTGCTGGCTTCTGATGTTCTTCCTTTACTCTCTGACATAAATCACAAACTGCTACATATTTTGCAATATCCTTCTTCATTACGGTCCACCAGAAAGTATTTTTCAAATCCAAATACATCTTGGTATTTCCTGGGTGAATCGAATATGGTGAATCATGTGCCTATTGCAGAATCAACTTCCTGATCTCCGGGTCATTGGGCACATAAACACGGTCCTCAACCCATAAGGTATCATGCTCATCCTTACGAAATCCCTTAGCCTTTCCTTTGCTCATTTTCTCCTTAATAGAAACAACTTCCTTATCTGTCTTTTGAGCTTCTCTGATATTATCCATCAAAGTAGACTGAATTTCCAACGGTGCTACATAGCCTCTCGGAACTATTTCCAAACATAGCTCATGAAGATCCTCGGCTAACTCCTTTGGTATTTCTCCCGTCATTAGTGTGTTGACATGGCTCTTACGGCTTAATGCGTCAGCTACTACATTAGCCTTTCCGGGATGGTAATGCAACCTCAGATCGTAATCCTTGATGAGCTCCAACCATCTCCTTTGCCTGAGATTCAATTCCTTTTGTGTGAAAATGTACTTCAAACTCTTGTGATCCGTATACACCTCACAACGATTTCCAATGAGAAAATGTCTCCATGTTTTCAAAGCTTGCACTACGGCTGCTAACTCCAAATCATGCGTGGCATAATTCAATTCGTGAGGTTTCAGCTGTCGTGAAGCATACGAAACAACTCTTCCCTCCTGCATGAGCACTGCTCCAAGTCCTCGACGTGAAGCGTCGCAATACATCTCATAATCCTTGGTGTGATCTGGCAGAATTAGCACTGGTGAGGTAACCAAACGTTTCTTCAACTCCTGGAAACTAGCCTCACACTCCACATTCCATATGAACTTGGTATCCTTCTTCAACAATTCTGTCATAGGCTTCACAATCCTCGAGAAGTTCTCAATAAACCTCCGGTAGTATCCTGCTAGTCCAAGAAAACTCCGGATCTCTCCAACTGTTGTTGGTGCTTCCCGATTTGTCACAATGGCAACTTTAGTGGGGTCTCATCGCTATACCTTCTCCGGATATAACATGTCCGAGAAATCCAACTTCCTTTAACCAAAACTCACATTTACTTGAACATGGCATATAAGCGATGTTCTCTCGAGCTTCTCCAAGACCAAACGCAAATGCTCCTTATGTTCTTCTTCATTCTTGAGTAAACCAAAATATCATCAATGAACACCACGACGAACTTATCCAAAAACTCCATAAACACCTTGTTCATCATGTTCATAAAATAGGCTGGGGCGTTAGTCAGACCAAATGACAACACGGTATACTCATACAGCCCATACATGGTGGTAAAAGCCGTCTTAGGTATATCCTGCTCCCGAATCTTCAACTGATGGTATCCTGATCGCAAATCGATTTTGGAAAATACTTTAGCTCCTTGCAACTGGTCAAACAAGTCGTTGATCATCGGCAACGGGTATTTGTTCTTGATTGTCACTTTGTTCAATCCTCGATAATAAACAACCATTCTTAATGATCCATCCTTCTTCTCCACCAGAAGTACTGGCGATCCCCAAGGCGAGGAACTTGGGTGAATAAAACCTTTGTCCAGCAACTCCTTAATCTGTTTCTTAATTTCCTCCAAATCTTGGGCTGGCATCCTATATGGTCTCTTAGATATCGGCCCGATGCACAGCGATAGTTCAATCGTAAACTCAATGTCTCTGTCTCGCAGACATGCACAGCAACTCTTAGGAAACACGTCTGGGTAATCCCTTACCACTGGTACTTCCTCCCGCACAACTCGATAAGGAATTTACTTGTGCCCTCCTCGGCTGATGCCGTGATACATACTTGATTCTCCTTCCTTCTGGTGTCGTAAGCAAAATTGTCTTACTAGCGCAATCGATGTTTCCTCCATACATCGACAGCCACTCCATACCAAGAATTACATCCAAACCTTGGGACTCCAATATAATTAAATCCGTTGGGAAAACATGTCTTCCTATACTTGAAGACACTTGAAAATATCCTTGACTGGCCATATACTCCGCTCCTGGTGAGCTTACTAGCATGGGCGTCTTAAGAGTCCTAGTGGGCAGGCTAAACTTATCCACAAATCCCCTTGATATGTATGAATGCGATGCACCAGTATCAAAAAGAACAACTGCAGTAAATGACTTAACCAAAAACTTACCTATTACTGCATCTGGCTGAGCTTCAACCTCCTCCATGCTAACGTGGTTCACCTGTCCTCTGTTAAAAGGGTTCGGCTTCTTTCCTGAGCTTCCATTGCCATTACCATTTTGGGCCTCTGGACATTCATTTGCATAATGCCCAGTCTTACGGCACTTAAAACAAGTGATATGGCTCAGGTCCACCTTGGATGGTGTTGATGGGTTGGTGCGGTTTTGTCCATTACTTAACCATTCCCGTTTCCATTCTTTGTGCCATTATGATTGTGCGAGCTACCCCCTCCGTGAGTATGCTGAAATTGACCTCCTGTCTTTGGGGTAAAGCGTAATTTCTGCTGAGCTCCAGAATTGTTCTTCCCTTGTCCATACTTCCTCTTACGATTGTCAATCTGCTGCTGCTTCCCTTCAATCATAAGAGCACGGTCTACCAACTCCTGGTAGTTATTGAAGGTGTCTACCATCAACTGCATGCTCAGCTCATCGTTCAGTCCTTCTAGAAACTTCTCCTGCTTAGCTGCGTTAAGAAAGTAACGTCATCCGGGGCATAACATGCTAGTTTACTAAAGTCATCCACATATCGCTAACTGTCTGTCCTCCTTGGCGCAAGTTAAGAAACTCACGCTTCTTCATGGCCATAGCTCCAAATTAAACATGGGCAAGACGGAAAGCTTGGCAAACCGATCCCATGTGATGTTGTCTCAGGGAAGTGGCTGTAAAATTCTCCCACCATGCTGCTGCGGGTCCTTCAAGCTGATGTGTGGCAAATTTCACCTTTTCCCCATCTATACATCCTGCAGTGACTAACTCCCTCCCTACTTTGCGGAGCCAATCATCTGCAACAATCGGCTCGGTTCTACTGGAAAACACCGGCGGATTCAGCCTTAAGAAACGGTCAAATGATCAACAGGTGGTGGTGGTGGGTTGTTGTTGTTGTTGCCTTGGTTACTGCATCAATGTTTGAATCAAGGCATTCTGCTCTTGAATCAACTGAGTGATCTCCGGCGGGAAAACAAATCCGGGGTCGCGTCTCGGAGGCATCTGAGGGTTTATAGAAAAGACGAGAGTTAAGAATAGAATGAGATCTAGGGAGAAAACACGACCCATATGCACATGACACAAAAACACACAATATCACTCCAATCAAATCAACAAGGGCATACAACGGTCTATCTATCGTTACAAAGTCTTTGGAACTAAAACTAATTTTTTAATGGGGGAATTCTACTACTGTTATGGTGGTCAACTAGAAAAACTGCTCCGATGAAGACTCCATGATATCTGCTCCAGCTTCATCTTCGAAATCATCATCACTAGGATCGGAATCGGTGTCGTCGATGATGATGTAATTCTCTGGACAAGTGCAATCTTCATCTTCTCCTCCGGGTGCTGAATTTCCCATGAGTTATTCAATCTTCTCCTTAAGATCACCATTTTATCTCACTAGAGCTACAATCTCCTCCATGTAGTCCTTGCGAGTGGCCTTCAGTTCTCCTTCTAGTTCGATAATCTTGGCTTTTGCTTTCTTCAACCCCATCATGTCTGCGCACATCTGGTTCTCCTGGCGTCGAATGTGCTGATTTAACTCTTGGATGAAAGCTGCAATGGATCGGTCCTTCTTAGTGCTAACTATCTCCCATTGTTCATCTCGGCGTCCGCAAATCTGGTAGATAGTATCCATGAGGTCATATTGGTAAACTTCTCCAATGCGTCCCATGGTTATGTGAGCTGCCATGCTCTTTCCCAGACTCCAAGTTGGTGCATTAAAAACACACTCTATGGGCTCCGTGATTGGCGCAAACGTCCTTCCGGGAACTTGAGCTTGAATCTTCCAGCGCTCCTCTTCGGGTAAAGTGGAATTGTAGGTCCCGGTGAAGCTTGGTATTCCGATGTTCAGGTACTTAGTGACTTCCTTCAGGTGTCGTCAAAGGGTGTATCTTCATCCATTTGGGTGAACTTGATCCTCGCTTCCGTCATCCTAAAAGAGTAGAAAAGATGAGGAGTTAGAAATGAGAAGAGAGTAGTGATCTAGGGCTTTAGCTTAATGGTCGTGTCCTACAGTCAACGTGTGCTCTGATACCATCTTTGTAGCGACCAGACCTCAGACAGTCCGATCTCTGTGCTCAGGTTTCATCCCTGGATCAGTAATGACAGAGTAGCAATCACACACTTATTACATCGAGTGTCTCAAAAGAGAACTTAATAAAATAAATATGGCATAAGGCCATCTAAATACGATAACAATGGAAGGCTTGGAAGAATAAGCGAGTCCATCAACTCCAACGGCATCATCGAGTATAGAACCACGACCTAAGCACCTTACTCGTCAGTTCGAAAAGTCTGCAACATGAAACGTTATGCCCGAAAAAGGGTCAAGACATGGAATATGCCGCAATGTAACACATAGAGAACAATAATGGAATAACTATACTACATGCATATTTGGCTGGTGCAAAGCTCTATGGTTACAGCTTTTGCGTAAAGCCAATTTTTCCCTACCGCAAAGCGAATAAGTTTATTTAACTATCATGGTGGTTGTTAAACATTGAGAATGGTTGACAGCATTCTCAATCCCAATTAAAAGTACTCATTATCATCCCAACAATATTAATTAGAAGTAACATGATGAGATTCACGTGATATCCAAGTACTAGATACTCAAGATGTCCAAAACCGGGGACACGGCTAATCATGATGAGTTTATACACTCTGCAGAGGTTTGCACACTTTTCCCCATAAGAATCGATCGCCTCCGTTGGATTTCTCGCACTACATGATGTTTGAGAAATGGATGACTGAGACATAGTCTTTCGGAAGCGCTAGCACCTTACGTGTGGGTAGACCGGTACACCTACTTTCCCCTTCATCTGCTAGTCTACCCGTAAGAGTTCGCACGACTTAATCAACTATGCCAGAGCCCATAATGGCTTGTGGCTGCACACGGAAGTTTCTAGCATGAATAATCTCATGATCCCTTTGAGCTTGGGTGGCGGTCCGAAGAAAAACAGGAAAGTCCTGGAAACCAGGTGCCTCAATCCACCCAGATGTGTGTTTAAGTTGCCACCTTAAATAAACCATTAATATACAATATCACATCTGTCATGGAATCACTCACCCAATCCACGTCTACTAGCATAGCATGGCATAATAACCAAACGTAGAAGTAACTCCCAAGGGTTAATAATAAAACAGGTAATAGGTACTACCTCAACTACTTCCCATCCCACAATTTAATTAGATCCTAAATCAATGCAATGTTTGAGGATTGATCTAATGCATAAAAACTGGGTATGAGAAAAGATATGATCAAAGTGTTACTTGCCTTGCTGATGATCTGCGAAACCTATAGACTCGAAATAACAGGCGGCGCACTCCGGGTATTCTATCGCAAACAAACAAACAATCATACAATAAGTACTCATCTAATGCATAGGTAAAACTCAAATAAAAGATCTAACCAGAAAGTTCAACTTAAGAACTCCGGTTTGCAAAATGAATCAAAACAAACGAAGCAACGGAAGTCAAACGGCGAAAGAAAACAACTTCGTTTTACTAATCTGGATCTAAGTCAAATTTTACAGAAGCAAAAACTTGTTTAAGTTGGTCATTCGGAACGAGGGTTTCGAGATAAACTCCAGGCGCTTGATTCGCATGTTTCCGATAAACTAGCTAAATGTTATACTAAAAAGAAAATCGTATCATAAATCGCTATCATAAAAATCGCGGATTAAATCCGAGAAAAGAAAACGACGAGCAGGTTAACGAAGCGAGCGTTCGTTAACTAGATCTAATCTGACGAACACGTTCGTTAAAACGAACGAACGAGCGAACGCTCGCTATTTAACCTAACAAAAAAACTGATCCAATAAAAAAACCGAAACTAAAAAAAATAAACTGTAGAAAACCGATCGGTTTTTTGAAAAAAACCGACGGCGCGGTTTACGAGGCGCGGCGAACCTCGGGAGGCGGTCGGCGGCGGCTCGTGGCGGCTCGCGACGGCGGGCGGCGGCGGCGGCGCTGGTCGGCGGCGCGGTGGCGGCGGCGGGTTTGGGCGGCGGCGGGCCCGTTAGGGTTAGGGTTTGGGGCGGTGACGGCGGCGGGGTTGGTGGGCTGGGGCGCTCGGGGCTGCGCTTTATATAAGCTGCCCCCGGGCGGAGTCCCGCTCGGGTACGGCCCGAAGGTCGGTTCGCGTTTTTTTAAAATAATTACGCGCAGAAAATCAAACGAAAGAAATACTAAACGGTCTCCAAAATTCCTGAAATAAATTTTCCCCGGCTTCTAAAATCAAGCCGGACAAGATGAACATTTATTTGGGGCCTAAATGCAATTTTGAAAAATGCATATTTTTCCTAATTCCAAATAAAAATATGAAAAACTCCAAAATAAAATCTTATTTGATTTTTTTTATTAAATCTTCATTATTTCTTTATTTTGGTAAAGTCATTTTATTCCCTCTCTCATATTTTGATAGTAGAAATAACTGAAGATAAAATAAATAAAATCAAACGATCCTATTTTCAAAATTTGAGAAAACTCAAATATGAAAATAACGAAATCCCCAACTCTCTCCGTGGGTCCTTGAGTTGCGTAGAATTTCTAGGATCTAGCCAACAATGCAACAAATATATGATATGCAATGATGATCTATGTATAACATTCGAAATTGAAAATTTGGGATGTTACATGTGTCCTCAAGAAGCTGCTTGAGAACATCCATGGATTCCTCCACCAGCCTTTGGCGCTCGTTGCGGAGCATGTCATTCTCGTCCATAAGTTTCTTGACGATGACGCCGGTCCTCTTCAACAAGGCACTAGTCTCCTCCTGCCGTCTCGCACTTGGACGATCTTCTCCCTCAAGAAGTCGCGCCGCCCGGAGCCTCTCATTGCCCTCCCTTAGTTGCCGGATGACGCTGGTAGCCTGTTCAAACGTGGCTTTCATGTCGTCCTACAACCTCTCCCAGCCGGAGATCTGATCCATCTGGCTATGGACGATCGCATGCATGCGCCTGTAATACTGCCGCCGCCTGCGAGAAATTTTCCCGGGCCGCCGCGGGACATCTCTGCTGTATTCGTGGCACGGCGGGACATCTCTGCTGCTTCCGCGGTGCGGCCGGACCAGCCTGCTGCATCGACGGTGCGGCGGGACCTTCGTGCGACTTCAGCGGCGCGGGGGACCTCTATGCTGCTACTTCCGCGCGGCGGGACATGTCGGCTGCTCTCGCAGCGAGGCGGGACATCTCTCGTGCTTCCGCTTCCATGCTCGCCTCTCCCTGGTGGCAATCTCTCGACCCAGAACTCAAGCTGGCCATGGCAGATGCAAGGGAAGGATCTTTGAATGACTTGTTTGTTTTTGTGGATGAGGAGTTGAGGAGGAATGTGCAGTCATCTTGGCATACTAGTATTTATAACCGAGTACTAATACGCTCCTAAGTGGGAAACCGTTTAGGTTGTGATCGGTGTGAACAGGTTTGGAATTCAATATAGCATGGTACTAATATGCTCCTAAGTGGGAAACCATTTAGGTTGTGATCGGTGTGAACAGGTTTGCAATTCAATATAGCGTGGAGTAATTTGGAATGTGACGAGACGCAAGCTACTTTGTGCATGCATGCATTGCAATTAATGCATTGATAAACATAAATTTTTGAAAAAAACAAGAGCATTAATTAGGTGCATTTGCAAACTACAAAAAATATTCCACCACTCACCATCTTGGTTGGTGAGATTTTTGAATTAAGCCCTATAAACCGGAAAGGAGGGAGTATCATGCTGTATGCGTGCAATAACTGCACCGTCGTATACATATTTTATGGTTAATGGGGCGTTCGACAGGAATAGCCGCGTGGCGAGCTCTAGGCTAGTCCTTTTTTCAGACGCATTAAACCTATCTCTCGGGACTTCTCGCACGCACCATCGTGCCACCCGCAAAAACTTGTACTCTGAGTTTAGTAGTACGTTATATAGGAAGAGAAGACGTGCACGCACGCACTCGTCCTCTCACACACATGCATCTGTTTTTTCTCGAAAAGGAGGATGATGACCCCCGGCCTCTGCATCTGGGAGTCACACACGCATCTGTAGCTACGAATTGTAGTGTTCTCAACCATCCGATTGGCTCTATCATGGATGTACCTATATACTAAAACATGTCTAGATACATCTATATTTTGACAAATGGAAGGCATGTATTGTGGAATGGAGGGAGTGCTTGTCATCAAAATGGATAAAAGGACGTATCTAGAACTAAAATACGTCTACATACATCTCCTTTTATCCATTTTGATGACAAGTAGTACTTCTTACCCAAAGGAACTTTATATCCAATGCAGACACAAAATATCCGCTCGATCGTTGGAAATTACTGATTTGATGTCAAGTAATTGCTGCATCGCCACCGTAACCCACCATTTCTTAAGCTAAAGTAGACCAAGGTAATCCCTATATTAGCATATTACTAAGATAAATGTAAGGCACCGTAGAAACATTTAGGACGTGAGCTTGTCAATCTGAATGTGGAGGGATGTAAGCTTAGCCCCGGTCGGCAGCTTGGGCGGAATCACAAGAAGGTCAGCTCCTGCACGTCGACGTCGCCGGGATCCTTGCTGCTTGTCTCCTCCATTTCCACCTTGACGGCGTCGGTCGTGCCTTTGGGCTCCCCAGCGGGCCGTTCGCCCACAGCTTGGCCAAGTAGTGCGGTAGTGGGGACGCCCCCGCTCTGATGCAGACGACCGACATGGCAATAGGCGCGCCAATGTCGAGGACGCCGCCGACCAAGAAAAATGCGCGGCGGTCCTCCTCCGTGAACAGCAAGAGCCGTGGCTCCGACAGTGGCACTTGTAGCTGGAGCACCTTGCCGTACTGGATCCTGTGCACGGGCATGGGATGCGCGGTGCTGATGTGGTGGTAGAGTGCCGGTGGCGGGCCTTCGTAGCCGCGGACGGGCACGGGGCATTTGCAGGGCGCGAGCGGACACACGCTCTGGTGATCGGCGAGCTTGTGGTAAGTGACGTAGAGCCCACAGCCTTCATGCGGGCACTCCACCCTCACCGACGAAAGGACGGAGTCCACCGCCGTGTTCCGCATGTCGAATCCACCGCCGCGCTTGCACTTCTGGCACTGCCACTGGTTCCCGGGGCGCTCAACGCGGCAGTCCACGCAAGCCAGGTGCCCTCCCTTGCACTTCAGAAATCAATCGAACAACACATCGATCAAGAAACCTGCACCTTGCTCAATCAGCCGAACGGACGAGGTGTATTAGAACCTCATACACTGGAGGCGTCAAGGGGCGGAGGCACAAGGGGCAGTGGAGCACGGTGAGGTCCATCGAGACCTTAGAGAGCTCCATCGTCGGGTCCTGTTCGGTCTGCATGATATTGCCCTCCTCGTGCACAACCATCTCTCGACTTGGGCCGGGGTATTACAAAGCTTTACCGTCACATATTTTATAGTACTACTTCAAGGTGCATTAAATCAACACATGAAAGTATCAAAAGAAGAGTCACGGCATGCATGCATGCGTTGTAATTAATGCATCGATAAATGCAAATTATTGAAATACTCCCTCCTTTTCGGTTTATAGAGCTTATCTCAAAATTTCAGTTTTTCCATTTTATAAGGCTCAATTTGGTTGTTCCCCATCACATGTTGAGATTCCAAGGTGCATTAAATCATTGCATGCAAGTATTAAGAGAAAATTGACCAATGCATGTAATTTATGCATGCATGCATTGCAATTAATGCATTGATAAACATACTTTTTTGAGAAAAACAAGACCACTAATTGGGTGGTTTTGCAAACTACTCCCTCCTTTCCAGTTTAGACTAGCCACAGTGGGAGTAACTTCAGTAGTAACATCGAGTCCAACTCAGCAACTTTGCTTATGTGGCAATGAGTTAATGAGGAGAGAGGTAGTTACAGTAACTTAGCTAGTTACTGTAACATCACATGTCCCAATGCAATATGAGTCTATAACCTAATAAATGAAGCTTTGCATGTTACCACACTTATGTTACTACCCACTATGAAGGTAATAAAATAGTCTAGGGATTTGTGTATGTTACTAGTGTATGTTACTATGCATTGTGGCTAGTCTGATAGGGCTTATCTCAAAATTTTAGTTTTTTCATTTACAAGGCTCAATTTGGTTGTTTCCCATCACATGTTCAGATTCCAAGGTGCATTAAATCATTGCATGCAAGTATTAAGAGAAATTGACTAATACATGTAATTTATGCATGCATGCATTGCAATTAATGCATTGGTAAACATACTTTTTTGAGAAAAACAAGAGCATTAATTGGGTGCTTTTGCAAACTACAAAAAGTATTCCACCACTCACCATCTACCTTGGTTGGTGAGATTTTTGAATTGAGCCTTATAAGCCGTAAAGGAGGGAGTACAAAAAATATTCCACCACTCACCATCTACAGTACCTTGGTTGGTGACATTTTTGAATTGAGCCTTATAAACCCGAAAGGAGGGAGTATATCGAGTGCAGTGCTTTGATGTGTCGCGTCAACTCGTACATCAACAAGAAGTTTGATTATCCTCTCCCTCGCGGACTTAACTGCACGTGCCTTTGGCTGTATGACAGGTTGGCCACACACCCGTCGGGCCCACCTGTCATACACGCAAAGGCAGAAGCTTCCCTCCCTCGCCCATGAGCGTGGTGGCTGGCAAGACTAGGAGAAGATTTCTCCACATGCTCTCCCTCCCGCACGCGGTGGACATGCAGGAGTTCAATCGGTGTCAGATGGCCAGAAGCGTACTGTAGTACTCTTCCAGTGCAGTAGTACTCCATCATTGTTTGACTTCCCGAAGAGGCGAAGAGCCAAGCGCAGCCCGGACGCTCGTGTGGCAGTTTCATGTGTAGAGTAGTCTAGGATAGCGTGTACCGTGCCTGTAAGCTTAAAATCGTTGGGGTCGGCTCCATGCTATGTGGCCGTCTCGAAGTTTAAAAAAAATTAAAATAGTCTTCTGTCCCTACCTGTCACCCTGGTGATTGTAGTTTGCACCCTCATCTGGTCAAGACAGGAATATATATTTTAATTTGTTTTTTTCGAAAAGGGGGGACTCCTCGGCCTCTGCATCAGAACGATGCATACGGCCACATATATTTTAATTTTTGGTGGGTAAATGTTAGAGGTTGCAGCAAATATATTGTACACTGCGGGTCTTTCAGCTAAGTTTAGAGGCAAGCATGTGGGGCCAGTGCTATGATGTGTCGCGTCAACTCGTACAACGAAGAGAAGCTTGATTTTACTACACGCCTTCTCCCTCGCCCATGCGCGCGGGTGCTCGCAAACGAGGACAGGCTTTTGCTTAGTAGTACTTCTACAACACGCTATCCGTCCGGCCATGTGGACGGACATGCAGCAGTGGATTCGACACTGTAGAAGCAGTAGTAGTAACATCATTGTTCGTCTTCTTGAAGAGGCGAAGAGCCAAGCGCAAACCGAACGTTGCAGTTGCGAACATTGGAGCACGCATATAGTCAGGCTCTTGCATGAGACAAAATTGCTATGTGAGCCCACTATTGTACTAGTACGTACAACTACTTGCTAGTATAGCCGTCTAAACCATAAAGGAGTATTTGCCCTTCTAGAGATTTCAACAAGTGACTAGACTACACCGAGACGGAGTACATATGGAGCAAAATGAGTGAATCTGCACCGTAAATAAATACGTACTAGTTCTATCGTTTTCCTCTCTAAGGTGCATAATATTGAGTATACTGACTAGTCTCTTTTTGACACGCATTTACGTTTTTTGACACAGTACAGACGCAAGCGCTCATATACACGTGCATAAACTCACCCCTATGAACACATACACGCACGGCACTATCATCTTGAAATTTACGAAGTCACCATTGGCACCTCGTCGTCGACGGGTCCATATGTGCTTGAATGCCAAGGAGGAAGACGGTAGCGGTTCCCGAGACGTTGAACGGTCAATGATGCATCCTCAATTACATGCAGAGGGAATTAATTGGAGAAGCAGAATAGAGCCAGCACGATGTGAATGCAACAAAGTTTGGACTCTCATATAATAAAGGCGCCCCACCACTCCAATCCATCTACTCCCAAGTCTCTACGCAACACTGCTCACTACAATCCAAGACCAAGTGACCAGAAGCCACAAGCACCTATGGGGGCGATGGACGCGTGCGGCAGTCGGCTATGCCAAATCATCCAAGGGGCCGGCCTGCGGCCCCGCACCGCGCAGCATTTCCAAATGGTGCTAGCGACCGCAGGCATCGTAACCCTCGCCGACGCCGGCTTCGCCTCTCGCATGGACGACATGATGGTCAACTCCATCCGCAAGTTCACCGCCGTCAAGAAGCGCACGGACGACCTTCCCGTAATGCTCCGGCCCGCGCACCCAGGCTCCTCATTGCCTGCCACCCTCATCGGCCTACATGGTGATGAACTCTTTCAAGCTCCCGTGGCCTGCAGCCGGAGGTCGCGACGAAGAATGTGCACCTCGAGGCCGCTGCCGCTGCCAGCGCCTCGCCTTGCAAGAAACCGTCGATCTGCACATCCACGTCTATGAGGAAATCGTCTACATAGGCCACTACAAGGCAAGCGAGGACAGAAAGACGTTGGCCTTCTTCCAGCGGCTGGAATCTTTGGACGCCATTGTTCAAAAGCACGTCAACCTGGCCAAGAAAGCCGCTGCTACTTAGGCGCCTTTCGGTGAGCCGGCGCCCTGAGTCGAGGAGGTGGACGTCGTCGATGGATGCATCTCTTCTTCTTGCCTCCTGTAACCAGCACTGCATCGCCTCGTGGCCTTAATGTTTTATTAGTATAGTACTCCCTCCATTCCCAAATATAAGTCTTTCTAAAGATTCCAACAAGTGACTACTACATACGGAGCAAAATGAGTGAATCTACACTCTAAACTATGTCTACATACATTTGTATGCTGTATTCCATTTGAACTAGTATCTAAAAAGGCTTATATTTATGAACGGAGGGAGTATATGGCATTTTTATTCCAGTTGTAACGTTTTCACTGTGAGGTGGAGCCGCAGTTGAGCAAAACCCACCTCGCCCACCCCAAGGCCGGCCGAAGTTTTGAATTAGAAGAGAGAAACGAGGAGGAGAGCTAGCTGTAGCACAAACGCTGTTGTCAGATGGGACTCGTGTTTATAGAATAGGAGTACTGAGCACTCGTGCCTCTTTTTTTTGAGGGAAAAATTAGTCGTATGTCTAGTACCACTAGTTGGGTGTGTGCGACCTATAGCTGTCATCACTTTAGGTCTCCTTTTCGAACCACGGCTACGCTTCACAGTACATATTTTTTCACGCATTTATCCTCCTATATGTACTCCTAGGCTATTTCCACGTGCTCCCATTTGCCGATATGTGGGACATAGAGCATCTGGGTCGTAGTGCATGCACGACTCGGAGCATATGCCGGGGTACTTTACATTTCAGACCTCATGAATTACATGCAAACCCCCACGTAAGAATAAATAAATGAATGAAATACTACATGAAACCGGATTATTTACATGGAAACCTGAGCACGTTCATTAAATTTTGGACATAACACGTTTATAAAAAATGACCGGACCTAAACCAGTCTAAGGGCCTCTTTGATGTTTCCCGCAAAAAAGGGCCTCTTTGATTCGCAGGATACTGAAAACACAGGAATGAGGAAAGTATGATGGCGATGAACCGAGATGAGTAGAACTCTAACTCAGTTAGAGGTTAGAGTTAGATTCTAACCCTGAACTAACTCTAAACCAAAGAGGTGTATGGATGGCAGGGTTAGATTGACAATAAATGCTCTATGTCAATCATTTGACTACTTTGGACCCTATTTTTAGTCAGTCTAAAATAAGTCCCTTGGATCCAAGCACCCTCTTGGTGCGGCCGGCTCTTCTGTGGCCTTCTCCCGCTCACAATTGACATAAACGAACCATCTATACAAATCAAGCATGCAAAACATGATAATTTTTACTTTGTCCATACAAATGAGATATCCCACGTAAACATACAAGTCGTCAATCAAGCTCCACAAAATAAAAAAAAACACTTCATGAAACAAAGAATGAGCTAACTCATCACGGAAGTCATTCACGATAGGGAGGGAGCCCGGAGCCCCTCACGCACCGAGGGAGGAGCTTGCCATCGTCGCTCTGTAGGAAGGCTCTGTAGAGCCCAAGCCTCGGGAACCCCTCCGACGCCGGCCCTTGAGAGTTGAGGTCGACACCGGCATGAGTAGCAGGGCCGCTTGCCGCCGACTGGGAACTTAATCTTTGGGCCTCTAGAAATAATGCAAGCCTGTAACTAAAATACCTAGAAAGGTGAACTGAATCTTTGGGCCTCTAGAAATAATGCAAGCCTGAAACTAAAATACCTAGAAAGGTTAACTGAATCTTTGGGCCTCTAGAAATAATGCAAACCTGAAACTGAAATACCTAGAAAGGTGAACTGAATCTTTGGGCCTCTAGAAATAATGCAAGCCTGAAACTGAAATACGTAGAAAGGTGAACTGAATCTTTGGGCCTCTAGAAATAATGCAAGCACAAACTGAAATACCTAGAAAGGTGAACTGAATCTTTGGGCCTCTAGAAATAATGCAAGCCTGAAATTGAAATACCTAGAAAGGTGAACTGAATCTTTGGGCCTCTACAAATAATGCAAGCCTGAAAATGAAATACCTCGAAAGGTGACCTGAATCTTTGGGCCTCTAGAAAGATTTATTACCTCCTCAAGCAGCATCAAACAATTCTATGCGTGCACCACAAATCTATAGCAAGTTTGATCAGGATCTACTTTTCCAAATCAGAATTAGCGCTAGAGCAAGCAAAATCAATGATATGGCCGTGAGATGTTGAAGGAACGAACAAACTCACCCCTCTTATGCGACCTCCTGGTAGATGCGCCGCCACCGCGCACGACAGAGGGAGAAAAAGACTGGTGAAGGGGGAGCGGGGCGACCTTCGAAGGTCGGAGGGAGAGGGCGGCCGGAGTAGGGCGGCGGAGGTCTGAAGGAGAGGGCGGCCGGAGGAGAGAGAGGGCGAGCGGCGCTTGGGGGGCGGCCCTATTGGGAACAGAGAGGAGTCGTGCGAGAGGGGGGGAGCGATCTGGTGCGGGCATGTGAGATTTCTTTAGTTCTCTTTTAGTGGGCCCGAGGATAACTAACCCAATTAGAACCTCTCCACCGGGCTAGTTTTTTTAGCTGGGTTAGAGCAAACTAGCTCAAACTAGCCCCTCTTGTTTCGATAATTTGAGGCTATTTCAACCCAAACTAGCTCTAACCCAGGGATCCAAACAAAGAGGAGTGTTACTGTACATGCTACAGTGTGGACCATAGCACATTGTTTTTTATGGCCATACCACCACATTGTTTTCTACTGCTGGTTCACTGGGCTACCGTGGTTCGCATTGCTGGTTCACTGGGCTGCCGTGGTTCGCACTCCTCGGACCTGAGTAGTACTCCCTCCGTTCCTAAATATAAGTCTTCGTAGATATTTCACAGTGGACCACATACGGATGTATATATATGCATTTTATGTGTAGATTCACTCATTTTTCTCCGTATGTGGTCCATAGTGAAATCTCTCCAAAGACTTTTATATTTAGGAACGGAGGAGTAGTATAGTACTAGTATATACCGCATCATTCTTTGCTCCTTCTTACTACTCCGACATGTGGGAGAGCCAGCATCCGGGTCGACGTGTCATGCACCAGATTAGAGCGCGGAACGGAAGGGGGGCATCACCCCGGTCGGAGCGCCAGTAATTCATGACTATAGTGAGTGGTCATATCACAAGTCTTTCCAGCAGTAACGCGCCATCAAATCGCACAGCCCCACTCGCTCACCCTCCTTGCCTCTCTGTCAAACCGCCTACCCGAAAACTGCCGCGCGTACTGCCCGGGAAAAGTCCCGCCCTCAACTTTTAACTACGCGAAAATAGTTCGAGCTTGTTCGTTCTATATAAATACATTACTTACTATATGTTTATTCACCCGTGGGGTTGTTCAATGAATGGAGGGGCGGGGAGCACAAGTGAACCTTAAATAGAGAGTCGCTTTTCTTTAATGCCACGTACACAAATTGAAACGCTTGTTGTGGAGAGAAAAAAGATAATCACTCTACTATATATGGACGCAGGGGCCTGAGCGCTTGCTTTACTAGGGTTGCTCTCTTCATTCTCTCATCCTCTACAGATATAAACAAGACAGCGGTAGCGACATTTTCTCTCTGCTCACTGCTGGTCACAGATTCGACAGGATCCCTTCGACCGGTGTGTGTAGAGGACTAAAAGGTGCATCGTTCACGCGGTCATCGCCGCCGAGGGAGGAAAGCCACAGCTGCCGGAGGGGCCCGATCCTCTACCCGTGCCGTTCTCTTTGACACAGCGCCTGCTCGGGAGGTCCTCCGACACTTCTTCCTCCCTACCGTATTGTCCGCGGATCCGACCTGCCGCCGCCGACATCCCGGCGACCCTCAGGTATAAGTTCTTCGAAAACGGCCTTGCTCTACTGCCCCAGCTACCCACGTGTCTGCATGTGCATCTTTTTCTACTCCCATCAGCTCTTCCAAAGCCACCTAAATTTTTAGTATTATTAGAGGTAAAGCTACTTCATGCATTCGAATCTAGGGCTTTGTTCAAACAATGAAGAAAGGGGGGAAAGTTGTAGCATGAATCTAGGACTTGATTCAAAGAGGAAATAATATGGTGAAAGTAGTAGAGACCGGATACCCAACCGGTCTCTTGGTTGAAAAGGGAAATAATGGGAAAACGCAGTACAAACCGGATAAGGAACAGATCTATTATTGGTTGAAAAAGGATAGAAAGTGGCGGCTAGTGGACAAGTCAACAGAGTATGTCCAAGATTACATTTGCTGCCATCACATAGTAAAAGGTCTCGAGGATTAGATTTGCTGCTCTCACATAGTAAAAGGTCTCGTGGATTAGATTTGCTGCCCTCACATAGTAAAAGGTCTGAGGATTAGATTTGCTGCCCTCACATAGTAAAAGGTCTCCAGGATTAGATTTGCTGGCCTCACATAGTAAAAGGTCTCCAGGATTAGATTTGCTTCCCTCACATAGTAAAAGGTCTCCAGGATTAGGTTTGTTGCCCTCACATAGCGTGAACAAGCTCGACATCACCACTTTATGCCTCCTTGTAGGTACATTGTGCTGATGCGTCCACTGTCGCATGTCCTTATACCAACCTTTTGCTGTTGTTAATGTAAGGGCGCATGTAAAATGAAGCGATCATACTATTACCTTAGGGACATGTCTAACCAGTGTTATTGTTAACCTAATGCCTCCAGTGATAAGATGCAATTAAACTGTGTTACAAATGGCACTCCTGCTATTTTCCCTAGTATGATAAGTAAGTTGATCATTTACGCTGGTGAGTGTCCTGGTGTCCCCACGGTCCCATGCCCTTAAACCAACTCTTTAGTCATTGTTGATTTATCGTATACGGTAAACAAGCAATGCCACCAAGTAATCCCATATTTGAGGAATCTCATTGTTGATTGTAATGCTTCTGGTAACATGAAGCATTGCTGACGTTTTAAAATTTCTACTGTCCTTGCGTGATTGCCATGAACATAATTAAGATGCTTCTTTTCATTTTGTATATGTTTCGTATATTCTTATTGACCAACAACTGTTTACTTTCTATCATTTTGTGCAGATAGGGATATCCATTTCACCTTGTTGCTATTGTGACCTTTTGGTGAACTGCACAAAAACTTTGTTTTGGAATGAGTGTCTTGTGCAGTTCAACTAAAATGTCACGTGGGCAACATCTCTCAATTTTGGTGGAACTGCACAAAATGGTGATTGGAGTTTCCAAAATCTCCATCAAGTTCTGCTGGTAATCTCGTGCAACATTTTATTAGCCTTTGCAAGATGGAGCCGCCTTTGTCACCACAATGGCACTTTATTTTAGTGGAACTGCACAAAAGGATAAGAAAATTATAGTTGCGCCTTACATGAGCCGGATAGCCAACCTTAATGTTCCTCAATTTTAGTGCAACTACTAAAGAAGAACCTTGCCACTCACAAGAGCAAGTACTTCTTGCTAGTGAATGATGCAATCTTTGCTTCATTTCAGGTGAACTGCACAAAAAGGCGCATGAATTGAATCATGGAACTCAGTGCACCTCATCCAAGTAGAGCTGGAGGTTGAGTTCAAGGAGGCCGCTATTAAAGTGAAATCATGCTCTCCCGTCTCCTTGTTTGTGCTATGCAAACATGATGTGCAAACAGGAATACTCAACTACAGATGTTGTGACGGTCAAGAGCATTCGCCAAGTTCTTCGATTGTATGACATGGCTAGCCAAGATGGATTTAATCCCGATATTAGCTTTATCAAAAGGCTCTAATGGGGTGGTTCTGAATCTTGCAAGCTGGGAATCAGTGAGATGTGTAGGCATCTTTGTTGTACTTATTATTTGAATCTTATTTGTTGGTTCTGAATCTTGCTAGCTGGGAATCAATGAGATGTGTAGGCATCTTTGTTGTACTTATTATTTGGATCTTATTTGTTGGTTCTGAATCTTGCAAGTTGGGAATCAATGAGATGTGTAGGCATCTTTGTTGTACTTATTATTTGGATCTTATTTGTTGGTTCTGAATCTTGCAAGTCGGGAAACACGACATGATGATGCAGAGGACAACAACCATAACAAACAGTTCAAACTTGGTAGTATTATCTTTGTGAAAGTGGGACAAATGTGCCGATCGTAGCGCCCCGAGAATAATAATTCTAATTGTTGTGCATGTTGATCCTGTGGCACTGATAGAACGAGTGAATGCATTGCTTGTTTTAAGTATAAACTTCTATTAAAGCTAATTAAATTTAAGTAAAGTGACCACTGACTCATGTTATTACCGTACCAATACAGACCCGCTCGTGAACCGACGTGTGGCCGGAGTAGGTTTCTTAATGGAGGCGCTTGAATGCGCCGAGGGTGCATCTTCTGTCGGGCGTGCAATGACGTGGGAGGTAGTAATCGTTGTCGCTGTACACACTCACCATCGTTGAATCCAGCTTCCCAAGAACCAAAACGAAATGTCGCCGCCGCCTACACACTCTTCACTCGAAGAGACTCCAATGGCGATCCGAGGGTGAGCTCACTGGATATGGACTTCAGCAAGGAGTTCCCTTTGAGTTCGCTGCTCAGTCCTATGGCTGCACCAAGTTGAATGTGATGTACACCAACGATACGGACTCGGTGAAGCTCTGCCTCGCCTCAGTCCTATGGCTGCACCAGGTTCTGGAGCATTCGCCCATTTCATCGGCAGCGACGACTGCACCTTCGATACGGTAGAGAGAAGGAAGAACGCGACGATTAGGCCATCTGGTGCAACAAGCTTGTCAACATCCAGAAGAAATACAAGATCATCAGCAACGGGCAGGAGAAGGACTCCATGGTTGACCTTGCTGAGACCATCATCGACCCCTGATACGCCAACATGAAAAAAGACGACCTGAACACGTGGGAGGTACTCCCTCTGTCCCATAATATAAGAACGTTTTTGACACTAACTAGTGTAAAAAACATTCTTATATTATGGGACAGAGGGAGTACCTCTGAATCTAGCCTACATAACCTACGCGGCCAAGGACACATACGCATGCTACGACATGTACAGGCAGATCTTGGACATGAGGGCGTGTCTGCTTCCCGTAACCACGAGTACATGGACAGCCGCAGCGTCATGATCAAGTGTGCCAGGAAGGTCTAGATGTTGTACTTTATCTGTTTATAAGCACCTTTATCATCTGAGTGTTTCATGCATTAGCCTATGTGTCGTAATTATCTGTTTTGTCCGAAATATTTCTTTTAAAAACCCATTAACCTGATTGCTTTTTTAGTGGCTATTTTCTTATGTATGTAAACTAGTTCACTTGTCCGTAAAAAAACTAGTTCACTCGGCTGCCGTGCTTTGAATCTCCTTCCTCCCAACATATTCCTCTCCTCAGGTGGACCCAGCAGGTCTCTGAATTTTCTCCCACTTTCTTTTTCGATGTAAACTGAGTTTTCTCCCAAGATTTTCCCTAGAACCAACTCAACTGTCCCATCGCCTAGCCTAAAAAATAATAATACCCCACGTACTATTAACTCATCAAATTAAAATGATATTTTATTTCGTAAGTTGAAAGTTATTACAAAATAATAGTCCAATAATAATTGTTTATATATAACTTGCCAAGTTAACTCCTAGTGATTGCGTACATAAGCTTGCAAAGATTTTACTGACGTGCAATCATGTGTTTATGTTTTTATAAAATTTCTCCGTCTAGCCCAACATGATATTTTTGCCCAGCCCAAAGAAGTCCATGGATTTCGAGAAAAATGCAAATGGGATTTAAACGGGCTGCATAGATGCTACATCATTGTTTCACCCAACCCACCAAATGGACTAAAAACAAATGGATCGGGCTGACATGTGGGCCAAGAGGTCGAAGTTTAAGAAGGCATTGGATTTACATCCAACGGCCGCATTCTTCTTCAATCTCTCGCCTTCTTCCCCCATGCTGCCGAACTGGCCGCTTCCAGCCTTTCTCAAGGCCCAACGGCGTTGTTTTGCACTCCTCAGCGAAACGCTACTCCGCCGACGGCCAGGCCATCCCTCCACTCCGCACCTCCTGTTATTCCACCCCGCACCCGAACCAGTCAAGTTTCCCACTCCTCTCCGTCTGTGACTCCACTGCCGCGTCTTCCCCATCTCCGGTCGTTCGATGCAGGGCCTCGCCGTCAGTCCACCGCCTCGGTGCGCTTTCGGCGGCGTGGTCAACATAGGAGAGTCATCGGAATAGGATCAGATGCGGAGAGCTCGACGGTGGGACCCACGACCATGAGGTCCATGGTCGCACGCAAGGAAAGTTCCTCCTTATTACGCATCAGACGCAACCGTGACGCGGGACGGGCTTCTATATTTCGCGAAAAACGTTCCCCGACCGATGTGTCGGACCCACCAGCTATATCTTCGCACGCAAGGAAGTGCCTCCTTATTATGCACCAAAAATGAATACCCCTCGCTAGCTGGGACCCACCATAGTGGGTGGCTGACTTGTGGGCCTACTAAGTTGATGAGGACGGAGGGCTTTGTCAACTTAGTCAATATGAACGATTCTAGCTCCAAAGGACCGTCGATGTCCATCCAACGGCCATAGTGCTTCTTCAACCTCTGGTCTTCTTGCTCCAAACCGCACAAAGCAGCGCCCGGTCGTGCTGCGTGCTCGCCTCTCGTGGGTCGGGTCAGGATGCCGCGAGGCCTCACGGCCCCCTACTATCGCCATCATTGGCCTAGGGTATCCCTCTACTCACCCACACCCCTGTTATTCAAGGGCGACGGCAGCCTCACGCCACCCGAATGAACCCTCGTACTCCTCTCCGCGTGGGCATCCATCGCCAGATCTTCCCGGCTCCACGCCGTTCCCTTCCTAGGCCTCATTGTCATCCACCGCCTTGGTGCTCTCGGCGTGGCGTGGTCAATGTGGTCAACGACCGACTTCCATCGGAAGAGTATCAGACGTGGAGAGGTCGATACCGGGTCCACGGCCACATCCCAGTTTTTTCGTGATTTGCCAAGTAAGTCGCTTTGTCAGGCCTGTTGGGCTACAAATATTTCAAGACGAGGAGAGCTTCATTCGGCTGGCCGAGAAAATGGCCTATCAGTAATGAGAAATGGGCTATACATTTTTAAAACACATCAAACCGGCAATTAGTTTCAAATATCTTTTATTCATTTCGAGATTTTAAATTACATTATTTTTTATGCGTGGAGAATTTGTTGGATTTTATATTGATATATATTTATTTTTAAAATCAGTTTGAATGTGAGTCGAAATTTCGGGATTAAAAATAGTTTGGACCGCACCGAAAAATTTCGTATAATTTTTTAACTGTGGCCATAATATGGGCTGTAATGCTAACAAAAAGAATATGGGCTCCAAAAAAAACCTTAAGAATTAGCAAATGGGTTGTAAATTATTAGAAATAATGGCAGATGGGCGATGTCTGTTTTCCACAGATTTGAGGCTTTCCTAAAAAAGGTTGACGACAGCAAAGGATCGTTGGATGTCCATCCAACGGCCATTGTGCTTCTTCAATCTTCGCTCTTCTGCTCGGCCGCTCAAACAAGCGCCGGCGGGACTGCCTGCTCCCTCCTCTCCGCAGCCGGCTCTGCTGCCGCGCAGGCCTCACCACCCCACCGTACTCCCATCGCTGTCCTAGCCATCCCTCTACTCACCCACACCTGCTGTTATTCTCCGGCGACGGCAGAAAAACCAAGAACCCTCAGACAACAGATTCCTCCAGCGTGGGAAACAATCGCCGAAGTCTTCCTCGCCTCCGTGTTGTTCCTTCCTAGGCCTCGCTGCCGTCCACCGCCTGGTGCTCTCGGCGCTGCCTGGTCAACATGGTCAACGATCGACATGCATCTGAAGTGGATCAGACGTGGAGAGGCCGACAGCTGGTCCACGGCCGCACGCAAGGAAATGCCTCCTTATTACGCCAGCAAAATAATTATTCCTCCACCGACATCGTGGACCCACCAAAAGGGCCTTTGTATTTCATTTAAAAACGTTATCAGCCGACAACTCGGACCCACTCGCTATATCTTCGCACGCAAGGAAGTGCCTCCTTATTACGCACAAAAAATGAATACTCCTCCCGTTAGCTGGGACCTCAGATAGTGGCAGGCTGACTTAGGCCTACTAAGTTGACGGGACGGAGGGCTTTGTCAACTTAGTCAATATGCACGATTCTAGCTCCAAGGATCAGACGATGTCCATCCAACGACCATAGTGCCTCTTCAACCTCTGGTCTTCTTGCTCCAGCCCAAACCAGCGCCGGTCGTGCCTCGTGCTCCTGCCTCCCGTGGTCGGGCTACGATGCGCGGAGGCCTCACCGCCTTTACTACTCCCACCATCGCCGTGCCATCCCTCTACTCACCCACACCCTCGTTATTCTGCGGCGATGGCAGCCTCACACCGCAGTCAACCGGTGAACCCTCAGACTTTCACGCTGGGCATCCACCGCTGCCTTTCCCGGCTTCACATCGCCCCTTCCTAGGCCTCTCCGTCGTCCATCGCCTGCTGTTTCTCGGCGGGCGTGGTCAACGTGGTCAAGGAATGGCTTCCATCGGACGTGGATCAGACGTGGAGAGGCTGACAGCTGGGTCCACGGTCGCAGCAAGGAAGTGCCTCCTTATTACGCGCAAAATAATTATTCCTCCACCTGACAGCGGGGACCCACCGGACGGGCCACCGTATTTTGTGAAAAAACCGTTTCCCCCCGACTGCTGGGACCCACCAGCTACATCTCCGCACGCAAGGAAGTGTGTCCGGGCAAAAAAACGATTCACCCCCTGACTGCTGGGACCCACCAGCTACATCTTCGCAGGAAAGGAAGTGCGTCCGGGCAAAAAAAATGATTCGCCCCCTGACTGCTGGGACCCACTTACGTACGGCCAGGGGCTCGTGTACATGGCTGGGTCGGAACGGAGAAACAGCGTAGTCGTCGTGTTCATGGGGAGGCAACAAAATGCGTCGTGTTCATCGGAAGGCAACGGAATGCGTCGTGTTCATGGGGAGGCAACGGAAATGCGTCGTGTTCATCGAGAGGCAACGGAATGCGTCGTGTTCATCAGGAGGCAACAGAACGCGTGGGAGCCAACTGGCTTGGACGGAACAGGCGATGAAAACGAGGCCTGGCGTACTGCACAACAGAGGAAACGGACCTCCTACGTTCGGAACGGGGTCCTGTTAATCGGGTGGGGTGTGGCATACCGCAAAACGGAGGAAACAGACCTCCTACGGTCGAAACGGGGTCCCGTTGATCGAGGGTGTGGCGATCGCAAAATGCATTTAAACGGACCTCCTACGGTCGAATCGTGGGTCCTGTTGATCGGGTGGGATGTGGCGTACCGCAAACCGGACGACACGGACCTCCAACGGTCTAAACAGGGGTCCTGTTCATCTGGTGGGTGTGGCGTACCGCAAAACTGGACTCCACGGGATATTGTTCATCTCCACCGTCGACCTCCTCCACCTCCACAAAGCTACCGCCGACCTCCTCCACCTCCACGGACTCCTGCTCATCCAGCCTCCACCGCCGCTTACTCCACCGGCCATCGCTCAACCACCCCTCCACCGCTTCACTGTTCATCCAGCCCTCCACACCACGGGGTCCTGTTCAACCACCCCTCCACGGGCACCCCTCCACCGTCTACTGTTCATCCAGCCCTCCACACCATGGGGTCCTGTTCAACCACCCCTCCATGGGCACCCCTCCACCATCTACTGTTCATCCAGCCCTCCACACCACGGGGTCTTGTTATTCCAGAGGCAAAGGCCACCGCCCACTGTTAATCCAACCCCCCGCAACGCCACTGCTCATCCCAGAGGCAAGATCGATCGGCTTCAGCTAGCGCAGTAGAGGAAGGAATCGCCGAGCGGGTTCGATTAGCCATCGATCGACCGCCGGGTTCAAGAACGCCAGTAGCTCGCAAAGGTAATCGCCGGGTTCAGTTAGAGCCCAACGCCTCGCCAGGTTCGCTTAGAGCTAACGCCGCACACACGCCACGCAGTACGATAGAAACGCATCGCTTGGCCCCTCGACCTCCCACCATAACCGAACTCCCCGAAATTTTCCTCCCCTCGCTTCTACCATGGTTTTTCCGTCATGGACGGCCAAAGAATGTCATGCAGCTGCGTCTCCGGCCCTCCCAGACGAAAAGCCCATTTTCTGTCATAGAAGTAGGAGCCCACCACATCTATGATGATACCGGGTTTTGTCACAATTATCGTCATAGAAGTGTCATATGTATGACAGAAAAAAATTCGTTCGGCCCAAAATGTCACGGATGTGTCTTTTTTTGGTAGTGATTACATGTTTGATTGTAAGAAACATCTTCCAGGGAGAATAGTTCCGGTAAGGGTTCCTTTCCCTGGGTGAACATTGATACGTCTCCAACGTATCTATAATTTTTGATTTCTCCATGCTATATTATCTACTGTTTTGGGCAATATTGGGCTTTATTATCTACTTCTATATTATTTTTGGGACTAACTTATTAACCGGAGGCCCAGCCCAGATTTGCTGTTTTATGCCTATTTCAGTGTTTCGAGGAAAAGGAATATTAGACGGAGTCAAAACGGAACGAAATCAACTTGAGAAGTTATTTTTGGAAGGAAAGCCACCCGATGGACTTGGAGTGCACGTCAGGAAAGAAGGGAGGTGCTCATGAGGGTGGGGGCACGCCACCTGCCTCGTGGCCCCCCCTTCGGTCCACCGACGCACTTCGCACTCCATATATACCTACGTGTCGTAAAACTTCCGTAACAGAGATTAGATCGGGAGTTTCGCCACGCAAAACCTCCAGAGCCACCAAAACCAATCGGGACCCTGTTCAAGACTCACGAGGGGGGAACCCTCACTTGTGGCCATCTTCATCATCCCGGCGCTCTCCATGACGAGAGGAGGGAGTAGTTCACCCTCGGGGCTGAGGGTATGTACCGAGAGCTATGTGTTTGATCTCTCTCTCTCTCTCTCTCTCTCTCTCTCTCGTGTTCTTGATTTGGCACGATCTTGATGTATCGCGAGCTTTGCTATTATAGTTGGATCTTATGTTTCTTCTACCCCTCTACTCTCCTGTAATGAATTGAGTTTTCCCCTTTGAGTAATCTTATTGGATTGAGTCTTTATGATGAGAACATTTGATGTATGTGTCACATCCCTAGCCTTACCTTACACTAGGCTAGCACTTGTCTGCTGCATCATGTTTAAATTATTTTGAAACTTGAAATGGGGATTGATAAAACCCTAGCACCAGATCAAATCAAATAGGTTCAACATAAAAAACATTTTCAATGAACCTGAAATGCCCTTCTAAAATGTTCATCACCCCGCCTTGGTCTTAAAACCATCACAAAAGTGATGCACAAATTTCTAGGTACTCTAAGGTCATTGGATTAAATCTTTAGTTATTTGAGTTTGGGCATTTAAATTATATAAAACATTTCAAATTCTCAAATAACCCCGAACTAAAATGTTCCATGCTGGATATATTCCAAGTAGTGGCCATGTGCAGTTTGGTGATTTTTGGAGTTGCCTAGGTATTTATAGAAATGCAACAAACCTACAGAAATTAAAATAAAATGTAAACAAATGAAAATCCTTTTACTCGGCCTCACCTGCTGGGACCACTGGCCGCCCACCGGCATCCTAGCCAATCGCCCAGCCCACCACCGCAAACCCTCTGTCGCCTTCCTCCTCGCGCCAAGAGGCAAGGGCGTGCCAGCCATGGGCCACGCTGTCGCGCCACCTCCTGCTTCCCGCCGCTTCGGGCGCTGGCCGTGGAACACCACGACACCCCGGACCCTCTGCACCTCTCCCTCTCTCGCTGGACCTCCTCCTCCTCCGCTCTCTCCCTCGCACCACCCGAACGCGCCCGCCGTCGCCGACGTGCACCACCGCGGCCACCACCTCCCCCTCGCCTCTCCGACATGCCTAGGAGCTCCGCCACCGTCGCCTACGCCTCCCTGTTGACTCACGCGACTCCAAACGCCGCTGAACGTCGTCACCGCGGTCGTCTTCTACCTCAGGCAACCGAGATCGCCGGTGCCTATCCGTCGTCCACGGTGCCTCCCCGAGCCTGCTGATCCCTCCATTGGAATCCATGTGAGCTTCGCCGCCTTTTCCCCTTCTCCCCATGCTCTATTTCCCTCTCTAACCGCCGTTCCCATCGAGCCAGAGAGCTCGGCTCCGCCTGCCATGTCGCCGCCGTGGCCACTGTCACATAGAGCAGCAACCGAGCACATGGCCGTGCTCAGCGCAACGCCAGAAGCCCAAAACCCCCTCCAGCTGCTCCTGCCGTGCTTTGCAACACCGAAACCGCCGAGACCCGAACTCCGGCCTCCGCATTCATGTTCGCCGCCGTCGACTCAGACCACCCCAGCTCCTCCCGCTTGGCCTACTAGATGCGCGCGAGCCCCAGCTACGCCAGAGACCAAACCGCGGTCGATTTGGTCGACCGTGGGAAAATTCCGACCCCCTCCGCCGTCTCGGGTTTCACCGACGATGAGCCGTGGACCAAGTCCGGCGAGTTTGACCCGTTGACCTTGACTGGGTGGGACCAGGTTGACTTCCCCCCTGAGTCTATGACAAGTGGGGCCCGCTCTGCTAATTAACTTAGGTTAACACTAACTAAATTTAGTTAGTTTAAATAACTACTGACATGCGGGACCCACTGGTCAGTTTGACCCGGTCCGTGCCCCGTTGACCTGCTGACATCATGATGATGTTAGGCTGACGCAGTAATGTCCTTTTCTAGATTTATTCTTATACATGAAATTCCAGAAATTAGCCAAAACTTCTAAAAATCATAGAAAATCAACCGTAACTCCAAATCAAATAATTTATATATGAAAAATGATCAAAAAAATCCAATCTATCCATCTATACTAGTTTGATGCATGTTTAAACAAGTTAACTTGCTGTTTGGTGCAAAACATGATAAATCACTATTTAAGATCACAAATGTGTTTGAACTTTGAATCTTTGGTTCAAAATAGCTCAAGCCCATCTGGTTGTGGGTGCATTAGCCCAACACACTCATTTTACCATGTCATGATCATGCATCATATTGTGCATTGCATTGATTGTGTTTCTTCTCTGTTGCCGATATTTGTCCCCTCTCGATAGACGTGGTTTCAACGATGAGATCGATGACACTGATGAAGAGCTATATTATCTTCGAAAGTGCGAGGTAAGCAAAACCCCCTTGTTCATTCCGATACAATCCCACTCTCTCGCTCCTGTTCTCTTTTACTGCATTAGGACAACAAATGATTCATCTCACATTTGTCATGTAGCTGAACCCCTTTATCCTCTCGCATGACCTGTCATTGCCATAGTAAATGGATGAAACCCACTAGCATGAGTAGGAGTTGTTTGAGCCTGATGTGCCTACTCATTCATGCTTGTTTGTCACGCTCGCTATTGCTTAGAGTTGTGTCAGTCCGATTCAGCCGGGATGAATCGGAGGTGTGTGAACATGTCCCATCGTTGAGAGCTAAGTGTGTGAACACGATTTGGTAAAGGTAGCGGTGAGAGGCCATGTAGGAGTACATGGTGGGTTGTCTCATTGCAGCCGGCCCTCGAGAACTGAGTTCTGTGTTTGTGATCCATGAACAGTTACTACCACGCATTGAATGCTTAAGTGCCCCTCTCGACTTATTAATCAACCTGATCTCTGTCCGGGAGTTGCAACTAGTTTCTGGTGTTTGTAGGATATGTGTCGGGGGCCGTGCGTAGCGCTGACCCTAGGGGTGGGCTATGTTGTGGTAGAGACACGAGGCACGGTGTACCGGGACGCCCGTTTGGTGCCTCGGGAACCCTGCACTCATCGTTTGGGGCCGTGAGCGACACCCCAGCCGGATCTCCTCGCGGATGGAACCCGAATAGGCGATAAACCTGGTCTAGAGACTTGTGTGGTTAGTCAGGTCGTGGCCGACTCCCTCGCCAGGCTTCCGCTTGAAGGTTGCCGAGATACACGACGTGTACATGGTGGTAAGTGGCGAGAGCGTGTGTGAAGAAGTACACCCTTGCAGGTTAACATCATCTATTCGAATAGCCGTGTCCGCGGTAAAGGACTTCGGGTTGCCTGCATAGTTCATAGACAAGTGAAAGTGGATACCCTAAAACGCTGCAAGATAAGTGTGAGTGCTATGGATGGCGCCTCAGAGGGAGACTAAGCGGATCCATAGTGGTGTATTGAAATGGTGAATATGTGGACTCGTGTGCGCCACCTCAAAAGAGTTACTTGCAATTGTAGTTCAGGATAGCCACCGAGTCAAAGCTGGCTTGCTGCAGTTAAACCCCACCACCCCTTTGTTGTGCATATGTAGTTAGCTCTGATGTAAGTCTTGCTGAGTACATTTGTACTCATGTTTGCCTATTTTATGTTTTGCAAAGAGACTTCAGCCTCACTAGTAGTTCCGCGTGGACTTCGACGTTTAGCTTGTTACCTCAGCTACGATCTTGTGCCTCGGCAAGATCTGGTGGATAGTCAGGCTTCTCAACATTTTTCCTTTGTAGATGTCTGTACTCAGACATGTTAAGATTTCACTTGTGCTTTGACTTGTATGCTCTGAATGTTGGGTCATGAGACCCATGTTTGTAATATCTCGCTCCTCGGAGCCTAATGAATAAATACTTGAGTTGTAGAGTTATGTTGTGATGCCTTGTTGTATTTACACATATCGAGCATATTGTGTGTATGTTTGAAATGCTTGGTATGTGTGGGATCCGACAATCTAGTTGTTTATCCTTGGCAGCCTCTCTTATGGGGAAATGTAGTCTAGTGCTTCCTTGAGCCATAGTAGTCCGCTACAACCCGGTTCACGGAGTCCTGCTAGCCCAAAGACTACCGCCAGACGCTTGACCGCCAAAGCATGTGTTTCACTTTGTTCCTGTGGTCTGTTCTTCGGGAAATGTCATGCGGTGACATCCGAGTCCTGCTTAGCTCGCTACAGCCCGGGTTCCCGGAGTCCTGTTAGCCCAGTGCTACAGCCCGGATTCACACGCTGTCGACTAACATGCTCGAAGTTGATTCATGTATGCTCGTCCCCATGGGTTAGTGCCGCTTTGGGTTCACGACTAGCTATGTCGGCCCGGGTTCTCTGTCATATGGATGCTAGCGACACTATCATATACGTGAGCCAAAAGGCGCAAACGGTCCGGCGCAAACGGTCCCGGGCCATGGTAAGGCGACACCCGTGGGAATACCGTGCGTGAGGCCACAAAGTGATATGAGGTGTTACCGGCTAGATCGATGTGACTTGGAATCGGGGTCCTGACAGTATGTCTTGCCGTGTTTATCTGTGGTGACAATGGGATATCACGTGCCACTTTATGTATGTTTTGGTGACCAACTTGCGGGTTCCGCCCATGAACCTATGCATAGGGGTTGGCACACGTTTTCTTCACTATCCGGTAGAAAACTTTGGGGCACTCTTTGAAGTACTTTGTGTTGGTTGGATGAATCTGAGATTGTGTGATGCATATCGTATAATCATGCCCACGGATACTTGAGGTGACATTGGAGTATCTAGGTGACATTAGGGTTTTGATTGATTTGTGTTTTAAGGTGTTATTCTAGTACGAACTCTAGGGCTGTTTGTGACACTTATAGGAATAGCCCACCGGATTGATTGGAAAGAATAACTTTGAGGTGGTTTTGTACCCTACCATAATCTCTATGTTTGTTCTCTGCTATTAGTGGCTTTGGAGTGACTCTTTATTGCATGTTGAGGGCTTGTTATATGATCTATCTATGTTATTATTGTTGAGAGAACTTGCACTAGTGAAAGTATGAACCCTAGGCCTTGTTTCCTATCATTGCAATACCGTTTACGCTCATGTTTATCACTTGTTACCTTGCTGTTCTTATTATTTCAGATTGCAAATACCTTTATCTACTTTCCATATTACACTTGTATCGCCATCTCTTCGCCGAACTAGTGCACCTATACAATTTACCATTGTATTGGGTGTGTTGGGGACACAAGAGACTCTTTGTTATTTGGTTGAAGGGTTGCTTGAGAGAGACCATCTTCATCCTACGCCTCCTACGGATTGATAAACCTTAGGTCATCCACTTGAGGGAAATTTGCTACTGTCCTACAAACCTGCAGACTTGCAGGCCCAACAACGTCTACAAGAAGAAGGTTGCGTAGTAGACATCAAGCTCTTTTCTGGCGCCGTTGCCGGGGAGGCTAGGTAAGTGAAGGTATATCTTTAGATCTTGCAATCGAATCTTTTTGTTTCTTGTTTTAGCACTAGTTAGACTATAAAATAAAATTACAAAAAAAATGGAATTGAGTTTATCTCATACACTTCACCATTTTAATATCATTCGTGAGAATGATGGAAAGGAAAATTGTGCCAAAGTGCTAGAAGAAGAATTACATAGAATGCTTGGCATGAAATATGTGTATTATGAGCATGATTGCAATGTTGTTAGTATGAATTCCTTGAATATCCATGATGCTAATGATATGAAAAGCCACAAGCTTGGGGAAGCTATGTTTGATGAAGATGATATTTTTTGTCTCCCAAGCTTTGATGAGAAAATTTACTATGATGAAAGCATGCCTCCTATATATGATGATTATTGTGATGACACATATGCTTTAAAGAATAATGATAACCATGAAACTTGTCATCTTGGTCTTAATTTTCAATCACATGATAGTTATTTAGTTGAGTTTGCTCCCACTATCATTCATGAGAAGAATTTTGCTTATGTGGAGAGTAATAAAATTTCTATGCTTGTAGATCATGAAAATAATGCTTTAGATGCTGGTTATATTGTTGAATTCATTCATGATGCTACTGAAAATTATTATGAGAGAGGATCATATGCTTCTACATATTGCAGTAATATCAAGTTTCCTCTCTATGTGCTTAAAGTTTTGAAGTTATGCTTGTTTTACCTTCCTATGCAAGATGATTCTTGTTCCCATAAGTTGTTTGTTCACAAAATACCTATGCATAGGAAGTGGGTTAGACTTAAATGTGCTAGTCATATTCTTCATGATGCTCTCTTTATGTTTCAATTCTTATCTCTTATGTGAGCATCATTGAAAATCATCATGCCTAGCTAGGGGCGTTAAACGATAGCGCTTGTTGGGAGGCAACCCAATTTTATTTTAATTTCTTGCTTTTTGGTTCTGTTTAGGAATAAATAATTCATCTAGATTCTGGTTAGATGTGTTTTCATGTTTTAATTAGTGTTTGTGCCAAGTGGAACCTTTGGGAAGACTTGGGTGAAGTCTTTATGATCATGCTGTAAAAAACAGAAACTTTAGCGCTCACGAGATTAGCTTCAACTTTTTACTGGAGAGTGCTATTTAGTTGATTACTTATGCAGATGATTACTAGAAAAATTCCTCAGGTCCACCAATTTATTTTAGAATTTTTGGAGTTCCAGAAGTTTGCGTTAGTTTCAAATTACTACAGACTGTTCTGTTTTTGACAGATTCTGTTTTCATTGTGTTGTTTGCTTATTTTGATGACTCTATGGCTAGTAAAATAGTTTATAAACCATATAGAAGTTGGAATACAGTAGGTCTAACATCAATATAAATAAATAATGAGTTCATTACAGTACCTTGAAGTGGTGTTTTGTTTTCTTTCGCTAACGGAGCTTACGAGTTTTCTGTTAAGTTTTGTGTTGTGAAGTTTTCAAGTTTTGGGTAAAGATTCGATGGACTATGGAATAAGGAGTGGCAAGAGCCTAATATTGGGGATGCCCAAGGCACCCCAAGATAATATTCAAGTATAACCAAGCGTCTAAGCTTGGGGATGCCCCGAAGGCATCCCCTCTTCGCCTTCGCTCATCGGTAACTTTACTTGGAGCTATATTTTTATTCACCACATGATATGTGTTTTGCTTGGAGCATCATTTTCTCTTGTTAGTATTTGCTTTCTGTTATTTATAATAATGTTTTGCATCTTTAGTTTCAATAAAAAAGTCAAGGATAGCCTTTGCCATGCTTATTTTGCTACTATACATGTTGCTGTTTGAAAACAGAAAGTTTACTGCTGTTGCAAAAATTCCCTAGAAAAGTAAGAGCATGATATATTGTTGAAACTTTTTGCATAATGATCTCTGATAAATTTACTACAGTGGGAATTTATTTCATAATTTTTGGAGTTAGGGAAGTATTGATACTCTTGCATTCTTTACAGACTGTACTGTTTTGGCAGATTGCTGTTATGTTTGCATTTTTTGCATATGTTTGCTTGTTTAATGATTCTATTTAAGGATAGGAGTATTAAATATGCAGAGGCATTTAGTATGCAATGTTGAATAATAATTTAAGTGATTTGTTACAGTAGAAAATGATAAGGTTTTGCATTGGTTTATACTAACCTATCTCACGAGTTCTTGTTGAGTTTGTTGTGAATGAAGCTTTTGATAAAAAGAGAATCCATGATATGAGAGGAATTAAGAAGACACAAAAGTTCAAGCTTGGGGATGCCCAAGGCACCCCAAGATAATATTTCAATAAGTCTCAAGCATCTAAGCTTGGGGATACCCCGGTAGGCATCCCACCTTTCTTCTTCAACAACTATCGGTTAGTATCGGTTGAGCCTAAGTTTTTGCTTATTCACATGAGTTGTGCTATCCTTGCATTGTCGTTTTCTTTAGATTTGCTTGCTGTTTGAATAAAATACCAAGATCTGAAATTATTAAATGGGAGAGTCTTCACACAGTTGTATAATTATTCGACTACTCATTGATCTTCACTTATATCTTTCGGAGTAGTTTGTCATTTGCTCTAGTACTTCACTTATATCTTTTAGAGCACGGTGGTGGATTTGTTTTATAGAACCTAGATGAACTCTCATACTTCACTTATATTATTTTGAGAGTCTTAAATAGCATGGTAATTTGCTTAAATAATCCTAATATGCTAAGCATACAAGATTTGTAAGAATTCTTATGAGTGTGTTGAATACTAAGAAAAGTTTGATCCTCGATAATTGTTTTGAGATATGAAGATGGTGATATTAGAGTCATGCTAGTTGAGTAGTTGTGAATTTGAGAAATACTTGTGTTAAAGTTTGTGATTCCCATAGCATGCACGTATGGTGAACCGTTATGTGATGAAATCGGAGCATGACTTATTTATTGATTGTCTTCCTTATGAGTGGCGGTCGGGGACGAGCAATGGTCTTTTCCTACTAATTTATCCCCCTAGGAGCATGCGCGTAATACTTTGCTTTGATAACTTCTAGATTTTTGCAATAAGTATATGAGTTCTTTTGACTAGTGTTGAGTCCATGGATTATACGCACTCTCACCCTTCCATCATTGCTAGCCTCTTCGGTACCGTGCATTGCCCTTTCTCACCTTGAGAGTTGGTGCAAACTTCGCCGGTGCATCCAAATCCCGTGATATGATACGCTCTATCACACATAAAACTCCTTATATCTTCCTTAAAACAGCCACCATACCTACCTATTATGGCATTTCCATAGCCATTCCGAGATATATTGCCATGCAACTTTCAACCGTTCCGTTTATCATCATTATGACATACATTACTTTTGTCATATTGCCATTGCATGATCATGTAGTTGACATCATATTTGTGGAAAAGCCACCATGCATTATTTTTCATACATGTCACTCTTGATTCATTGCACCATCCTAAGACATCACGGAGGCATTCATATAGAGTCATATCTTGTTCTAGTTTCGAGTTGTAATCCTTATGTTATAATCAATAGAAGTGTGATGATCATCATTATTAGAGCATTGCCCAAAAAAATAGAAAGGCCAAAAAGAAAAAAAAGAAAGGCCCAAAAAAAAGAAAATAAATAAAAAGGGCTATGTTACTATCCTCTTACCACACTTGTGCTTCAAAGTAGCACCTTGTTCTTCATGTAGTGAGTTTCATATATTGTGCTTCAGAGTAGCACCATGTTTTTCATATAGTGAGTTTCATAAGGTGTCTTTTTCATGCTAGTGGGAATTTTTCATTATAAAACTTGGCTTGTATATTCCTACGATGGGCTTCCTCAAATGCCCTAGGTCTTCATGAGCAAGCAAGTTGGATGCACACCCACTAGTTTTCTTTTGTTGAGCATTCATAGCTCTAGTGCATCCGTTGCATGGCAATCCCTACTCCTCATGTTGACATCAATTGATGGGCATCTCCATAGCCCGTTGATTATCCTCGTCAATGTGAGACTTTCTCCTTTTTGTCTTCTCCACACAATCCCCATCATCATATTCTATTCCACCCGTAGTGCTATATCCATGGCTCACGCTCATGTATTGCCTGAAGGTTGAAGAAGTTTGAGATTATTTAAGTATGAAACAATTGCTTGGCTTGTCATCAGGGGTATAGAAGTTGGGAACATCTTTGTGTGACGAAAATGAAGCATAGCCTAACTATATGAGTTTGTAGGGATGAACTTTCTTTTGCCATGCTATTTTGAGAAGACATGATTACTTTGATTAGTATGCTTGAAGTATTACTATTTCTTTTATCAATATGAACTTTTATTTTGTATCCATTCGGATCTGAATATTCATACCACAAGTAAGAAGAATTACATTGAAATTATGCCAAGTAGCACTCCGCATCAAAAATTATCTTTTTATCATTTACCTACTCGAGGACAAGCAGGAATTAAGTTTGGGGATGCTTGATACGTCTCCAACGTATCTATAATTTTTGATTGCTCCATGCTATATTATCTACTATTTTGGGCAATATTGGGCTTTATTATCCACTTCTATATTATTTTTGGGACTAACTTATTAACCAGAGGCCCAGCCCAGATTTGTTGTTTTATGCCTATTTCAGTGTTTCGAGGAAAAGGAATATCAGACGGAGTCAAAACGGAACGAAATCAACTGGAGAAGTTACTTTTGGAAGGAAAGCCACCCGATGGACTTGGAGTGCACGTCAGAAAGAAGGGAGGTGCTCACGAGGTGGGGGCGCCCACCCCCGGGCACGCCCGCCTCATGGCCCCCTTCGTCCACCGACGCACTTCGCACTCCATATATACCTACGTATCGTAAAACTTCCAGAACAGAGATTAGATCGGGAGTTCCGCCGCCGCAAAACCTCCAGAGCCACCAAAAACCAATCGGGACCCTGTTCCGGCACCTTGCCGGAGGGGGGAACCCTCACCTGTGGCCATCTTCATCATCCCGGCGCTCTCCATGATGAGGATGGAGTAGTTCACCCTCGGGGCTGAGGGTATGTACCAGTAGCTATGTCTTTGATCTCTCTCTCATGTTCTTGATTTGGCATGATCTTGATGTATCGCGAGCTTTGCTATTATAGTTGGATCTTATGTTTCTTCTCCCCCTCTACTCTCTTGTAATGAATTGAGTTTCCCCTTTGAGTAATCTTATTGGATTGAGTCTTTATGATGAGAACACTTGATGTATGTATTGCCGTGTTTATCTGTGGTGACAATGGGATATCATGTGCCACTTGATGTATGTTTTGGTGACCAACTTGCGGGTTCCGCCCATGAACCAATGCATAGGGGTTGGCACACGTTTTATTGACTCTCCGGTAGAAACTTTGGGGCACTCTTTGAAGTACTTTGTGTTGGTTGGATGAATCTGAGATTGTGTGATGCATATTGTATAATCATGCCCACGGATACTTGAGGTGACATTGGAGTATATAGGTGACATTAGGGTTTTGATTGATTTGTGTCTTAAGGTGTTATTCTAGTACGAACTCTAGGGCTGTTTGTGACACTTATAGGAATAGCCCACGGATTGATTGGAAAGAATAACTTTGAGGTGGTTTCGCATTCTACCATAATCTCTACGCTTGTTCTCCTCTATTAGTGGCTTTGGAGTGACTCTTTGTTGCATGTTGAGGGCTTGTTATATGATCTATCTATGTTATTATTGTTGAGAGAACTTGCACTAGTGAAAGTATGAACCCTAGGCCTTGTTTCCTATCATTGCAACACCGTTTACGCTCACGTTTATCACTTGTTACCTTGCTGTTCTTATTATTTCAGATTACAAATACCTTTATCTACTTTCCATATTACACTTGTATCACCATCTCTTCGCCGACAAGTGCACCTATACAATTTACCATTGTATTGGGTGTGTTGGGGACACAAGAGACTCTTTGTTATTTGGTTGAAGGGTTGCTTGAGAGAGACCATCTTCATCCTACGCCTCCTACGGATTGATAAACCTTAGGTCATCCACTTGAGGGAAATTTGCTACTGTCCTACAAATCTGTGCACTTGCAGGCCCAACAACGTCTACAAGAAGAAGGTTGTGTAGTAGACATCAAACATGCGTTAGTATGCATGTCCGAACTGTGATCGAAAGATCGCAATATATGTAACATCCGGGGGTTCGTAGTGTAATGAGTGTAAAACATCTTTAGTCCGCCGACTGAATATTCCCTTAAGAATGCTAGCTTTCGGCTTCACCCAGTCTGAGGTACACGTCTGGATGACCCGGCTATAACAATCGCAGAGGTGCTCCCTTTATGCCCTAGCCGAACAAACGAGAACGTAGGGCATAAGCACAGGAGCCAGGCAACCCAGCTTGGCAAAAACTTAAGTCATAATGATGCATATAATGGCGAAGAAAAGGTACATATGAGGAAAGGACACATATGTGTGGAGCTTGATGGTCGGAAAATAATAATAATAATAAGCTTCTGTAAAAGAAGCCCCCAGGTATTATGGGCGTATACATTTAAGGATGTGTACATCATTGGTGCGCGGTTTAGCCGCTCAAGAGCTTAAAGCTAGAAAAAAACTTAAAGAGAGGAAAAAATTGGAGACAAAGGGAGAAGAAAACGAACAAAGAGTCCGGCTCTAGGCGTAGAATCTTTGGAGTCTGGTGGTGTTCCATGGGTTCGGCTCTAAGCGATTGTCCGATGCATCACGCAGGTGGTACGCTCCTCTAGTGAGAACTTCATCTATGATGAAGGGACCCTCCCACTTGGGCTTGAGTTTTTCCTTTTTCTTTCCTGGCAAGCGTAGAACGAGTTCACCAACATTATAAGTCTTGGCCCGCACCTCTCTTCTTTGATATCTGCGAGCCTGTTATTGATAGAACGCAGAACGGGCTTTTGCAACATCGCGCTCCTCCTCCAAGGCATCTAGAATGTCCTGCCGATCCAACTCGGCTTCTCTCTCTTCATACATGCGCACTCTAGGTGAGTCATGAATGATGTCGCAGGGCAAAACGGCCTCTGCACCGTACACCATGAAGAATGGTGTGTATCCGGTAGTGCGATTGGGTGTGGTCCGCAGCCCCCAGAGTACGCAGTCAAGCTCCTCAACCTAGTGTTTGTCTGATTCTTTCAACGACCGCACTAGTCTAGGCTTAATGCCGCTCATAATAAGACCATTAGCTCGTTTGACTTGACCGTTTGTTTGTGGGTGATAGATCGAGGCGTAATCGAGCTTAATGCCCAATTTAGCACATTAGGATTTCACTTAGTCGGCTGTGAAATTGGAGCCGTTGGCGGTGATGATGCTATGTGGGACACCGTAACGGTGCACGACATCGGATATAAAATCTATCACTGGTCCGGCTTAGGCCGTTTTCACTGGTTTGGCCTCTATCCATTTGGTGAATTTATCTACCGTGACTAGCAGATATGTTTTCTTATGGCTTCCAGCTTTAAGGGGTCCGACCATATCCAGCCCCCAGACCGCAAAAGGCCAAGTAATGGGGATTGTTTGTAGAGCAGTAGGCGGCATATGGCTTTGATTGGCAAAGAGCTGGCATCCCACACAATGTTGGACCAGGTCCTATGCATCTGCTCGGACCGTCAACCAGAAGAAGCCTGTATGGAAGGCCTCACTTACAAGGGCCTGAGCCGTGGCGTGGTGACCGTCGAGACTAGCATGGATTTCGGCTAGGAGCTACTGTCCCTCTTCTTCGGAGATACACCTTTGAAGGACTCCGGTAGCGCTTTTCTTGTAGAGCTCTCCGTCATAGACCTTGTTGGATTTCGGGCGCCGAACAATGCAGCGAGCCTCATTCTGGTCCTCAGGGAGCTCTCGCCTATTAAGGTAGGCCAAGAAGGGTTCAGTCCATGGGGAAATTATTTCCATTATTAGATGGGTCGATGATGTTATCTCGATGGCTAAGCCCCCGATGATATCGGTATTGTGTTCGGAATCTAGGGTGTAATCGGGTCCGGACTGCTATCGTTTCTCTCACTCTGCCACACCACGGATGGCTTGAAGGGCCTTTCCAAAAAGATGTTAGGCGGGACAGGGTCACGCTTGGCGCCCATGCGAGCATGGACATCCGCCGCTTGATTACTTTCCCAAGCCACATGATGAAACTCGAGTCCCTTGAACCTAGCTGATATTTTGAGTATGGCGTTACGATAGGCCGCCATCTTCGGATCATTGGTGTCGAACTCACCATTTATTTGGGATATTGCGATATTTGAGTCACCGCGCACCTCCAGGCGTTGTATGCCCATGGAGGTAGCAATCTGAAGACCGTGCAATAAGGCCTCGTATTCGGCTGCATTGTTGGAATCCGTGTATAATATTTGGAGTACGTACTGGACTGTGTCTCTATTGGGGGACGTTAAAACAACGACTGCTCCTAAACCGGCCAGCATTTTAGAGCCACCAAAGTACATGACCCAGTTGGAATATGTGCTGCACTCTTTAGGGAGTTCGGCCTCTGTCCATTCAGCGACGGAGTCGGCCAATACTTGGGATTTAATGGCACGGCGTGGTTTGTACGTTATGTCGAATGGCAGGAGCTCAATGGCCCACTTAGCAATCCGGCCCGTAGTGTCGCGGTTGTTTATTATATCATTGAGTGGTATTTCGGAAGCCACCGTGATAGAGCACTCTTGGAAGTAGTGTCGTAGCTTCCGGGATGCCATGCAGACCTGATACGTCTCCGTCGTATCTACTTTTCCAAACACTTTTGCCCTTGTTTTGGACTCTAACTTGCATGATTTGACTGGAACTAACCCGGACTGACGTTGTTTTCAGCAGAATTGCCATGATGTTGTTTTATGTGCAGAAAACAAAAGTTCTCAGAATGACCTGAAACTCCAGGGAACATCTAGTTAAAAATAATAATCCTTGCCAAGATGAAGACCAGCAGGCCCACAACCTGTCCACGAGGGTGGCAGGCGCGCCCCCTACCACGTGGGCCCCCTGGAGCTCCTCCGACGCCAACTCCAACTCTATATATTTGCTTTCAGGGAGAAAAAAATAGAGGACAAGAAGTCATCGTGTTTTACGATACGGAGCCGCCGCCAAGCCCTAAAACCTCTCGGGAGGGCTGATCTGGAGTCCGTTCGGGGCTCCGGAGAGGGGGATTCGTCGCCGTCATCATCATCAACCATCCTCCATCACCAATTTCATGATGCTCACTGCCGTGCGTGAGTAATTCCATCGTAGGCTTGCTGGACGGTGATGGGTTGGATGAGATATATCATGTAATCGAGTTAGTTCTGTTAGGGTTTGATCCCTAGTATCCACTATGTTCTGAGATTGATGTTGCTATGACTTTGCTATGCTTAATGCTTGTCACTAGGGCCCGAAAGTGCCATGATTTCAGATCTGAACCTATTATGTTTTCATGAATATATGTGAGTTCTTGATCCTATCTTGCAAGTCTATAGTCACCTACTATGTGTTATGATCCGGCAACCCCGAAGTGACAATAATCGGGACCACTCCCGGTAATGACCATAGTTTGAGGAGTTCAAGTATTCACTAAGTGTTAATGCTTTGTTCCGGTTATCTATTAAAAGGAGGCCTTAATATCCCTTAGTTTCCGTTAGGACCCCACTGCCACGGGAGGGTAGGACAAAAGATGTCATGCAAGTTCTTTTCCATAAGCACGTATGACTATATTCGGAATACATGCCTACATTACATTGATGAATTGGAGCTAGTTCTGTGTTACCCTATGTTATGACTATTACATGATGAACCGCATCCGGCATAATTATCCATCACCGATCCAATGCCTACGAGCTTTCCATATACTGGTTTACGCTTATTTACTTTCCCGTTGCTACTGTTACAATCATTACAAAACACCAAAAATATTACTTTTGCTTTCATTACTCTTTTGCTACCGTTATCACTACTATCATATTACTTTGCTACTAAATACTTGCTGCAGATATTAAGTTATCCAGGTGTGGCTGAATTGACAACTCAGTTGCTAATGCTTGAGAATATTCTTTGGATCCTCTTTTGTCGAATCAATAAATTTGGGTTGAATACTCTACCCTCGAAAGCTGTTGCGATCCCCTACACTTGTGGGTTATCAAGACTAATTTTGGCGCCATGTCGGGAGCATAGCTCTATTCTTTGAGTCACTTGGGATTTATATCTGCTGGTCACAATGAAGAACTTGAAAGACGCTAAGACAACAATTTATCCCTCAACTACGAGGGGAGGTAAGGAACTGCCATCTAGCTCTGCACTTGATTCACCTTCTGTTTTGTGTAAGCTTGTGACACCTAAACCTGCTTCTACTATTCGTTCTGATATGTCGCATGTTATTGATGATGCCACTTCTGCTATGCATGATACTTATGATGAAACTACTTCTATGCTTGATACTACTGTGCCCCTTAGTGATTTTCTTGATGAACAAATTGCTAGGGCTAGAGAGAAAGAAATTATTGAAACTGATCATGTTGATGAAATCGATGATGAAAACATGCCTGTTATTCCTGAGGGTTATATTTTTGATAAAGAAGCTTCTGCTATTTTCGCTTGCAAAGATAACGATGAGCTTAGAAGGTTATTGGCTAAATGGAATAAGCAACCTCTTAATGATAGAATGAGGCCCGACCCTGCTTTTGCTACTTCGCCTATTTGTGTTGCCGATAAGGATTATGAATTCTCTGTTGATCCTGATATAATTACTTTGGTTGAATCTGATCCTTTCATGGCTATGAATCTGAAACTGTTGTGGCACATCTTACTAAATTAAATGATATAGCCACCCTGTTCACTAATGATGAGAGATCTCGTTAATTTTATATCCTTAAAATATTTCCGTGCTCATTAAAGGGTGATGCTAAGATATGGTTTAATTCTCTTGATCCTGGTTATGTGCGTAGTCCCCCAGGATATGATTTATTACTTCTCTGCTAAATATTTCCCTGCTCATAATAAACAAGCTGCCTTGAGGGAAATATAACACTTTGTGCAAATTTAAGAAGAGAGTCTCCCACAAGCTTGGGGGAGGCTTCTCAAGTTACTTAATGCTTTGCCTGATCATCTTCTTAAGAAAAATGAAATACTTGATATCTTTTATAATGGACTATCCGATGCTTTCAGAGATTACGGATAGTTGTGCCGGTTCTCTTTCAGGGAAAGAACACCAGATGAAGCTGAAATTCTATTGAATAATATGTTGACAAATGAAAATAATTGGGCACCTCCTGAGCCAGCTCCTGCTCCAATTCCTGAGCCTATTCCTAAACCAACTCCAAAGAAGAGAGGTGTTCTATTTCTCAGTCCTGAAGATATGCAAGAGGCAAAGAAATCTATGAAAGAAAAAGGTATTAAAGCTGAAGATGTTAAGAATTTACCTCCTATTGAAGAAATACATGGTGTTAATTTACCGCCTGTTGAAGAAACGTATGATCTTAATCCATTACCTATTGAAGAACCTCCAGGTCTTGATAACCCGACACAGGTAGTAAAGGTAAATTCTCTCTATAGATTTGATGAAGGTGATATTCCTCACTATAAGTCTGCTAGATAGTGCTTAGAAGAGTTTGATAATTTTATTGTCAAACAAGAAAATTTCAATGCTTATTTTGGTAGACAATTAAAACAAAATGCTTATATGATTAAACACTTGGGTGATTATATGGCTGATGTTAGATGTGAACTTAAACTTGTTAGGAAACATGCTTCTATGGTTAGAACTCAAGTAGAACAAGTACTTAAAGCTCAAAATGATTTGCTCAATGAAATGAATAGTAATAATAATGATTATGCTGTTAGAGTGGCTACTAGAACTGGTAGAATGACTCAGGAACCTTTGTATCCTGAAGGCCACCCTAAGAGAGTTGAGCAAGATTCTCAGAGAAATAATATTGATGCTCCTATTTCTTCTAAAAGGAAGAAAAAGAAAAATGATAGAACTTTGCAAACTTCTAGTGAACCTACTGCTGAACCACCTGACAATCCAAATGATATATCTATTTCTGATGCTGAAACACAATCTGGTAATGAACATGAACCTAGTGAAAATGTTAATGATGATGTTCTTGATGATGCTCAACCTAGTAATGACAATGACGTAGAAATTGAACCTGCTGTTGATCTTGATAACCCACAATCAAAGAATCAATGTTATGATAAAAAAGACTTTGTTGCTAGGAAACATGGTAAAGAAAGAGAACCATGGGTTCAGAAACCGGCTCCAAGATCACATAAAGCAGTTTTAACATAGTTTCTTTTAATGGAGCATGGTATAGTAGGTACTCCTGGATCTCCAAGTTTCTTTGGTATTCCACCCTTAAAGGTATAATTAGCAAGCATGGTGGAAATTTCAGCTTAGACCTATCTTTCTATGTATGTATTAACAATATGCTCAAATGAACTTATGCTAAGTATATGAAAGATATTGTTACAAATAAGAGAAAGATACCTAAGCTGAAATTTCCACCATGCTTGCTAATTATACCTTTAAGGGTGGAATACCAAAGAAACTTGGAGATCCGTGGAGTACCTACTATACCATGCTCCATTAAAAGAAACTATGTTAAAACTGCTTATGTGATCTTGGATCCGTGTTAGTGTTAAGCCTCTCTTTATATCGTAGACTTGATTTGAATAAGTTGACACCTACTGAAATATCTTTTGCAAATGGCTAATAAATCAACTGCTATACCTGTCGGTATTTGTGAGGATGTGCCTATTGTGGTTGCAAACGTTACTATTTTAACGGACTTTGTTATTCTTGATATTCCCAAGGACGATAGTATGTCTATTATTCTTGGAAGACCCTTTTTGAATACTGCAGGGGTTGTTATTGATTGCAACAAAGGCAATGTCACTTTTCATGTTAATGGGTAATGAGCACACGGTACACTTTCCGAGGAAACAACCTCAAGTTCATAGTATCAATTCTATTGGAAAAGTTCCATCAATTATTTTTGGAGGTTTTGAATTTCCTCTTCCTACTATCAAGAAGAAATATGATATTCTTATTATTGGGGATGTGCATATCCCCGTTGAGGTAACATAGTGTTATTCGAAATTTCTCCGGTTCCATGTTAGTCGGAATGAGTTTGTTAACAAGACCTGATCAACCTTGTTAGTGGATTCCTTTTGATGAGCATGAGACGGATGAAACTAGAAGGCACAACCTTCTCGCATCTCTTTATACTTTCTGTTATTTAGTTGAAATAAAGTAAAAGTAGTATTTTCCTGTCTGTTCCCTGATTTATCTGTGCAATATAAAAATACCCCGAAAATAAAAGTCCTCCAAATGCCATGCCATTTTAATATGATTTTTTTCTAGAATATTTGAGGATTTATGGTACTGAAAACACCGCGGGGGGAGCTGCCACTTGGCCACGAGGGTGGAGGGCGCGCCCTGCCCCCAGGGCGCTCCCCCTGCCTCGTGGGCCCACGGTAGCCCTCCTCCACTTATTCCTGCACACATACAGTCCTTCTTCCTCCCACAAACACGAATATCTAGCTCAAGCACAAGTTCTAGCTCATTTTTCTGCGATTTTCGATCTCCTTGCTCAAAGCACCTCTCACAAAACTACTTGGGGAGATTGTTCTTTGGTATGTGACTCCTCCATTGGTCCAATTAGTTTTTGTTCTACTGCTTTATTCTTTGCAAATTTGTGCTGCTTAGGTGACCATGTTCTTGAGCTTGCATGTCAAATTTATATGGTTCCAAATAGTTCTAATGCTTGATAGGGGCTCTAGGCACTTGTAGGAGTATTTGCTATCAATTTTATTGAAGTTGGTTCACTTTTGTTTGAAGTTACTAAAAATTTTAGAAATTTTTCAGAGGAAGAAATATGCTTAGGAAAATGTTCAAGGGTGGTTCTTCAAGAAAGCAAGGACCCAGGCTTGCAATACGTGATGCTGACGAGGACCCACCAAGAGATTTCAAAGGCGGCCTTGTGAGTGGCCTTCAGGAAATTTTATGGATCGAGCGGGAATCAAAGAAGAATTTAACGCATATTTGCATAACGCCGATCTTGTGAGCTTTGAGGCCGACAAATGCCCCCAATACCATCAACTCACAAGCTCATTTGTGAGGAGGTTTGAATTTTCATCTTCACGTAATTCTCCAACAGTCATGTTTGATATTTATGAAAAATCTTATACCATGGACTTAGAGGATTTTACTTCTGCTTGCAAACTCCCACAATGGGGTAGTATTAGTGATCCCCGTAAATCTGAATTTAGAAACTTTCTTGCCGGTATAACCGTGGGGGCATCTAGAGATATAACACAAGCTACCATAGGGAGCATCCATTTTCCTGCTATACATTATTTTGCTCTCTTCATAGGCAGATGCATAAATGGTAAAGATGAAGCATGTCACATGTGTCTCCCTGATCTCAGTATTCTTAGGAGTGCTGTGTTAGGAGACCAATCTTATCATATGGGAGCCATTGTAGCACGTAGGTTGCATCATAATAGATATAATGGAGATTTCTTTGGAGGAATTTATGCAACCGGCTTAGCTAATTTTCTTGAGGTGGACGTTCGTGAGGATGATATGGAGTTGCCTCCTACTTATTTAGATTTTAATTCTATGGCCTCTCACCAGTTTGTCAAGAGGAATGAATCACCTCTCCTATATCGACTAATCTTTGATAAACGGCGTGTTTTCCATATTACTCTCCCTGCTCCTGCCTTCTTTGATTATCAGGCAAAAGGAAGATATGTTATTACCAGAGAGGAGGCAGATGAGTACGAGAGGAGAGCGAAGGCAGCTCGACGCCACGCTGCAGCTCAGGAGGTGATAGCCGCTGCATCACAGTACGACCCCAGCTACACCTACGGATATCCGCCAGGCCATCCCTGGCAATGAACCAACTTAGGCCAAAAGCCTAAGCTTGGGGGAGTACGTATTGCCCACCGACATTACATTTATGTTCACACACTCATTGCTAGATGTCGGTGCTCATACTTTTCACCGTAATATCCATGCTAGTTTATTTTTCTTTTTCCTGCTTTCTTCTTGTGTGTTTAATAAACTTTAAGAAAACCAAAAAAATTAGTGTAGTTTTTAGTTAGTTTACTTTTCCTGCTGTAGTAGTAATAATTTAAAAGAAAACCCAAAAATATTTCCCGTTCTTCTTTTGCTTGTTGGGAGCTTTCCCGCGTAAATAGTTTTATTTCTTTTCTTTTCTTTGGGGGTCGATAGGAAAATACCATGATTAAATTGTTGAAGTGGCTCTTATATGCATTATTGTTGATTTAACTGAGAGCCCATATTGCCTTGTCTTCTCCTGCTTATTGAATGCTCGCAGGTTCCAGCTTAGTCCAATGCACATGCACTCTTGTTATTATTCACATCATTCGGTCGTGCAAGTGAAAGGAAATTATGATGAAATATGATGGACTGACTGAGATGGGAAAAGCTGGTATGAACTCGACCTCTCTTGTTTTTGTAAATATGATGAGTTCATCATTCTTGATTCAGCTTATTATAAATAAACATGTTTGCAATGACAATTAGAGATCATAGTTGCTTATGCCATGCTTGATTAGCTATGAGTTATAATGGTTTACCTTGCGTGCCAACATGCTATTAAAATGGTTGTGATGTGGTATAGTGGGGTGGTATCCTCCTTTGAATGATTTAATTGACTTGACTTGGCACATGTTCACACATGTAGTTGAAACAAATCAACATAGCCTTCACGATATTTATGTTCATGGTGGATTATATCTTACTCATGCTTGCATCCAATGTTTATTAATTTTAATGCATGTTCATGGCTGTTGTCGCTCTCTAGTTGGTCGCTTCCCAGTCTTTTGCTAGTCTTCACTTGTACTAAGCGAGAATACTGCTTGTGCATCCAATCTCCTTAAACCCCAAAGTTATTCCATCTGAGTCAACTATACCTTCCTATATGCGGTATTTACCTGCCGTTCCAAGTAAATTTGTATGCGCCAAACTCTAAACCTTCAAATAAACATTCTATTTTGTATGCTCGAATAGCTCATGTATCAACTAGGGCTGTCCTTATCTCCCATGTTAGGCGGGTTATTCTCACGAGGAGTGGACTCCGCTCCTCATTCACGAGAAAATGGCTGGTCTCCGGGATGCCCAGTCCCATGCTTTAAGCAAACTAAATCAGAATAATTGCAAAAAAAACTCCCCCTGGGACTATTGCTAGTTGGAGACACTCGTTGTTTCGAGCAAGTCATGGATTAATGCTTGCTGGTGGAGGGGGAGTATAAACTTTATCATTCTGTTTGGGAACCGCCTATAATGTGTGTAGTATGGAAGATATCGCCATCTCTTAGTTGCTATGTTGACAATGAAAGTATGCCGCTCAAACTATTATTTATCTCTATTTCAAAACCGAGCTCTGGCACCTCTACAAATCCCTGCTTCCCTCTGCGAAGGGCCTATCTATTTAATTTCATGTTGAGTCATCACCCTCATATTAAAAGCACTAGCTGGAGAGCGCAGCTGTCATTTGCATCCATTACTATTAATTTATATTGGGTATGACTATGATTGGATCTCTTTTACCATGAATTACAATGTCTAGTCAGTCCTTGATCTTTAAAGGTGCTCTGCATTTATGTTTTGCGATCTCAGAAAGGGCTAGCGAGATACCATCTAGTTATATCATATTATAATTGTTTTGAGAAAGTGTTGTCATCCGAGATTTGTTATTATGACTCGCTAGTTGATTATGCCATTGATATGAGTAAACATGAGACCTGAGAATCATTGCAAATGTGGTTAGTTATAATCTTTGCTGAAAACCTGAATGCCGGCTTCACATATTTACAACAACAAGAGCAAACAGAGTTTGTAGAAGTTTTTTCTTTATCTCTTTCAGTTTATCAACTGAATTGCTTGAGGACAAGCAAAGGTTTAAGCTTGGGGGAGTTGATACGTCTCCGTCGTATCTACTTTTACAAACACTTTTGCCCTTGTTTTGGACTCTAACTTGCATGATTTGGCTGGAACTAACCCGGACTGACACTATTTTCAGCAGAATTGCCATGATGTTGTTTTATGTGCAGAAAACAAAAGTTCTCAGAATGTCCTGAAACTCCACGGAACATCTAGTTAAAAATAATAAAAAATCCTGGCCAAAGATGAAGACCAGGGGGCCCACACCCTGTCCACGAGGGTGGGGGGCACGCCCCCCTTAGGGCGCGCCCCCTACCTCGTGGGCCCCCTGGAGGTCCTCCGACGCCAACTCCAACTCTATATATTTGCTTTCAGGGAGAAAAAATAGAGGAAAACAAATCATCGAGTTTTACGATACGGAGCCGCCGCCAAGCCCTAAAACCTCTCGGGAGGGCTGATTTGGAGTTCGTTCGGGGATCCGGAGAGGGGGATCCGTCGCTTTCGTCATCATCAACCATCCTCCACCACCAATTTCATGATGCTCACCGCCGTGCGTGAGTAATTCCATCGTAGGCTTGCTGGACGGTGATGGGTTGGATGAGATATATCATGTAATCGAGTTAGTTTTGTTAGAGTTTGATCCCTAGTATCCACTATGTTCTGAGATTGATGTTGCTATGACTTTGCTATGCTTAATGCTTGTCACTAGGGCCCGAGTGCCATGATTTCAGATCTGAACCTATTATGTTTTCATGAATATATGTGAGTTCTTGATCCTATCTTGCAAGTCTATAGTCACCTACTATGTGTTATGATCCGCAACCCCAAGTGACAATAATCGGGACCACTCCCGGTGATGACCATAGTTTGTGGAGTTCATGTATTCACTAAGTGTTAATGCTTTGTTCCGGTTCTCTATTAAAAGGAGGCCTTAATATCCCTTAGTTTCCGTTAGGACCCCGCTGCCACGGGAGGGTAGGACAAAAGATGTCATGCAAGTTCTTTTCCATAAGCACGTATGACTATATTCGGAATACTTGCCTACATTACATTGATGAATTGGATCTAGTTCTGTGTCACCCTATGTTATGACTGTTACATGATGAACCGCATCCGGCATAATTATCCATCATCGATCCAATGCCTACGAGCTTTCCATATACTGGTTTACGCTTATTTACTTTCCCGTTGCTACTGTTAAAATCATTACAAAACACCAAAAATATTACTTTTGCTTTCATTAATCTTTTGCTACCGTTACCACTACTATCATATTACTTTGCTACTAAATACCTTGCTGAAGATATTAAGTTATCCAGGTGTGGCTGAATTGACAACTCAGTTGCTAATACTTGAGAATATTCTTTGGCTCCCCTTGTGTCGAATCAATGAATTAGGGTTGAATACTCTACCCTCGAAAGCTGTTGCGATCCCCTACACTTGTGGGTTAGCAAGACCACATATGCTATCTTTTGGTAATGAGGGCACTGTGATTTGCATGGTGTGAGGACAGTGGATACGTAGTATACCGATTTCTGGAGTGGGAATTTGTGTTCGTCCGCCTCTCGCTCAACGACGAGCACTGTGCTCACCACCTGGTGTGTTGCGGAGATGTATAATAACATTGGTTCGCTGACGCTCGGCGCGGCCAGGATTGGGTTGCTCGCTAAAAGAGCCTTTATTTCTTCCATTCCAGCCCTTACCGCATCCGTCCACTCGTAGTGGTCGGTGCGTGGGAGAAGGCGATAAAGTGGCAATGCTTTTTCTCCTAATCTGGAGATAAAGCGGCTTAAAGCTGCCACGCATCCGGCTAGTTTTTGGACCTATTTAAGGTCTGTTGGTATAGCCAATTTTGACAAAGCCCGGATTTTGGCTCGATTTGCCTCAATTCCTCTATTGGAAACGATGAAGCCCAACAGTTTTCCAGCGGGAACGCCGAAAAGACACTTTTCTGGATTGAGCTTGATGTTATATGTGCGGAGGTTGTCGAATGTGAGACGTAGGTCGTCTATCAATGACTCGACGTGCCTGGTCTTGATGAGATGTCATCCACATATGCTTCAACTGTCTTGCCGATTTTTTCCCCCGGGCATGTTTGAATCATACGTTGGTAGGTAGCGCCGGCATTTTTTAGCCCGAAGGGCATAGTGTTGAAGCAGAAAGGCCCGTATGGGGTAATGAATGTTGGTGCGGCTTGATCGGACTCCTTCATTTTGATTTGATGGTATCCAGAGTATGTGTCGAGGAAACAAAGTGAGTCGTGTCCTGCGGTAGCATCGATAATTTGATTTATGCGGGGGAGGGGGAAGGGATCCTTAGGGCAGGCCTTGTTGAGATCTTTGAAATTGATGCACATGCGCCAAGATTTATCCTTCTTTGGCACCATCACTAGGTTTGCTAGCAAGTCCGGGTGTTTTATTTCTCCGATGAATCCGGCCTCGATTAACTTGGCTAGCTCCTTCCCCATAGCTTGTCGTTTGGGTTCGGAAAAGCGCCGCAATGCTTGCTTGCCCGGTTTATATCCCTTCAATATATTGAGGCTGTGTTCGGCCAGCCTGCGTGGGATCCCTGGCATATCAGAAGGGTGCCAGGCGAATATGTCCCAGTTTTCACATAGGAACGCTTGTAGTGCGGCGTCAACCTTTGGGTCCAACTATGCCCCGATGGAAGCTGTCTTCTTAGGGTCCGTCGAGTGGACCTAAAATTTGACTATCTCGTCTGCTGGTTTGAATGAGGTGGATTTGGGACGCTTATCAAGGATTACGTCATCCCTGTCCACCATGGAGCGTAATGTGGTAACTCTTCGGCCGCGAGGGCCTCGGACAGTGCCTCGAGGGCCAGGGATGCAGTTCTGTTCTCGGCACGGAGGGCTATGTCCGGATCACTGGTGAGAGTGATAATACCGTTGGGCCCGGGCATCTTGAGCTTGATATACCCGTAGTGAGGTATGGCTTGAAAGCGTGTGAACGCGTCTCGCCCCAACAGGGCGTGATATCCACTGTTGAAAGGGGCCACTTGGAAGGTTATTTCTTCAGACCGGTAGTTCTCTGGCGTGCCGAATAACACGTCAAGTGTGATTTTCCCCACGCACCGCGCCTCCCGGTTGGGAATGATTCCTCGAAAGGTCGTATTACTTTTCTCGATGCGGCTCCTGTCGATTTCCATTTTATTTAGTGTGTCCTCGTAGATGAGGTTTAGCCCGCTGCTGCCGTCCATGAGCACTTTAGTGAGCTGAAAGCCATCCACAATTGGATTGAGGACCAAGGCGGTTGGTGCCCGGACTGACCGGAATCTTGGTTCGTCACTGGCATTGAAAGTTATGGCCTGTCATTCCAGGGGTTTATTACTGAGACTTGGAAGACTTCGGCGAGGTCGCGGAGTGCTCTCTTGCACCGATTGTTTGAAGCGAAAGTCTCGAAGACCGTCAATACTCTGAGGTCGTCATCGTCCGGGGGGCGTTGCTCTGAGATGTTTTTGGTGAGGATATCCTCGCCGCTCTTGGCCACTTGCCGGAGTATCCAACATGCTCTAAGGCTATGTGTTGGTTCGGTGTCCGGTGTCGTGTGTATTTTGCATGGCTTATCGAGCCATCCCTCCAGGACTGTTCCACGTCCCGTAATGGGCTTAGTTTTCTTCAATATGGGGCAGGGTGCCGCATGAGGGTGCACCCTTTTCGCCCGCCCGAGGGGTTGAGTGGAAACCGGGGGTTCCCAAAGAGTTGTCTGAGTTTTCCAGGTGCTTTCCATTGCGAAGTACTTCTGTACTATGGTTGCCAATTCAGCGAAGCATAATGCGCGACGGCGGTTAGTGGCGTTGAGGATTCCTTCGTCCGTGCAATTATTGCAGAATACTGAAATCGCGTCCTCGTCACGGCAATCTTTACTCTTGTTTTTGACAAGGAGGAACCTGGCCCAAAAGTGATGGACTGTTTCCTAAGACTACGGTCGTATGCACATGAGGTCGCATATATCTGGAGGATCGGAATTGCTTGGCGAATATTACTTGTGGTGGGTGGGTGGCTTTAAATCCGAACCCTTACCCAATTTGGGGTCCGGAGTTTGAAAAACTTCCGAGCTTAATGGTTCGGGCTCCGGGATGTAAATTGATTTTTCGTGCCAATCGTCCGACTCTAGGTCCGGAGGACTGGGAGCGTCGTTCCGCAGACAGGTATCCGGCTCTTCGAGCTCGGAAATCCGAACATAGTTCGTCTTCAACATAGAGGAAGAGTTGTTGTTTTGCTCCTCTACGACCGCTATCTGATGGGTGATCGGCGGAGATTTGATTTCTGTCTGATCGGGTTTAAGCCCAATATGATCGTAGTCTGTAGCGACCCCCATGGCGGTGATGCAATCCAGGAGTTCATTTAAAGACAATAGCTCCGCCGGATCCATCCGTTCGGAGTATTCAGAGTCGATACGGAGACGATTTTCGATGATCTGAGTAGTCATCGTTGTCTTTACGGCCGCACGGGCAGTCATGGTAAAGCCACCCAGCCGGAGGGTTTGCTTGGGGCCAGGGTTCCTCCGGAGGTGATACCTTCCTTGATAACAAGGCAAGCCATCAATCCTGTCTTTGACGTCACAGCGAAACTCTCATTGAAAGCACCAATGTCGTTGTCAAAATTGGCGGATCTCGGGTAGGGGGTCCCGAACTGTGTGTCTAAGGTCGATGGTAACAGGAGACGGGGGACACGGTGTTTACCCAGGTTCGGGCCCTCTTGATGGAGGTAATACCCTACTTCCTGCTTGATTGATCTTGATGAATATGAGGATTACAAGAGTTGATCTACCATGAGATCGTAATGGCTAAACCCTAGATGTCTAGCATGTGTGATTGTGATTACCTCTACGGACTAAACCCTCTGGTTTATATAGACCTCAGAGGGGCCTAGGGTTGTACAAAGTCGGTTTACAAAGGAAGGAATCTACATATCCAAACGCCAAGCTTGCCATCCACGCAAAGGAGAGTCCCATACGAACACGGGAAGAAGTCTTCTTTCTTGTATCTTCGTAGCCCATTACTCCGACCCACGTTACATAGTCCGGACGCCCGAGGACCCCTTAATACAGGACTCCCTCAACTATGTCAATAGGTTAGTCCCAAAAAATGATATAAAGTTGCTATAAAATGATTTTAAAACATCCAAGAATGATAATATAACAGTATGGAACAATAAAAAATTATAGATACGTTGGAGACGTATCAGCATCCCCAAGCTTAATTCCTGCTCTTCCTCGAGTAGGTAAATGATAAAAAAAATATTTTTTATGTGGAATGCTGCCTAACATGTTCATCACATAACCTTTTCTTTTGTAGCATGGACATTTGGACTTTTATATGGTTCAAAGCAATAGTCTAGTTTTGACATGAGGATTTCTATACTCAAGCATATTAACAAGCAACCATGTCTTTCAAAATATCAACACTAAAGAAAGTTATCCCTAGCCCATCATGCTCAATCATTGATCCATTCATGAAACACACTCGCATATTAGCTAAATCCAATGCTCAAGTATGATCATGGTGCCCCTTAGTTGGTGCTTTATAAGAGAAGATGGAGACTCAAATAAAAATAAAAATTGCATAAAGCAAAAAAGAAAGGCCCTTCGCAGAGGGAAGTAGAGATTTGTAGAGGTGTGATGAGGCACGGACTAGCAAGAAGCTAATTCGCGCGCGTAGATGGCCCGATCTTTCACGGCGATGCTCTGTATTTCCGCCTTGTTCCTCTCAACCTCCAATAAAAATCTCTACCCATGCACGATCAGTACACGAACAAAGATGATCCCCTTGAATCAGCATGTAGGCGTCGATCTGATGATCAACCCTCCGTCGCTAGTAAATTTTCTCGATGGAAAATCATAGAAAAATACTCATGATATGGTTGCCCCAAACTAGGCGTTTTCTAACCTTTTTTTATAACTCGCAAAAAACTCCGCTTTACACGGCCGAAGCCTTTGCCTTTTATATGGCACAAGCACACGCCAGCCTGGTCTATAGATAAGGAGAAAGGAAAACTAAATCTTACCTACTAAAACTAACGCACAAGATCTACCCTGTTTCTCTTTCCAATATGATGAAAAGACATGTCCTCCTAAACTTCTTCTAACACACGTACCAACTAAGGCTAATAATCAAGTACTAATTACGATTGGAATTGAACCTACAAAAACTATACATGGAGGAGTATGAAAGTTGGGAATTATTTTAGCCGGTCGTGGCTCCACCTGGCTAATCAACTAATTGTTGAACCCATGCATGTACAGACTCCTCTCTTTACACGTTAAATCGATAAGAACTCTTGATTTAACCTTGCACCACATTTTTCTCTCAGCACATGTATTTTTCTTCTGATCTTGACGTCTAGCAGGCACAACACATTTGTTTCTATTTGACTCGATAATCTCCAGCCCACAAATCATGCGTACTCTTCCATCTTTCCCTCTATGTAAGTTATCCGAGTCCATAGCCTGTTTTTGCTGTCGAGCCAAAACACAATTCTAAAAATGACTAACCATGCCCGTAATTAAAATATCTCCCACCTTCTTAATTGATTCAGTCTGAATTTAAAAATGTTTGACGACACACTGGATGCCATACTGGTTCTGTCAAGGTGCTAGAGCTCAGAGCTTAAATTGGGAGACAAAAGAATTGAGAGGCATACTTTTCTCGTCAATGAAAACGACCGAGTAATTCCGAAAACTTTCCATGCTAGATATATCATAGGTGGTTCCCAAACAGAAAATAAAGTTTATTCCTTTTTCCAACATTCTTTGACATTCCACGGCTAGCTGTATCCACGGGTGCCGTCCATACCAACAATTTCCAAGGAATTTATTATTTGACAACATAAAGTAAATTTCTTTTTCATTTCAGGCCGGGACTGGGCATCCCTATTACCGCCACACTCTCGTGCAATGACAAGTGAATAAACACTCATTTTGAGAATAACACGTCTAGCATGGAAAATATTAGCCACCCCCTGCCGCTTCATGAGCGGTACGGGCACACAAAAAGGAAAGTCATTTTGAAAATTAGAGATGGCACATACAAATTTGCTTAGAATGGCATGGAAATACCGCATATAGGTAGGTATGGTGGACTCATATGGCAAAACTGGTTTTAAAGGGTTTGGATGCACAAGTAGTATTTCTACTTAGGACAAGTGGAGGTTAGCAAATAGATTGAGAAGCAACGAACCAAGAAACAAAAAATCACATAAGCGAGCATTAAGCATAACTAACACCGAATAATGCACCGTAAGTAGGATGTAATTTCATTGCATAACTATTGACCTTCGTGCTTGCATAGGGAATCACAAACCTTAACACCAATATTCTTACTAAAGCATAATTACTTGCCAACATGACTCATATATCACTAACATCATATCACAAAACTATTACAAAGAATCAAGTTTATTTTGTCCAATGATCTTCATGAAAGTTTTTATTATATCCTCTTGAATATCGATCACTTTGGCACTAGTTTCATTTGTCGCTTTTGATAAGCTCAAACAAATTTAAGTGAAGAACATGATCATAAAATTTTTCTTCTCTCGGAATAATATAAGTGAAGAATGAGAGAATTTATTTTAAAAATTTACTAACTCTCAAATAAATCTAAGTGAAGCATGAGAGCCTTTCCTCAAAAATATTAAAGCACACCGTGCTAAAAAAGATATAAGTGAAGCACTAGAGCAATTCCATAGCCAAAAAAGTTAACTGAAGCACATGGAGCAATTCTATTAAATCATAGCATAATTTTGGATCTCTCAAATAGGTGTGTCCATCAAGGATAGATGACACAAACTAAAAACCAAAACAAGCAAAGACTCGTATAATACAAGATGCTCCAAGCAAAACTCATGATATGTGACGAATAAAAATATCTCCAAGTAAAATACCGATGGTCATTAGAAGAAAGAGGGGATGCCTTTTGGGGCAGCCCCAAGCTTAGTTGCTTGGTTCTCCTTGAATAATAACTTGGGGTGCCATGGGGCATCCCCAAGCTTAGGCTGTTTTCACTCCTTATTCCTTCTTCCATCGTGATCTCACCCAAAACTTGAAAACTTGAATCACACAAAACTTAACAAAACCTTCGCGAGATTCATTAGTATAACAAAGCAAATCACCATTCTAAGTAATATTGCAAACCCATTCATATTTTATTTTTGCATTATATCTACTATATTCCAACTTTACCATGGCTCATACCCTCCGATACAAACCATAGATTCACCAAAACAAGCACACAACACAAAGAAAACAGAATCTCTCAAACACAGAATAGTTTGTAGCAATCTGAAAACTTCATATACTTCTGTAACTCAAACAATTGTGACAAATTAGGAAAATGTAGGCAATTTGTATATCAATCTTGTGTAAATATTTTAGAATTTTATCACGCTTCTGTGATTTATCAACATTATTTTACTGGGCACAAAAGTTTCTATTTTTCAACAAGATCAAATCAACTATCACCAAACATGATCCGGAAGGCTTTACTTGGCACAAACACTAATTAAAACATAAAAAACACAATCATAACAGTAGCATAGTTGTGCAAACACTCAAGAACGGAAAGAAAAAGGCAAAAATAAAATTTATTCATTGGATTGCCTCCCAACAAGCGCTATCGTTTTATGCCCCTAGCTAGGCATAATGCATATATTCAAGTATTGTCATCTTTAGTTATAGATCCATTGGATGCCCTCATGATTGATTCATATGGTGGCATAATCATGTTCTAGGGAAGTGTTCCATACCCTTTCTTAGTATAAATTGAAATCTAATATTCCCTTCTTTCATATCAATCACGACACCTATAGTGCGCAAAAACAGTCTACCAAGTATGATAGGACAAGACGGGTTGCAATCAATATTAAGAACAATAAAATCTATGGGTACATAATTCCTATTTGCAAGAATAAGAACATCATTAATTATTCCCATAGGCCTTTTAATAGTGGAATATGTCAAGTGCAAATTAAGAGAACATTCTTCAATATCGATAATACCAAGCACTGAGGGAGTCCTGGACTAAGGGGTCCTTGGGCGTCCGGCCTGTTGGACATGGGCTGGACTGATGAGCTATGAAGATACAAGACCGAAGACTCTTACCCGTGTCCGGATGGGATTCTCCTTGGCGTGGAAGGCAAGCTTGGCGTTCGGAAATGAAGATTCCTTTCTCTGTAACCGACATTGTACAACCCTAGTCCCCTCCGGTGTCTATATAAACCGGAGGGCTTAGTCCGTAGGGACGGAGAATAATCATAGTCATACACGCTAGACTTCTAGGGTTCTAGCCATTACGATCTCGAGGTAGATCAACTCTTGTAATACTCATATTCATCAAGATCAATCAAGCAGGAAGTAGGGTATTACCTCCATAGAGAGGGCCCGAACCTGGGTAAACATTTTGTCCCCCGTCTCCTGTTACCATCAACCTTAGACGCACAGTTCGGGACCACCTACCCAAGATCCGCCGGTTTTGACACCGGCATTGGTGCTTTCATTGAGAGTTCTGCTGCGTCGTCTTCAAAAGGTTCGATGGCCCTGTCAATTATCTACAACAATGCTGTCCAAGGGGAAGTCTTCCTCCCCGGACAGATCTTCGTATTCGGCGGCTTCGCACTGCGGGCCAACTCGCTTGGCCATCTAGAGCAGATCGACAGCTACGCCCCTGGCCATCAGGTCAGATTTGGAAGCTTGAACTACATCGCTTATATCCACGGGACTTAATCTTGAATGGATTCGCACCCACGACAGCCGCTCCCTGCCACTGCGATGAACATGACTTAAATCTGTCATTGGACCACACCCAGGAGATAGTGCATGTAACCGCTCTGGCCCTAGATCTGGAACAGATCACGCCATCTGAGGACGGGAAGCTCAACCCCGCCACGGAGGCCGCAGACTCAGCGGCGTTGGAGCCGCACACAGACCCAACCTCGGGTGGAATCTGCGCACCGGAACCTCGGACTCATTTCTGGCTACAGGTTCCGAACCACGTGCATTCGTGCACGTCGAGCTTGATCGTTCATCGATCATCGAATTCGGCTCCGCAGACATCCTCCAGCACTCACCTTTAGGCGATGTGCTAAACTCATTAAAAATACTCTCCTTAGCGGGGGACTCACAGCTGAATTATATCCAGTTCGAACTGGAGGCTGATGATGGGGAATTTCTCTTCCCACCCACCGCCCACTTCATAGCCACTGTCGAAGACTTAACCGACATGCTCGCTTACGGCTCCGAAGACATCAACGGTATGGACGACGATGCCGAAGAGGATCAGGGCCAATACCCCCGGTTTATCGGGCGCTGGACGGCCACTTCTTCGTACGAAGTGTACATGGTGGATTCACCTAAAGAGAACAATGGCGATAACAAGAAAGATCCAGTCGAGGATAAACCTCCTAAGAGACAACCAAAACACCGACATCAGCGATGCCGCTCTAAATCACGCCGTGGAAAAGATAGCGATACCGGCACGAGAGAAAACAATACTCCGGACAATGCCGGAGACAAGGAACACCCCGTTGAGCCAACCTTCGAATAGCACGAACAGGAGGACGGGCGAGTCAGCCCTGATGAACATGTCGTAAACGAAGACTCAGAGGACAGTAATTATCTTCCACTCTCCGAGGACGAGGTGAGCCTCGGCAACAAGGATTTCATTGTGCCTGAGGAACCTCTCTAGCAGGAGCACTTTAAGTGCCGGCTGATAGCCACTGTGAGGAGCCTTGAAAAGAAGCAGCAGCAGCTTCAAGCTGATCAAGACCTGCTCAACGACAGATGGACTAATATCCTGGCAGCCGAGGAATACGGCCTCGATCTCCCAACTAAAAGTTATCCGAAGTGCAAATTGTTACCCCAATTCGATGACGAGGCACTGGAGCCAGTACCATCAGCGTGTAATGCGGCTGATCGACCACCACGTGGCCGGGATAAAGCGGCACCTCAAGCAGAACACCAGCCCGTCCTACCTCACCGTAAAGGAAGAGATAAAATGGCTAGGGGCTATAAATATGACATGTGGCAGGACCTAAAGAACAGAACAGGTTAGACCAGATCGATCTACGGATCGCGGGGGCGTGCCCTGACACGCGACGACAGCCATTGGGCCGGACATGACAAACATAACCACACCCGGGCCGAAAATTGCAGACAGACTTCATCCGAATTACGTCACGACTTGGCCCCATATAGAGGCGCCGCACACCCCATATGCTTCACTGACGAAGTAATGGAGCATGAATTCCCAGAAGGGTTTAAACCCGTAAATATCGAATCATATGATGGAACAACAGATCCCGCGGTATGGATCGAGGATTTTCTTCTCCATATTCATATGGCCTGCGGTGATGACCTTCACACCATCAAATATCTCCCGCTAAAACTCAAAGGGCCAGCTCGGCACTTGTTAAACAATTTGCCTGAAAACTCTATTGGCAGCTGGGAGGACTTGGAAGACACCTTCCGCGACAACTTCCAAGGTACATATGTACGACCTCTAGATGATGATGTGTTAAGTCATATAGTTCAACATCCCGAAGAGTTAGCCAGGAAATTCTGGACCAGGTTCCTAACGAAAAAGAACAAAATCATCGACTGTCCGGATGCCGAAGCCCTAGCGACCTTTAAGCAGAGCATCCGCGATGAATAGCTCGCCCGTCACCTCGGCCAAGAAAAGCCGAAGTCCATGGCAGCCCTCATGGCACTCATGACCCATTTTCGTGCGGGCGAGGATAGTTGGCTAGCACATAGCATTAACACTGCAAGCGAAGCTGGCACCTCTGAGACCAAAAACAGCAACGGCAAGCCCCAACGCAACAGGCACAAGCATCGAAGCAACGGTGAAAATACCGACGACACGACGGTCAACGCCGGATTCAGTGGCTCCAAGTCCAGCCAGCGGAAGAAGCCATATAAAAGAAACAACCGGGCCCATCCAGCTTGGACCGCATACTCGATCGTCCATGCCAGATCCATGGCACCCCAGACAAACCAGCCAATAATACCAATAGAGACTGTTGGGTTTTTGAACAGGCCGGCAAATTAAATGCCTAGAACAAGGAGAAGGGGTCGCAAAGCGAGGACGATGACGAGGAGTCCCGTCCGCCGAACACAGGGGGACAGAAGAAGTTCCCCCCAAGTTCAAAAAGTGAACATGATATACGCTACCCATATCCCCAAGAGGGAGCACAAACGCGCGCTCAGGGACGTCTACGCGATGGAGCCAGTCGCCCCAAAGTTCAACCCATGGTCTTCCTGTCCGATCACTTTCGATCGCAGGGACCATCCGACCAATATCCGTCATGGCGGTTCAGCCGCACTGATCATCGACCCAATCATTGATGGACTCCATCTCACGCGAGTCCTCATGGATGGTGGCAGCAGCCTGAACCTGCTCTATCAGGATACAGTGAGCAAAATGGGCATTAATCCCTCAAGGATCATGCCCACAAAGACTACCTTTAAAGGAGTCACACCAGGTGTAGAGGCCCGCTGACGGTGTCCTGGACTAGGGGGTACTCACCACGTCATCTCCCGATCTGTTAAATTGGGCTGAGGACCCCCATGGCCGTATACTCATGGGCCAGTCCGGACAGCTGCCGCATACAAGGAAGATTCCACAAGACTTGGCGATCAAGACAAGGACTCCTCCCCACCGGCGTATTCGGCTAGGACTCTTGTTATCCTAGGCCTCTGGTGCATTATATAAACCGAGGCCAGGCTAGTCGATAGATATATACAACAATCATACCTTGGCTAGCCTCTAGGGTTTAGCCTCTCTGATCTCGTGATAGATCTACTCTTGTACTACCCATATCATCAATATTAATCAAGCAGGAGTAGGGTTTTAGCTCCATCGAGAGGGCCCGAACACAGGTAAAACACCGTGTCCCTTGTCTCCTGTTACCATCCGCCTAGACGCCAGTCCGGGACCCCCTACCGAGATCCGCCGGTTTTGACACCGACATTGGTGCTTTCATCGAGAGTTCCTCTGTGTGTTCGGCAAAAGGTCGATGGCTCGCTGCAGATCAAGCTGCGACTTGACATCTTCATCACCGACTCATTGGTCACCTTGGTTCGACCAAGGACTGTGCCCTATCTCCGATCGTCATGTTCGGATGAGGGCCTTCATCAACATCAGCTTCGATCTCTATCAAGATCTTGGAGGAATCATCCAGGGAGCCCGGGGGCTCAACGTCAACATTGTCCTCGGGCGACCGTGCTGTTTTTCTGGACATCGAACTTGTATCCGCCATCACCGCCTCCTCGAGCGTCGGTTTGACGATTGCTTCAATTGGAATAGTGTGGAATTACGTCTACAACAGCCACGCTAAATTTCGTCGAGTTCCGATGGAGGAATCTCCGACAATCTACGATATACCGGAGCCCTGTCAAATGTGGACGAGAATCTGGACGAGTTTAGGGCGTGGTGTCCAGCTTCTAGCTCGGACCTCCTTTGGAAGATCCAACCGTTGATCGACTGCGGAATTCTTATTTCTACCACCCCTCAAAATTTCAGCTCGATCCGACCGTCCAAACTCCGGGAACCTTCCGATTAGTGCATCACTTTTCGGATGTGTTTTCTGCACGAAAACAAATCCGACCCGAGTTCGTCCTTTTTACGAACGGGATTTTGGACATACTTTTTGAAGGAAGTTTTGTTTGGGGTATTGTGTTGTGTTCCCGAACACATCCCACTAACTTTAAAATCTTTTGAAAATGATCTTCAACATCATGCTGGTGTCAAACCAGTCCGGCAATATTGCTCCACGGCTACCGACTGCGCTTAGACACGTCGTCACTTTGTTGAGCCGAGCTCAACTTCTTCGGATCATCATCTCGGCAAGCGAACAAGATTCCGGCATCGCGAAGGATAAATCATCACCAACATCGCGCCCCCACGGATTACACGGAGCGGGCATACCGGCATCGCCGCACGGTCGCTTCATCAAGCCGGCATCGACCACGTCACGACCTGCATCGGGAGGGCCGCACTATTGCTTCTTCAAGCTGGTGTCCATCACGCCGATATACTTCGACATCTCGGCTGGACCGGGGGCTTCGCCATCTCTTCATCAACCTACTCCGGACACTTCGGCGTCACTAGCCGACCAGCTCCGTCACGTTAGCTGGACCGAGGGCTTTGCCTAGGTGAGCCAACCTTTGCCAGCATCGCCATGCCGTCGTTTTATCGCCCATCAGGCAATGGGTGCGCGGATTGAGTCCCAATTTTGGGAATCACCTTCCTTCGGATTGCTACAACAAATAAACTAGGTGCTATTAATCCCAGTATTTTTTGCTTGTTTGGGTTCATTTTTCCCAAGGAATTATTACTCTGGTTTGTCCATCATATGTACACAGGTCTATCAAATGGTGGCGCGTTAACGGCAGCTTGCATGGTGGTTCGATCGGTTTCCATACATAGTCCGTGACGCCGAGCTCGGACCGACATGTGAATTCAGGCTTTTGCCACGCCTTTACCGCATCACGCCAACGCCTCTGCGCCGACATTGACTTCGCGTCGGGCCATATTTCTTTTATTACTCACTTTGCATAAATTATTTATTATGCAACGATTTTTAAATTATCATTATTACTATTATCTCCGGTTTGCACCATTTTTGTGCACGGAAAATGATCCGGGACTTGACGTCACTCTGCCGTTTTGCATTGACCGTGCTATGTCACCACTTCGGCATGTCGAGCTCTCCGCTCCGCCACCTCGGGACCGGCTTGGGGGATGTAACCTTGTCCCGTATCAAGCTCGGACCGCGTCATCAATACCGAACACATTAACCAGCTAACTCGCTTACATGCTCAAAGCTTTAATTTCTAACTTGTGTTCGGTTCGACCAAGCATTATACTTTTTTGGAAAAAATGTTGCTTGTAAATAATTTTCTTGTCCAAACTTTGTTTGTGACGCATAAATTCAAATACCCAATTCATTTGGGGGCTTCCTTCATCAAGCTTTTCCTCTTGCATATGATTATACTTGTACGGCTTCGTTCCTTGTTAGTGTATTACATACAATTTGCACCATATTGACTTAAGCAATTTGCAAGCTGGGTTGCCTCGCTCCTGTGTTTACCCCTACGTTCCTGACTGTTCGGCTAGGGAGTAAAGGGAGCACCTCTGCGATTGTCACGATCGGGTCATCTAAGCCGGACCTCAGACTGGGTGAAGTCGAAAGCTAGCGCTCTTATAGTTTTCAATGATGGCCGGCACACAACGGAACTCATGAGTACAAAAATCTATTGCACAAGTCTCATAATAACAATGAGCAAGAAAGGTATCGGTGGGGGTACTATTTTCTTCGAAGATGCTTCTTACACTTTGCAGTAATATAACATAAGTTCCACTGGCGCCGCTTTATGCATTCTGACATTATGGCCTGATTGCCTGGTTATTGGAAACACCGTCGATATTCTCGAAAGATGAAGTACATAACACTTTTTGGTCCTTGACCGAAGAGGGAGAAGCCGACGATCGGTTAAGACGCGTTTGAAGTTCGGTTGAACATAGATATGATATAAGTACTTCGGTACATGCAATCATTCTTTTACCCAAGTCACTTGGGGACTCTTAAATTTATATGAGCCGTTTTATGATAAGTGTTCTTCTTCTTAGTCGTTGCAAAGTTTTATTATTATTATTATTATTATTATTATTATTATTATTATTATTATTATTATTATTATATCTATCACTTCTTTTTTCGACACGAGCGTGTGGTCACTAGCCGGGGAGCCTAATTTCTCTCTCAAAACCTCTAGAGTTTAGTTTGCTAAACTGGCCTAATGAGAAGTACTCCGCCCTCAGGATAGGAGGTTGAAGCCGTAGGCTGACCCGCTTGAAGTCTTGAGATAGGGTTTATCATGTTAAAGCACGACAGAAGCACTTCTTTTGCTAAGGCCAATTTTCGGATTGACACCGAACACTTGATCTCGTTCGGACGTCAAGTTTTTACTGAGGTTTTTTGGTTTTTCAAGCTTATGGCACTTTTTAAACTATTTGTGTGTTTTCAGCACAAGTCTCACGGTCTGTAACGCCGACACCTTTAGAGATTCGGCAAAAACATTCTCGGATATTGCTATATATGCGTCGGTTTCGTATTGTGTCTTCGGTCAATAGTTGGGTTGCCCGGCTCCTGCGCTTGCCTCCTACGTTCCGCTTTGTTCGGCTAGGTGTGCAAAGATAGAACCACTGCGATTGTGCTTCCAGCTCACATGGTTAAGCACCTCAGTGGAGAAAGCCGAAACCTGACTGTCACAATAAGCGTAAACTGGTCAGCGATCCGATGACGGTGTTAAACGACGGGCCATTCATAACAATGGCCGAAGTGTTTACGGCTTGACCTAGACTATTTCCGAACACTACCGGGGGCTATTAACTGGCCTCCCAAACTAAATCCTCGATATTTTATTCTTACATTAGAGCTGAGGTTTCATGATCATGCTTAGCATGACAACCCAAAGAAAGGAACCGATAGCGGGACTATTTTCTTTGGAAGACATTTCTTCTGTTAAACAGTAATATAACATATCTCTCTGTGTACCTTTGTTAATAAAACCGTATGGCCAGATTGCCTTGTTTGTTGTAAATCTTTGCCCTCATAAAGGCTTTATAAAGTAGGACAAACACTCATCGGCTATTGGCCGAGGAGGTGGAAGCCGATGGTCGGTCAACAAAGTTTTGTACAATGCGGATCCGAGCATTAATGACATAAAGTACTTGGATACATAGAGTCATTACACATAATTTTTGATTTTACTATGAATATCAATCCTTAATTCGGCCACCCGTGCCCGCATTAAGGTTCGGGGGCTACTGGGCTTCGGGCTTATTATTTACAAATATTAAAGGGGCACATCGATCCCCGATGCGGTGTTGCCACCCGACCAATGTCTCGGGGGCTCTTGCATTGCCTGTCCAATGCATAAAATTTTAAGTGTAATACTGATCTCCGAGGAGATTTTGATCCTCAAAGTTGGTCGGCCGCACCCAACCCGAGTCTTGAGGATCGAGCACGCCCGCTTTTGTGTCCTGAAGTATTACGCCGAGCTAGGACTTGATCCTCAGACCGATTTTGCAAATCAACCTGAGTCTTAGCGGCTACGGGGATCAGCGGTCTTATGTCATCCTTCATGTGCATCTCGGGTTTTAGACGATCCACCTTGAGGGCTCACGGCTATGTATCTCGGCAGAGAATAAATTGCACCAATCAAAAATATTGAAAAAATCGCCCACATTCGGGTGATGCACCACCTCGGAAGCAATCCGGCATAAAGCTCGGGCGCTAGTGGCTGGCTCCATAGAGGGCATTTCCGGCATTAAGCTCGGCTAAACTCCTTCAAACTTCTTTGAACCAAGGTGATTTACGACACCTCGGATACAGTCCGGCGTTGGAGCTCAGATACATAGTCCGACCTTGGAGCTCGGATACAGTCCGGCGTTGGAGCTCCGATACATAGTCCGGCGTTGGAGCTCGGATACATTCCGGCGTTAGAGCTGGGAAGCGGTCCGGCGTTGGTGCTCGGCTGCAAAAGATACCTCGAATGCAGTCCGGCGTTGGAGCTTCAGACGCAGAGGACACCGCCACCGGGAACAACTTCAAACCCGAGGTGTGGCATAAAAATAACAAGGCATTGATAAAGGCCAGAAACTTAAAGGGCTCCTCGGATACCCGACGTGTTAACTTCGTCGAATGCATTCGGCGATTCTCAAGATCGAAGATGAGAAGATTTGTTGAACCAGTTTTCAAGACCGACGACTGAAGATGAAGAACGGTTCGGAAGAATCGAGGAGCGTCCCTAAACTTGAAGACCGGTTCAGGGGGCTACTGACGGTGTCCTGGACTAGGGGGTACTCACCACGTCATCTCACGATCTGTTAAATTTGGCCGAGGACCCCCATGGCCGTATACTCATGGGCCAGTCCGGACAGCTGCAGCATACAAGGAAGATTCCGCAAGAATTGGCGATCAAGACAAGGACTCCTCCCCCACCGGCGTATTCGGCTAGGACTCTTGTTATCCTAGGCCTCTGGTGCATTATATAAACCGAGGCCAGGCTAGTCGATAGATATATACAACAATCATACCGTAGGCTAGCCTATAGGGTTTAGCCTCTCTGATCTCGTGGTACATCTACTCTTGTACTACCCATATCATCAATATTAATCAAGCAGGAGTAGGATTTTACCTCCATCGAGAGGGTCTGAACCTGGGTAAAAACACCGTGTCCCTTGGCTCCTATTACCATCCGCCTAGACGCACAGTCCGGGACCCCCTACCCGAGATCCGCCGGTTTTGACACCGACACCCGCTGTACGGGCTCAATCACACTAGAGGTTGTCTTCGGATCACCGGACAACTTCTGAAGTGAAGAATTGATCTTCGATATCGTTCCCTTCTGCAGCGGCTATCACGCACTGCTAGGACGAACTGCATTTGCTCGATTCAACGTAGTGCCAGATTATGCTTATCTTAAGCTCAAGATGCCCGGACCACGTGGCGTCATAACAGTCAATAGAAACACGAAACGCTCCCTCCTTATTGAGGAGCACATAGCTGCTTTAGTAGCAGAAGTACAGAGCGGCCTTTTCAAACAAAACCTTAATTCGGCGGCCGAGCTCCCGGACACCGTCAAACGAGTCTAGACTACTCTGCAGTAGAACAACCGAGCTCGTCAAGAGCTCAACTAGCAATTTGGTCTCCGTCTCAGTCACGACCAAGTGGCGGCATTCGTACCGCGCATACATAATTACGCACTCCAAATACCATGGGCACAGACGGAGGCATAACTAGATTATGATCCATAATATGGCTCGACCGCCACTGGACACACATACTTTCACTTTTTTTTCTTTCTTTTCTTTTTCAGGTTTCTTTCCCACAGGCCTTTCCTGACAGCCTGCTCACCGGTCCTTTCGAAAGGATAGATACACCAAGACGGCAAGAAGTACTGACGTATAAGCGAATTTCTAGGTGGTCTCTTTAACGATCACTGTACCTATTTTCAGGACCCGCATGCCGCTCTCCCTTGGTTGTGGCATATTAAATAGCCTGTTGCTTATTGCACAACTTGTACAAAGACGCTTTGACGTATTAATCAAACTGTAATGGACACAGTTTGCGGCCCAACTTCTGTGGCACTAGCTTACTACCCCCTTTTCTTTTTTTTCTTTTGATAATCTTATCAAGTCGCACCCGTTCGTATGCGTTAATCCGCCAGGGGCTTCATTGCGCCCCATAATACGACAACAAAGTCCGAACACTTTTTACAGTATAGTTCGGCACCACGAATTTAGCATTATATGCATTGCCTCTGAATCATGTCTTTGGTCAATAGTTGGGTTGCCCGGCTCCTGTGCTTACCGCCTTACGTTCCGCTCTATCGGCTAGGGTAGTAAAGGGAGAACTACTGCGATTGTGTCCTGGTTTATCCGGATGAGCACCTCAGTAGAGAAAGCCAAAAACTGACTGTCATCATGCGGCATGAGCCGGTTAGCTCTTCGGAGGTCTTCAAATCTTACCCGATCAGGTGTTTACAGCACCCTAGTTCGGATACTAGGGGTTGCGCCTAAATTTTTATTGTCAAACTCCTATGGCTACGTGAGGGTGATAAAGCCACATAGTCCGATTGCCTGGTTCGTTGCGCTAAACACCTCCTTCAAGGACCAAACAATTGGATCAAGAGTGTTTAGATTCCATCCCGAACACCCCCGTACTACCTACGTGCGGGCAGAAGCCACCGACTGGCCAACTCTCAGATTTCATAAACATGGCCGCACACGAGGTAATATTTTAACAAGCATTATATTACATAATCGACTTTGTTTCATAATACAGGGCAAGCTAACATGAATGTATTCATTCAAAGATTACATCTTTTGCACATTGCTCCGCTACAATGCGGGACCCTCCAGGACATCGCTAAAATATGGCTCGGGTGTGCGGTGCCCTTGCCCTCGAGCGGTCCCTCGGTCGCGAGCTTGACGGCGTTCATATTCGCCCACTACACCTTGACATGGGCGAAGGCCATCCGCACACCCTCGATGCAGACTGATCGCTTGATAACGTCAAGCCGGGGGCAGGCACTGACGAGCCGCTTCAAGAGCACGAATTAGCTGCTGGGTAGCTTCAGCAGGCCATAGCCGGATTATTAAATCCTTCATGGCTAGTTCGGCCACCCTATGCAGTTCGACCAGCTGTTTCAGCGGGTCGCTAAAGGGCATCGGATGTTCTGGCGCAAGGTATTGCGACCAAAACAGCTTCTCTGTTGAGCTCCCCTCTTCGGCTCGGAAGAATTCCGCAGCGTCAGAAACACTGCGCGGTAGATCCACAAACGCTCCTGGAGAACTCCAAATCCGGTTTAGTAAGATGTACCTCTTCTCCACATATTTGCTCTGCATAATGAAGGCCTTACCCGCTACAATCTTCTTGGTCTGTTGAATCTCCTGAAGGGTGCCCTGGGCTTCAACCCGGGCCTCTTGTGCGCTCTGGCGAGCCTTGGCGAGTTCGGTATCTTGATCCTCAATGTCGCTCTCCAAGGACTCGTATTTCTTGACGGCGTCCTGGAGCTCCTGCTGGACCTCACAAACCCTGGCCTCGTGTTTTTCATGGGTGGCTTGCTCCTTTGCAGCTTTCTTTTTGGCCTCAGCCAGCACTTTCTTGAGGGTTTCCACCTGAGAAGTCGCTCCTACAAATATCATGGCACTATGGTCAGAATAAATCATTCGTCATTACCAGATATACACAAGATCATCACATACCTTGCCTGTCCTCTAGCTGCTTTTTTACACGGCCGAGCTCTTCCTCAGCCCGCTCCAGACTCTGCTTTAGTCCGGAGACCTCAGCAGCATGAGAGGTTGCGGCCAGCAACGATGCCTGCTTATTCACATAAGACATATTTAGGTAGTTTCCTACCAAAATTACTTGATCCTCTGTCCGGCTTTTCTTTTCGAATAGACAGTGTCTCAGGGGCTACTGTCTATATTGTAACATTTTTTTACATAATTGCGTTTCTTACCTCAAAGCCTGTTAGAAGGCTTGTGCATTCTTCGGTCAGTCCGCTCTTCGCGGATTGAACCCTCTCAACCACCGTACCCATAAGGGTACGGTGTTCCTAAAAAATGGGAGCACTTCGCAGCGCTTCCATTAGAGCGTCCGGCGCCTCTGGGTTGACAGAGGACACCGGCGGGATAGGCGCACCACCTTCTTTCGAAGGAGGCTGCTTGCCGGGTTCCGGAGCCGCATAGGTCTCGGGACCGTGTATTTGGAGGCCGGAGGCCTGAATATGGCCCCCATCGCCAGTCTTCATGGAGATTTGCTCCCCCATGTGTTCGGCGGCTGAGGCTTCACCCTCGGGCGCCGCCCTCGTGGCCTCCTGCGTCTCCTCCTGGCTTGGGATCCTTCGGGACAACACCTCGGTGTCATCCATGGCCCTGGGAGAGGAGGCCGCCGGAAGGGAACCGCTGTCCATCACCTTCGGGTCCAGCGAATTCCCCAAAGATAAGGATCGCTCGAGGTCAGAACGGGCCGGATTGCAAGTGCATGATTCAACACGTTAAAACTATGAACTGAAGAGGCGGAATACATGAATGTGTCATGGTCTTTGAGTACTCACGGTTCGGCCTGGGTCTTATCTCGAGGGCGCGGCTCTGGGCTGCTATCGATGTCCCACGCGGAGTTATCTGTGCGGGAGAGCTTCCCTTTCTTGGACGCCTCTGCCTCCATATTTGTAGAGGCCACCCTCTTCTTCCTCCCCCCCCCTCATGGGGGGAGTTGCTTTCTTCCTCCTCGTCGTCGTCTTTGGCGGCGGAGGAATGAGTCTCGGTGCCTTCGGACATCACGTCTGAAGCGCCCTTGCGGCGGAGGCCACTTCTGGCCCCCTTGGCCTTCTTCTCCGGCGCCTGGTAAGGCGCGAGGACCAGCATCGTCGTCAGGAGCGGGATGGATGGTTCCTCGGGCAGTGGAGCCGGACACTGAATCCGCTCCGCCCTCTTTGTCCAGCCCTGGAAAAATAAATGGTGAGGTTTAGATATCTTCCCTGAACAAGCACGTAATGGATACGCTTTGAAACGTGAAAGACTTACCTCACTGGCGGGATGGGCCAGGGCGTGCCCACGGTCCTCGGTTGTCTCCGGCGGCATGTCGTTTCCCTTGAAGAGCACCTTCCAGATATCTTCGTGCGTAGTTTCGAAGAACCATTGCAAGGTCTGGTGCTCGTCTGGATTGAATTCCCATAGATGGCAAGTCCGGCCCTGGCATGGAAGGATCCGGCGAACTAGCATCACCTGGATCACATTGACGAGCTTGATGTTCTTGTCCGCCATGCTCTGGGTGCGCGTTTGCAGCGCTGTCAGCTCGCCCGACAAAGACCAATTCAGGCCCTTCTCTAGCCAGGAGGTGAGCCATATTGGGGCTCCGGACTTGAATTCTGGAGCCGCAGCCCAGGTGGCGTTGTCGGTGTCAAAACCGGCGGATCTCGTGTAGGGGGTCCCGAACTGTGCGTCTAAGGGCGATGGCAACAGGAGACAGGGGACACAATGTTTACCCAGGTTCGGCCCTCTCTATGGAGGTAATACCCTACTTCCTGCTTGATTGATCTTGATGAATATGAGTATTACAAGAGTTGATCTACCACGAGATCGTAATGGCTAAAACCCTAGAAGTCTAGCATGTATGACTATATATCTTTCCGGACTAAGCCCTCAGGTTTATATAGACACCGGAGGGGACTAAGGTTGTACAAAGTCGGTTACAGAGAAAGGAATCTTCATATTTGATCGCCAAGCTTGCCTTCCATGCCAAGGAGAGTCTCATCCGGACACGGGAGAGAGTCTTCGGTCTTGTATCTTCACAGCCCATTAGTCCAGCCCATGTCCAATAGGCCGGACGCCCGAGGATCCCTTAGTCCAGGACTCTCTCAGTAGCCCCTGAACCAGGCTTCAATGACGAGGTGTCCGGCGCGCAGATTGTCTTCGGCATTGCAAGGCGGGTTCTTTCGAATACTCCAAGATAGTCTTCGGACGCAACGAACGTGTCCGGATCTGCAACACAAGTACCACACACACAGCCGTAGAGAGTATAGTATTTCACGAGTCCCATCCGCTGACAACTTTTTGCAAGATGACATCACGTCTACCCAGTCATCATTTCGAACCGTTTTCGTTTCTCGTTCCGCGTTTCGAGATATGATTTCTATTGGCACGTCTTGTCAAAGCACAAATTGTGTCCCCTTATTGCGGGATTCTCATCAATATGGGCATGGGTAATCCAACCGTGCCATTTACACAACCCTTGGGAATATGCGAGTTTTAAGGCGAGTGGGGAGGCGTTCGATATTCACTGCCTTTATAAGGGGATAAGGATTCCCTTTCTTCACCCACACCTTTTCTCTTCCTCTGCCCTTCCATTATCGAGCTCCAGCGCCCAAGTTCTCATCTTCTCCGCCTCAAGCAAGCACTACACCATGTCCGGGAATAGAGGGCAAGGCAAGTGGATGGCCTCCTCCGTTAAGGAGACGGACATTGTCGAGCTCCGGGAGGCCGGGTATCTGGCGAAGGAAATCGACCACCGGCTTCCGGCCAAGGGGCAAGTCGTCCCTACACCGAAGCCCAACGAGAGGGTGGTGTTCATCCCTCACTTCGTCCGCGGGTTAGGGTTTCCACTCCACCCTTTCATCCGCGGACTGATGTTTTATTATGGGATAGATTTCCATGATCTAGCCTTGAACTCTTTCCTCAACATCTCGGCATTCATTGTCGTGTGTGAGGCTTTCCTCCGCATCCAGCCCCACTTCGGAATGTGGCTCAAGATCTTCAATGTGAAGCCGAAGGTGGTGGATGGCCAACACCCGAAGTGCGGAGGAGCCATGGTGAGCAAGATGCCCAACGTCACATGGCCCAAGGGCACATTTGTGGAGATTGTCAAGGAGTGGCAGAAGGTGTGGTTCTACATCACAGAGCCCCGCGACTCCACCTAGGCCGCGGCCTCCGAATTCAAGTCCGGAGCTCCTATGCGGCTTACCTCCTGGATGGAGAAGGGCCCAAATTGGTCTTCATCGGATGAGCTGATAGCGCTACAGACGCGCATCCAAAGCATCATGGACAAAAACATCAAGCTCGTCGACGTGATCCAGGTGATGCTAGTTCGGCAGATCCTCCCCTGCCAAAGCCAAACTTCCCCTTTATGGGAATTCGATCCGGAGAAGCACCAAACCTTGGTGAGGCTCTTCGGAACTACTCATGATGATGCCTGGAAGTTGCTCTTCAAGGGCAACGAGAAACCGCCGGCCATAGACTCGGATCGCGGGCATGATTTTGCCCATCCCGCCAATGCGGTAAGTCCTTCACGTCTCATGGAGTACCCTCTACTTGTTTGTTCAAGGAGGGTAACTAAACTTTACTAATTTATTCTTTCAAGTATGGACAGAGAAAGCAGAGCGGATTCATTGTCCGGCTCTGCTGCCCGAAGAACCACTCATCCCGCTCCTGGCAAAGATGCTGCTCCCGACGCCCTATCAGCCGCCGGAGAAGAAGGCCAAGGGGGCCAAAAGTGGCCCCCGTTGCAAGGTTGCTTCGGACATGACGTCCGAAGACGACGAGACCCATTCCTCCGCCGCAGAGGATGACGAGGAGGAGGAGGAGGAGGAAAACAACCCTCCCCTGATGGGAGAAGGAAGAAGAGGGCGGCCTCCACAAATCTGGAGGCGGAGGCGCCCAAGAGGGGGAAGGGCCCCCTCGCGGATCACTCCGCGTGGGAAGTTGACACGAGCCCACAGCGACCCCCCCCCCCCCCCGAAGCAAGCCCCTGGCCGCATCGTAAGTACTAAAAAAGCCCAGATGCATCCATGTATCCGGCCTCTCCTTTTTATGGTATTAATATGGTTAATCATGTTATTGCTGTCCCGCCCACGACAGCTCCCAGCGATCCTCATCAAGAGGTTCATTGGATTCAAAGGCGATGGCCAGTGAGTCACCGCCGGCCGCTTACTCTCCCATGGCCAAGGACGACGCCAGGGGTGCTGTCCCGAAGGACCTTCCCCAGCCAGGGAGAGGGCCAGTAGGCGCCAGAGGGCGAGACCTCAATCGCCGAACACCTGGGGGAGCGGCTCCCCTTGGAGACTGGCGACGAGGGCCGCATTCAGTTCGGACCCCAGCCGAACACGGATCCGGAGACCCATATGGCTACGGAATCTGGTAAGCAGCCTCATTTGAGAGAAGGAGATGTGTCTGTCCCGCTGGTGACCTCTATCCAACCAGAGGCACCGGATAATCTGCTGGAAGCGCTACAAGGCGCTTCCATTGTGGATGAACTCCGTATCCTTATGGGTACGGTGATTGAGAAGGTTCAGTCCGTCAAGAGCGGACTAACCGAAACCTGCAGCAGCCTGCTGACAGGTTTTGAGGTAAGCGGCACAAAAGAGAGAAGTCCCAATATAGACGGTAGCCCCTGAGACACTGTCCGGTGTTCGGAAAGAAAAGCTGGACAAAGGATCAATTAATTTTTGCAGGAACTAACTAAATGTGTCTTATATGAATAAGCAGGCGTCGTTGCTGGCCGTGACCTCACACACTACCGAAGTCTCCGAACTAAAGCAGAGACTGGAGTGGGCCGAGGGAGAGCTCGGCCAAGCGAGGAAGAAGCTGGAAGACCAGCATGGTATGCAATGACTCGCTATATATTCAGAAAGAATAAATGATGTGTATTGGCTGTAGTGTCATGATATGTGTAGGAGCAATGTCCGAGGTCGAGGCCCTTAAAAAGGCCCTGGCCAAAGCCGAGGAGAAGGCTGCCAAGGAGCAAGCCGCCCGTAAGAAGCTCAAGGCCAGGCTTAACGAGGTCCAGCAAGAGCTCCAGGACGCTGTGAAAAAGTGCGATGCCTTGGAGTGCGATGTTTCGGCTCGAGAGACCGAACTCGCCAAGGCTCGCCAAAGCGCGGAAGAGGCCCGGGTTGAAGCCCAGGGCGCCCTCCAGGAGATCCAGGAGGCCAAGAAGATCGCGGCGGCTAAGGCGTTTAGTATGCAAAGTAAGTATGTGAAGAAGAAGTATTTCTTACTAACCCGGATTCGGAGTTCTCCAGGGGCGTTTGCGGACCTGCCGCGTAGTGTGTCTGACATTGCGTAGTTCTTCCGAGCCGAAGAAGGGAGCTCAACGAAGAAGCTGTTCTGGTCGCAATATCTTGTGCCAGAACATCCAGTGCCCTTTAGCAATCAGCTGAAACAGATGGTCGAGCTGCATAGGATGGCTGAGCTAGCCATGAAGGATTTGATAATCCGGCTGTGGCCTGCCGAAGCTATACCCAGCTACTTCGCCGAACTCGTGAAGCGGTGGTGGCCTTTGTCCTCGGCTGGCCGTCGTCAAGCGGTTGGCCTGCATGGAGAGTGCGCGCATGGCCTTCGTCCGCGTCAAGGTGTGGTGGGAAAAGATGGATAACGTCAAGCTTGTGACCGAGGGGCCGCCCGAAGGCAAGCAGCACCGCACGCCCAGCGGTATTTTGGAGACGTCCTGGAGGGGTCTCGCATTGTGGCGACGCAATGTGCGCAGGACATCATCTTTGAACGAATACATTCATGTTGTCCCTGTCTTGTATGATTAAACAAAGTTGTTATGTAATATAATGTTTTTTTTTAAATATTTTCACCTCCTGTGCGGCTGTGTTGTATAAAATCTGAGAGTTGGCCAGTCATCGGCTTGACCCGCGTGGTAGTACTTGCAGGGGTGTTCGGATGTAATCTAAACACTCTTGATCCAATTATTTGGTCCTTGAAGGAGGTGTTTAAGCGCGCGAACCAGGCAATCAGACTATTCAGCTTGAACACCCTCACTTAGCCATAGGAGTTTGACGATAAAAATTTAGGCGCAGCCCCTGGTATCTGAACCAGGAGGCTGTAAACACCTGATCGGGTAAGTACCGACCCCTCACGTAATGCGGAAAAAATCTCTAAGGATTTGAGACCTCCGAAGAGCTGACCGGCTCTCGCCGCATCATGACAGTCAGTTTTCGGCTTTCTCTACTGAGGTACTCCATCGGGTAAACCAGGGCACAATCACAGTAGTTCTCCCTTTACTACCTTAGCCGATATAGCGGAACATAAGGTAGCAAGCACATGAGCCGGGCAACCCAACTATTGACCAAAAACATGATTCGGAGCCAATGCATATAGTGCTAAATTCGGGGTGCCGAACTATACTGTAAGAAGTGTTCGGACTTTGTTGCCATGGTGCGGGGCGCTATGAAGCCCCTAGCAGATATGGAACGTACCAAAGTGTACGGGTGCTATGTGATAAGGTTATCAATAGAAAAAGGAAAACAGAGAGGGAGCAAAGGCAATGAGCCGGGGCCCTAAAATTTGGGCCGCGAACTGTTTCCATTATAATTTGATTAATACGTCAAAGCGCATTGATACAAGTGGTGCGATAAGCAACAGACTATTTGACATGCCACAACCAAGGGGAGCTGCGTGTATTTATCCTTCGAATGGACCACGGGTCAGGCCGTCAGAGGAGGCCTGGGAAAAGAAACCTGAAAAGGAAAAAAGAAAACAGTGAAAGTATATGTGTCCAGGAGCGGTGAAGCCATATTGTGGATCACAAGGTTGGTATGCCTCCGTCTATGACCATGGTATTTTGAGTGCGTAGTTATGTACGCGCGGTGCGGATGCCGCCACTTGATCGGGACTAGGACGGGGGCCAAATTGCTAATCGAGCTCTCGACGAGCCGAGCTATCCTGCTGTAGAATAGTCCGGACTCTCTTGACAGTGTCCGGGAGTTCGGCCACTGAATTGAGGTTCTGCTTGAGAAGGCCGCTCTGTACTTCTACTGCTAAGGCGGCGGTGTGCTCCTCGGTACGGAGGGAGCATTCCGTGTTTCCATTAACTGTTATGACGCCGCGTGGTCTGGGCATCTAGAGCTGGAGATAAGCATAATGTGGCACCACATTAAATCGAGCAAATGTCGTTCGTCCCAGAAGTGCGTGATAGCCACTGCGAAAGGGGACGATGTCGAAAATTAACTCTTCACTTCGGAAGTTATTCGGAGATCCCAAGACCACCTCGAGTGTGATTGAGCCCGTACAGCGGGCCTCTACACCTGGTATGACTCCTTTAAAGGTAGTCTTTGTGGGCTTGATCCGTGATGGGTTAATGCCCATTTTGCACACTGTATCCTGATAGAGCAGATTGAGGATGCTGCCACCGTCCATGAGTATTCGCGTCAGGTGGAATCCATCAATGCTTGGGTCGAGGACCAGTGCGGCTGAACCGCCATGACGGATACTAGTCGGATGATCCCATCAATCAAAAGTGATTGGGCATGACGACCATGGACTGAATTTTGGGGCGACTGGCTCTATCACATAGACGTCCCTGAGCGCGCGCTTGCGCTCCCTCTTGGGGATGTGTGTAGCATATATCATGTTCACCTTTTTGACCTAAGGGGGAAACTTCTTCTGTCCCCCTATGTTCGGTTGCCGGGGCTCCTCGTCATCGTCCTCGCTTTGCGATCCCTTTTCGTTGCTCTTGGCATATAACTTGCCGGCCTGTTTAAAAACCCAACAATCTCTGTTGGTATGATTGGCTAGATTGTCTAGGGTGCCATGGATCTAGCACGGACAGTCGAGTATGTGGTCCAAGCTAGATTGCCCCGAGTTGTTTATTTTATATGGCTTCTTTCACTGACCGGACTTCGAGCTATTGAATCCGGTGTTGACTGTCGTGTCATCGGTGTTGTCACCATTGTTTCGGCGTTTGTGTCTGTTGAGTCGGAGGTGCCCATTTCACTTGCTGTGTTTTTACTACGGGCCAGCCAACTATCCTCACCCGCACAAAAGCGGGTCATGAGTGCCGTGAAGGCTGCCATGGATTCGGCTTTTCCTGACCGAGGTGGCGGGTGAGCCATTCGTCGCGGATGCTATGTTTAAAGGCCGCTAGGACTTTGGCATCCGGACAGTCAACGATCTGGTTCTTTTTAGTTAGGAACCTAGTCCAGAATTTCCTGGCTGACTCTCCAGGCTGTTGAACTATGTGACTTAAGTCATCGGCATCTGGTGGCCGGACATATGTACCTTGGAAGTTGTCAAGGAAGGCTTCTTCCAAGTCCTCCCAGCTGCCAATAGAATTTTCTGGCAAACTGTTTAACCAGTGCTGAGCTGGCCCTTTGAGTTTGAGTGGGAGGTATTTATGGCGTGAAGGTCATCTCCGCGGGCCATATGGATGTCGAGAATAAAATCCTCGATCCAAACCGCGGGGTCAGTTGTTCCATCGTATGATTCGATATTTACGGGTTTGAACCCTTCTGGGAATTGATGATCCATTACTTCATGAGTGAAGCAAATAGGGTGTGCGGAGCCTCTATATCGGGCCGCGTCGCGATGTAGCTCTGATGGAGTCCGTCTGCGGTTTTTGGCCCAGGCGTGACTAGGCTTGTCATGTCCGAATAGATAGTCGTCGTCACGTGTCGGGGCACGTCCTCGCGATCCGTAGATCGATCTGGTGTTTCCTGCTCTACTGTCCAGGTCCTGCCGAAGGTCATATGTATAACCCCAGGCTGCTTTATCTCTGCCTTTACGACGAGGTGGGACGGGCTGGTGTTCGGCTTGAGTTGTCTCTTTATAACGACCGCGTGGTGGCCGGTCAGCCGCATTGTGCGATGATGGTACGGGCTCTGGTGCCTCATCATCGAACTAAGGTAGCATTTGCGCTTCGGGTAACTTTTGGCTGGGCACTTAAGGCCGTATTCTTCGGCTGCTAGGACATCAGTCCATCTGTCGTTGAGCATATCTTGATCAGCTTGAAGCTGCAGCTGCTTCTTTTTCAGGCTCCTTGCGGTGTCTATTAGCTGGCGCTTGAAGCACTCCTGCTCGAGAGGTTCCTCAGGAACAATAACTCCTTGTTGCCGAGGCTAACCTCCTCCTCGGAGAGCGGATGATAACTACCATCCTCTGAGTCTTCGTCTATGGCCTGTTCATCAGGGCTAACTTGCGCATCTTCCCGATTGTCCTGTTCGGCAATTTGTTCGTCGGGGTCTTCTGTGTCTTCGGCGCCGTCCGGGATGTTATGGTCTCCTGTGCCGGTGTTGCTGTCTTTGCTGCGGCATGATTTAGAGCGGCGCCGCTGACGCCGGCGCTTTGGTTGTGTCTTAGGAGGGTCATCCTAAACTGGTTTTTCCGTGTCATCGTCGCTCTTATCTTTTGGTGCATCCACCATGTATACGTCATATGAGGAAGTGGCCATCCATCGTCCGGTGAACGGCGGGGTTTGGGCCTCCTCTTCTCCGGCATCGTCGTCCCTACCATCGATGTCTTCAGAGTCATAATAAAGCGTGTTGGTTAGGTCTTCGACAGTGGCTATGAAGTGGGCGGTGGGTGGGAAACGAAATTCTCCATCATTAGCCTCCAGCTCAAACCGGATATAATTCGGCTGAGAGTCCCCCGCTAGGGATAGATTCTTTAACGAGTTCAGCACATCGCCTAAAGGTGAGTGCCAGAAGATGTCTGTGGCACTGAATTCGGCGATCGATGACCGATCCTGCTCAACATACGCCGATGCACATGGTCCGAAACTTATAGCCGGAAAAGAGTCTGAGGTTCCGGTGACACAGACATCACTCGAGGTTAGGTCCGTGTGCAGCTCGATCACCGTGGAATCTGCGGCTTCCGTGGCGGGGTTGAGCTTCCCGTTCTTGGATGGCGTGATCTGCTCCGGACCTAAGGCCAGAGCGATTACAGGTGCAATTTTCTGAGCATGGCCCGATGACAGATTTAAGTCATATTCATCGTGGCGACGGGGAGCGACCATCGTAGTCTCAAATCCGTCGAAGATCAAGTCTCCGCGGATATCCGTGACGTAGTTCAAGCTCCCGAATCTGACCTGACGGCTAGGGGCATAGCTATTGATCTGCTCCAGATGGCCAAGCGAGTTGGCCTGCAGTGCGAAGCCGCCGAACACGAAGATCTATCCGGGGAGGAAAGTTTCCCCATGGACAACATCGTTGTTGATGATTGAAGGAGCCATCAAAACCTTTGAGGACGGCATAGTGGAACTCTCAATGAAAGCACCAATTTCGGTGTCAAAACCAGTGGATCTCGGGTAGGGGTCCCGAACTGTGCGTCCAAGGTCGATGGTAACAGGAGGCAGGGGACACAATGTTTACCCAGGTTCGGGCTCTCTCTATGAAGGTAATACCCTACTTCCTGCTTGATTGATCTTGATGAATATGAGTATTACAAGAGTTGATCTACCACGAGATCGTAATGGCTAAAACCATACAAGTCTAGCCTGTATGACTATATATCTTTCCAGACTAAGCCCTCCGGTTTATATAGACACCAGAGGGGACTAAGGTTGTACAAAGTCAGTTACAGAGAAAGGAATCTTCATATTTGATCGCCAAGCTTGCCTTCCACGCCAAGGAGAGTCCCATCCGGACACAGGAGAGAGTCTTCGGTCTTGTATCTTCACAGCCCATTAGTCCGGCCCATGTCCAACAGGCCGGACGCCCGAGGACCCCTTAGTACAGGACTCCCTCAGGCATTGCGCGGCTATGTGACATAGAACCACTGTTGCTGCCACCCTTTGACGGTCTCCACAAGGGTACCTTTGGGCCATGTGACATTGGGCATCTTGCTCACCTTGGCACCTCCGCACTCTGCGTGTTGGCCATCCACCACCTTCGGCTTCACGTTGAAGATCTTGAGCCACAGTCCGAAGTGGGGTGGAATGCGGAGGAAGTCCTCGCGCATGACAATAAATGTCGAGATGTTGAGGAAAGAATTTGGGGCCAGATCATGGAAATCTAGCCCGTAGTAGAACATGATTCCGCGGACGAAAGGGTGGAGAGGAAACCCTAGCCCACGGACGAAGTGGGAGATGAACACCACCCTCTCATTGGGCTTCCGGGTGGGGACAATCTGCCCCTTGGCTGGAAGCCGATGGGCGATTTCCTTGGCCAGATACCCGGCCTCCCGAAGCTGGGTGATGTCCTTCTCCTTGACGGAGGAGGCCATCCACTTGCCTTGCACTCCAAATCCGGACATGATCGAGTGCTTTTTGGGGCGGAAAAGACGAGGACTTGGGCACTGGAGCTCGAGAATGGGAGGGCAGAGAAAGAGGGAAGGCGTGGGTAAAGGAAGGGAATCCTTATCTCCTTATAAAGGCAGTGAATATCAAGAGCCTCCCCACTCGCCTTAAAATTTGCCTGTTCCCAAGGACTCTGCAGACGGCACAGTTGGATTACCCACACCCATATTGATGAGAATCCCGCAATAAGGGGACATGATCTCTGCTTTGACAAGACGTGCCAGTGAGACCGCATCTCGAAATATGAAGCAGCAGGCCAAAAAACAGTTCGGAACAATGACCAGGTGGCAAGGTGGTGTCACGCTACAAAAAGTTGTCAGCAGATTGGACTCGTGAAATATTATACTCTCTGCGGTTGTGTGTGGTACTTGTTTTGCAGAGCCAGACACGTTCATTGTGTTTGAAGGATGTTTTGGAGTATTCGGAGGAGGAACCCGCCTTGCAATGCCGAAGACAAACTGCGCGCCAGATACCTCGTCATTGAAGTCTTGTTCAGGGGCTAATGAGGGAGTCCTGGACTAAGGGGTCCTTGAGCGTCCAGCCTGTTGGACATGGCCCGGACTGATGGGCTGTGAAGATACAAGACTGAAGACTCTTACCCGTGTCCGGATGGGATTCTCCTTGGCGTGGAAGGCAAGCTTGGCGTTCACATATCAAGATTCCTTTCTCTGTAACCGACATTGTCCAACTCTAGTCCCCTCCGGTGTCTATATAAACCGGAGGGCTTAGTCCGTAGGGACGGAGAATAGCCATTACGATCTCGAGGTAGATCAACTCATGTAATACTCATATTCATCAGGATCAATCAAGCAGGAAGTAGGGTATTACCTCCAGAGAGAGGGCCTGAACATGGGTAAACATTGTGTCCCCCGTCTCCTGTTACCATCAACCTTAGACACACAGTTCGGGACCTCCTACCCGAGATCTGCCGGTTTTGACACTGACAAGCACATCACATAAAGATTTCGGAATTGTGGAAACACTAGCACCCAAATCCCATAAAGAAAATCACTCATAATTGTCTATTTTTTACTTTGATAGTAGGCTCCCACTCATCGTGTAATTTTCTAGGAATTGAATCTCTAATTCCAACTTTTCTTCTAAAGCTTTCATCATGGCATCTACGATATGTTTAGTAAAAGATTTATTTTGTTCATAAGCTTGGGGTGAATTTATCATGGATTGCAACAAATAAATACAATCAATCAAAGAACAATTATCATAATTAAAGTCTTTGTAATGCAAAAGAGTGGGCACATCGCTAGTTAAAGTTTTGACCTCTTAAAATCCACTATTATCAATTTTCTATACAAGATGTTCACCGTTTGAATTATCGGGGCGCCTTCTAGCTAAAGTTGACTCTTCTTCAGTCCCTTTACCATCAATCTTAATTTTACTAAACAGAGAATCAATAGAAGAAACACCAATCATTTTAAGATCTTCATCATTTTTATGAAAACAATCATTAGAAAACGCTCTTTCTAAAAATTCTGTTTTAGCTCTGAGCATAGCGGATCTTTTCTTAATTTCATCCATGGAAACATATAAGCTTTAATTGATTCATCAACCATGGGTATAAAAAAATTTCAAAGATTTTCTATGTCGTGAGAAATTCTATCAATGCTTCTAGACATATCATCAACCTTACTCAAATTTTCTTCTATTGATGTATAGAAAACTGTTTGAGCATTGATAAATTCTTTAATATTATTCTCACGATCAGAGGTGTTCCTCTTATTATTGTAAGAAGAACTACCATATGAATTACAATAATTATTAGAGGAATTTCCAGGAAAAGGCCAAGGACTAAAATTACCTCTATAAGCATTGTTATTAAAATTGTTTCGCCAGAAAAAATTCACATCTACGGGATCACTATTTTTCTCAATAGAAGTAGACAAGGGCACTTCATTAAGATCAATAGGAGCACTTTTACCAGCAACCAATTTCATAATAGCATCAACTTTTTCAGTCAACATACTAGTTTCTTCGATAGTATTACCCTTCTTACTTGTAGGTGCTCTATCGGTATGCCATTCTGAATAATTAGCCATAATATTATCAAGAAATTTGTTAGCTTCACCCAAAGTAATTTCCATAAATGTACCACATGCGGCGGAATCTAAAAGATTTATAGAAACAAAATTCAATCCCGCATAATTTTTTTTATAATCATCCAAAGATTTAAACCACGAGTAGGACAATTTCTTAGCATCAATTTCATTCTTTCCCATGATTGCGCAACATATTCATGCTCAAGTTGCTTACGATTCATGATTTGTGTCCTAAGGGAAATAATTTTGTGATGGCCCAAAAATCTTTGCACTTATCCCAAGAATCTCGATACTATTGCGAGGCAAAGAAGAAAACCTATTTTTTGCACGATTCCGCAAAGAGAAAGGAAATAATTTCAACTTCACAAAATCACTTTCCACATCTTTTTTCTTTTGCATATCGCATAATTCTACGAATGTGTTTAGATGGGATGCGACATCCTCATTAGGAGTACCGGAAAATTGCTCTTTCACAACAAGATTCAACAAAGCGGCATTAATATCACAAGATTCCACACTAGTGGCGGGAGGAGTGATCGGAGTGCTAATAAAATCATTATTATTGGTATTGGAAAAATCACACAACTTGGTACTTTCTTGAGACATCGTGACTACTTAAGCAAGATTGCAAACAAAAATAGATCTGATGAGAAAACGGTGAACCGAAAAGAGGGCGAATAAAACGGCAAATGTTTGTGAAGTGGGCGAGATGAAAACGAGAGGCAAATGGCTCATAATGAAAATTGCAAGAAGATGAGATTTTTGATTAGAAACCTGATAGATGTTGATGATGTCTCCCCAGCAACGGCCCAGAAATTTCTTTTGATGTCGCTTGAACTACGTTGGTATTTCATGATGCAGCATAGCTATGGTAGGTATTTCGTTAGTTATGAAACCAAGATATCAATCCAGTAGGAGAACCAAGCAACATTATGTAAACAGTACCTGCACACAAAGAATTTTTTGGTTTTTGGAATAATAGATATGAAAATAAAAGCAAATTAAAATAGATCTCAAAGGAAAATACTAGATCGAAACGCAAATATGATAAAGAATAGACTCGGGGCCATAGATTTCACTAGTGGCTTCTCTCAAGAAATAGCACACAGTGGGTGAACAAATTACTGTTGGGAAATTGATAGAAAATCGAATAGTTATTATGATATCCAGGCAATGATCAATATATAGGCATCACATCCAAGATTAGTAGACCGACTCCTGGCTGCATCTACTACTATTACTCCACACATAGACTGCTATCCAGCTTGCATCTAGTGTATTAAGTTCATGGAGAAACGGAGTAATGCAATAAGAACGATGACATGATGTAGACGAGATCTATTCATGTAGGAATAGCCCCCATCTTGTTATCCTTAATAGCAACGATACATGAGTGTCTTTCTGCCCCTTCTGTCACTGGGAAAGAACATCGCACGATCGAACCCATCACAAAGCACCTCTTCCCATGGCAAGAAAAGTCGATCTAGGTTGCCTAACTAAACCAAAAATTCGAAGAAAAAATACGAGGCTATGAATAATCATGGATCTAAGAGATCAAAAGAGGACTCCAATAACTCTCATGGATATATAGATCTGATCATAAACTCAAAGTTCATCGGATCCCAACAAACACACCGCAAAAAGAGTTACATCAAATAGATCTCCAAGGGACCATTGTATTGAGAAGAGAGAGAGAGAGAGAGAGAGAGAGAGAGAGAGAGAGAGAGAGAGGAAGCCATCTAGCTACTGCCTACTGCTACCTCTTGAGCATGCGTTGGTTTTCCCTTGAACAGGAAATGGTGATGCAGCAAAGTAGCGTAAGTTTTTCTCTCAGTTTTTGAGAAACAAGGTATCAATCCAGTAGGAGGCCACATGCAAGTCCCTAGTACTTACACAAACAAAAAAACACCTTGCAACCAACGTGATAAAGGGGTTGTCAACCCCTTCACGGCCACTTGCAAAAGTGAGATCTGATAGAGATGATAAGATAATATTTTTGGTATTTTTATGATAAAGACTAAAAGTAAAGAAAGCGAAATAAACGGCTACAGAAATAGCTTGTTGACAGAAGATTAATATGATGGAAAATAGACCTGGGGGCCATAGGTTTCACTAGTGGCTTCTCTCAAGATAACATAAGTATTACGGTGTGTGAACAAATTATTGTCGAGCAATTGATAGAAAAGTGCATAATTATGAGAATATCTAGGAATGATCATGTATATAGGCATCACATCCGTGACAAGTAGACCGACTCCTGCCTGCATCAACTGCGATTACTCCACACATCGACTGCTATCCAGCATGCATCTAGAGTATTAAGTTCATAAAAACAGAGTAACGTATTAGGTAAGATGACATGATGTAGAGGGATAAACTCAAGCAATATGATATAAACCCCATCTTTTTATCCTTGATGGCAACAATACAATACGTGTCGTTTCCCTAACATCCGGGATCGAAAGCACTGCATATTGAACCCAAAGCTAAGCACTTCTCCCATTGTAAGAAAGATCAATCTAGTAGGCCAAACCAAACTGATAATTCGAGGAGACTTGCAAAGATAACCAATCATATATAAGAACTCAGAGAAGATTCAAATATTGTTCATAGATAATCTTGATCATAAACCCACAATTCATCAGATCTCGACAAACACACCGCAAAAAGAGTTACATCGAATAGATCTCCAAGAAGATCGAGGAGAACTTTGTATTGAGATCCAAAGAGAGAGAAGAAGCCATCTAGCTAATAACTATGGACCCGAAAGTCTGTGGTAAACTACTCACACATCATTGGAGAGGCTATGGTATTGATGTAGAAGCCCTCTATGATCAATTCCCCCTCCGGCGGAGCACCGGAAAAGGCCCCAAGATGGGATCTCATGAGTACAGAAGGTTGCGGCGGTGGAATTAGGTTTGCGTGGTGCTCCTCGATGGTTTCGGGGTACGTAGGTATATATAGGAGGAAGAAGTAGGTCGGCGGAGCCATGAGGGGCCCATGAGGGTGTAGGGCGCGCCCAGGGGGGTAGGCGCGCCCCCTGCCTCGTGGCCTCCTCGTTGATTGCTTGACGTCCACTCCAAGTCCTCTGGATCACATTTGTTCCAAAAATCACGCTCCCGAAGGTTTCATTCCGTTTGGACTCGGTTTGATATTATTTTTCTGCGAAACACTGAAATAGGCAAAAAACAACAATTTGCACTGGGCCTTGGGTTAATAGGTTAGTCCCAAAAATGATATAAAAGTGTATAATAAAACCCATTAAACATCCAAAACAGAATATATAATAGCATGGAGCAATCAAAAATTATAGATACGTTGGAGATGTATCAAGCATCCCTAAGCTTAATTCCTGCTCGTCCTCGAGTAGTTAAATGATAAAAACAGAATTTTTGATGTGGAATGCTACTTAGCATATTCTTCAATGTAATTTTCTTTATTGTGGCATGAATGTTCAGATCCGAAAGATTCAAGATAAAAGTTTAATATTAACATAAAAATAATAATACTTCAAGCATACTGACCAAGCAATTATGTCTTCTCAAAATAACATAGCCAAAGAAAGGTCATCCCTACAAAATCATATAGTTTGGCCATGCTTCATTTTCGTCACACAAGAATGCTCTCATCTTGCACAACCCCGATGACAAGCCAAGCAATTGTTTCATACTTTAGTTATCTCAAAGTTTTTTCATCTTTCACGCAATACATGAGCGTGAGCCATGGATATAGCACTATGGGTGGAATAGAATATAATGATAGGGGTTGTGTGGAGAAGACAAAAAAGGAGAAAGTCTCACATTGACGCGGCTAATCAACGGGCTAGGGAGATGCCCATCAATTGATGTGAATGCAAGGAGTAGGGATTGCCATGCAACAGATGCACTAGAGCTATAAATGTATGAAAGCTCAACAAAGTAAACTAAGTGGGTGTGCATCCAACTTGCTTGCTCACGAAGACCTAGGGCATTTGAGGAAGCCCATTGTTGAAGTATACAAGCCAAGTTCTATAATGAAAAATTCCCACTAGTATATTAAAGTGACAAAACAACAGACTCTCTATCATAAATATCATGGTGCTTAAGCACAAGTGTGGAAAAAGGATAGTAGCATTGTTCCTTTTTATTTCTCTTTTGGGCCTTTCCTTTTTTATTTGGCCTTTCTATTTTTTTTATTTGGGACAATGCTCTATTAATGATGATCATCACACTTCTATTTATTTACAACCCAACGATTACAACTCGATACTAGAACAAAGTATGACTCTATATAAATGCCTCCGGCGGTGTACCGGGAAGGGCAATGAATTAAGAGTGACATGTATGAATAATATGCATGGTGGGTTTGCCACAAATGCGATGTTAACTACATGATCATGCAAGACAATATGACAATGATAAAGCGTGTCATAATAAATGGAACGGTGGAAAGTTGCATGGCAATATATCTCGGAATGGCTATGGAAATGCCATAATAGGTAGGTATGGTGGCTGTTTTGAGGAAGATATAAGGAGGTTTATGTGTGATAGAGCGTATCGTATCACGGGGTTTGGATGCACCAGCGAAGTTTGCACCAACTCTCAAGGTGAGAAAGGGCAACACACGGTACCGAAGAGGCTAGCAATGATGGAAGGTTGAGAGTGTGTATAATCCATGGACTCAACATTAGTCATAAAGAACTCACATACTTATTTAAAAAATCTACAAGTCATCAAAAACCAATCACTATGTGCATGCTCCTAGGGGGATAGATTGGTAGGAAAAGACATCGCTCGTCCCCGACCGCCACTCATAAGGATGACAATCAAAGAACACCTCATGTTTCAAATTTGTTACATAATGTTTACCATACGTGCATGCTACGGGACTTGCAAACTTCAACACAAGTATTTCTCAAATTCACAACTACTCAACTAGCACAACTTTAATATCACTATCTCCATATCTCAAAACAACTATCAAGTATGAAACTTCTCTTAGTATTCAATGCACTTATATGGAAGTTTTTATCTTGGATACCTATCATATTAGGACTAAATTTATAACCAAAGCAAATTACCATGCTGTTCTAAAGGACTCTCAGAATAATATAAGTGAAGCATGAGAGATCAATTATTTCTATAAAATAAGCACCACCGTGCTCTAAAAGATATAAGTGAAGCACTAGAGAAAAATTGTCTAACTCAAAAGATATAAGTGAAGCACATAGAGTATTCTAATAATTCCGAATAATGTGTATCTCTCTCAAAAGGTGTGTACAGCAAGGATGATTGTGGAGGACTAACAAGCAAAGACTCAAATCATACAAAACGCTCCAAGCAAAACACATATCATGTGGTGAATTAAAATATAGCTCCAAGTAAAGTTTCTGATGGATGAAGACAAAGAAGGGGATGCCTTCCGGGGCATCCCCAAGCTTAGGCTTTTTGGGTTGTCCTTAGATTTTACCTTGGGGTGCCTTAGGCATCCCCAAGCTTAGTCTCTTCCCACCCCTTCTGTAGCGACCAGACCTCAAACAGTCGATCTACATCTTTGAGTGTCATCCACGGATCAAGAATGCCGACACCACCACGATTACTCGAAGGATTTATAACAGAGTAGCAATCACACACTTATTACAATCGAATGTCTCAAGAGAGAACTTAATAAAAATAAATATGGCTTAAGGCCATCTAATACGATAATAGCGGAAGGCTTGGAAGAATAAGCGAGTCCATCAACTCCAACGGCATCATTGAGTATAGAACCACGACCTAAGCATCGTACTCGTCGTCTGAAAAGTCTGCAACATGAAACGTTGCAGCCCGAAAATGGGCCAGCACATGGAATATGCTGGCAATGTAACACATAGAGAATAATGGAATGATAAGCCTATACTACATGCAAATATGGCTGGTGGAAAAGCTCTATGGTTACAGTTTTTGCGTAAAGCCAATTTTTCCCTACCGCAAAGGAATAAATTTATTTAACTATCATGGTGGTTGTGAAACATTGAGAATGGTTGACAGCATTCTCAATCCCAATTAAAAAGTACTCATTAAAACCCAACAATATTAATTAAAAGTAACATGATGAGATTCACACGATATCCAAGTACTAGACACTCAAGACGTCCATAACCGGGGACACGGCTAACCATGATTAGTTTATACACTCTGCAGAGGTTTGCGCACTTTTCCCCACAAGACTCGATCGCCACCGTTTGTTTTCTCGCACGACATGGTGTTTGAGAGACGGATGACCGAGACATAGTCTTTCCGAAGTGCTAGCACCTTACATGTGGGTAGACCGAACCAACCTACAACCCCTACATCAGCTAGTCTACCCGTAAGAGTTCGCACAACTTAATCAACTATGCCAGAGCCCATAATGGCTTGTGGCTGCACACGGAAGTTTCTAGTTTGAATAATCTCATGATCCCTTTGAGCCTGAGTGGCGGTCCGAAGAAATACAGGCAAGTCCTGATAGAAACCAGGTGCCTCAATCCACCCAGATGTGTGTTTAAGTTGTCACCTTAAATAAACCATTAATAACAATCTCACATCTGTCATGGATACACTCACCCAATCCACGTCTACTAGCATAGCATAGCATAATAAGCAAAATTAGAAGTAACTCCCAAGGGTTTGATAATAAAACAGGTAATAGGTACTACCTCAACTACTTCCCATCCCACAGCTTAATTAGATCCTTATCATGCATGTGTTTGAGGATAGATCTAATGCATAAAAACTCGGTATGAGAGAGGTATGATCAAAGTGTTTCTTGCCTTGCTAATGATCCGCGAAACCTAGAGACTCGATGTAATAGGCGGCGCACTCCGGGTATTCTATCGCAGACAAACAAACAAGCATACAATAAGTACTCATCTAATGCACAGGTAAAACTCAAATAGATCTAACCAGATAGTTCAACTTAAGAACTCCGGTCTGCAAAAAAAAATCAAATCAAACGAAGCAACGAAAGTCAAACGGCAGAAGAAAACAACTTCGTTCTACTAATCTGGATCTAAGTTAAATTTTACAGAAGCAAAAACTTTTTTAAGTTGGTTATTCAGAAAGAAGGTTTGGAGAAGAAACTCTAGGCGCTTGAATCGCCTGATTCCGATAAACGAGCGAAAAGTTATACTAAAACGAAAATCGGATCAGAAATCGCGATCAGAAAAATCACGAATTAAATCCGAGAAAAGGAAAAACGAAGAACAGGTTAACGAACGGACGTTTGTTAACTAAACTAATCTGACGAACGCGTTCGTTTAAACGAACTAACGGATGAACATCCGCTAATTAGCCTAAACCGAAAAAAACCGAACTAATAAAAAAACGAAACTAAAAAAACCCGAAAAAAAACCAAAATAAAAACCGAAGAAAAACTGCCTGGTTTTAAAAAAACCGGCGGCACGCGGATCGAGGCGGCGGCGAACCTCGGCGGCGGCGGCGGAGCGAGGCGGCGGCGAGGCACACGGCGGCGGCGGCGGCTGGCTCGAGGCTCGGCGGCTCGGGCTAGGGTTCCCCCCCTCCCCGGGTGGGCCGGCTTATAAATCCTCGCGGGCCGAGAGTCCTAGGCGGACACGACCCGTAGGTCGCTGGCGTTTTTTTTAAATAATTACGCGCAGAAAAATAAAATAAAAAGCAATACTAAACGGACTCCAAAAATCCTGAAATAAATTTTCCCCGGCTTCTAAAATCAAGCCGGACAAGATGAACTTTTATTTGGGGCCTAAATGCAATTTTGAAAAACACGCATTTTTCCTAAATTCAAATAAAAAGGCGAAAAACTCCAAAATAAAATCGTATTTGATTTTATTATTAAATCTTCAGTATTTCTTTATTTTGGTAAAGTCATTTTATTCCCTCTCTCATATTTTGATAGTAGAAATAATTGGAGATAAAATAATTAAAATCAAATGATCCTATTTTCAAAATTTGAGAAAACTCAAATATGAAAATAACGAAAATCCCCAACTCTCTCCGTGGGTCCTTGAGTTGTGTAGAATTTCTAGGATCGAGCAAAATGCAACGAAAAAATATGATATGCAATGATGCTCTATGTATAACATTCCATATTGAAAATTTGGGATGTTACAAACCTACACCCTTAAGATGAATCTCGCCCTCGAGATTCGGGTTGGCTAGAAAATAGGTGAGGGTGGTCCTTAAGCAAATCTTCCTCTCGCTCCCAGGTGGCTTCATCCTCAGTGTGGTGGCTCCACTAAACTTTGCAAAACTTAATGACCTTGCTGCGGGTGACTCGGCTGGCATACTCCAGAATCTTAACTGGTTTCTCCTCGTAGGTCAAATCATCATTCAACTGAATCGCTTCCAGTGGCACTGTATCTCTCAGTGGTATATCGGCCATCTCTGCGTGACACTTCTTCAATCGAGAAACATGAAACACATCATGAACTCCTGACAATCCTTGGGTAGTTCCAACTTGTACATAACTTCTCCCATGTGTTCCAAAACACGATAAGGTCCTACAAATCGAGGTGCTAACTTCCCCTTAACTCCAAAACGCTTAACTCCTCGAAGTGGCGATACTCGAAGGTAAACTCTGTCTCCGACTTCGTATTCTGTCTCCTTGCGTTTTGAATCCGCATAACTCTTCTGTCTTGACTGGGCTACCTTGAGCCTATCGCGAATCAATTTTACTTTCTGTTCAGATTCCTTAATCAAATCTGGTGCAAACAACTGGCGGTCTCCAACTTCATCCCACAACAACGGGGTCCTGCACCTCCTTCCGTACAAGGCTTCAAAAGGTGCCATCTTCAGACTGGTTTGGTAACTGTTGTTATAAGAAAACTCCGCATATGGCAAGTTGTCATCCCAACTTGATCCATAATCCAAGGCACAAGCTCTAAGCATATCCTCCAAAATCTGGTTGACTCTCTCGGTTTGTCCATCTGACTGTGGATGAAAAGCTGTGCTAAACTCCAGCCTGGTTCCCAAAGTTTCGTGCAACTGCTTCCAGAACTTTGAGGTAAACTGGGTTCCTCTATCGTCACGATACTCCTCGGAACTCCATGCAAGCATACAATCCTGGTCATGTATATCTTAGCCAATTTGGCCTTTGTTGTAGGTAGTCTTTCTTTGGAATGAAATGAGCTACCTTCGTCAAACGATCGACTACAACCCAAATCGAGTCATAGCCCGAGCAGGTCCTTGGCAATCCCATGATGAAATCCATACCTAGTTTATCCCACTTCCATTCGGGTATAGGCAATGGCTGTAACAATCCTGCTGGCTTCTGATGTTCTGCCTTCACCCTCTGACATACGTCACAAACTGCTATGTATTCCGCAATGTCCTTCTTCATTCGGTCCACCAGAAAGTATTCTTCAAATCCAAATACATCTTGGTATTTCCTGGGTGAATCGAATATGGTGAATCATGTGCCTCTTGTAGAATCAACTTCACGATCTCCGTGTCATTGGGCACATAAACACGGTCCTCAAACCATAGGGTATCGTGCTCATCCTCACGAAATCCCTTTGCTTTTCCTTCGCTCATTTTCTCCTGTATAGAGGCAATCTCTTTGTCAGTCTTCTGAGCTTCCCTGATTTTATCCATCAAAGTTGACTGAATCTCCAATGCTGCTACATAGCCTCTCGGAACTATTTCCAAACATAGCTTGCGAAGGTCCTCGGCTAACTCCTTTGGTATTTCTCCCGTCATTAGTGTGTTAACGTGACTCTTACGGCTCAACGGTATGCGCTACAACGTTAGCCTTTCCGGGGTGATAATGCAATCTCATATCGTAATCTTTGATAAGCTCCAACCATCTCCTCTGCCTGAGATTTAGCTCCTTCTGCGTGAAGATGTATTTTAAACTCTTGTGATCCGTATACACCTCACAATGGTTTCCAATAAGGAAATGTCTCCATGTTTTCAACGCATGCACTACGGCTGCTAACTCCAAATCATGCGTGGCATAGTTTAGCTCGTGAGGCTTAAGCTGTCGTGAAGCATATGAAACAACTCTTCCCTCCTGCATAAGCACTGCTCCAAGTCCTCGACGTGAAGCGTCGCAATACACCTCATAATCCTTGGTGCAGTGCAGCGGGATTAACCTTTGGTGAGGTAACCAAACATTTCTTCAACTCTTGGAAACTAGCTTCACACTCATCACCCAAATAAACTTGGTATCCTTCTTCAACAATTTCTGTCATAGGCTTCGCAATCCTTGAGAAATTCTCAATGAATCTTCGGTAGTATCCTGCGAGTCCAAGGAAACTCCGGATCTGTCCAACTGTTGTTGGCGCTTCCCGATTTATTCTGATGACAACTTTAGTGGGGTCTACTGCTATACCTTCTCCGGATATAAGATGTCCAAGAAATCCAACTTCCTTCAACCAAAACTCACACTTGCTGAACTTGGCATATAACTCGTGTTCTCTGAGCTTCTCGAGTACCAAACGCAAATGCTCCTTATGTTCTTCTTCATTCTTCGAGTAAACCAAAATATCATCAATGAACACCACGACGAACTTATCCAAAACTCCATAAACACTTTGTTCATCATGTTCATAAAATAGGCAGGTCGTTAGTCGGACCAAATGACATAACGGTATACTCACACAGCCCGTGCACAGTGGTAAAAGCTGTCTTAGGTATATCCTGCTCTCGAATCTTCAACTGATGGTACCCTGATCGCAAATCGATCTTGGAAAACACCTTAGCTCCTTGTAATTGGTCAAACAAGTCATTGAACATCGGTAGTGGGTACTTGTTCTTAATGGTCACTTCATTCAATCCGCGATAATCAACAACCATTCTTAATGATCCATCCTTCTTCTCCACTAGAAGTACTGGTGATCCCCAAGGCAAAGAACTTGTGCGAATAAAACCTTTATCCGGTAACTCCTTAATCTGCTTCTTAATTTCCTCCAAATCTTGGGCTGGCATCCTATACGGTCTCTTAGATATCGGCCGAGTGCCTGGCAGTAGTTCAATCAGAAACTCAATGTCTCTATCCGGTGGCATGCCTGGCAACTCTTCCAGAAACACATCAAGGAAATCCCTTACCACTGGTACTTCCTCCTGCACAACTCCCGTTAAGGAATTTACATGTGCTCTCCTCGGCTCATGCCGTGATACAAACTTGATTCTTCTCCCTTCTTGGGTGGTAAGAAAAATTGACTTACTGGCACAATCTATGTTTCCTCCATACTTCGATAACCAATCCATGCCTAATATCACATCCAATCCTTGGGATTCCAGAACTATTAGGTCCGAGGGAAATACATAGTGTCCAATCCTTAATGGCAGTCGATCACACCATATACTAACCGGGTATTCTGCTCCGGGTGAGGTTACTAGCATGGGTGACCAAAGGGCTTGGGTTGGTAGGTTATACTTATCCATAAATCCCCTTGATATGTATGAATGCGATGCTCCAGTATCAAAAAGGACAACTGCAGTAAATGACTTAACCAAAAACTTACCTATTACTGCGTCTGGCTGAGCTTCAACCTCCTCCACGGTAACGTGGTTCACTTGTCCTCTGTTGAAAGGGTTCGGCTTCTTTCCTGAGCTTCCATTGCCATTTCCATTTTGGCCTTCCGGACAATCATTTGCATAATGCCCAGTCTTGCGGCACTTAAAGCAAGTGATATGGCTCAGGTCTACCTTGAATGGTGTTGACGGGTTGGTGCGGTTTTGTCCATTGCTTCCTCCATTCCCGTTCCCATTCTTGGTGCCATTATGGTTGTCTGAGCTACCTCCTCCATGGGTATGCTGAAATTGTCCTCCTGTCTTCGGGGCAAAGCGAAGTTTCTGCTGAGCTCCAGAGTTATTCTTCCCCTGTCCATACTTCCTCTTGCGATTGTCAATCTGCTGCTGCTTCCCTTCAATCATAAGTGCACGATCTACCAACTCCTGGTAGTTATTGAAAGTGGCTACCATCAACTGCATGCTCAGCTCATCATTCAGTCCTTCTAGAAACTTCTCCTGCTTAGTTGCATCCGTAGCAACGTCATCTGGGGCATAACATGCTAACTTACTGAAATCATCCACATACTGGCCAACTGTCCGTCCTCCTTGGTGCAAGTTGGAAAACTCACGCTTCTTCATGGCCATAGCTCCTGCTGAAACATGGGCAATACGGAAAGCTTGCTGAAACTGATCCCATGTGACAGTGTCTACAGGGTATGTGGCTGTAAAATTCTCCCACCATGCTGCTGCGGGTCCTTCAAGCTGATGTGCGGCAAATTTCACCCTTTCTCCATCTGTACAACCTGCAGTGGTCAACTCCCTCCCTATCTTACGGAGCCAATCATCTGCAACAATCAGCTCGGTCCCTCTTTGGAAAACACCGCAGATTCAGCCTTAAGAAACGGGTCAAATGGTCAACAGTGGTGGTGGCGGTGGGTTGTTGTTGTTGTTGTTGTTGTTGCCTTGGTTACATGCCAATGTTTGAATCAAGGCATTCTGCTGAATCAACCGAGTGATCTCTGGCGGAAAACAAATCCGATTAAGGTCGCGTCTCGGAGGCATCTGTGGGTTTTAAAGAAAAGACGAGAATTTAGAATAGAATGAGGTCTAGAGAGAAACACTACCCATATGCACATGAGACAAATCACACAATATCACTCCAATCAATTCAAACAAGGGCATACAACGGTCTATCTATCGTTACAAAGTGCTGAAACTAAAACTAATATAAAATGGGGAAATCTACTCTGTTATGGTGGTCAACTAGAAAAACTGCTCCGATGAAGACTCCATGATATACGCTCGACTTCATCTTCGTAATCATCATCACTAGGATCGAATCGGTGTAAATGCGATGATGATGTAGTTCTCTCGGACAGTGCTATCTTCATCTTCTCCTCCGGTGCTGAATTTCCCATGAGTTCTTCAATCTTCTCCTTAAGATCGCCGTTTGTCCCACTAGAGCTACAATATCCTCCATGTAGTCCTTGCGAGTGGCCTTCAGTTCTCCTTCTAGTTCGATAATCATGGCTTTTGCTGTCTTCAACTCCATCATGTCTGCGCACATCTGGTTCTCCTGGCGTCGAATGTGCTGATTCAACTCCTGGATGAAAGTTGCAATGGATCGGTCCTTCTTAGTGCCAACTATCTCCCATTGTTCATCTCGGCGCCCGAAAATCTGGTAGATAGTATCCTTGAGGTCTTCTTTGTAAACTTCTCCAATGCGTCCCATGGTTATGTGAGCTGCCATGCTCTTTCCCAGACTCCAGGTTGGTGCATTGAAAACACACTCTATGGGCTCCGTGATTGGCGCAAATGTCCTTCCGGGAACTTGAGCTTGAATCTTCCAGCGTTCTTCTTCAGGTAAAGTGGAATTGTAGGTCCCGGCGAAGCTTGGTAATCCAATGTTAAGGTACTTAGTGACTTCCTTCAGGTGTCGTCCGAAGGGTGTATCTTCATCCGGCTGGGTGAATTTGATCCTCGCTTCCCTCATCCTAAAAGAGTAGAAAAGATGAGGAGTTAGAAATGAGAAGAGAGAGTAGTGATCTAGGGCTTTAGCTTAGTGGTCGTGTCCTACAGTCAGCATGTGCTCTGATACCATCTTTGTAGCGACCAGACCTCAAGCGATCGATCTCTACGTGCTCGGTGTCATCCTGGATCGAATGTCTTGACACCACACGATTACTCGGAGGATTTATAACAGTAGCAATCACACACTTATTACAATCGAATGTCTCAAGAGAGAACTTAATAAAATAAATATGGCTTAAGGCCATCTAATACGATAACAGTGAAGGCTAGGAAGAATAAGCGAGTCCATCAACTCCAACGGCATCGGTGAGTATAGAACCACGACCTAAGCACCGTACTGTAAATGCGAAAAGTCTGCAACATGAAATGTTGCAGCCCAACAATTCAGCACATGGAATATGCTGGCAATGTAACACATAGAGAATAATGGAATGATAAGCCTATACTACATGCAAATATGGTTGGTGGAAAAGCTCTATGGTTACAGTTTTTGCGTAAAGCCAATTTTTTCCTACTGCAAAGGAATAAATTTATTTAACTATCATGGTGGTTGTGAAACATTGAGAATGGTTGACAGCATTCTCAATCCCAATTAAAAAGTACTCATTAAAACCCAACAATATTAATTAAAAGTAACATGATGAGATTCACACGATATTCAAGTACTAGATACTCAAGACGTCCATAACCGGGGACACGGCTAACCATGATTAGTTTATACACTCTGCAGAGGTTTGCGCACTTTTCCCCAAAGACTCGATCGCTTCCATTTGTTTTCTCGCACTACATGGTGTTTGAGAGACGGATGACCGAGACATAGTCTTTCCGAAGCGCTAGCACCTTACATGTGGGTAGACCGAACCAACCTACAACCCCTACATCAGCTAGTCTACCCGTAAGAGTTCGCACAACTTAATCAACTATTGCAGAGCCCATAATGGCTTGTGGCTGCACATGGAAGTTTCTAGTTTGAATAATCTCATGATCCCTTTGAGCCTGGGTGGCGGTCCGAAGAAATATAGGCAAGTCCTGATAGAAACCATGTGCCTCAATCCACTCAGATGTGTGTTTAAGTTGCCACCTTAAATAAACCATTAATAATAATCTCACATCTGTCATGGATACACTCACCCAATCCACGTCTACTAGCATAGCATAGCATAATAAGAAAACGTAGAAGTAACTCCCAAGGGTTTGATAATAAAACAGGTAATAGGTACTACCTCAACTACTTCCCATCCCACAGCTTAATTAGATCCTAATCATGCATGTGTTTGAGGATAGATCTAATGCATAAAAACTGGGTATGAGAAGAGGTATGATCAAAGTGTTTCTTGCCTTGCTGATGATCCGCAAAACCTAGAGACTCGAAGTAACAGGCGGCGCACTCCGGGTATTCTATCGCAGACAAACAAACAAGCATACAATAAGTACTCATCTAATGCACAGGTAAAACTCAAATAGATCTAACCAGATAGTTCAACTTAATAACTCGGGTCTGCAAAAAAAAATCAAATCAAACGAAGCAACGAAAGTCAAACGGCGGAAGAGAACAGCTTCGTTTTACTAATCTGGATCTAAGTCGAATTTTACAGAAGCAAAAACTTGTTTAAGTTGGTTATTCGTAAAGAGGGTTTCGAGACGAAACTCTAGGCGCTTGAATCGCCTGATTCCGATAAACGAGCGAAAAGTTATACTAAAACGAAAATCGGATCAGAAATCACGATCAGAAAAATCTCGAATTAAATCCGAGAAAAGGAAAAACGAAGAACGGGTTAACGAACGGACGTTCGTTTACTAAACTAATCTGACGAACGCGTTCGTTTAAACGAACTAACGGACGAACGTCCGCTAATTAGCCTAAACCGAAAAAAACCAAACTAATAAAAAAACGAAACTAAAAAAAACCGAAAAAAACCAATATAAAAACCGAAGAAAATCGCCCGATTTTCTAAAAAAACCGGCGGCACGCGGATCGAGGCAGCGGCGAACCTCGGCGGCGGGCGGGCGGCGAGCGGCGGGTCCGGCTGGTCGAGGCGGCGGCATGGCGCAAGGCGGCGGGCCAGGCTCGAGGCGCTGGGCGGCTCGGGCTAGGGTTCCCCTCGGGTGGGCGGCTTATAAAGCCTCATGGGCAGGAGTCCTAGGCGGACCACGGCCGTGGAGTCGGTGGCGGTTTTTTCTTTAAATAATTACATGCAAAAAAAATAAAAAGCAATACTAAACAGACTCCAAAAATCCCGAAATAAATTTTCCCCGGCTTCTAAAATCAAGCCGGACAAGATGAACTTTTATTTGGGGCCTAAATGCAATTTTGAAAAACGCGCATTTTTCCTAAATTCAAATAAAAAGCAAAAAACTCCAAAATAAAATATTATTTGATTTTATTATTAAATCTTCAGTATTTCTTTATTTTGGGAAAGTCATTTTATTCCCTCTCTCATATTTTGATAGTAGAAATAATTGGAGATAAAATAATTAAAATCAAATGATCCTATTTTCAAATTTTGAGAAAACTCAAATATGAAAATAACGAAAATCCCCAACTCTCTCCGTGGGTCCTTGAGTTGTGTAGAATTTCTAGGATCGACCAAAATGCAACGAAAAAATATGATATGCAATGATGCTCTATGTATAACATTCCAAATTGAAAATTTGGGATGTTACACCTTGTTCCATAATCCATCAAATCTTTACCCAAAACTTGAAAACTTCACAACACAAAACTTAACAGAAAAATTCGTGAGCTCCGTTAGCGAAAGAAAACAAAACACCACTTAAAGGTACTGTAATGACCTCATTCTTTATTCTATTGGTGTTAAACCTACTATATTACAACTTCTCTATGTTTCATAAACTCCATTACTAGCCGTAGATTCATCAAAATAAGCAAACAACACACGAAAAACAGAATCTGTCAAAAACAGAACAATCTGTAGTAATCTGCAACTAACGCAAACTTATGGAGCTCCAAAAATTCTAAAATAAATTGCTGGATGTGAGGAATTTATCTATTAATCATCTTAAAAAACAATCAACTAAATAGCAGTCTCCAGTAAAAAGTTGTAGCTAATCTTGTGAGCGCCAAAGTTGCTGTTTTTTATAGCAAGATTGCAAAGACTTTCCCCAAGTCTTCCCAAAGGTTCTACTTGGCAAAAACACTAGTTAAAACACAAAACCACATCTAAACAGAAGCTAGATCAATTATTTATTGAATAACAGCAAGGAAAAATATTGGGTTGTCTCCCAACAAGCGCTTTTCTTTAAAGCCTTGTAGCTAGGCATTGATAATTTTAATGATGCTCACATGAAAGATAAGAATTGAAGCACAACGGGAGCATCATAAAACATGTGACAAACACACTTAAGTCTAACATACTTCCTATGCATAGGTATTTTATAAGCAAACAGATTATCAAGGAAAGCGAAAACTAGCATATGCAAGGCACAAGAAAGAGACGATAGCAATCTCAACATGAAGAGAGGTAATTTAGTGACATGAAAATTTCTACAACCATATTTTCCCCTCTCATAATAATTACATGTAGGATCATAAGAAAATTCAAAACTATAGCTATCACATAACGTATTCTCAACACGATCCACATGCATGCAAAGTTGACACTCTTCCAAAATAGTGGGATTAACATTAACTAAAGTCAAGACCTCTCCAAACCCACTTTTATCAAAAACTTCATAAGATTGAACATTCTCCAAATATGTGGGATCTAAAGTTGACACTCTTCCAAAGCCACTTTCAATATTATTGCAAACATTATCAATCTCATATTCATCATGGGGCTTAAATAAATTTTCAAGATCATAAGAAGAATCACCCCAATCGTGATCATTGCAACAAGTAGTAGACATATCAAAACTAGCATCCCCAAGCTTAGGGTTTTGCATATTATAAGCATAATTGACATTAATAGAATTTATACTATCATCATTGCAATCATGCTTTTTATTCAAAGATTCATCGTGAATCACTCCATAAAGTACTTCATCACAATTTTCAGATTCACGGATTTCAAGCAAAACTTCATAAAGATAATCTAGTGCACAAAACTCACTAGCAATTGTTTCATCATAATTGGATCTCTTGAAAAGATTAGCAAGCGGATGAGGCTCCATAGATCTTAGGTTCTCTGTTTAGCAATAAATAAACAACTATTCAACCAAACAAGCAAGCGAGCCAAGTAAGACATCAAAGCAAACGAAAAGACGAATACAAGAAGGGTGAATAAAATGGCAAGGGTGAAGTGGGGGAGAGGAAAACGAGAGGCAAATTGCAAATAATGTAATGCGAGGGATAAGAGTTTGTGATGGGTACTTGGTATGTCTTGACTTGTGCGTAGACTCCCCGGCAACGGCGCCAGAAATGGCTCGTTGACGGGAGATCAAATCTTGACTTGACTTGGTGTAAGCCTCCCCGGCAACGGCGCCAGAAATCCTTCTTGCTACCTCTTGAGCATGCGTTGGTTTTCCCTTGAAGAGGAAAGGGTGATGCAACAAAGTAGCGTAAGTATTACCCTCAGTTTTGAGAACCAAGGTATCAATCCGAGGAGGCCACACGCAAGTCCCTCATACCTACACAAACAAATAAGAACCTTGCAACCAACGCGATAAAGGGGTTGTCAATCCCTTCATGGCCACTTGCAAAAGTGAGGTCTGATAGAGATGATAAGATAATATTTTTGGTATTTTTATGATAAAGATTAAAGTAAAGAAAGAGAAATAAACGGCGACAGAAATAGCTTGTTGGCGGAAGATTAATATGATGCAAAATAGACCCGGGGGCCATAGGTTTCACTAGTGGCTTCTCTCAAGATAGCATAAGTATTACGGTGGGTGAACAAATTACTGTCGAGCAATTGATAGAAAAGTGCATAATTATGAGAATATCTAGGCATGATCATGTATATAGGAATCACGTCCGTGACAAGTAGACTGACTCCTACTTGCATCTACTACTATTACTCCACACATCGACCGCTATCCAGCATGCATCTAGAGTATTAAGTTCATAAGAACAGAGTAACACATTAGGTAAGATGACATGATGTAGAGGGATAAACTCAAGCAATATGATATAAACCCCATCTTTTTATCCTTGATGGCAACAATACAATCCATGTCATTTCCCCTACTGTCACTGGGATCGAGCACCGCATGATTGAACCCAAAGCTAAGCACTTCTCCCATTGCAAGAAAGATCAATCTAGTAGGCCAAACCAAACTGATAGTTGGAAGAGACTTGCAAAGATAACCAATCATACATAAAAGAATTCAGATAAGATTCAAATATTGTTCATAGATAATCTTGATCATAAACCCACAATTCATCGGATCTCGAGAAACACACCGCAAACATAGTTACATCGAATAGATCTCAAAGAAGATCGAGGAGGACTTTGTATTGAGATCCAAAGAGAAAGAAGGAGCCTTCTAGCTAATAACTATGGACCCGAAGGTCTGTGGTAAACTACTCACACATCATCGGAGAGGCCATGGTGTTGATGTAGAAGCCCTCCGTGATTGATTCCCCCTCCGGTGGAGAGCCGGAAAAGGCCCCAAGATGGGATCTCACGGGTACAGAAGGTTGCGGCGGTGGAATTAGGTTTTCGTGGTGGTCCTCGATGGTTTCGGGGTACGTAGGTATATATAGGAGGAAGAAGTAGGTCGGTGGAGCCACGAGGGGCCCACGAGGGTGGAGGGCGCGCCCAGGGAGGGTAGGCGCGCCCCCTGCCTCGTGGCCTCCTCGTTGATTGCTTGATGTCCACTCCAAGTCCTATGGATCACGTTTGTTCCAAAAATCACGCTCCCGAAGGTTTCATTCCGTTTGGACTCCGTTTGATATTCTTTTTCTGCGAAACACAGGCAAAAAAACAACAATTTGCACCGGGCCTTGGGTTAATAGGTTAGTCCCAAAAATAATATAAAGGTGTATAATAAAGCCCATTAAACATCCAAAACAGAATATATAATAGCATGGAGCAATCAAAAATTATAGATACGTTGGAGACGTATCACCTACGGACCCGTAGGTCTATGATGAACTACTCACGCATCATCGGAGAGGCACCAATGAGGATGTTGATCCCCTCCGTGATGGTGTCTAGATTGGATATCGTGGTTCTCGAACTTGCGGCGGCTGGAATTGTGTTTCGTCGACTCCCCTATGGTTTCTGGAATATTTGGGGATTTATAGGGCTAAGAGGCGGTGCGGTAGGCCATTGAGGTGGGCACAACCCACCTGGGCGCGCCTGGGCCCCGCGCCCTGGTATGTTGTGCTCCCCTCGGAGCCCCCCTCTGGTACTTCTTTGGCCCAACAGGTGTCTTCTGGTCTAGAAAAATTATCCAAAAAGTTTTGCTGCGTTTGTATTCTGTTTGGTATTGATTTTCTGCGATGTAAAAAACAAGCAAAAACAGCAACTAGCACTGGGCACTATGTCAATAGGTTAGTCCCGAAAAATGATATAAAGTTGCTATAAAATGATTGTAAAACATCCAAGAATGATAATATAAAAGCATGGAACAATCAAAAATAATGGATACGTTGGAGACGTATCAAGATGCAACCAATATCACACTGCCAAGTTAAAAGCGTCCACTCAGAAGTGATCGATGCAGGATACACAAGAACAGTACTTTGATGTAAGAACATGGTATGATAGATAGATGCAGTGTATTCTTGAAATAGAAAGGCATGTCATATGCACATGTATAACTAGAAACTTAGCAGGTGTAATTTAATCAAATTAGAAGAAATACAAGCTAGACACCATATGCAATATGAAACCAATCATCACACTATCAACTTAGAGCAAGCACATGTAATGGTGGAGTAGGGGAGATGAACTTATCATATATACTTGGGACTTCAAGCGTAGTAGTAGTAGCGATGGCGGTGAAAAATCTAGAGAGCCTCCATTTGCTTTGGTCTGGAGGACCACCAACATCCCCTAACTTACTCTTTCGCTTCCTATTTTTTGATATTGCCTTCTGAAGTCAAAACCACAGGAAAAGGAATAACATTAGCTCTGGATAACTGGTTGATGCATGATACAGACGAACACTACTTTGATGTAAGGGAAGCACATGATAGGAGGATGGAATATATACAAAACAAAGGATAACATTGCATGTTGACACCTATGATAAGAGGACGGAATATGTACGAAAAATAGTGAGAGGAAGGCATTTCAAAAAATTTAGAAGAAATGAAAGGTAGGCACCAGATGAACATGCAACCAATATCACTCTACTAGGTAAAAAGTGTCTCGTCATTAGTGTCATTTCAGCAAATTAGAAGTAGTACAAGCTAGAAGACAATGCAAGATGCAACCTATATCACACTCCCAAGTTAAATGTGTCTTATGGTAAGTGATTGTTGCAGGATACACAACAATACTTTGATGTAAGAACATGGTGTTATAGACAGATTTATTATGTTCTAGAAACAGGAACATGCGTCATATTAACAGGTATAAGTTGCAAGCTACGTAGATGCAATTCGAAAAAATTAGAAGCAACACAAACTAGACATCATACGGAACATGCAACCAGATATAATAGTGTCTAGTTAAAGAAAGCGTTTGTGATGGTGGAGTAGGGGAGATGTGCTCATCATATATACACAACTACGTTGACTGTCTAACCTTGTGTTGTCTTACGAATCTTGTTGGGAGAATGGTGGAGTAGAATCTATACAAACCCTGTATTTCAGTTGCTCTTAAGGACCACAATCATCCACTGCCTTACTAATTTCCTTCTGATGTATTGATTTTGCATTGTCAAGTCAAATCGATTAGAAAAAGGACAAAAAATGCTCTTCAAAACTCATCCATGCATAATACTGACAAACACTACTCGGATGAAAGGCAAACACATGATACAAGGATGGAATATGTACGAAAAACAAGACGACATGACATATTCACACCTATGATGTGGTAACTAAGTAGAAAGCATTTGAACAAATTAGAAGCACTGCAAGTTAGACACCATATGAAAGATGCAACCAATATCACTCTGCCAAGTTAAAACTATCTGGTGTTTCAAAATATTAGAAGCAGTACATGCTAGAAATCATATGCAAGATGCAGCCAATATCACAGTACCCACTTAAAGGTGTCTCATCATAAGTGATCGATCGATGCGGGATACACAAGAATAGTTGTCTGTTGTAAGAACACGATGTGATCAAATATGGTATGTTCTAGAAACAGGAACACGTGTCATATTCACAGGTATAATGTGTAAAGTAAGTAGATGCAATACAACAAAGTTAGAAGCAATACAAGCTAGACATCATAAGCAACATGCAACCCATATAACAGTGCCAAGTTAGAGCAAACACATGTGATGGTGGAGTAGGGGAGATGTGCTCATCATCTACACAGCTGCATCGACTGTCTAGCCTTGCATTGTCTTGTGAATCTTGTCGGAAGTATGGTGGAGTAGAATCTGTAGAGACCCTCCATTTCATTTTCTCGGAAGGACCACCATCATCCAATGCTTGCAAATTTCCGTCTGCTTTATTGGTTTTGCATTGTGAAGTCAATGCGACAAGAAAAAGGAATAAAATTTGCTCTTTAGAACTCATTCATGCATGATACCGACGAACACTACTCTGATGAAAGGTAAACTCATGATACAAGGATGTAATATGTACGAAAAACTAGACGGCATGACATATTCACACCTATGATGTGGAAACTAAGCAGAAAGCACTTCAATAAATTAGAAGCATTGCAACCTAGACACCATATAGAAGATGTAACCAATATCACTCTGCCAAGTTAAATTTGTCTCCTCATAGGTGATGTTTAGCAAATTAGAAGCGGTACATGCTAGAAATCATATTCAAGACGCAACCTGTATCACACTATCAACTTAAAGGTGTCTCATCATAAGTGACCGATGCATGATACACAAGAACAGTAGTTTCATGTAAGAACATGGTGTGATAGACAGATATAGAATGTACCAAAAACAGGAAGGCGTGTCATATTCACACGTGTAATGTGTAAGCTAAGCAGATGCAGTTTACACTAATTAGAAGCAATACAAGCTAGACACCATATGCAACATGCAACCAGATATCACACTGCCAAGTTAGAGCAAGCACCTGGGACGGTGGAGTAGGGGAGCGAAAACTTGGAACTTGTAATGCACTAGCAGTACAACTGTAACATCCCAAAATTCTAAATTTTGGAATGTTATAAACAAATAGATAGTTTTGATTGATTGTTTGATTGATTGACTGAAAGTGAGTGAATTCGAAATCTTTTTGAAAGTTAAATGAGAGGGAATAAAAGGACTTTCCCAAACTTTCATTTTTGCTTTTATGATTTTCGTGAATTCAAATTCTTTTCATCACAAAAACCCTGGAGAGAATATGACATGACTTCTTCCATTTATTTAAATGACAAGGGGTGTTGAAAATATTTGAATTTCATTTGAGATATTTCCAATTCTAAAATTTTATGCAACTCAATGATTTTCACGAGAGAAGATAAAATGACTTCTTCAAATTATATGAAATATGAGTTGGGAGTTTTAAAAGAATTAAATTCAAAGTTCTCTTGAATTTATTTCCAATTTGGAGTTATTTGAGTTTTATTCAAATTATTTTTCTTCAAAAATAAAATATATGGAAAATAGGGTAACATGATTCCCTACATCAGAAAATTGGAGAGAAATTAATTTGAAATCATTTTGGTATTTTTAAAATGATTTTCAGTGGATTTTATTAGGGCAGAAGCACTCCTTGTTTTATTTGAATTTGTGTGTATTTTATCTGAAGCTAGAATAATGTTCATCATGTAGGAAATATTTTTCTGAAAATTTTGATATATTATATGCCTATATAATATATTTATTTATTTGGTTTTATTATTTTTATTTAAATGCGGAAATTGTTTAAAAAGTTTTCCCTCCATTGGTGGGCAGCCAGCCAACCCGGCCGGAGCCCAGCCCAGCTCCATCAAAGCCCGGCGCGCCAGCCGCTCACTCCGCTCGCCCGCTCGCGCTGCGGCCGCCCGCCCGCCAACCACCGGCAGGTGGGACCCACTGTCGGGTCGTCTCAGGACCTCGCGCGGACTCCAACTCCCGGCCAGGGGCGCCCGGCCGCCCGCCCGTGACCTCCGCGGACTCCTGGCGCCGCCTCTCCCTTACCCCTTCCCCACGCCACCGCGGCTCCCCTCCTCCTTAAATACCTCGCCCCGGACCCCCTCTCTCTTCTCTCTCTTCGCCGCCGCCCTTGCGCCGCATCTCGCCGCCGCCGGCGAGATCCAACCGCCGCCGCCCCGCTCCGTTCCGTCGCCGGGAGCCACCGCCGACGCCGCCAACCTCCTCGCCTCGCCGCGCCGCCCCTCCCCGTGCTCCTCGCTGCCCTCCCGCGTCGCCGGAGTTCGCCGGCGCCGCGGCGGTAACCGCCGCCCCTCCCCGTCCGTCCGATCTTGATCTAAGGATCCAGATCCTTTTTTTTCTAAACGTTTTTTTTCTTATTCGGTGAATGTTCATTAGTTAGGGTTTGCACCGAGCGGGTTTAGATTAGTTAAGCGTTCGGCGTGACGTTCGCTCGATAAGATTTGTTTTTTTCTTTTTATGTTTTAAATTCCGGCCAGGGACCTATCTGTGATGAATTCCTTTACAGATTAGTCCCTGATTTTTAATCGATCATAACTTTTTACTCGTTAGTCCAAATCCAACGAAACCAACGTCCACCTCTTCGTTACGATCCCCTCTATCCAGTAATCCAACTCAAACATGTTTTTGAAAGTTTAAAATTTGAATTAGATCAGATTTGAATTTGAACTTCGTTTGATCATAACTCGAGTTTCGTAACTCCGATTTAGTTGATTCTTTTTGCACATTAAAGCTCTTGACCTAAACTTTCTAATAAGGCCAAATTCACATAATTTTGGTACTGTTAGAAATTGTTTTATGTTGCAAGAGTTATTTGCTTGGTTTTGATGTTTTTCTGAATTGTTTCTTCGTTCTTTCCGATCTTTTGAGTGAATTCTTATGTGTGGTTACTATTGCTTGATTACGATAGATTGACGGAGTGTGTGAGTAGAACTATCAAGAGTTTTGAGTGCAAATCATCTTCATCAACTTTGCAGGCAAGTAACACTTTGATCGTACTCTTCTCAAACCCAGTTTTATGCATTAGATCTATTCCTCAAACACTTGCATGATTAGGATCTAATTAAATTGTGGGTTTGGGAAAGTAGATGAGGTAGTACCTATTACCTGTTTTATTATCAAACCTTTGGGAGTTACTTCTACGTTGCTTGTTATGTTATGCTATGCTAGTAGACGTGGATTGGGTGAGTGAATCCATGACAGATGTGAGATTGTTATTTAATGGTTTATTTAAGGTGGCAACTTAAACACACATCTGGGTGGATTGAGGCACCTGGTTTCTATCGAGGACTTGCCTGTTTTTCTTCGGACCGCCACCCAGGCTCAAAGGGATCATAAGATTATTCATGCTAGAAACTTCCGTGTGCAGCCACAAGCCATTATGGGCTCTGGCATAGTTGATTAAGTCGTGTGAACTCTTACAGTGGTAGACTAGCAGATGTAGGGGTTGTAGGTGGTACGGTCTACCCATCGTAAGGTGCAAACACTTACGAAAGACTATGTCTCGGTCATCCGTCTCTCAAACACCATGTAGTGCGAGAAACCAAGCGGAGGCGATCGAGTCTTGTGGGGAAAAGTCATGAAACCTCTGCAGAGTGTATAAACTAATCATGATTAGCCGTGTCCCCGGTTATGGACAATTTTGAGTATCTAGTTCTTGGATTATCCTGTTGATCTCATCACGTTACTTAATATAATTTGTTTGGGTTTTAATGAGTACTTTTAATTGGGATTGAGGATGCTGTCAACCATTCTCAGTGTTTCACAACCACCATGATAGTTAAGTAAATTTATTCCTTTGCAGTAGGGAAAAATTGGCTTTTTCGCAAAAACTGTAACCATAGAGCTTTCCACCAACCATATATGCATGTAGTATAGGCTTATTCCTTCATTATTCTCTATGTGTTACTTTGCCAGCATATTCCATGTGCTGACCCGTTTTCGGGCTGCAACTTTTCATGTTGCGAGACTTTTCGAACTGACGAGTAAGTGATACGTTAGGGTTACGATTTCCTATACTCAACTTTGCCGTTGGTGTTGATGGGAATCCACAACCTTGTTGCTTCCGCTATATTTTGGATCGAGGTAATAGTATTTACGTTATTTCATACATGTGATTTACCTCTGTTATAAATCCTTCGAGTACTGTGTGTGTCAGCATACCGATCCAGGGATGACACGAAAGCACAGAGACTTGATCCATTCGGGTCGGGTCGCTACAACAACGAGAATCCATAGAGATGCTCCGTCTATGTTGCTACAAAGGACCACCATAATCGCCTTCCTTACTCTGTTCCTTCCTCTTTTTTTAGTTTGCCTTGTCAAGTCAAACCCACAAGAAAAAGGAATAAAATTGGCTCTTCAAAACTCATTGATGCATGATACTGGTGAACACTACTTTGATGTAAGGCAACCACATGATAGGCGGATGGAATATGTATGAAAGACATCGACATGAGATATTGACATGTATGATGTGTAAAGTGTAAACTAAGAAGAAGACATTGCAACTAATTAGGAGCAATGCAAGCTAGACACCATAGGAAGGATGAAACCAATATCACTCTGTCAAATAAAAAGGGTGGCCTCATAAGGGTATTTCAACAAATTAGAAGCAATACATGGCAGCAGGCTAGAAATCATATGCAATATGCAACGAAAAAGGGTGTCTCATCGTAAGTGATTGATGTAGGATACACAAGAACGGTAGTTTCATGTAAGAACATGGTAAATGGATAGATGTAGTATGTACCAAAAATAGGAAGGCATGTCATATTCACAGGTATACTGTGTAAACTAAACAGATGCAATTTATCCTAATTAGAACCAATACAAGATAGATACCATAGGCAACATGCAACCACATATTACACTACTAAGTTAGAGCAAGAACTTGTGATGGTGGTGTAGGGGAAATGTGGTCCTCAGCTACAGAGCTATGCTGAATATCTTCATCTAGTCTTGCTTTTTCTTGAGAATCATGTGGGCAGAATGAAACTGCACTCTTTATAAGAGTAGCGTGTCTCATACTAACCCACGGGCGTGACTGTCTCATCATAAGTGATAGATGTAGGATACACAAGAACAATAGTTTGATGTAAGAACATGGTGTGATAGGAAGATGTAGTAGGTACCAAAAACATGAAGGCGTGTCATATTCACATGTATAATGTGTAAGCTAAGGAGATGCAATGTAACAAATTAGAGCCAATACAAGCTAGGCACCATATGCAGCATGCAACCAGATATCACACTGCCATGTTAGAGCAAGCACCTGTGGTTGTGGAGTAGGGGAGATGAGGTTTGGAACTTGCACTGCAGTAGGAGTAGCAGGGAATCTGCAGAGATCATCTGTTTCGGTTGCTCCAGAGTACCATGATGTCGGCTAGGACTACGTCGGTATTTCCCCAAAGAGGAAGGGATGATGCAGCACATCGACGGTAGGTATTTCCCTCAGTGATGAGATCAAGTTTATCGAACCAGTAGGAAAACCAAGCAACACTACGTAAACATCGCCTGCACACAAATAACAAATCACTACTGCAGGATGTTGCTAACACGACACTACAATCAGAGACCCTTCAAGAAACTGTGTGCGATGCAATAATCGCAAACGGTGTTGTATGAAAACCATCAGAAATGTATAAAACGTTTGCGATGACGGATGCATCAAACACGATCCAGGTTTTAGTTGTGTGTGTGATGAAGGGCATACAGTTCAGTTCAATGAACTGTTTGGGATGAGGAGGGACAAAAGAAACGGGCAGCCAGATGAAGGCGTGTGTGATACACAGCATATGGTTCACTCGGATGAACTATTTGTGATTAGGCAACACAAAAGAAACGGGCGGCCAGGTGAAGGTGTGTGCGATATACATCATACGATTCACTCGGATGAACTGTTTGTGATTAGGCAACAAAAAAGAAATGGTCAGCCAGATCAAGGTGTGTGCGATATACGGCATGCGGTTCACACGGATGAACTATTTGCATTGACACAAGAGAACATCAACGGTTCAACTTAACAGGATGTGTGTGTTGCGCGATGGGATTGCATGCGGTTCACTTGGCCCTTGTCATCAGTGTGTGACCTCTGTGGCAACTGTTCGCTCCCCAGGCGCCTCTTCGTGTACCGTGTCAACTGTCCACCGACTCCTCGCCTTTCCCTCTCGATTTGGAACTGCTGCCGCACGCTAGCTCTTCCTCCCTCCATTTGCCTTCACCCTTCCTTCTGCCATTGTTTGATCGTGTTCTCCATGGAGGTAACAAGCGGGAAACGACCCCGTTATTCTTGCCCCGATCCGAAAGATGACGCGATGGAGGAACTCATTGATCGGTGCGACGTCATCACCTCGGCTAGCATGGAAGGTTCGTTCAAGACCATTCTTGACTCAACTAATAACATCATTACAAGGAACCCAAGGGTCCAGGAGCGGTTTGATCTCCCCTATCTTCTTCGTCGTGACCCTGTTGACTGGTGCGGGGACGAGGGAAGCCTCGCCCTGTGTAAGTTGATGCCACTTGATAATGATACGTATGATGTTAAGATGCAATCACTTGAGGGCAAGGCTTGGGCAGGCGCAAATGGAGATTGGGTTGTTTATATTGGGTACAACTGCGAGTGGGAACTTGTGAATGTGTACACTCGTCATCGGATTCCACTTTGAAAAATCTCGAACGCCTGCCCGGAGGTTGAGTACACCGGTATTCTACGTGAGTTCAAATACGATCATCTTGGCGTGCGTCTACGGAAGATAGCAATTTATCGAGTTCCCAACCGCTCTTGGGGTTATAGGAATGCTTATGTTGTCGCTATCTTTGACAAGCTTGTTGCCGTCCTTCATGGTTCGACTCAATGAATATTGCTCAAAAATCAGTTTCTATACACGGATGAGTATTGTGATGCAATTCAATACGAGGGTCTTGTGTTCTTTGCCACCACTGTGGCCTTTGTTTTACTGGAATCCTTACGATTTCGGTACGTTTGACTTCCACCATAATTATAACTGTTTCATCCACACGCATGCGGGTTAGCTAGTTTCCTTTTACTAATTAACATTCTTGTGTTCCAAGGTCCTGTGAACATTCCACCACCTATATTTGAAAATTTTATTCACGAGCATGAGGACGAGTAGGACCCATATACTCAGTGGCGCCTGGCAACTTATTCTGATGGATCACCTCTTCTTGTCTCAGATCTGGAACCGCTGATGTTACTAAGGAAGCGGTGTTGTCTCCTATGGTCGAACTCTCGGACCTATTCCAACATCTGTTGCAGGGTATTCGGGATGGATACTAGTGTACTAAGCGCCAACACCTTCTCCACAGTTCGATATTGAAAGTCTTGGAGGAGACTCGCTCTTCCTTGGACAAAACTATCCAATGATGGTGGAAGGCGATCCAGCTGCTGTTGACACAACGTTACTACCATTTATGAGAAGCAACTGTATCTATACCTCAGACATTACTATGCTTCCCTACCGTCCCAATATGGGTCCTGCCATAGGCCGCTTCAGCCTCGATGATCAGTCTTGCGTTGGTCTCGAGATTGACAGTAGCTGGCCCTTCCCAGAGAATCACTTCTGGTTCAAAGCAAGCGTTTCCAGCGCCGACGAGTGATTGAGATGAAGTTCATTTCATCGCTTTGTTATTTGTTGTGTGAGAAAAACTTTACTAGAATGTTTTGTTGGAAATGATCTATAATCCAACGTGTATCCTTGTTGTCATTGTGGGTCGATGACTTGTTGTATGTAATCAATGGTACATTTGCATATGTGTCCATGAACTCATGCCTGCTAGTGGTGTCCATATGAACAGTGCTAGTGATTTTAGTTGCAAAAATTAGATAGTGCTAGTGATTTGTAGCTGCATATTTTGACAAATCGCAGTGTTACAAGGTTGAAAAATGGCAATGTTACTACATAAACAAATGTCAATCTTTCCAGTTTGAGAAATGGCAACATACCCAAAATGACAGATATGCAAATCTTACCCGATTGTTTGTACGTGGTTGCACACGGGTCATGCAAAACAACCGTTTGCGTTGAAGGGATGCAGAAATCCTTCTCGGCACATTTTCCCTTGGCTTCCTGGGGAAGCTGTCGGTTTGCATACGGGTGTTCTAACTAAAACGTTTCCGATGAGTGTTTTATATTTAAAAACCTTGACGCTTTTTTATAAGAAAATCGTTTGATAAGTCTGTACATTAAGAAAGAAAAATGCAAGTTCGTTCAAACCATATCTTTCATTCAGTCGCACTGCGAATTTATATTCAGTCCCAAAAAACTATTTCCAGCGGCGGCGGAGGCGGCGTGCCGCACCATCGTTGTCGTTGTCGTCCTCCAGGACGCCGTTGTTGAAGTCTTCAAGGCAGCACAAAATGTTCTTCACTTGTAAATCAAACATCATGTCGTCGTGCTATCGACGGGTCGGGCGCGGGAGGATGGCAACTGGCACCGCTAAGAGGTAGTGGTCGATGGCAACGTCCCATGCCGCTGAGGGGGGGGGGGTTGCGCACGGGCACGGGCATGGGCACGGGCGCAGCGGGTGCAACCAAACGCACGGGGACCGGCGCCACGGTGGGTGGAGGGGCACGCACGGGCGCGGCGGGTGCAGCGAAACGCACGGGGGCCGGCGCTACGGTGGGTGGAGGGGCGCGCACGGGCATGGGCACGGGCGCTGGCGCTGGCATGTACACGAGCTCACGCGGGTCCGTGGAGACCTCACTAACGCCCGCGGCTTCCAGCTCTGCGATAGTGCTCGGCGACCAGCCCATCAATGCTACAGGGATGGTCGCTGGCGCGGGCGTGGGGATGGGAGGTAGGACGGGAGCGGGGGCAGCAACCGCCACGGCTAGCGTTCTGGGCCATATCCATGAGGCCCCATTCCTCCTTATTTTCTATCTCCTCCGGCTCGGAGTCGACTTCACCAAACTTGAAGACTAGTGGCAGATGATCATTCTATGCCATGGCGGTGGAGGTCTCATGCGGGGAGGGAATAGGAGGCGAACAGTAAGGCTGCCAGTATTAAACAATGGCCCAGGCGCCATTAATGGAGAGGAAGGCGGGTGGCCATGTAAGTCAATGGGCTTGCTTCCCAATGAGCCTGCGCAGCGTACATCTCGCATGCTTCCTGGTGAGCCTGCGCATTGGAGGACAGCTTGCACGCCTCTCGGTCAGCCTGCGCAGACCGGATCAAGGCCAGACGCCTCTGTTCGATCAAGGTCAAGCAGCTGTCCGCACGACACCTTCTACAGCCATTAAAACAAAGACACGTGGCGTCCCGTGAATGGTTAACAGAACGCACATGTTTTGAATTATACAAACGTTTGAGATATTAAAGTGGCAGCTATTTTTTCAAAATGCCTTTGTTGGCTATCATTATTCGAGTGCTCCTTCTCTCAAAATGGACACAAAAAATAGCACATCATGTCGGGTGCCATTCCATGATAGCGTGCCAAGTTACATGAATTTCAGACGAGTTTTGGATTTACTAGAATTTAAAAACCAGGCATCTCAATGTTTGGTCGGCAATTAACGGTGACCTGGTGTTTGAAATTCATTCCCATTTCTTGCATGGGACCTAAGCATGCACCCAAGGACACAAATTTGATTTTTCAACCAATTTATATGCACTGGAGCATGTGCATGTAGTTCAAATTTGAATTATGCACATAAATGCATTGAAAACTCAGTTAATGCATAAAAATGTCCAAAAGAACCCCGAAAAATCACAAAAATTGACACAACACTCCTGTTGTTCTATGTTGACACGAGAATAATTTTGGAAGCTATAAAAGGCATTGCATATCGTTTCGTCCACAAAGGTGGGACGTTCCCTACCGAAACCATGATCCTTGTTGTGAGAAGCTCTGGTTTGTGAGAGGCATATACCCAAACCTGCCCCAAACGGGACAAAATTTTTACCCCGACATGTTGATGCCGCTCCATGAAAGAATGCCAAGTTTCATGACTTTCAGACGAGTTTTGGATTTACTTGAATTTAAAAACGAGGCATCTCAATGCTTTGCTGGCAATCAACGGTGCCCTGGTATTTGAAATTCATTCCCGTTTCTTGCATGCGACCTAAGCATGCACCCAAGGACACATATTTGATTTTTCAATGAATTTATATGCACTGGAGCATGTGCATGCTGTTCAAATTTTAATTATGCACATAAATGCATTGAAAATTCAGTTAATGCATAAAAATGTACAAGCGAACCACGAAAAATCCCAAAAATTGACACAACACTCCTGTTGTTCTATGTTGATACGAGAAATTTTTTGAAAGCAATAAGTGCTATGGATATCGTTTCGTCCCCAAAGGTGGGACGTTTGCCTACCGAAACCATCATGCTTGTTGTGATAAGCTTTGGTTTGTGAGAAGCATATACCCGAACCTACCCCAAATGGGACAAATATTTTAACACGACATGTTGGTGCCGCTCCATGATAGCTTGCCAAGTTTCATGATTTCAGACGAGTTTTGGATTTACTAGAATTTAAAAACCAAGCATCTCAACATTTTGCCGGCAATCAACAGTGCCCTGGTGTTTGAATTTCATTCCCATCTCTTGCATGGGACCTAGAAATTCACCCAAGGACACAAATTAGATTTTTCAACCAACCTAGTGCATTGGAGCATGTGCTTGTAGTTCAAATTTGATTTATGCACATAAAATGCCTAGAAAACCCAGTTAATGCATAAAAATGTCCAAACGAACCCCTGTTGGTACGTTCCATATCGAAACCATCATGCTTGTTGTAAGAAGCTCTGGTTTGTAGGAGCTTATACCCAAACCTTCCCAAAATGGGATATAATTTTCACCACGGCATGTTGATGCTGCTCCATGATAGCATGGCAAGTTTCATGAATTTCAGACGAGTTTTGGATTCACTAGAATTTAAAAACCAGGTATCTCAACATTTTTCCGGCAATCAGCAGTGCCCTGGTGTTTGAAATTCATTCCCATCTCTTGCATGGGACCTAGAAATTCACCCAAGGACACACATGTGATTTTTCAACCAACTTTAGTCCATTGGAGCATGTGCTTGTAGTTCAAATTTGAATTATGCACATAAAATGCCTAGAAAACCCAGCTAAAGTATAAAAAAAGGCCAAACTAACCACGAAAAAATCATTCCCATTTCTTCCATGGGACCTAAGCATGCACTGAAGGACACAGATTTGATTTTTCATCCAATTTGTATGCACCGGAGCATGTGCATGTAGTTTAATTTTGAATTGTGCACCTGAAATGGTTAGAAAACCAGTTTAATGTATGAAATGTCCAAACGAACCCTGAATAATCCCAATTATTTTACGACACACATGCAGTTGCATGTTCACTGCAGATAAAAGGTCTAGCAATTCCAACACCTTCCATTGCCGCTGTGACCCCATTTTGTAATTCAAATCAAGTAGATCGCACACAGTTTATTCTCACCAACCGTGTGAGATGTAGTACAAAATATCTTCGAGCACCGTTGGTGTATAGTACACCTATGGCTTACGCGAGAAGGTACGTCGGCTATAGTCCACATCCGGCGTGTCAAGCACACTAGCTCGCTCCCCCAAAACTCCCGCCTCTGCATCCCTCGCAATCTCGAAAGTATCTACCGCCTGGAAGGTTTTAATGTTTGATAGCACACGATTAGTATGTGCGGACCATGTGCGATGTCTGTTACTCCCGCTCTGTCGGAGTAATGGACTACGGGTAGGCAGACCCGAGTCCCTGAACCTTTCAAAACATCAGGGCAGGCTGCGCCCCTCAAGATCCCAAGACGAAGAGCCGCCTTCAGATAGTCGGCAACTTGGCCGCCGACCGCCCCTCTGGGCCGAGTCCTGAGGCGCCGCCAGGACAAGCCGACTCAAGCCAGCGACCTCCAGCGAGGCCGGCTACAAGGAGTCGGCCCGTGACCTCCACCGCCTTATGCCTGGGCGACCATGGGGTAAAGCCGCCTCGCGGCCCATCCCCGCCCAGTCCATAAAGGGCGGGTATGGCTACAGGGCGCCGTACCAACGGAGATCTCCGTGCGGCGCAACATTGTTGCCATGCCGCCAACGTCATCACCGTGGGCGATTCACATACCCACGTTGGCCTGTCTGTCTGACCCGAAGACGGCGGGACCCGCCTGTCGGCGGGAGTACCGAAGACGGCGAGAGCACCCCAAAGACGGACCCGATGGAGTTGGCCTCCGGAAGCCGGCCGGCTCCTCCCCCGGGATCCACGCGCAATTAACCCGACAAGACAGGGAATGGCAACAGTGATCGCCGCCAGCGGTGGCGGCTGCTGTTGCCATAACCTCACGACCAAGCTTCGCATCATTAGAAGCACGGCTCTGATGATCTGCAGCTGGCAAGACCCGCCCGCGGCGGACAAGGGTTGTCGGCCCCATGCTGGGCCGTCAGCGGGGCCCACTAGTCGGCGGGCCCCAGGAGTCGGCGTAGAAGACGGCGACTTAGAGACTGACGGCTTGGGCCCACGCCGGGCCGGATTACCGTTGTACTCCCGGGGGTAGGCCTATATAAACCCCCCGGGGCACCCATGCAAAGGGTTGGAAGCTAGTAGTTTTAGACACACACATAGAGGGAGAGAAGAGCAAGCCAAGCCCTTCTCCTTCCTCATCCCGAACAGCTCAAGGAGCCTCTTGTACCCATTTTGCCATAGTGATCATGCGGAGACCCCGCAGAGCAGCAGTAGGGGTGTTATCTCCTCGGAGAGCCCTGAAGCTGGGTAAGATTCGCCGGCGTGCATGCCTTCGCCTCATCCCTTCTACTCGCCCCCACCATGATAAGCCATCCTTTGGCATATGTCGCACCCAACCCCCGACATTTGGCGCCCACCGTGGGGCCTGGTGCACCGTCGTCTGAGACCTGCTGCGGGCGGAACCCTCTTCCTCCCTGGCGGCGCAGCCAGCCCGGCTGCGCCAGATGGAGTTTTTGCGCCCGGCCAGCGCTGCTTGGCGCTGAGACTGCTTGCACGACAAGTCGCCTCGCCGAACTTGTCGGCGAGGTTCGCCTCTCCGACGAGCCTGCATCCGACGCAGGCACGGACGGCCCCGAAAGCCTCCTCCCGGCCTCCTCGAGCAGCTCCACGTCGACGGCGAGCCCGCCGCCGACCTGGAGTCCGTAGGCTCCACCAACCCGATGCTGGTCGATTCCGACACCGCGTCGCTCGATGCGTTCCCCACCAACATGGTGGTCTACGACGAGCCTCTCCCTCATGCGGAAAGCGGCGGGAGCACCGTCACAGAAGTACTCGTCATCAGTCATGGCGAGCCCTCCGGCGCGGGGGCTTGTGACCCTCTCGACACTCGCAAGACCTGACCGCCTCCATTCCGGAGGGCGCCCGATGCCGAACGCTGCAGCGCGCCGCCTTGACTCCTCGAGGGCGCAGTATGGCGACAAGCATGAGGCGCTTGTCGAAGCCTATCAGCCTTGAGATGGATCGCGCCGTGGGCGGCTCGCCGGCTCCGACTGGGCCCAGCCGCCTAGGCGCGGTCCGACAGCGCGGTGAGGCCCTCGGCAGTCTGTTTGGGGCCGGCCGCCCTGTATACGCCACGCCAGCGGAGAACATTCGCGCTGCCCAGGCAGCGGTGGACGAGCTGGATAACTTCGAGGGCAAGGAGCGCCGCCTGATGACGGAGCGAGTCCAGCAGCTCCTCGACGCGGCCGCCGTGCAAGACGAAGCCGGCTGCGCCGCGAGGCGCCTAGCGACAACGCGGCGACTTGCCTCCCCACCGAGATCAAGCGCGCGACATCTCGGACGCCGACCGGCGGCGTCCGCGAAGAAAGAACCGAGATCCGGTGTCAGCCATAGCGGACTCACATCTCCATCGAGCAGCGACGAAGACGGCCGCCCCAGGGCGGTAGAGCGGCGGGACGACTATCAGCCTCCGCCTCCCCGCAGAGAAAGGCGAGTCTCCCCGCTACCCGTCGAGCATTCGACTCTCGGCGACCGCCTCGGCCACTGAGAGGGAGTCGGCGAGAACGAGGCCCGCCACCGGATCGAGCGACTTCACCGATCCCTGGCGCTAGAAGAAGAAGATGAGTTGGGCCCACCTTGTTTCAGACCTCGCATCCGCGACGAGCCCTTCCCCCGAGGATTCACGCTCCCTCGAGACACACCCAAATACACCGGCTCCGTGAAGCCGGAGGACTGGCTGGTGGACTATTCCATGGCCGTCAGCATAGCGAACGGCAACAAGCGCGTTGCCGTAAAGTATGTTCCCCTCATGCGCCAGGGCACAGCCCGGACATGGTTGAACAGCTTGAAGCCCCGCAGCATCAACGGCTGGGTCGACTTCACCGAGGCCTTCGTCCGCAACTTCACGAGCATATACAAGCGACCTCCCAAGCCTCGTCAGCTGTCCTTGTGCGTACAAGGCCCCAATGAGTCCACTCGCGACTACCTCACGCGCTGGGGCGAGCTCCGGAACTCCTGCGAAGGAGTGCACGAGGTGCAGGCGATCGAGTACTTCACCGCCGGGTGCAGAGAAGGCACCCTCCTCAAGCACAAGCTCCTTTGCGACGAGCCGAAGACCCTCGACGAGCTGCTAGTCATAGCAGACAAATATGCCACTTCCGACTCCTCCATGAAGGCGGAGATCGAAGTCAGTGCGACGGGCAAAGTAGCTCCTCATGCTCCCAGAACTCCAGCTGGCGATCCCAGCCGACGACAGCAGCAGCAGAATGATCACAATCGCAAGGCCCCGCAGCCGGCTTCCAATCGGCGGTGGCGGCGATCAACCAGCAGCCAGAGGGCAGCCTCCTACCAAGCGGCGTAAAGGCGGCAAGTCCAACTGGTTGCCGCCTTCTCCTGACGAACTACGGGCGGACCACCAAGTTCCACCGGCGCCGAAGCCGTCAAATCACACCACCCGGAAGTGCCACCGGCTCACCAGATCGCCAAGGAGATGGCCTTGCCCTCCTCCTCCTGCTGGGCGCCGCCTCCACCACCGCCCAAAGACCGGCTGTCCGGCCACCAACAAAAAGATAAGACGACACCGAAGAGCACGGCGCCTATGTCGTGTTTACCAGCATGGCAGATGATCGCCGCAGCCGGCGGCAACAGCAGCAAGAGGTGAATGCAGTAGCATCAGACGCCCCAGAATTCATGCACTGGTCCGAGAAGCCCATCACCGAGTCGTCCGATCACCCGTAAGTGATGCCGAATCCGGGTTCCTACGCTCTGGTCTTGGGAGCCACCCTTGCCACGGATAGGCGGGCCGCTCGCTTCTCGCGAGTACTGATAGACGGAGGCAGCAGCATCAACATCCTGTACAAGGATACGATGGAGAAGCTAGGAATCAAGCCGAGGCAGCTTCAGCATAGTCGGACTGTGTTCCACGGAATCGTGCACAGCCTTTCCTGCTCACCGATTGGCAAGATTTTGATAGACGTCCTCTTTGGGGACAAGGATCACTTTCGCCGAGAGCGGTCTGGTTCGAGGTGGTGGACCTTGAGAGCCCCTACCATGCCTTGCTTGGCCGACCTGCTTTGGCCAAGTTCATGGCGGTCCCCCACTACGCCTACCTCAAGATGAAGATGCCGAGTTCCAAGGGGATTCTGACTATAGCCGGCGACTACAGAAAGTCGTCCGCTGCCTTGTTGAAAGCAACCGGCTAGCCGAGTCCCTTGTGATCGCACAGAAGCGGCTCTGGATCGGGTCATGACGATGGCCGGCAAGCTCCCAGAGATATCGTCCGACCCCAAGGAGTCAGAAGCTGAGGGCTCGTTCAAGCCGGCCAAAGAGACCAAGAAGATACCCTTGGACCCGGAGCACCCAGAGAAATACGCTGTCATAGGTTGTGACACTCCAAAATTTGTGTTGTTTTTGTTTTCAGCAAAAGCCTTGCTTGGTTTGAAGAAGGTCATTTAAAACCTTCTTAAAAACCTCTCTTCTGAGTTTTCTTCTAAAAAAAGCATTTCTTGGATTTATTTTCTTCTAAAAAGAAACCTTTTTGGTTTTGGGTTATTCTTTGGTTTTGATCCATCCTTGATTTTACCATGCCTCTTGTGGTAAATTTCTCCCAAAACCCTCCTTCCACTTTGGTATCACTCAAACATTCTGTCCAAACTAGTAAAATCCATTTTGGACTCTATTCCAATTATTTCCTCTCCCAAAATAATTCTGTCTTTTCTTTTGAGCCTAAGTGATTTGCAAAGCAAGTACCCTAATGCTTTTGAGTTTTGACCTCAAACCAACTCCCTCGGATAGTCCTTGGTACCCACAACCCAGAACCATCTTGATACACTCTTCTCCTTTTCAAATATTTCAAAATTTAACCTCTGCAAATTTGGACCAGATTCATCATTTTTGATGAAATTCATATCTACACTTCTCCAAAAATTCTACCAAAATTCAGGCAGCCCTCAGATGCAATGAGAGACCACCACACCAAAGATCAGCTCAAGAAAAATTTCCCACGTGCCAAAACCATTATGTCGAACACCTTGCATGCACTGTTTCTGTGCATCTTCAGTTAAATTCAGAAAGTTCAGAGTTTCAGTGTCAATCCTCGTCAGTTAATTCAGTCACATGTTCACAGTGCCTTTGGCACATTGCTCACGGCCTAGGGTGCCTGTCCGGAGCCTCACACGCGTGCTTGGCGCGTTCCTGGCATCGGTGGCGCCCTGGCCCGCCTGCGCCGGCGTCTCTTGCGGTGGCCGAACCACCGTAGCGGCCGACCGGGAGCAGAACGGCGGCGTAACGCCGTTCGGCGCCGCCCAATCCCTCTGGTGGCTCCGCGTGGCCAATTCCTCGTCAGCACACGCATGCAACACCGTCGCCGTGGCGCGGCACGCACAGAGCGTGCTCTCTGCCGCCGACGGACCCGCGCCGCCCCGTTCCGTCGAATCCACCCAGGGCTCCTAATCCAAGTTGTTTTAGCGTCAAAAGCGGCACCGGTGGAACTCCACGCCGACGCCCCACTCCCTAAACCTCCCGACCAAGCTCTGCGCGCCCGTAACCATCACCGGAGAAGTCCGTTCACGACCACCGCCTCGGATCTCCTATAAAAGGAGCCCCGAGCTCGCTCTCGTGCACACCACCCCGCACTTCACCAAGACCCTGCCTAGCCACTGGGAGGACCTCGAGGAGGTCTCCTCCCCCAACTCCGGCCGCCCCGATCTGCCTCGGCCACCAGCTTGATTCACTGCGGTGAGGCCATCTCCGGCGCTCAAACCTCGTCTGCAGCCTCCTCTTACACCTAGTGCTCTAACCCCCACCTCAATTCGGTCCTTCCAGCCCTCCTCGTGAGATCCACCATCGCCCGAGCCGCCGTCACGGAGAAAGTGTCGCCCGTCGACGTGGTGCTCCCCGACGCCCAAGTCCACCACCCACCGACGCGGAAGGACACACTGATACTCTTGGTACACTCCGATCATACGACTTCGCCGTGGTTCGATGCCGGCGACCACCGCAGCCTTCGGGCGCCGGCGAGGTCTTTTAAACCTGACATGTGGACCCCCATGTCAGCCTCTCTTTCTTTTCCCGCGAACCGTTTTCCGTTGACGCCTTCGGGCAGAGTACGTTTTCCATGTGGGCTTATGCGTTTCTATTCGAACCGTTTTACATTTCTCGGTTAAACCCTGGAACTTTTACATTTCATTACAGATGAGTCCCTGGACATAAACCCTTATAACTCTTTAATAAAAAGTGATTTTTGAGTGATTCTTTTCTGACAGTCTTATAATTTTGTCTAGTTTTTTATGGGATTTATTTGGAAAATTTTGGGACAACTTTTATGCACGCGTTGGTTTTCACGTTAGTATACCTTTCGCTATACCGTAGGTTCGGAGGAGGTGACGGAACATGAACTTCGCCGAGCTAGACCCCGACTACTCTGAACCAGGAAAGCATGTTTGAACATTTGATATGATGAGTGTTCTGGCAAGTTTGCATTAAGTAGTTTCATGGCAAGTTTGTGAGCATACCGATGAAGGTTATTTTTCATGCAAATTTGAGGCAAGTGAGTTCGATAATCCATACGTATTGGATGTGAATGTGCATGGCCATGTGTTGGCATGAGGATGGGTAAGATGGCAGTGTTGTAGCATGCCAGTCTTATGCCATGCTATTTGACTTCAGTGTCAACCCGTATCAGTTCGGTTCCCATCCATTTCCCTTCCCGTACTACCACATGTTTTCCCCAAGGGATATGGCTTAGTAAGTTGTGAACCGCTTTCCTGGTACACACCAAATGGAGAGGCCGTGATGATGGTCCCATGGCCCTGGATTAAAGCCAGTCATCCGGTCAGGGGGCATGGGTGTTTCCTGTTGGGACCGAGAGGGGGGCACCCCTTAGAGCACGCGAATATAAATTTGATCCCATGCTATTCGAGATTGTGATCTCCCCGTCTCAAAAGTTTTTCTCGGACGATTTCTAGGGTGATTCCTGGCATTCGTGAGGTAGGATGCGTGTGTCTTTGGTTAGCTGTGTTTCTTAGAAATACCATAAACGGAACTAGTCCTTCAGGACTATGGAAATCCGTTGGCTGTGAGTAATTTTAGTACAAACTCTGCAGAGTCCTAAATTCCTCGAATCATCTTATCCATGTCCAAGTTCTGTATTATCTTATCCTGACAAGTGTCAGTTTTGGTGACAGATACTCCGGTGTTTCACATGAGTACTAAGTCCGGTTAAATGTTTATTCATGTGGATGGACTAACCCGTTTATACTCCTGTGTTGAATATTTATTACGAGTGCTATTTTCTTGTGATGAAAGCCCTTTCTGTGATGTCGCTAAGACGTCCGACTGTGGCATTGTTGTTATTTACTTTCATTTTAAGCCCTTTCTGTGATGTCGCTCAGACGTCCGACTGCGGCATTGTTGTTATTTATTTTCATTATAAGCCCTTTCTGTGATGTCGCTCAGACGTCCGGCGTAGCATTGTTGTTATTTATTTTCATTATAAGCCCTTTCGTGATGTCGCTCGGACGTCCGATCGTGGCATTGTTGTTATTTATTTTCATTATAAGCCCTTTACGTGATGTCGCCGACGTCCGGATCGTGGCATTGTTGTTATTTACTTTCATTATAAGCCCTTTTTGTGATGTCGCTCAGACGTCCGACTGCGGCATTGTTGTTATTTATTCTCTTTATAAGCCCTTTACGTGATGTCGCTCGGGCGTCCATTGCGGCACGCATGTATCTTTATTTTCAATATAAGCCCTTTATGAGCTATCGCTCAGACACCCGACTGTGGCATGTTTTGCTTATTTCTTCACCCTTCGAGGCGTCGCTTCAGACACCTGATCGGTTTTGAGTTTATCTTCTTTGGGTTTTTTGAGCGGACTACCGCCGATTCCCTTCTTGATTATTTTTGCTATGCTGTTTTAATTGAGAAATGTTGAGATTAACCATGTTGCATTCATGCATTCATTTGTTATATCTTTTGTTCGAACTGTCTTGCGAGTACTTTCATAGTACTCACCTGGCTTGTTGATTTGGCGAGATCTTGTGAAAGCGATCTCATGGATGAAGAGTTCGATAGCGAGTCCGACGCCTAGAGGAATCCCGGTCGGTCTCGTGCGACCCTGGATCGATCATTGTGATATATCCGCTTCCGCTACCCAAATAAAATTCATCGAGCCTCACCTCGGCGCTCGATGAGCCACCAGTGCAGTACACTTATTAACCCCCCCGCTGTGTTATTCCACCAACCACTCATAGCTCGAGTCAGTAGTATTTCCACCCCACTCCCTTGAGTCATATCCGCCACTATGTATAATCATTGGCGTATTGTAATGATTGGTTGGGCATCTTGATCCGACCCTTGTAATATTGTAATGCTACGGCTTCTTGTATCAAAGTTTTGTCAACCGGTATGAAGGATTTTCCTCATATTGGATTTCACAGGTCGGTTGTTCAATAAATATTTTTATTGAAAAACCAGTCGTGACATAGGTGTGAACCTCGACAGCAAATAGGAAGGCGAGCTCGTCGATTTCCTCCGTGAGAATCGGGACATCTTCGCATGGTCCCCCAAAGACATGCCGGGTGTACCGACGGAATTCGTCAAGCACAAGTTACATGTCTGATCTGATGTGAAGCCCGTCAGGCAGCCCTTGCGCCGCCTGTCAGAAGAGAAGAGAAGAGTTGTTGGAGAAGAGATAGCCCGACTCCTTGCAGCCGGTTTCATCATGGAAGTTTTCTTTCGTAATGGTTGGCGAACCCGGTCCTGGTATTAAAGAAGAACAAGCGATGGCGGATGTGTATTGACTACACAAGCCTCAACAAAGCCTGCCCCAAGGACCCGTTCGCTCTACCCAGAATTGATCGGTGATAGACTCCACGGCGGATGCGAGCTGTTGAGCTTTTTAGATGCATATTCAGGATATCATCAGATCAAGTTGAACCCGGCAGACAGATTGAAGACCGCTTTCATCACGCCATTTGGAGCCTTCTGCTACCTGACCATGACGTTCGGCTTGAGGAACGCCGCGCCACCTTTCAGCGTTGCATGCGAAGTGCCTCCTCAAGCAGCTTAGCGAACGCATACGTTTACGTGGGCGACATGGTGGTGAAGACGGAGAGGCGAGGAACGCTGTTAGAAGACCTCAAGGAGACCTTTGAAAACCTGCGCCGATTCCGCATCAAGCTCAACCCAGAAATGCGTCTTGAGTACCCGGCCGGCCAGCTCCTCGGCTTCCTGGTATCCGAACGCGGCATAGAGTGCAACCCGTGAACATCAAGGCAATTGAGAGAATGGAAGTGCCCGCCGACCGCTGGATGTGCAGAAGCTCACCGGCTGCTTGGCGTCTATCAGTCGATTCATCAGTCGGCTGGGTGAGAAAGCCCTTCCTCTGTACCAACTTATGAAGAAGACCACCTTCTTTGAATGGAACTCCAGGGCGGACGAAGCTTTTCTTCAGTTGAAAAGAATGCTGGCTACTCCCCCAGTGCTGGCGGCTCCGACTCCAAAGGAGCCCATGCTCCTGTATATGGCCGCCACCAGCAGGGTAGTCAGCGTAGTTATTGTGGTTGAATGCAAGGAGGAGGGCAAGGCGCTACCGGTCCAGAGACCAGTATATTACCGCGAGGTACTGTCAACCTCCAAGCAGAACTACCCCCACTATCAGAAGATGTGTTACGGTGTGCACTTTGCCGCCAAGAAATTGAAGCCTTACTTTCAAGAGCACTCAATCACCGTGGTTTGCACGGCCCCACTAGAAGAGATCATCGGAAGCTGAGATGCTTCAGGCCGAGTGGCCAAGTGGGCCATAGAGTTGGCCCCCTACACCATCTTTTACCAGCCCGCACCGCCATCAAGTCACAAGCACTGGCCGACTTCCTCGTCGATTGGGCCGAGACCCAGTATCTGCCGCCAGCGCCCGACTCCACCCATTGGCGGATGCACTTTGATGGCTCCAAGATGCGCACCGGCTTGGGAGCAGCGTGGTCCTCACTTCCCCTAAAAGCGACAAGCTCAAGTACACGCTGCAGATCCATTTCGCCGCCTCCAACAACGTCACCGAATACTGGCGCTCATCCATGGGCTCGGCTTGCCAAAGAACTTCGGCATTCGCGGATCACGTGCTATGGCGACTCCGACTTGGTGGTCCAACAGTCATCCGGCGATCGGGCGCCAAAGATGCAAACATGGCGAAGCTACCGCTTTACGGTACAAAGCAATCGAGTGGATATTCTGAGGGATGCGAATTCCTCCATGTACCAAGGAACGACAATGACCAAGCTGATGCCCTGGCAAGAATCGGTTCCACCCGACAGGCAATACCATCCGGCGTCGCCCTTCTGCGCCTTCTCAAGCCATCCGTCAAACCATCACCAGAATCAGACTCCATTTTTGTGCCGGCTCCCCCTGAAGAAAGCTGATCCGACCCCAGAGCCTCGGCAGACGGCACAAGAATCCTTGAAGACGCCCCCAAGAACACGGCAGTTGAAGCCGGCCCGAGGACTTCGGAACCCGGCCCGGGGACTGCAGCGACCTTTGCAAAGCCTCCAGTACTCGGCCCAGGGACTGTGCCAGTCGGCCCGGGGACTTCTCCAACGCAGCAAGGTGCTGCAGACTCGAACCCGCCGCCTCCCAGCCCAGCCGCCCTCGTCCAAGTAGCAAGATCTTGGCGGTCGAAGAAATAGCGGCACCCTCATGGGCCCAGCCCATCTTGAAGTTTTGGTAAGCGGAGAGCTACCAACTGATGAAACCTTGGCTCGGCAAGTGCAGCGCCGAAAGGCAGCCTATACTATAATCAATAGAGAGCTGGTCGGTAGCGGCGTCACGGTGTCTACCGGTGCTGCGTCGAATCGAGCAAGACCAAGCAATCCTCGAAGACATCCATCGTATGAAAAGGCCATCATGCAGCCTCCAGAGCACTCGTCGCCAAAGCCTTCCGACACGGTTTCTTCTGGCCGACCGCCCTAGAAGAGGCCAAGGAATTAGTTCAAAAATGCAAGGGGTGCCAGGTGTTCCGCTCCAAGCCGCTTCAGCCGGCTTCAGCGCTAAAGACAATCCCCATCGCCTGGCCCTTTGCTGTCTGGGGCCTGGACATGGTGGGACCATTCAAGACGGCACGAGGTGGCCTAACTCACCTACTTGTCGCGGTGGACAAGTTAACCAAGTGGATAGAAGCAAAACCCATCAAGAAGTTGAATGGTCCTACGGCAGTAACTTTCATCGCCGACATCACGACTCGGTACGGCGTACCACACAACATCATCACCGACAACGGCACAAATTTCGCCAAGGGCGCCCTGGCCCGTTTCTGCGCGACGCAGGGCATCCGGCCCGACTTAGCGTCCGTTGCCCATCCGCAGTCAAGCGGCCGGTGGAGCGAGCGAACGGCCTCATCTTGTCTGGCATCAAGCCTCGTCTGGTCGAACCACTCGAGCGTTCGGCCGGTTGCTGGCTTGAGGAGCTGCCAGCCGTCCTCTGGAGTCTGCGTACGACCCCAAACAAGTCAACCGGCTTCACACCCTTCTTCCTCGTCTACGGTGCCGAAGCCGTCATCCCAACGGATATAGAGTTCGACTCCCCGCGAGTCACCATGTACACCGAGGAGGAAGCAGAAGAAGCACGTCAAGACGGCGTCGATCTGCTGGAAGAGGGCCGGCTGCTGGCACTCAGCTGGTCCAGCATCTACCAGCAGAGCCTGTGCCGATACTACAACAAGAAGGTCAGGCCAAGATCATTCCTAGAGGGCGACCTTGTGCTCCGGCTGATTCAGTGAACGGCCGGCCAACACAAGCTGTCGGCGCCTTGGGAAGGACCGTTCATCATCAGTAAGGTGCTGGGCAACGACTCCTACTACCTGATCGACGCTCAGAAGCCCCGAGCACGCAAGAGGGACGACTCCGGCAAAGAGACAGAGCAACCATGGAATGCAAATCTCCTCCGAAGATTTTTACAGTTGATGCAGTATGTACCACGCTACCCTTTTGTGTTTGAAATACCAAGACTCCGGGCCCCCCGAGATGAGCTCGGGGACTGCCCTCTTTTGTTATCTGTATGATAAGAATTATGCCTTTGGGTATGTTACCCTTTTTATTATGCTGTTTGGCACGGGCTCGACTAGTCGGCCCACGGGACTTCATAACCGAGCTATGAAGTGCTTCCTCAAGTCCGACAAGTAGCGTCTAGGCGCCCAAGCCGCCTCTCTGTCGGGTCAGAGCTCGCAGAGCTTAATCGCTTGGCGGGCAGGAGGAGGTAGAGCGGGCGCCACACGAAAAAAGGGCTAAGGACCCAAAGCATACACATAGTTGAAACCGGCTCCCAGCCCATTTTATGAAACCGACTCTTAAGAGGCCGGCTTGCCGTTTTCTACCCAACTTGCTTAAACGACTCTAAAATGGCCAAGTACTTGCCTTCTCAAAAGTAGCCGAAAGCACTTGACCTAGACGGCGATCCTTGAGCGGCTGCCTGACGGGCAAGGCGACATCTAAGGGAAGGCGGCAAGAGGAAAGCCATAAGAGCACTGAGCAAGAAAACATGAAATTAGAACAATATTTACATAAACTTTGGCCCTTGGCCGGATCTTCGAACAGAGGTTCAGAATACACCCCGCGGGTGGAATTGCGCGAATTAACAAGGGACAATTGCGTTTTTATCCCTAGTTGGTTCCTACCCACGGGTTTTGCCCTTAATTTTCGAGTTTGCTCAGTTTTGCCCTTACTTTTTCCGTCGTGGTCCCTCGAATGCCCTTTGACCGTTTGACCAAAACATTGAAAATTCATAACTAATTCATATGAACTCAGAGAAATGAAAATAAGATATCAAAATGTTCAGATAAACATTACCTCTATGTGCATATCATTTGCATTAGGACAAAAGCACCCTTTAAACTACCGAGGTAATTAATGTTATTAACATTATTAAAAATAAAAAGGTATAAACAATATTTTTCATGAATAAAAATTACATGCAAATGTAGGTGATGTTTTACGAACATCCAGATATCTTATTTGCATTTTTCCGAAGTTCGTATCATCTTGTCAAGAATGTACTAACGACTTTGACCATAATTTGGTAACTTCATAACAAGTTGATATGAACTCAGAAAAATGCAAATAAGATATCGGGATGTTCAGAAAACATCACCTACATTTGCTTGTAATTTTTATTCATGAAAAAATATTGTTTATACCTTCTTATTTTTAATAATGTTAATAACATTAATTACCTCGTAGTTTAAAGCGTGCTTTTGTCCCTAATGCAAATGATATGCACATAAAGGTAATGTTTATCCTGAACATTTTGATATCTTATTTGCATTTTTCTAAGTTCATATGAATTAGTTATCAATTTTCAAAGTTTTGGTCAAACGGTCAAAGGGCATTCGAGGGCCCTCGACGGAAAAAGTAAGGGCAAAACTGAGCAAGCTTGAAAAGTAAGGGCAAAACCCGTGGGTAGGAACCAACTAGGGATAAAAATGCAATTGTCCCAATTAACAAAGTTCTTTCGAAAGACTAACAAGCAGATAAAATAAAGCCAACGCAGCGGCCTAAGAAGCAGCGGACGGGGCTGGAAGGCCGGAGGTGGTGGCGGCGTCAGGCGCCGGGGCGGCCGGGTCAAGGGCGATCTCGCTTGATCGTCTCTGGCAGCGGCTGGCTCAGAGGGGCGCGACTCGTTGCTGGAGGCGCGGTCGAGCTGAGGCTGGCCGCCCGCTCCGTCTTCTGGCGCCTCCATGCCGTCTCCATCCTCCGCCTAATCCTCATCCTCGGTGCTGGAGTCGATCACCTCCGCCGAGTCCTCGTCGTAGTCCGGGTTCAGCCCGAACCACTCCGGCGGCGCCTCCCCACTGTCTTCAGCCCGCTCCGGGACGAAGACGCTGGTGTCCGTGTAGTCGGCGATCGCCACCGCACGCTCGACGAGGGCGCCCTCCGCGGCCTGCAGCTCCGCCTGGGCTTCTGACCGGAACGTGGCCAGCCAGTCCAGGTCAAGCCCTGGATACCACGCCTTGACGAACTCCAGGGCTCGGCGAGCTCCAGCCCGGGCTGCGGAGCCCTTCCAAGCCTCAAGACGCCCAGCCGCGACCTCCAGCCAGTCGGCGGTCCGGCTGGGAGTGTGTAGAACCGGCATGTCCAGCCACAGGGCAGCAATCGCCTGGGCCCCGACACGCTGAAGACGGCGCAGCATCCGATGTGCCGGCCGCAGACGAGCCTCAATGCTCAGGAGCTCCTTGTCAAGGGTCCGGGGCGCATTGGCTGCGATCTCGGCGCCATCCGCCCTCCACGCCTCGCGTTCGACCTCAATGGCCTGATTGGCCGCCTCCGTATGACCAGGGAAGAAGTCTGCCAGGAAGAAGAAAAAGCAAGTTAGAAAAGACAAGAGCCGGCTTAACCCATAGTCGGCAACCCAAAAGAGAAAGTAAAAGCAAACCTACCATCAACGATATCTTCGGTCTCATGGAAGCCGGAAGTCAGATGCGCCTCTCGGTCGGTCCAGGCGGAGCGCTCGCTCTCAAACTCGGCCAGGAGGGCGGCCTCTTTCTTCTCCGCCTCGGCCCGCGCCGCCTTGAGCAACTCCCTCTGCTCCGCCAGCTGCGTGGCCAGCAGGTCGCGCTCTGCGGCGAGCTTGCCGCATTCCTCCTCTTTGGCGCGCAGGGCGGTCTCGGCCGTACCCAGCTGATCCCGCAGAGCGGCGTTGGACTCTGAAGAATAAAAGAAGAAGGACGCGAAGTCGTCAGATAAGAAGGTCGCCAGGAAGATCCGGCCCGACTGCGCAGCAGTCGGCCCGAATCTCGGGGACTACAGCCCGCGGGTGCGCAAGCGCGCCCCCGCGAAGAAGAAAACTCACCTCGGCTCCTCGCCAGGTCAGCAGCCCGTTTGTTCAGCTCTTCAACGTTGCGGTTGAAGGCGGTAGCGCGGAGGTTGTGATACTCCTGTAACAAGGATTCCAAACACAGATAAAGACTTGGAAGTAAGAAATAAAGTTCCGGGCACTTTGCTTTCGTGACCGACCCGAAACTTCGGGACTACACCCGGTGGAGTGCCGGCCGCCCACAGAGAAGATCAAGAGAAAATTTGGAAATGAAACTTACCCGCACGGCAGCGCGATGCCGTGCACGCCTTGGAGAGGTTACGGAGGGCGACGCTTTTCGACCCGCGGCTTCGCTTGGACATCCAGAGCGCCCGTGTTCAGCAGGTCGTGCCGCCTCCTCGCACCCACCGATTAGGCGCGGCGCTTTCGGCAACCGGCGTCGGGGATCGCCGAGCTGGCGGCGCCGGTATCCAAGGGGCGTGGCGCCGAGTCCGCCTTCTCAAGGCGGCGCCACGCTGGCGAGGCGACTTGAAGAAGCAGCCGCGCCACGGCTTCATCGTCGGTCGGTGGCGCGGGTGGGTCCGTCGGCTGTTTGCCTCCCGCGACTTCAGACTGCGGCGGAGGCGGTGGAGGTGGCGCGGCCGCGCCCGGCGAAGAAGCCTCGCCGCCCCCCCTCCCTGCGACGGGAGCCTCACCACCAACTCCCTCCGATTGCCCCGTGAAGTCCGGCGGCGGTGGCGCCGACCTCAGAAGAATGACGAGCAGTGCCGACTGGAGACGCGCGGCCTCCTCGGCTTGGCTTTGAGCTGCGGCGGCAGCTTTGACCGCCCTCTCGGCCGCCGCTTTATCTCGACGGGCGGCCACCTCCTCGTCGCGCTTCTCCTGCGCGTTCCGCTCTGTTGCCTCCCTGAGGGCGGCCTCAGGGTCAGCCCGCCGACTGCTGGCGGACGTCTCTGCCGACCCCATGACGGAGGCGGCAGCGACCCTCTCCAGAGTGAGGGGAGCCGTGATGAGAGAAAAAGACATAAGAAGACTTTGGCAAGACGGACCAGAAAAAAACAAGACGGAATAAAAAGATACTTACGCGGAGACCAGCGGTGGCTTCTTCACCTCCTTGCGGAAGCGGTTGACCTTCGTGACCGCTTCTTCCACGGCTGTCATGGCGGCTGCTCCCCTGATCCTCTTGGCCTGGCCGCCTGGCTGACTCGGCCCGGCCCGGTGCTTCTTCACGCCGCCTCGGCCCCCCAAGGCGGTGGAGGAGCTTGCGCCTGGATGGCCGGTTCTCTCGGGCGGCGGCGACCGTCATCGAGCCGGTCTGCAAAGCGTGGCCGAGGGCCTGATGTCGCCGGGCTCTCCCCTCCTTGACATCGGTCTCCACCGCCGCCACGCCCAAGTCGGGGTCGTCGGCGTCACTCTCCGCCAGTCGAGGGGCGAACTCGTGAGCCGGCTCCTTGGCGCCCGGTCGAGGGCGGCATGAGAGGATTCTGAGTCGGAAAGAACCAAGGAAAGTAAGAGCCGGATCCGGCTAAGGAAGGAAACAAGGAAGGCGAGGCGACTTACCGTCGGCGGGGATTGGCGGCAGCAGTATGGCTCCTTGCCGAAGCGCCATTCCTCCCTGAGGTCGCAGTTCGCCAAGAAGTTCACCGTGTCCACCACCTCCGTGTGGGGCATGTCCTTGGAGCACATCCGGCTGGGGTCCCGGCGGCCGCTCATCTGGCAGATCAGATGAGGGTGGCCCTCGAGAGGGAGGACTCGGCGCCCCACGAAGGCGGCCAGCAAGTCAGCCCCAGTCAGGCCCTCCGACTGTATCATTACGCGGAGCCGTCAGGCGATGGCGTTACCGTGGAGTCAGCGTCCGGGCCCTGTAGGACCAGCTGGTGGGTCGGCCCGCCAGTTCGCCGCCCACGTAGGGCGGCAAGTTGACCCTGTCGCCGTCGGGGGCGACGTTCTTGACGTAGAAGTATGAGCGCTGCCACATCTTCACCGACTTGATGAGGGGGATGGCAGGGAAATGATTATCGGACACCGGCCTCCTCTTGGCGATGAGCAGCGCGCCTGAGCCGACACCACGGCGATGTGGGTCCCGAGCTTCGCTTGAAAGAACTTCCCCATAGCTCGATGGTGGGGAGAACTCGAGAAACCTTCGCATAAGGATGCGAAGGCGGCGGCAGCACCACCTTGTTGGGGGTGAGGTGGTGCGGCTGGAGCCCGAAGAACTCCAAGAACGTGCGGAAGAAGCCGCTCGCCGGCAGCCCCAACCCGCGCATGAGGTAAGAGCGGAAGACAACCCGCTCGCCCTCCTCCGGCACCGGCGTGATTTCGCCCTCCGGCGGGGCGCGGGCTCGCATGAGGTTGCTGCCGGGAATCTTGGCCGCGTCGCGAAGGAACTTCGACCATGTAAATCGTCGATGATGGAGCCGTCCCACACGCCGGAGCGCGGTGGGGAGCGCGGCGGCTGATGAGGAGCTCATCTCGCGGCGAGGAAGGAGCGAGGCTCGGCGGCGGTGGAGCAAGAAAGAAGACGAGGCAGGGAGCGGGGATGAGAGAGTGCGCGTGCGTCGCCGCCCCCTCCCTCCCCCCGCCTACTTATAGGCGCCTAGGCTGCGAAGCCGAGGGGGCGGGCGTGGGATTAACTGCGCCCACATCCTCACGCCCCCACGATTTAACCCACGACGTTACTGCGTGCAGTAACGGCATAGAAACAACCGCCCGCCGCGCCGCGCGGATCCGCTGCCGCCGAGAACTGATAGTGGCGGGCCCGGCCTGGCGGACCTGTCTTGTCATGCGCGTGGGCTGGCAGTCCGGCCCTGCCGCGTGGTGTCACGTGGCGGGCCCACGACAGGCGGATGCCGGGAAGCCTATCAGGCACGCCGCCCGGATCCCGTTGCGACCTTCGAAACCTTTGAAGGGCAAGGCTGCCCCTCCCCTTGCGAAGCTGACTCCAGATGGAGACGGCGGGCCGAGTCCAGATTGTTCCATCGAAGGGATGAAGCTGTCGAGGCTCCTCGACGGGCTGCCCTCGGCGCCTCCCGGCCGGGGACTACTGTCAAGTAATGGACTACGGGTAGGCGCACCGAGTCCCCTGAACCTTCAAAACATCGGGCAGGCGCCCTCAAGATCCCAAGACGAAGAGCCGCCTTGAGATAGTCGGCAACAGCGGCCGACCGCCTCTGGGCCGAGTCCCAGGGGCCGCCTTCAGGACAAGCCGACTCCAAGCCAGCGACCTCCAGCGAGGCCGGCTACAAGGAGTCGGCCCGTGACCTCCACCGCCTTATGCCTGGGCGACCATGGGGTAAAGCCGCCTCGCGGCCCATCCCCTTGATCCATAAAGGCGGGTATGGCTCTGAGGCCCGTAACAGCGGAGATCTCCGTCTTGGCGCAGGCTGTTGCCATGCCGGCCACGGACGTCATCACCGTCGCGCAGATTCACATACCCACGTTGGCACATGCATGCGACCCAAGACGGCGGGACCTGCCTGTCGGCGGGAGTACCGAAGACGGCGAGAGCACCCCAAAGACGGACCCGATGGAGTCGGCCTCCAGAAGCCGTCTGGCTCCTCCCCCGGGATCCACGCGCCATTAACCAGACAAGACAGGGAATGGCAACAGTGATCGCCGCCCGGTAGCGACATCATTGCCATAACCTCACGACCAAGCTCGCGTCATTAGAAGCACGGCTATAGTGATCTGCAGCCGGCAAGACCCGCCCGCGGCGGACAAGGGCTGTCGGCCCCATGCTGGGCCGTCAGCGGGGCCCACTAGTCGGCGGGCCCCAGGAGTCGGCGGAGAAGACGGCGACTTAGAGACTGACGGCTTGGGCCCACGCCAGGCCGGATTACCGTTGTACCCCCAGGGGGTAGGCCTATATAAACCCCCCGGGGCACCCATGCAAAGGGTTCGAAGCTAGTAGTTTTAGACACACACATAGAGGGAGAGAAGAGCAAGCCAAGCCCTTCTCCTTCCTCACCCCGAACAGCTCAAGGAGCCTCTTATACCCATTTTGCCATAGTGATCATGCGGAGACCCCACAGAGCAGCAGTAGGGGTGTTATCTCCTCGGAGAGCCCTGAAGCTGGGTAAGATTTGCCGGCGTGCATGCCTTCGCCTCATCCCGTTTCCAGGCACCAGCGACGTTCTACTCGCCCCCTCCATGATAAGCCATCCTTTGGCATATGTCGCACCCAACCCCCGACACTCTCTGCTTCAGTCCCTTGATTCAAATTAGCAGTAGCCCCGGCATTTTACTCCCGCCTCTGCATCCCTCGCAATCTCAAAAATATTTGCTCGCCCTTGATCCAAATTTTTAGTAGCCCCGCCTTGTTACTCCCGCCTAGTAAAATTTTCAGTTGCCGCAGTATTTCCTCAAACACAACCTCCGCTCACACAGACACACACAACCCTCAAAACCATTGGTAGGTCGCCTCCAGCCTCAACCTCTGACTGTGTGCCGGGGAGCTTGAGTAGCCAATGGCCAAAAAGAGGTTTATCGTGGCCTTTTCACCCGATGCCGGCGAGGTGGCCGCCGAGGTGTCCCCGTCGTCCTCCGCGGGCCTGATTCGCTGTCGCCTGTCCCCCGATACGCCCGCCACCGCGCCCCTATGCCGGTTCGAGGACTTCCCCGTCCTCCCCCGGACCCGGCAGCCGACGAAGTGCTACCTCGTGGTCCGGCAACGGCGGTGGGGGACGTGGGTCGCCGAGATTACAGATCGAGAGACCCACACCAGCCGGTGGCTCGGTAGCTTCCACACGGCTGAGCTCGCGGCCATGGAGTACGACCGCTGGCAGGTCCGCTACCACGGCGCGGTGTCTAGGCTCAATTTCCCCATCAGCACACATCTGGTCCACCTCGTTCCGCCGGAGCTAAGGGTGGTGAGCTCGGCTATGGCGCGGGAGGACCGCGAGGCATGGGAGCGTCCCGAGGCCGAGGCCGCCGATGAGGCCTACCTGCAAGAGCTCCGACGGCAGCACCCAGGGCTCGTGGAGGCGGAGCGGGCGATCTTTGCCGACGCGGAGGGCGGAGAGGTTATCGCGCTCTTTTTTGATGACGAGGTCGAAGGCGGCGGTGACGGCGGCGCGGAGGGCGTCAAGGTGGGCCCAGAGGACGAGGAGATCGACGTCGACAAGTGGAGGAGTGCCTTCCCAAATCTAATTCTCGATGACGGTCTTGGCCCCGACCCGCTTATGCACAATCGCACATGACGAGGTAGGATTGGCTCGACCTCTATTTCGACCGAAAGTAGTTTAGCTTAGTTTAAATTTATGCTTTATGTTCGGTTATGCAAAACTATCCATGTTTATGTTTGAATGCATGCTACTTTTGGTTGAACCTACTTTGAACTTGATCAAATTGAAGTTTACAACCTTAAGTTTAGGGGATCGACTAGAAAAGGCCAAAAATTGCTGGAGTATATATATATCCACTAAGGGTTTTAGTCCTTTAACTTTTTAAGGATCGCCTAGAGATGTCCTTATGACTTGTTTATTTCATTTCTTCACAATGTGATGCTCTATATGTGCAACTATTTGCTGTGCAGTTCAATTCATCAATAACAGTTTCAACAATACCACTATGAATTACGATATTTTGTTGCTGTTAAGGATATTGCAGTTAACATGCCTTTTTGTTTTTCAATTGCTGTTTAGCAACATGCATTGTACTGAATGACTAAATATGCAATCCCAGGCTACATAGCAACAAGGAAGAGTGTTACCTTAATGTTCTGATGATGTCTAGATATACATGTAATAAAATCTTATATAATGGGATGGATGGAGTGTTGTACTACATCATTTTTCAATTGTTGTTTAGCTTCTAATATTAACTTGGTGCTTTTAGGTACATATATCACTGCCAAAGATCCACACTTCGACCCTTTCTGTGTATGGGGCAATGAGATATTCATGAACCAGCATCAAGTGAGGAAACTGATAAAGATTGTTACTAAAATGGGTCAAAAGATGTCAATCTAACTATTTGTTTACACTTTATGCAAGACAACAGTAAACTGCAGGATGAGTTGTGTTAGATGTCAAAAGATGTCAAAAGATGTCAAGTAAGAACCCTATAGCCTTCTTTTTACTGCCTGTAATGAGTTGTGTTAGATGACAATATCTAAATCTTTTTTCTTTTGTAGTGGATCCTGAAGCAGTTTACTCAAGATTACCTCTCAAACTACATGATTGCTTGCCGACCATCACAAGGGGTTGGACTAGAGTCCTGCATGCCTTCTGCATCTAAGAGAGCACAATAGGTCCATTGCGCTTCACCTTGTTCATCAACTGGAATGTCTGTCGCCTCTTTCCTTACCATCTGTAATAGTAGAAGTATAGAACCCTGGTACATCATTCTTTATTTGGTGCTTATGTAATTCTTAAACATATGTACATGTGAATCAAATAATGCATTGGTTGTTTGAACCTAATGGATATGAATAAAGCTATAACCTACTTTCAAGTTTAAATTAGGTACAATTTTAAATAGCAGCAATTAAATTAGGGCGAAATTACGTTGTCCAGGTCATTATGGCACAGACGGTTGGTAAAACACAAACGTTTGCGATATACACCATAATCCGAGATGGTTCATAGAGAGGAAACATGTGCAAGCATGCACACAGTTACCGTTCACAAAGCGTGTGTGATGTCAGACACTATCACATACGGTGCGGGAAAACTAAATGTGTGTGATTGTCTACCTATCGTACACGGTTTATAATCATGAATTGTTTGTGATGTGCCAGGCATCGTAAATCTCCCATGCCTGGAATCTGCCTAGAATCTTCTTGGAAAGCTCCCGTGCTTAGAATTTGCCTGGTTTTAGACAGAACCACAAAATTCCGACTGTGATGGCAATGCGAGCACAAACGAGTAGCAAGGATGAAGCGTTTGGGATATTCGAGATATGAGAAACGGTTATATAGGGACAACTGTATGCATCAAGGCTCCCTATCCCCGATGGTTTCTAGGTCGTGTGGGAAGGACCCCCCTATCGCCCACACTCACTTGGTGACGGTTCCAAATGTCGTCACGGGAAGGGGTTAAAAACCGTTTGTTTAGGACCGATGCGCACCAGTGAATACTCGCAACCCGACGTATTAAAGGGGTTGTCAATACCTTTCGGGTAGCGGCGCGAGAAATTGGCAAACGCACGTGAGAGAGTTGTAACTATTGATAGATCGGATAAATAGATCTCGTATAAAATAAATTGCAGCAAGGTATTTTTGTATTCTTGGGTTTAATAGATACGAAAATAAAAGGCAAATAAAATAGAACGCAAAGGCAAATAATATGAGAAAGAGACCCGGCGGCCGTAGGTTTCACAAGTGGCTTCTCTCGAGAAAAATAGCAAACGGTGGGTGAACAAATGACTATTGGGCAATTGATAGAACTTCAAATAATCATGACGATATCCAGGCAGTGATCATTATATAGGCATCACGCCCAAGATTAGTAGACCGACTCCTGCCTGCATCCACTACTATTACTCCACACATCGACCACTATCGAGCATGCATCTAGTGTATTAAGTTCATGGAGAAATGAAGTAATGCAATAAGAACGATGACATGATGTAGACAAGATCTATTTATGTAGAGATAGACCCCATTGTTTTATTCTTAGTAGCAATGATACATACGTGTCGGTTCCCCATCTGTCACTGGGATCAAGCACCGTAGGATCGAACCCACTACAAAGCACCTCTTCCCATTGCAAGATAAGTAGATCAAGTTGGACAAACAATACCCAAATATCGGATAAGAAATATGAGGCTATAAGCAATCATGCATATAAGAGACCAAAGAAACTCAAATAACTTTCACGGATAAAAAGATAGATCTGATCATAAACTCAAAGTTCATCCGATCCCAACAAACACACCACAAAAATAGTTACATCATATGGATCTCCAAGAGACCGTTGTATTGAGAATCAAAGAGAGAGACAGGAAGCCATCTAGCTACTAACTACGGACCCTAAGGTCCACAAAGAACTACTCACGCATCATCGGAGAGGCACCAATGGAAGTGGTGAACCCATCCGTGGTGGTGTCTAGATTAGATCTGGTGGTTCTTGACTCTGTGGCGGCTGGAATTGACTTTCGTCGACTCCCCTAGGGTTTCTGGAATATTGGGGTATTTATAGAGCTAAGAGGCGGTTCAGGGGGCACCCGAGGTGGGCACAGCCGACCTGGGCGCGCCTGGGCCCCCAGGCGCGCCCTGGTGGGTTGTGCTCCCCTTGGAGCACCCCAAGGTGCTTCTCCGGCCCACTGGATGTCTTCTGGTCCAAATAAATCCACAAAAAGTTTCGCTGCATTTGGACTCTGTTTGGTATTGATTTCCCGCGAAGTAAAAAACATGCATAAAACAACAACTGACACTTGGCACTATGTCAATAGGTTAGTACCAAAAAATGATATAAACTGACTATAAAATGATTATAAAACATCCGAGAATGATAATATAACAACATGGACAATCAAAAATTATAGATACGTTGGAGACGTATCAGCATCCCCAAGCTTAATTCCTGCTCATCCTCGAGTAGGTAAATGATAAAAACAGAATTTTTGATGTGGAATGCTGCCTAACAGGCCATCTCATTTTCAAAGCAAGAGTCTAGTTTTGACATGGTAACTTAAATACTCAAGCATACTGAGGGAGTCCTGGATTATGGGGTCCTCGGATGTCCGGGCTATGTGACGTGGGCCGGACAGATGGGCCGTGAAGATACAAGATAGAAGGCCTTCCCCTGTGTCCGGATGGGACTCTCCTTTGCGTGGATGGCAAGCGTAACGTTCAGATATGAAGATTCCTTTCTCTGTAAACCGACTCTGTACAACCCTAGCCCCCTCCTGTGTCTATATAAACTGGAGGGTTTAGTCCGTAGAGGCAATCATAATCATACAGGCAAGACACCTAGGGTTTAGCCATTACGATCTCGTGGTAGATTAACTCTTGTAACCCCTATACTCATCAAAGTCAATCAAGCAGGAAGTAGGGTATTACCTCCATCAAGAGGGCCCGAACCTGGGTAAACATCGTGTCCCCTGCCTCCTGTTACCTTTGATCCTTAGATGCACAGTTCAGGACCCCCTACCCGAGATCTGCCGGTTTTGACACTGACATTGGTGCTTTCATTGAGAGTTCCTCTGTGGCGTCGATAGAAGGATCGATGGCTCGCCTTGTCATCAAGGATAATATCACTTCCGGAGTAGCCCTAGTTTCAGGGCAAACCCTTTGACTCGGCGACTTCACCGTGGGCACCCGTTCGGCCTTTAAGCCAAAGGAAACCCCTCAGGCCTCCGACAAGATGTATCCGACAGATCTATCATCTTTGAATGAGATGCTGGATCGCATCGCCGCCCTAGGGGTCTCAACTGACTATGATCGAATCAGGCTTAATGCCGATCAGAGAGAAATTAAATCTTCGTCGATCACCCATCAGTTAGCGGTTGTGGAGGAATAGACTGACAATAACTCCTCTCCTACGTTGAGAATAAACTATGTTCGCATTTCCGAACCCAGAGAACCGGATACCAACCCTCGAGGGGACATTCCCTGTCCCCCGAACACAAAATCGGACGTTCGGGACACTCCGGAGCCTGGCTGGTAACCTCGGAAATTCTTCAAGCTCTGGATTCCACGGTGGGTCAGGGTGCGAATTTGAGCCTGCCCACCCACCACAAGAAATATTTTCCCAGCAACTCCGGCCCTTCGGACATATGCGACCTAATGTATGTACAGCAGCAGCCTCGGGAGACAGTCCATCACTTTTGGGCTAGATTCCTCCTTGTTAAAAACAAGATAAAATACTGGTGCGATGATGACGCAATTTTAGTATTTCGCAACAACTGTACGGATGAGGGAATCCTTAATGCCCTCAATCGCCGTCGCTTTCTACACTTCGCAGATTTGGCACACATAGTACAGAAGTACTGCGCAATGGAAAGTGCCTGGAAAACTCAGACAGCCCGCTGGGAACCGCACGCCATTAAGCCATCTCTCGGGCGGGGAAAAAGGATGCACCCTCGCGGGGCACCTAATCATCATCCCGTGGACAAGAAAATCAAGCCCTTTACGGGACGCAGAATTGTCTTCAAAGAATGGCTCGACATGCCCTGTCAAATACACATGACGCCGAATACCGAACTGACGCACAGCCTACGGGCATGTTGGATACTCCGGCAGGTGGCCAAGAGCGGCGAGGGTATCCTCACCAACACTACACCAAAAAAGTACTCTTCGGAACACGATGATCCCGAAGTACTCACAGTCTTTGAGACCTTCTCATCAAATAATCGACGCAAATGGTTGCTTCGCGACCTTGCCAATGTCTGCCATGTAGCAGCAATAAACCCTTGGAACAATACGGCAATTACTTTCAATGCCAATGACGAACCAAGATCCCGCTCAGTCTGGGCACCAGCCGCTCTGGTCCTCAACCCTATTGTGGACGGTTTTTGTCTCACTAAAGTGCTAATGGACGGTGGCAGCGGATTGAACCTCATCTACGAGGACATGCTCAATAAAATGCAAATGAACAGGAGTCGCATTGAGCAGAGCAATACATCCTTTAGGGGAGTCATTCCTAGCAGGGAAGCAAGATGCTCGGGGAATATTAAGCTGGATGTGGTATTCGGCACACCAGAAAACTATAGGTCCAAAGAGATAATCTTCCAGGTGGCCCCTTTTAACATTGGATATCATGCCCTGTTAGGGCGAGACGCATTCACACGCATTCAAGCTATACCTCATTACGGGTATATGAAGCTCAAAATGCCCGGGCCCAATGGTGTTATCACTATCTCCAGTGATCCGGACATAGGACTCTGCGCTGAAAATAAAACCGCATCCTTGGCCCTTGAGGCACTATCCGAAGCCCTAGCGGCTGAGGAACTCACCGCACCGCGTTCCACAATGGATAGGGACAATGTAATCCTTGATAAAAGGTCTAAATCCAGCTCTTTCAAGCCAGCAAACGAAATAGTCAAATTCCAAGTCCACCCGATGGATCCCAAGAAAATTGCTTCCAATGGGGCACAGTAGGACCCGAAGGTCGACGCTGCATTACGCGCGTTCTTGCGCGAAAACTGGGACATCTTCGCCTGGCACCCCTAGGATATGCCAGGAATCCCGCGCGCGCTGGCCGAACATAGTCTCAACATACTAAAGGGATACAAGCCAGTCAAGCAAATGCTCCGGCGATTTTCCGAACCCAAACGACAGGCTATGGGGGAGGAGCTAGCCAAGCTACTCGAAGCCGGGTTTATCAGAGAGAGCAAACATCTAGACTGGCTAGCAAACCTGGTCATGGTACCAAAGAAGGATAAATCCTGGCACCTGTGTGTCGATTTCAAAGACCTTAACAAGGCCTGCCCTAAGGACCCATTCCCACTACCTCGCATCGACCAGATTATCGATGCAACTGCGGGACATGATTCGCTGTGTTTCCTCGACGCATACTCCGGATACCATCAAATTAAAATGAAGGAATCCGACCAAGCCGCAACGGCATTCATCACCCCGTATGGGCCTTTCTGCTTCAATACTATGCCTTTCGGGCTCAAGAATGCCGGCGCCACTTACCAACGCATGATTCAAACATTCCTGGAAAAGCAAATCAGCAAGACTGTGCAGGCATATGTAGATAACGTAGTCATCAAAACCAAGCATGTTGAATCATTGGTGGATGACATACGCCTCACATTCGACAACCTCCGAACATATGACATAAGGCTCAATCCGGAAAAGTGCGTTTTGGCGTTCCCGCCGGCAAACTGCTTGGTTTATTGTCTCCAATAGAGGAATGGAAGCAAACCTAGCCACAAACCAAGCCCTTCCACAATTGGCAACACCAACTGAACTCAAACAGGTCCAAAAACCTAGTCAGGCGTGTGGCAGCCTTGAGCCGCTTTATCTCCAGATTAGGAGAAAAGGCACTGTGTCACAGCCCTAGAGCTTGCTTGTAACTAGTGGCATTGCATCCATGCATCATGTTTAAATTCAAATGAAACTTGGATTGAGGAGTTTTCAAAAGCCTCAGAAAACCTCTAAAAATAACCAATATTTAAATCTCATCAAATGAGTCCAAGAAAATGTTCTGTCATTCTCAGAAAATATTGGCATGAGGTAAAAGCGACGGGCCGCCGCCCGCAAACACCATGACCCACAGCCACCCCCTCGCCCCCTCTATGCATCACTGAGCTCCGCCCTGACCCCGTGGAGCTACCCACCCGATGCACGCGACCAGAGGAGGCCCCAATCGACCGGAGCATCGTCGTCCCCATCTCCGATGCCCGGAGATCGCCGTCGTCGATTCACGGGCTCCAGTGCGTCCCCGAGCCAACCAATCTACCTAATCGACCCTTGATGAGCCCTGGCGTCTCCCTCTCCCTTTTGCCAGCTTCCGTGCCGTAGCGCCGTTTCTCGCCTGTGACCGAACGCGCCGCCGCCCAAGCTCGCCGGCGATGACGCTCCGGTGACCATTTGGTCCCGGGCATGCGTCCAACGTCCTCGCCGCACCGCGTAGGCGCCGTAGGTGTTAACCCCGCATCGCCAAGGCCGCTGTGGCCTCGAGCCCGAGCTCGCCCGAGCTCCGGCCGCCGTGCAAGTTGCCGCCGCCGTCGATTTAGGTCACCTGAGCTGCTGCTGCATGCACCACGAGACGCGGACGAGCTCCAGCATCACGTAGAACCTCTCAGCCATCGATTTGGTCCCCGAAGGTGCGTTTCCGACGCCCTCCGCCGTCTCTGGCATCGCCGGCGACGAGCCTCGGGTCAACTCCGGCGAGTTTGACCCGGGTTTGACCCCAGTTTGACTCCCCCTGACTCAATGACAGGTGGGGCCCAGCCCTGCTAGTTAATTAGGATTAGTACTAATTGAATTTAGTTAAGCTAATTACACTGACACGCGGGACCCACTGTCAGGTTTGACCCGGACCGTGTCCCGTTGACCCGCTGACGTCACACTGACGTCAGATTGATGCAGTAATACCTTTTCTGGATTAAATCTAATTCACGACGTCAGATTGATGCAGTAATACCTTTTCTGGATTAAATCTAATTCAGGAAATTTCAGAAAATACCCCAAACTTCTAAAATTCATAGAAATTCAACCGTAACTCCAAATGAAATAATTTATATATGAAAAATGATCAGAAAAATATGAAGAATCTGTTTATGCCATGATCATGCATGTTTGAACAAGTTAACCTCACTGAATAGGATGAATCATGATTACGGTAATTTATGAACTAGCATTTGGAGTTGGAACTTAACCTTGTTTGAATTCCACTTCAATTAACTTGGCTTACTGCTGCATTAGGTCAATTCAGTTCTTTAACATGACATGTCATTCATGTGAATGTGCATTGCATTGATTGTGTTCTCTCTTGTTTGCCGGTAATTGTCCCCTCTCGATGAGCTGACGTCACAGATGATGAATTCGATGACACCGATGAAGAACTATATTATCTTCTAAGTGCCGAACAAGCAAAACCCCCTTGTTCATTCCGATATAATCCCACTCTCTCGCTCTTGCTCTATTTTACTGCATTAGGACAACAACGATTTATCTGTTACTTGCTGCGGTAGCTGAACCCCTTTATCCTCTGCATGACCTGTCATTCCACAGTAATTAGATGAAACCCACTAGCATGAGTAGGAGTTGTTTGAGCCCTGTTGTGCCTACTCATTCATGCTTGTTTGTCATGCCTACTACTGCTTAGAGTTGAGTCAGGTCTGATTCATCGGGGATGAATCGGAGGTGTGTGAACATGTCCTACTGTGTGTGAGCTAAGTGTGTGAACACGATTTGGTAAAGGTAGCGGTGAGAGGCCATGTAGGAGTACATGGTGGGTTGTCTCATTGAAGCCGTCCTCGAGGAACTGAGTTCTGTGTTTGTGATCCATGAAACAGTTACTACCACACATTGGGATCCTTAATTGACTCTCTCGGCTTCTTAACCACCCTTGTCCTCGGTCCGAGTTGCAAGTAGTTTCGGTGTTTGTAGCATCTTTGGGGGCCGCATAACGCTGACCTTAGGGGTGGGTTGTGTTGCGGTAGGCACGTGGCCCGGTGTACCGATTCGCCCGTTTGGTGTCTCGGGAACCCTGCACACATCGTTCGGGGCTGTATGGGAAACCTCGACCGGACTCCCTGCGGATGGAACCCGAATAGGCGATAAACCTTGACTCGGGACTCGTGTGTTTAGGTAGGCTGTAGCCGACACCCACGTTGGGCTTCCGCTTGAAGGTTGCCGAGTACATGTCGTGTAAACGGCGGTAAGTGGTGAGAGCGTGTGTGAAGAAGTACACCCCTGCAGGGTTAATATGATCTATTCGAATAGCCGTGTCCACGGAGAAGGACTTCTGGGTTGCCTATAACAGTTCATAGACAAGTGAAAGTGGATACTCTAAAATGCGCAAGATAAGCGTGAGTGCTATGGCTGGCGTTCTCATAGGGAGACGGGAGCGGGTCCACAGTGGTGTATTGATATGGTGAATATGTGGACTGCGTAATGCGCCACCTCAAAAGAGTTACTTGCAAATGTAGTTCAGGCTAGCCACCGAGTCAAAGCTGGCTTGCTGCAGTCAAACTCCACCACCCCCTTTATTGATAATGATGCATATGTAGTTAGTTCTGACGTAAGTCTTGCTGAGTACATTTGTACTCACGTTTGCTTATTTTATGTTTTGCAGAGAGACGTCAGTCTCGCTAGTAGTTCCGCTTGGACTTCGACGTTTAGCTTGTTACCTCAGCTACGATCTTGTGCCCTCGGCAGGATCTGGTGGATAGTCAGGCTTCTCAGCCTTTTTCAATTATAGTTGTCTGTACTCAGACATGTTTAGCTTCCGCTTGTGCTTTGACTTGTATGCTCTGAGTGTTGGGTCATGAGACCCTTGTTTGTAATATCTCACTCCTCGGAGCCTAATGAATAAATATTTGAGTCGTAGAGTTATGTTGTGATGCCATGTTGTATTTACACATATTGAGCATATTGTGTGTATGTTTGAAATGCTTGGTATGTGTGGGATCCGACAAACTAGTTGTTTATCCTTGGCAGCCTCTCATATGGGGAAATGTAGTTTCGTGCTTCGGCGATAGTAGTCCGCTATAGCCGGTTCACCGGAGTCCTGCTAGCCCAGCACTACCGCTTGGACACTTGATCGGCCGGGCATGTGTTTCACTTCGTTCCTATGTTCGTTCTTCGGGAAATATCACGCGGTGATATTCGAGTCCTGCCTAGCTCGCTACAGCCGGGATACCGGAGTCCTGTTAGCCCAAAGGTTACAGCCCGAATTCATACGTTGATGACCGACATGCTCGATGTGATCCATGTATGCCTGTCTCCATGGGTTAGCGCCGCTTTGGGTTCACGACTAGCCATGTCGGCCGGGTTCTCTGTCATATGGATGCTAGCGACACTATCATATACGTGAGCCAAAAGGCATAAACGGTCCCGGGCCATGGTAAGGCGACACCGTGGGAATACCGTGCGTGAGGCCGCAAAGTGATATGAGGTGTTACCGGCTAGGTCGATGTGACTTGGAATCGGGTCCCGACAGCGTTGGTATCGAGCCCCGATGCTGAAGGATTACCAAGCCAAAATGGTCGAAGTTGTGTCTAGAAATGCTTTAGTTATGTAAGGGAATTGATTGTGGAAGGGAACGTAAGGCTCTTTTTACTCCTTATACCTCATGGCCTTCTGATCTGAGTCATCCTGTTCTCTTGTACGGGGTTTAAGAACTAGGCTTCTCATCTATCTATCAGGATGACGTGTTACTAATCCATAGACCTTTAAGATTGTTGGTTTTAAGCCCTAGTTCAGTTCCTACTATTTCTGTATGATAACTGTTGATTTCGGAACCTTGATATTGTGATGTTGAGTGGTTATGCCACCATTTTTGCAGGATGTCTCAAATCATTTTGAGCATTTACAGCCGTTATACTGTCCGAGTCATCCCATGTCTCTAAATAGTCTGATGCATTTGCAAATCCTTTCTTTCTGTTTCCAATGTCCTTTATGGTCAGAATAAGCACACTAATCGGTAAGTTGAGGTACTTTGTTGCCTCGGCGTAGATGTTGGAGCTGTTATTATGACCCTAGGTGTTTAGGAAGTCACCTAGCAATTTAGCAATGCTTTTGTATCCCTAGTGTGATGATTCTGGCCATTATTCTTGAAAGCATCCTGTGATGTTATTAGTTAGTAGGCATTCTATTCCTGGGTTCTTGAACCCGAGATTCACCTTACCTCATGTTGTTAGTATTTGCTAGCTCCTTTAGGATACTAGTAACTTTGCGATAGTCCTCGAGGTCCGTGGTATTTCCTTCTTCCAAATACTATGAACTAGTTATGGCAGAAGTTCTTTGAACCAAAAGATCACAACCAGAGTGCTCTTGAGGAGTACTCCATTCATATTGTGACTCTGCCAGTCCTACCTTCTCTGCATGGGTTATCTGGGAGAAATGTTGAGCTTTGCTCGATATACTAATCCATGCCTCCACAACTCGAAAAGTTATATGTTCCTCGAGTTGTCCCTCCTTAGTTGTATTCCGACCCTCCTCTATCAATTGATAACCAAGAGTATGTGTGCGATCGTGTTTATCGATGCCTATTATCCTTGTGGTCCGTCAAGCCATTCTATTTCGGAATGACTAGGAGAAACAAACTCCAGTGCCTCATCCATATCTAGGATTGGGTCAAAGCAATTGTATCCCACGGATCAAAATGCCAATTCAGCTTTGTTCTGTTCTACCTTGGAGTATTACCCCCTTTATGTCAGAATTGTCATGAGAACTGCACCAACTCTCATGAATTTTTGACGTAGTGATACTTCTCACCATCATCATTCATTCCTCGGTCCTCGTGTTGTTGTAACCGGAATGCCGACAAGTGAACTGTGATGTGTGAAATCAACACTTATAGCAACCATGTTGCTTAGTAGTTAATGGACAATATTCTCATTCTTAGCGTGTTGGTTACTAAATCATCATCCTAAGATTAATCGTGCTACCTAGTCTTTATTTCTTGGTGCGCTCTTCGAGCAATGAGTTAGGATTGTGTCAATCCCTTACTCTTTCAATCATATTGTCTTGCCGTGAAAAGCAAAATTGCCTCCGAGCTTGGTAACATATCGGTGGTTCGTGATTTCCCGAATATCTTCTCGGAAGTATTACCAGGTTGTCACCGATCGCTATGTTGAGTTCGTGATCATATTGGTTTTCCTCTGAACCACCCATTCTCCAAGAATCATGTTGGATATCCACTGAGCTAGTTGGTTAAGCTAGACAACAACTTGGGGAGTTGGAAGATAAAAGTTTGCCTAACTTAGTTCGTTCCAAAGGGATATTCTTGTGTAGTGTGTTGAAGAAAGATGATATCTTCATCGATTGGTCCACTGTGATCGATTCTTTGGACCTCTTGTCTTATCAATCCTTTGATTTGAGTATGGGCTATCATCAAGTCAAATCAGAACCAACGATATTCGTGATGTTGTCTTACTCGTGGTTGATCCCTCGAGCATACCCCATTACATATTTTGGTCTGACCAATGCTATCTCCGTGTTCACATGATGGTGGAAGTACAGTGATATGGAAATTCCGATAAGTTGCTGTAGAGCCCATCAGTAGCATTTTGTCTCCCCCATGATTCATGTTGAACATCAACCTAGTGCTGGAAACTTTGTAAGCATTTCTTCGTGTTTCGTTCATGAAGCATATGTTTGGATGAAAGTAGTGACTTCCTCTAATTCATGTGCATCTGATGCAAGTTGCCGTCGTGGATTCGAGAAAGTCAATGTTGCTTCTTTGAAATCATCCCAAATCGGTCCTGCATATGTGCGAAGTATTCTGTGGTTCGGAGACTTGCAACCTTCGCTCTACATGTGTTCCTAGCACACCAAGCCACTAATTGATTTGTTCAAGGATAAGGAGTTCCTTCATAAGAGCTAATCCGGACTTATGTAGGGACTTCGATATCCTCGTTGATGGTTCCCCACCTGAACTCGGTAGTGTCTTATGATAAGACTACTATGTGGTCATTCTTGTCTTGGACAACATGTTCACATGTTAGTAGCAGAACCAGCTCATGTTTTGGAGCTTGCTATCGTAGTTCATTCCTCGAGAATCTCGCAACATCATCTCGTCGATTTGTGTTGCAAACTTTCATTTCTCTTTCTAGACTTGATGAGTCCTCAAGTATCCTATTACCAATCGGATCTGAATCTCGTGCAGATATGATGGTTGGAACCTTCCCAACATTTGCATTTTGTTCCCAGCTTGCATTCCATCGTGCCAATTTCCCATGGGCTGCCCTTCTCGCATTGATGTCTAGGATCATCCTCAGAAGTGGTCCTACCATGGGTTCCATCCATTCCGGTGATAAGCAAAAATCATCCATTGCATTGTCTTCAACAAGGTAGTCCACATCATCCATTCTAGTCCGGGTGTACCATTCCTTTGCACTCCGCCAAACGATCGTTATGAATTGCCTTAGGCTGGTATGAAGAGTTTCAATGATCTCTGAATCAAAAGTAATTCTTTTTGCCACTTAAGGGAATAGCTCTTTGCGGCACCTCCCTAAGGTGCCCGTTTTGGAATCATGGCAACTTCCTCGCTATCTTGAAACCCTCGTAAAATTGTTTCCTCCGTCCTTCATTGATGCATGTCTTACCTCTCCGCTCCGTAAATGTTTTTATGTCTCATTCCATGAGTTGATCTTGGATCATTAAGATGATCCTAAATTGTTTGAACCTCAAGAAGATCGATTCTTCTAAATTCCCCTTTTCTTCTCGTTGTCATGTTGGATGTAGTTCTCAAGACAAGACGTCGAGACAAAATGGTGATCGTGTCAACGCGTTCCTATGAAGTGCAACCTGGATCGTGAAGATCGTATTAGCTTGTACCCCTCGTCTTCTTACCTCACGTCTTGAATCTCGGGACGAGATTCTTGTTTAGTGGGGGTGAGTTGTCACAGCCCTAGAGCTTGCTTGTAACTAGTGGCATTGCATCCATGCATCATGTTTAAATTCAAATGAAACCTGGATTGAGGAGTTTTCAAAAGCCTCAGAAAACCTCTAAAAATAACCAACATTTAAATCTCATCAAATGAGTCCAAGAAAATGTTCCTGTCATTACTGTAAAAATATTGGCATGAGGTAAAATGCAAACCAATATTTTTGGAGTGATCAAACATTTATTTTGGGCCTTTGAATTAATTCAATAACTATTTGCATTGGATATATATTTGATATATAAATAATATATGTCCAATAATTACGAACATTTTATGTGGTTTGGTATATTTTAGTTCTAGCCACATAACTATTTTCAGGATTTTATAAAATGGTTTAGTATTTTACTAAACTAAAACAAAACAGAACAAAATAGAAAAATAGAAATAGGAAAAGCAGAGAGGAGAGAAACCCTACCTGGCGCTCACCTCTCAGCCCACCTGGCCCAGCTCCTCCAGCTGGCCCGGCCCAGTCCACCACCGCCCCTCCCGCGTCGTCTACCTCCTACCAGTAGGAGCAGGGGCGCGTGGTCGCCGCGTGCCTCGCCACCACCTGCTTCCGCCGCTTCCCCGACGGGGCTGTGAGTGCCACGCACTCCCCCCTGGACCCCCTGCACCTCTCCTCCCTCTCCCTCGAGCGCTCTTTCATCCTCTGCCTTCTTCCACGGCCGGCCGAACGACCGGAGCGCGCCGCCACAAACACCGCGGCCACAGCCACCCCCTCGCCCCCTCTATGCATCCCTGAGCTCCGCCCTGACCCCGTGGAGCTACCCACCCGACGCACACGACCAGAGGAGGCCCCAATCGACCGGAGCGTCGTCGTCCCCATCTCCGGTGCGGAGATCGCCGTCGTCGATTCACGGGCTCCAGTCGTTCGAGCCAACCAATCTACCTAACTGACCGCGGTGAGCCCCTGGCGTCTCCCTTCTCCCCTTTGCTCGCTTCCGTGCCGTGGCGCCGTTTCTTACTGTGATCAACGCGCCGCCCAAGCTCGCCGGCGATGATGCTCCGGTGACCATTTGGTCCCGGGCATGCGTCCAACGTCCTCGCCGCACCGCGTAGGCGCCGTAGGTGTTAACCCCGCATCGCCAAGGCCGTTGTGGCCTCGAGCCCGAGCTCGCCCGAGCTCCGGCCACCGTGCAAGTTGCCGCCGCCGTTGATTTAGGTCACCTGAGTTGCTGCTGCGTGCACCACGAGATGCGGACGAGCTCCAGCATCGCGTAGAACCTCTCAGCCATCGATTTGGTCGCTGGAGGTGCGTTACCGATGCCCTCCGCCGTCTCTGGCATCGCCGGCGACGAGCCTCGGGTCAACTCCGGCGAGTTTGACCCGGGTTTGACCCCAGTTTGACTCCCCCTGACTCAATGACAGGTGGGGCCCAGCCCTGCTAGTTAATTAGGATTAGTACTAATTGAATTTAGTTAAGCTAATTACACTAACACACGGGACCCACTGTCAGGTTTGACCCGGACTGTGTCCCGTTGACCCGCTGACGTCACACTGACGTCAGGCTGATGCAGTAATACCTTTTCTGGATTAAATCTAATTCAGGAAATTTTAGAAAGTACCCCAAACTTCTAAAATTCATAGAAATTCAACCGTAACTCCAAATGAAATAATTTATATATGAAAAATGATCAGAAAAATATGAAGAATATGTTTATGCCATGATCATGCATGTTTGAACAAGTTAATCTCAATGAATAGGATGAATCATGATTAGGGTAATTTATGAACTAGCATTTGGAGTTGGAATTTAACCTTGTTTGAATTCCACTTCAATTAACTTGCCTTACTGCTGCATTAGGTCAATTCAGTTCTTTAACATGACATGTCATTCATGTGAATGTGCATTGCATTGATTGTGTTCTCTCTTGTTTGCGGTAATTGTCCCTCTAAGTAGGCGACGTCACAAGCGATGAATTCGATGACACCGATGAAGAACTATATTATCTTCGGAAGTGCCAGGCAAGCAAAACCCCCTTGTTCATTCCGATATAATCCCACTCTCTCGCTCTTGCTCTATTTAACTGCATTAGGACAACAACGATTTATCTGTTACTTGCTGCGGTAGCTGAACCCCTTTATCCTCTGCATGACCTGTCATTCCACAAGAATTAGATGAAACCCACTAGCATGAGTAGGAGTTGTTTGAGCCCTGTTGTGCCTACTCATTCATGCTTGTTTGTCATGCCTGCTACTGCTTAGAGTTGAGTCAGGTCTGATTCATCGTAATGAATCGGTGGTGTGTGAACATGTCCTAGTGTTTTTGTGAGATAAGTGTGTGAACACGTTTTGGTAAATGTAGCGGTGATAGGACATGTTGGAGTACATGGTGGGTTGTCTCATTGAAGCCGTCCTCGGGAACTGAGTTCTATGTGATCCATGAAAGCTTACTACCACACATTGGGATCCTTAATTGACTCTCTCGGCTTCTTAACCACCCTTGTCCTCGGTCAAGGGAGTTGCAAGTAGTTTCGGTGTTTGTAGCATCTTTGGGGGCCGCATAGCTGACCTTAGGGGTGGGTTGTGTTGCGGTAGGCACGTGGTCCGGTGTACCGATTCGCTCGTTTGGTGTCTCGGGAACCCTGCACACATCGTTCGGGGCTGTATGGGAAACCTCGGCCGGACTCCCTGCGGATGGAACCCGAATAGGTGATAAACCTGGACTCGGGACTCGTGTGTTTAGGTAGGCTGTGGCCGACACCCATGTTGGGCTTCCGCTTGAAGGTTGCCGAGTACATGTCGTGTAAACGGCGGTAAGTGGTGAGAGCGTGTGTGAAGAAGTACACCCCTGCAGGGTTAATATGATCTATTCGTATAGCCGTGTCCACGGAGAAGGACTTCTGGGTTGCCTATAACAGTTCATAGACAAGTGAAAGTGGATACTCTAAAATGTGCAAGATAAGCGTGAGTGCTATGGATGGCGTTCTCGTAGGGAGACGGGAGCGGGTCCACAGTGGTGTATTGATATGGTGAATATATGGACTCGTGTGCGCCACCTCAAAAGAGTTAGTTGCGATTAAATAGTTCAGATAGCCACCGAGTCAAAGCTGGCTTGCTGCGGTCAAACTCCACCACCCCTTTATTGATAATGATGCATATGTAGTTAGTTACGATGTAAGTCTTGCTGAGTACATTTGTACTCACGTTTGCTTATTTTATGTTTTGCAGAGAGACGTCAGTCTCGCTAGTAGTTCCGCTTGGACTTCAACGTTTAGCTTGTTACCTCAGCTACGATCTTGTGCCCTCGGCAGGATGTGGTGGATAGTCAGGCTTCTCAACCTTTTTCAATTATAGTTGTCTGTACTCAGACATGTTTAGCTTCCGCTTGTGCTTTGACTTGTATGCTCTGAGTGTTGGGTCATGAGACCCATGTTTGTAATATCTCGCTCCTCGGAGCCTAATGAATAAATATTTGAGTCGTAGAGTTATGTTGTGATGCCATGTTGTATTTACACATATTGAGCATATTGTGTGTATGTTTGAAATGCTTGGTATGTGTGGGATCCGACAAACTAGTTGTTTATCCTTGGCAGCCTCTCATATGGGGAAATGTAGTCTCGTGCATCTGAGATATAGTAGTCCGCTACAGCCCAGTTCAACTGAGTCCTGATAGCCCAGAACTACTGCTTGGACACTTGGTAGCGGCATGTGTTTCACTTCGTTCCTATGTCCGTCCTTCGGGAAATGTCACCTTGGTGATATTCGAGTCCTGCCTAGCTTTTCTGACCGGGATACCGGAGTCCTGTTAGCCAGTGCTACAGCCGAATTCATACGTTGATGACCGACATGCTCGATGTGATTCATGTATGCTGTCCCCATGGGTTAAGCGCCGCTTTGGGTTCACGACTAGCCATGTCGGCCCGGTTCTCTGTCATATGGATGCTAGCGACACTATCATATACGTGAGCCAAAAGCGCCATAAACGGTCCCGGGCCATGGTAAGGCGACACCCGTGGGAATACCGTGCGTGAGGCCGCAAAGTGATATGAGGTGTTACCGGCTAGGTCGATGTGACTTGGAATCGGGGTCCTGACACACTGCCATTGTATCGCCTGCTCCGACGCACTGACCACTTTGTGTGGACAGACGCTGCAACAGCCGGACTGGAGGAAATAAAAACTTTGCTAGAAAGCAACCCCATCCTGGCCGTACCAAACATCGGCGAACCAATGCTGCTTTACATATCGGCAACTCACCAGGTGGTGAGTGCGGTGCTCGTCGTCGAACGAGGAAGAGGAGGGACATAAATTCCCACTCCAAAAACCAGTATATTACGTATCGACAGTCCTCACACCATGCAAATCCCGATACCCGCATTATCAGAAGATAGCATATGCGGTCTTTATGGCATCCCGAAAGCTGCGGCACTACTTTCAAGAATGCTCAATCACGGTTGCTTCAGAAGTACCACTTAATGATATTATAAACAACTGGGACGCCACCGACAGGATTGCCAAATGGGCCATTGAGCTACTACGATTTGAAATAACGTACAAACCACGCCGATCCATTAAATCTCAGGTATTGGTTGACTTCGTCGCCGAATGGACAGAGGCTGAACTCCCTAAAGAGTATGTCACGTATTCCAACTGGGTGATGCACTTTGACGGCTCTAAAATGCTAGCCGGACTTGGGCCTGGTGTCGTGTTGACATCCCCCATAGGAGACACAGTTCGTTATGTGCTCCAAATACTGTATACAGACTCTAACAATGCAGCCAAATACGAGGCCCTATCGCATGGTCTCCGGATGGTTGTCTCCATGGGCATACAACGCCTTAAGGTGCGCGGGGACTCAAACCTTGCAATATCCCAAATAAAAAGAGACTTCGATGCAAAAGATCCAAAGATGGCGGCTTACCGCAACGCCGTACTCCAAAAATCAGCTTGGTTCGAGGGTCTCGAGTTTCGTCACATGGCTCGAGAGAGTAATCAAGCCGCGGACATCCTTGCTTGCATGGGCGCCAAACGCGACCCCGTCCCACCTAACACCTTTGTGGAAAGGCTCTTCAAGCCATCCATGGTGTGGCATGACAAGAACGGGAGCACCGATCCGGAGCCGATCATGCCCCCCGATTCAAAACACAGTCCTGATATCATCGGGGTCTCAGGCACCAAAATAACACCATCGGCCCATGAAATCATGGATGTGATTGCCCCGTGGACCAAGTCTTTCCTTGCCTACCTCACTAGGAATGAGCTCCCTGAGGATCAGACTGAGGCTCGTCGCATCATTCGACGTTCGAAAGCCTACAAAGTTCACGAAGGAGAACTGTACAAGAGAAGTACTGGCGGAGTCCTGCAACGATGTATCTCCGAAGAAGAGGGACGACAACTCTTGGTTGAAATACACGCTAGTATTGGCGGTCATCATGCTGTAGCTCTTGGCCGAAATACACGCTGGTCTTTTGGCCCATAGCCCGGGCAGATGCACAAGACCTCGCGCAACGCTGCGTTGGATGCCAGATTTTTGCTAATCAAAGCCACATGCCACCCACTACCTTTCGAACAATCCCCATCACTTGGCCCTTTGCGGTCTGGGGACTCGATATGGTCGGACCTCTTAAAGGGGGAAGCCATAAGAAGAAATACTTATTTGTTATGGTCGACAAGTTCACTAAGTGGATAGAAGCCAAACCAGTTAAAACGGCTAAAGCCGGACCGGTGATAGACATCATATCCGGGGTCGTACACCATTATGGTGTCCCATGCAGTATTATTACTGGCAACTGCTCTAACTTTACAGCCGACGACGTGAAAACTTGGTGGGCCAATTTAGGCATCAAGCTTGATTACGCCTCCGTATACCACCCTGAGACAAACGGTCAGGTTGAACGGGCTAACGTCATGAGAATGAGCAGCATCAAACCCAGACTAGTGTGATCTCTGCAAGAATCGGACAAACACTGGGTCGAGGAACTCGATTCCATACTCTGGGGGCTGCAAACTGAGGGAGTCCTGGACTACGGGGTCCTCGGGCGTCCGGCCTGTTGGACATGGGCCGGACTAATGGGTTGCAAATGTACAAGATCGAAAACTCTCTCCCGTGTCCGGATAGGACTCTCTTTGGCGTGGAAGGCAAGCTTGGTGACTGAATATAGAGATTCCTTTCTTTGCAACCAACTTTGTACAACCCTAGTCCCCTCTGGTGTCTATATAAACCGGAGGGCTTGGTCTGGAAACACATACAGTCATACAGGCTAGACTTCTAGGGTTTTAGCCATTACAATCTCGTGGTAGATCAACTCTTGTAATACTCATATTCATCAAGATCAATCAAGCAGGAAGTAGGCTATTACCTCCATAGAGAGGGCCTGAACCTGGGTAAACATTATGTCCCCCGTCTCCTATTATCATCGACCTTAGACGCACAGTTCGGGACCCCCTACCCGAGGTCCTCCGGTTTTGACATCGACATTGGTGCTTTCATTGAGAGTTCCACTATGCCGTCCCCAAAACATTCGATGGCTTCTTCTAACAACAACAATGATGCTGTCCAAGGGGAAACCTTCCTCCCCGGACAGATCTTCGTGTTCGGCGGCTTCGCACTGCGGGCCAACTTGCTTGGCCATCTGGAGCAGATCGACAGCTACGCCCCTGACCATGAGGTTAGATTTGGGAGCTTCAACTACGTCGTGGACATCCGCGGAGACTTGATCTTCGACGGATTCGAGACCACGGCAGCCGCTCCCTATCCCTACGATGAACATGATTTAAATCTATCATCGGGCCATACTCAGGAAATTGCACCTGTAACCGCTCCGGCCTTAGATCCAGAGCAGACCGCGCCATTGAAGGACGGGAAGCTCAACCCCGCCATGGAAGCCGCAGACTCCGCAGCGTTGGAGCCGCACGCAGACCCAGCCTTGGGTGATATTTGTGTCTCCGGAACCTCGGACTTGTTTTCGGCGATAAGTTCCGAACCATGTGCATCCGCTTACGTCGAGCTGGATCAGTCATATTTCACCAAATTCAGTGCGGCGAACATCTTCCGGCACACGCCTCTAGGCAACGTGCTGAACTCATTAAAATTTATGTCCTTAGCGGGGGACTCACAGCCGAACTCTATCCGATTCGAGCTAGAGGCTGATGATGGGGAATTTCGCTTCCCACCCGCCACCCACTACGTAGCCATTGTCGAGGACTTAACCGACACGCTCGATTACGGCTCCGAAGACATCGAAGGTATGGATGACGATGCAGATGAGGAGCATGGCCAAAACCCGCCATTTACCGGATGCTGGACGGCCACTTCGTCGTACGATGTATACATGGTGGATACACCCAAAGATAATAGCGGAGAGGACAAGGAGAAGCCAGTTGAGGGCGAGCCTCCCAAGACACAACCAAAGCGCCGGCATTAGCGTCACCGCTCTAAATCCCGCCGCAGCAAGGGCAGCAACACCGACACAGGAGACGATCACACTCCGGATGGTGCCGAAGACAGAGAAGATCCCGACGAACAAACGGACGAACAGGACGATCCGGAAGATGGGCAAGTCAGCCCTAACAAACAGGCCACAAAGAATACTCGGAGGGCAGCACTTATCTTCCACCCTCCAAGGATGAGGTGAGCCTTGGCAACGAGGATTTTGCCGTGCCTGAGGAACCTCTCGAGCAAGAGCGCTTTAAGCGCCAGCTAATATCCACTGCAAGGAGCCTGGAAAAGAAGCAGTAGCAGCTTCAAGCTGATCAAGATCTGCTCAACGATAGATGGACTGATGTCCTGGCAGCCGAAGAATATGGCCTTATGAACCCACCCAAAAGTTACCCAAAGCGAAAATTGTTACCTCAGTTCGATGACGAGGGACTGGAGCCCATACCATCATCGCTCAATGCGGCTGACCGACCACCACGTGGTCGGGATAAAGCGGCAACTCAAGCTGAACACAGGCCGCCCCACCTCACCGTAAAGGCAGGGACAGAATAGCTCAGGGTGACACATATGACCTTCGGCAGGACCTGGATAGTAGAGCAGGACACACAAGATCAATCTATGGATTGCGAGGACGTGCCTTGACACGCGACAACGGCTACCTATTCGGACGTAACAAACCTAGTCATGCCCGAGCCGAAAACCGCGGACAGACTCCATCGGAGCAACGTAGCGATGCGGCCCGATATAGAGGCGCCGCACACCCTCTTTGCTTCACTGACGAAGTAATGGATCATGAATTCCCAGAAGGGTTTAAACCCATAAACATCAAATCATACGATGGAACAACCGATCCCGCGGTATGGATTGAGCATTTTATTCTCCATATCCATATGGCCCGCGAAGATGACCTTCACGCCATCAAATACCTCCCATTAAAATTCAAAGGGCCAGCTCGGCACTGGTTAAACAGTCTGCCTGGAAATTCTATTGCCAGCTGGGAGGACCTGGAAGAAGCCTTCCTCGACAACTTCCAAGGTACATATGTCCGGCCACCAGATGGCGATGACCTAAGCCACATAGTCCAACAGCCTGGAGAGCCAGCCAGGAAATTCTGGACTAGGTTCCTAACTAAAAAGAACCAAATCGTCGACTGTCCGGATGCCGAAGCCCTAGCGGCCTTTAAACATAGCATCCGTGATGAATGGCTCGCCCGCCACCTTGGCCAGGAAAAGCCGAAGTCCATGGCAGCCCTCACGGCAGGCAAGACCCGCTTTTGTGTGGGAGAGGATAGTTGGCTGGCCCGTAGCAAAAATATAGCAAGTGACACGGGCACCTCCGAGGGCAAAAATAGCAACGACAAGCTCCAACGCAGCAGACACAAACGCCAAAGCAATGGCGACAACACCGATGACACGACAGTCAATGCCGGATTCAGTGGCTCCAAGTCCGGTCAGCGGAAGAAGCCATATAAAAGAAACAATCAGGGACCATCCAGCCTGGACCGCATACTCGATCGTCCGTGCCAGATCCATGGCACCCCAGAAAAACCAGCCAATCATACCAATAGAGATTGTTGGGTTTTTAAACAGGCCGGCAAGTTAAATGCCAAGAACAAAGAAAGGGGATCGCAAAGTGAGGACGATGACGAGCAGCCCCGGCAACCGAACACAGGGGGACAAAAGAAGTTTCCCCCCAGGTCAAAACGGTGAACATGATATATGCTACACACATCCCCAAGAGGGAGCGCAAGCGCGCACTCAGGGATGTCTATGCGATTGAGCCAATCGCCCCAAAATTTAATCCATGGTCGTCATGCCCGATCACTTTTGATCGACGGGATCATCCGACCAGTATCCATCATGGTGGTTCAGCCGCATTGGTCCTTGACCCAATAATTGACGGATTCCACCTGACGTGAGTCCTTATGGACGGCGAAAGCAGCCTGAACCTGCTCTATCAGGATACAGTGCGCAAAATGGGCATTAACCCATCACGGATCAAGCCCACAAAGACTACCTTTAAAGGAGTCATACCAGGTGTAGAGGCCCGTTGTACGGGCTCAATTAAGCTAGAGGTCGTCTTCGGATGTCCGGACAACTTCCGAAGCGAAGAGCTAATCTTCGATATCGTCCCTTTTCGCAGCGGCTATCACGCACTGCTTGGACGAACCGCATTCGCTCGATTAAATGTGGTCCCCCATTATGCTTACCTCAAGCTCAAGATGCCCGGACCGTGCGGCGCCATAACAGTTCATGGAAACACGGAACTCTCCCTTCGTACTGACGAGCACACTGATACGCCTCCGTCGTGTCTACTTTTCCAAACACTTTTGCCCTTGTTTTGGACTCTAACTTGCATGATTTGAGTGGAACTAACCCGGACTGACACTGTTTTCAGCAGAATTGCCATGATGTTATTTATGTGCAGAAACAAAAGTTCTCGGAATGACCTGAAACTTCACAGAACAACTTTTCAGAAATAATAAAACATCCTTGCAAAAGATGAAGGCCAGGGGGCCCACCACCTATCCACGAGGGTGGGGGCGTGCTCCCCTAGCTCGTGGGCCCCCTGGAGCTCCTCCGACACCAACTGCAACTCTATATATTTTCTTTCAGGGAGAAAAAAAATCAAGGAGAAGAAATCATCGCGTTTTACGATACGGAGCCGCCGCCAAGCCCTAAAACCTCTCGGGAGGGCTGATCTGGAGTCCGTTCGGGGCTCCGGAGAGGGGGATTCGTCGCTATCGTCATCATCAACCATCCTCCATCACCAATTTCATGATGCTCACCGCTGTGCGTGAGTAATTCCATCGTAGGCTTGCTGGACGGTGATGGGTTGGATGAGATCTATCATGTAATCGAGTTAGTTTTGTTAGGGTTTGATCCCTAGGATCCAAAGATGTTATGAGATTGATGTTGTTATGACTTTGCTATGCTTAATGCTTGTCACTAGGGCCCGAGTGCCATGATTTCAGATCTGAACCTATTATGTTTTCATGAATATATGTGAGTTCTTGATCCTATCTTGCAAGTCTATAGTCACCTACTACGTGTTATGATCCGGCAACCCCGAAGTGACAATATTCGGGACCACTCCCGGTGATGACCATAGTTTGAGGAGTTCATGTATTCACTAAGTGCTAATGCTTTGTTCTGGTTCTCTATTAAAAGGAGGCCTTAATATCCCTTAGTTTCCGTTAGGACCCCGCTGCCACGGGAGGGTAGGACAAAAGATGTCATGCAAGTTCTGTTAAAGTAAGCACGTATGACTATATAATGGAATACATGCCTACATTACATTGATGAATTGGAGCTAGTTACATGTCACCCTATGTTATGACTGTTACATGATGAACCGCATCCGCATAATTATCCATCACCGATCCAATGCCTACGAGCTTTCCATATAATCGGTTCTCGCTTACTTACTTACCCGTTACTCTTTATTACAATCACTACAAAACACCAAAAATATTACTTTTGCTTTCATTACTCTTTTGTTACCGTTACCACTACTATCATATTACTTTGCTACTAAACACTTTGCTGCAGATATTAAGTTATATAGGTGTGGTTGAATTGACAACTCAACTACTAATACTTGAGAATATTCTTTGGCTCCCCTTGTGTCGAATCAATAAATTTGGGTTGAATACTCTACCATCGAAAGCTGTTGCGATCCCCTACACTTGTGGGTTATCACACACCGCTGCCTTAGCAGCGGAAGTACAGAGCGGCCTTTTCAAGCAAGGCCTTAATTCGGCGGCCGAGCCCCGGGATACTATCAAGAGGGCCGGGACTACTCTGCAGCGGGACAGCTCGGCTCGTCTGATAATCCCCAAGTGCAAGGAATCATCGTATCACTTTCCAAAGATGGAAGTGATAAGTATGGAGTGTCGAACCCACAAGGAGCTAAAGGTAAGATCAATATTCTCTCAAGCCCTATCTGCCACTGATACGACTCTACGTGCACCGAACGTTTGCTTCCAACTAGCAACGAGAAATAAAACTACATTGTGGGTATGAAGAGGATAACTTTGCATGATAACAGAGAGCTAAAATATAAAAGTAGGTGCTGTTATCATAAAGTTAGAATATATTACTAAATAATATAAATAGCGAGTATGGAATAATGGTGGATCGGTGTGCGGAATTATCCTAGGCAATTGTTAACAAGACCGGTAATTACTATTGCAGTTTCATATGAGGGAGAGGCATAAGCTAACATACTTTCTCTACTTGGATCATATGCACTTATGACTGGAACTCTAGCAAGCATCCGCAACTACTAAAGATCATTAAGGTAAAACCCAACCATAGCCTTAATGCATCAAGTCCTCTTTATTCCCATACGCAACAATCCCTCTTACTCAGGTTTGTGTTTCAGTCACTCACCAACCCACTATAAGCGAATCATGAACGTATTGCAACACCCTACAACGGGAATCCCTCACGCTTGCACGACACGGAGGGCACCATAGGACATCACCAAAGTAAAACATACAACTCATACCAATCTAGATCATCAATCAACCCAAGGACAAAAGATAACTACTCAAAACATCATAGGATGGCAACACATCATTGGATCATAATATGTGGCATAAAGCACCATGTTCAAGTAGGGATTACAGCAGGGTGCGGGAGAGTGGACCGCGTAAAATAGATGAGGATGGTGATGATGATGGTGATGTTGATGAAGACGATCACCGTGGCGATGATTCCCCTCCCGATGGCACTCCGGCGCCACCGGAAGAGAGGAGGAGAGGTTCCCCCCCTTGTGCTTCCTCCTCCATGGCCTACACCTTCTGGTCCTTGGCCTTCATGGTGATGAAGACCCCTCTGGGATACTCCTCCATGGCCACCGGTGAAGATGTCCCCCTCCGGCAGGGTGCCGGAGAGGGCCTAGATTGACTTCTCGTGGCTACAGAGGCTTGCGACGGCGGAACTTCTGATCTAATCTCCGTTCTGGAAGTTTTAGGGTACGAGAGTATATATGGGTGCAGGGAGGACGTTGGTGGACTCCGGGGCTGGCCACGTGGTTGGGGGGCGCGCCCCGGGGGGGGGGGCGCGCCCCCCCCCGGGTGGGCCGCCCGGGACTCCCCTGGTGAGCTTCCTGTACTCAATGGGCTTCTTCTGGTCCAAAAATAGGTTCCGTGGAGTTTCAGGTCTTTTGGACTCCGTTTTATATTCCTTTTCTTTGAAACACTAAAATAGGCAAAAACAACAATTCTGGGCTGGGCCTCCAGTTAATAGGTTAGTCCCAAAAATAATATAAAAGTGGAAAATAAAGCCCAATATTGCCCAAAACAGTAGATAATATAACATGGAGCAATCAAAAATTATAGATGCGTTGGAGATGTATCATCGTCAAGAGCTCGACTAGCAATTTGGCCTCCGTCCCAGTCCCGATGAAGTGGCGGCATTCGCACCGCGTGTACATAAATAAGCACTCGGAATACCAAGGGAACAGATGGAGGCATAACTAGTTGGTGATCCACAGTGCGGCTTGACCGCTCTCGGACATATATACTTTCATTGTTCCTTTGCTGCTTTTCAGGTTTTTTCTCTAGAGCCTTCCCTGACCACTTGATCGCAGGCCCTTTCAAAGGACAAATACACCAAGCCAGCAGTCAGCTTGGACGTAGAGGGGAATTTCTAAGTGGTTTCTTTAACGACCACTCTACCTGTTTCCACGTGATGTCTACTACACAACCTTCTTCTTGTAGACGTTGCTGGGCCTGCAAGTGCACGGGTTTGTAGGACAGTAGCAAATTTCCCTCAAGTGGATGACCTAAGGTTTATCAATCCGTAGGAGGCATAGGATGAAGATGGTCTCTCTCAAACAACCCTGCAACCAAATAACAAAGAGTCTCTTGTGTCCCCAACACAGCCAATACAATAGTAAATTGTATAGGTGCACTAGTTCGAAGAGATGGTGATACCGATTGCAATAGGGGTGGTAGATATAGGTTTTGTAATCTGAAAATATAAAAACAGCAAGGTAACTAATGATAAAAGTGAGCGTAAAACGGTATTGCAATGATAGGAAACAAGGCCTAGGGTTCATACTTTCACTAGTGCAAGTTCTCTCAACAATAATAACATAGATAGATCATATAAAAATCCCTCAACATGCAACAAAGAGTCACTCCAAAGCCACTAATAGCGGAGAACAAACTTAGAGATTATGGTAGGCTACGAAACCACCTCAAAGTTATTCTTTCGGATCGATCTATTAAAGAGTTTGTACTAGAATAACACCTTAAGACACAAATCAACCAAAACCCTAATGTCACCTAGATACTCCATTGTCACCTCAAGTATCCATGGGCATGATTATACGATATGCATCACACAATCTCAAATCCATCCAACCAACACAAAGTACTTCAAAGAGTGCCCCAAAGTTTCTACCGGAGAGTCAAGAAAACGTGTGCCAACCCCTATGCATAGGTTCATAGGCGGAACCCGCAAGTTGGTCACCAAAGCATACATCAAGTGGCACGTGAAATCCCATTATCACCACAGATAAGCACAACAAGACATACATCAAGTGTTCTCAAATCAAAGACTCAATCCGATAAGATAACTTCAAAAGGGGAAACTCAATTCATCACAAGAGAGTAGAGGGGGAGAAACATCATAAGATCCAACTATAATAGCAAAGCTCGCGATACATCAAGATCGTGCCATAGAGGGAACACGAGAGAGAGAGAGATCAAACACATAGCTACTGGTACATACCCTCAGCTCCGAGGGTGAAATACTCCCTCCTCGTCATGGAGAGCGCCGGGATGATGAAGATGGCCACCGGTGATGGATTCCCCTTCCAGCAGGGTGCCGGAACGGGCTCCCGAGAGGTTTTTGGTGGCTACAGAGGCTTGCGACGGCGGAACTCCCGGTCTATCTTGATTTCTAATGTTTTAAGGGTACGTAGGCATATATAGGCGAAAGAAGTCGGTCGGGGGGTGTTCGAGGGGTCCACGAGAGAGGGGGCCGCGCCCTGTAGGGGGGGGGGGCGCCCCCTATCTCCTAGGCTCCTCAAAGATCTTCTGACTTGATCTCCAAGCCTCCAGAATGATAATCTTCCAAAAAAACATTTTGCCGGAGGTTTCATTCCGTTTGGACTCCGTTTGATATTCCTTTCCTTCGAAATACTGAAACATGCAATAAAACAGCAATATGGGTTGGGCCTCTGGTTAATAGGTTAGTCCCAAAAGTAATATAAAAGTGTATAATAAAGCCCATAATCATTCAAAACAGGTAATATAATAGCATGGAACAATCAAAAATTATATATACGTTGGAGACGTATCACCAAGGTCCCACGCGCAGCTCTCCCTTGGTCATGGCATGTCAAATAGCCCGTTGCTTATCGCACTACCTGTATCAATGCACTTTGATGTATTAATCAAATCATAATGAAAACAGTTTGCGGCCCAAAATGTAGGGCCCCTGCTTATTGCTTTTACTCCTTTTCTGTTTTCCATTTTACTATTAATAAGCTTATCAGATAACACCCGTACACGGTGGTACGTCTCAACTTGCCAGGGGCTCCATAGCGCCCCGCACTATGGCAACAAAGTCTGAACACTTTTTACAGTATAGTTCGGCACCCCGAATTTAACACTATATGCATTGGCTCCGAATCATGTCTTTGGTCAATAGTTGGGTTGCCCGGCTCCTGTGCTTGCTACCTTACGTTCCGCTATATCGGATAAGGTAGTAAAGGGAGCACTACTGCGATTGTGCCATGGTTTACCCGAAGGAGCACCTCAGGAGAGAAAGCCGAAAACTGACTGTCATGATGTGGCGAGAGCCGGTCAGCTCTTCGGAGGTTTCAAATCGATAGAGATTTTTCCCGCATTACACGAAGGATCGATACTTACCCAGTCAGGTGCTCATAGCATTCTAGTTCGAATACTAGGCGCTGCGCCCACATTTTTATTGTCAAACTCCTATGGCTAAGTGAGAGTGCTAAAGCCGCATAGTCTGATTGCCTAGTTCGTTGCGCTAAACACCTCCTTCAAGGACCAAACAATTGGATCAAGAGTGTTTAGATTCCATCCTGAACACCCCCGTACTACCTACATGGGGCGGTTTAAGCGACCGCCAACTCTCAGATTTCATACAAAACGGCCGCACAGGAGGTAAAATTTTTAGACATAAATAAAATTATATTACATAACCACTTTGTTTTATCATACAAGGCATAGACAACTCGAATATATTGATAATGTCTTGCGAACACTGCGTCGCTACAAGGCGAGACCCCTCCAGGACGCCTCCAAAATACCGCTCGGGTGTGCGGTGCTCCTTACACTCGGGCGGCCCTCGGTCACAAGCTTGGCTTCCATCTTCGCCCACCACGCCTTGACTCGCGCGAAGGCCATCCGCGCTCCCTCGATGTAGACCGGTCGCTTGATGACGTCCAGCCGAGGACAGGCGTTCACCAGCCACTTCACGAGGCCGATGTAACTGTTGGGTATAGCTTCGGCGAGCCACAGCCGGATTATAAAATCCTTCATGGCCAGTTCGGCCACCCTATGCAGCTCGACCAGCTGTTTCAGTTGATCGGCGAAGGGCACTGGATGTTCTGGCGCAAGTTATTGCGACTAGAACAGCTTCTCCGTTGAGATCCCCGCTACGGCTCGGAAGAACTCCGCAGCGTCTGACACACTGCATGGCAGGTCCGCAGACGCCCCTGGAGAACTCCGAATCCGGGTTAGTAAAACATACTTCTTCTTCACATACTTGCTTTGCATGCTAAATGCCTTACTAGCCATGATCTTCTTGGCCTCCTGGATCTCCTGGATGGTGCCCTGGTCCTCAACCCGGGCCTCTTCAGCGATTTGGTGAGCCTTGGCAAGTTCGGCCTCTCGAGCCGAAACATCGCACTCCAAGGCTCGCATTTTTTCACAACGTCCTGAAGCTCTTGCTGGACCACGTTGACCCGGGCCTTGAGCTTCTTACGGGTGGCTTGCTCCTTGGCAGCTTTCTCCTCGGCTTCGGTGAGGGCCTTTCTAAGGGCCTCCACCTCGGTCGTTTCTCCTGCACATATCATCACACTATGGTCAATACATACCTTGCTGGTCTTCCAACTGCTTCCTCGCTTGTCCGAGCTCCTCCTCGGCCCGCTCCAATCTCTGCTTTAGTCCGAAGACTTCGACAGCATGTGAGGTTGCGGCCAGCAACGACACCTACTCATTCATACAAGACACATTTAGTTAGTTTCCTGCAAAAATGAATTGATCCTCTGTCCGGTTTTGCTTGCCGAACACCGGACAGTGTCTCAGGGGCTACTGTCTATATGGGGATTTTCTCTTTTTGCGTCGCTTACCTCAAAACATGTCAGCAGGCTACCGCAGGCTTCGGTTAATCTGCTCTTGGCGGACTGAACCCTCTCAATCACCGTACCCATAAGGATACGGTGCTCATCCACAATGGAAGCGCCTCGTAGCGCTTCCAGCAGATTATACGATGCCCCTGGTTGGACAGGGGTCACAGGCGGAATTGGCATACCCCCTTCTTTCGAAGGAGGTTGCACACCGGATTCTAGAGCCGTATTGGTCTCCGGAATCGTATTCGGCTGAGGGACGAACCGAATGCGGCCCTCACCACCTGTCTCCATGGGAATTCGCTCCCTCTGTTTTCCGGCGATGGAGGTTTCGCCTTCTGGCGCTTCCTGAACCTCTCCCCGGCCTGGGAAACTCCTTCGAGACAGCACCTCGGCGTCACCCTTGGCCTTGGGAGAGTGAGCGGCCGGCGGTGACTCACTGGCCATCGCCTTTGAATCCAACGAACCCCTTGATGAGGATCGCTGGGAGCTGTCATGGGCCGGACTGCAATAAGCATAAATAACCATGTGAATACGATGAGGAGGAGAGGCTGGATATACGGACATGTGCGAGTTTTCAACACTTACGATGCGGCCAAGGGCTTGGTCCGGCGGCGTCGCTCCGGACTGCCGTCGACATCCCACGCGGAGTTATCCGCAAGGGAGCCCTTCCCCTTCTTGGACATCTCTGCCTCTAGGTTCGTGGAGGCCGCCCTCTTCCTCTTTCCCCCATCAGGGGGAGGTTTTTTTCCTCTTTCTCATCGTCGTCGTTGTCTTCAGTGGCGGAGGAACGGGTCTCTTGGTCTTCAGACGTCACGTCTGAAGCACCCTTGTGACGGGGACCACCTTTGGCCCCCTTGGCCTTCTTCTCCGGCGGCTGATAGGGCGCCGGAACCAGCATCTTCGCCAGGAGAGGGATGGTTGGCTCTTCGGGCAGCGGAGCCGAACACTGGGTTCACTCCGCTCTCTCCGTCCATACCTGAAATAATATAGTAAAAGTTAAACATCCTCCTTGGACAAGCAAGTAGATGGTACGCCTTGAGAGGTGAGGGAGATACCGCACTAGCGGGATGGGTATGACCGTGCCCGCGGTCCGAGTCCATAACCGGCGGCTTCTCGTTGCCCTTGAAGGGAAACTTCCAGGCATCTTCGTGAGTAGTTACGAAGAGCCTCTCCGGGGTTTGGTGCTTCTCTGGATCGAATTCCCATAAAGGGAAGCTTCGGCTTTGGCAGGGGAGGATCCGGCGAATCAGCGGAGCGGAGCCGAACACTGGGTTCGCTCCGCTCTCTCCGTCCATACCTGAAATAATATAGTAAAAGTTAAACATCCTCCTTGGACAAGCAAGTAGATGGTACGCCTTGAGAGGTGAGGGAGATACTGCACTAGCGGGATGGGTATGATCGTGCCCGCGGTCCGAGTCCATAACCGGCAGCTCTCGTTGCCCTTGAAGAGCAACTTCTAGGCATCTTCGTGAGTAGTTACGAAGAGCCTCTCCAGGGTTTGGTGCTTCTCTGGATCGTATTCCCATAAAGGGAAGCTTCGGCTTTGGCAGGGGAGGATCCGGCGAATCAGCATCACCTGGATCACATCGAAGAGCTTGATGTTTTTATCTACCATGCTCTGAATGCGCGTTTGTAGCGCTATCAGCTCATCTGACAAAGACCAGTTGGGGCCCTTCTCCATCCAGGTGGCGAGCTGCATTGGGGCTCCGGCCTTGAATTCGGGAGCCACCGTCCAAGTGGCGCTGCGTGGCTCAATGATGTAGAACCACTGCTTCTGCCACTCTTTGACAGTCTCCACATAGGTGCCCGTGGGCCATGTGACGTTGGGCATCTTGCTCACCATGGCGCCTCCGCACTGCGCGTGCTGACCATCCACTACCTTTTGCTTCACGTTGAAGATCTTGAGCCATAATCCGAAATGGGGATGGATGCGGAGGAAAGCCTCACACACGACGATGAATGCCGAGATGTTGAGGAAGGAGTTTGGGGCCAGATCATGGAAATCCAACCCGTAATAGAACATCAGTCCGTGGACGAAAGGGTGGAGTGGAAACCCTAACCCGCGGATGAGGTGAGGAAGGAAGATCACCCTCTCAGTAGGCTTCGGGGTGGGGATGATTTGCTCCTTGGTTGGCAAACGGTGGGCGATTCCTTTTGCCAGATACCCGGCCGCCCGAAGCTGGGTGATGTCCTTCTCCTTGACGAAGGAGACCATCCACTTGCCTTGACCTCCGGATCCGGACATGGTTGAGAGTTTGCTCGGGGTGGAAGAAACGAAAACTTGGGCGCTGGAGCTCGAGAATGGAAGGGCAGAGGATGAAAGAAGGCGTGGATGAAGAAGGAGAATCCTTATCCCCTTATAAAGGCAGTAAAAATCGAACACCTCCCCACTCGCCTTAAAACTCGCCTATTCCCAAGGGCTGTGTAAAGGGCACGGTTGGATTACCCACGCCCGTATTGATGAGAATCCTGCAATAAGGGGACATGATCTCTGCTTTGACAAGACGTGCCAATGGAAAACACATTTCAAAATGCGGAACGCCAGACGAAAACGGTTCGAAATAATGACCGGGCAGGTGTGATGTCATCTTGTGAAAAGTTGTCCGCGGATGGGACTCGTGAAATATTATACTCTCTACGGCTGTGTGTGTGGTACTTGTGTTGCAGATCCGGACACGTTCGTTGCGTCCGAAGACTATCTTTGAGTATTCGGAAAGGAAAACCCGCCTTGCAATGCCGAAGACAATCTGCGTGCCGGACACCTCATCATTGAAGCCTGGTTCAGGGGCTATTGAGGGAGTCCTGGACTACGGGGTCCTCGGGCGTCCGGCCTGTTGGACATGGGCCAGACTAATGGGCTGTAAAGATACAAGATCGATGACTCTCTCCCGTGTCCAGATAGGACTCTCCTTGGCATGGAAGGCAAGCTTGGCAACCGAATATAGAGATTCCTTTCTTTGCAACCGACTTTGTACAACCCTAGTCCCCTCCGGTGTCTATATAAACCGGAGGGCTTAGTCCGAAAATAGATACAGTCATGCAGGCTAGACTTCTAGGGTTTTAGTTACGATCTCGTGGTAGATCAACTCTTGTAATACTCATATTCATCAAGATCAATCAAGCAGGAAGTAGGGTATTACCTCCATAGAGAGGGCCCGAACCTCGGTAAACATTGTGTCCCCCGTCTCCTGTTACCATCGACCTTAGACGCACAGTTCGGGACCCCCTACCCGAGATCCGCTGGTTTTGACACCGACATGGACCACACCCAATCGCACGACCGGATATACACCCTTTTTCATGGTGTACAGTGCAGAGGCAGTCTTGCCTTGCGACATTATTCATGACTCACCTCGAGTGCGCATGTATGAAGAGAGAGAAGCCGAGCTTGATCGGTAGGACGACTTGGACGGCCTGGAGGAGGAGCGCGATGTCGCGAAGGCCCATTCCGCATTCTATCAACAGCAGGCTCGGCGATACAAAAGTAGAGAAGTACGAGCAAAGACCTACAATGTCGGTGAACTCGTTTTACGCCTACCAGAAAATAAAAAGGACAAGCTCAAGCACAAATGGGAGGGTCCCTTCATTATAGATGAAGTTCTCACTGGAGGAGCCTATCGTCTTCGCAATGCTTCGGACAATCGCTTGGAGCCAAACCCATGGAACGTTGCAAGGCTCCGAAGATTCTATGCATAAGTCCGCACATATGTCTTTTTTCTTGTTCCTTCTTTTCTCCCTTTTACCAGTTTCCTTTTTTTCTCGTTTCTATACGACTTCTAGCTCGTGTTCGGATAAACCGCACACCTGAGGGGTAGACATCCTCAAATATACATACCCCACAATACCTGGGGGCTTCTTTTCACAAGAAGCTTATTCGTATTATTCTTATTTTTCGAGCATCAAGCTCACCATATATATGTGTCATCTAGCCATATATGTCTTTTCCTCGCCATTATATGCACCTTTATGACTTATGTTTTTGCCAAGCTGGGTTGCCTGGATCTTGTGCTTATGCCCTACGTTCCCGCTTGTTCGGCTAGGGCATAAAGGGAGCACCTCTACGATTGTTATAGCCGGGTCATCTGGACATGTACCTCAGACGGGTGAAGCCGAAAGCTAGCGTTCTTATGGTAATGATTGGTCGGTGATCAAAAGACGAACTGCCCTCGTGGCAATACAACACCCAGAGTATAAACGCGGACTGTGATTTTTTAGCATCACAGCTTCGGAATGCACAAAGAACTGCATACTATCCCAGGGGAAGGAACCCCTGACGGAACTATTCTCTCTGGAAGATGTTTCTTACAATCAAATGTAATATAACATAACTCCCCGAATACAACTTGTCTGTTAAAGCAACGATGACCGGACTGCCTGCTTTCCGAACATACTTTGGTGTTTACCTACGGTATAGTATTCGGAAACACTCCAAACCTAGGGTTTTTGGAGGTCGAAGCAGAAAGTCTGCCATGACAATCATTTTAAAAATTCGGCTGGAGACAAGTTTATCGATAAAAGTACATTGCTAATTGGACTCAAAAACTTCTTCCTCTAGACCCTCTAACAAGTTGTCTAGTCTACAATCTTGTTGGGAAAATTTGGCGGCCTCCTTCACTTGGTCGTACACCAGGCTGACCGGGATTTCTTGTCCATCGGATCCTCGAGGTCCGACCCGCGCCATATGATTTGGATCAAGTCCAGTGTACCATGTTTTTACCATGGCCCATGCCTCCCGATCACCTTCTCGGCATGCTGATATCTTCCACAGCCCAAAACCTTAGCAATGTTCCTCATTGGCTTCCACGCTTGCTCATGCACCTTGGACATCTCTTGTAGCAGCTCGCCTCGAAATCCAAACACCTCTTCTTCGGGACGCCCAGTCAACAAACCTACAGAAATAAACTTGTTAGGATTGGCATCAGCGAACAATATGACAGTAAGTTAAAAGGCATACTGAATATGCCGCCTCTCAGTTTTTTGTTCTCCTTTAGGGCGTCTGCCAATTGGGCTCGCACGTCTTTCAACTCTTCGCCGAGCTGAGTGTTGGCATCATGTAGCTTGTTCTTTTCGTCCCTGGTACGCATCAGTAGGCGTTGACCAGAGGCCTCTTGCCTTTCAGCATGTTCTTTGTCCACCTGCGCGGCCTTCAGTTTCTCCTCCAGCTGATCCGACGATCCTGCCATTTTGAAATGCAACCGTGTTTATTTGCATAAACACGACTGGCACATGATCATATTTTCCGGACAGCAGGAGACATTACCAGTCGGTGCCTCCTTGGACTTCTCCAGTTCGGCGGTAACAGCAGTTAGCTGAGTCCGACACTGTTCCAACTCCCGAGATAGCATGCTGTTCTTCTCCGTAAGTACCTAATCATACATCGATCCTTAAAATCAGTTGCTTCAACTATTTTCAAGTCTCGGGGGCTACTGGTATATGGCTATTAAATCTACACAAAATGATCTTACCCGCATATCCTTTGAAAGCTGGTAAGTGGCTCCAGCAAGCCCATCCCGAGCATCTCGGATGTATGCATCAGCCGAACTGAAGGCATTGAATGCCTCTTCAGTAAAATTAGGGTCGCGCATAGATGCCCTCCGGCGCCGATGGTTCCTGGCACTCTCCACTTCAGAGTTGGTGACTGATACATTATCCGAATCGTCGGAGAGAGGACAATTCGGCATGGCACCCGTATCAACTCTGGCCCTAGAGGCATGGTCTGGGGTTGGATTGGTGGATGTGTGTCCCGTGAGGTCTCCGGGTATAGTCCGGTGAATGCTCTTCCTGAAATATGGCACAACAGAATACGTCACAATTCGGTATGTTTTCCGCAGGGCATACCAAAAGCCGTACCTTTTCGATGAAGGCCGGAGCTTGGAAGTATCGCCATACGCCTTTCTTTTCAAGGATCCGCCTTGTGTTGGCATCCCCTTCTTAAGGGACGAGCTCGACGCGGCGTGACGAGACGAGCGCCGCCCCTTTGAAGCATGAGATAGTGCAGTGGGTGAGGCGCGATGGGAAAACTCTTTTGGAGGAGACGCTCCCTGGGCACTTACATGGGAAGAAGGGAGGAGGCCGGGGTAATCGGCCACAATGGCTACTTCTGTGCCATCACAGCTCGCCTGATAGAAGATCCCTCCTTGAGCTCCACGAATATATCCGGATCCTCCTCGAATCCGGGATCCAGGTCCCGAATATGGCCCTCCGGCTGCAGAGCAGGGTTGTAGATCCCTGCGGTGGCCTTCCTGCACTCTTGTTAAAAAGTGGACGTGTTAAAGTTCAACCAGTTGCGACTCAAGAAGAGAATTGAGTGAGGTTCTAGATTAGGAAACTTACCCAGCTAGGGGGGTTGTACATGGAAAAGCCATCTCGGCACTTAAGGTGAGTGAATTCTTCTTTCTCCCCTTTCTAAACATTAGCCAACATGGCGGCCAGGGCGGCAAAGTTGTCTGGGCCCTTGCGCCCGTAGCGAGATGTATCATCCTCCCTGAGGGAGTCCCGGAATAAGGGGGCACGATCTATGCTTTGATAAGACGTGCCAATGAAACCGCCTCGCTAAACACGCTAAGGTGGAACGGTAAAAAACGATTCATATAAAGGCCTGGCCCGGGTGTGATGTCACGCCATGGAATACGTCAGCAGATCTGTGCAAAAGTTATTCTCTCTACGGTGTTATGTGGAACTTGTTTTCCAGAGCCGGACACTATCCTTGTGTTCAAAACCTTCTATGAAGTATTCGGAGAAGGAACCCGCCTCGCAATGCCGAAGACAATCAACACGCCGTACTCGTCGTCGTTGAAGCCTGGTTCAGGGGCTACTGAGGGAGTCCCGGACTAGGGGGTGTCCGGATAGCCGGACTATCGTCACGGCCGGACTCCAAGACTATGAAGATACAAGATTGAAGACTTCGTCCCGTGTCCGGATGGGACTTTCCTTGGCGTGGAAGGCAAGCTTGGCGATACGGATATGTAGATCTCCTACCGTTGTAACCGACTACTGGCAACCCTAACCCTATCCGGTGTCTATATAAACCGGAGGGTTTTAGTCCGTAGGACGAACAACAATCATACCATAGGCTAGCTTATAGGGTTTAACCTCTCTGATCTCGTGGTAGATCTACTCTTGTACTACCCATATCGTCAATATTAATCAAGCAGGAGTAGGGTATTACCTCCATCGAGAGGGCCCGAACCTGGGTAAAAACATCATGTCCCTTGTCTCCTGTTACCATCCGCCTAGACGCACAGTTCGGGACCCCCTACCCGAGATCCGCCGGTTTTGACACCGACATTGGTGCTTTCATTGAGAGTTCCTGCATGCGTCGCCGTCAGGAAGGATGCCTCATCCCGTCTTTAAAGACGATACTATCGCCAAAGGAACCTTGGCCACTGGTCAGACTCTTCTGTTAGGTGGTTTTCTTATGACCGCCAGTTCGGCCACCACGCCGACGATGACTTCTCGGGTCATCGAAACCAATCTACACGTTAACTCGGAACTTGTCGAGCAGTTGGATCGGATCGAGCTCTCCTCCGTAAACGAGCTCTTGGATCGTATCGCCGTCCTGGGAGTCACCACAGACTACGACCATATCGGGCCTAAAACCGATCTGAGAGAGATCAACTCTCCCCAGGCTACCCATCATGTTGCTGTGGTAGAGGAGCAATACGGCGATTCTTCTTCTATCTTAAGGACTAGTTACGTCAGGATTCCCGATCCCTCCATGCCGGATTCCCGCAGAGGGACGGATGTCGATCAAGCCCTGAACTTAAAATCAGGCGGCGGGTCGGATTCACTGGATAGCATTCAAAAATCCAAACTTCCAAGTTCGGAAACTTCTCGGCCCCTAAGTCTTAAATTGGACGGGGTTCCAGATCTAGTTTCACCCGCCCACCCAAACATTAGCGATCTATCCCGAATTCGGCAAGAGCCCGCTGAAACAAAGACATCATTCTTGGGCGATTCCTCCACGGTTATGGACAGGATAAAGGACTGCCGAGAGGAGGATGCAATCTCACTTTTCTGCAATAATTGCACGGACAAGGGAATCCTAAACGCCATAAGTCGTCGCGAAATTACACGCTTTCCTGACATGGTGACCATAGTACAAAAGTACTGTGCGATGGAGAGTTCTTGGAAAACCGAAAGTATATTTTGGGATAATCCGGCCCCGAATACATCCCTAGTCCGAAATAAAAGGGTGCATCATCACCAAGCACCGGGGTTAAACATCAAAAAACAAAAACCCCCTAAAGGGTACGGAACCGTACTGGAGGGTTGGCTAAACGGACCCTGCAAAATTCATAGCACAGAGGGCGCCACTCAAACTCATAGCCTTCGAGCATGTTGGATACTACGGCAGGTGGCCAAAAGTGGCGAAGAGCTTCTAGCCTCAGAATCCCAGCCCAGCAACACCAGTATGGTGTTAACAGTCTTCGAGACTTTCGCATCAAATAACATGCTGAAACGAACACTCCGCAACCTTGCCGAAGTCTACCAAGTAGCAACAATAAATCCATGGAGTGACACGGCTATTACCTTTAATGCCGGTGGATTTAACCCAAATTCCGAACAGCCCGAGCACCAGCCGCATTGGTCCTTAGTCCAATAGTGGACGGCTTTCGCCTTACTAAGGTACTCATGGATGGCGGCAGTGGACTAAACCTCATCTACGAGGAAACCCTCCAAAAATGGAAATAGACTAGAACCGCATTGAGCGAAGCAGCACAACCTTTAGAGGAATAATGCCTAGCCGGGAAGCATGCTGCACAGGAAAAATCACACTGGACGTAGTGTTCGGCTCACCGGACAATTACAGGTCCGAGGAGGTCACATTTCAAGTGGCCCCATTCAGCAGCCGGATATCACGCTTTATTAGGGCGAGAGGCATTCACAACTTTTCAAGCTATACCCCATTATGGGTACATGAAGCTTAAAATGCCCGGACCTAACGGAATCATCACTCGCTAGTGATCCGAACATAGCCCTCCGCTACCGAAAACAAGACAGTCGCACTAGCCCTCGAGGCACTATCCGAAGCCCTAGCGGCCGAGGAACTCATCGCGATGCGCTCCACGGTGAACAAGAACGATGTGATACTTGATAAAAGATCCAAGTCCACCTCTTTAAACCAGCGGATGAAATAGTCAAATTCCAAGTCCACCCAATGGACCTCGCAAAGACGGCCTCCATCGGGGCACAATTAAACCCTGATGTAGACGCCAGACTACGAGAATTTCTACGAGAAAACTGGGACATTTTTGCCTGGCACCCTTCAGACATGCCAGGAATCCCACGTCGGCTGGCCGAGCACAGCCTAAATACCCTAAAAGGATTCAAGCCAGTCAAACAGGCTCTTCGGTGCTTTTCCGAACCCAAGAGACAGGCCATGGGAGAGGAGCTAGCCAAACTTCTGGAAGCTGGATTCATCAGAGATATAAAACATCCGGACTGGCTAGCAAATCTGGTGATGGTACCAAAGAAGGATAAATCCTGGCGCCTATGTGTTGATTTCAAAGACCTTAATAAGGCTTGCCCAAAGGACCCCTTCCCCCTCCCTCGCATTGATCAAATTATCGACGCTACAGCAGGACATGACCCATTGTGCTTCCTCGACGCGTACTCCGGCTACCACCAAATCAAGATGGCGGATCCAGACCAAGCCGCAACAGCATTCATCACTCCATACGGCCCATTTTGCTTCAACACAATGCCCTTCGGGCTCAAAAACGCCGGCGCAACATATTAGCGCATGATTCAGACATGTCTGGCAAACCAGATCGGCAAAACAGTGGAATCATATGTAGATGACATGGTCATCAAATCCAAGCATGTCGAAACTCTAGTAGACGACTTGAGGCTCACATTCGACAACCTCCGAAAATATGACATTAAGCTCAATCCGGAAAAATGCGTCTTCGGTGTTCCAGCCGGAAAGCTCTTGGGCTTCATCGTGTCCGGTAGAGGAATTGAAGCAAACCCAGCCAAGATCCGAGCTCTGTCACAATTGGATATTCCAAAAGACCTCAAACAAATACAAAAATTGACTAGACGCGTAGCGGCTCTAAGCCGCTTTATTTCCCGTTTGGGAGAAAAGGCGTTACCCCTTTACCGCCTCCTCCGGCGCACAGAACATTTCGAGTGGACGGATGCCGCCACGGACGGACTCGAAGAAATAAAAGCCATATTGGCAACAAATCCGGTCCTGGCCGCGCCCAACATGGGCGAACCAATGCTATTATATATCGCTGCAACACATCAAGTTGTCGCCACGATGCTCGTCGTCGACCGAGAAACGGACGGACACAGGTTCCCTCTTCAAAAACCGGTTTACTATGTGTCCACTGTCCTAACTCCATGCAAGTCCCGGTACCCACATTATCAAAAGATAGCATACGCGGTGTTCATGGCATCCCGGAAGCTGCGACACTACTTTCAAGAGTGTTCAATAACGGTAGCCTCCGAAGTACCTCTTAACAACATTATAAACAACCGCGATACGACGGGCCGGATTGCTAAATGGGCCATAGAGCTCCTCCCATTTGACATAACCTATAAGCCACGACGAGCTATTAAGTCGCAGGTTTTGGCCGACTTCGTGGCCGAATGGACCAAAGCCCAACTCCCTAAAGAGTACGGCGCATACTCCAATTGGATCATGCACTTTGATGGCTCCAAAATGTTGGCGGCACAGGGGTCTGGCGTCGTCCCGACGTCCCCAACCGGGACATAGTCCAATACGTCCTTGAGATAATGTATACGGACTCCAACAACGCAGCCGAATCACGAGGCCCTGCTGCACGGCCTCCGGATGGCGATCTCCATGGGCGTTAAACGCCTAGAGGTGCGAGGATTCGAACCTCGCGATATCTCAAATAAACGGAGACTTTGATGCCAAAGATCCGAATGGCAGCGCATCGCAATGCGGTCCTAAAAATTTCAGCACGGTTCAAGGGCTCGAATTTCATCATATAGCTCGATAACAACCAGGCGGCGGACGATTGGCACGAATCGGCACAAAACGCGATGCCGCCCCGCCCAACATCTTCCCGAACGGCTGTTCAAGCCATCCGCATACTATGGGAAGGGGAGTCCGGAAATAACAATCCGGACCCAACCACACTGCCTGACACCGAACACTCTAACACAATCGGAGGCTCTGCCAACGAGATAACACCCTCCGCCCACGAAATAATGGCGGTTATCGCCCCGTGGACGGAACCATTCCTAGCCTACCTAACTAGGCAGGAACTCCCCAAAGACGAAAATGAGGCTCGCTGCATAGTACGGCGATCCAAAGCCTATAAAGTCCATGGGGGAGAGCTCTATAAGAAAAGCACAACAGGAGTCCTTCAAAGGTGTATCTCCGAAGAGGAAGGGCGAAACCTCCTGGCTGAAATTCATGCCGAACTGGGTGGGCACCACGCCGCAGCCCGGGCCCTTGTAGGCAAGGCCTTCCGTACAGGATTTTATTGGCCGACGGCCCGGGCAGATGCGCAGGATTTAGTCCAACGATGCGTCGGTTGCCAGCCTTTTGCTAACCAAAGCCACATGCCACCCACCGCCCTCAAAACTATACCCATCACCTGGCCGTTCATGATCCTGGGGCTTGACATGGTTGGACCCCTTAAGGGAGGAACCCACAAGCAAAAATACCTATTGGTCATGGTGGATAAATTCACCAAATGGATAGAGGCCAAGCTCGTTAAAACGGCCGAATCCGGGCCGTTGATAGACTTCATATCGTGGGTAGTGCACCGTTATGGTGTCCCCATAGTATCATCACCGATAACGGCACCAACTTCACGGCCGATGAGGTTAAATTATGGTGCAAAAACATGGGCATCAAGCTCGATTACGCCTCGATCTATCACCCTCAAACCAACGGTCAAGTCGAGCGAGCAAACGGTCTAATCATGAGCGGCATTAAACCCAGACTAGTGCGGTCCCTCAAGGAATCTAACACACACTGGGTTGAGGAGCTCGACTCCGTACTCTGGGGGCTGCGAACCACGCCGAATCGTACTACCGGATTCACACAATTTTTTATGGTGTACGGCGCAGAGGTAGTCTTGCCCTGCGACATAATGCATGACTCACCTTACTTGCGCATGTATGAAGAAAGAGAAGCCGAGCTCGATCGGCATGACAGTTTGGACGCACTGGAGGAGGAGCGCGACGTGGCAAAAGCGCGTTCCGCATTTTATCAACAGTAGGCTCGAAGATATCAAAGCAGGGAAGTACGGGCCAAAGCTTACAACGTTGGCGAACTAGTTCTACGCCTGCTGGACAAGAAAAAGGACAAACTCAAGCCCAAATGGGAAGGTCCCTTCATCATCGACCAGGTCCTGACCGGCAGAGCATACCGTCTGCGAAACGCATCGGATAACCGACTCGAGCCGAACCCATGGAACGCAGCCCGTCTATGAAGATTCTACGCCTAAGCACCGAACTCCGAGTTCGTCTCCTTCCTCCATCCACATTTTCTATTTTTGCTGTCTTTTATTTCTCTCCTTCCTCCTCCTTCTTCTTGAAGCCTTTAGAGGCTCGTTTGCGCTTTGTTCGCACATACTTGACGCGCTGTCCGCGCTCATTATACCTGGGGGCTTCTTTAACAGAAGCTTATTTATACGGGCTTCATGCCCAACACATGTGTCAAACTTCCGCATGTACCTTTTACTCACCATTATATGCATTGATATGACTTAAGTTTTGGCCAAGCTGGGTTGCCTGGCTCCTGTGCTTACCCCTACGTCCCCGATTGTTCGGCTAGGTGGTAAAGGGAGCACCTCCGCGATTGTTACTGCCGGGTCAGCCGGATGTGTACCTCAGACTGGTGAAGCCGAAAGCTAAGCGTTCTTAAGGGAATATTCGGTTGGTGAACTGTAAGATGATTTTAACTATTTATCCATCTGCCCCGGATGATTTTCTCGCTTTCTTAGCAGTTTGGACATGCACTTTAGAGCATGCCTCCCGTGGAAAGGAACCCTTAATGTAACTATTCTCCCTGGAAGATGTTTCTTACTATCCATATAATATAACATAACTAGTTGGGCACTTGTCTGATACAGCAATAATGACCCATACGCCTTGTCTCCATGCATGCCCCGGTTCTTACATAACCGCGAGGGTATTCGGACACACTCCGGACTATTGGGTCCCGAGGTCGAAGCAAAAAGGTCCGCTATGACAAACGATCTACAATCCGGCTAGAAGACATTTTTCATGTCATATTCAATTACATAGTCAACTCGACTAATTGTATTCCTCCTCAATGCCATATAATAGGCTATCTAATTTACAATCTTGCTGGGAATACTTGGCGGCCAATTCTACTTGGCCGTACACTAAGCTTACAGGGATCTCCTTCCCATCAGGCCCCACAGGTCCGACCTCGGCCATGTGGTTTGGGTCAGCCTTCGTATACCGCGTCTTTACCATGGCCCAGGCCTCCCTGGCGCCTTGACGGCAGGCCGATATCTTCCATAGTCGGAAGCGCCACCATGCTCCTTGAAGCCGCTCTGCCAGCTCCCCAATGCCTTCGGGCAGGGAGATAGATGGCCACAAGGCACAGGCGATGCCTTTCATCACCTGCCGAACTTCGTCTGCGGTAGCCGACGCAGTTCGGGAAGAAGATCACCGAAGAACTGGGCATCTCCTCCTCAGGACGACCTGTGGGCAAACCTACATACATGTTTATGTTAGTCGCCTTCCTCGCCGAACTCTTTCAAAGTTCGTTTAAGCACTTACTGAAAATGCCGCGATGAAGCCGTCGATTCTCTTTTACGGAGTCAGACAACTGGGCACGAACATCCTTTAGTTCCTCACCCAGTTGGGTGTTGGCATCTTGGAGGTTATTTTTCTCCTGCCGCACCCTCGTAAGCATGCTCTCGCCAGCCATTAGCTGGCGCAGGAGCTGTTGCTTATCCGGATCCATCCCGGTGCTATCTGCAATGTTAATATCAGATTTATGCATACGCCGCACTTTGCGAAAATACTTCTACTTTAAAGGGCATATATTACCAAAGGGAGTCTTCATGGCTTCCCTTGTCATGATCTTGACCTCAAGTTGGGCCTTGCACTCTTCAAGCTCCCGGGACAGACGAGTATTCTTTTCGTAAGAACTCAGATTCCAAATGATCCTTAAATCAGTTATCCTAACTATTTTAAGTCTCGGGGGCAACTGGCATATATAACTGTCAAAATTCCTTACCCGTATGTCTTTCACATACTGCTCCGTGGCTCTGGCTAGGCCATCTTGAGCGGCACGGAGGTGCGCTTCTCCCGAACTAAATGCGTCCAACGCCTCTTGGGAGAAACATGTGTCACGTAGAATAGTCCGGCGGCGCCTATGATTCATGGCGCTCTCCACCTCCAACTTGGTGGCGGACAGTCTGTCGGCATCCTCCATTGGAGGAGCATCCGACGCACGCCTCGTGTTTGTACCCCCTTCCGGACTCGGCTTTTGAGCCTGGTTGGCGGAGGTCCGATTGGCAACTTCTCCGGACTCAGTCCGGCGAGCGCTCTTTTTCCTGAAAAAACCACGAGCGTCAGTGTGCCTCCCAGGAACCTCTCCTTAAAACACGATGGCACATCATACCATTGCGGCGACGTCTCGAGTCGCACCGCACTCCTTTTCCGCCTTTGGGCCGAAGCTGCCCCTTGTTGGATGGCTGCGGCAGGCTCGGCTTCCCGTTCTGAAGGCACCCCCTGCGAAACACCATCAAATACGTGGTGATTAGAAGTAAAGCATGGGTGGGTCATGGTATCCGGGCTTCGGTCACGGTTACCTGGGAGGCCGGAAATAATCCGGGGTAGTCGGCCGTAATGGCAACCAAAGCATTGTCGATGCTAAGTTGGTGGAACACCCCGTCGATCAGCTCCACCTTTATATCCGGGTCCTCTTCGGAGGCCGGATCTAGGGACCGTTCCGGATCCTCGGGTTGTGGGGGCGGGCTGTGTATCTTCTCCACGGCCCGGCGCAGTTCCTGCGTAGAAACCATAAAATGAGATATTTAACCACGGGAACATGGATCGGACAGGCCACAAACATGTTTGCTTACCCAACTTCGAGGATTATTCGAAGAAAACCCGTTCAGTGGACTGACGCGGAGAAAATCCTCCTCCTCCCCTTTGTACATGGCGGACAAGGTCTTCACCAATTCGGTGACCGATCCCGGCCCTTTGCGGCCATGGCGGGTGGCATCGTCCTCCCCGTTGAAGTCCCACATGGGGTGGCCCCTATATTGGAGCGGCTGCACTCCCTCATAATGCAGATTGCCATGACTCCAATCATGGTCAATCCGGCATGAGCCAGTAGTCTTATTCGGCTCATCAAGTAAAGGACATCCCGATCGCTTTTCCCTCCGGGGCTCATGGGCGCCAGCTTAGGCGCTTCTTCAGAGGAGCGTTGCTAAACTCCGGAAGGCCGATCCGAATAGGATCCGGCAGCGGGACGTCCTCCATGTAAAACCGTTTCGAAGGCCAGTCTTCGGACGCCTTCTTCGGGGTTCCGGATAGATATCCGGTCCCGGCGATGCGCCATAGTTCGGCTCCGCCCACTTGATATATTGACCCTTCATGAGAACGGGGTACAAGGCAGAATAATCTCTTCCACAGCGCAAAATGAGCCTCGACGCCCAAGAACAGTTTGCAAAGGGCCACGAAGCCCGCGATGTGAAAAATGGAGGCAGGCGTAAGGTGGTGCAACTAGAGACCGTAGAACTCCAAGAGCCCCCGGAGAAATGGATGAATTGGAAATCCGAGTCCTCTTACTAGATAAGAGATAAAGCATACCCGCTCTCCTTTAGAGGGATCGGGGACACTCTCCGCTTGCTTTCCGCCCTTGTAGGTGGCAAGTCCGGCTCGAACCGGAACCATGAAGGCCGGGGAAGAAATCCCTTGGTTTGGAGTGTCACTAGCTCGCTATGCGGATCGAGCATCTCTCCCAATTTCAGTGCCGAGGGCTGGGAGCGCGAGAGGAGGAGCGTCGACCGTCCATGATGGAATGGATTTTGTCGGCGCCCGACGAAAGCTTCATGGAGGGGTTGGTGTGACTCAGATCTAGATCCTCGTCCCTTTTATAGGCGGCTCATTTGCGCAGCTAGGGGGATAAGTGTAAAAATACCCTCGCTTTTCGCATTCATTCAAACACGTGGAACATGGCCATTATTGGGCGTGGAAGCCAAGGAGCGCAGCATTTATCAGAAGCCGGACACTATTCGACAAGTATGTGGAATTTGGAGAAGAACCCGCCTCGCAATGCCGAAGACAATCTACGCGCCGGACTCATCGCCATTGGAGCCTGGTTCGGGGGCTACTGAGGGAGTCCTGGATTAGGGGGTGTCCGGATAGTCAACTATCACCGTTGGCGGATTCACGGACTATGAAGATACAAGATTGAAGACTACGTCCGTGTCCGGATGGGACTTTCCTTGGCGTGGAAGGCAAGCTTGGCGATACGGATATGTAGATCTCCTACCATTGTAACCGACTACGTGTAACCCTAACCCTATCTCGATGTCTATATAAACCGGAGGGTTTTAGTCCGTGGGGACGAACAACAATCATACCATAGGCTAGCTTCTAGGGTTTAACCTCTCTGATCTCGTGGTGGATCTACTCTTGTACTACCCATATCATCAATATTAATCAAGCAGGAGTAGGGTATTACCTCCATCGAGAGGGCCCAAACCTGGGTAAAAACATCATGTCCCTTGTCTCCTGTTACCATCCGCCTAGACGCACAGTTCGGGACCTGTTGGGGATGTAACTACTGAATATAAACCGCCCAGAAGGGGCCGGTTTACCCTCGGCCAATATTGGGGGCCCATGAAGACTCAGAAGGTGGCGATTGCTGTAGAGTTTAGAGGCCCGGAGCCCAGGGGCGAGTTAGGGCCCATAATGGTAAAACCGCCATAACCATGTAACTTGTGTTGTAAGATGAGAGAAAGAAGAGACCGAGCCGGACACTTGTATGAGCCGGCCTCGGGATTCTGTAGACCGGCCGGACGTCAACCCGTGTATATAAGGGGACGATCCGTGGCGGTTTAGGGACGAACAACAACAATTGAGGCTTAGGCGGCTATTGCTCCCTAGTCGCCGAAATCACATCAATCCCATCACAAACTAGACGTAGGCCTTTACCTTCATCGAAGGGGCCGAACTAGTATAAAATCTCGTGTCTTTGCGTCCGCTTTAACCCCTTTAAGTTAACCCGTACGATGGCCTCACGACTAAGTCCTTTCATGAGGACATCTGCCGTGACAATTCCACGACAGTTGGCGCCCACCGTGGGGCTATCGCACGATGGTTTGATGATCTTAGAGGGCAAGTTCGAAGGACTCGAAGGCTATGCTGTGGGCCGGATGACCAAGGGTCGTCGCGACAAGCTCTACATCGACGATGCAGGCTGGGGCCCCGAGGCCGGCTCGATTGAGTACGGGTACCGGGTCCCCTTTGGTGGCATACACGTGTTCATCAACAAGATCGGTGAGCCAGGGCCTGAGCCGGACATCTGCACCGACCTCGTCGAGACGGCTCAGCGGGCGAAGAAGAATCCTGCCCTGGCTAAACCGGTTGTCAGGCGTGCTTTCGTGGGAGTCATCCACGGAGGAGACTATGAGGGCGGATCAGCATCTGGTGGCGAAACCGTTGTCTACTCTGATGACGAAGTCGTCGACCGGGAAAGCGAGTCTCAGATCACCGCAAGATGGCCGGATCGGGGGCTGTTCCGATGGTGACAGTATTCCGGACCCCTTTGATCTGCCCAACCGGGTTGGAATATTCATGGCCGGTAAACAAGCGACGCTTCACTCCTCAACCGCCGCGACAACGGTCGCCGGTTCGACAGCGACGGTGGCAGCCGTGGCAGGAGGCCCTGTGCGCCCGCCGGCTCAAGTTTTATCAGAATTATTTGATGCGTTGGCTGTGCTCATGGCAGACGCTAACCCGGCGGATCAAGATCTGCATAACGCAGAGATTGCAAAGGTGAAGGAGCAAATCACTCAGGCTAAAGCGGATCTGGCAGCTACAGACGCTAGGGTGGTGGCAGAGCGGGCCGCTTTGCATGTGCAGGCTTATAGGCTCATGCTGGATCAGAATGCGTCGCATGAAGTAATGAAAAGAAAGTACAGATCCCGTTTGCCCTCGGTTTTCGAGGAAGAGACCTTTTCAACACCCTGTAAGGCGAGGACCCGATAATCCGCCGCCGGTGGTGAACCGGGCGGAAGCACAGAGACGGGCGCTACCGATTCAGCCTCGCGTGATAGATCTACCTCGCCATCATGCCGGCGCGCCTCAAGCTATGCAAACACCTCCAGGTCACTACTCCAACCCGATGGATAACCTTGTTGCGGCTGCGGCGCGGTTGGAGGCCATTCCAATCGAAGGCGATTCACCACAGGCGGTGGAAACACGCCGTGTCAAAGAGCTCCTTAGGACGGCTCTGGTCCAACAGGAAGCATATTCAAACAGCCGCGATCGGATCCACTCCACCCCCCGCCCGAGCCGGAGCTATAGCGAGCATGCAGATGAACCGCCGTGTCAAGTAATGCGGCGCCTTGGTGCACCCCGCGGCAACAACCCGGCGGATGGTTTCAAAAAGCTCAAGAGGTGGTGGACCGGCCAGGCACGTGGGGGCCGAAAGAAGCGACAAAGATCAAGATTATCAGCTTGCACCGGTTCGACCGACTATCTTCGAGCCTGGAGTTACATCTAGCTCTTTGGGGGTGTCTTGCCTCGTCCCCGCTTTACGCAATATACGTTTGCCCAAAGATTTCAAGGGGCCACGCAAGGTGCCAAATTATACCGCCGATCTGGCTCCAGAAGCGTGGATAGAAAGCTATGAGATGGCCATGGAGATGCTGGATGTGGATGAAGCTGCGTGTGCAAAGTATTTTACCATGATGCTTGAAGGTACGGCCCGTACTTGGTTGAAAAACTTGCCACCCAATTCCATCAGTTCATGGACCCAGTTGCGGACCCGGTTCATTCAGAATTTCAAAGACACCTGTAAGCAGCCCATGTCTGTGGTGGACTTGGCGGCTTGTGTCCAGGCTGAGGGAGAATCCACAACCCATTGGGTGCGCCGTGTTTCAGAAGTTCTACATTCTTCAGACCGGATCAACACTGATTCTGCAATCTTAACCCTAGAGAGCAACTGCCGGTTTGAGCCTTTGAAATTGAAGCTGGGTCGCATGAAGCGTTTTTGCAATGACATGGGCACTCTCATGGGCGTTTTAGTGAAGTATGCTGATTTTGATAGTACCAAGGATCCCAAGTCCGAGGAGGATGATACAGGGAAGGGAAAACAGAACAACAACTCCAGAGGCCAGCAGCATCAGTCGGCAGGTAATGGAGGAAACAAGCGTAAGGCGAATGGTAACATGGGCTTTGTAGCCAACACCAATGCGCAGGACAAGGGCCAACGGCGCAGGGGTAAACATCCGAACCGAGGTGGTGCGCCTAATCACAATCCGGACCGGTTGAATTATCTGTTGAATCAACCCTGTCTGAAGCATGGGACGAAGGAGGCGCCAGCAAACCACCTTTGGAAGGATTGTTACATTATGCAGGAGTTTAAAAGTTCCAACGCTTTCCGGTATGATCGAGGCCCCGGCGGCGGTTCAGGGTCCGGCCCGGGTTACGGTGGAGGAAATTCCGGTCCAGAGTTTAATGGTAATCCGGGTGGGCAGAACAATCAGAACAATCAGAACAACCAAGGTGGTTACAATCAGCAGCAGCGATCGGGTTATCAAAGCAATCCGAAGCAATTGAATGGTGGATGATATCATGTCTTCACCACTAGCTTGGACAAGCGAGCCGGAAACTTCAGAAGCGGGCAGTCAACGTTGTTGAACCGGCCGTGCCGCATTACCTACGCTGGTCAGAGCAGCCTATTGTGTGGAGTAGAGAGGATCATCCTCCCCGGGTTGACAATCCGGGTTAGCTAGCCCTAGTGGTGGCTCCTCGGTGGGAGGATACAAGTTCACCAAGGTGCTTATGGACGGAGGGAGCAGCATCAACATCCTCAGTATTATGAGACCTTCCATCGTATGGGGTTAACGGATAAACATCTCAAGCCGTCCAATACAAGGTTTCATGGTGTGGTGCACAGCAAGTCAGCATATCCGGTTGGTAAAATAGCTCTGGAAGTGGCCTTTGGGGATGAACATGACTCCAGATCGGAAACATTGACATTTGAAGTGGTGAAAATTCAAAGCCCCTACCACGCCCTGTTTGGGCGGCCTACTTATGCCAAGTTTATGGCGCGACCTTGTTATGTCTATTTGCAGCTAAAAATGCCGGGTCACAAAGGGACGATAACAGTTCATGGGAGCCGCAAGATCGCTTTAGAGTGTGAGGAAGGTGATGCGGCTTACGCAGAAGTCGGTCTGTGCCAATCGAAGAGCTAAATTACTATAAAGACAATGTTGATCCGGCGGATATGACCCGTTGAAGAAGCCAACTACAGAGCACGATCCGGATCTGAAGTTTAAATCGGTGGTCGAGACTAAACTTGTTGACTTTGTGCCCGTGATTCGCCCCAAGCGGTTCATCATCGATTACTAACTTGGATCCTAAATAGGAAAGCGCTCATCGAGTTCATCCGTGAGAATCGGGACATTTTTGCATGGAAGCCTTCTGACATGCCAGGTGTACTGAGGGAACTCGCTGAGCACACTCTTAATGTTGATCCCAAGTACAAACCGGTAAAGCAGTTTCTTCACCGGTTTAACGAGGAAAGGCGCAAGGCCATTGGAGAAGAGGTTGCCAGGCTCTTAGCAGCAGGTTTTATCGTTGAAGTTTTCCATCCAGAGTGGCTTGCTAATCCGGTGTTGGTCCTTAAGAAAAACGGCACTTGGCGCATGTGTGTGGATTACACAGATCTTAACAAGGCTTGTCCAGCAGATCCTTTCGCCCTCCCCCACATTGACCAGATTATTGATGCTCCGGCGGGTTGTGAGCGTCTGAGCTTTTTGGATGCATATTCTGGATATCATCAGATCAAAATGGCGGTTAAGGACCAGGAGAAGACAGCGTTTATCACTCCCTTTGGAGCCTTCTGCTATGTGTCTATGCCTTTTGGGCTCAAGAGCGCCCAAGCAACTTATCAGCGTTGCGTACAAAACTGCTTGCACGAACAGATCGGCCGTAACATGCATGCTTATGTGGATGATATTGTGGTTAAGTCAAGGAAGAAGGAAACACTGATTGAGGATTTGAAAGAAACCTTTGACAACTTGCGGGTGTACAAGATGATGCTTAACCCGCCAAATGTGTTTCGGTGTTCCGGCAGTAAGTTATTGGGTTTCCTTGTGTCCAATAGGGGATTGAAGCTAATCCGAGAAGATTACAGCTATCACCTCCTGGCTAAGCCCAAGTGTATCAATGATGTCCAGCGATTGGCGGGCGGATTGTCTGCGCTGAGCAGTTTATCGGCCGCCTCGGAGAGAAGGCCATCCCTTTGTACCAGATGCTGAAGAAGACGGATCATTTTGTCTGGAGTTCAGCCGCCGATGAAGCATTGGAGGACTTAAAGCGGCAATTGGCCAACCCGCCTGTTCTCGCTGCTCCCGTTGACAAGGAGCCGCTTCTGCTGTATGTTGCTGCTAATGCCAGGGCAGTTAGCGTAGCCATTGTGGTCGAGCGGAAGGAGGCAGGGAAGGAGTATCCGGTTCAACGTCCGGTTTATTACATCGGCGAGGTGCTCATTGAGTCCAAACAGAGATATCCGCATTGGCGAAGCTGGTGTATGGAGTTTTTATGGCAAGCCGGAAGCTGAAGCGATATTTTCAAGGGCATCCCATCACGGTGTTGATTCAGCTCCTTGGGCGATATCATACTGAACCGGAAGCGATCGGCGGATTGCTAAGTGGGCCATAGAGCTTGGGCCGCACGGTTTAAAGTATGTACCTCGGACGGCAGTAAAATCCCAGGCACTTGTGGATTTCATTAGTGATTGGACGGAGTTACAAGCGCCTGAAGAAAAGCCGGATCATACCTATTGGACCATCCACTTTGACGGGTCCAGCAGCTTGGAGGGCTCGGGGCTGGAGTTGTGTTGACTTCCCCACGAGGTGAAAAGTTTTGTTACGTCCTCCGCTTAATGTTCCCTTGTACTAACAATGCAGCTGAGTATGAAGCCTTGCTCCATGGTCTTCGGATGGCTAAGGAGATGAATCTAAGCCGGGTTAAGTGTTTCGGTGACTCGGACTTGGTGGCCCAGCAGGTGTCTGGTACTTGGGATTCCAAAGACCCACTCATGGCCGCATATCGTCGGGAGGTGGATGTTGTTGCAGGTCATTTCAAAGGCTATCAGGTGGACCATGTGGATCGTCGGAAGAACGAAGCGGCGGACGCTTTAAGCCGGTTGGGCTCTCAACGCAAACCGGTCCCACCCAATGTCTTCCTTGATGTACTGCACAATCCGTCAGTCAAGCTTCCTGATGAAGTAGATTTGGCTATTCCTGATCCGGAGGCTCAGTTGGTGGCAGCCCTGCATGTCATTCTGGATTGGACGCTCCCTTATTTGGCGTACATGAGCCGGGGCGAGTTACCAGAAGATGAGACGTTGGCCCGACAGATAGTTCGGTGGTCTAAGTCTATGACCATTGTTAATGGCGAGTTGCATCATTGCAGTGTGTCAGGGGCGTTTCAACGTTGTGTGTCCCCTGAGGAAGGCTGTGAAATATTGCGTGAGATCCACGAAGGGGAATGCGGTCACCATGCCGGTTCAAAATCCTTGGTGGCTAAGGCGTTCCGCCATGGTTTTTATTGGTTGACTGCCCATGCTGATGCGGAAGATCTGGTCAGGCGATGTGATGGTTGCCAGAAGTTTTCTAGGCGTGCTCCCAAGAATTGAGGATGATTCCAATTACTTGGCCATTTGCGACTTGGGGGCTGGATATGGTTGGACCTTTCAAAAGGTCCAAGGACAAGAGGACCCACCTGTTGGTGGCGGTTGACAAATTTACAAAGTGGGTAGAGGCAGAACCTGTTAGCAAGTGTGATGCGGCCACGGCGGTTCAGTTCATCAAAAGGTGATTTTCCGGTTTGGGTTTCCACACAGTATCATCACAGATAATGGTACCAATTTGTCCAAAGGTGCCATGAAGGAGTTCTGCGAACGTGAGCACATCCGGCTTGACGTTTCTTCAGTAGCTCACCCACAGTCCAATGGTCAAGCGGAAAGAGCCAATCAAGAGATCCTGAGAGGTATTAAGCCCCGGCTTATGGTCCCTTTACAGAGGACGCCGGGCTGTTGGGTAGAAGAGCTACCATCTGTGTTATGGAGTATAAATACTACCCCTAACAGATCCACTGGATACACACCGTTCTTTATGGTCTATGGAGCGGAGGCGGTTCTCCCAAGCGATATCCGTCATGACTCGCCTCGTGTGGCGGCCTATGTTGAGGCGGATAATGAGGCAGCACGGCAAGATGCTTTGGATCGATTGGATGAAGAACGAGATATGGCGGCTGCTCGCTCAGCGATTTACCAGCAAGATCTTCGCCGGTATCACGATCGGACGGGTCGTAACCAGTAACCTTTCAAGAAGGAGACTTGGTGCTTGGCTCATTCAAGACCGCATAGATATGCACAAGCTATCCCCACCTTGGGAAGGGCCTTTTGTGGTCGACAGAATCTGCACAACGGGTCATACTATCTGATTGATATTCGAGAGCATAAAGACTCACGCATCGCCGAAGAGGAGACCAATGTGCCGTGGAACATAGCTCATCTTCGCCTTATTATACCCGAGCCATCGGCTCTCCTTATGTACATATTATGACAATGTATATATTATGAATAAAAGCAATAAACCGGAGCCTCAGCTAAAGTGGGGTATCCGTTCTGTAAAAATCCGGCTTGGGTACATGGAGTTATTGTCTTAAAACGGCCTCCGGTTTATCCCTTGAGCTTGCTCGTCAGAAGCTTTTAGATATCACTTGGGGGCTTAGTCGTATCCGAACCAATGCCACACCTCTTGATAGGCGAAAGCCACCAGATCACTTGGGGACATGGTCAAGTCTGAACCAACACGCCTCTTGATCGGCCTAAGGCCATAGAGTCACTTGGGGCTTGGTCGAACCCGAACCATTGCCACGCCACTTGATCGGCATAATGCCACGGTTTCAGTTGGGGACCTGGCTGACTTGAACCATAGATACACCTTATTGGGAGCTTGGTCGTGTCCGACCATGGTAATACCATCTGATCGGCTCAGTAAAGCCTCTTTCTGCAAATTGCTATTTGATTTTTTTTTACCGATAACATTTTTTCAAACCGGTTCAGCCAGTCAATCGACGGCTTTCAGTTTATGTTAATCCGGAAATAACTTACCCGGTTTGACTTTTTCTGTTAACATCCCATTATGGAGTAACAGGGGGCTTAACATGACCCGGCATGGTTTACATGGTAAACCGGCATTATAAATACAGGAGCTGTTTTCTCCTTTGACGGTAATGGTTTATACAACCTCCGCTTCCAGGTTGGCTAAGCCAACTGCATGCCCGACAAGGTGTATTTTTGTATCACAAAATTTTGATCATATACCTCAATATTTCCTTACATATACATATGAGCGTCACAAACCGGTGGCGACACAAGCTTGTGGCAGTTTAAGAATTTGTGATTGCAGGCAAAATAGATTGAAGGTTTCGATTATTCAATCAAAAGTATCAGCACCTTTGTGCGAAGGTTGCAGACTGAAGGCATAAAAGTTATATTCAAAAAACAAAGGTGCTGGCTATTCTATTACAAGGCCTTCCGAGGCCCAACATTTCGAATGGCGTTATGACTAGCAGTTTATGATGCATCAACCGGCTTGACGGATTAAGCTTCCTCGCCGGGTTGACGTGAAGAAGATGGGTCGTCTGGCATAGGTTCAGCTTCTTCCTCTTCATCACCCAATGGCCGGAAGTCAGTGGTAGACCAGTCAATCCGGTTTAAAGCACGAAGACAGCCTCTTCACTTATAAGCTCAGCGGATCAACGTCGAGGGCATAAGTGTGCTTACGGATTGGAGGAACAAGGTTACGCACTTACGGAATGACAAATTCCACCCGCTTGTTGTTTGCATCATAGAAAGAGCGATAAACCGCCAGGTTGGCTTCTGCTGCCAGTTGACTCGCCAGAGGACGCATCTCCTTTGTTATTCGTTTGAGGGCGTCGTTATCAAAGGCTTCGCCGTTTTCTTGAGCGCTTGGGAAGCCCTTGGCTATGTCAGCCGGATCAAGGTCCGCTATCCACGCCTTGGCGCGCGTTAAAGCCAATAAAGTGCCAGCCCGGGCTGCGGATCGCTTCAACTCTCCAAGTTGTGCGGAATCATGGATAGCCGGTCCAGTATCTTTGATTAAGGACGGAGCTGTGTTATCATACGATGTAGCGCATATGACTCGCTGGGTGCCGGTATACAGCTGCTCAATCAGCGTATATGCAGCCTTGAGCTTCTTCCGCATATCAGAGCCCAGATGAGCAATACGCTTCCCTATACCGGTTTAAGACGGCTCATGTTAAACTGGCGGAAATATCAAAACGGAATAGTAATCAGTGAAAAATCTCTTACCAAAGATCGCAGAGGTCATGGCATTAATCTGGCGCTTTAGTCCGGTCAGCGCTTCTGTCACCGGTTTAAGAGCCGCTTCAGCATCTTCAGCCCGTTTCAACAGCCCGGCCTTCTCCGTCTCCCAGTTGGCCTGCTCGGATTTATACCACTCCTTGAGCTGCTCCATAGTGGTCAAGGCAGTTTTCAATTCGTCCTTGGCCTTGGTGGTTTCTGCTTGTTGAGTCTTCAGATTGGCACGAAGGTCCTTGAGTTGTACGGTTTGCTGGTCTATCTCGCTCTGATAAAAAATGGATCACGTTAGTTGTTTCATTATGAAGTCCCAAGCTCAATACAGGTATTCAACTTGGCACTTGGGGGCTAATGGCTAATTGATCTCATCTTGCTATGGTGATACATGCTAAAGTACCGGTTTAACTATGCTAAGTTGAACCGGCCCTTGGGGCTACTACACAACAAAAGTACAAGAAAGGCAGAACTCCTTACCTCATAGCGTTCCTTCATACGATTCACCAGGCCGGCTTCGAAGTCACGACTTGTGTAGAGTCGGTTTAGGAAGTCGGAATGAAGTTCTTGGGCAGAGAAGTTATCATAAGCTGACAGATCAGTTTTTCCCTTCTCTTTACTCATGGCAGTAAATTCTTCCTTGGCACTGTGTTTTGATAGGGCGACCGGATTGCCAGGGGTGGTATAGGCGGTGCCCGTCACTACGACGTCATCATCTTTGACCGGGCTGGCCGGATTGGCATTCTTCCTTGGGCTTGGTGTTTTCATACCTAGGCTCGGCGTTTACAAGCTGTTACTGTTCTGCTTTGAACTTCGGTGGAGCGAGGATGTGATGTTTCCACTTGGGCGTCCGGTTCAGCTTCTGGCGGCTTAGCATTGTCGTCTTGGTTCAACCCGGCAGAACTGTTTTTAGCAACTTCAGGCTTTTCGCCATGGTGCTCGGGAGTCTTCTCCGGATCAGCATACATAGTAGGGTCAAGGGTTTTCGCCTTCTTACTTAAGCGAGCCTTGGTGCTGCAATATTCAGAGTTAGAATGTGATGAACCGGCTAATGCGAAGAAAACAAAAAAGAGCATTATGCTTACCCCGCAGCAACTTTCAGAGGAGGTAGTTGCGTGGTTGATGAACCGCCAGATGAGTTGGAAGAGGCCTGATAATTCGGATCAGACGGATTGAGAGGACATCGGAAGAAACCTTTCAAAGGATAACGCTTTTCGGAGAACAAATCACCTCACGGACGACGCTTCCGAGGTTGGGGTGTCGTAGTAACCGGACGATGTAATTTGTTGACCGCTGTCTTGCCGGGTCGTCTGGCGCTCTTCAGCCTCTTTGTGTCTTCAAAGAAAGGTGCGGATTCAAATGAGCACGGGAGTGAGATTTTTTCACTTTTCGGACTGTGCGGCAAATTCTTTTAACTGGCACAAGATCAGATTCGGAAGAAAGAAGGATTACCTCAACAGGGTCGGCATGACTGGCTTCAGCATCATCCTGGGAATTGAAACTGTCAACAAGATGAAGGATAAAAAGAGACGAAGTAAATCAAGCTTTACCTCAGCTTCTGATTCTTCTTCTTCCGGCGGATCAGAAGACTCGGCGGTTCTCCTCTTACCAGCCTTCTTGGTGGTCTTGGACTTTACACGAGGAACCCGTGCCGGTTTGGTTCGTTTCCGTATGAGCTGTTAGCCCGAGAAGTAACACGGATTAATACATATCAATAAGGCATTAACATCAGAAGAGCGATGAGCGGAGCCTTACCGCAAGCGGTTTGTTGGAAACACAGAATGGGGCCAACCCGGTTTGGCTGCAGACGGAGATCGGCTCATCGAGCATCTTCTTTACTGTCTCAGTGACTTCAAGCTCAGTTATTGCTAGCTCATGACGTCTTTGAGGGTCTTTGACGCTACCAGTGTATTCGTGCATCAATCCGGGCGGCGGCTTAATGGCAAGATGCCCCAAGAAACCCAACATCGAACAAGGTCAATACCGGTTAAGCCATTGGCCATTAGAGCCCGGAGTTTGATAATTTGAGGCGCAAAATTCTTCCGTTCTCTGGCGGTCAAGCGTAAAGGCAATGGGTGATGGTTGCTAAGCCGGTGAGGGCGGTAGCCGACAAGGGGTTCTCGCTGTCGGAGCGGTATTCGGCAATAAAACCAGGTTTGGTTCCAATCTTTCGGATGGCTATGGTGTTTTATGTGAGGAAAGTCTACTTCCTTCCTTTTACGGATTGAAACGCCACCCGGTTCCGTGTTAGGACCATCGAAAACTCCGTCTGGCGGTTCAAATGAAAGAAATCCGGAACAGCTCCACAGATGGTTCTTCTTGAAGATAGACTTCACAAAAAACTTGGAAATTGCATATATTGGACACAGAGTTCGGACCAATATCTTGTGGATGGAGTTGGAAACTTGCGAGGACATCCCGGAAGAATCTCGATCCGGGTGGGCTGAACCCCCGGTCTAAGTGCTGCATAAACACAATTACTTCGCCTTCCTGAGGTTCAGGAGGGCATTCGGTATCCGGAACACGCCACTGGAGGACATTTTTGGAGGCTAAAGCGCCGGTGGTGACATATCCATTGAGTTGCGTCTCCGTGATCTTGGACCGGACCCAATTGCAAGCTGAGAATTGTTTGGCCATTCCGGAAGAAGAGACTGCGAAAGGAAAAGTAAAAACGGTTCACCATTAACGGTTCGGACATATTATACAATGCTAAACCGGCAGTTTGGCGATCGGTTCCAACTTCCGGTTTAATCGAGGACTAATGGAGTATGGCGGATTAGCTATCAAAAGTTAAACCGCCCTTAGGAGGAAGAGACAGAATCGAAAATCTGCTAAGTGTGGATGTAAACAGGTTTCACACATGAATAGAGTTAATTTGGATCTACCAAAGATTCAGTAAGGAAAAATTTCTGCGACCCATGCAAGCCTTATAAAGGGCAGGGAAGTTCGTGCGTTCTAACAAGAGGGTCTGAACAAAAAGACAGATGTGCAAACGTGCTAAGCTCAAGGCGGAGCAGTTATTACAGGATATACGCTACGGTTGGATTAAAAAGCCATGGCGAGCAGGTATGAAGAGATTAAGGATGAACACCTATGAGCAGCGACATGAACAGGAGCCTCAAGATGCAGATCTAGGGCATGAGGAGGAGCCTTACCCGATGCACAGAACAGCGGAGGACCGCCGAGAGTCTCTGGTACAACCAGGTTGATGCAGTGGCCTTGCACTGACGCGGCGTTCGGAGGTCGGAGGCGACGGCGGAGCTTCAGAGCTGGAGCGTCGCGAGGAAGAAGAAGCACGGAAGGAGGAAGAAGAGAAAGGGCCTGCCGGTCTATTTATAATAAGACGGATTAATTAACGGCGCGAGAATGGAGGCGTTGAAAGCGGCGGAGCGGCGCGTGATCGCCTCGATTTCGGGATAGTATTAAATGAAGGAATCTTCTTTGTTGAGCTTCGTTAATAGAGATGACGTCAAGATGCTCTGTCTTTGTGGTCGGAGGATGACGTCCACGGCGGTTTAAGCAGATGGCGGTTTACGAAATATGAAGGAAGAGATTCGAGTTTTCTAAGATGTTGAAGATTAACATGAACGAGTTCAAGTCAATCGGGGCCTAATGTTGGGGATGTAACTACTGAATATAAACCGCCCGTAAGGGGCGGTTTACCCTCGCCAATATTGGGGGCCCATGAAGACTCAGAAGGTGGCGATTGCTGTAGAGTTTAGAGGCCCGGAGCCCAGGGGCCAGTTAGGGCCCATAATGGTAAAACCGCCATAACCATGTAACTTGTGTTGTAAGATGAGAGAAAGAAGAGACCGAGCCGGACACTTGTGTGAGCCGGCCTCGGGACTCTGTAGACCGGCCGGACGTCAACCCGTGTATATAAGGGGACGATCCGGCGGCGGTTTAGGGACAGACATCAACCATTCGAGGCTTAGGCGGCTATTGCTCCCTAGTCGCCGAAATCACATCAATCCCATCACAAACTAGGCGTAGGCCTTTACCTTCATCGAAGGGGCCGAACTAGTATAAAATCTCGTGTCTTTGCGTCCGCTTTAACCCCTTTAAGTTAACCCGTACGATGGCCTCACGACTAAGTCCTTTCATGAGGACATCTGCCGTGACAATTCCACGACAGGACCCCCTACCCGAGATCCGCCGGTTTTGACACCGACACTCCCCGTTGAAGTTCCACATGGGTAGTCCTCTTGATTAGAGTGGCTGAACACCTCGCGTTATGGAAATCACCATGACCTCAATTATGGACAGTCCGGATTGGGCGAGTATTTTTATCTTGTCCATCAGCATCTTAACCTCTGCATTGTCTACCTCCTCGAGGCTTCGGGGACACCAGATGTGGCGCTTCTTTAATGGGGCATTGGAGAATTCCTGTAGGCCATGCCGGATTGGGTCCGAGAGAATGACCTCTTCTATATAAAACCACTCCGAGGGCCACTCTTCGGATGCCTTCTTCGGAGTGCCAGATAGGTATCCTATCTCGGCTATGCGCCATACTTTGGTGCCGCCCACCTCGAATATGGATCCCTTTTGGGAGCGAGGGACGAGGCAGAAGAGCTTCCTCCATAGTTTGGAATGAGCCTTGCTGCCTAGGAATTTCTCGCAAAGAGCGACGAAGCCCGCGATGTGCAAAATGGAGCCCGGCGTGACATTGTGCAGTTGGAGGCCATAGCACTCCAGGAGACTTCGGAGGAAAGGATGGATTGGAAATCCAATGCCTCTTAAGAGAAAGGAAGTACACCCGCTCTCGTGCAGAAGGATTTGGGAAATTTTCTGCCAGGGCTTCACCAGTAAGGGAAGTTAATCCCGCAAGAATGGGGAGTAGATCCGCGGGAGGGAGGTAGCCCTGCACCTGAAGCTTGGTCAGATGGGCATGCGATACAGAGTAGCTCTCCCAATCGCCTTTTTGAGGGCCGCGGGGGCGGGAGGAAGAACCGGGAGCGCTGGCCATGATTGCGTGGTTTCTTGAGGTAAGTTCGAGGGATTTTCGCCTGGTGTGGAATGGCATCTGAGATCTAATCTCCTTAAATAGGCGCCTTCCGTACGTTGTCAAGGGGTTATCTATAAAAGCACTTGGACCTTTCGTATGCATTTGCCATGTGGAAGCTGAGGCGAGGGAGCACAGAAGCCGAACGGTACGGCATTTAATGAAAACTGAGCTGTTCGAAGAGTGCACCTTACCAAGACCGAAGATGTAAGGGCCGAATATAGCCCTTCGGTTCAGATGCTTTGAAGTGTTCAGAGGAGGAACCCACCTTGCAATGCCGAAGACAATCTGCATGCCGGACACATCCTCATTGAAGACTGGTTCGAGGGCTACTGAGGGAGTCTTGGATTATGGGGTCCTCGGATGTCCGGGCGATGTGATGTGGACTGGACAGACGGGCCGTGAAGATACAAGATAGAAGGCTTGCCCCCTGTCCGAATGGGACTCTCCTTTGCGTGGATGGCAAGCTTAGCGTTCGGATATGAAGATTCCTTTCTCTGTAAACCGACTCTGTACAACCCTAGCCCCCTCTGATGTTTATATAAACTGGAGGATTTAGTCCGTAGAGGCAATCAGAATCATACATGCTAGACACCTAGGGTTTAGCCATTACGATCTCGAGGTAGATCAACTCTTGTAACCCCTATACTCATCAAAGTCAATCAAGCAGGAAGTAGTGTATTACCTCCATCAAGAGGGCCTGAACCTGGGTAAACATCGTGTCCCCTGCCTCATGTTACCTTCGATCCTTAGACGCATAGTTCGGGACCCCCTACCCGAGATCTGCCGGTTTTGACACCGACACATACCAACAAGCAACCATGTCTTTCAAATATCAACACTAAAATAAGTTATCCCTAGCCCATCATGCTCAATCATTGATCCATTCATGAAATACACTCACATATTAGCTACACCCAATACTCAAGTACGATCATAGTGCCCCCTATTTGGTGCTTTATAAGAGAAGATGGAGACTCAAATAAAAATAAAAATTGCATAAAGTTAAAGAAAGGACCGTCACAGAGGGAAGTAGGGATTTGTAGAGGTGCTAGAGCTCAAAGCGAAAATTGAGAGATAAAAACATTTTGAGAGGCATACTTTTCCCACCAACGAAAACGACTTAGAGTTCCCAACACTTTCCATGCTAGATATATCATAGGCGGTTCCCTAACAGAAATTAAAGTTTATTACTTTTTCCACCATACTTTCACTTTCCATGGCTAACTGTATCCACGGGCGCCTTCCAAACCAACACTTTCCAAGGAATTTATTATTTGACAACAGAAAGTAAATTTATTTTTCATTTCGGGACTGGGCATCCCTATTACCTTTTCCTTACTCTCGTGCAATGACAAGTGAAGAAACACTCATTGTGACAATACCACATCTAGCATGGAAAATATTAGCTACCCCTCACCGCCTCGCGAGTGGTACGAGCACACAAAAGAGAAATTTATTTTGAATATTAGAAATTGCACATACAAATTTGCTTAGAACGGCAAAAGAATACCGCATATAGGTAGATATAGTGGACTCATGTGGCAAAACTGGTTTAAAGGATTTTGGATGCACAATTAGTGATCGTACTTAGTGCAAAATGAAGGCAAGCAAAAGATTGAGAAGCGACCAACCAAGAAACGAATAATATCATAAGAGAGCATTGAGCATAATTAACACCGAATAATGGACCACAAGGAGGATGTAATTTCATTGCATACTATTGACTTTCATGCTTGCATAGGGAATCACAAACCTTAACACCAATATTCTTACTAAAGCATAATTACTCATCAACATGACTCACATATCACATCATCATATCTCAAAACTATTACAAAGAATCAAGTTTATTTTGTCCAATGATCTTCATGAAAGTTTTTATTATATGCTTCTTGCATATCTATCACTTTGGAACTAATTTTCATGTGTTGCTTTTGATAAGCTCAAACAAATATAAGTGAAGATCATGAGCATAGTTTTTCTTTCTCTCAAATTAATTTAAGTTAAGCAAGAGAGAATTTCTTGAAAATTTTACTAACTCCCAAATAAATCTAAGTGAAGCAAGAGAGCATTTCTTCAAAAACACTAAAGGACGCCGTGCTAAAAAAGATATAAGTGAAGCACTAGAGCAAATCCATAGCTCATAAAAATATAAGTGAAGCTTAGAGAGAAATTCTAACAAGTCATGGCATAATTTTGGCTCTCTCAAATAGGTGTGTCCAGCAAGGAATCAAGACTAAAATTACAAAGAAAAACAAGCAAAGACTCATATCATACAAGACGCTCCAAGCAAAACACATAGTATGTGACGAATAAAAATATAGCTTTGAGTAAAATACCGATGGTCGTTAGAAGAAAGAGGGGATGCCACTCGGGGCATCACCAAGCTTCGTTGATTGCTTCTCTTTGGATAATAACTTGGGGTGCCATGGGAATCCCCAAGCTTAGGCTCTTCTTACTCCTTATTCCTTCATCCATCGTAAGATAACCCAAAACTTGAAAACTTCAATCACACAAAACTCAACAAAACCTTTGACAGATCCGTTAGTATAAGAAAACAAATCACTACTGTAAGTACTGTAAATATTTTATTCTTGCATTATATATACTGTATTCCAACTTTACTATGGCAAAAACTCATCAAAGAAAACCATAGAATCATCAAAACAAGCACACAACACAAAGAAAACAGAATCTGTCAAAAATAGAACAGTCTGTAGTAATCTGGATATTTTGAATACTTCCGAAACACCAAAACTCTTGAGAAATTAGGAAAACCTGAGAAATTTGTATATTAATCTTCTTCAAAAAGAATTGGTATTTTATCACGCTCTGGTTAGTAATGAGAATTTTTTTTCGTGTGCTCAAAAGTTTCTGTTTTTCAGCAGGTCAAACAACTATCACCCAAGAAGATCCTAAAGGCCTTACTTGGCACAAACAGTAATTAAAACACAAAACACACAATCATAACAGTAGATTAATTGTGCAAACACTCAAGAACAGAAATCAAAAAGCAAAAATAAATTTATTCATTGGGTTGCCTCCCAACAAGCGCTATTGTTTCACGCCCTTAGCTAGGCATAAAGCAAAGGGTCTAAGTTTTGTCATCTTTGTTCTCCAATCCCTCAATCACACAATCAGATTTCTTTGATGAATTAGCAAGTAAAATAGAAAAACTTCTAGGCATAAAATTGAGGAATTCGTTCTTATCAATGGGATCTCTTGCAACTTCAACAAAATTTGGACGAACACTAATCATTTTAAGATCTCCATTACTATTACTAGAAGTTGTACCCTTGTTCTTGGTAACTTGAGTAATCTTGCCAATCTTTACAGGAGTTTTTTCAATAGTTTTAGCAGAAGCAAAAGCCGTGCTTAGATTGCTAAAGATTTCTTCAAATTTATCAATCTAAGACGGACTTTCTTCAATTCTTTCATGAATCACGGTTCCCTTTTCTTTTAACAACTTAAAAACTTCTCTCGCTTTAGACCCAAACTTAGTACCAAAATTGTGTATCTTTTTATCCAAATTTTCAATGTGTTCTTCAGTGAGCATTTTCTTTTGAATAGCATCAAATCTTTCTATGACATGATCAAGAGTCAAAGTTGTTTCATTAATCATAAGAGGTGGTGATCCTACCAAATTTCCCATAGCATTAAAAGCATCAAGAGAGGGACACATCAAGAAATTTCCACCGGTAATCGTATCAAGAACGAATATATACCAAGTGGTGATGCCCACATAAAAATAGCGAAGAATAACAACGGTAGATTGCTTGCGGATAGATATATTATGAGCATTGCAAATCCTATACCAAGCATCTTTTAAATTTTCTCCTCCCCATTGTTTAAAGTTGAGAACCCCGTTCTCGTGAGTGCATGCAATAGAGAAAGAACTATCCATGACGATAATAACAGCAAACAAGATTGCACACAAAAACAGATACGGCAAGAAAACGACAAATGAAAAAGAGGGCGAATAAAATGGCAAATTTTTGTGAAGTGGGGAGAGGAAAACGAGAGGCAAATGGCAAATAATGTAAATTATGAGGAGATGAGATTTGTGATTAGGAACCTTGTAGATGTTGAACATCCTCCCCAACAACGGCGCCAGAAATTGGCGACTTGACGGGAGACTATCTTGACGTGATCCTCCCCGGCAACGGTGCCAGAAATTCCTTTTGATGTCGGCTAGGACTACGTCGCTATTTCCCAAAGAGGAAGGGATGATGCAGCACATCAACGGTAGATATTTCCCTAATTGATAAGATAAAGGTTATAGAACCAGTAGGAGAACCAAGAAACACTACGTAAACAACGCCTGCACAATAATAACAAATACCCGCAACCCGACGAATTAAAGGGGTTATCAATCCCTTTCAGGTAGCGGCACCAGAAATTGGCAAACGGATGTGAGAGAGTTGTAAATATTGATAGATCGGATAAATAGATCTCGGATAAAATAAATTGGAGCAAGATATATTCATATTTTTGGGTTTAATAGATCTGAAAATAAAAGGCAAATAAAATAGAACGCAAAGGCAAATAATATGAGAAAGAGACCGTAGGTTTCACTAGTGGCTTGTCTCGAGAAAAATAGCAAATGGTGGGTAAACAAATTACCGTTGGGCAATTGATAGAACTTCAAATAATCACGATGATATCCAGGAAATAATCATTATATAGGCATCACGTCCAAGATTAGTAGACCGACTCCTGCCTGCATCTACTACTATTACTCCACACATCAACCGCTATCCAGCATGCATCTAGTGTATTAAGTTCACGGAGAAACAGAGTAATGCAATAAGAATGATGACATGATGTAGACAAGATCTATTTATGTAGAAATAGACCCCATCGTTTTATCCTTAGTAGCAACGATACATACGTGTCGGTTCCCCTTACATCCGGGATCAAGCACCGTAAGATGGAACCCACTACAAAGCACCTCTTCCCATTACAAGATAAATAGATCAAGTTGGCCGAACAAAACCCAAATATCGGAGAAGAAATACGAGGCTATAAGAAATCATGCATATAAGAGATCAAAGAAAATCAAATAACTTTCATGGATAAAAAGATAGATCTGATCATAAACTCAAAGTTCATCCGATCCCAACAAACACATTGCAAAAAGTGTTACATCATATGGATCTCCAAGAGACCATTGTATTGAGAATCAAAGAGAGAGAGGAAGCCATCTAGCTCCTAACTATGGACCCAAAGGTCTACAAAGAACTACTCACGCATCATCGGAGAGGCACCAATGGAAGTGGTGAACCCCTCCGTGATGCTGTCTAGACTTGATCTGGTGGTTCTAGACTCTGCGGCGGCTGGAATTGATTTTCGTCGATTCCCCTAGGGTTTCTGGAATATTGCGGTATTTATAGAGCAAAGAGGCGGTTCAAGGGTCACCCAAGGTGGGCACAACCCACCTGGGCGCGCGTGGGCCCCTAGGTGCGCCTTGGTGGGTTTTGCTCCCCTCGAATCACCCCCATGTGCTTCTCCGGCCCACTGGATGTCTTCTGGTCTAAAAAATCCACAAAAAGTTTTGCTGCCTTTGGACTCCGTTTGGTCTTGATTTCCTGCGATGTAAAAAACATGCAGAAAACAACAACTGGCACTTGGCACTATGTCAATAGGTTAGTACCAAAAAATGATATAAAATGACTATAAAACATCCAAGAATGATAATATAATAGCATGGAACAATAAAAAATTATAGATACGTTGGATACGTATCATACCACCATCACCCCGTGCGTTCATCCTTTTAGATTTTGCCTTGTCAAGTCAAACCCATAAGAAAATGGAATGAAATCCACTCCTCCAAATTCGTTGATGCATGAAAATGATGAACACTACTTTTATGTAAGGCAACCACACTATAGGAGGATGGGATATGTACGAAAAATGCTAAGCAGAAGGCATTTCAACAAATTAGAAGCAGTGCAAGCTAGACACCATATGGAAGATCCAACCAAAATCACTCTACTAAGTTAAAAGTGTCTCATCATAATTGCGTTTCAACAAATTAGAGGCAGTACATGCTTGAAATGATATGCAAGATGCAACCAATATCACACTGTCAATTTGAAGGTCTCTCATCAGAACTGGTTGGTGCGGGATACACAAGAAAAGTAGTTTGATGCAAGAACATGGTTAACAGAAAGACGTAGTATGTACCATAAATAGGAAGGCATGCCATATTCACATGTATAATGTGTTAACTAATCATATGCAGTTTGACCTAATTAGAAGCAATACAAGGTAGACACCATATGCAACATGCAACCACATATCACACTGCCAAGTTTGAGCAAGCACTTGCGATGGTGGTGTAGGGGAATTGCGATTATTGACTATAGAGCTACGTTGACTATCTTCATCTAGCCTTGTTGTTTCTTGAAAATCATGTGGGGATGATGATGATGTACTCTTTAAAAGAGTAGCTCGTCTCACAGTAACCCACTGGCATGACTGTTGTTGGGGAACGTAGCAGAAATTCAAAATTTTCCTACGGTTTCACCAAGATCCATCTATGAGTTCATCTAGCAACGAGTCATGGGAGAGTGATTCATCTACATATCACTTGTAGATCGCGTGCGGAAGCGTTCAAGTGAACGGGGTTGATGGAGTCGTACTCGCCGTGATTCAAATCACCGATGATCCTAGTGCCGAACGGACAGCACCTCCGCGTTCAACACACGTCTGCAGGCGGATGACGTCTCCTCCTTCTTGATCCAGCAAGGGGAAGGAGAGGTTGATGATGATCCAGCAGCACGACGGCGTGGTGGTGGATGCAGCAGAACTCCGGCAGGCTTCGCCAAGCGACTCACGGGAGGAGGAGGAGGTGTAGCAGAAGGGAGGCGCCAAGGGCTTCAGTGCGGCCACCCCTCCCTCCCTCCCTTTATATAGGTGCAAGAGAGGGAGGCGCAGCCTGCCCCTTCCTCCAAGGAAGGGGTGCGGCCAAGAGGGGGGAGGAGTCCATCCTCCCCAAGGCACCTCGTAGGTGCCTTCCCCTCTTAGGACTCTCCCCTCCCCAAGTCTCCTTGGCGCATGGGACGCTTGGGGCTGGTGCCCTTGGCCCATATAGGCCAAGGCGCACCCCCACCAGCCCATGTGGCCCCCCGGCACAGGTGGACCCTCCCGATGGACCCCCGGACCCCTTTCGGCACTCCCGGTACAATACCGATAAAGTGCGATACTTTTCCGGCGACCAAAACAAGACTTAGTATATATAAATCTTTACCTCCGGACCATTCCGGAACTCCTCGTGACGTCCGGGATCTCATCCGGGACTCCGAACAACATTTGGTTTGCTGCATACTCATATTCATACAACCCTAGCGTCACCGAACCTTAAGTGTGTAGACCCTACGGGTTCGGGAGACACGTAGACATGACCGAGACGTTCTCGGTCAATAACCAACAGCGGGATCTGGATACCCATGTTGGCTCCCACATGTTCCACGATGATCTCATCGGATGAACCACAATGTCAAGGACTCAATCGATCCCGTATACAATTCCCTTTGTCTAGCGGCATTGTACTTGCCCGAGATTCGATCGTCGGTATCCCGATACCTTTGTTCAATCTCGTTACCGGCAAGTCTCTTTACTCGTTCCGTAACACATCAGATCAACCCCTTAATCACATTGTGCACATTATGATGATGTCCTACCGAGTGGGCCCAGAGATACCTCTCCGTTTACATGGAGTGACAAATCCCAGTCTCGATTCGTGCCAACCCAACAGACACTTTCGGAGATACCTGTAATGCACCTTTATAGCCACCCGATTCGTTGTGGCGTTTGGTACACCCAAAGCATTCCTACGGTATCCGGAGTTGCACAATCTCATGGTCTAAGGAAAAGATACTTGACATTAGAAAAGCTTTAGCATACGAACTACACGATCTTTGTGCTAGGCTTAGGATTGGGTCTTGTCCATCACATCATTCTCGCCAATGATGTGATCCCGTTATCAATGACATCCAATGTCCATGGTCAGGAAACCATGACCATCTATTGATAAACGAGCTAGTTAACTAGAGGCTTACTAGGGACATGGTGTTGTATATGTACCCACACATGTATCTGAGTTTCCTATCAATACAATTATAGCATGGATACTAAACGATTATCATGAACAAGGAAATATAATAATAACTAATTTATTATTGCCTCTAGGGCATATTTCCAACAGTCTCCCACTTGCACTAGAGTCAATAATCTAGTTCACATCGCCATGTGTTTAACACACATAGGTCACAACGCCATGTTACCAACATCCGAAGAGTTTACTAGTGTCGCTAAACTAGTACACATCACCATGTGATAAAGACTCAATGAGTTCTGGGTTTGATCATGTTTTCCTTGTGAGAGAAGTTTTAGTCAACGGGTCTGCAGTATTCAGATCCGTATGTACTTTGCAATTCTCTATGTCATATTGTAAATGCTGCTTCCACGTTCCACTTGAAGCTATTCCAAATGATTGCTCCACTTTTCGTATCCGGTTTGCTACTAAGAGTAACTTGGATAGGTTTTAAAGCTTGAATCGAAGTAACCCTTTACGCCGAACTCTTTATCACCTCCATAATCGAGAAACATGTCCTTATTTACTCCAAGGACAATTTTGACCGCTGTCCAATGATCCCTATTCCTGGATCATTCTTGTATCCCTTGACTGACTCATGGCAAGGCACACTTCCGGTGCGGTACACAGCATAGCATACTATAGAGCCTATGTCTAAAGCATAGGGGACGACCTTCGTCCTTTCTCTCTTTTCTGCCGTGGTCGAGCTTTAAGTCTTAACTTCATACCTTACATCTCAGGCAAGAACTCCTTCTTTGACTGATCCATCTTGAACACCTTCAAGATCATGTCAAGGTATATGCTCATTTGAAAGTACCATTAAGCGTTTTTGATCTATCCTCATAGATCTTGATGCTCAATGTTCAAGTAGCCTAATCCAGGTTTTCTATTGAAAAACACTTTTCAAACAATCCTATATGCTTTCCAGAAATTCTACATCATTTCTGATCAACAATATGTCAACAACATATACTCATCGAAATTCTATAGTGCTCCCACTCACTTCTTTGGAAATACAAGTTTCTCACAAACTTTGTATAAACCCAAAATCTTTGATCATCTCATCAAAGCGCACATTCCAACTCCGAGATGCTTACTCCAGTCCTAAGAAGGATCGCTGGAGCCAACATAACTTTTAGCATCCTTAGGATCGACAAAAACTTTCTGATTGTATCACATACAACCTTTCCTTACAAAACTAGTTAGGAAACTCGTTTTGACATCCATCTGCCTGATTTCATAAATGCAGCTAATGCTAACATGATTCTGACGGACTTAAGCATCGCTACAGATGAGAAAATCTCATCGTAGTCAACTCCTTGAACTTGTGAAAAACTCTTTGCCACAAGTAGAGCTTCATGGACGGTGACATTACCGTCCACGTCCGTCTTCTTCTTAAAGATCCATTTATCTCAATGGCTTGCCGATCAACGAGCAAGTCCACCAAAGTCCATGCTTTGTTCTGATACATGGATCCTATCTCAGATTTCATGGCTTCTAACCATTTGTTGGAATATGGGCCCACCATTGGTTCTCCATAGCTCGTAGGTTCATTGTTGTCTAGCAACATGACATTCATGACAGGATCACCATACCACTCCGAAGCAGTACGCGTCCTTGTCGTCCTACGAGGTTCGGTAGTGACTTGATCCGAAGTTTCATGATCACTATCATAAGCTTCTACTTCAATTGGTGTAGGTGCCACAGGAACAACGTCCTGTGTCCTGCTACACACTAGTTGAAGTGATGGTTCAATAACCTCATCAAGTCTCCACCATCCTCCCACTCAATTCTTTCGAGAGAAACTTTTCCTCGAGAAAGGAACCGTTTCTAGAAACAATCCCTATTGCTTTCGGATCTGAATTAGGAGGTATACCCAACCGTTTTGGATGTCCTATGAAGATGCATTTTATCCATTTTGGGTTCGAGCTTATCACGATGAAACTTTTTCACATAAGCGTCACAGCCCCAAACTTTTAAGAAACGACAACTTAGGTTTCTCCAAACCATAGTTCAAACAGTGCCGTCTCAACGGAATTACGTGGTGCCCTTTTAAAGTGAGTGCGGTTGTCTCTAATGCCTAACCCATGAACGATAGTGGTAATTCGATAAGAGACATCATGGTACGCACCATATCTAATAGGGTGCAACTATGATGTTCGGACACACCATCACACTATGGTGTTCCAGCGGTATTAATTGTGAAACAATTTGCACAATGTCTTAATTGTGTGCCAAAACTCAGAACTCAGATATTCATCTCTATGATCATATCATAGACATTCTATCCTCTTGTCACGAAGATCTTAAACTTCACTCTGAAATTACTTGAACCATTCAATAATTCAGACTTGTGTTTCATCAAGTAAATATACTCAACATCTACTCGAATCATCCGTGAAGTAAGAACATAACGCTATTCATCGCATGCCTCAGCACTCATTGCACTGCACACATCAAAATGTGTTACTTCAACAAGTTGCTATCTTGTTCCATCTTACCAAACCGAGGCTTTTCAGTCATCTTGCCCATGTGGTATGATTTGCATATCTCAAGTGATTCAAAATCAAGTGAGTCCAAACGATCCATCTGCATGGAGTTTCATCATGCGTATACACCAATAGACATGGTTTGCATGTCTCAAACTTTTCAAAAAATGAGTGAGTCCAAAGATCCATCAACATGGAGTTTCTTCATGCGTTTTATACCAATATGACTTACATGGCAGTGCCACAAATAAGTGGTACTATCATTACTATCTTATACCTTTGGCATGAAAATGTGTATCACTACGATCGAGATTCAATAAACCATTCATTTAGGTGCAAGACCATCGAAGGTATTATTCAAATAAATAGAGTAACCATTATTCTCTTTGAATGAATAATCGTATTGCGATAGACATAATCCAATCATGTCTATGCTCAACGCAAACACCAAATGACAATTATTCAGGTTTAATACTAATCTTGATGGTAGAGGGAGCGTCACGATGTTTGATCACATCAAACTTGGAAACACTTCCAACACATATCGTCACTCACCTTTAGCTAGTCTTCGCTTATTTCGTAGCTCCTTTATTTCGAAAGTTACTAACACTTAGCAACCGAACCGGTATCTTAATACCCTGGTGCTACTAGGAGTACTAGTAAAGTACACATTAACATAATGTATATCCAATATACTTCTATCGACCTTGCCAGCCTTCTCATCTACCAAGTATCTAGGGTGGTTCCACTTTAGTGTCCGTTCCTCTCATTACAGAAGCACTTAGTCTCGGGTTTGGGTTCAACCTTGGGTTTCTTCACTAGAGCAGCAACTGTTTTGCCATTTCATGAAGTATCCCTTGTTGCCCTTGCCCTTCTTGAAACTAGTGGTTTTACCAACCATCAACAATTGATGCTCCTATTTGACTTCTACTTTCGCGGTGTCAAACATCGCGAACACTTCAAGGATCATCATATCTATCCCTGATATGTTATAGTTCATCACGAAGCTCTAGTAGCTTGGTGGCAATGACTTTGGAGAAACATCACTATCTCATATGGAAGATCAACTCCACTCGATTCAAGTGATTGTTGCACTCGGACAATCTGAGCACAAGCTCAACGATTGAGCTTTTCTCCCTTAGTTTGCAGGCTAAGAAAATCGTCGGAGGTCTTATACCTCTTGGCGTGGGCACGAGCCTGAAATCCCAATTTCAGCCCTCGAAACATCTCATATGTTTCATGACGTTTCAAAAATGTCTTTGGTGCCTCAACTCTAAACCGCTTAACCGAACTATCACGTAGTTATCAAAGCGTGTATGTCCGATGTTCGTAACATCCACAAACGACGTTTGGGGTTCAGCACACCGAGCGGTGCATTAAGGACATAAGCTTTCTCGTCCGCGCATAATCGCTCTTGTCAACTTTCAACTATATTTTCTCTAGGAACATATCTAAACAAGAGAACTAAAGCGCGAGCTTTACATAATTTGCAAAGATCTTTTGACTATGTTCAGGATAATTAAGTTCATCTCATGAACTCCCACTTAGATAGACATCCCTCTAGTCATCTAAGTGATTACATGATCCGAGTCAACTAGGCCGTGTTCGATCATCACGTGAGACGGACTAGTCATCATCGGTGAACATCTTCATGTTGATCGTATCTACTATACGACTCATGCTCGACCTTTCGGTCTCTTGTGTTCCGAGGCCATGTCTGTACATGCTAGGCTCGTCAAGTTAACCTAAGTGTTACTGCGTGTGTAAATCTGGCTTACACCCGTTGTATGTGAACGTAAGAATCTATCACACCCGATCATCACGTGGTGCTTGAAACGACGAACTTTAGCAACGGTGCACGCTTAGGGAGAACACTTTCTTGAAATTGTTATGAGGGATCATCTTATTTACTACCGTCGTTCTAAGTAAACAAGATGCATAAACATAATAAACATCACATGCAATTATATAGTAGTGACGTGATATGGCCAATATCATATAGCTCCTTTGATCTTCATCTTGAGGCTCCATGATCATCTTGTCACCGGCATGACACCATGATCTCCATCATCATGATCTCCATCATCATGATCTCCATCATCGTGTCTTCATGAAGTTGTCACGCCAACGACTACTTCTACTTCTATGGCTAACGCGTTTAGCAATAAAGTAAAGTAATTTACATGGCGTTCTTCAATGACACACAGGTCATACAAAAAATAAAGACAACTCCTATGGCTCACCGGTTGTCATACTCATCGACATGCAAGTCGTGATTCCTATTACAAGAACATGATCTCATACATCACATATATCATTCATCATTCATCACAACTTTGGCCATATCATATCACAAAACACTTGCTGCAAAAACAAGTTAGGCGTCCTCTAATTGTTGTTGCAAGTTTTACGTGGCTGCAATAGGGTTCTAGCAAGAACGTTTTCTTACCTACGTGAAAGCCACAACGTGATTTGTCAACTTCTATTTACCCTTCATAAGGACCCTTTTCATCGAATCTGCTCCAACTAAAGTGGGAGAGACAGACACCCGCTAGCCACCTTATGCAACTAGTGCATGTCGATTGGTGGAACCCGGTCTCACGTAAGCGTACGTGTAAGGTCGGTCCGGGCCGCTTCATCCCACAATACCGCTGAAGCAAGATAAGACTAGTAGCGGCAAGAAAGTTGACAACATCTACGCCCACAACAAATTTTGTTCTACTCGTGCAATAGAGAACTACACATAGACCTAGCTCATGATGCCACGGTTGGGGAACGTAGCAGAAATTCAAAATTTTCCTACGGTTTCACCAAGATCCATCTATGAGTTCATCTAGCAACGAGTCATGGGAGAGTGATTGCATCTACATACCACTTGTAGATCGCGTGCGGAAGCGTTCAAGTGAACGGGGTTGATGGAGTCGCACTCGTCGTGATTCAAATCACCGATGATCCTAGTGCCGAACGGACAGCACCTCCGCGTTCAACACACGCATTTGAGCGGATGACGTCTCCTCCTTCTTGATCCAGCAAGGGGAAGGATAGGTTGATGATGATCCAGCAGCACGACGGCGTAGTGGTGGATGCAGCGAGAACTCCGGCAGGCTTCGCTAGCGACTACGGGAGGAGGAGGAGGTGTAGCAGAAGGGAGGCGCCAAGGGCTTGTGGTGCGGCCACCCTCCCTCTCCTCCCTTTATATAGGTGCAAGAGAGGGGGGGAGGGTGCAGCCTTGCCCCTTCCTCCAAGGAAGGGGTGCGGCCAAGAGGGGGGAGGAGTCCATCCTCCCCAAGGCACCTCGTAGGTGCCTTCCCCTCTTAGGACTCTCCCCTCCCCAAGTCTCCTTGGCGCATGGGCCTCTTGGGGCTGGTGCCCTTGGCCCATATAGGCCAAGTCGCACCCCCACCAGCCCATGTGGCCTCCCGGGGCAGGTGGACCCCCCCCCGGTGGACCCCCGGACCCCTTTCGGCACTCCCGGTACAATACCGATAAAGTGCGAAACTTTTCCAGCGACTCAAAAACAAGACTTCCTATATATAAATCTTTACCTCCGGACCATTCCGGAACTCCTCGTGACGTCCGAGATCTCATCCGGGACTCGAACAACATTCGGTTTGCTGCATACTCATATTCATACAACCCTAAGCGTCACCGAACCTTAAGTGTGTAGACCCTACGGGTTCGGAGACATGTAGACATGACCGAGGCGTTCTCCGGTCAATAACCAACAGCGGGATCTGGATACCCATGTTGGCTCCCACATGTTCCACGATGATCTCATCGGATGAACCACAATGTCAAGGACTCAATCGATCCCGTATACAATTCCCTTTGTCTAGCGGCATTGTACTTGCGAGATTCGATCGTCGGTATCCCGATACCTTTGTTCAATCTCGTTACCGGCAAGTCTCTTTACTCGTTCCGTTACACATCATCCCGTGATCAACCCCTTAATCACATTGTGCACATTATGATGATGTCCTACCGAGTGGGCCCAGAGATACCTCTCCGTTTACGGAGTGACAAATCGATCTCGATTCGTGCCAACCCAATGACACTTTCGGAGATACCTGTAATGCACCTTTATAGCCACCCAGTTACGTTGTGGCGTTTGGTACACCCAAAGCATTCCTACGGTATCCGGAGTTGCACAATCTCATGGTCTAAGGAAAAGATACTTGACATTAGAAAAGCTTTAGCATACGAACTACACGATCTTTACGCTAGGCTTAGGATTGGGTCTTGTCCATCACATCATTCTGCCAATGATGTGATCCCGTTATCAATGACATCCAATGTCCATGGTCGTGAAACCATGACCATCTATTGATAAACGAGCTAGTTAACTAGAGGCTTACGGGGACATGGTGTTGTCTATGTACCCACACATGTATCTGAGTTTCCTATCAATACAATTATAGCATGGATACTAAACGATTATCATGAACAAGGAAATATAATAATAACTAATTTATTATTGCCTCTAGGGCATATTTCCAACAACTGTCTCATCATAAGTGATTGATGAGGGATACACAAGAGCATTAGCTTGATGTAAGAACATGCATGGTTATTAGACAGATGTAGTATGTACCAAAAACAGGAAGATATGTCATTATCAAAGGTATAATGTGTAAAGTAAGGAGATGCAATTTAACAAAATTGGAAGCAATACAAGCGAGACACCATATGCAACATGCAACCACATTTGACACCGCGAAGTTAAAGCAAGCACCTGGAATGGTTGTGTGTGGCAATTGAGATTATCAACTACAGAGCTATGTTTATTGTCTCCATCTTCTGACACTGCATCCTTTAGAATGCTGAAACGCTTTGTGCTTATCCTAAAATTAGACTTGAGCAACTTCTATCTTTTCTTTTGTGAATTTGACAATAGTGCGCCAGAGTCTGGAATACACACGCATAAAAAACAATAGTGTGAGTATGGGTGAAGTGTGTGCACAAGTAGTCCACAAGGGCATACAGACAGCGGAGGCGCAAGCACGTTTTACATCCACCGATGCATAAACTGGTGAGGCAGAGGTGTTGCCGAATGTGGCAAACATGCAAAGCATGTCTGGATTTGTGCATTTTTTTCTCGTCGGTGACCTTTCTTATTTGACCACAAGAAATCTAGATGTGCTCATTCTCGGTTGCATTGTTGAACCAACACCCCCCCCCCCCACTTTATGTCCTTTTTCGACCAAGAGACTGGTCAGGCCAGCATCTTTATTTTCCTTTCCAACCAAGAGATCGGTTCGTTAGCCAGTATCTGTGGTACCTTTTTTCCTATAATAGTAAAAATTTAGGTGGTGTTCGAGCGTTCGACAAGCTGACGGAGCTAGCTAGATGGGGAGGTTTATAATACTATAAGAATATCCACATGCAGGATGCAACAACATGGGGAGCAATCCTAACTTGATGAAAAAAGGGATGCATCAACATGGGGAACTGGGCCATCAGAACAAGGCTGGTTCTAAAATAAGTTATATCTCCGATTGGCGGTATGTGGCGAGGCAGGCGGCGGAATCTGCCAACTCGATGGCAGGGAGCAAGGGTGAGGATGACCTCCCATGTTGGTGCCAGGTCAGAGAAGACGGCGCGCGTCGGCTTCCTCCCTCGTGACCACCAGCGGAAGTTATCCGGCCGGATCTGTGTCAACCAAAGAGAAGAGAGAGAGAGAGAGAGAGAGAGAGAGAGAGAGAGAGAGAGAGAGAAAGAGAGTGGACACCATAGTCTTGTTTAGATCTGGAGAGGGTGAGAGAGTGAGAAGAAGAGAACAACCCTAGCAAGCAAGTCCCGAAGTGGAGTAGTATTTTTTTTGTCTTAGTAGCGATCGTTTTAAATCGAATACACGCGGAGCCATCTTTTTTCATTTAATGTACCAGTAAAAAGAAACTCGAACAATAACCGCACCACTGCGTACAGGTTGCACTTGGTATGGCTAAAATTTGGTCCCAGACCCCACATTAAGTAGACGACTAGATGTCTCAAATTTTCACTTTACTTGCCTTTTAGTGTGCAAATGCGCTCCACCGTGAGTGTACCCGGGCGTCTGCGTGAGGGCAGAGTGAATTTCAATTTGTTGGAAACAAACCCTCACCTTTAAATCCTTGAAGTTTGTACCCTGTCCTCTGTAATCCCGGTCATGTTGAACCTTAAGGGCATGTGCGGTTCAAGGGGTTTTAACGGGGATTAACAGGGATTGTGGGGGATTAAATCATGTAGAAGCCAAATTCTCCTCCATTCCTCTCCAAACACCTTGGGAGGAGGTTGAACCGAACAAGGCCTAAGACTAACCACAGTGGGAGTAACTTGAAGAGTAACATCGGGTCCAACTCAGCAAATTCGCCTATGTGGCAACAAGTTAATGAAGAGAGAGGTAAATTGAGTAACTTATAGCTAGTTACTCATTCTATGATGAGTAACATCACACATATCAAAACAAAATGACTCTATAACCTAATAAATGAAGGTTTGCATGACACTACATGTGTGATGACAACTAGAGCAATCCACTCAGGTTGTACGTAAACATGTTTGTATTCTTCATTCATGATTTTTAGTACAAATAGCATGCACATGGCGATGCCATCCTCATACCGGCCACTATTGGTGGATGGCCACGCAGCGTCGCCGTGCTCACCTGCAACTGCAATGGAGTACTAGACACATAAGGCATGTTGTTGGTGCTGCTTCATGAGCTACCGAGCCGTCTAGACGAGCGCGCCGTATGAAGGACACCGTTCTTTCGCCGCGTCGTGACCATCATAAAGGTGGTGACACACTTTGCGGGTTTGTCAGAGACGGAGTCCATCGTTCCACTCCAGCGATGGACAACGCTCATCCGAGAGCATGAACGTGGATGCAAATTCGTGCAAACATGGCTGAATTTCATATAAACATGACGGATTTCATTACATTTACTTTAAATAGGTTGTGCTAGTCCGAAGCTAAAGGTAGAATTAATATACCTAATCTAAAAAATTCGACAAAGATATACATAATCTAAATGGTCGCCGGCCAATCTCTTTGTCCTCCTCCAGCATCCGGCTGAAGAAGAATCTGATACGTCTCCAACGTATCTATAATTTTTAATTGTTCCATGCTATTATATCATCCATCTAGGATGTTTTATATGCATCTATATGCTATTTTATATGACTTTTGGGACTAACCTATTAACCTAGAGCCCAGTTCCAGTTTCAGTTTTTTCCTTGTTTTTGAGTTTTGCAGAAAAGGAATACCAAACGGAGTCCAATGGACGTGCCAATTTTTGACGATTTTTTTATGGACCAAAAGAAGACCCCGGAGTAAAAGAGTTGGGCCAGAAGAGTCCTGGGCCGTCCACGAGTGTGGCGGGCGCGCCGCCCTACCTCGTGGACGACTCGGGCACCTCCCCGACTTGTTCCCGACGCCAAAAATTCCTATAAATACTGAAACCTCCAGAACATAACCTAGATCGGGAGTTCCGCTGCCGCAAGCCTCTTTAGCCACCGAAAACCAATCTAGACCCGTTCCGGCACCCTGCCGGAGGGGGGAATCCCTCTCAGTGGCCATCTTCATCATGCCATCGCTCTCCATGACGAGGAGGGGGTAGTTCACCCTCCGGGCTGAGGGTATGTACCAGTAGCTATGTGTTTGATCTCTCTCTCGTGTTCTTGATTTGGCAAGATCTTGATGTATCGCGAGCTTTGCTACTATAGTTGGATCTTGTGATGCTTCTCCCTCTCTACTCTCTTGTAATGGATTGGGTTTTCCCTTTGAAGTTATCTTATCGGATTGAGTCTTTAAGGATTTGAGAACACTTGATGTATGTCTTGCATGTGCTTATCTGTGGTGACAATGGGATATTCACGTGATCTACTTGATGTATGTTTTGGTGATCAACTTGCGAGTTCCGTAACCTCGTGAACTTATGCATAGGGGTTGGCACACGTTTTCATCTTGACTCTCCGGTAGAAACTTTGGGGCACTCTTTGAAGTTATTTGTGTTGGTTGAATAGATGAATCTGAGATTGTGTGATGCATATCGTATAATCATACCCACGGATACTTGAGGTGACATTGGAGTATCTAGGTGACATTAGGGTTTTGGTTGATTTGTGTCTTAAGGTGTTATTCTAGTACGAACTCTAGGATAGATTGAACGGAAAGAATAGGTTCGTGTTATTTTACTACGACTCTTGAATAGATTGATCAGAAAGGATAACTTTGAGGTGGTTTCGTACCCTAAAATAATCTCTTCGTTTGTTCTCCACTAATAGTGACTTGGGAGTGATTCTTTGTTTCATGTTGAGGGATATTTATATGATCCAATTACGTTATTATTGTTGAGAGAACTTGCACTAGTGAAAGTATGAACCCTAGGCCTTGTTTCCTAGCATTGCAATACCATTTACGCTCACTTTTATCATTAGTTACCTTGCTGTTTTTTTATTTTCAGATTACAAAAACCTATATCTACCATCCATACTGCACTTGTATCACCATCTCTTCGCCGAACTAGTGCACCTATACAATTTACCATTGTATTGGGTGTGTTGGGGACACAAGATACTCTTTGTTATTTGGTTGTAGGGTTGCCTGACAGAGACCATCTTCATCCAACACCTCCTACAGATTGATAAACCTTAGGTCATACACTTGAGGGAAATTTGCTTCTATCCTACAAACCTCTGCACATGGAGGCCCAACAACGTCTACAAGAAGAAGGTTGTGTAGTAGACATCAAGCTCTTTTCTGGCGCCGTTGCCGGGGAGGTGAGTGTGTGAAGGTATATTTTTAGATCTTGCAATCGAATCTTTTAGTTTCTTGTTTTAGCACTAGTTTAGTTTATAAAAGAAAACTGCCAAAAAAATGGAATTGAGTGTCTCATACGCTTCATCTTTTTAATATCTTTCGTTAGTATGATGGAAAGGAAAATTGTTCCAAAGTGTTAGAAGAAGAATGTATTAAAATGTTTGGCACTAAATCTATGAATGATGAGAATGGTTGCAATGTTGTTAGTATGAACCCCTTGAATATCCATAGTACTAATGATGATTGCACTAGTTATGATGAAAATGCCTCCTATAAACATGTCAATTTTTGTGGAGTGCATTGGGTTTGCAAGTACACATCAAATAGGGAAGATAGATATTGCAAGAGGCATAAGCACTTAGAAACTAAATTGTTGCAAGAAAGGATAGATGTTTGTGCTGAAAATTTAAATTTTCTTGGCCGTACTTGTGAACTTTGCAATGAAAGTGGTCATTTAGCTATCCGATTCAAATTGTTTAATGATCTAATCGTGTCCAAAAATTGTGATGAGTTGATTTCCCTTGCACATTATAAAAGAAACAGTTTAGTGTATAAAAGAAAACTAAAAAATTGAATTGAGGTTACCTCATATGCTTCTTCTTTTTAATGTCTTCCGTGAAAATAAGGATTCCGATAATTGTGCTCAAGTACTAGAAGAAGAATTACATAGAATGCTTGGCATAAAATATGTGAATGATGAGCATGATTTCAATGTTGTTAGTATGAATTCTTTGAATACCCATGATGCTAATGATATGCAAAGAAAAAAGCTTGGGGATGCTATGTTTAATGAAGATGATATTTTTAGCCTCCCAAGTTTTGATGAGCAAATTTATTATGATGATAGCATGCCTCCTATTTATGATGATTATTGTGATGATACTTATGCTATAAAAAGTAGTGATGATTATATTTATAAAATTTGTCATGATTATGATTACCCTTTTTCTGAACATTACTCTTTTAATGTGGAAACAATTTATAGTATTCGAGTCTCTTATGATACTCCCACTATTCCTAATGAGAAGAATTTTGCTTATGTGGAGAGTAATAAAATTTCTATGCTTGTAGATCATGAAAAGAATGATTTATGTGATAGTTATATTGTTGAATTCATTCATGATGCTACTGAAAATTCTTATGAGGGAGGAACATATGCTTGTAGGAATTGCAATAATACCAAGTTTCCTCTCTATGTGCTTAAAGTGTTAAAGTTATGCTTGTTTTACCTTCCTATACTAGTTGTTTCATGTTCCCATAAATTGTTTGCTCACAAAATCCCTATGCATAGGAAGTGGGTTAGACTTAAATGTGCTAGTTATATTCTTCATGATGCTCCCATTATGTTTCAATTATTATCTTTTATGTGAGCATCATTGAAATCATCATGCCTAGCTAGGGGCGTTAAACGTTAGCGCTTGTTGGGAGGCAACCCAATTTATTTTTGTTCTTTGCCTTTTTATCCTGTTTAGTAATAAATAATTCATTTAGCCTATGTTTAGATGTGGTTTTATGTTTTAATTAGTGTTTGTGCCAAGTAGAACCTTTGGGAATACTTGGGTGAAGTCTTTATGATCTTGCTGTAAAAAACAGAAACTTTAGCGCTCACGAGATTAGCTGCCATTTTCTATTTGAGAGTGCTTTTAGGTTGATTATTTTTGCAGATGATTAATAGACAAATACCTCAGGTCCACGAATTTATTACAGAATTTTTCGAGTTCCAGAAGGATACGTTTGATACAGATTACTACAGACTGTTATGTTTTTGACAGATTCTGTTTTCATTGTGTTGTTTGCTTATTTTGATGAATCTATGAGTAGTATCGGAGGGTATGAATCATAGATAAGTTGTAATACAGTACATATTACACCAATATGAATTTAGAACGAGTTCACAACAGTACCTAAGTGGTGGTTTTATTTTCTTATACTAACGGAGCTTACGAGTTTTTTGTTGAGTTTTGTGTTGTGAAGATTTCAAGTTTTGGGTAAAGATTCGATGGACTATGGAATAAGGAGTGGCAAGAGGCTAATATTGGGTATGCCCAAGGCACCCCAAGGTAATATTCAAGGACAACCAAGAGCCTAAGCTTGGGGATGCCCCGGAAGGCATCCCCTCTTTCGTATTCGTTCATCGGTAACTTTACTTGGAGCTATATTTTTATTCATCGCATGATATGTGTTTTGCTTGGAGCGTCATTTTATTTTATTTTGTGTTGATTGCTGCTTGAATAAAATACCAAGATCTGAAATTCTTAAATATTAGAGAGTCTTCACATAGTTGCATAATTATTCGACTACTCATTGATCTTCACTTATATCTTTTGGAGTAGTTTGTCATTTGCTCCAGTGCTTCACTTATATCTTTTTAGAGCACGATGGTAGTTTTATTTTGAAGAAATATATGAACTATCATGCTTCAGTTATATTATTTTGAGAGTCTTAAAAAGCAAGGTAATTTGCTTTGGTTATGAATTTAGTCCTAATATGATAGGCATCCAAGATGGGTATAATAAAAACTTCCATATAGAGTGCATTGAATACTATGAGAAGTTTGATTCTTTATGATTGTTTTGAGATATGAAGATGTTGATATTAGAGTCATGCTAGTGGAGTAGTTGTGAATTTGAGGGATACTTGTGTTAATGTTTGTGATACCCGTAGCATGCACGTATGGTGAACCGTTATGTGATGAAGTCGGAGCATGATTTATTTGTTTGATTGTCTTCCTTATGAGTGGCGGTCGGGGACGAGCGATGATCTTTTCCTACCAATCTACCCCCCTAGGAGCATGCGCGTAGTACTTTGTTTCGATAACTAATAGATTTTTGCAATAAGTATGTGAGTTATTTATGACTAATGTTGAGTCCATGGATTATACGCACTCTCACCCTTCCACCATTGCTAGCCTCTCTAGTACCGCGCAAATTTCGCCGGTACCATACACCCACCATATACCTTCCTCAAAAAAGCCACCATACCTACCTATTATGGCATTTCCATAGCCATTCCGAGATATATTGCCATGCAACTTTCCACCATTCCGTTTATTATGACACGCTCCATCATTGTCATATTGCTTTGCATGATCATGTAGTTGACATCGTATTTGTGGCAAAGCCACCTTCATAATTCTTTCATACATGTCACTCTTGATTCATTGCACATCCCGGTACACCGTCGGAGGCATTCACATAAAGTCATATTTTGTTCTAAGTATTGAGTTGTAATTCTTGAGTTGTAAGTAAATGAAAGTGTGATGATCATCATTATTAGAGCATTGTCCCAGTGAGGAAAGGATGATGGAGACTATGATTCCCCCACAAGTTGGGATGAGACTCCAGACGAAAAAAAGGAAAAGAAAAGAGGCCATAAAAAAGAGATAAGGCCCAAATAAAAAAAATGAGAGAAAAAGAGAGAAGGGGCAATGCTACTATCCTTTTACCACACTTGTGATTCAAACTAGCACCATGGTCTTCATGATAGAGAGTCTCCTATGTTGTCACTTTCATATACTAGTGGGAATCTTTCATTATAGAACTTGGCTTGTATATTCCAATGATGGGCTTCCTCAAATTGTCCTAGGTCTTCGTGAGCAAGCAAGTCGGATGCACACCCACTTAGTTTCTTTTTGAGCTTTCATACACTTATAGCTCTAGTGCATCCGTTGCATGGAAATCCCTACTCAGTCACATTGATATCTATTGATGGGCATCTCCATAGCCCGTTGATACGCCTAGTTGATGTGAGACTATCTTCTCCTTTTTGTCTTCTCCACAACCGCCATTCTATTCGACCTATAGTGCTATGTCCATGGCTCACGCTCATGTATTGCGTGAAGATTGAAAAAGTTTGAGAACATAAAAAGTATGAAACAATTGCTTGGCTTGTCATCAGGGTTGTGCATGATTTAAATATTTTGTGTGATGAAGATAGAGCATAGCCATACTATATGATTTTGTAGGGATAACTTTCTTTGCCCATGTTATTTTGAGAAGACATGATTGCTTTGTTAGTATGCTTGAAGTATTATTGTTTTCATGTCAATATTAAACTTTTGTTTTGAATCTTATGGATCTGAATATCATGCCACAATAAAGAAAATTATATTGATAAATATGTTAGGTAGCATTCCACATCAAAAATTCTGTTTTTATCATTTACCTACTCGAGGACGAGCAGGAATTAAGCTTGGGGATGCTTGATACGTCTCCAACGTATCTATAATTTTTGATTGTTCCATGCTATTATATTATCCATCTAGGATGTTTTATATGCATCTATATGTTATTTTATATGATTTTCGGGACTAAACTATTAACCTAGAGCCCAGTGCTAGTTTCTGTTTTTTCCTTGTTTTTGAGTTTTGCAGAAAAGGAATACCAAACGGAGTCCAATGGACGTGCCAATTTTTTACAATCTTTTATGGACCAAAAGAAGACCCCGGAGTAAAAGAGTTGGGCCAGAAGTGTCCCGAGCCGTCTACGAGGGTGGGGGGGCGCGCTCACCCCACTGGGCGCGCCGCCCTACCTCGTGGATGACTCGGGCACCTCCCTGACTTGTTCCCGACGCCAAAAATTCCTATAATGCTGAAACCTCCAGAACATAATCGATATCGGGAGTTCCCCTACCGCAAGCCTCTGTAGCCACCGAAAACCGATCTAGACCCGTTCCGGCACCCTGCCGGAGGGTGGAATCTCTCTCCGGTGGCCATCTTCATCATCCCGGCGCTTTCCATGACGAGGAGGGAGTAGTTCACCCTCGGGGCTGAGGGTATGTACCAGTAGCTATGTGTTTGATCTCTCTCTCATGTTCTTGATTTGTCACGATCTTGATGTACCGTGAGCTTTGCTATTATAGTTGGATGTTATGATGCTTCTCCCCTTCTACTCTCTTGTAATGGATTGAGTTTTCCCTTTGAAGTTATCTTATCGGATTGAGTCTTTAAGGATTTGAGAACACTTGATGTATATCTTGCATGTGCTTATCTGTGGTGACAATGGGATATTCACGTGATCTACTTGATGTATGTTTTGGTGATCAACTTGCGAGTTCCGTGACCTTGTGAACTTATGCATAGGGGTTGGCACACGTTTTCATCTTGACTCTCCGGTAGAAACTTTGGGGCACTCTTTGAAATTCTTTGTGTTGGTTGAATAGATGAATCTGAGATTGTGTGATGCATATCGTATAATCATACCCACGGATACTTGAGGTGACATTGGAGTATCTAGGTGACTTTCGGGTTTTGGTTGATTTGTGTCTTAAGGTGTTATTCTAGTACGAACTGTAGGATATATTGAACGGAAAGAATAGGTTCGTGTTATTTTACTACGGACTCTTGAATAGATCGATCAGAAAGGATAACTTTGACGTGGTTTCGTACCCTACAATAATCTCTTCGTTTGTTCTCCACTAATAGTGACTTGGGAGTGACTCTTTGTTTCATGTTGAGGGATAGTTATCTGATCCAATTATGTTATTATTGTTGAGAGAACTTTCACTAGTGAAAGTATGAACCCTAGGCCTTGTTTCCTAGCATTGAAATACCGTTTACGCTCACTTTTATCATTAGTTACCTTGCTGTTTTTGTATTTTCAGATTACAAAAACCTATATCTACCATCCATATTGCACTTGTATCACCAACTCTTCATTTGAACTAGTGCAACTATACAATTACCATTGTATTGGGTGTGTTGGGGACACAAGAGACTCTTTGTTATTTGGTTGCAGGGTTGCTTGAGAGAGACCATCTTCATCCTACGCCTCCCACGGATTGATAAACCTTAGGTCATCCACTTGAGGGAAATTTGCTACTGTCCTACAAACCTCTGCACTTGGAGGCCCAACAACGTCTACAAGAAGAAGGCTGTGTAGTAGACATCAGAATCGTGCAAGAAACCGACTGTTTTCGCTGGTGTTGCCTCGGCGGTGGCCTTCATGGGATACAATTGGCGGCGGCCGCCCTTGTTCTACCTCTCCTCAATGATGGCGGCATGCGGGGACGTGCTGGCCATCACCTGGTCGACAACCGCGTAGCCGCATCACCTTATCAACATCTGTGGCGGATTCTTTCTTTGCCTGCATGGCGCGGCTACGCACCCATCAACGGCGGATGCCCTAGATGCAGGCACTGGAGGCGTTGTACGATGCGGCGGTGTCGAGGGCAGCAACGATTCCCGTGCTGTCGTGCCGCCTGACAAGCCGGCATGGAGCAAGTTGGCACTCTTCCTCGAGCTGTATTGGAGCAGCCAGCTGCGGAACCACGCGCAGGCTTAGTGCGGCAACTGGCTCCGACTGGGTAGGCAAGTGAGGTGGAGCAGCAAGCTGCCTCGCTCAAAACTACCGGGCTCGGCGGGCCACCCAGACGTCTTTTATGCCGGAGAACTGCTCTTCCTGCTCCTGAATAGATGTTTGGCTGGAGTGGGTTTCTCGCATTCCAAGCGGGTTAAAATGTAGGTGTTTGAATGTGGCGAGGAGGTGGGTACAACTGGGAGTGCAGTAGGCGGCACCCTCGGCCGTGCTGGCACGCGAAATCGCCGTGCAACACCAGGATATTTGTCGTGCCTTCGTGACGACGAACGATTGCTTTCCAGGCAAAGCAACAAAGATATCTCACTTTCGTGGAGAAGAACCGGCCGCTTTTCAGTGCAAAACGGCAAAGATTGACCAAACCCTAGGGCTGCTAGAGATCGGCCGAGAAGAACGACAAAGATAAAAGATGTACATGAAAATAGTAGTTTGTATTGATAGATCGATTGTTGTTCTTCTCAATCGGCCACGGCGTTACATATATATGGCACGCTGGACTTGACGTATAAGACTACAACTCTGAAGCTAAAACTGATCAGGACTAGCCTTTCTTGATTCGGTTACCGTGTAGCATACGTCTACAAAAAATATACTTACCAATCTAAGTACGTAGCAACCCTAGGCCATATCCACGTACATGCACTCTTGTATATAGGAATAAAGTATTATGGCCACGTCGCCATCGCACTAAATATAGTGGCTAAGCATATGTATAAATACCTTGAGCCCACAAAGAAAATATTTAAATATTCCGACAACATCACAAATCAAACTGGATAATGGCCATCAAGACTAAGTACACTTCTTCATATACGTAGATATATATCACTTGCCTGCATCACACCCATGGTCTAGTATAGCATATGATTCTTTTTAGGACTTGTATCTTCACCTTCCATGAAATTTCCTATGGCAATACTTCAACAATGCATTAACCGATCAGCTTGATAAATCATTGTGTTAATTTGGCTCATCACATACTAAGTAGCCAAATTATACCATCAACACATGCCCCCTGTTTTAGGTACAATTGCATTGACCAAAAATACTATAGGAGTTTCCGTAGGATGAAGTCGATCACTGATCATATCATTACTCAGGGCGATGTCCAATGATACATTGGCCAAATTTTCTTAGGGCGATATCTCAAATAATATATCGGCCAAATTTGCTCAGGCCAATATTTGAAATAATATATCAGCCACAACATGTTCAGGCCTCCTGCCACATGCTAGGATAGTACTTCTTCAAATATTTTCCATTAAGATCTTTGGACATTGTACAAAATATGAATTTCCAGGAACAATCTCTATAATTTTATATGGGCCTTCCCAACTCGGCGACCATTTGCCGTATTTTCTATCTTTAGTTCCAATAGGTAAAATCATTTTCCACACTAAATCCCCTATTTGAAACGATATCTCTCTCACCCTTTTGTTATAAGCCTTAGCTACTCTTAATTTCGCCCTCTCAATTTCTCGCAAAGCTCTTAATCTCTCTTCTGAAATGTCATCTATCTTATCCATTATCAAATCATTATAATCTATAGCTGACAAATCATTTTGTCGGGCCAATCTAAGAGCTTGTAAATTAACCTCTATAGGTAACACCACCTCCTGACCATGTACTAGATCATACGGTGCTACTTGAGTTGCTCCGTGCTTAGATATCCTATGAGCCCATAAAGCTTCCGAAAGTACTTCATGCCATCTTTTCGGATGCTCCTCAATTTTATTTTTGATAAGCTTAATTAAAGTTTTATTACTAGATTCGGCATGTCCGTTAGCTTGAGCATAATAAAGCAACAAATTTAGCAATTTAATTCCTAAAGATTCGGCAAATTCATGAAATTGATGAGACATAAAAGAAGTACCTTGATCAGTAGTTAAAGTTTGAGGAACACCGAATCTATAAATAATATGCTCTAAAACAAAACTAATAACCTCTTTGTGAGTCATATTTTTCGAAGGAACTGCTTCTGTCCATTTAGTAAAATAATCTGTGGCTACTAGGACGAAGCGATGTCTTTTAGAAGACGAAGGATGTATTTCACCAATAAAATCTAAACCCCATCCTCTAAAAGGCCACGGCCTAATATATGATTTAACATAGATGCAGGCACTAACTGTATATTACCAAATTTTTGACCTGCCTCACAACCTTTATAGTACCGAAAACAATCCTCTAGCAAAGTTGGCCAATAAAACCCCGCTCTTTTTAACAACCATCGCATTTTGTGAGCCGACGGATATGTTCCACATATTCCATCGTGCACTTCACCCATAGATCTTCTAGATTGATCAGAATCCAAGCATTTTAAAAGTAACCCATCTATTGTTCGGCGATACAATTCGTCATTAAACAAAGTATATTTTAAAGCTTGTTGCCGAATTTTCCTATCTCTCGTTTGACTTGGATCTTTTAAATGATTAGCTAGAGGAACTCTCCAATCACTTGGTTCTAAATTATTTGCTAATTCGGTCGTTTGTAACTCATGCACCGAATTTGCGGCACACTGTACATCTAGTTGTTCAACTGTCCTAGGCCCAAGTTCACCCTGTGGCAAAATATCCATCATTATAGACTCGGCATGCATCAGCTTGTCTAATGTAAAAAACACTCCTTTACTAATGTGATAACCGGATGCTTGTTGTGCTAAACAATTATCTCTAGAATTCTCTTCCCAAGGTATATGATGGATGGTGAACGTATCTAGATAATTAATTATGTCTAAACATCGGTCCAAATAACTATTTAATAACCCATCAAAACATTGAAATTCGCCCTTAATTTGTTGTACTACCAGAAGCAAATCCCCAAAAGCATCTACATCCTTTACGCCCATATCAACTAAAGTTTGTAAACCAAACAGTAAAGCTTCATACTCAGCTTGGTTATTAGTGCAAGGATATTCCAAACGCACCGATGTATCATAAAAAACATTATTAGGTGTACTAAAACATTACTGACGCCTTGCCCTTCCTACAAACCGATCCATCAAAAAAAAAGCTTCCATGGGCATACACTAACATAATTAATATTTTCATCATCTTTAATCATATGATCAACAATGAAATCAGCGATAACTTGACCCTTCATAGCACGCAACGATTCATATGTTAAATCATATTCTATTAGTGTGTAAGCCCACTTTCCAATCCTACCACTAAGAATCGGTCGTTGCAACATATACTTAATGACGTCGGCCCGACAAGCTATTACACACTTACTAGAAAGAAGATAAGGCCGAAACTTGGTACATGCATAGTATAAAGATAAGCATAACTTTTCAATAAACACGTACCGACTTTCGGCGTCGAGCAAACGAAGGCTTAAGTATGCAATGATGTATTCTTTCCCGCTGACCTCTTGCGCCAACACCGCACCGATCACCATATCTTTTGCAGCAATGTACAGCCTGAACGGCTCACCGGACTTAGGCGCCCGCAATTTTGGAGGATTCGACAAGCATCGTTCTATATAATTAAAAGCATCTCGTTGCTCTGCCTCCCAAGTAAATTTGGCTTCATTCTTTAGCCGAAGTAGAGGAACAAACGATTCAATTTTCCCTGCAAGGTTAGATATGAGTCATCTCAAGTAATTAATTTTTTCTGACAACTTTTGCACATCCCTTTTACACGTGGGTTCCTCCAAATTTCTAATTGCCTCCACTTTCTTAGGGTCAATCTCTATGCCATTTTCATGAATTATGAATCCTAAAACTTACCAAATTTACACGCCAAAAGCACATTTGAGTGGGTTCATTTTTAATCCATACTGGCGCATCCCTTTCAAAAGCTAATATTAAATCGGCTAAATGATGATCAAACCCATCCGATTTAACAACTATGTCATCAATATATATTTCTAGTACAATGCCTAGAAGATCATGAAAAATTAAATTCATAGCTCGTTGGTATGTAGCACCAGCATTTTTTAACCCAAATGTCATAACGACCCACTCAAATAAACCAACAAAACTTGGGAAACGAAAAGCAGCCTTAGACATATCTTGTTCGGCCATAAATATTTGATTATAACCTGCATTACCATCTAAAAAGCTAATTACTTTATGTCCCGAGGCATCATTAATAAGCATGTCGGCTATAGGCATAGGATATTCATCTTTTGGAGTAGCCTTATTCAAATCTCTAAAATCAACACAGATTCTAATATTACCAGTATTTTTGTTTTCCACGGGCACAATATTAGAAACCCAATCTGCATATCTACACGGCCGAATAAACTGAGCTTTTAACAACCGATCAACTTCTTCTTTGATGCGGTCATACAAATTAGGATTGAAACTTCTACGAGGTTGTTTATACGGCCTAAAACCAGATTTAATAGGTAATCTATGTTCTACCAAATATCTACTCAAACCGGGCATCTCAGTATAATTCCAAGCAAAGCAATCAACGAATTCTTTAAGTAATAAACATACCTTACTTTTTTGATCGGCTTTCAAGCTAGCTTTGATAAATGTAGGCCTCGGAATACTTCCATCACCAATATAAATTTCTTCAAGTGGATCAGCCGATGAGAATCCTTGTCCAAGATTTTCCATGTTATCAAAATCTTCAATAGTTTCATGCATATCGTTCTTTCCGGAACGATACTCCTCCGTGCGTCTCTGTAGCCACTTAATATTGTCGTCTTTATTCATTATTTATCTACATAAATCATTAAGACGAGCTACGTTAGCCGGCTGTGCATTTATAGGTACAAAACCATCTCTACCAATAATAATGTAATCATAGTCTGATAAATCCCTACCGGTCAAACAACGCATCTCACCATGTTGCCAATCAACCGACGCCTCCGTCAAAGCAATATAAGAAGAATTGTCCACCTCTATCACCTCAACATCATCATTAACCCACTGAATTAAGCATTGATGAAGAGTAGAAGGAATGAAGCAATTTGCATGAATCCAGTCGCGTCCCAAAAGAATGTTATACCGTCCTTTGACATCAACAACAAAAAAGCATGATCGGCAATGTTTTGCTTCCGATTTGTGAGCTCCATAGAAATAACACCCTTAGCCTTAGACAATTCTCCTGAGAACCCACTAAGTCCCATGTTGGTCTTCATTAACTCGCTCTCTTTTCGGTTCAGCTTAGAAAATACCGAAAAGGGCATAATATTAACACCTGCACCGCCATCAACAAGCATGCGACCAATAGGCTTACCGTCAATGTGACCTCTGATAAATAATGGCTTTAGGTGATGTCCATGCTTCTCTGATTTCTCAAATGTAGCGTTCTTTGGGCCAAGAACATGTTCAGCAATTTCAGCCTCGGGCGCGCGAAATTCTGCAGGCAATGCGAACACCATATTAACATCCATATCAGTTGATACATCTTTATCATTCTCTGAATTTTCTGCAATAATAGTGTCATCCGTATTTTTATTTTCCTCAGCTGCGATGCGCTTCTCCTTCCAAGTTTTTGTGGGTATCATTGGTTTATCTTGATTGAACCATTTATCACGCTTCTTCTCAGCTATCTCTTCCTTTATTTCCAATGTCCATGATTCTTTGTACGCCGTTTCTGAGTGTGAGTAAGTCCCTTTGGGCACCACTGAGGTGCTGGTTTAGTCCCTGGCGCGACTGACTTAATTTTGCTGCCCCCAGGGTCCTTTAGCATGTACTGACGTACTGTTCCTCCTAGGATGAATATTCTGTCCTTAGCCGACAAACCTCCTTGCCGTACATTGCTGGAATCCCAACGTGTGCATGTGTTGTTGTTATACTTCAAACCCATTGGAGGCAAACTCCTGGACGTTCCTGGGCCACAATTTCTCATAACTAAATCGGCATACGAACTTGCCGATTTATACTGTTGACTAGTACATGAGGATACAACATATTCCTTGTTTGATCGTGCATGCGCGTCATGCCCAGAATTAGTTTTCTCCTAAAATTGATTAGATTGGCCGGCTTGCGGCAACTTCACGCCATTACTTTTCTCCTCTGTACCAACAACTTTTGTTGAGACACTGCTTGTTTCTGTCCAATTGACAACACCTTCATCCGACTGGTGTTCAGCTATTTTCAGACCATGAGCAGCATCTAAATCATCTACACTTTTTCCGGGTTTAGGATCGGCACGTTTCACCGGCATCCATACGCGCTTGTAGTCGCCCTGATAGTTGTTGTGCTCTACACTGCATACCCGTGATCGACCTCCTCGAATCTCGATGGCATTATGTGATCTAGCCTCCTCATTGAAATGAGCCCTTTTCTCATGTACGTTTGGTCTGAACATAGGCATTGGCGGAATCCATCCCGGCTGAAAATAACCTGCTGGCCCTGTAGGATATGGCGCCCAAGGATTAGACCCCCATGGAGGAAACTGCGGATACATAGGAGGTGCACAACCCCAATATGTCGGCTCCATTGCAAAATACAGTTGTTGGTCATATGCACTTCCTTGCCATTGCTCATGACTACGAGGTCCAGAAGGAGATCTTGGACGCTTATTACCTCCAAGCCGATTAGACACATTGCTGGTCTTGTGTGAGGTATATTTTTTCAACAACATGCTAACTTTCGGCTTTGGCCTTGGAGCTTGTCTCCTCCCTCCGTTGACTTTCCACACCTATTTCTGGATTTTTTGCTTGATCATCCTTGGAGGGGTATTGTTGTCAACAATGTTTTCTCTCTTGCGGATTCGGTCTGATCCAACCGAATAAGCATTTTTTTACTCTCAAGCTCGGCCACATTGATAGGAAAAGGGTCGCTGTCGAGCTTTGCCTTATAACCTTCTGTAAACGTCAATCGTCCTTCACTGATGGCCGATTGCACCTGTCGACAAAAAATGTTACAATCATTAGTAGCATGAGAAAAAGAATTGTGCCACTTACAATAAGCTCTTCTACCCAATTCTTCTGGAGGTGGAATTACATGACCCTCCCTCACTCTAGTTAATTTATTTTGCAGTAACATATCAAAAATTCTATCACACTTGCTTACATCAAAAGTATATTTAATTTCGTCTCTTCTAGCAGGTGTAGGGTTTAAAGCAGAACATGCAAAAGGTTTTGACTTCGGCGCTTGAACCCATTCGGCTACACATATATTAACATCATCCTCACTAGCCGAATCACTATCATAATCTAAGGCATTAACTACATGGTTATCTTTCTCTTTATTTCTATTATCTTTAAACCGGCTATATTGTTTAATTTCCTTAGCCCGGTTTTCTTGCGCCAAAGCCTTCTGCAAAACTTGATTGACATCTAAAAATTCTTGCCCTTCTAGTTTATCCTTAATATGAGCAAGTAGACCCGAAAAGGCAAGATCGGCTAAATCCTTTTCGGCTATGGTCAAGCTAAAACATCGGTTTTTGACATCTCTAAACCTCCTAATATAATCATGAACATGCTCATTACATTTACGCTAACCATAGTTAAATCTGAAAGCGAAGTTACATTTCACCGCTATAAAAATACTCATAAAATTTTTGCTCCAATTGTGCCCGTGTTGAAATAGAATTAGGAGCAAGCGATGTAAACCAAGTAAATGCAGTACCAGATAAAGATAATGGAAACAATTTTAATCTAAAAACATCCGATGTGCCGACCTCGCTGCATTGTGCTAAAAATTGTCCCACATGCTCAAATGTAGATCTACCATCTTCCCCCGTAAATTTAACAAAATCTAGTATTCTAAAACCACGAGGGTATGGTGTCGAGTCAAAGTAATCAGGGTATGGTTTTTGATATGCACGTGCTCTACCCTTAGGTTCTAAACCAAATTCTCTAAGTATATTACAAGCTGATCCTTCAAATTATTACTGGGCTGTAGAGAACTGGCTTGTGGAGCAGATGGAACACCAGCACGTGCTGGAAATTCCGGCAAAGAAATTGGAGCATACGAAGTTTGCAATGGAGACCCACTGAAATATGAATCAGGTACCAGCCCATACAGAACCCCGGTACCGACTGGCAGCAGTGGTGGCGTACTATATGCCACTGTCCGATAACTAGGCTGCTGCATATTAGAATTAAACCCAAAACTTCGGTTATTGCTATTGTGATTTTCTAGAACCGAAGTCAAAACAATAGGAGCAGTAGTACTAGGAACAAAATTATTAGCCGAAGTACCAACATAGTTCCGGTCATCCAGATTATTGTTTAAAGGGGCGTAAGGCTGGATAGCATTAGCCGATGCACTAGGCGTATGTATATTACTTGGCAAATTGTTAAATCCGCTACTATCCGTTGGCATTGGTCTTTTTCCAGAATACTCATCATTGACTTGCAGCACTAATGAGCGTACATGACCAGGTAGACAATTTTCAAGATCTTTATTAAACTGTACCTTAAATTCTTCAAGTCTATTAGCTACTGCTTTAAAATTCTCCATATCAGACCCATATTTACTAGCTACGGACACATCGATTATATGAGCAATTTCTTCGGTTGAGTTTTTTACCTGGTTGTTGAACGCATCGGAAGAGCATGGAACTACCTTTTTGACGACGCCGTTCCTCGTCTTCGCGTATCCAGCCAACTTCAGCTTCAGCCTCTCAACCTTTTCTTTCTCAAGCTCCTCTTCAAGCTCGCGCCGATCATCTTCCGACAGATCGTCGAGTGTGACGGTGATGACGTTCTCCGGGTCGATGTTGCTCCCGTTCTTGGACTCGGTACTCATCGTGTATCTCTTCTTCTTCTCATCCCCAGCGGAGTCGCCAATTGTGTTGGAACGCGAACTCGCCGTGCAACACCAGGATATTTGTCGTGCTTTCGTGACGACGAATGATTGCTTTCCAGGCAAAGCAACAAAGATATCTCGCTTATGTGGAGAAGAACCAACTGCTTTTCAACGCAAAACGGCAAAGATTGACAAAACCCTAGGGCTGCTAGAGCTCGGCCGAGAAGAACGACAAAGATAAAAGACGTACGTGAAAATAGTAGTTTGTATTGATAGATCGATTGTTGTTCTTCTCAATCAGCCACGACCTTACATATATATGGCATGCTGGACTTGGCGTATAAGATTACAACTCTAAAGCTAAAACCGATTAGGACTAGCCTTTCTTGATTCGGTTACCGTGTAGCATACGATCTACAAAAAATATACTTACCAATCTAAGTACGTATCAAACCTAGGTCATATCCACGTACATGCACTCTTGTATATATGAATAAAGTATTCCGGCCACGTCGCCATCACACTAAATATAGTGGCTAAGCATATGTATAAATACCTTGAGCCCACAAAGAAAATATTTAAATATTCCGGCAACGTCGCAAATCAAACTGGATAATGGCCATCAGGACTAAGCCCACTTCTTCATATATGTAGATATATATCACTTGCATGCATCACGCCCATGGTCCAGTATAGCATATGATTCTTCTTAGGACTTGTATCTTCACCTTCCATGAAATTTCCCGTGGCAATACTTCAACAATGCATTAACTGATCAGCTTGATAAATCATTGTGTTAATTTGGCTCATCACATACTAAGTAGCCAAATTATACCATCAACAGGCCGGCGCGCCGCTTCAATGGCGGAGCAGTGAGAGGTCACGTCAGCCCTGATGTAACATCCCAAATTTTCAATTTGGAATGTTATACATAGGTCATCTATGCATATCATATTTTATTGCATCTTCGTTCCGCAATCCTCGAAATCCTAAGCAACTCAAGGACCCTCGGAGAGAGTTGGGGATTTTCCAGTTTTCATATTTGATTTTTATCAAATACTGAGAACGAAGATTTTTGATTTTAATTATTCTTCTCTCCGGAAAATATTTCATACTAAAAATAAAAGAGGGGAGATAATATGACTTCTCCAAAATAATTGAAATATTGGAGGGAAAATGTTAAAATCATTATTTGGATTTTATTTGGAATTTTATTTGCCCTAGAAAAATTTGCACGTTTTAAAATTTGCATTTTAGGGGCCAAGAAAATGTTCATCTCGTTCTAAATATTCCATTTAGACGGTGAAAATTTATTTTGGTATTTTCAGATTTTTATTTTATTTTATAGGAATCTTTGTGTCAGCGGAACTATTTAAAAAATTTACCCTTGACCGGGCCTAAGGCCTGACCAGTAGCAGCGGCTCGCCGCCCAGACCGCCTCCTCGCACAGGCCGCCCGTGCTTGGCACGGACGCAGAGGAGAGTCCGGCTCGGACTCTTCCCCGGGCGCCCCCTCGCCCAAGCCAAGCCGCCCCCCTTTAAATCTCCGCCGCCCAATCCCCCACCACCACCCGGCCACCCCACCTTGTGCCACGCCCGCAGCCGAGCCGCCGCCCGTCGCCGCTTGCTGCTGCCGCCGCCGGTGTCGCACCACCCCACCCCGTCGTCGGAGCCCCACCGCCCCTTGCTAGCCTCGCCGGAGCCGCCCCGCCCCGCCAGAGGGCCTCGCCGGAGGTACTGCCCGAGTCACCGTTTTTTTTAGAAAAACCACTTCGGTTTTTTTCTCCAGTTTATTTATTTAGCGAGCATTTGCTCGTTCGTTCGTTTTAACGAACGCGTTCTTCGTTTAGGTTCAGGTAATGAACGTTCGTTCGTTAAACTGTTTGTCGTTTTTCTTTTTATTGGATTTATTCCGCGATTTTCCTTATCGTGATTTCTGATCCGATGTTTGAACTAGTATAACTTTTTGCTCGTTTATCGGAATCAGGCGATTCAAGCGCATAGAGTTTCGTCTCGAAACCCTCTTTCCGAATAACCAACTCAAACAAGTTTTTGCCTCGTTAAAATTTGACCCTAGTTCAGATTAGTAAACGGATCTTATTTCTTTCGCCGTTTGAGTTTCGTCACTCGGTTTGGTTTGATTCTTTTTGCGAACCGGAGTTCTTAAGTTGAACTTTCTGGTCAGCCTCTTTCAGTTGAAGTTTTTCTTGTGCATCTTTGCCTGTTGCTTATGTATGTTATTGTTTACTTGTGATAGAATTCCCGGAGTGCGAAGCGTGTTACTACGAGTCTCTAGGATTCACGGATCGTCAGCAAGGCAAGTAACACTTTGATCATACTCTTTTCATACCCAGTTTTTATGCATTAGTTCCAATCCTCAAACATTGCATTGATTAGGATGTCATTAACTTGTGGGTTGGGAAGTAGTAGTTGAGGTAGAACCTATTGCCCTGTTACTATCAAACCTTTGGGAGTTACTTCTACGTGTCGCTTATATTGCTATGCTATGCTCGTAGACGTGGTTTGGGTTTGAGTGTATTCCATGACAGATGTGAGATTGTTAACTAATGGTTTAACTTAAGGTGGCAACTTTAATACACATGTGGGTGGATTGAGGCACCTGGGGAACCCAGTGTTGTCTGTTTTATCTTTGGAAATCCTGGGGTACCCGTGTGATCTTCCTATGGACCGCCACCCAGGCTCAAAGGGAACTGAGTTTGTTCATGCTAGAAACTTCTGTGTGCAGCCACAAGCTACTATGGGCTCTAGCATAATTGAGTAAGTTACGTGAAGCTCTTGAAGAGGTAGATCAGCAGGTAGTGGGTTTTGTAGGTTTGGTATGGTCTACCCGGAGTAGAGAGTTAATGTTTCTGAAAGACTGTGTCTCGGTCATCCGGTTCTCAAACACCATGTAGTGCGAGAAATCAATGGAGGCGATCGAGTCTTATGGGGAAAAGTGCGCAAACCTCTGCAGAGTGTACAATCTAATCATGGTTAGCCGTGTCCCCGGTTATGGACAATTCTGAATATCTAGTACTTGAGTGTTCGCATGTATCTCATCACTCTCGATTAATATTGCTGGGATGTTAATTACCTTAATTGGGATTGAGTTGGGGTTATACCTTCTCAATGATGTTTCAACCACCATGATAGTTAAAATAAAGTATATTCCTTTGTTGTAGGAAAAAATTGGCTTTTCACAAAAACTATAACCATAGAGCTTTCCACCAGCCAAATATTGCATGTAGTGATAGTATTATTCTTGCTCTACTGTGTTATATTGCCAGCATATTCCATGTGCTGATCCGTTTTCGGGCTGCAACGTATTATGTTGCTGACTTTTCAGACGAGGAGTAAGGTTTGATAGGTGGTTGCCGTGCAGCTCAGCTATGCCGTTGGAGTTGATGGACTCACTTTATCTTCCAAGCCTTCCGCTGTTATCGCATTAGATGCCCTTAAGCCATATTATTGTAATAAGTTCTCTTTTGAGACATTCGATGTAATAAATGTGTGATTGCTACTCTGTTATAAATCCTTCGAGTATTGTGTGTGTCAGCATTACCGGTCCAGGGATGACACTTAAACACAGAGACTTGACCATCTGAGGTCGGACCGCTACAAGATGGTATCAGAGCACACGCTGAGTGTAGGACACGACCACTAAGATAAACCATAGGTCACTCTTCTCAACTCATTTCTGACTCCTCTCCATTTTTCCACTCTTTAGGATGACGGAGATGAAGAACAAATTTGCCCAACGGATGAAGACACACCTTTTGGACGCCACTTGAAGGAAGTCACTAGGTACTTGAACATTGGAATACCAAGCTTCACCGGACGCATAACGCCACTTTAACAGAAGAGGAGCGCTGGATGATTCAAGTACAAGTTCCAGGAAGGACGTTCTCACCAACTTCTAAGCCCATAGAGTTTTCTTTCGAAGCACCCACCTGTAGTCTTGGCAAGAGTATGGCAGCTCACATTACCATGGGACATATTGGAGAAGTCTACAACAGGGAGCTTAAAGACACCATCTACCAAATATGTGGGCGCTGAGACGAGCAATGGGAAGTAATCAGCACCAAGAAGGATAGATCCAATGTAGCTTTCATCCAGGAGCTAAACCAGCACATTCGACGTCAGGAGAACCAGATGTGCGCAGACATGATGGAGTTGAAGAAGGCGAAGACCAGAATCATCGAGCTAGAGGAAGAACTCAAGTTTACACGCGATGGATATGAGGAGGAAATCAAGATACTACTGGAGAAGAACGACGATCTAGTCAAGAAGATCGGAGTATTCATGGGAGGACCCGCACCGGAAGAAGAGGAAGAAGATCCCACTTGCCTGGATAACTACATCATCATTGACGACACCGATTCTGATCCAAGTGATGATGACTACGAAGATGAAGCTGGAGCTGACATCATGGAGTCTTCCACCGATCAAAATTTCTAGATGACCACCATATATTAGTAGTATTCCCCCATGTAACTAGTAGTAGTTGAGCACTTTTGCAATAGTCCTAGATCGTTTGTATGCCCTTGCTTGATTGATTGAGTGAAATGATTGTGTTTGCCTCATATGCATATGGGTAGTGTTTTCTCACTAGACCTTTTCTTCTATTCTAATCTCTTCCATCTAAACCCTCAGATGCCTCCGAGACGTGACACCGGTTTTGTTTTCCCACCGGAGCTCACCCAGTTGATCCAAAGCAGCAAAATGCCTTGATGCAATTACTAGTTCGTAACTGTGGCAACAACAACAACAATAACAACCCACCGCCAAAGTGGATAATTTAGCCCGTTTCACGAGGTTACAACCGCGGTGTTTTCCAAAGAGCACCGAGCCAATAGTTGCTGATGATTGGCTACGCCGTATTGGAAGGGAGTTAACCATCGCAGGATGCACGGATGCTGAGAAGGTGCGCTTTGCCGCACATCAATTGGATGGACCAGCAGCCGCATGGTGGGAGAATTACACGGCTACTTTTCCTATAGCCAATGTCACTTGGGACCGGTTTCAACAAGCCTTTCGTACGGCCCATGTATCAACTGGAGCCATGCAGATGAAGAAGCGTGAGTTTTGCAACTTACACCAGGGGAACCATACTGTGGCCCAGTACGTGGATGAGTTTAGCAAGTTATCAGGCTATGCCCCTGATGATGTGGCCACAGATGCCGCGAAGCAGGAGATGTTTATGGAAGGGCTGAATGATGAGATGAGTATGCATTTGATGGTGGCAACTTCAACAACTACCAGGAGTTGGTAGACAAGGCCCTTATGATTGAAGGAAAGCAGCAGCAAATTGAGAGTCGTAAGAGGAAGTATGGACAAGGGAAGTACAACTCAGGAGCTCACCAGAAGCCTCGCTTAACCCCGAACTCAGGAGGACTTGTTCATAACCATGGAGGTCATAACCATACTGGAGGAGGATCACATAACCAAAATGGTGTGAAGAATGGGAATGGGAACGGAGACAATAACAATCAGAACCGCTCTAACCCATCTACACCCGCCAAAAGAGACCTATGTCAAGTCACTTGCTTTAAGTGCGGGAAGACAGGGCACTATGCCAATGTCTGCCCTGAAGGGAGGAATGGAAATGGAAATGGGAGCGCTGGGAAGAAGCCAAATCCATTCAACAAAGGACAAGTGAACCACGTTAACTTGGAGGAAGTTGAAGAGCAGCCAGACGCGGTAATAGGTAAGTTTTTGGTTAAGTCATTTACCGCTCTTGTTCTTTTCGATACTGGTGCATCGCATTCATACATATCAAGGGGATTTGTGGGTAAGTTTAAGTTACCAACCCAAACCCTTAGGACCCCTCTTTTAGTGAGCTCGCCTGGAGTAGAGTACATGGCTAGCAGATGGTGCACCCAGATACCACTAACCATTGGGACGCATGTTTTTCCGTCTGACCTAATCATCTTGGAGTCACAAGGATTGGATGTGATATTAGGTATGGACTGGATGTCAAAGTATGGAGGAAGTATTGACTGTGCTAGAAAGTCAATTTACCTTACCAACCCGGAGGGAAAAAGGATTAAGTATGTGTCTAGGCATGTGCCAAATAGGAGCCAAGTGAACGCCCTCACAGGAGTTGTACAGGAGGAAGTGCCTGTAGTAAAAGATTTTCCGGATGTTTTCCCAGAGGAGTTACCAGGCATGCCACCGGATCGAGACATCGAGTTCCTGATATAGCTATTGCCGGTCTGCAGGCCAATATCCAAGAGACCCTATCGGATGCCCGCAAATGATCCGGAGGAAATTAAGAAGCGGATCAAGGAGTTATTGGAGAAAGGTTACATTCAAGAAGTTCATCACCTTGGGGAGCACCAAGATTTTGGTCGAGAAGAAGGATAAATCCCTGAGGATGGTCGTTGATTACCGAGCCTTGAACGAAGTAACGATAAAGAACAAGTATCCCTTACCGATGATTAACGATCTGTTTGATCAATTGCAAGGAGCTAAGGTGTTTTCGAAGATCGATCTACGATCAGGATACCATCAGTTGAAGATTTGAGAGAAGGATATACCAAAGACATCATTCACCACGCGGTACAGATTATATGAGTATACAGTCATGTCGTTTGGACTGACTAACGCCCCTGCCTCCCTGCCTATTTCATGAGCATGATGAACAAGGTGTTGATGGAGTATTTGGACAAGTTTGTTGTGGTGTTTATTGATGATATTATGGTATACTCGAAGAACGAAGAGGAGCACAAGGAGCATTTGCGTTTGGTTCTCGAGAAACTTCGTGGAACACCGATTATACGCCAAATTCAGCAAGTGCGAGTTTTGGTTGAAGGAAGTTGGATTTCTTGGGCATGTTATATCGGGAGAAGGTATAACAAGAGATCCCAAGAAGGTTCAACAACATCGAATGGTTGGCACCCACTTCAGTTGGCGAGATCCGCAGTTTCCTTGGACTAGCAGGATATTATCGGAGATTCATTGAGAATTTTTCCAAGATTGCTAAGCCAATGACTGAATTGCTGAAGAAGGATACTAAGTTTAAATGGACAGTAGATTGCGAGGCAAGTTTTCAGGAGTTGAAGAAACGTTTGACTACAGCCCCAGTGCTAACATTGCCAGATATACATAAGGAGTTTCAAGTGTATTGTGACGCCTCACACTTGGGACTGGGATGTGTGCTTATGCAGGACAGAAAGGTTGTTTCGTATGCCTCACGACAACTGAAGCCTCATGAGTTGAACTATGCCAAGCATGATTTGGAGCTAGCAGCGGTAGTGCATGCATTGAAGACTTGGAGACATTATCTTATTGGAAACCGTTGTGATGTTTACGCGGATCATAAGAGTTTGAAGTACATTTTCACTCAAAAGGAGTTGAACCTTAGGCAGAGGAGATGGTTGGAACTTATAAAGGATTACGATATGAAGCTGCACTATCATCCAGGAAAGGCCAATGTCGTAGCAGACGCTTTGAGCCGGAAGAGTTATGCTAATATCCTTGAAAGTAAAGGATTGCCAAAGGAGTTAGCTGAGGATATCATGGAACTTCGGTTGGAGATTTTCCCAAGAGGTTTCATTGCAACAATGGAGGTTCAGTCGACATTGTTGGACAAGATTTGAGAAGCTCAGAAGGAAGACAAAGAGATTGCTGAGATAAAAGAGAAGATGAGCAAGGGTAAAGCCAAAGGTTTTCGCGAGGATGAGCATGATACCTTGTGGTTTGAGGACCGAGTTTATGTGCCCAATAACCCAGAGATCAAGAAGTTAATACTTCAGGAGGCCCGTGACTCACCATACTCGATACACCCCAGAAACACCAAGATGTATTTGGATTTGAAGGAACCTTTCTGGTGGACTGGTATGAAGAAGGATATTGCCGAGTATGTAGTCGTATCTGATGTATGTCAGAGAGTGAAGGAAGAGCATCAGAAGCCAGCAGGACTGTTACAGCCTATGCCGATACCCGAATGGAAGTGGGACAAACTTGGCATGGACTTTATCACCGGATTACCCAGAACCAAAGCAGGATATGACTCAATATGGGTAGTAGTGGATCGTTTGACCAAAGTAGCTCACTTCATCCCGGTGAAAACAACTTATACAAGTGCAAAGTTGGCCAAGATATATATGTCCAGGATCGTATGTTTGCATGGAGTTCCGAGGACCATTGTATCAGATAGAGGAACACAATTTACTTCAAAATTTTGGCATCAGCTACACCAGACCTTGGGTACCAGATTGGAGTTCAGTACCGCATTCCACCCGCAGACGGATGGACAGACAGAGAGAGTCAATCTGATTCTGGAGGACATGTTGAGAGCTTGTGCGCTAGATTATGGCTCTAGTTGGGATGACAATTTTCCTTACGCAGAGTTCTCATACAACAACAACTACCAGGCCAGTTTGAAGATGGCACCGTTTGAAGCTCTGTATGGACGCAGATGTAGAACATCTCTGATGTGGGATGAGGTAGGAGACCGTCAGTTGTTTGGACCAGATTTGATCAAAGAATCAGAGGAGAAGGTTAAACTGATCCGAGACAGATTAAAGATTGCTCAGTCCAGACAGAAGAGTTATGCAGATTTAAAACGCAAGGAAGTAACCTATGAAATTGGAGATAGAGCCTATCTGCGAGTATCACCCTTGAGGGGAGTGAAACGTTTTGGAGTTAAGGGAAAACTAGCTCCAAGATTTGTAGGACCGTACCGTGTTTTGGCACGGATGGGAGAAGTTGCCTACAAGCTGGAGTTACCTGAAGGATTGTCGAGTTCACGATGTGTTCCATGTATCGCAGCTGCAAAAGTGTCATGCTGAGATGGCCGATATACCAGTAAGAGATACAGTGCCCCTGGAGGCGATTCAGTTGGATAGTAATCTGACCTATGAGGAGAAGCCAAGAAAGATTCTTGACTTTGACAAATGAGTCACTCGCAAGAAGGTTATCAAGTTTTGCAAAGTTCAGTGGAGCCACCATACCGAGGAAGAAGCCACCTGGGAACGAGAAGATGATATTCGCAAGGACCACCCGCACCTATTTTTCTAGCCAACACGAATCTCGAGGACGAGATTCATCTTAAGGGGGGTAGGTTTGTAACATCCCAAATTTTCAATTTGGAATGTTATACATAGGTCATCTATGCATATCATATTTTATTGCATCTTCGTTCCGCAATCCTCGAAATCCTAAGCAAGTCAAGGACCATCGGGGAGAGTTGGGGATTTTCCAATTTTCATATTTGATCTGAGAACGAGGATTTTTGATTTTAATTATTCTTCTCTCCGGAAAATATTTCATACTAAAAATAAATGAGGGGAGATAATATGACTTCTCCAAAATAATTGAAATATTGGAGGGAAAATGTTAAAATCATTATTTGTATTTTATTTGATTTTATTTGGAATTTTATTTGCCCTAGAAAAATTTGCACGTTTTAAAAATTGCATTTTAGGGGCCAAGAAAATGTTCATCCCGTTCTAAATATTCCATTTAGACGATGAAAATTTATTTTGGTATTTTCAGATTTTTATTTTATTTTATAGGAATCTTTCTGTCAGCGGAACTGTTTAAAAAAATTTCCATACCGACTGGGCTCTAAGGCCCACTGAAAGCAGGCCGCCACGCCTCACAAGACCGCCTCCTCACACAAGTGCTTGGCACGGACGCCGAGGAGAGTCCGGCTCGGACTCATCCCCGGCGCCTCTCCCAAGCCAAGCCCCCTTTAAATCTCCGCCACCGAGCCCCCACCACCACCCGCCATCACCGCCACGCCACCTGAGCCAAGGCCGCCCACGCCCGCCGCTGGCCGCCACAGAATCGTCTGCCGCCGTCAGACCACCCCACCCTGCCGCCGAGCCCCCCGCCCGCCCACGGAGGGCCTCGCCGGAGGTATCGCCCGAGTCGCCGTTTTTTTAGAAAAACCACTTCGGTTTTTTTTCTCCGGTTTATTTATTTAGCGAGCCTTTGCTCGTTCATTCGTTTTAACGAACGCGCTCTTCGTTCATGTTCAGTTAATGAACGTTCGTTCGTTAAACTATTTGTCGTTTTTCTTTTTATTGGATTTATTCCGCGATTTTCCTGATCGCGATTTCTGATCCGATGTTCGAACTAGTATAACTTTTCGCTCGTTTATCGGAATCAGGCGATTCAAGCGCATAGAGTTTCGTCTCGAAACCCTCTTTCTGAATAACCAACTCAAACAAGTTTTTTCCTCTGTAAAATTTGACCCTAGTTCAGATTAGTAAAGGGATCTTATTTCTTTCGCCGTTTGAGTTTCGTTGCTCGGTTTGGTTTGATTCTTTTTGCGAACCGGAGTTCTTAAGTTGAACTTTCTGGTCAGCCTCTTTCAGTTGAAGTTTTTCTTGTGCATCTTTGCCTGTTGCTTATGTATGTTATTGTTTGCTTGTGATAGAATTCCCGGAGTGTGAAGCGTGTTACTACGAGTCTCTAGGATTCACGGATCGTCAGCAAGGCAAGTAACACTTTGATCATACTCTTTTCATACCCAGTTTTTATGCATTAGTTCCAATCCTCAAACATTGCATTGATTAGGATGTCATTAACTTGTGGGTTGGGAAGTAGTAGTTGAGGTAGAACCTATTGCCTGTTACTATCAAACCTTTGGGAGTTACTTCTACGTGTCGCTTATATTGCTATGCTATGCTCGTAGACGTGGTTCGGGTTTGAGTGTATTCCATGACAGATGTGAGATTGTTAATTAATGGTTTAACTTAAGGTGGCAACTTTAATACACATCTGGATGGATTCAGGCACCTGGGGAACCCAATGTTGTCTGTTTTATATTTGGAAATCCTGGGGTACCCGTGTGATCTTCCTAAGGACCGCCACCCAGGCTCAAAGGGAACTGAGTTTATTCATGCTAGAAACTTCTGTGTGCAGCCACAAGCTACTATGGGCTCTACCATAGTTGAGTAAGTTACGTGAAGCTCTTGAAGAGGTAGATCAGCAGGTAGTGGGTTTTGTAGGTTTGGTTTGGTCTACCCGGAGTAGAGAGTTAATGTTTCTGAAAGACTGTGTCTCGGTCATCCGGTTCTAAAACACCATGTAGTGCCAGAAATCAATGGAGGCGATCGAGTCTTGTGGGGAAAAGTGCGCAAACCTCTGGAGAGTGTACAATCTAATCATGGTTAGCCGTGTCCCCGGTTATGGACAATTCTGAGTATCTAGTAATTGAGTGTTCGCATGTATCTCATCACTCTCGATTAATATTGCTGGGATGTTAATTACCTTAATTGGGATTGAGTTGGGGTTATACCTTCTCAATGATGTTTCAACCACCATGATAGTTAAAATAAAGTATATTCCTTTGTTGTAGGAAAAAATTGGCTTTTCACAAAAACTATAACCATAGAGCTTTCCACCAGCCAAATATTGCATGTAATGATAGTATTATTCTTGCTCTCATCAGGTTATATTGCCAGCATATTCCATGTGCTGACCCGTTTTCGGGCTGCAACGTATTATGTTGCAGACTTTTCAGACGAGGAGTAAGGTTTGATAGGTGGTTGCCGTGCAGCTCAGCTATGCCGTTGGAGTTGATGGACTCGCTTTATCTTCCAAGCCTTCCGTTGTTATCGCATTAGATGGCCTTAAGCCATATTATTGTAATAAGTTCTCTTTTGAGACATTCGATGTAATAAGTGTGTGATTGCTACTCTGTTATAAATCCTTCGAGTACTGTGTGTGTCAGCATTACCGATCCAGGGATGACACTGAAACACAGAGACTTGACCATCTGAGGTCGGGTCGCTACACCTGACCCCCTTGACCGTGGACCTTGATCATCTACGTCCGGTTTTGAGGACAACAATATCCTTAATGGACCTTGGCGGTGTATGTCACCTTGTGTCCAGATCTGAAATGCCACATGTACTAGATGAATGACTCCAAGTTCGACCCCCGTGATGCTAGGTGCGAGCCGAGGAACACTGTTGGAGAGACCCCCTCATAATTTTCCTACATTGGTTGTTTGATTCATAGGATAGAATGATATAGGATTTTTTTTCCTATGAAATCATGTGTTAATTGGCAATCTAGCATCCACTCCAACTTTTTTTTTCACTTCCTTTGTTTTTCCTGTGTCAAATGCAAGTTGACGGGACACATCAAAGTTATTTAGTACTCTCTCCAAAAAGGGCCGACATTGTCCATGGCTACCATCCCGTGCTCCGTCATTGAGTACATGCACTATTCACGTGCCATCAAGGAGAAAAAATATTGCATAGTACGTGCCATCAAAGTGCACGACTCACTTACGCACTACTTATCTCCATTTTCTTGCATGACATGTGCACCTTGATGCTAGATGTCCAGCATGTTGGCAGAAGTATGAAGAATGCTCACCTATGTGCCATTGAATGTAAGCCATTGATTCACTCTATCCAATGGTCAATAGTTGGAAAATCCAAACAAAACTAGCCATTGGATCAACTCTTTAGCACTCAGATTGTTGCCACCTTGAACATCCTGCTGCAACACAGAAACTACCGCGCTATATGCAAACCATCTCGAACATTCATGCGAAGCCGTGGAGACTTGCAGGGCACGTGCTCATACAACATGTGGGTTCACAACTTTACATGTTGTCGTAGTCAGCTTACCCATTTCTTTTCTTTACTTTTGTCTAAGAAGTACTCCCTCTGTAAACTAATATAAGAGTGTTTATATCACTAAAGTAGTAGTGATCTAAACACTCTTATAGGGAGTACAAGCATGCCTTGTACGTGAATAAATCTTGCTTACTGCACATACGTACGTGGCAGGACATGGTGTCCAATCACCATTTAGTTACTAATTTTGTGTTACCAAAGAAAACATGTGGTTCATTTTTAAATTAAAGTAGTCAAAACCAGCATGGAGGCAATCAATCACTTTGAACATTCTTTTCTACCGGAAAAAAATGAACATCTTGTTCTGATATATTTGCAAAAATATATATTCATAATCTCACATGTTATTGTCGACTACCCAAATGTTAATTTGTTACTATTTAGAGCATGCACAGTGCTTGATAAGACAATTTTATCATAAGCCCGTCACGTAATCTAGAGGAGACATCAAAATATGTTGCAGTAGGTTATTTTTAGTCTTATCTTTGATAACACGATGAAAATTTGGTGAGACATATTGTTGCTAATAGATCATCTATTAATCAAGAGAAGACATGCATTTTCTTATGGTCTCTCTCATCCACCTCGTCATTTATCCTAAATGGCAGTCCAATGATAATACCATTATAAACATGTAAAACTGGTTACCATTATTTTCGTAAGTTGGTTGTAATGTTACCTCCGTGGGACACCAAGTTATAGTATATCCAGCAGCCCGTATTGCTTCTTGCTCCTCGTCCTTATAGCCTGCCGACTGTACCTTATATGCACTTGCTCTTTGAGCAAAGGCCTCCCTAAGCACGCATTAATTTCCTGGACATGCTTCTTTCTACTCAATGTTGCATGCACTTTGAGCATGTTGGCAACTCCACTTCTAGCTTGTTGGCTCATCTTGCAATTGACGCTAACACATTGCAGCACTCCTGCAAGGCCTAGAGGTTAATTTGAGAACACGTACCTCGAGGTTAATTTAACAGACATGCCTTATAGGTCGACAGAAGTCATATCACTTCTTTTGGAAAGATGTCGTTAAGTAACAAAAGAGACCTTCTTTCAGGCCAATTAACATGTGTTCAAAAACAAAAATTATCAAAAAGTAACGCGATAGACCTTCGATTAACATGTGTTCAAAAACAAGTACTCCTGCAAGGCCCAGAGGTTAATTTGAGAACAAGTACCTCGAGGTTAATTTGACAGACATGCCTTATAGGTTGACAGAAGTCATATCACTTTTTTTGGAAAGATGTTGTGAAGTAACACAATAGACCTTCTTTCAAGCCATTAAACGTTTACAGTGACCCATCCCATTAATTTTAACATCGAGTCCATTTCCTATTCGGTCACCCATCTGATGACTACTCCAGCCTCACCACAGTTAACTTGGGAGTTCTATTGGATGAGCAATCGGTAGGGAAGCTGGTCCTTGCTGATATAGGAAGCCTCTTCACATCCTTTATGGCGTACTCGGATGACCGCGTGTTGCTGCCCAATGGCCAATGCCACGCCCCCCCCCGAATGTAGAAGCTTCCCTCCCTCGTCTAGCTGTTTCGCACTTTTTTCCCTTTTTTGCTGCCTGCCCACCTATAGAACCGCCTCGCGCCAGCCAATTCCTCTCCAAACACCAGGGAGGCGGTTGAAACGAACAATTCTAACTTGTTTCTAGTGGGTACGTTGACGTGGCATCGAAAGGGTGTGATAGTTGACTCTGAAAAAATAATTGACTACCACGTTGGCATACATGAGCATGGGGCCCACTTGTCAGGGTGCTGGACGTAGGAAGGAACACAAGACAAAATGGAGCACAAAAGGGTGTGAATCGATTGGCTCATATGTGATGACCACTAGAGCAATCCACTCAGATTATACATTAAAAAATTCATGCAAACATACCCGGTTGTACTGTGAGTAGGTGACCGTGCGCTTGGCTCTTCGCCTCTTCTGTAAGTCAAACAATGATGATGGTACTACAGTATAGATACTTCTAGCAGTCTGACACCGAATGAACTGCTGCACGTCCACCACCTGTATTAAGCCCACTATCGTAAAGCAAAAGCTTCTCCTCATCCTGCGAGCCACCACGCACGCATGAGCGAGGGAGAGGTCGTACTAGTAGTAAGCAAAGCTTATCCTTGTCTGTGAGTTGATGGGACACATCAAAAGTAGAAGTGTATTAGTCTCTAAAAAGGGCTGACCATGTCCATGGCTACCATCCCGTGCTCCGTCATTCAGTGTGTGCACGATTCACGTTCCATTGAGAAAATAATGTTGCGTACGTGCCATCAAATAGAATAACTTAATTTATAAAAATTGCTCCACCGCGTCATGATCAAACTTTGATTCGTCCATGGGTGGTTCTCATGAACAACTACTACACTCGCAAAATTATCAGGCGAGCTGCCTCTTCATACAGAAATGAGCTCACCAGATCTCAAGCGTGAGTATTAGGGAAAGAGGCAAAAGTACCGCATCGCCTGCACCTCTTGTCTTCGTGCTCGTATTCCTTTTTTTCGGGTGATCCATGCACGTACTCCACCTACGATCGTGACCGTTGGTGAGTCTCTCCTACTATACTTAACTCCATTTTCTTGCATGACACGTGGACCTGGATACTGGATGTCCCACGTGTCGGCAAAACTTAGAAGAACCCTTTCTGACGACCGAGAAGGAGCAAGAAACCTCGCGGTGGAGCGTCTAGACTCTTTAATATTTTTATTCGACGATATAAAGTCTACCCAATCTTCTCCACAAGAGACCAAGAGTCCGAAACACGGCAGCCCAGTGTAGTTACATCATACATGGCCCACCCACACTACCACCATATTTCTTGGCCTCCGTGCGACACCTAGCTCTAGTAATCCACCAGCCTGTATTGCTTCTCGCTCCTCATCTCTCTCAAAGTGCGGCGGTTTGGCGATTTTGCCGTCTATTGAGCTCGGTTAACTCATGACTCGCTCCCACATGTTAGCGGCATGCGAAGAGCATTCAATTTTTTTATTGTACCCTATTGTTATGCCAAGAAGAGGAAGCGCTTTAACCGACGGACCAAACGAGATAGGCGTGGCATGCCATGAGTGGGTCCAGTTTCTCCTTTTGAACTTGTTTGGTGTAGTAGTAACACTTGGTTTTGCACCTTCATAGAATGATGAAAATCCCTGCTAAAAAGGCGCTTTGCTTTCTGCTAATCCCGTCAACCGTTCTTGTTTTGTGCATTAAATTGTTAAGTGCCATAACTAAGATATAATTAACCAATGCATGTAAAACTTTCTTGTTTAGCATTGTAGTACTCCACACTCATTCATGTGTTGCGATTGGTACTACTCCCTTCATCCATACGTATATATATAGGGCCTAATGTATTCTTCGATGTTACGTTTGACTATTTATAAGATTTTATATAATTTGAGAATTATATCATTCAAAGATCCTTTCACGTACAAAATTGACGGTATTCTTTGAGCAACGTGCATATCCTATACTGCTCAAGTTTGGATACTCTAACTTAGCTAGAGGTTAGACTAACCCTGAACTAACTCTAGCCAAAGAGGTGTTTGGATGGCAGGGTTAGATTAACAATAAATGCACTTGATGGAGAGAGAAAAGTAAATTTTTAGTGGGCCCCATGAGAACTATCTCACTTGGCTGGCGGGATAGAGAGAGAAAACTGATTTTTTTAGTGGGCCTAATGAGAACTACTTCCAATTAGCACCTCTTGGGTGGGATAGTTTTTTTGGTGGGTTTGATGCAACTTGCTCCAATCTAACCATACTTTAGGGCTATTTGAGGCCCAACTAGCTCAAACTAACTCTAACCCATGGATCTAAACAGGGCCACAGTTAGTCTCGAAGAACGCATTAAGCCCTGTATACATGGACAGAGAGTACATGATACTAGAAAACCCTCACCATTAGTAGTAGTTCATTGGTTGGATTTGATTTTTGAATTGAGTAGTGCTAGTACACTTTTCTGTGCTGCTACCATCCAATATTCGCATGTGGTTGTTTCTGGAAAAAAAGGAGGTAGTACTTACTATGGGAAAGGTGATGGTTGCTTCGCCCGAGCAACTTATTACCCTAGGAATATTGGAGTACCAGCGGATTCAAGGAAGAGAGAAATGATGGTTGCTTCGTCCGAGCAACTTCATCGTATGGCGAAGGTGGGGCTCTGTGAGTTGACTGCTCAATAGTCATTATTACTGCGGCGCAACTACCAGAGTAAATCTCCCCTACAGTTGTGCACTCAATATTGCTGCATGGCAGGTGGAGCCGGATGAGGTTGTCCCACATGTCGGTGAAACGAAGTTGAATTGTTTTTGGTATTGTTATCAATCTTTCAGGATTTGTTTATATGTACGCATAATTTTTCAGGATAAAGAAATTGTACTGTGATGCTATGAAGGTTTCAACTTTGGTTCCTGCAAAAAAAGAGGCTTCAACTTAGGATTCATGTGTCCTCTTGCCTCAAGATTGTCTCGTTACAACATTCCATTAAATACAAAGAAACTATCATGGCTGCTAATGCATTTCAATGGTTCACAAATCGGCGCCAATATTCACATCACAATTGTTGACAAACTTGTGAGAAGGTGTACAAATAAAGAAAAATATATAATTGATCGATGCTGTTCATAGGCATGGCTCCATTTCCTGGGCACAGTGTTCATTGGTTGGCAGCTAGTTTCACGCAGCTCTATAGCCAAGAAAGAGTTGTATGGAGGACATCACAATCCGATCATTTTGTGGAGTTCCACTAAAATCGAGATGAACATCCCTGTCTGCAAAGATATCCAGTCAGTGTGATTACAATAATAGTGGAACAAGATGATGATACATAACACACACAAATAGAAGTCAATCACCTCTGCGATCTCTCTTCAGGAATAAGTACTTGTTGGAAAATATTAGGCACAAAGTTGGATGAGGAGGATAGCAAAACCAATCTCCCTTTACGCAGTCCCACAGAAATGTAAAAAAAGTTGCTCGTGTGACATTTTGGCGGAACTGCACAAAACACTTTTAAGAAAAAAGTGATTTGTGCAGTTCAGCAAAAGGTCACAATACCAACAAGGTCAAATGGCTAGCCCTGTATGCAAAAAGAGGTAGAAAGGAAACAATTATAGCCCAATAACAGGACTTGAAGACACATACGCTGACAAAAAAGAAGCATATTCCATGTCATAAGGGAAAGACAGCAGCATGGTGGTTTATCAAAAATGGTTTGAGGACGAGATTGCAAGATGGAAAGTATGCCAGCTGAGATAAGTTTTAAGCAAAGAACTAAAGAAGATCCACATGCAGCAACATGGGAATATGGGCAATGGAGAAAGGCCGGAGGAAGCTGTACCTGAGGGTTGTCAGGATGTAACTAGGAGGGCACCGGCGGCCGGGATCTGCCCATACTAAGGCAGCGAGCAAGTGGCGAAGGCCCTACTGCGCCGGAGCTTGGTTAGAGAGAACAGGGGATATTGCAGATCGGGACGTGCTGCCTTGATGCCGAGAAACAATGCACATCCTCCCTTTCCGCCTACGGACGGGATGCGGCCGGATTAGTGACCAATGGAGAGAGAGAGAGAGAGAGAGAGGGAGGGAGAGAGAGAGAGGCCGCCGCCGCCTTGTCTGAGATAGTGTGACGAGAGACAAACCCCGGCAGGCAGGCTCCATTGGATATAGTGGAGCGGATTTCTTTTTTCCCAATGACAATCATTTTATATTCTGTACGTGCCATTGAGCAATATAACTTTATTAACGCGTCAAGTCGAACTTTGTTCTATGTATGCATGGTACATGACCCTCCTTCGAGTAAACAACCACTACACGCGTCAAATTATCACGTGGGCTGCCTTTTCGTCCAGAAATGAACTCCACCGTGTACCCGCACGGGTGTGGCCGGGAACGAGACGTGAGTACGTGTGTCGTGCGTGCACCTCTTCTTTACGTGCAGGTACGTACGTGGGTGGGTGTGAGAGAGATGGTTTTTGCGAAACAGATACAATGTGTCGATGATATCTCAAACAAAAAAATGTAACATATGCAATGTGTGTGAAACAGAGTCATGGATATATCATATATAGAGGGAGCGATCCACGAGAAGAGAGTGGAGGGATCATCGGCGTGAGATTGGAGGGATCATCGGCGTGAGATATCGATAGAATAGAAAACAAGGATGAAGTGTGTGGGTGCGCGATCGATAAAGAGTGCCATCAAATTTGTGTTTTCCCACGTGAAAGATATAGGGCGGCTGGCCCACTGGAATGTGAGAGGGCAGAGGCGCAGTTTGTCTCTGTGGCATGAATACCTACCTACAACGTTCGACTATCGGTGTGTGTGTGGGGGGGGGGGCAGAGACCTAACTATAGAGAGGTAGATCGACTAATATATGTGTGGATAAGGAGAGAGACCTAGCTATGTATTGAGGGAGATCGATCGGCATCCATGCATATATGTAGCAGAGGAATAAGGTTGGGAGCAATCTAGGAGAAGAGAGTGGAGGGATCATCGGCGTGAGATATCGATAGAATCAAAAACAGGGATGAAGTGTGTGGGTGCGCGATCGATAAAGAGTGACATCAATTTTGTGTTTGCCCATGTCAAAGATACAGGGCGGCTGGCCTACTGCAATGTGAGAGGGTAGAGGTGCAGTTTTTCTCTGTGGCATGGATACCTACCTACAACATTAGACTGTCATTGTGTGTGGGGGTGGGGGGGGGAGGGGGCAGAGACCTAACTATAGAGAGGTAGATCGAATGGTATATGTGTGGAGAAGGAGAGAGACCTAGCTATGTACTGAGGCAGATCGATCGACATCCCTGCATATGTGTAGAAGAGGAATAAGGTTGGGAGAGAGACAAAGGTAGAGTGTCGGAGGATTGGCGGTGGAGTTGCTTCTCACAAATGGTGGGAGAGGCCTGCTAGACAAACGGAGGGTACGAGTGCAATGTCAATAAGAGAGGGGATGTCTACTTGTCTATCCACGTCCGTGTGAGAGACGGGTCAGGAGGTATGCAAGGATGATGAGGGGGTACAATATGGTTGTGGTAAGAAAACATAACTACATAGGAAGATCAATCGTCGTGTGTCAAAGAAAGGGAGAGACATAACTAGTGAGGTACGTCGACCAGTGCGTGGGGAAAAGACTTATAGTTGACCTAGCTATATGTAGGGAGATCGGTAGGTATACATGCATGCATGTGTTAGAAGAAAATAAGGTTCGAAGAGACGGACAGAGGGAGAGGGGTAAGACTATGAGGTGGTGTGAGAGGCCTACTATATCAAGGGGGGAGGAGTGTGCGACTCTTAGATCCATGAAAAGAGGGGCGGGGAGTGTGCACCTGCATGGAAACGTAATGAACATAGGGGGCCATGGACAGTGAGAAGAGAAAAGGTGAAGTGTGTGTTTGTGGTAGGCACACTTGGCTAGAGAGGTATATCGACCGGGGTGTGCCAGAAAGAAGGAGCCCGGGGGCCTACACACACCGTAGGTGAACGACCTAAAAGAAAAATAACGAATGTGCACGATGGAGGGGACGCTGAGGGAGGGTGAGAGGGGGGCGGGCGTATGTATGCACGAGAGAAAGTGTGACACCCAGATAATGAAGCTACAGTGATCCCACGCTAATGATGCCACGTCACCTCGGTTACTGTTGATAAACTCTCGATAGTTCAAAACCGGAAAAGATTCAAAATTTAACTAAAGGCAAACAATAAAAGTTTTCAAATATTAAAACCCAATTTGTTCGGGTTGTGCCAAATAATTCATAAGTAATTATGGTGGAGAAACCAAACTTTTATGAAGTGTTTAACTACTCTAAAATAAATATGACAATATCAAAAACAATTAATTAAGTGACTTTTACAATTAATAAAATACTAGACTATTTTATTTTGTCACCAAACTTTTTGTGGCATTGGGGTATTTTGAACCACTAATTTAGGTACTACTTATATATTTTATAAAACAAAATATATGGAAACAAAAAAACAAAAATAAAATAAAATAAAAGGCCCCCTGGCCAACTGGGCCAGATGGCCTAGTTGGCCGACCCACGTGGCCCAACCGGCCAGCCCACCCCACTCCTCCATAACCCACACGACCGTAACCCTAACCCACCGACACCCCACTTCCCCCCCACTCATTCGCTTCTCCCCTGATCCAGATCGAGATCGGGGCGATCACGCGCTCAGCCCGACCGACGCCGCCCGCCGCCGAATTTCTGCCGGAACCACGTCGCCGTCGCTGGAGGCCACCTGGCCAGACCGCCACCTTGCCGGACTGCCTTCCCATCTCCGACGCCATCTTCCCCGTTGTCCTCCCCACGCCCCACTGCCTTTATCCCTACAGCCCCACGGTGAGGCCCTCGGCCTCCTCTTCCCCTCGCCCACACGCCAGATGACGTGCTCCTCGCGACACGTCCCGCGGACGCCATGGCCCGACCACGCCCGATGCGCGCATGCCTTATTTCCCCACGCCCGTGGTTCGCCTGCTCCGCCACTGCGCTCGGCGCCGTGCCGCCCTGATGGCCGCGCCCTCAGCCACGCGCCACATGCCGTCGTCGCACTCCGCGCCTCGCCTCTGCCGCCCGCACGTGCTGCTCCTCCCCACTCGCCCTGTAGCTCGCCGGATCCGCCGCTCGCCTCCGCCCCGCTTCCCGCCGCGGATACCTACTCCTGCTGCCGCAACAGCCGTGGCTGCACACGTCTGCGCCTTGGGCAGCGCCGGCTGCACCCACTGTTTCCCCCACCGCTCCCTTGATCCCGCTGCTGACCCCATTGGCTGCGACCTGCCGCCACCCAGCACACACCCACCTCGTTGTTGCCTCCCGCTCCACCCGCTGCCTATCACCGTTGCGCCCGCCGCTAACCGCCGCCCTCTGCCCCTCTGCGTCGCGGCCTTCGCCTGGACGCCACCCCTCGCTGCCGGTTCCCGACGCCCGGAAGCGGATCGGCCCGCTTGCCGCGCCGGCGGCCTCACCCACACACCGACACCTCATGACGCCGGTCTGCCCTTCAAGACACGCCCCACGCCTGCTTCGCCGCCACGCCCGAGGCCTATGACAAAGGGGCCCCACCCCGAGAATGTTTAAAAGAAAAGAGAAGGATAAAAAAGTAATTAAAATAAATAAAAATATTGATTAATTAATTAACGTTATTAATTATATTTAATTAACCTAATGAATTCACTAAACTAATTAAACCTGTTTAGTTAGACTTAGATAATGACATTGGGACTCACATGTCACCTTGACTAGGTTAACTGACTAGTTGACTGTTGACATCACCGTGACATCATGCGGACATCATAATTATGTTTTCTAATTAAATTAATTCAGTTAATTCTAAAAATGAATTAAATCTTTAAATATTAATTTAAAATAATCCGTAACTCGGATGGAAATACTTTGTACATGAAAGTTGCTCAGAACGACGAGACGAATTCGAATATGCAGCCCGTTTGTCAGCCACACGTCCCTATCATAGCGAACCTACAACATTTCACCTCCGGTTCATCTGTCCAAAAACGTCAAACACCGGGAATACTTTCTCGGATGTTTCCCCCTTCGCCGGTATCACCTACTACCGCGTTAGGGCACACCTAGCACCGCTCATTGATATGTCATGCATCGTCATGCTTATGTTTGCATTATATTTATTGTTTCTTCTCCCTCTTATCTTCGGTAGACTACGAGACCAACGTCGCTGCTGTCCCGGTCGACTACGGTGTTGATGACTGTCGGTGTCAAAACCGGCGGATCTCGGGTAGGGGGTCCCGATCTGTGCGTCAAGGCTGATGGTAACAGGAAGCAAGGGACACGGATGTTTACCCAGGTTCGGGCCCTCTCGATGGAGGTAAAACCCTACTTCCTGCTTGATTAATATTGATGATATGGGTAGTACAAGAGTAGATATACCACGAGATGGTAGAGGCTAAACCCTAAGAGCTAGCCTATGATGGTATGATTGTAATTGTGATCGGCCTTCTAAGGACCAACCTCTCCGGTTTGTATAGGCACTGGAGAGGGCTAGGGTTTACATGGAGTCGGTTACAAGGAAGGAAATATAATATCCGGATCGCCAAGCTTGCCTTCCACGCCAAGGAAAGTCCCATCCGGACACGGGCCAAAGTCTTGAGTCTTATATCTTCACGCTTCAATAGTCCGGACGTTGTACACAGTCCGGCTGTCCGGATACCCCTAATCCAGGACTCCCTCAGTAGCCCCCGAACCAGGCTTCAATGACGATGAGTCCGGCGTGCAGTCTTGTCTTCGGCATTGCAGGGCGGGTTCCTCCTCCGAATACTCCAAAGTGGTCATCGAACACGTAGACCTCTGTTGAAAAGGCAGTGCCTAGGAGCCGCTTAGGCACGCCTAGGCACTAGGCAATGGCCAAACGCCTCGCCTAGGGCATAAATAGAGGTCTAGGCAGGGCAAGCAAGAAATTGCCTACCCAAGCAAGAAATCATGCCACATACTACACTGATATGCCAAACGGGTTATATTCCAATGGCAGTAGATGACAATTAACTTATTTATATGCCATAAACTAATATCAACACCCATATAATAATCACAAATACATTACGAGTAAAAACTATATTACCGCCTAGGCCACGCCTAGGGCGCTTAGGCACTGCCTAGGCACTAGGCGAAGGCCAACCGCCTCGCTTATGCCTACCGCTTTTTCCAACCTTGACGTAGACCGTGTCCGGATCTGCAAGATGATCTTCGTATGGTATAAATATGATTTGCTGGCAATCTTCATGCATCATGCCCTTGCATCGGGGCTTGGTCCAACGCGAACCGACGTTTCCTGCCCCACAACGACTCGTGTTGCGAGGCGGTTTTATTGGCACGTCCTGTCGAGGCAGAGATCGTGTTCCCCTTATTATGGGATTTTCCATCAATACGAGCACGCGTGACCCCACGACGACTGTTGGTATAACCCATGTGTTTTTTAGATAAGCCTCAAACGGTCACACCGGGGTGTCTTGATATTCACCCTCTTTATAAAGGGGTCGAGACCTACGCCTCCTTTTTCACCTTCATCACGCCTTCTCGCACCTCGAGTTCTAACACCCAAAACCTAAGCTCCACCCCTCCGGAATCCTCCAATATGTCCGGATCTGACCCTCAAGGCCGGTGAGTGGCCTCCTCGATTTAATAGAAGGACATTGCAAAGCTTAGGGAGGTCGGATACCTGACCACAAATATCTAGCACAGGCTCCCTGCTCCAGGGCAGGTCATCCCTAGGCCGGAGCCCAATGAGTGTGTCATTTTCGTCCCACACTTCCTCCGCGGTGTGGGTTTCACCCTCAATCCCTTCATGAGGGGGCTCATGTTCTATTATGGGTTGGATTTTCACGATCTGGCTCCTGACGCTATCCTCCACATCTCGTTGTTTATTATCGTGTGCGAGGCTTTTCTCCATATCACCCCACACTTCGTCTTATGGCTCAAGACCTTCAATGTGACGCCGAAGATGATCGAGGGGCGACATGTGGAGTGCGGATGTGCCGTAATAAGCGGGAACGATGATGCCCGTGTGAGAGGGTTCCTTCGTAAGTATCTGATGTATGGCAGCGGAGGTGGTTCTATGTCACGGCTCCCAGAGGCACAAAGTGGGCGGCTGCCCCCGAGTTTCGTTCGGGCCCTCCGTCACAGCTAGCGTCGTGGACAGATGTAGGGCGGAATTGGGGACCCGCTGGTGATATACCAGTACTGCAGAATCGCATCTGGGAGCTTCTTGCAAGGGACATTAACCTTGTCAGCATAATGCAAGTGATGTTGATCCGGCAGATGCTGCCATGCCAACGCCGGCCTCTCCGGATGTGGGAGTTCAATCCGGAGGGTCCACGGACTTTCAAGCACTTCTTCGGCCTGAAGCTCGAAGAGATGTGCAAATTATTCTTCGGACGGAAAGTAAAGTGTCCGGACACCACCGAGGATGCGGGCCTAAGCTGCAATCGCCTAGATACCCAAGTAAGTAAACTTGATACCGGACACCGTGTTTTGTATCTGTTATGATTGTTTATTCTGAAAATAATTCACGTCTAGGAATGGCTCAACAAGGCGGAGAGAATTAGGTGTCCGGCGCCACTTCCCGAAGGCTCGCCCGCCCCCACTATGGCCAAGATGCTTGATCGAGTACTCAGCAGGATGCCCCCGGAGAAAGACAAGGGGAAGGATGAAGAATCCAAACCCCACACGCTACGCATCCGAACCGGGGGAATTGTCACCTACCCTAAGGAGGATAGTCGGGAAGAGGAGGCTAAGGCCTCCTCCCCGCGCGGGAAGAAGAGGGCCGCCTCCGAAGACTCGGAGACGGAGACGCCCAAACCCGGGAAAAAGATAACACCAGGGGGCTCTGCCCCAACGGGCACCCTCACCGCATCATGCCCACCAACGGGCCAGCCCTCCACCGAGCTGTAAGTTAATTTTTAATTCGAAGGTACTGCGTTCCTCCTAGATCAATAACCAGGATTCATCTTTCGTAGTTCGGCTAGCAGCCCTTCTCAACAGAGTTCGTCTTCGGGGGACCTTCCTCCGGAGATGATGGAGAGCGAGACCCCACCTACCTCTCCGGCTCGCGAAGCGGGCGACACGGAACTGTCTCACGGAGGAGTCCGGATCTGCCGAAGCCGGAGGCCAAGGCGTCAGCCACGCTGAGCTCGGAGCGTTTGGCTCCTGCGAGGGGCGATGAGCAGGGTCCAGCACCATTCGATGTCCGGCCGGACATACTGATGGGCCTACTAGAGCGGGCTGCGCTCTCGGAGGAGCACCGCTCATTAATGAGCGAGGTGCTCCAGAAGATTTCGTCACTTCTAAGCGGTTTGAATGAAGCATTTGCAAGTCTGCTCAGAGGCTTTGAGGTATGTAGTGAAGAATACACTGTTTTTGGCTCTGAGGCACGCGTTAGGTGTCTTCCATATAGATAGTAGCCCCTGAGACTCTGGTTGCCCGCCTTAGGGGGCAAACGGGGGATCATAAATCAATGATTGCGCTATAAATATGTGCAGGTACCTATGAGTCCGGCCGCCGACCAGTCCGTGGAAGTTTCCGAACTGACCAGGCAGATTCGATCGATTGATGCCGATATCACGCTGGTGAACGAGCGGCTAGACAAGTCACAAGGTATGTGCCCTGCCTTCCTTTATATAGGAAAATATGGAGGCGGCATGATATTAATGTAATATGTTCGGACTGCAGATGGTGCTGCTGCCGTGGAGGCCCTAAGGGCAGAACTTGTCAAAGCCAAGGAACAAGCTCGGGTTAGCAATGCGGCTGCGCTAAAGGCGGTCGAGGAACTGAGAGCCGAACAGGCTGCTCATCGCCGAAGCGAGGAAAAGATGGCTGAGATGGCCATTGAGTTAAAAAATGCCGCTGACCGGTATGAGCTCCTTGAAAAGGAGCATAAGGATAGCTTGGCCAAGCTGGACAATGCATGCAATGCCACCAAGGAAATACGGACCGAGCTCAGGGGTGCGCGGGAGGAGCTTCAACAGGCCGGTAAAATCATGGCTGGATGTTCCTACTTGCTCCGGACGAATTTTTTCGATCCGAAGTACGCTCCCCTGGATGGGCGCTGGAGTCCTGCGGATGTGTATGCGGATTTGGCGAAGAGTATGACTGACGCTGCCGAGTTCTTTGAGGGTCAGGGTGATAAGGAGGTGGAGAAGCTTTTCTGGTCGCAATTCAATGCTCCCACTCACTCGCTGCCATTGAATGACAAGATGGCTGCTGTAGCGGAGCTTCACAGGCTGTCCGGTCTTGCAATGCGGTCTGTGATAGACCACTTTGGCCGGAAGGGCTTAAGACGGACAATTACTTTGGCTTGGTGCAGCAATTCCTTGGGGCCGTGCCTCAGATCGATGCCATGAGGAGGTCGGCGTGCATAGAGGGTGCACGGATGGCTCTTGCCCGCGTTAAAGCCTATTGGGACGGATATGGAGGCCAATATTATAGCGACTCCAAGATCCGGCGGGGGCGGTATCGATCGAGCACTACTTGGCGCAGGTCACCGAAGGTGCCCGCCTAATAGAGGCGTAGTGCTCGAAGAATGTCTTATTCGAGTGATGAGTCGAATCATTGTAAAAAACCATGTTAGTTTGGTTATAAGGCTATATTTATACTTTTTGCCCGAAAGTATTAGTGTGTCCCCCGTGTGGCCATTTACATATATATATATATATATATATATATATATATATATATATATATATATATATATATATATATATATATATATATGAATGTTTAATCCAAATATAGCAGTCGTTGGCTTCATCCCCCACCAGGCAATGCGGGGTGTTATAAAAATATGCTTAATCACACTTGATCCAATGTCTTGGTCCATGAAGGAGGTGATCGCACGTCGAACTAGGCAACCGGACTATATAGCTGTAACACTTTTGCTTAGCCATGGGAGTCTATTGTTGGGGCTACTATGTAGCCCCTGGTACCTTCGCATGCATCCGAATACGGGCGTGTGTGTACATGACCGGGAAACGGTCCTTCGTTAATGCGGAGGGATCCTGAAGATTCCAATAAGTCTTCGAGTGGTTGAACAGTCTCTCGCTACATCATGACAGTCAGTTTTTGGCTTTCTCTACTGAGGTGCTCGTCCGGAATAACCAGGGCACAATCGCAGTAGTTCTCCTTTGGCCACCTTAGCCGATAGTAACGGAACGTAAGACGATAAACCCAGGAGTCGGGCAAACCCAACATTTGACCAAAGACATGATTCGGAGCTGCTGCATATAAGGCCAAACTCGTGACGCCGAACACTCCCAAGGGTATTCGTACTTTATAATAGTCGATGGGGTCAAGAGTGCCTATTCGTTATAAACCCTGTTTTTCCAGGTACGTGCGTTAATCTGTCGTGGCGAGATGCCAAAAACGGCAGTATTCTCTATGGGTATGGAACCCATGGGATGGTTAAACAACAAGAGGCAATAAAAAAGGTTTACACAGGGGCTTAATCTAAAAGAAACTTGTTGAACGGGGCCGTGCTGCACGTCTGCGCCTTTGTCTCCGTTGTGCCGTATCCTGGAAGGGTATCGCGCAAACGATGTCTGTGGAAAAAGGTAAAACTCGTAGAAGAGTACAACGTAAGTATGCGGTGGATGATAAAAGCATTAGATGTTGGCCTGCCCATAAGGTTGAGCCAACAGTGGGACTGTATTAAGTATTTATAGCCCCTGGAGTCCACTATGGGATTACATATACGGTGCCCTGGTTCAATTTTATCCGGGCGACTGGACTCGTCTAGCCGAGTCTGTGGAATTTAATGACCAGTCATGTTTTCTGATGTTGGAGGCCGCTTATAGTCTGGCCGTGAGGGCCGTCGCATGTTCCTCTGCGCGTGACTAGCACTCTGTTAGTCCGCTAATGGTGATGACGCCACATGGACCGGGCATCTTAAGTGTAAGGTGGCCATAGTGTGGCAATGCGTTGAAGCGGGCGAAGGCCGTTCTTCCGAGCACTGCGTGATAGTCGCTTTGGAAGGGTGCGATGATGAAGAGTAGTTCCTCGCTCCTGGAGTTGCCTGGCGAGCCAAATGTTACCTCCAGTGCGACGGAGCCCCTGCTGTGGGCTTCAACGCCTAGTATCACCCCTTCAAAGGTGGTGTTGCTGTGGTTAATTCTGGATGGGTCTATCCCCATCCTACGGACAATGTTCTCATATAGTAAATTGAGACTGCTGCCGCCGTCCATAAGGACACGGGTGAAACGGTATCCGTCGATTATCGGGTCAAGCACCAAGGCCTTTGATCCTCCGCGCCGAATACTAGTTCGGTCATCCAAGTTATTGAAAGTGATCGGATAAGTCATCCGGTGGTTAGGCGTGATTATGATGGGCTCTATATCCAGCGTGTCTCTGTGCGCGCGTTCGTGCCCCCTCATGGATGTGTGAGTCGCGTGGATCATGTTCACTGTTTTAACCTCTGGCAGGAATTTTTTCTGTCCTTCAGTGTTCGGCTGGCGAGGTTACTCCTCGTCTTCACTTGGTGTTTCCCTTTCCTTGTGTTCGGCATTTAATTTGTCGGCCTGCTTGAAGACCCAACACTCTCTGTGCGTGTGGTTTGCAGGTTTGTCAGAGGTGTCGTGAATTTGGGCATAGTCTATCTAGGACTCTATTCAGACCGGACGGTCCATCTTTGCTACCTTTAGATGGCTTGTTTTGCTGATTAGGTCGAGAGCCCCTGAATCTGGCATTAACCATCGTGTATCCGGGCTCTCTTCCTTCTTTTGGCGTTTGTTTTTATGACTCCGTGGCTTCCAGTTGTCATCCCTTATTTCGGATGTGATGGGGTCGCTGGTGCCTTTACGGGCTAGCCAGCTATCTTCCCCCGTGCAAAAGCGGGTCATAAGGCTTGTCAGGGCTGCCATTGTCCTTGGCTTTTCTTGGCCGAGGTGTCTGGCGAGCCACTCGTCATGGATGCTGTGTTTGAATGCTGTTAAGGCTTCGGCATCCGGACAGTCGACAATTTGATTCTTCTTAGTGAGGAATCTGTTCCAAAACTTGCGGGCGGATTCTCCGGGCTGTTGGACTATGTGACTTAAGTTGTTAGCATCCGGAGGCCGGACATAGGTCCCTTGAAAATTGGCCCTGAAAGCGTCCTCGAGTTCCTCCCAGCTCACAATTGAATTTTCTGGGAGGCCTTTTAACCAGTGCCGAGCTGGTCCCTTCAGCTTGAGGGGGAGGTATTTGATGGCGTGAAGGTCATCCCCACGAGCCATAAGTACGTGCAGGATAAAGTCCTCGATCCAGACCCACAGGTGCAGCCGTTCCATCGTATGCCTCTATGTTCACAGGTTTAAAGCCCTGTGGGAATTCGTGGTCCAGTACTTCATCGGTAAAGCACAGGGGGTGAGCAGCCCCTCTGTATCTGGACGTGTTGTGGCATGTCGTCGGCTGCTATTGTGTCCGGTCTTTATTCCGGACTGTTTTTCGATTGGCGTAATCGTTTTGGCGACCATAGTCCTTCGCCGGGGTGCGTCCTTTGGATCCATAGATGGACCAGGCCGCGCCAGCTTTCTTATTCAGATGTTCATGTGGATCGGTAGCCGCTTTGTTGCGGTTATGAAGTGGTACAACTTCGTCATCGAATTCTGGCGGTAGCTTGTGTTTTGGATAGCTCTTTGTATGGCGATCATCGCCATATCTTTCTTCAGTGTCTAGCACTTTATTCCATCTTCGGTTGAGCGTTTCGTGTGCGGCCTTGAGCCGTTGCTTCTGCTTCTTTAGGCTTCTTGCGGTGGCCATAAGCTTTCTGTGGAGGTTATCTCGTTCCACGTGTTTTTCTGGGATTGCATCCTTATCCGGACTGTTTTCCTGTGCTGGTTCGTTTTGATGACTTCATCCGTCGGGATCATTGTCCTCGGGCGTCTCCTCCGAACTGTGTTCAGGGTGACCTGGTTCGTCCTGCTCCATCGCTGGGTCCGTATGGTCGTTGTTGCCTTCGGAGTTGATTGTAGTATCGATCCCTCTGGCGCTCTTGTCACTATTTTTACTGTAGCTGGACTTAGAACGGCGTCTGCGCCGTCGCTTTGGCTTTTGTCCGGGGGTTTTATCGTCCAGATTGTCGCCTTTGTCCTCTTTGGGTGTATCCACCATGTATACGTCATGTGACGAGGGGGAAGTCCGGCGCCCCATAGATTCCGCATCTTCTCCTGCATTGTCGTCCATACCGTCGATGTTTTCGGAGTCGAAGTCAGACACGTCGGTTAAATCATCGACCGTGGCTATGAAGTGGGTGGTGGGTCGGCAACGGATTTCTTCGTCGTCTGCTCCCCATTCGAACCGGACGTAGTTTGGCCCAGAAATTTCTGTCAAAGAGAGAGTTTTGAACGAGTTCAGCATGACACCAAAGGGTGACTGCTGGGAGATGTCCGTGGTGGTGAACTCCATTACCGGAGCCCAACCTGGCTCGACCGGCTCGGGAGTGCGCGGACCGGACTCAACATCCGGATACGAATCCGGGGGTCCAAAGTCGTAGGCCACCGCAGGGGTAAGGCCCGTGTTCGGCTCCACCGCCGATAATTGTGCGACCTACGGGGCGCGGTCCACCCCTCCGTCCTCAGGCAACGCAGCCTGCTCCGGATTTAAGTCCGAGGCTACTGCGAGGGCGATATTCCGAGCTTTGTCCGATAGCAGGTCTAAGCCATGCTCGTCGTGACTGCCCGGTACCGTGTTATTGATGGTGATTGAAGGAGCCATCGAGCCCAGTTGCAACGACACAGAGGAACTCTCAATGAAAGCACCAATGTCGGTGTCAAAACCGGCGGATCTTGGGTAGGGGGTCCCGATCTGTGCGTCAAGGCTGATGGTAACAGGAAGCAAGGGACACAGATGTTTACCCAGGTTCGGGCCCTCCCGATGGAGGTAAAACCCTACTTCCTGCTTGATTAATATTGATGATATGGGTAGTACATGAGTAGATCTACCACGAGATCGTAGAGGCTAAACCCAAAGAGCTAGCCTATGATGGTATGATTGTAATTGTGATCGGCCTTCTAAGGACCAACCTCTCCGGTTTATATAGGCACCGGAGAGGGCTAGGGTTTACATGGAGTCGGTTACAAGGAAGGAAATATAATATCCGGATCGCCAAGCTTGCCTTCCACGCCAAGGAAAGTCCCATCTGGACACGGGCCGAAGTCTTGAGTCCTGTATCTTCACGCTTCAATAGTCCAAACGTTGTACACAGTCCGGCTGTCCGGATACCCCCTAATCCAGGACTCCCTCAACGACCCCTCATTCTCGCCAGAGCAACCAGGCAAGCCCCCCCTTGATCACCAGATATCACCTATTCCTTCTCTCTACTGCTTGCATTAGAGTAGTGTAGCATGTTACTGCTTTAGGTTAATCATATTCTGTTGTATAGCCTGTCATTGTTGCTACAGTTGTTACCCTTACCTGCAATCCTAAATGCTTAGTATAGGATGCTAGATTATCATCAGTGGCCCTACATTCTTGTCTGTCTGCCATGCTATACTACCGGGCCGTGATCACTCGGGAGTTGATCATGGTTTTATACTTACATATACATTATATGATACATGTGGTGACTAAAGTCGGGTCGGCTCGTAGAGTACCCGCAAGTGATTCCGATGTGGGGGTTGAAAGGATAGGTGGCTTGTTCCGGTAGAGGTGGGCCTGGTTTCCCGACGGCCCCCGACTGTTACTTTGTGGCGGAGCGACAGGGCAGGTTGAGGCCACCTAGGTGAGAGGTAGGCCTGGCCCTCGTCGGCGTTCGTGGATACTTCAATTAACACGCTTAACGAGATCTTGGTATTTGATCTGAGTCTGGCCACTGGCCTATACGCACTAACCAACTACGCGGGAACAGTTATGGGCACTCGACGTCATGGTATCTGATACGTCTCCAACGTATCTATAATGTTTGATTGTTCCATGCTATTATATTATCCATCTTGGACGCTTAAGGGCTTTATTAAACACTTTTATATTATTTTTGGGACTAACATATTGACCCAGAGCCCAGTGCCGTTCTGTTTTTCCTTGTTTGATGTTTCAAGAAAAGGAATATCAAACGGAGTCGAAATGGAATGAAACCTTCTGGAGAAGTTATTTTTGGAAGGAAATCTACCGGATAGACTTGGAGTGCACGTCAGGAAAGAAATGAGGGAGCCACGAGGTAGGGGGCGCCCTCCACCCTCGTGGGCCCCTCGTGGCTCCCCTGACATACTTCTTCCACCTATATATATCCATATACCCTAAAAACTTCGGGGAACAGAATAGATCGGGAGTTCCGCCGCAAGCCTCTCAGAGCCACCAAAACCAATCGGGACCTGTTCAAGGCACCTGCCGGAGGGATCCCTCACCGGTGGCCATCTTCATCATCCCGGCGCTCTGCATGATGAGGAGGGAGTAGTTCACCCTCAGGGCTGAGGGTATGTACCGGTAGCTATGTGCTTGATCTCTCTCTCTCTCTCTCTCTTGTTCTTGAGGTGATACGATCTTGATGTATCGCGAGCTTTGCTATTGTAGTTGGATCTTTTGATGTTTCTCCCCCTCTACTCTCTTGTAATGGATTGAGTTTTCCCTTTGAAGTTGTCTTATCGGATTGAGTATTTAATGATTTGAGAACACTTGATGTATGTCTTGCGTGGGATAACTATGGTGACAATGGGTTATTCTATTGATTCACTTGATGTATGTTTTGGTGATCAACTTGCGGGTTCCGCCCATGAACCTATGCATAGGGGTTGGCACACGTTTTCGTCTTGACTCTCCGGTAGAAACTTTGGGGCACTCTTTGACGTTTTATGTTTTGGTTGAATAGATGAATCTGAGATTGTGTGATGCATATCATATAATCATACCCGCAGATACTTGAGGTGACATTGGAGTATCTAGGTGACATTAGGGTTTTGGTTGATGTGTGTCTTAAGGTTTTATTTTACTACAAACTCTAGGGCTGTTTGTGACACTTATAGGAATAGCCCAATGGATTGATCGGAAAGAATAACTTTGAAGTGGTTTCGTACCCTACCATCATCTCTTCGTTTGTTCTCCGCTATTAGTGACTTTGGAGTGACTCTTTTTTGCATGTCAAGGAATAGTTATATGATCCAATTATGTTATTATTGTTGAGAGAACTTGCACTAGTGAAAGTATGAACCCTAGGCCTTGTTTCCTAGCATTGCAATACCGTTTACGCTCACTTTTACCACTTGTTACCTTGTTGTTTTTATATTTTCAGATTACAAAAACCTATATCTACCATCCATATTGCACTTGTATCACCATCTCTTCGCGAACTAGTGCACCTATACAATTTACCATTGTATTGGGTGTGTTGGGGACACAAGAGACTCCTTGTTATTTGGTTGCAGGGTTGCGTGAGAGAGACCATCTTCATCCTACGCCTCCCACAGATTGATAAACCTTAGGTCATCCACTTGAGGGAAATTTGCTACTTTCCTACAAACCACTGCACTTGGAGGCCCAACAACATCTAGAAGAAGAAGGTTGCGTAGTAGACATCAAGCAGTTTCTGGCGCCGTTGCCGGGGAGGTGAGTGCTTGAAGGTATATCTTTAGATCTTGCAATCGAATCTTCTTGTTTCTTGTTTTATCACTAGTTTAGTCTATAAAATAAAACTACAAAAAATGGAATTGAGTTTGTCTCATACGCTTCATCTTTTTAATATCTTTCATGAGTATGATGGGAAGGAAAATGGTGCTCAAGTACTAGAAGAAGAATTACATAGAATGCTTGGCATAAAATATGTGAATGATGAGCATGATTGCAATGTTGTTAGTAAGAATTCTTTGAATATCCATGATACTAATGATGATTGCACTAGTTATGATGAAAATGTCTCCTATAAACATGACAATTTTTTTGGAGTGCATTGGGTTTGCAAGTACACACCAAATAGGGAAAATAGATATTGCAAGAGGCATAAGTATTTAGAAACTAAATGGTTGCAAGAAAGGCTAGATGTTTGTGCTGAAGATTTAAATTTTCTTGGCCGTACTTGTGAACGTTGCAATGAAAGTGGTCATTTAGATATCCGATGCAAATTGTTTAACGATCTAATCGTGTCCAAAATTTGTGATGAGTTGATTTCCCTCTCACATTATAATGAACTTAGCTTGCTTATGGGTTGCGAAGAAATGAAACGTTTAACTGATTATCTTCCAGAATTTGCCCGTTATAAACTTCTTGGTTTTGATCTAGAGGAAATTTATATGTATTGTGGGTGAATTGCATTGAAAATCCTTATATTGCCAATTACATAAAGAAAAGAAAACAAATAGAAGATGAAGAGAATTCTATCGAAAGGGAAGAGACTTCCCGATATCCTCCTATTATTTCTTATGATGAATCAGGTAACGAGGAGGAACCTTCTATTCAACCAATATCATTAATAAGGAGCTCCAAAAAGAGGATTGAACCCATACATGAGGTGAAGAAGAAGAAAAGAAAAAGGAAGAGAGGTAAAAAGGTATCCCTCCCAAATAATGTTGCTCCTATTATTGTTGTGCCTCATGAAAATGAATCAAAAATAATTGTGGAAGATGATGCACTTGATGATGATCTCGTTATGCATATTGCTTGTTGTGATGATTATGATTGGGAAGATAATAATACTTCGTATGATCTTAAAAATCTTTTTGGCACTTGCTTGGAAGAATATGATAATTGCTATACTATTGGTGTTATCCATACTATTGATGATGAGAGTGATTATGCTTATGATATGAAAAGGCCCAAGCTTGGGGATGCTATGTTTGATGAAGATGATGTTTTTGAGAATATATTTGCTGAAGTTAATGTTTGTCCCAAGCTTGGGGATACTAAGTTTAATGAAGATGATATTTTTAGCCTCCCAAGTTTTGATATGCAAAGTTGTTATGATGATAGCATGCCTTCTACTTATGATGATTATATTGATGAAAGTGGGTTTGGAAGAGTGTCAACTTTAGGAAGTAGTGGTCCCACAGTATTGGAGGATGTTGAATCTTATTGTGATAATTATGAAAGTGGATTTGGAGAGGTCATGACTTTATTTAGTGATGTATCCACTATTTTGGAAGAGGTTTCAATCGATTATGATGAGAACAAAGTTGCTACTTATGATGATTATTGTGATGAAACTTATGCTATAAAGAGTAGTGATGATTATATTTATAAAACTTGTCATGATTATTATTACCCTTTTTCCGAACATTACTCTTTAAATGTGGAAACAATTTGTAGTATTCAAGTCTCTTATGAAACTCCCACTATTCCGAATGAGAAGAATTTTGCTTATGTGGAGAGTAACAAAATTTCTATGCTTGTAGATCATGAAAAGAATGCTTTATGTGTCTAGGCGGATGGTAACAGGAGACAAGGGACACGATGTTTTTACCCAGGTTCGGGCCCTCTCGATGGAGGTAATACCCTACTCCTGCTTGATTAATATTGATGATATGGGTAGTACAAGAGTAGATCTACCACGAGATCAAGGAGGCTAAACCCTAGAAGGTAGCCTATGGTACGATTGTTGTTCGTCCTATGGACTAAAACCCTCTGGTTTATATAGACACCGGATAGGTTAGGGTTACACAGAGTCGGTTACAATGGTAGGAGATCTACATATCCGTATCGCCAAGCTTGCCTTCCACGCCAAGGAAAGTCCCATCCGGACACGGGACGAAGTCTTCAATCTTGTATCTTCATAGTCTTGGAGTCCGGCCGTGACGATAGTCCGGCTATCCGGACACCCCCTAGTCCGGGACTCCCTCAGTAGCCCCTGAACCAGGCTTCAAGGACGACGAGTCTGGCGCGTTGATTGTCTTCGGCATTGCGAGGCGGGTTCCTTCTCCGAATACTTCATAGAAGGTTTTGAACACAAGGATAGTGTCCGGCTCTGGAAAACAAGTTCCACATAACACCGTAGAGAGAATAACTTTTGCACAGATGTGCTGACGTATTCTGTGGCGTGACATCACACCTGGGCCAGGCCTTTATATGAATCATTTTTTACCGTTCCGCATTAGCGTGTTTAGCGAGGCGGTTTCATTGGCACGTCTTATCAAAGCATAGATCGTGCACCCTTATTCCGGGATTCCCATCAATACGGATGTGGGTAACCCATCCGCGCCATTGATTACGGTGCTTGGGAGATAAGCGAGTTTTACCAGGCTGGTGGGGGACGCATAACTTTTCACCTACGCCTTCTTCCTCCTTTGCTCATCCATTTCCGCGCACTCGAGCTCCAGCACCCAAGTCCGCACATCCCACCTCAACCTTCTCCAGCCATGTCAGGAGCGGGAGGCAGGTGGATGGCCTCCTCCGTCACGGAGGGGCACATCACAAGACTGCGGGAGGCTGGATACTTCTCCGTCGACATCGCGCCTGAGGCTGCCCGGCCAGGCAGCTCATTCCAACCCCAGGCCTCATGAGAGGGTGGTGTTTCTCCCCCACTTCCTCCGCGGACTAGGTTTTCCACTTCACCCATTTGTCCGGGGGCTCATATTCTACTACGGCCTAGACTTCCATGATCTGGCCCTGAATTTTATCCTCAACATCTCGGCGTTTATCGTGGTAATGCGAGGCCTTTCGCATCCAGCCCCACTTCGCCTATGGCTGAAGATCTTCAATGTCGGGCCGAAGGTAGTGGGCGGCCGTCAAGCGGAATCTTGGGCGCCATGGTCGGCAAGATGGCCAAGGTCCTATGGCTCGAGGCGCCTTTGTGGAGACAATAAAGGGGTGGCAATCGGGTGGTTCTACATCACCGAGCCACGCGACCCCGAATGGGTGGCGGCCCCAATTCAGATCTGGCTTCCCCACACGGCTCTCGTCATGGAAAGAGACGTGCACACGTGGGGAATTCGGAAGAGCTATCCGGACTCCAAACATGCGTCCGAAACCTGGTGGACAAGAATATCAGGCTTGTCGACGTAATCCCAGTGATGCTCATCCGCCGGATTCTCCCATGCCAACAACGGGCCTTTAACTTGTGGGAGTTCGATCCGGCACAACACCGAACCTTGAGCCGGTTCTTCGACACTACGTACGAAGATGCCTGGAAGGTGCTGTTCAATGGCGCCAAAGCCCCAACATGTGCTAACAAGGATTGCGGATACAGCTCGCGGTGTCCAGCCAGCGAGGTAAGTTATTTTACCCTTTACGGGACTCTTTTTTTCTCATAGATTGACTCTATGTGGGATCTAAAACTCCCTAATCTTTGACAGGACTGGCTGAAGACGTCCGGACAGATTAGCAGTCCAGCTCCTTTGCTGGAAGACCCAGAGGACGCCCGATTGGAATTGCTGGCTCCGGCGCCGCATGTGGTGCCGGAGAAGAAGGCCAAGAAGGAGGCCACGGGAACTCGAAGGAGCTCCCGACGCCAGGTGTTGTTAGATTCTGAAGCAGAATCTTCTCCTGAGGACGAGGAGGAGGAAAAAGAAGCTTCTCCCCCAGCGGGGGAGGAGAGGAAAAGGAAGGCCGCCCCAACTGGGGAGGCCGGAGGGTCAGAAGGGAAGAACCCTTCCTCGAACTTCTCCACCAACGCCGACGACAAGGAGGATTGTCCTACAAGGGCCAAGCCCCAGGCGAGATCGTAAGTGTCCTGATACCCATGGCTTTTATTATTGCAGAGTGTTCTCTAATGTCGAACAATCGTGCAGCCTGCCCAAGGGCGAGTTCGCCGATTCATCGAGTGGGTCCCTGGGCTCGTCAGAAATGGAGAGTACTTCGCTTCCGACCGCCTCCTCGCCTCACGCTGCGGACGACGCCGTGGTGGGGCCCCAAGGGGGGCTTAGTCAAGAGGAGGTAGCGCAGGAGGTGCCACAAGGCAACCTCCCGGACTCCGGGCGTGCGGGGGGCAATACCCCCAGGGGCTCTAAGCCCGACCTTTGTCTGGACTCCATGCCGGAACCTTCAGCGGTTCCGGAGTCTGGCAAGCGGTCCCTTCGCAAGAAGGGTAAGACGCCGGTGTCCTCCGTCCAACCGGAGGCACCGGATATAACTCTTGTAGGCGCTCAACAGCGCCTCCATCGAGGAGGAGCACCGCCTTTGTTATGAGTCACGGTGATCCGAACAGTCGATCATCCAAGAGCGGGCTGACCGAAGCCTATACTAGCCTTCTAACAGGCTTTGAGGTAAGTTTAGAATATGTAAAAATATTACCGCATAGATAGTAGCCCCTGATGCTTAGTTCGGCGTTCGGAAAGAAAAGCCGGACTAAGGATCTAAAAAGATATACGCAGGAGTCTAACATAAGTATGTCAATATGGGAATGCAGGCTGTGCTGCTGACCTCTGCCGCACTGACTGCGGAGGTCAATGCCCTGAAGCAGAACCTCGAGCGGTCCGAGAACGAGCTCGGCCAAGCCAAGAAGAAGCTCAAGGACAAGGAAGGTAAGTAATGCCTTATTAAAGAAATACCTTATAAAAAGGTTTCGGTTGCAAAAAATAACAGGAATAACATGGGTACTGCAGGGGCCACAAACGAGGTGGCGATCCTGAAGGAGGCGGTGTCCGTGGCCGAAAACAAAGCGGTCGCGGAGTGCATCGAGCGAGAGAACGGGGAGCCGCAGCTGGCCAAGGTACGGCAAGAGCTCCAATCTCTCGTGGAAAAACACGAGAGTTTGGAGCGTGACTCGAAGACTCGAGAGTCCGAGCTTGCCTCGGGTCTTGAGAGTGCCAAAGCTGCTATGGCCGAGGCCCAAAAAGCCCTCCAGGAAATTGAGTCGTTAAAGAAGATAGCGGCGGGTAAGGAATTCTTTATGCAAAGCAAGCATGTAAAAGTAAATTACCTATTACTTACCCGGATTCGGAGCTCTCCAGGAGCATTCACAGATTTGCCCCGTGGTCGTCGATCTTTGCCGCATTCTACCGCGCCAAGGAGGGAGCTCGACGGAAAAGGTGTTACGGTCTCATTATGCTTTGAGGCGGACATCCGGTGCCCTGAGCGACCAGCTGAAGCGATTGGTCGAGCTCCATAAGGTCGCCGAACAGGCCATGAAGGGCCTTATAAGCGCATTTGTGGCCATTGGAAGCCATGCACAGGAGCTACTTGACTTAGTGCGGCGGCTGGTGGGCCTTTGTCCACGGATTGAAGTCATCAAGCGCTCCGTTTGGATTGAAGGTGTCCGTCGGGCCCTTGCCCGTGCTAAAGTGCTGCTGGGGCAAGCTGGATGCGGAGAAGCTTGTGGTGACGAGCCACCGAAGGGCAAGGAGCATCATGCGCCGAAATGTACTATGAGGGCCTCTGAAGGGTGCCCTTGAATAAGCGGATGAGTGCTCCAAAGATGTAATTTTGAATAAACTCGCATTTGTTATCCTGTATGCTAAAAACTTGTTCATGTGCGCTAAGCAACGCTTATTAATTTAAAATATTACCTTACGTATGTGCCGTTTATCAAATTTGAGAGATGGCAAGTCGTTGGCTTGAGCCCCATGCCACCCACAGTCTTTGGGGTGTCCGGGATAAACTTGAGCACTCTTGTTCCCATTCTTGGGTCCATCTAGGAGGCGCTCAGCATAGCGAACAAGGCAACCGGACTTATAGTGCTTCAACACTCTCACTTAGCCATAGAATTCTATAATTTTTAAATTTGGTGAAGCCCCTAGTATTCGGAAGACCGAGTTCGGGCGCTATCCACGCCTTGGCGGACAATTCCGGTTCCTCGCTCTAAGCGGCATAAGTCTTTAAGGACACGAAAAAACCTCTCGAACAGCGACCGACTCTCGCCCTATCATGACGGTCAGTTTTAGCTTTCTCCTTTGAGGTGCTCGACCCAGCTCAAGCTGAGGCACAATCATGATGGTTCTCCGATGCTACCTTAGCCGATATAGCGGGCGTAAGGTACCAAAACAGGAGCCGGGCAAACCCAACTATTGACCCAAGACATGATTCGGAGCCGATTCATATAATGCTATAAATTTGGGGTGCCGCACTTGTGAAAGTGTTCGAACTTATCACACCATAATTTTGGGATACTTAAGCCCCTGGTGTATTGGCCGTACCAAAGTGTACGCTTGCGACATGTCATGAAATGAACATATGTATAGATAAAGGAAGTAGTGCAATAATAAGCAAAAGCTATGTATTGTTTATTCAAAAGGGTACTGCAATGAGAGCAGGACGATACAAATAGTGCGATAAGCAAGAGATGGGACTATCTAACATGTCCCCCTCCCGGGGTAACCTGCGGGATGGTATGTAAAACAGGTATAATGCTCGTAATAGAGACCACCTGAACACTCGACATGGCTTTCCGCTTCCCTGGCTGTTGCATCGTGAGTTCGGCGATTCAAGTGTCGGACAGGACTTCTCAAAGACGGAGTCCTGAAAGTAAGAAAAAGGAAGAAAAAAGGAAAAAAGGAAAAGAATGACACAATCGGGGCCCACAGTGCGGTCGAGCCGCATTCTTGGCGTGCCGTGGTCTTGCCCTCCCCATATGCCCATGGTATCTCCAGGCGTAATTATATACAGCGTAATACTAACCATAATTTCATGAGGGCGGGTGTCGGTGTCAAAACCGGCGGATCTCGGGTAGGGGTCCCGAATCATGCGTCTAGGCGGATGGTAACAGGAGACAAGGGACACGATGTTTTACCCAGGTTTGGGTCCTCTTGATGGAGGTAAAACCCTACGTCCTGCTTGATTAATATTTATGATGTGTGTTACAAGAGTGGATCTACCACGAGATCAAAGAGGCTAAACCCTAGAAGCTAGCCTATGGTATGATTGTTGTTCGTCCTATGGACTAAAGCCATCCGGTTTATATAGACACCGGAGAGGGCTAGGGTTACCGCAGTCGGTTACAATGGTAGGAGATCTACATATCCATATCGCCAAGCTTGCCTTCCACGCCAAGGAAAGTCCCATCCGGACACGGGACGAAGTCTTCAATCTTGTATCTTCATAGTCTTGGAGTCCGGCCGATGATGATAGTTCGGCTATCCGGACACCCCCTAGTCCGGAACTCCCTCAGTAGCCCCTGAACCAAGATTCAACGACGACGAGTCCGGCGCGCATATTGTCTTCGGCTTGCAAGGCGGGTTCTTCCTCCGAATAATTTATAGAAGATTGGGAACACCAGGACAGTGTCCGGCTCTGCAAAGATAAATTCCACGTACCACCGTAGAGAGAATAATATTACACAAGTTCAATCTGCTGACGTATTCCGTGATGTGACATCACACCACGGCCAGGCCTTTATATGAATCGTTTTTTATTGTTCCACCTCAGCGTGTTTTAGCGAGGCGGTTTCCTTGGCACGTCTTATCAAAGCGTAGATCGTGCCCCCTTATTCCGGGATTCTCATCAATACGGACGTGGGTAACCCAACCATGCCCGCTGGCCTGCCTTCTCTATCGAAGGCGAGTCCTAATCGACCATGGGGTGGGCTCTTGGTATTCAAGCTCTTTATGATGAGACCAAGGCCCTCTTCCTCTTTACACCCTCCATCGAGTTCGCCTCGCGCTTCGAGTTCCAACACCCAAACCTTGATTGGTAGCGGACTTTCGGCGATGTCCGGCTCCGACCAACATGGCCGATGGATGTCTTCCTCCATCACGAAGAAGATGTGCTAAAGCTGCGAGGCGCCAGTGTCGACCGGCGAGATCTCGCATAGGCTGCCTGCTCCAGGCAGGTCATTCCCACTCCTGAGCCGGCGAGCGTGGTGTTTGTGTCCCACTTCCTTGAGGTTTAGGCTTCCGACGGACCCCTTCGTGCGGGGGCTCATGTTTTATTATGGGCTTGATTTCCATGACTTGAATCCGGAGTCCATCCTCCATATCTCGTCATTCATTGTCGTATGTGAGGCCTTCCTCCATATTACCCTCACTTTGGATTGTGGCTCAAGACCTTCAAGGTGGAGCCAAAGATGATCAAGGGGCAGCAAGCAGAGTGCGGAGGGGCGGTCATAAGCAAATGTCGATGCTCCGTGGCCCGAGGGCTCTTTTCAAGAGGAGCTTGGTTGTAGCAGGAGTGGTTTTATATCACCGCTCTCGGGGCCACCAAATGGGCGGCGCTCACGCCTTTCGCTCAGGTCCACCACATGGCGGGCATCATGGGTCATCAAGGGGCTCGTGGGGGCCGTCCAAGGGCGTTCCCCTACTGCGAGCCGTGCTCGAAATCTCCGGAAAGAGGATCAATCTGGTTGCGATGCGCGCGAGTTATGGTGATCCGGCGCCTTCAGCCCTGCAAACATCGCCCCCTCACTTTGTGGGAATTCAATCCGGAGGGACCACGAGCTCTCAAAATTTTATGGGCACGACACCCGTGGAGATGTATAAACTGTTCTTGGATCACAAGAGAAGTGTCGGACTTGACCGAGGGCCTTGAGGACTAAGCTGCAATCGCTCATATACTCAAGTAAGTAGTCAAGTAACCGGACAAGCTGTTCATTCATTTATTTCATATATATATGCACTATAAAGGAGACATTTCTTGAACAGGAGTGGATAGCCAAGGCAAAGTTAATAAGGTGTCCGGCTCCTCCCGGAGACCACGCCGGATCCCATGTTGACCAAGATGTTGAAGGTCGGCGCCTTTTGAAGAAGGCGAAGGGGGAGCGGGAAGCAACCGCCTCTGCGAAGGAGGATATCAAGGAAGGAGGGATTAAGAGTCCCACCTTCCGAGGAGAGAAGAGGACCGCTTGGAAGATCCGGAGGTCAAGTCCTCAAAGAGGGAGGAATCTTGGCGAGAGAGTCCGGCTGAGGAAGTAACCCAGCCGCATTATTTCCCCAAGGGATCGATCCTCCAGCCAGCCGTAAGTAAAAAGAAGGGTCTTGTAAATAAGGAACATCCTGTATTTATTCATGAGGATAACCGAAATTGTACCTTGTAGATTCGGACTTCAGCCCTTCTCGTGAGCTTCGTCTTGAGGATCTTCTTCCGGAGATGATGGAGAGCGAAATGCCTCCACCTGTCGCACCCTCATGTGAGTAGACTGACCGGAGGTATCGTCGCGGAGGGTTCCCTCAAGTCCGCGGGGCGGAAGGTCCGGTGCCAAGTGGCGTCTTGATCGGAGGTGAAGGATCTGCTCGGGCGAGCGGCTATTTCAGAGGATCACCGTGCTCTAATGGGTACGGTGATTGAAAGAATTTCATCCACAGAGAGCGGATTGCATGAAGCCGTCAGAAGCTTACTGACGGGGTTTGAGGTATGCAAAAATGATGTACCTTCAGCGATTATGCATATAAAATGCCCTGTATCGATAGTAGCCCACGAGACTTGGTATGTTGTCAAAATTGACAATGTGCGAGGATCAAATTCTCGATTATAACATATCGCCGCTCTGAACAGGTGGCGGGCGTCCGAGAGGCCAGCGGACTGCTGAATATGCCGAACTAAAGCGGCAACTTGGCGAGGCGGATCACGGACATCGCTATTTGGTCAATAAACGGTTTGACGAGTCACAAGGTATGCGACCTCTATGCGGACACCTTGTAAGGGAGCTTGACGCCCATGTCTTACTATTTGTATGCTTAATGCAGATTGTGCCACTGCCGTGGAGGAGCTGCGGGCAGAACTCACCCGAGCGAAAGAGCAAGCCAGAATTAGTAATGCGGCGTAAAAAGGCGGCCAAGAGCTAGAAGCTGAACGGGCTGCTCCTTTGCCCGAAGCAAAGAGGAGATGGCCGATATGGCCAAAAAGTTAAGGAATACTACCGATCGCTGCACGGTTCTTGAAAAGGAACGTCAAGCGGAACAAGAGGGCCTAAAGAAGGTCGCCGCCGAATCCAAGAATGCCAGATCGGCTTTGAGAGTTGCCAAGGAGGAGCTGAGTCAGGCCGGGACAATTGTGGCTGGAAAACCATTTCTGCTGCGGAGGAAATATACAGATCCAAAGAATGCTCAGTTGGATAAATTGTGGAGTTCAGAGGATGCTTATCTGGACTTGGCGGCGTATTTGTGGACACGCAGTTGAGCACTTCCGGGGCGAAGAGCACGAAGGAAGAGCTATATTGGTCGCCAATTCCATAGTCCGGGCGTCCTCTCGCATTGACCGATCAGTTGGCGAATGGGCGAGCTGAATCAATTGTCCGGATTTGCCATGAAGCATGTCTCGACTCACTTGTGGCGGACGAACCCCGGTAGAAGAGCTATTTTGGTTTAGTGCAGCAGTTTCTTGGTGTGGTGCCGCGTATCGACGCAATGAAGCGATCGGCGTGTATTGAGGGAGCGCGGATGGCTCTTGCCCGTGTCAAGACATACTGGCCAGAGATGAAGGCCACTAACGTTGCATCCCAGGATTCGGACAGAGGCCGAAAGTACTGCCGAGCACTACTTTGAAGAAGTCCTGCCGGGCGCTCGTTTAATAGAGACGCAGTGCTCGAAGGATATTATGTTTAAATGACATGTATGATTTGTGAAAACAATGTTTTAATGTAATATAAGTGCTTTTTATACTTGTGCGTTCAAGTAGTAAACTACTCCCTGTGCGGCCGTTTATGTATATGTGTATATAACTTTGAAAGATGGCAGTCCTTGGCTTCATCCCCACGCACATAGTGCGGGGTGTTTACAAAAAAGCGCTTTCACACTTAATCCAACGTCTTGGTCCTGTTAAGGAGGTGACAAGCGTAGCAAACCGAGCAACCGGACTATAATGCTTTATCACTTTCACTTAGCCATAGGAGTTCGAGGGTGGGGCTACTATATAGCCCTGGAGGACCGCACTCTCCCGAATTCGAGTGCGTATGTGCTGACGAAAACCGGTCCTTCGTTAATCTTGGAGAAATCCTAAACATTCCTGTGAGTCATCGAGTGGTTGACCAGTCTCTCGCTATATCATGACAGTCGGTTTTGGCTTTCTCTCTTGAGGTGCTTTCGCCTGCGGCGAACGGGGCACAATCGCGATAGTTCTCCTGGTGCCGCGTTAGCCGTGAAAAGCAGGCGTAAGGCAGCAAAACACAGGAGCCGGGCAACCCAACATTTGACCAAAGACATGATTCGAGCTGATGCATATAAGGCCTAACTTCGAGGCGCGAATACTCCCTAAGGTATTCGGTCTTTATGAAAATGGGCAGAATAATGCCCTAAGCCCCTGGTGTCTAGGTACGCGCAAAAATTCTGGTGCGGCCAATGCCAAAGCACCAGCCTCCTCCTCGGTTATATTAAGGAACCGGGGGGATATATATCAACAAGAGCGGTGAAAAAAGGTTTACGAGGGTCTTAATCTGAAAAGAATCCTTGCAGCAGGTCCCTACTGCACGTCTGCGCATGTGTCTCCGTTGTGCCGTATCCTGGACGGGTGTAGCATGTTGTTCATCTGTAAAAGAGAGGAACTTAGTTTGAAAGAAAAAGGGTCGTGCGAAAGGTGTACTTAATATTAAATAAACAGAGTACGGTTCGAAGAATTAAATAAAATTGAGCTTTATTGTCTCTTGTTATACATGTATGCGGCCCCTCGTATGGGGGTATGCCGCTAGTAGGAGCATGAATCGTCTAACCGAGTCCGGGGTTTGAATAACAGATTCAGGTTCTTTGCCTAGCGAGCCGGATAGGCGTGGGGCTGTCAAGGCAGTGTCCCATTCTTCCGTGCTCAAGTGACACTTAATACTTCCTTTTAACGAGATGATGCCGCGCGGACCGGGCATTTTAAGTGTTAGAGATGCATAATGCGGTATTGCGTTAAAGCGGGCGAAAGTTGTACGCCTCAGTAGTGCTTAAGGGCTACTACTGAATGGTGCGATGGGGAGTGAGCTTTCATGACGGGGTTGTCGGATGAACCGAACACAACCTCTAGTGGTATAGAGCTGTATAATAAAGAAGGCTGGCGTCATTCCTTTGAAGGAAGTGCTTTGCTATAGCGAATTTTGGTAGGTTCTATCCCCATTATGCGGACGGTGTCCTGGTATGGCAGTGCCATACTGTGTTATCACATGAAGTGAGTTCACTGTTTGACTTCTAGTGGGAAAGTCTTTTGTTTTCCGGTCTTTGCTTTTGGGTTTCGTCACTTTCACTTGGTGTGTCGAGCCCCTTGTGTTCGGCGTTAAGTCGGCTGGATTGCTTGAAGACCCAACAATCTCTGTGGGTATGGTTTGCAGGCTTCCCGGAGGTACCATGTATTTGGCATAGTCTATCCAGAATCTTGTTTAGGTTGGATAGCTCGTCATCAATTATCCTTTAGGGGCGGTGTTTTGTTGTTCGGCCGAGAGCTTTTGAATCCGGCGTTGAGCATACGTACTATTTGGGCCATTTTCCTTATTCCGCGCTGATCTTTTCTGCGTCGTGATTTACCATTCCATCCCTGATTTCGGATGTACTCGGGTCATTTGGTGCTGCATCTAGCCAGCCAATTTGTCTTCCCTAGCAAAAGCGGGTCACGAGGCTTGTTAATGCGGCCATTGTTCTTGGCTTTTCTTGGTCGAGGTGTCTGGCGAGCCATTCGTCTCGGACGTTGTGTTTGAAAGCTGCTAAGGCTTCGGCGTCCGGACAGTCGACTAGTTGGTTCTTTTTAGTAAGGAACCTGTTCCAGAATTTCCGGGCTGACTCTCTGGGCTGTTGAGTTATGTGACTTAGATCGTCTGCGTCCGGAGGGCGGACGTATGTCCCCTGAAAATTTGCCTGAAATGCATCCTCGAGCTCTTCCCAGCTTCCAATGGTATTTTCGGGGAGGCTCTTAAGCCAATGCCGAGCTGGCCCTTTGAGTTTAAGGGGTAGGTATTTTACGGCGTGGAGATCATCTCCTCTAGCCATGTGTATGTGGAGGATGTAATCCTCAATCCAGACTCCAGGGTCTGTTGTTCCGTCGTATGAATCTATGTTTACGGGTTTGAACCCCGCAGGAAATTCATGATCCAGCACCTCATCGGTGAAACATAGGGGGTGTGCGGCGCCCCTATATTTGGGTGTGCCGTGGTTTTCGGAATTTTGGCGTGTTGCATTGCTTTGTGGCGTGCTTTCTTGGCCCATAGATGGACCTAACTGGGCCATCCTTTTGATGTGAATCCTTAGGCGGATCGCATATTGGCTTGTGTGCGGTACCATTTGCCGCTCTCTTTTTGCCGTGAGGTCGTCCATCCGACCGGGTGGCCTTCTTGCTTTTTAATTGTGGGGGCTCTAAGGCCTCCTTGTCGAATTCGGGCAGTAGCTTTCTTTTCGGGTAGCTCTTTGTTCGGCGACTTTCGCCCGTATTTATCTCATGATGCTGAATACTTTGCTCCATCTAATCCTGAGTGCATCTTCCGCTGTTTTGAGCTTCCGCTTACCTTTTCAGGCTACGCGCAGTGGCGACGAGCCTTTTCTGGAGGTCATTTTGCTCCAATGGTTTGTCCGGCGTGAGGTCATCCGGACTGTTGTCTTCGCGGGGACAGATTGTTTATCCAAGTTGTCTTGTTTGGACGATTGCTCGATAGCTTGTTCGTTGTCCACCGGTTCGCCCTGCTCTATGGCTGGGTCTTGTTGAGGCGGGACTTTGTTCGCCGTTCGTTGCCGTTTTGACTGCTTTTCGAGGGATTTATCCTTCGTGGCGTCCCGTTGTTCCTCGTCTTCATTTCCTTTAGGTGTATCCACTATGTATACATCATGGGATGAGGTTGTGAAGCATCCTATAGGTGCTGGTTCATTGTTGTCTCCTACATCGTCGTCCATACCGTCGATGTCTTCGGAGTCGAAATCGAGCATGTCGTGTAAGCTTTCGACAGTGGCTATGAAGTGGGTGGTGGGTGGGCATTGAGTTTCTTCATCGTCCGCATCCCAACCTTCCTGTTAAATAGTCCGCCAGGGCTCTCCGGATAAAGAGAGAGACTTTAGTGAATTCAGGATGTCGCCAAAGGCGAGTGCCGAAAGATGTACGCGGCCGTGAACTCCATAATTGGCGCCCAATCGGATTCGATTGGCAAGGGCACGGAGGGTTGAGTCCGGAGAGGAGTCCGCACCACAGGTCGAGGTCTTCGCAAAGGATAGGGATGGAGTTCGCTCAATCGCCGTAGAGATTAAAGCCCCGAGGCGGTGTCCAACCACTCGTCCTCGATCGGGAATCCGGCTCCGGATTAAGGGTCGGAGGCGGATGCAGTGCGGCCTCGAGGCCTTTGTTCGCAAGAGCTAGATCATGCCCATCGAGGACAAGTCTGGCGCTTGGCTGCGGCTCGAACCCGTCGAAGATCAAGTCTCCGCGGATATCGGCCGTATAGTTTAAACTTCCAAATCTGACCTGACGGCCAGGGGCGTAGCTTTCGATCTGCTCCAGATGGCCAAGCGAATTTGGCAGCGCAAATCCGCCGAACACGAAGATCTGTCCGGGGAGAAAAGTCTCACCGGACGGCGTTGTTGTGGATGATCGAAGGAGCCATCGGGCCTGTTGGTGGCGACAGGAAGGAACTCTCAATGAAAGCACCAATGTCGGTGTCAAAACCGGCGGATCTCGGGTAGGGGTCCCGAACTATGCGTCTAAGCGGATGGTAACAGGAGACAAGGGACACGATGTTTTACCCAGGTTGGGCCCTCTTGATGGAGGTAAAACCCTACGTCCTGCTTGATTAATATTGATGATGTGTGTTACAAGAGTGGATCTACCACGAGATCAAAGAGGCTAAACCCTAGAAGCTAGCCTATGGTATGATTGTTGTTAGTCCTATGGACTAAAGCCATCCAGTTTATATAGACACCAGAGAGGGCTAGGGTTACAGAGTCGGTTACAATGGTAGGAGATCTACATATCCGTATCGCCAAGCTTGCCTTCCACACCAAGGAAAGTCCCATCCGGACACGGGACGAAGTCTTCAATCTTGTATCTTCATAGTCTTGGAGTCCGGCCGATGATGATAGTTCGGCTATCCGGACACCCCCTAGTCCGGAACTCCCTCAGCGGGGGTTGGGGCCGGATTGCTACGCGTGCTTTAATCGTGCTAGGCGGTCTTGTTGTAGGTTACTCCGGGCGCACTTGACAGTGTCCGGACGCTTAGTGGCCGGACTCGAGAATTGCTGTGAGAGGCTGCTTTGTACCTCCGCCGCGAGGGCCGCCGTGTGCTCCTCCGTTCGGAGAGCGTTCGGTGTTTCCATTGACCGTGATTACTCCTCGTGGGCCTGGCATCTTGAGCTTGAGGTATGCGTAGTGCGGCACCACATTGAACTTTGCAAATGCGGTTCGTCCGAGCAGTGCATGATAGCCGCTGCGGAATGGGACGATGTCGAAGATTAACTCTTCGCTTAGGAAGTTATCCGGGGATCCGAAGACCAGTTCGAGTGTAACTGAGACCGTAAAACAGGCCACTACAGCCGGTATGACGAAATTAAAGGTCGTCTTTGTAGGTTTAATCCTTGAGGGTCTATGCCCATTTTGCGCCTTTGTATCCACGATAAAGCAGGTTCAGGCTGCTACCGCCGTCCATCGGGACTACGGTGAGGTGAAATCCGTCGATAATTGGGTCAAGGACCAATGCGGCGAAGCCGCCGTGGCGGATGCTAGTGGGTGGTCCCTTCGATCGAAGGTGATCGGGCAGGAAGACCATGGGTTGAACTTCGGCGTGGCTCCATCGCATATATGTCCCTTAGTGCACGCTTCCGCTCCCTTTTGGGTATGTGGGATGCGTATATCATGTTCACCGTTCGCACTTGTGTAGGAAAACCCTTCTGTCCTCTATTGTTCGGCGGCCGGGGCTCTTCCTCGTCATCGCTATGCAGCCCCTTGTCATTGAGTTCGGCAATTAACTTGCCTGCTTGCTTGAACACCCAACAATCCCTGTTGGTGTGATTGGATGGTTTTTCGGGGGTGCCATGTATCTGGCACAAGCGATCGAGTATTCGGTCCAAGTTGGACAGGCCCTGGGTATTTCTTTTGAATGGCTTCTTCCGGCTGACGGGTTTAGAGCCTCTGAATCCGGCATTGGCGGCCGTATCTTGATATTATTATGGTTAATGCGGCGCTTGTTCTTGTTGCGACGCGACCTACCGTTGCTGTCCTTGGTATCCGAACTATCAGGATGTTTGGCCAAGTTGTTGCTTTGAGCCAGCCAGCTGTCCTCTCCCGCACAAAAGCGGGTCATGAGCGTTGTGAGGGCTGCCATGGATTTTGGCTTTTCCTGTCCTAGGTGCGGGCAAGCCACTCGTCATGGATGTTATGTTTGAAGGCTGCAAGGGCCTCTGCATCCGGACGATCAGCGATTTGATTTTTCTTTGTTAGGAACCGTGTCCGTAATTGTCGGCCGATTCTTCTGGCTGCTGAATTATGTGGCTAAGGTCATCGGGGTCTAGTGGTCGCACATATGTGCCCTGGAAGTTATCAAGGAATGCGGCTTCCAGGTCCTCCCAACAACCAATTGATTCTCCTGGCAAGCTGTTGAGCCAATGCCGAGCTGGTCCTTTAAGCTTGAGTGGGAGGTATCTGATGGCATGTAGATCATCGCCGCGGGCCATGTGGATATGGAGGAGATAGTCCTCTATCCAGACCGCAGGATCTGTGGTACCATCGTATGATTCGATGTTTACGGGTTTGAAGCCCTCGGGGATTTGATGATCCATTACTTCATCTCTGAAGCATAGTGGGTGTGCGGCGCCTCTGTATTGGGCTATATCACGACGTAGCTCATATGAGCTTTGTCTACTATTTTCGGCCCGGCCGGTTTTGCTGTATCCGGCGCGACGGTAATCATCCCGCGTCATTGGGTGCCCACGCGATCCGTAGATCGATCTTGTATGTTCTGCCTTATCCTCCAATATATCTTGCAAGTCCGGCGCGTTTTCCCGTGCCTTGGTACTTTTTGAGCGGCATCGGGGTGTGGCTTGAGCAGAGGGCCGATAGGCTTCTCTATCGCAGCCACGGGGTGGCCGGTCTGCCATGTCGTGCGCTGGTGACTTGGGTGCTTCCTCCTCCGATCGAGGCAATGACCTGCGTTTGGGGTAGCTTTTGGAGGGGCGTTCGAGTTCATACTCTTCGGCTGCAAGGACTTCAGTCCATCTGTCAACTAGCAGGTCTTGATCAGCTCTAAGCTGTTGCTGCTTTTTCTTGAGGCTGCTTGCCGTGGCTATAAGCCTGCGTTTGAAAGCAGCTCTGTTGGCGGGATCCTCAGCCACGACAAATTAAATGCGTCGTCGAGGCTTGACTCATCTTCGGAGGGAGGCGCATAATTGTCGTCCTCGACCTCTCTTTCTGCCGCACTGTCGTGCGGACTTGCTTCTCCCTCCTCCTGCGCTGAGTCCTGCTGGAGGGGGTTCTCTTCGGCCTTTGTCCGGTGTTATTATCTCCCGTGCGGAATCACCGCTTTTATTGTGGCGGGATTTAGGCGGCGTCGACGCCGGCGCTTGACTGTTTCTTGGAGGGGTCATCCTCCGTTGTTCCATCGCCGTTCCCATCTTTTGGGATGTCCACCATGTATATGTCATATGACGAGGTGGCCTTCCAGCGCCACGTAGGCGCTGGGTGTTGGTCGTCTCGGCGTCGTCGTCCATACCATCGGCGTCTTGAGTCGAAGTCGAGCATGTCGGTTAAATCATTGGCAATGGCTACAAAGTGGGTGGTGGGTGGGCGCTGAATTTCGTCGTCCGTATCCCAACCTTCCTGTCGCATGATCCGCCAGGGCTCTCCGGATAAAGAGAGAGACTTTAGCGAATTCAGAATGTCGCCAAAGGCGAATCTTTGAAAGATGTCATGACGATGAACTCCATAGCGGGCGCCCAATCGGATTCGATTGGCAGGGGCGCGGAGGGTTCGGAGTCCGGCACCCTGGAATCGAGGTCTTCGCAAAGGACAGGGATGGAGTTTGGCTCAATCGCCGTAGAGATTGTAGCCCCCGAGGCGGTGTCCAACCACTCGTCCTCGATCGGGGAATCCGGCTCCGGATTAAGGGTCGGAGCGGATGCTGGTGCGGCCTCCAGGCCTTTGCCGCAGAGCTAGATCATGCCCATCGAGACAGTGCGGCACGCTTGGCTGCGGCTCGAATCCGTCGAAGATCAAGTCTCCGCGGATATCAGCCGTATTGTCACACCCTGATTTTCATGGCACTACACTTAAGCTAACAATCATGATAAAATGTGGTTTGACAAAGACTTTTGAGTGTTTTGGACCTTGCCTTAATTGGTTTTTATGCATTTGTTTGCAAGTGCTCTAAAAATAAAATAAATCCTCCAACTCTTATACTCCTTCTCCTTGATCCAAAATCCTTTCCCAATTATCATGCCATGTGTATAGGACATAAAAATAATTTCTTACAAAATAATTTGGCCAAAAGCATTTTCCAAAATTAGTTTTCCAAAAACCCTTGAATTGAGATTTGCACTGCAAGTACTTGATTTGAGGTGTGAAAAATCTTTCAAAAGGTATATTTGAAACCTATTAGATATAGGATTCTCATAAACCACAAAAATATAATTTTGAAAGTTATTTTAATATTTTATTTAAAAGCTTTTTCTTAAGGCCAGAAATGGTCTTTAATAGGGAAAATTTATTTTTATTGTTTTAAAATATTTGAAAAAAATCAGGGAAACTCAGTGAGCATATATTTCCCATATATAAGAGTTTCAACACATGGTCATGTTCAAAATATTGGTCAAATCCCTCAAAAACCCTTTCTGGATATTTCAAGTTTTTGAAATATTTACAAAGGAAATATTCACCAAAAATTCCAAGAAAATTCTAGCATGTCACATATGACATGTTTGATGATCTGGAAAAGTATCATGTCATGGAGAATAGTATAACCCCATGAAATCCCCTCAAAACCATTTCTGTCCATTTTGAAGTTTGAGCAACTTTACATTGCAAAACATGTCAAATGCTCTCAAATCTTGTTTACATGCTCAAATGGTCTAATCATTCATCTAGACCAAATGGCACAAGTTGGAGAAAATGTTATATTGATCAGAATGTCCCAAAACCCTCTCTGACCAGAATCAAATTTGAACAACTTTGTACTACCAACTTCCACTCCTTGACCCCAACTTTTGTCAGCATGTTCACATGATCAAATGAGGCCACTAAACCAAGTGGTGCATCAAGGAGAAGTGATTTGCTCAACTAGATCTACACAAGTTCATTTCTGCTAATTTCTAGGGTTTACAAAAGGTGCATTGACAACTTTGCCCAAATGGACTCAATCTTTGTGGAACCACTTGTTTTCTCATGCCATTTGTCCCTGTCAAGCCCTATGCCAAGAGGAGTTCATCTTCTTGCCCAAACCATTATCAAACACCTTCTGCCACTTTTCAAAAATAACCATTTTGACCACTAACACTATTCTCCTTGAGCCCAACTTTTTACCACAGCCCCTCCTAGTCCCCTTGCACCTCCAGTAGTAATGGAAAATCCATAGATCAATTATTGGAGGGGTAAAACCCCACTTTCTCTCTCTGGACAGCCCATTTCCCTCTCTCCCTCAGCCTCTCTCCTCTCCTACTGGCTGTCCAGGGCCTCCAAGGCCCTCTTCCCTTTGTTTACTTCTCCCTAGCGCTACCAGACATGATTGGGCACGCCCCTGCCCCTTAAACAATGCCATGGAAGCCAAAGGCACGCTCTGGAGCGCGCTACAGTGCGCTCCCGCAATGTAGCTGCCCCCTGCCAAGCACCTCCGGCCACCTCGGGCCTCACCAGCGTGTCTCACGAGGCCGCCTCGGCATCTAGGACACAGCAAGCTGATGGCCCCCTCCTAAACCTCTCTCCTCTCCCCTCCACGACCTCACCCGAGCGCGTCCGTGGACGCTGCCCATGGTCCTCCACGGCCACGCCCATTTAAGCCACCCCGACTCTGTTCGAACCTCCTCTCTCCCGTGCACCTCTCAGACACCCCCTCACTCCCCCTCGTGCCCTCCTGCCCTCTCCCTGGCCACCATGTCCGCCATCGGCCTCCACTTTGCACCGGCGAACCAGAGCCCCTCCCCCTCTCCTTCGACCTCCAGGAGAGCCTCCGCTAGGATACGGAGCTCCCCCGCTCTTCTCTGCCTCGTCCCGTGCCTTGTGGTGCCGGTGCCGCCAGTGCCTGATGGGGCCGTCCACCACGACCGTCGCCGGATGCGCTCCGGCCATCCCCTACCGTCTCCGAGGGCTCCCCCTGACGCGCCTCTCCCCGGCGACCCCTCCGGTGGCCGGAGCTTGGCCGGGGGTGGCCTGTGCCGCCGGGGGCAAGCGCCGGCCGGCGCTCAACCGCGACCTCGGTCCCCTCTATCGTGGGCACGGAGGAAGGAGATGACCCTGCGGGTGGGCCCCGCGGGTCAGCGACTCAGCCGGCGGGCCCCAGCGTTTAAGTGGAGGCGGGATCCGGGGAAACCGTCTCCCACGCAGAGAAGCATACTCCGCTAGTCCGCCTTTGGCGTGGCCCTCCTTAGCCACGTGGCCGTGCAGCTGGGCCCAATCTTATTTGTGGCGCTATCTTTGCGCTTCGGTCTTGTGATATAGGTATAACCCCCTTCCTTTGTCTTTTTCTTTTTCCAGAAACTTGTAAAATCTCCCAAATATTCATATTACCTCCAAATTTGATGTTTCTAATTTCTAGTAACTCATAAAATCATGGTCTATCTCATGGAGCAATGTGCTCATTTTCAGAGACTTTTTCTTCACAAACATTTATCAAATCTTGTTTTTCCATTTCTGTTATGAAATTTAGAAAAATTACAGAGAGCCCATTTTTGATCCAAATTCCATGATTCAAAATCCTAGATGTCTATAAGTTCAAAACTTAGTTTTTGAACATTTGTACTAATACTTTCTGTATCACCTCAAATAATGGTCTGTTCCTTCATGTATAGCCAACTTTGCAAATTCATAGGAAAATCATTTGAACTCCAAATCCAGTGAAACCAACTCCTGGATGCTTCTAAAATCATTATTTGTTAAATGGGTGCCCTTGATCATTTTTCAAAAATATATTTCTGTACACTTCTTGCAAATCCATAAGTCCCTTGATTCCATCATATTGAAATGTTTAGAAATATCCATTGATCCACTTCCAATGATATCACCTTGGTCATCCTCATATGACCAGAGGTATCCTAGAAAAGTCCAACTCACATTTTTAGAGCACTTTTATTTTTGCCTTGTCGTGTTGCTTATTGTGGTTGTTTTCGGCGATAGTTGATGAAGTAGACGAAATGCTCGGAGTTGGACCAGAGATATTTGAAGACCTCGAAGACTTTGTTAAAACAGGCAAGCAGCCCTTTGACCATGTCTATGAAACCTTTTTATGCATGCCATATAGCACTTTTATTGCTTGCATCGGAGACATGATATTGTGGTGACCACATGGGGTGGCTTGCCACCGTTACTTCCTCGTTGATACTTGCATTGTGCGTGACCCTACCTTCTTATGAGGGTTATGATGGTGGGAGTAGATAGGATGCCAAAGTAGTGCTACGCAAAAAGGGACAGGTATATGCATGGTGAAGGAGACAAAGTATTTTCAAAGGACTTTTCGAAAACCCCGGCGGGTGCCACTTATGCCCGAGGGAGATGATGAGATGGGTAACCACTTGATGACGAAGTGGTGTACCGAGGCAAGTGTGTGTGGTTTTCGAAAATGGATTAGATTTAAGATTTGTCGACTGTCCCAACCTTACATGCGCAACCACTCTACCCTTGTATGGGAAAGGGCATTATTGATTACCTAGGTCGATACTAGCTTGAAGCCCGCATTACTAGTGATGGGGGAGAGTTGGTGCTCTCTCTCGGGATGGGGTCGTGCCAGGTAGGGCGGCCATGACTGTGTTTACAGGGCACCGGATACACCGTTGTGTCCCCTCTCGGATGTTACGATCTCGAGTGAGACTCGTATGATGTACATCATGAGGATACGGAACAACGAGTGGACTCCTTGTTAGTGTCGTCTAGGGAAAGATAGTGATCGGATGCTTACCCCGGGTACTTGAGGTACCGCGGGTCGTGGATGACAAGGAAGTTCCCCGGATCTTGTGGGTAAAGTGTGCAACCTCTGCAGAGTGTAAAACTATTCGAATAGCCGTGTCCACGGTCAATGACAGTTGGGCAGTGCTGCTTAAACTACGTCCAGAGCTTTGCAAACCAGTGTTTGTGTTGATAAAACTACTTGGGTCAAGTCAAAGGACTTGACATGATTGAGTTGGTTTGGTGCCCACTCTATTTATGTTGATATCTGTAACCTGTCCTCATGGTTACTTGAATTCTCCTGATGCATGTCTTACAAGTTGTTGAACATATTATTGCACTCAAAACTAGCTTTCTGCAAAAATTTACCTATATCATGCATTATTATATCTGGAACCAAAACATGGGTTGCTTGCCAGTACATTCAAAGTACTCATTGGCTTGCCACTGGTTATTTAATTGGCCAGGCATGGAAGAACCAGAGTTCGAAGAAGAGTTCTTTGGAGACGAACATGCGAACTAGGGCGTTTCCAAATGTAATGCCCTGTAGGGTTAAAGGCGGATGGCATGGGTTCTACTTATCGACAAAGATTTCCGCTGCTTGTGTTTCATTTGATGTTCAGCCCTTAAGGCTTTATCAATGTAAGACTTGACCATAATGGTCATAATTTGTGTAAGACGGTATGTATGGATGTAAGACTCTTGTTATTCAGCTTACGTGGTGTTCGGTGAGCATTGATCTCTGGGATCATCAGACACGTGCATTCGGTGATCACGACTTATGAGTCGGGGTCCCCACAGTGGTATCGAGCCATCCTGACTGTACGAAGCCTTAGTTAGCATGGTCGTTAGTTAGGGTAAAACTATTTCCAAAACTACTACTAGTTTTCAAAACTATCTATACTTCTCTTCCCTTCTTAGTTTTCTGAAAACTAAGGTATACTTTCCTTATTGATCTCTTCTCCTTCAAAACCTTTGGTCGCTAGAACTCCTATACCCCTGACCACTAGATTCCTTGTAATCCTCGTGGATAATCTAGAAGGAAGATGCCTTGCCAGACATTCACCCACATCTCCTGAACACAAGATTTGGGACATTACAACAAGACGATACCAATAGAAGATACATCCTCGAGGGATGAGGACCTGAAGACCCAGGAGATGGTGACACCCTTGACACTGCCCCAAGACGATGCAACCTTAGCCTACGACGATCAGGGCATAGGATATGCAAGATCATGATATACATCACTAATAGGGTAACCTGTCACTACCGTTGTTGTATCGGCAACCACGGTGGATGAGAACCTAGCCATTTGGTCCGCCTCACTATAGTGAGCAGGAAAACAGTTCTCTTCATCCCCGCTCTCGGTGGCAATCACGGCAATAGTGTATCCGGCAGATTGGACCTCTACTATGCCTTGTTAGTGTCATTACATAAAGGATTACCTACTTGGTACCGTCGACGCCTTAGAAGACAAGAGAAGACCAAGTCAATACCAGCTACGGGGAGCCACCTTTGCCCCATCACTTCAATAGGTGAAAAGTTGTTGAAGACTCTTCAGACTCAACCTGGATCGTTTCATCGAACAACTACAGGAGACGTAGCGACACCCATGGAAAACCCAGAAGACTGCATGAGGCATGGAGCAAGGCACGACTACTGAATCCGAGAATCCCTAGGGTAGGATGAGTCGTTTACCCCCTATGCGCAGTCGAGTTCGTATGATGGTTCGAATAGAACCATGATTGTGTGTTGCTTGTTTGTATTTGTTTGTATTTTGATACCAGTCGCCCTTTTGCCCTAGGCAACAAGTACGCAACTATATCACCTGCCTTATTTTGTTTTTTGTGTTTGGCCCTTTTCGGCACTTGTTTGTTTGCACCTGCACTATAGAACCCCCTTAGGCATCCCCATCTATGCCACTTTTGTCTCTCATCTCTCTCATCAACTGAAGACCGGCAAGACAAGAAACAACAAGGATTCTACTTCGGCAACCAATTACCACTGAAGACTTTTGCTATGGCCTCCTAGGCCAAGTGCAACCCCTTAGAGCTATGGTTGCCCCTCAAGATTAGAAACCCATTCCTAGACCCTTCGAGACTTCATAAGATACCCAGCTCGAGTCCTTAACCATGTGCTTAAACCATAGAATTGCAAGAGGACCAGTTAAGCCTCTGTAACCTCGCATAGCACCGGTTCATTATGGAACTAGTGGACATAGAGAACGAGCACACTATCATCCTAAGATAGCACCAAAGCTGACGATGCCATAGGAGGGACCAATTTGGGGATATAGGAATGGAGGACAAATGACTTGATGAGTTTATATCAGAGACCTTGAGGAATTGACTGAGACTCATTGGTGGATTATGAGGCTTTTACATTGGTAGATGGACTTGGTGGGATCATGATTATAGAGTAGCATAGCTTTCATTACCCCTGAGTGAATTGGATTTAATAGGACAATTATGACCGCGAGCTGAAATTTTTGGAAGTATAAGGATTTGACTTAGCCAGGGGATATTGATAGGAGATAGTTGATATTACTATAATGACTTGGGGGAAAGTGTGGAAATTCTCGTTGGACACAAGATTTGGATTTAAATAGGTAATCCTAGTTGAGTATGGATGCTGAGTAAGTCTACATGGTTCGGAGTAAACTGGAATTAGACCGATAATCTTGATCGTGATACCATGTTTCCCGGTGGACAATAAACTAGGAGATTGGATTAATTGTCGGAGTTGATATAAACTTGACCTTGGAAGTTACTTAACCCCGATAATGGCAATTGGTGGACTGACTATAGTAAAGATAACCCTTTTTCAAGTATCTGAGGGTTATAGGACACTAGAAGATCATGTGGAACACCATAGACATTGGATTTGTAGAATTAATGGATTATGTAGGGATTAATGGAAGTAACGGATTGTTTGAGTTGATTCATAGGAAGGAAACAAGATTTTGGAGTGGCATACGACGTGTTTCCTTAAAATAGAGATGCACTAAGATGGAACTTGGAAGAATAGGATGAGCACTTGGATTGTCCTGTTTCATTCCAGCTTGGAAGCTTGTATGCTCTACCCATGGATTTTTAGGGGTAGCCATACATATGAGTTTGGGGATCGTAGACATATAGGATTTTATTAGACCTCCCCTCCGGAGTCACGAGCATATGGATAACATGAGTGGTGATTGTAGTTGACCTATACGAGATGATGCTCTCAGTGGTATAGGGTTATTTTTTTGAAGGACTAGGTAGAACTATTGGCATCTCAGAAACTGTGCTTAAAGATAAGATGATAAATGTTCACTCGCACACTAGAACCCTTGAAACCCTTAAGCCCTACCAAGCTACAACATGGTCGGATCAGGACCTTAGGGCCTTGACACTAGATCTAGAACACCTTGGCCCACACTTAATAGAGACCACCACCAATCCCCCAGCCTACTTTATGTACCCCTTCAACAAAGCCTTCATTGAGTGCTTGGACAAGTTAGTTGTCATCTTTCTTTGATGACATACTTGTCTACCCGAAGATGGAAGAAGAATCGTTCAACTGGTTAATGAACATCTGAAGACCGCCATGTCAAGGAGGAAGACCTAAACCAACCACCATCGTCAAGAAGTAAACTCCCGCGTCAAAGATCATGTGTATTTGCGAGCCACTTCTCTCAAAGAGAAACAAGCACTTTCATGTCAAGAGAAACTCACACCAAGATTCATCGGCCCCCTTCGAGATCACTTCAAGATTTAACAACCCCCTCTGAGATCACTACGAGACGAAGAGAAAGGCGATTCTGACTAGAGTTGCCACCTGAATTACCTGATGTGCACAATGCTTTCCATGCATCACAACCCGGAAGTGTTTCCAACTTCCTAACTTGCTGATCTCTGAGGGCATTAACCACCGAGCCATCGACCCTAGCCCAACCTAACCTACATAAGCTACCCATTAGCAACTGGATCAAGAAGAGCGTCATACATGAAGCCACACCATCAAGTACTTCAAGCTCCATGGAGCACTACACGAGCGAAGCAACATGGGGACTTCAAGACTACCCCAGATCCAAGTTTCTGTATCCCTTTCCGCGCCTAGTTTGGGAATCTCGGGGACGAGATTCTTGTAAAGGGGTAGGTCTGTCACACCCTGATTTTCATGGCACTACACTTAAGCTAACAATCATGATAAAATGTGGTTTGACAAATACTTTTGAGTGTTTTGGACCTTGCCTGTATTTGGTTTTTGTCTGTTGTTTGCAAGTGCTCTAAAAATAAAATAAATCCTCCAACTCTTATACTCCTTCTCCTTGATCCAAAATCCTTTCCCAATTATCATGCCATGTGTATAGGACATAAAAATAATTTCTTACAAAAATAATTTGGCCAAAAAGCATTTTCCAAAATTAGTTTTCCAAAAACCCTTGAATTGAGGTTTGCACTGCAAGTACTTGATTTGAGGTGTGAAAAATCTTTCAAAAGGTATATTTGAAACTATTAGATATAGGATTCTCATAAACCACAAAAATATAATTTTGAAAGTTATTTTACTATTTTATTTAAAAGCTTTTTCTTAAGGCCAGAAATGGTCTTTAATAGGGAAAATTTATTTTTATAGTTTTAAAATATTTGAAAAAAATCAAGGAAACTCAGTGGGCATATATTTCCCATATATAAGAGTTTCAACACATGGTCATGTTCAAAATATTGGTCAAATCCCTCAAAAACCCTTTCTGGATATTTCAATCTTTTGAAATATTTACAAAGGAAATTTTCCCCAAATATTCAAATAAAATTCTAGCATTTAACATATGACATGTTTGATGATCTGGAAAAGTATCATGTCATGGAGAATAGTATAACCCCATGAAATCCCCTCAAAACCATTTCTGTCCATTTTGAAGTTTGAGCAACTTTACATTGCAAAACATGTCCAAATGCTCTCAAATCTTGTTTACATGCTCAAATGGTCTAATCATTCATCTAGACCAAATGACACAAGTTGGAGAAAATGTTATATTGATCAGAATGTCCCAAAACCCTCTCTGACCAGAATCAAATTTGAACAACTTTGTACTACCAACTTTCACTCCTTGACCCCAACTTTTGTCAGCATGTTCACATGATCAAATGTGGCCACTAAACCAAGTGGTGCATCAAGGAGATGTGATTTTCTCAACTAGATCTACACAAGTTCATTTCTGCTAATTTCTAGGGTTTACAAAAGTTGCATTGGCAACTTTGCCCAAATGGACTCAATCTTTGTGGAACCACTTGTTTTCTCATGCCATTTGTCCCTGTCAAGCCCTATGGCAAGAGGAGTTCATCTTCTTTCCCAAACCATTATCAAACACCTTCTGCCACTTTTAAAAAATCACCATTTTGACCACTAACACTATTCTCCTTGAGCTCAACTTTTTACCACATCCCCTCCTAGTCCCATTGCACCTCCAGTAGTAATGGCAAATCCATAGCTCAATTATTGGAGGGGTAAAACCCCACTTTCTCTCTCTGGACAGCCCATTTCCCTCTCTCCCTCAGCCTCTCTCCTCTCCTACTGGCTGTCCAGGGCATCCAAGGCCCTCTTCCCTTTGTTTACTTCTCCCTAGCGCTACCAGACATGAGTGGGCACGCCCCTGCCCCTTAAAGAATGCCATGGCAGCCAAAGGCACGCTCTGGAGCGCGCTACAGTGCGCTCCCGCACTGTAGCCGCCCCCTGCCAAGCACCTCCGGCCACCTCGAGCCTCCCCGGCATGTCTCACGAGGCCGCCTCGGCATCTGGGACACGTCAAGCTGCCGGACCCCTCCTAAACATCTCTCCTCTCCCCTCCACGACCTCACCCGAGCGCGTCCGTAGACGCTGCCCATGGTGCTCCGCGGCCACGCCCTTTTAAGCCACCCCGACTCTTTCTCTCGCCTCGGTTCGAACCTCCTCTCTCCCGTGCACCTCTCAGACACCCCCTCACTCCCCCTCGTGCCCTCCTGCCCTCTCCATGGCCACCATGTCCGCCATCGGCCTCCACTTTGCACCGGCGAACCAGAGCCCCTCCCGCTCTCCTTCGACCTCCAGGAGAGCCTCCGCTAGGATACGGAGCTCCCCCACTCTTCTCCGCCTCGTCCCGTGCCTCGTGGTGCTGGTGTCGCCAATGCCTGATGGGGCCGTCCGCCACGACCGTCGCCGGATGCGCTCCGGCCATCCCTGCCCGTCTCAGGGGCTCCCACAGCGCCTCTCCCGGCGACCCCTCGGTGGCGAAGCTTGGCCGGGGTGGCACTGTGCCGCCCGGGGCAGCGCGCCCGGCGCTCAACGCGACCTCGATCCCCTGTCATGGTAGCGGGAGGAAGGAGCGACCACAATGGGTGGGCCCCATGGTCAGCTGACTCGGCAGCGGGCCCGGCGTTTAAGTGGAGGCGGGATCCGGGTTAACCGTCTCCCAGCAGAAGCGTACTCCGCTAGTCCGCCTTTGGCGTGGCCCTCCTTAGCCGCGTGGCCAGGCAGCTGGGCCGGCCCAATGCAGTGTGGTGCTATGCTGCGCTCGGTGCGCAGTATAGGTATAACCTCCTTCCTTTGTCTTTTTCTTTTTCCAGAAACTTGTAAAATCTCCCAAATATTCATATTACCTCCAAATTTGATGTTTCTAATTTCTAGTAACTCATAAAATTATGGTCTATCTCATGGAGCAATGTGCTCATTTTTTCAGAGACTTTTTCTTCACAAACATTTATCAAATCTTGTTTTTCCATTTCTGTAATGAAATTTAGAAAAATCACAGAGAGCCCATTTTTGATCCAAATTCCATGATTCAAAATCCTAGATGTCTATAAGTTCAGAACTTAGTTTTTGAACATTTGTACTAATACTTTATGTATCACCTCAAATAATGGTCTGTTCCTTCATGTATAGCCAACTTTGCAAATTCATAGGAAAATCATTTGAACTCCAAATCCAGTGAAACCAACTCCTGGATGCTTCTAAAATCATTAATTGTTAAATGGGTGCCCTTGCTCATTTTTCAAAAATATATTTCTGTACACTTCTTGCAAATCCATAAGTCCCTTGATTCCATCATATCGAAATGTTTAGAAATATCCATTGATCCACTTCCAATGAAATCACCTTGGTCATTCCTCATATGACCAGTGGTATCCTAGAAAAGTCCAACTCACATTTTTAGAGCACTTTTATTTTTGCCTTGTCGTGTTGCTTATTGTGGTTGTTTTCGCCGATAGTTGACGAAGTAGACGAAATGCTCGGAGTTGGACCAGAGATATTTGAAGACCTCGAAGACTTTGTTAAAACAGGCAAGTAGACCTTTGACCATGTCTATGAAACCTTTTTTTTATGCATGCCATATAGCACTTTTATTGCTTGCATCGGAGACATGATATTGTGGTGACCACATGGGGTGGCTTGCCAAAGTTACTTCCTCGTTGATACTTGCATTGTGCGTGACCCTACCTTCTTATGAGGGTTATGCCGGTGGGAGTAGATAGGATGCCAAAGTAGTGCTACGCAAAAAGGACGGGTATATGCATGGTGAAGGAGACAAAGTATTTTCAAAGGACTTTTCGAAAACCCCGGCGGGTGCCACTTATGCCCGAGGGAGATGATGAGATGGGTAACCACTTGATGACGAAGTGGTGTACCGAGGCAAGTGTGTGTGGTTTTCAAAAACGTGTTTGATTTAAGATTTGTCGACTGTCCCAACCTTACATGCGCAACCACTCTACCCTTGTATGGGAAAGGGCATTATTGATTACCTAGGTCGATACTAGCTTGAAGCCCGCATTACTAGTGATGGGGGAGAGTTGGTGCTCTCTCTCGGGACGCGGTCGTGCCAGGTAGGGAGGCCATGACTGTCTTTACAGGGCACCGGATACACCGTTGTGTCCCCTCTCGGATGTTACGATCTCGAGTGAGACTCGTATGATGTACATCATGAGGATACGGAACAACGAGTGGACTCCTTGTTAGTGTCGTCTAGGGAAAGATAGTGATCGGATGCTTACCCTGTGTACTTGAGGTACCGCAGGTCGTGGATGACACGGAAGTTCCCCGGATCTTGTGGGTAAAGTGTGCAACCTCTGCAGAGTGTAAAACTATTCGAATAGCCGTGTCCACGGTCAAGGACAGTTGGGCGGTGCTGCTTAAACTACGTCTAGAGCTTTGCAAACCAGTGTGTGTGTATTTATAAAACTACCTGGGTCAAGTCAAAGGACTTGACATGATTGAGTTGGGTTGGTGCCCACTCTATTTATGTTGATATCTGTAACCTGTCCTCATGGTTACTTGAATTCTCCTGATGCATGTCTTACAAGTTGTTGAACATATTATTGCACTCAAAACTAGCTTTCTGCAAAAATTTACCTATATCATGCATTGTTATATCTGGAACCAAAACATGGGTTGCTTGCCAGTACGTTCAAAGTACTCATTGGCTTGCCACTGGTTATCTAATTGGCCAGGCATGGAAGAACCGGAGTTCGAAGAAGAGTTCTTTGGAGACGAACATGCGAACTAGGACGTTCCCCAGTCAGAATGCCTGAAGGGTTAAGGCAGATGGCATGGGTTCTACTTATCGACGAAGATTTCCGCTGCTTGTGTTTCATTTGATGTTCAACCCTTAAGGCTTTATCAATGTAAGACTTGACCATAATGGTCATAATTTGTGTAAGATGGTATGTATGGATGTAAGACTCTTGTTATTCAGCTTCTGTGTTCGGTGAGCATTGATCTCTGGGATCCTTTGTACACGTGCATTCGGTGATCACGACTTATGAGTCGGGGTCCCCACAGAGCTGGTATCAGAGCCATCCTGACTGTACGAAGCCTTAGTTAGCATGGTCGTTAGTTAGGGTAAAACTATTTCCAAACCTACTACTAGTTTTAAAAACTATCTATACTTCTCTTCCCTTCTCAGTTTTTCGAAAACTAAGGTATACTTTCCTTATTGATCTCTTCCCCTTCGAAACCTTTGGTCGCTAGAACCCCTATACCTCTGACCACTAGATTCCTTGTAATCCTCGTGGATAATCTAGAAGGAAGATGCCTTGCCAAACATTCACCCACATCTCCTGAACACAAGATTGGCGACATCACAACAAGACGATACCAACAGAAGATACATCCTCAAGGGATGAGGACCTGAAGACCCAGGAGATGGTGACACCCTTGACACTTGCCCCAAGGCGATGCAACCTTAGCCTCTGACGATCAGGGCATAGGATATGCAAGATCATGATATACATCGCTAATAGGGTAACCCTGTCACTACCGTTGTTGTATCGGCAACCACCGGTGGATGATAACCTAGCCATTTGGTCCGCCTCACTATAGTGAGCAGGAAAATAGTTCTCTTCATCCCCCGCTCTCGGTGACGATACTGGCAACAGTGTATCCGGCAGATTAGACCTCTACTATGCCTTGTTAGTGTCATTACATAAAGGATTACCTACTTGGTACCGTCGATGCCTTAGAAGACAAGAGAAGACCAAGTCAATACCAGCTACGGGGAGCCACCTTTGCCCCATCACTTCAATTGGTGAAAAGTTGTTGAATACTCTTCAGGCTCAACCTGGATCGTTTCATCGAACAACTACAGGAGACGTAGCGACACCCATGGAAAACCCAGAAGACTGCATGAGGCATGGAGCAAGGCACGACTACTGAATCCGAGAACCCCTAGGGTAGGATGAGTCATGTACCCCCTATGCGCAGTCGAGTCTGTATGATGGTTCAAATAGAACCATGATTGTGTGTTGCTTGTTTGTATTTGTTTGTATTTTGATAGCAGTCGCCCTTTTGCCCTAGGCAATAAGTACGCAACAATATCACCTGCCTTATTTTGTTGTTTGTGTTTGGCCCTTTTCGGCACTTGTTTGCTTGCACCTGCACTATAGAACCCCCTTAGGCATCCCCATCTATGCCACTTTTGTCTCTCATCTCTCTCATCAACTGAAGACCGGCAAGACAAGAAACACCAAGGATTCTACTTCGGCTACCAATTACCACTGAAGACTTTTGCTACGGCCTCCTAGGCCAAGTGCAGCCCTTAGAGCTATGGTTGCCCCTCAAGATTAGAAACCCATTCCTAGACCCTTCGAGACTCCATAAGATACCCCAGCTTGAGTCCTTAACCATGTGCTTATACCATAGAATTGCAAGAGGACCAGTTAAGCCTATGTAACCTCGCATAGCACCGGGTTCATTATGGAACTAGTGGACATAGCGAACGAGCACACTATCATCCTAAGATAGCACCAAAGCTGACGATGCCATAGGAGGGACCAATTTGGGGATATAGGAATGGAGGACAAATGACTTGATGAGTTTATATCAGAGACCTTGAGGAATTGACTGAGACTCATTGGTGGATTATGAGGCTTTCACATTGGTAGATGGACTTGGTGGGATCATGATTATAGAGTAGCATAGCTTTCATTACCCCTGAGTAAATTGGATTTAATAGGACAATTACGATCGCGAGCTGAAATTCTTGGAAGTATAAGGATTTGACTTAGCCAGGGGATATTGATAGGAGATAGTTGATATTACGATAATGACTTGGGGGAAAGTGTGGAAATTCTCGTTGGACACAAGATTTGGAATTAAATAGGTAATCCTAGTTGAGTATGGATGCTGAGTAAGTCTACATGGTTCGGAGTAAATTGGAATTAGACCGATAATCTTGATCGTGATACCATGTTTCTCGGTGGACAATAAACTAGGAGATTGGATTAATTGTCGGAGTTGATATAAACTTGACCTTGGAAGTTACTTAACCCCGATAATGGCTATTGGTGGACTGACTATAGTAAAGATAACCCTTTTTCAAGTATCTGAGGATTATAGGACACTAGAAGATCATGTGGAACAGCATAGACATTGGATTTGTAGAATTAATGGATTATGTAGGGATTAATGGAAGTTAACGGATTGTTTGAGTTGATTCATAGGAAGGAAACAAGATTTTTGGAGTGGCATAAGGCGTGTTTCCTTAAAATAGAGATGCACTAAGATGGACCTTGGAAGAATAGGATGAGCACTTGGATTGTCCTGTTTCATTCCAGCTTGGAAGCTTGTATGCTCTACCCATGGATTTTTAGGGGTAGCCATACATATGAGTTTGGGGATCGTAGACATATAGGATTTTATTAGACCTCCCCTCCGGAGTCACGAGCATATGGATAACATGAGTGGTGATTGTAGTTAACCTATATGAGATGATGCTCTCGGTGGTATAAGGTTATTTGTTTGAAGGACTAGGTAGAACTATTGGCATCTCAGAAACTATAAGGTTATTTGTTTGAAGAATTGGCCCGCAGTGCAAAGCCGCCGAACACGAAGATCTGTCCGGGGAGAAAAGTCTCACCCTGGACCGCGTCGTTGTAGATGATCGAAGGAGCCATCGGGCCTATCGGTGGCGACAGAGGAACTCTCAATGAAAGCACCAATGTCGGTGTCAAAACCGGCGGATCTCGGGTAGGGGGTCCCGAATTGTGTGTCTAGGCGGATGGTAACAGGAGACAAGGGACACGATGTTTTTTCCCAGGTTCGGGCCCTCTCGATGGAGGTAATACCCTACTCCTGCTTGATTAATATTGATGATATGGGTAGTACAAGAGTAGATCTACCACGAGATCAAGGAGGCTAAACCCTAGAAGCTAGCCTATGGTCTGATTGTTGTTCGTCCTATGGACTAAAACCCTCCGGTTTATATAGACAGCGTACAGGTTAGGGTTACACAGAGTCGGTTACAATGGTAGATCTACATATCCGTATCGCCAAGCTTGCCTTCCACGCCAAGGAAAGTCCCATCCGCACACGGGACGAAGTCTTCAATCTTGTATCTTCATAGTCTTGGACAACGGCCGTGACGATAGTCCGGCTATCCGGACACCCCCTAGTCCGGGACTCCCTCAAGGAGGCTACACGGACTCCGCTACACGAGCCTCCGGTCCACGGGTCTTTGGCCCACGAGCCTCGGGTCGACGGGCCTTCGGCCCACGAGAGTTGGGCCCACGAGACCCCGGAGGAGCACACGTCTAGATGGGGTACCTGGTCAGGTCAGCCTGAGGAGCCGAGTGGCCATGATGATGATGGCGGGGAGCCGAGTGGCCATGCTGATGATGACGGGGAGCCGACTGATATTGAGGAGGAGGGGGGCAACGTCTACCAGCGTGGTGCTACACGGCTCCCGTCCGTGCCGGTGACCCGCGAGCAGAGGTGGTTGATTTTCCCTGATGGGGAGAGGTAAGTGCATTTAATCTTTTTGTACCTTCTACATTCACGTTTCTTCAAATAACTAATGCGTTGGCCTTGTCATGCTGCAGGGGTTGGGACCACCATGAAAGTGTCCGCCGGCCCAACTCCGTCCTTGGAGTTCTGATTCGACAAAACTTCCCGGGGTTTGTCACGTTGCCTGGTGAGGGTAGGCTTCTAGAGGTTGGATTGAGTTGGGAGCACTACTTGGCTGCCCCGGCCCCGCTGGGTGAGATTATCGACGGTGTCTTGTGCAAGACGAGGGCAGACGTGGTGATCAGAAAGTTCTGGGTAATTTCTCCTTTACACAATTAAAAATCTTGAACTAGCTAGTTATTAATTGTACTAATCAATATTGTATCATTTGATTGCAGACATTCTACAGGTGTGAGGAGGGATACATGGAGGAGGCGGCAGATGTTATCGACAAGGAGTGCAAGCGCCTACTTCAGAACTTACGGCATGAGGTTCGGGTGAAGGCTGTTCGAGACTACTACGCCGGGCGTGGTATCAAGAAGCCCAAGCAGGAGTGCCGCGATAAGTTCTTGAGTAAGGAGCAGTACATGAAGGTAATTCTTAAGTCCTTGTACTTACTTCCTTCATTTAGTAATTCATAGCCGTAGCGCTCAAGTTTCTATTTGCTAACTTAGGCCCCTCCGAGATGGTGTGCGGATCGGGTGGATTGTTGGGATGTGTTGGTCAATGCGTGGTGCTCAAAACAATGGCGGGCCTCCCACAACGAGGCCAAGGACAAACGTGCCCAAATGGAAGGTGTGCCACACCACCAAGGCAGCCCAACTTATTTCAGTACGGGCGGAACTGGGTATGTGGTTTGCTTCATGATTCATGCAATTCATTCATCATGCTAGCTTTAGCCCTTTAATTACTAATTTACTTTGTTTCTCTCTTTCGTGCACGCTACAATAAAGGCGGATAAGGTGCGAGGTGTACGACACTGTATGCCATGGCCCTGCTGGCTCTTACAAGAAAGTCAAGGCATTCTCTGCATCGACCTCGATGATCCAAAGAACTTCACCAACATCTCCGCCCACGACAAGCTCGTGCAATATAGAGATCGGGGAAGGCGAGGAAGGGGAGGACTTTAACCCGAGCCAGGGTCCCATTGATATAGAGCTGCTGATGATATCTGGTGGCGGGAGGTCCCATGGCTCCATAGCCATGGGAGATGGACTTATCCGTTGTCCTAGCACTCTCATGGAGATCAAGGCGCGCCAGTCGAGCTCCGCTCCTGAGATAAGGCCTTGTGAACGGCCAGTCCAACTCGCTTTCAATGTTAGTTATAAGTACTCAGCTATCTTTCTCCATTACATTGTGTGCTCTTCCATCAATGATTACAAATGGTCATGTGAGTGGTGTTGCAGGCTGCTATACAGAGTGAGAGAGATAGAACAAAGAAACTTCTGGCGGAGGCGGCGGAGAGGCAGCGGGAGTTGGAGGAGAGGACGACAAAGATATTGGAGGAGGAGAGGGCACGGAATGACATGCAGGCAAGGGCCATGTATGAGCTCCTTGTGGTAAGTTTCTTCTGCAGATTACTTGCTAGTCTTAACATTTCAGTCTCATTACTAACTAGTATGACTCTGTTATGAAAACTAAATGTGCGATGCGTATGCGAGAAGTCCGGTCAGACCGCTCACCGATGCCGGTGATTGCTCACAGGAGCACGGTGAGTTTAATTAGAATGGACATTACTTGCTAGTCTTAACATTTGAGTGTCATAATGCTAACGAGACATTGGAAATGATCTTTGGTGCAGCTTAACTCCGAGAAACACATCGCATACGATCCTTCTCCATTCCACGCGAGCCAGCCCGCTCGTACACCTCCACGATCATGGTAAGTTTCTCTAGTGTTTTGCTTAACAAATGCATAAAGACCTAGACTTAGCTTTATTTCCTCCAATATGCTTACCATAATGACCTAGAGTTAGCTTCTTTTCCTCCAAAATGACTTAATATGCTTCTTGACCTTATAAACCATCCATTCTACCTAACTTAGCTCTAAAAGCGATATGTACTTAGGTTACTTATGTCAAAATTGCATAATTAGCTTAGTTAGCTCATAAACGATCCATTTTACCTAAAGTTAGCTCTAAAATGACTCATTTTACCTTAATTAGCTTACAAGTGATCCAATTTATCCAAGTTAGCTCTAAAATGACCCATTTTACGTAGATTAGCTCCTAAATGATCCATTTTACCTACGTTAGCTTGTAAATGACCCATTTCACCTAGGTTAGCTCCAAAATGACCCATTTCACCTAGGTTAGCTCCAAAATGACCCATTTCACCTAGATTTGCTCCTAAACGATCCATTTCACCTAAGTTAGCTAAAAACGATCCATTTCACCTAAATTAGCTCATAAATGATCCATTTCACCTAAGTTAGCTAAAAAATGACCCATTTCACCTTAGTTAGCTCAAAAACGTGGCATTTCACCTTAGTTAGGTCATAAACGACCCATTTCAACTAAGTTAGCTCATAAAAGCTCATAAATGATCCATTTCACCTAAGTTAGCTCAAAAACGATCCATTACTTAGCTCAAAAACGATGCCCTTCACCTTAGTTAGCTCATAAACGACCCATTTCAACTAAGTTAGCTCATAAATGATCCATTTCAACTAAGTTAGCTCATAAACAACCCATTTCAACTTTGGTAGCTCATATATGATCCATTTCACCTAAGTTAGCTCATAAATGACATATACTTCTTGTTCTAGTCTTATTCTTGTTCTAGTCACCTATTTCTAACTTTCTTATTTACCATTTTGCAGATTTCATTCACTTCATGGAAGCTAGCTTGCTATGATGGAGTGCTTGCTTTTCCTTTGATGAAACTTTGCATTGTATCTAGCTTGCTATCATGGAACTTGCTTATGTATGAACAATGTGTATGGATGGAACTTCGATGTATGAACAATGTGTATGGATGAAACTGATGTGATATGTGATATGAAACTTATGTCTTTGGATATGTGATATGAAACTTATGTGCCGGATATGTGATATATATTTCTTTGTGAAAATTGCTGGAGTAAAAAAACAGAAAGAGACAATATGCACGGGATCTTTGCCGTCGCCACCGATGGCAAAGAGATCTTTACCATCGGCAGCGGACGGCAAAGAGGCCACGTGACGAACAGCTGTGCTTCTGGGAGGTGACCAATTTGGTCGGTTGCCCTGATGGTGATAGCACGAAGCTTTTGCCGTCCGCAGCGGACGGCAAAGGCCTGCCTTTAACCACCTAACGGAGTAACATCGCATTTATTGCCGTCCGTCTTCTTTGCCATCCGCTGCTGATGGCAAAGACCCCTTCGCCGTCAGCTGCCCGAAGCGGACGGCAACGCAGCTCTTAGTCGTCCCCTACTTTGCCATCCCCTTTTGCCGTCCGTTGCTGGCGGCAAAGGTCTTTGCCGTCCGCCATCCATGCCTTTGCCGTCCGCCGTGGCAGATGGCAAAGTAGCTGATTCCTGTAGTGAATGATGGTCTTCCTTGCATGTCGCAGGGACTTGTCAAGTCGTGATGTTGCCGAGGCAACATGGGGAAGCAAAGACGCCCATGTCCAATCAACCGCCACGGGTCAATCGAGGCCGCATGCTTTTGGGGCCCGCGGTGCTCCGAACTTGACCCTTGGCTGCGCCGCGAAGCCAAGCTTGAGCGCACCTTGGGCCCGGGGGCTACTGTCGGCGTTCTGGGAATAGGGGTCCCCACACTTGCCTGCCTGCGGCCCACGGCGTGGCTAAGCTAGCAGGCCGTACAACCCATCTTCATCAACAAGGCATCCAAGACCCTCGCGAGGCGGACGACGCAAGACCTCCTCTGGAGTGGCCTAGCCAGGCAGGCTCACGAGGAGCGGAGATATCAAGGCGGGGCAAACCTCACGACGCTCTCGTGACGTGAGCCATCACGCACGACACCAGGTGGGCGCCAGCGCGCGCAGCGTCCTTATTTCCTCTTGTTGCTAAGGAGGCCAGCGCAGGCGAAGAGTACCGTGGCATGTGTCGGATTTCGGGTTCCGGCAGACCCTTGAGGTTCGAACACTGGGGTGCGTGCGGAGATCCAACCCTCCACCGTCTCGCACCTCGCCGAATCGTTGGGACCTAAACTACTAAACGGAACAGCACAAGAGACACGAGATTTATCTTGGTTCAGGCCACCATTGTGGTGTAATACCCTACTCCGATGTGTGGTGTGGTAGATTGCCTCTTGGGCTGATGAGGAACAATACAAGGAAGAATAGCCTCGCGAGGGTCTGTTCTTGGCGGGTGCGATGAACTGCTAGGTGGGGTTCAGTCGCTCTAGCTACTGGTTTCTTGATGAGGATCCGGATCTCAGATTGCCTCTTCGTCCTTAGCTCTCTCTTCCAGATGCCCCTCTTCCCGATGCCCCTAGCTCTGGGTGCGGCTACTCCTATTTATAGGCGAAGGCCCTGGGCCTCTTCCCAAATATTGAGCGGGAAGGGCGCCAACAATTGGCCATTTTGAAGGGGAACAGCGGGTGAACTTATCCTGACTAAAGTTGGTCCTCACCTGCCAAAGGCTCTGGTGATGATGCCTGCTTGGGCTCCACAATGACTCCCTTCCAGCCGTTGGGCTGGTCTTGGTCTTGTTGCACCGAAACGGATGCCTTTGCTGGATGCTCTACTGCGCTTGCTCCCTTTGCACCAAAGAGGAAAGGAGGACATCATGATCGGGCGCCCGATCGGGCGCCCTTGGTCGTCATGGCTTGCGTCATGGGCACCTCGCGAGGTACCACCTTGAACTCTCCGCCTCCTCATGAGCTGGCTGACGAGGCGGTGCCCGAGGAAGCTCCTTGTCATCCGCCCATGAGGCTTGGCCCCTCGCGAGGGTCTTGAGCTTGTGTTGATGAAGATGGGCCGTGCTGGGCCTCCTTCGAGCCATGCCGCAGGCCACAGGCAGGCAAGTCTGGGGACCCCCGTTCCCAGAACACCAACCGTAGCCCTCGAGCCCACGACGCGCCCGAACTTGGCCGAGCAGAGAGGCGAAAGGGAAAGTGCGAAGCTTCGCGGGCCCTAACAGCCTGCGGCCTTGGGTGCCACATGGCGGTTGATTGGACGCGTGCGCACTGCTTACCCACGATGCCTCGGTAACTACCCGGATTCGACCAGTCCCTGCATGCAGAGTCGGTCATGATTACCGGTGATCGTGGAGGCCGACGGTTGGCCTTCGCCCGGCTATAAGTAATGCAGAACGGCGCGCCCTTCCAGTCTATCCTTCGCTTCTCCTCCTCCTCGTTTGCCTGGTTGCCATGGCTTCGATCCGCCGGTTCTCCACGGAAGAGAAGGGAAAGGCTCCTCAAGAGGATCCTAACCTGCTCCCCCCAAAGAAGCGGCTTGCCCTCTGGTGTCAGGGCAAGAGCGCTCACCAGGAGGCGCCCATGCCCTGGTGCGAGCGGCCGCCACCAGGGTTCCCTCTTCCCCTGTACGCGCACATTGGCGGCTCTGAAGGAGGCGACGCCGGGCGCCACGAGCGGCGCCGCCGATGATGCCGGCAGGTCACGAAGGTGTGCGTCTTCCCCCTGGAGTCCACGCCGAGGGCTCCTACCGGGAGTTCGTGCTTCACGCCGCCATGCCTCCTAAATCTTGGATTCGTCTTCCTTCTTTATTTGCCTCCGTCGTCCGTGAAGGAACCCCAGGACTCTGGCTGCAGCACGCCCGGCTGCGGCACCCTCGCGACAGGCGCAGGTCGCGATAGGTGCCCGGCGAGGTCTTCATGACTCGAGGCTGGGGCGAGGTCGCCTGGTCTGCAGGCGAGGCGCCCTCACGATCCACCTGGAGTACGATGGTGCTTGGTGGTGTCCTTCAAGGTCTTCGGCGGGAGTGCTGCCCAGGAGAGGTGGTGGGGCCCTGCTTTGTGTTGAGGCAGGGCCGACCGACCACTCCTTGGCAGCTCCTCGAGCGGCAAGGCGCCGGAGGATCCAGCGACTCCGCCCGGGCTCTTGGCGACTCAGGAGGCGGCGGCAGCAGCTCTGAGCCCCCGAGCCTGCGCCGTTCCCAGAGCAGGGCGGGCTCGTCAGGCCGTCGCCGCCCTGATCTGGATGGGGTTGGCGCCGGTGCCGGACGGCCCACTGTTGACGATGGTGTCTGCCGCGGTGGTCCCTATAGGTAGGACTCCTTAGGATTCGCGTCTTTTGTTCCTGCGAGGAGCCAAGAATGTACCCCGCGGGGGCTTGTAAGATGTTTGTAGCTTCGTTTGTCGATATGATCCTTATTTTGAAGCAGCGCGAGATGCTTATTCCGTCTTAGCTTAGTTTCTTCCTTTCGGACCTCGTGAGGGCTTGATGCTCTGACAGGTCCCGGTCGCAAAGCGGCTTCAGCCGTCGCTGGTATGCCAGGTCGCGTTGCCGTGGCCAAGGCCTGGAGTTGATCGGCCAGAGGTCCGATAAGAGCCCCTGAGTCGCGATGATCTGGGGGTCACCCTTGGCGCTCAAGCAGCCATCATTCGGTGAGAAAGGAGAGCGGCGTTGCTAACGGGGTTGCATTGAGTGTGGGGATGGTGTTGCGATAACTAGTGTGTCTGGAGGGTGACTTATCTCGAGGGTCAGGACAATGCTTCCTGGTGCGGCGCTAGGTCCGTGCCTTGGCCGGCGAGAGATTTCGTGGCGAGGTCGTTTCGTGCTCCTTGGAGGGACCCTGCAGGTTCGCCACAAAAGGAACAAGAGCTCGCCGTGGTGATCGCTAGTTCTGCCGTTAGTTGCTTGGGAGAGGCGCGAGAGGCCTCGCGAGGTGTGTTGGGGCACCCGTGAGCCAGCGGGGGACTAACGGGGCCCTACCTCAAGGTGAGTTGCGCCTGGCTCTGGGCCTTATCTTCGAGTGTGTTCCTGCAAATTTGGCGGATGCCGGTGCTCTCGTCTTGGTCCCGGCTCTCGGGCTGGTCTCGGCCGTCGGCCGGCAAGCCAGTCGCGATGCCATGGACAAGACCGGAGGGTGAGGGCCGGAGAGCTGGTAGGAGCCACTGAGTCGCGATGCTCGGGCACCCCCTTTAACGCATAAGCTGGGGTTAGATGACGAAACTCTCGTCCTCGGGTCCCGGCTCTCGGGCTGGTCTCGGCCGTCGCCGGAAAGCCAGTCGCGATGCCATGGACAAGACCAGAGGATGAGGGCGAGAGCCGGTAGGATCCACGAGTCGCGATGCTCGGGCACCCCCCTTTAACGCCATAAGCTGGGTTAGATGACGAAACTCTCGTCCTCGGGTCCCGGCTCTCGGGCTGATCTCGGCCGTCGGCGCAAGCCAGTCCGCGATGCCATGGACAAGACCCGGAGGGTGAGGGCGGAGATCCGGTAGGAGCCACGAGTCGCGATGCTCGAGGCACCCCCCTTTAACGCGCAAGTCAAGTTAGATGACGAAACTCTCGTCCTCGGGTCCCGGCTCTCGGGCTGGTCTAAGCCGTCTCTTGGCAAGCCAGGTCGCGATGCCATGGACAAGACCAGAGGGTGAGGGCCGGAGAGCCGGTAGGAGCCACGAGTCGCGATCTTGTGACGCAGCCCACCATCCTCGCTGGATGGGGGCCACAGCTGTAGGCGGCGGTTGCTCCTCATGACCCTTGACTCCTGTAGCTCTGAATGGCCTTGGCGATGAACTCCTGAGGGTTCGGCCTTCCTTGCCTTGCACCTGCTTGCGGGAAACGTGCTTCGAAGCACGCCTCCACCTGGTGCCCAAGCGCCTCCCTCGAGACCATGGCGAGGTCGGCGGCCCTCGAGGAGAGCCCCGAGCCCGGCTTTGAGGAGGGCACCGGGCGCGCTTTCCTATCTGCGATGGAAGGAGGCTCCCCCCCTGGCCTGGTGCGGGCCTGAGGGGCCTGCCTCTTGAGGAGCCGGGCGGTCGATGTCTTCTTCTTCTTGGAGTGCGGCCTCGGGAGGCCTCCTGCTGGGTAGTGCAGGTCTTCCAGCGATGCGGCTGAAAGGCTCGCTCCAGGAGCACATCGCTCTCTCTCTTCATAGGGCACCGTGATGACCCCGCCGCTTCACGGCATCTTGAGGGCGTTAGCCGTGGTGGAGTTCACGGTCATGAATTTGGCCGCCAGTACCCGAGGATGGCGTTGTATGCAAGGCGAATGTGGGCGACTTCAAAGTCGATGAGCTCGGTCTTGGTAGTTGTCGCGAGCCCGAAGGTGACAGGAAGGTGGACCTGCCCGATCGGGACCGTGGAGCCGTCGGTGACTCGGAGAATGGCTTGGTTGGCTGAAGGCTGGTAAGGCACTTGAAGATTGTTGAATGTTTCCACGGACGGGACGTTGAGTCCTGCCCCACCGTCGATGAGGGTCTTGGTGACCAGCACGTTGTTGATGATTGGGGAACAAAGCATCGGGAGAACTCCGGCTGTGGCCACGCACTTGAGCTTATCCCAGCTGAGCGTGATGGCGCATGCCGACCACGAGAGGGCGCGTGGCCTCGAGCTTGGGAGGACTGCATTCACTTGTGGGCGAACTGCTTGAAGATGCGCTGAGAGGCTGGGGCTTGAGCTCCGCCCATGATGCAGGCGATCGCACGCGGTTCCTGGAAGCCCCCAGCCCCCTTGTCCTGATGACGGTCCTCATTTCTCCTTGGCGGCGCCGACAGTGGAGGGAGGCCTGCGTTCCCCTACGGGCGATCCTCGCGAGGCTGATCCCTCCAGCCTCCCTCGCGAGGCGGGTCTTGCCAACGGTCCTCGCGAGGTTGGTCGCGCCACCCTTGGCGCGGGCCGCGGTCTTCCCAGCGTCCTGCATTCCTTCCTCCTCCTCGTCCAGAGGCCCCGGCCGCTGCGCTGAGTCGTCTGCCGACCCTTCCTTCGCAGTCTGACCCGGAGCTCTTGGCATTCATTGGTGTTGTGGGTGTGGAGGTCGTGGTACACGCATGATCGATCGCCCTTGGAGGACTCGGGCTGATCTACGCCTCGCTTCGTGTGCGGATTCGGCCGCGAAATCGGCAGCCTTGCGCTTCACGTCCTTGGCCTTGGACTTCTTTTCTTGGGATCCGCGGCAGGCAGCTCGAGGAGGGAGAGGCGCCCCTCCTCGGCCCTGGCGCACTTGGTCGCCAAGTTGAACAGCTCCAAGGAGGTGCACAGATCTTCATGCATCGCCAGCTCCTCCTTCATCTTGACGTCGCGCACGCCGTCGGAGAAGGCAGAGATGATGGCCTCCTCCGTTACCCTGGGGATCTTGAGGCATGCGTTGTTGAAGCGCTGGATGTACTTTTGCAGGGTTTCCACGGCTGCTGCTGATTCGGCGCATGTCGCTCACGGCGGGTGGCGGTCGCGAGTACCGTGGAAGTTGGCAATGAAATGAGTGCGCATCTCGGCCCAGGAAGAGATCGTGCACAGGGCGGTCGAGGAGCAGTGCGGGCTCCGTTCTTGGCGCCATGGGAAACCAGTTCGCCATGACCTTTTCATCCCGTTGGCAGCCTCGATGCCCAGCTCAGTAAGTGGAGGAACTCCGTAGGGTCAGCTGTGCCGTCGTGGCGAGGAGGCAGGTCTGCTTGAACTTGGCGGGCCACGCGACGCTGCCTTTCGGAGGTGAAGGCGCGGCAGCCCGCCGTGGCATGAGGGCCTCGGGACGGCAGAGAGCTTGGTCTTGCGGGCCTCCTGCTTGCTGGCCGGCTGGGGTAGCGAAGTCTGACGTCTTTGGAGCGGATAGCGCTCGGGCAGCTTCTTGTGGGCGAGGAACTTCTTGACAGCTCTACTCTTGTCGCACCGGCGCCTCGCGGAGCGGGTTCCGCCCAGGGGCCGCGCGCCTTGGGGCCAGGGCGCCTTCTTGAGGAGGCGGCGGCTGGCGCCAGGAGGCTTCATCGCCCAGCGGGGCGAAGTGCGGTGCAGCGAGACGGGCGGTGCGGGCGCCTCCTGCAGCGCGGACGAAGCTTCGGCGACTTCGGTCGAGCCATTCTTCGTAAACGTCGTCGGCAAGCGGTAGCGCAGAGGCTTCGTTTGCCGCGATGAGTGCAGCTCGGGCCTCCATGGTGGCAGCAGCGCAGCGTGATTAAGAACCAGCGGGGTGAGCGAAAGGCGTGGCGGTGCGGCCGCCCGCCTCATGGACGAGTGCTTTGGGATGATGCTTGCTGCTCGTTTCGCCCGGGCCGGTGGCGGCGTTGACGGCAGGTGACGGGAATGACGAGGGCGCCTGCCGGACGGAGCTGTCTGGGCGACATATGGGAGGCGAAGGGCGGCTCGGCGCCGCGCGACACCACGGGCGTCGAACATGGTTGCGGTGGTCGGGAAGAACGAGGCGACGAAAGGCAGATTTCGGGCGCACCTACCGGGCGCGCCAAATGTCGGATTTCGGGTTCGGCAGACCCTTGAGGTTCGAACACCGGGAGTGCTGGAGATCCAACCCTCCACCGTCTCGCACCTCGCCAATCGCTGGGACCTAAACTACTAAACGGAACAGCACAAGAGACATGAGATTTATACTGGTTCAGGCCACCATTGTGGTGTAATACCCTACTCCAGTGTGTGGTGTGGTAGATTGCCTCTTGGGCTGATGAGGAACAATACAAGGAAGAACAGCCTCGCGAGGGTCTTTTCTTGGCGGGTGCAATGAACTGCTAGGTGGGGTTCAGTCGCTCTAGCTACTGGTTTCTTGATGAGGATCCGGATCTCAGATCGCCTCTTCGTCCTTAGCTCTCTCTTCCAGATGCCCCTCTTCCCGATGCCCCTAGCACTGGGTGCGGCTACTCCTATTTATAGGCGAAGGCCCTGGGCCTCTTCCCAAATATTGAGCGGGAAGGGCGCCAACAATTGGCCATTTTGAAGGGGAACAGCGGGTACACTTATCCTGACTAAAGTTGGTCCTCGCCTGCCAAAGGCTCTGGTGATGACGCCTACTTGGGCTCCACAATGACTCCCTTCCAGCCATTGGGCTGGCCTTGGTCTTGTTGCACCGAAACGGATGCCTTTGCTTGATGCTCTCGCCTGCGCTTGCTCCCTTTGCACCAAAGAGGAAAGGAGGACACTGCGCGGATTGGCGCCCGACTGGCGCCCTTGGTCGTCATGGCTTGCGTCATGGGCACCTCGCGAGGTACCCTGCCTTCAACTCTCTGCCTCCTCATGAGCCAGCCTGACGAGGCCGTGCCTGAGGAAGCTCCTTGTCGTCCGCCCATGAGGCTTGGCCCCTCGCGAGGGTCTTGAGCTTGTGTTGATGAAGATGGGCCGTCTTTGGGCCTCCTTGAAAGCCACGCCCGCAGAGCCATGAGCGAGCAAATCTGGGGACCCCCGTTCCTAGAACGCCGACAGCATGAGGCAAAGGTTGCTATATTGGTGCAACGAGACCAAGACCAGGAGGACGGCAAGACGGAGGTCATCATGGAGCCCAAGACGGCGTCACCACCAGAGCTTTTCGCAGGCGAAGACCGCTTTTGTCAGGATAGCTTGTACTAGTTGTCCCCCCTCAAATTTGCCCGCTGTTGTTGGCTCCCTTCCCGCTCAATATTTGGGAAGAGGACCAGGGACTATATAAGTAGAGCTAGCCACCATAGTAGGGCCATATGATCTGATCTCATCTCATCTCATCTTAGCTTGATTCAATCCGATCGAGAGCCTAACCACAAGAACACCTCAACCTCAGGAGGATGTTCTTCCCTTGTACTGTTCATCATCAGCCCAAGAGGCAATCCACCACCACCACACCGGAGTAGGGTATTACACCACAACGGTGGCCCGAACCAGTATAAATCTCGTGTCTTTCTATGCTGCGAGTTCGTCGAGTTCGTTCGCAAGATCTTAGCGAGCTAGGGCGTAGATCGGTAGGAGGGAAAGACTTCGCGCGCACCCCAGTGTTCGAACCTTAAGGGTTTGTCGGAACCCCACATCCGACAGGTCATGACGAACTTTTTTTCTGGGCATGCCATTGCACGTGTCGCGAGGCAGTTTTATTAGCACATCCTGTCGAAGCAGAGATCGTGTCCCTTTTTTCACGGGATTCTCATCAATACGGGCGTGGGTAACCCCATCGTGCCTGCTGGTATGACTCCTCGATTTTAGGCATGTTCCAAACGGCCATGCGGAGGATGCTTGATATTCACCCTCTTTATAAAGGGGCCAAGGCCTGTCCTTTTCTTCTCGCACTCAATCGAATCCTTCCCCCACCTCGAGTTCCAGCACCCAAGGCTCAGGCTAGGCGCTTCGGACCTTCAGTCGTGTACGGATCCAACCTTCAAGGTCAGTGGATGCCCTCCTCTGTCACAGAGGAGGACATCAAGAATCTAAGAGAAGCCAGGTATCTGACCACCGAAATCTCGCACAGGCTGCCCGCTCGAGGGCAGGTCATCCCCACTCCGGAACCCAACAAGAGTGTCGTATTTATTCCCCACTTCCTCCGAGGGCTAGGCTTTAGTCTAGATCCCTTTGTTAGAGGGCTCATGTTCTATTACGGGCTTGATTTTCATGATCTGGCCCCAGATTCCATCCTTCACATCTCGTCGTTCATCGTCATGTGTGAGGCCTTCCTCCATGTCACCCCACACTTTGGCTTATGGCTCAAGACCTTTAATGTGAAGCCAAAGATGATTAACGGGCGACACGCAGAATGCGAAGGTGCCATAATAAGCAAAGGCGCCGATGTTCCATGGCCAAAGGGTTCCTTCCCGGAGGTGTCCAACTTGTGGCACGGGGAGTGGTTTTACATCACAGCTCCCCTTGGTACTAAGTGGGTAGCCACCCCTGCCTTCCGCTCTGACCCCCCGCCACAACTGGCGTCCTGGATCAACAAGGGGCTGGACTAGGGGCCAGTAAATTATGTGTCGATATTGCAGAGTCGCATCCAAGATCTCCTCGAGAGAGATGTCAGTCTTGTCAAGGTAAGGCAAGTTATGCTAGTTCGTCGAGTCCTGCCTTGCAAACGTCGACCTCTCCGTATGTGGGAGTTCAACCCGGAAGGACCGCGAACTATTCAGCACTTCTTCGGCGTGATGCTCGAAGAGATGTACAGATTGTTCTTCGGATCACAAATAAAGTGTCCGGACACCACCGGGGATGCGGGTCTGAACTGCTATCGTCCAGACACCCAAGTAAGTAATTCCGCGGTCGAACACGTTGTCTTTTAATTTACCACAACATCATTCTAAAAAGTCGCCTTTTTACCAGGACTGGATAAAAAAGGCGAGGATGATCAGGTGTTCGGCCCCCCTTCCCGAAGGCTCACCGGATCATGTACTAGCCACGATGCTTGAGCTTGAGTCTTATCAGGTGCGATCAGGGGAAGATAAAGGAAGGAACGAAGAAGCCGAATGTGAGCATCACTCATTATTCATCCAAACCGGGGGAATTAGTGCCTCTGCGAAGGAGGATAACAGGGGAGAAGAATCTAAAATTCCCTCTCCCCAAGGAAGGAAGAGGGCCACCTCTGAAGACTTGGAAACAATGGTTTTCAAACAAGGGAAGAAACCTTTGTCAGAGGGCCCTACCCCGGAGGGCATCCTTACCGCACAGTACCCGCAAAGGGACCAGCCCTCCACCGGGCAGTAAGTAAACAAAAATACTTTATAGTAAATATACCCTACTTCATTTCTGAGAACAATAACCGAGACGTATGTCTTGTAGCTCGGATCATAGCCCTTCTCGACAGAGTTCGTCTTCAGGGGATCTTCTTTCGGAGATGATGGAGAGCGAAACGCCTCCCCGTGCCTCCCCGCCTCGTGAAGCGGACGACCCTGAGGTGTCGTCAAGGAGGATTTCTCCTGATCCGCAAAGACCAGAGGGTAACCCATCAGCCACACGAAGCCCGGAGTATTCGGCTCCTAGGGAGAGCAACAAAAAGAGTCCGAAACTGTCCGGTGCGTGACCAGACTTAGTTCAGAATCTTCTGGAGCAAGCGGCTATCTCAGAAGCACACCGTATGTTAATGGGTTCGGTAGTTGAGAAGATTTCATCCGCCGAAAGCGGGTTGCATGAACCTTTCATGGGCCTGCTGAGAGGCTTTGAGGTACGCAAAGTAATATTTTTTTTGATGGTGCCGGACAAGCTAGGTGTGCCCTATGCAGATAGTAGCCCCTGAGACTCTGGTTGCTGTCGAAAAAGATGGCGAATAGAGGATCATAGTCCCAGGTAATAACCGTGCTTCTTTCACATGCAGGCGGCTGAGGGTCCGATGGCTAGCCGGACTGGTGATTTTGCCAAACTGAAGCAGCAACTTGATGCTGCAGATGCCGACATCGTGCTTGTAAACAAGTGGCTTGACGAGGCACAGGGTATGTATTCTCCTATGATCAACACATATTAAGAGGAGCATGATGCTAGTATCTGTAATATGCTGTAACTGCAGATGGAGCTATCGCCGTGGAGACCCTTCAGGCGGAACTTGCTCGAGCCAAGGAACAAGCCAGGTAGAGTGATGCGGCCGCCCTATGGGCGGTCGAAGAGCTAAAAGCCTAACAGGCTGCACATTGCCAGAGCAAAGAGAAAATAGCCAAGATGGCTGTTGAGCTAAAAGATGCCGCTGACTGTTATAAGCTTCTTGAAGAGGAAAGCCAGAAGAAGACGGCGGACCTGGAGAAAGCCACGGTAGCAGCCAAGGAAGCCCGCTCTAAAATCAGAGCAGCCAAGGAGGAGCTACGTCAAGCCGGAAATATCATGGCTGGGAAGCCCTTTTTGTTGCGGAGAAAGTTCGGAGATCCTAAGTATGCCCTTTTGGATCAATTATGGAGTTCTGCGGACGCGTACCTGGATTTGGCTGCAAGTGCTGCTGATGCGACCAAGTTTTTCGAAGATCAAAAAGATCACGAAGTGGAAAAGTTGTTCTGGTCGCAGTTCAATGCTCCGGCTCGTCCGGTGCTGTTAAATGAGCAAATGGCCGAATGGGCCGAGCTCCATAGGTTGTCCGGGCTTGCCATGAGGTCTGTTTTGGATCAACTTTGGCCGGAAGGACCAAAGCCGAATAGTTATTTTGGCTTAGTGCAACAATTCCTTGGTGCTGTGCCGCCTATCGACGCTGTGAAGAGGTCGGCATGCATAGAGGGTGCGCGGATGGCTCTTGCCTGTGTCAAGACATACTGGGCAGAGATGGAGGCCACCGCTATAGCATCCCAGAGTTCAGCGGTAGGCCGGGTATCAGCTGAGCACTATTTTGAAGAAGTCTTAGAAGGCGCTCGTTTAATAGAGGCTCAGTGCTCGAAGAGTATCATGTTCTAGTGACATGTATCCCAATTGTAAGAACAATGTTATTTGAATTATAAAGGATGTGTTTATACTTTTGCCTGAAAGTATTATTATGCCTCCTGTGCGGTCATTTATGTATATATGTATATAACCTGAAAGCTTGCAGTCGTCGGCTTCAGCCCCCACGCATATAATGCGGGGGTGTTCGCAAAAGCGCGTCTTAACAATTGATCCAACATATTGGTCCATTAAGGAGGTGGTAGCGCGGCGAACGAGGCAATCGGACTATATTGCTTTAACACTTTCACTTAACCATAGGAGTTTGACAGTGGGGCTACTATATAGCCCCTGGTATTTCTGCGGCTATCCGAATACGGTGCGCGTACGTACATGACCGGGAAAACCGGTCCTTCATTAATGCGGAGGAATCCCGAAGATTCCGCTAAGTCATCGAGTGGTTGACCAGTCTAGCGTTGTATCATGACAGTCACTTTTCGGCTTTCTATACTGAGGTGCTCATCCGGATGAACCAGGGCACAATCGCAGTAGTTCTCCCAGTGCCACCTTAGCCGATAGAGCGGAACGTAAGGTAGAAAAACGCGGGAGCCGGGCAAACCCAACATTTGACCAAAGACATGATTCGAAGCTGATGCATAAAAGGCCAAACTCGCGACGCCGAACACTACCTAAGGTATTTGGTCTTTACAACATATATCGGGCTGAGTAACGCCCTTGATAATGAACCCCGAGTGTCCAGGTACGCGCATTATTCTGACGTGGCAAAATGCCAATAACGTCAGCATCCCTCTCGGTTATACTGAGTATCCGGAGGATGTGAAGCAACAAGACACAGTAAAAAAGGTTACGCGGGGTCTTAACCTTTGAGCGGGGCCCTGCTGCACATCTGCGCCTATGTCTCCGTTGTGCCGTATCCTGGAAGGGTGTAGCACGATTATCATCTGTAAAAGAGAAGAACTTAGGTGAAAGTTGTCGTGCAAAAAATTGGTTATTCTTAATAAACCATTAAAATTCAAGATAAGTAAGGTCGAGCCGAACTGTAGTCGTTTTTAATTGTGGGAAGCCCCTGGTACCGCCTATGGGGGTATATCCATCAAACCAATCTCATGTTTAACTAAGCTGTTACAGCTAGTGATGCGCCAGACTTGTCTAGCCGTGTCCGCGGTCTTGACGACCGATCATTTATTCTGGTTGGAGAGGCCGTTCGGTGTTCAGCTGCTAAAGCAGCCACACGTTCTTCTGCGTGCAAGGAACACTCAATATTTGCGCTAATTGTGATGATGCCACGTGGACCGGGCATCTTAAGCTTAAGAGAAGCGTAATGCGGTACTGCATTAAAACGAGCGAAAGCTGTTCTTCCGAGTAGTGCTTGATAGCCGCTTCGGAATGGAGCGACGTCAAAGGTTAACTTTTCACTTCGGAAGTTGTCAGGAGAACCGAATACAACCTCTAGTACTAGAGAGCCCTGCATACCGGGCCTCTCTGGGCCTGGTATTACTCCTTTAAAGGTAGTATTGCCATGGCTGATTCTTGTCGGGTCTATCCCCATTTTGCGGACTGTGTTCTGATATATCAGATTAAGACTACTGTTGCCGTCCATGAGGACTTGGGTGAGATGGTATCCGTCGATAATTGGGTCTAGCACCAAGGCAACCAATCCTCCGTGCCGGATACTTGTCAAGTGATCCCTGTGATCGAAAGTGATCGGGCAGGCCAACCAAGGGTTGGACTTAGGGGTGACGGCTCTCTGGTAGCATATGTCTCGGAGCGCATGATTGCTTCTTCCTTTTGTTATGTGAATCATGTTCACTGTTTTGACCTCTGGTGGGAATTTTTTCTGTCCCCCAGTAATTTGCTGGCGAGGCTCATCCTCGTCTTCACTTGGTGTATCCCTCCCCTTGTGTTCAGCGTTTAACTTGCCGGCCTATTTGAAGACCCAGCATTCTCTGTGGGTGTGATTTGCAGGTTTATCGGAGGTGCCATGAATCTGACATAATTTGTCTAGAATCTTGTTTAGGCTGGACGGCCCATCTCTGTTGCCTTTGAAAGGCTTTTTCCGCTGACCGGGTCAAGAGCCCCTAAATCTGGCGTTTACCGCCGTGTTGTCTGGGATGTCTTTGTTATTTGGTCTCTTGCTTTTACTTCGTCGTGGTTTTCCATTACCATCCCTGACTTCGGATGTGCCCGGGTCGCTGTTGCTACTACGGGCCAGCCAGCTATCTTCGCCCATGCAAAAGCGGGTCATAAGGCTTGCTAGGGCCGCCATTGTCCTTGGTTTTTCTTGACCGAGGTGTCTGGCGAGCCATTCATCTCGGACTCTGTGTTTGAAAGCTGCTAAGGCTTCGGCGTCCGAGCAGTCGACGATTTGGTTCTTCTTAGTGAGAAATCTGTTCCAAAGCTTTCGTGCTGACTCTCTGGGCTGTTGAATTATATGACTTAAATCGTCTTTATCCGGGGGTCGGACATAGGTCCCTTGAAAGTTAGCCCTAAAAGCATCGTCAAGCTCCTCCCAACTTCCAATTGAATTTTTGGGGAGGCTCTTCAGCCAATGCCGAGTTGGTCCTTTCAACTTGAGGGGCAAATATTTGATGGTGTGGAGATCGTCTCCGCGAGCCGTATGGATATGGAGGATGAAGTCCTCAATCCAGACCCCAGGGTCTGTCGTTCCGTCGTACGCCTCTATGTTCACGGGTTTGAATCCCTCTGGAAATTCATGATCCAGCACCTCATCAGTGAAACATAGGGGGTGCGCGGCACCCCTGTATTTCGATGTGTCATGGCATTCTGACGGTTGTAATGTTTGGTTTTGATTATGTGCTAGAGCGCGCTTCCTAGATCCGTATATGGATCTGGTCATGCCGGCTTTTTTATGCAAGTCTTTGCTTGGATCGTGTGCTGACTTATGTGCGGCCTCGTTAGTCGCCCTATCACGGCCACGAGGTGGTCGATCCAACCGGTCGGCCGTTTTATTTTTCGGCTGTGTGGGCTCTAAGGCCTCATCATCGAATTCGGGCAACAGCTTTAGCTTTGGATAGCTCTTTGTGTGGCGACTGCCACCATACTTTTCTTCAGTGTCAAGCACTATGTTCCATCTATTGTTGAGCGTATTCTACACGGCCTTAATCCTTTGCTTTTGCTTCTTCAGACTCCTCGCAGTGGCAATAAGCCTTCTACGGAGGTTCTCTTGTTCCAAGTGCCTTTCCGGGATGATGTGTGCATCCTCGTCCGAACTGTTTTCCACTCCGGACATAGGTTGATGAGCTTTATCCTTGGCGTCGCCGTGTTCGGGCAGCGACTCCGTACTATGTTCGTCGTCCGCTGGTTCATCCTGTTCTGTCGCTGGGTCAATGTGGTCGTCGTTTCCTCTGGAGTCGACCGGGGTGTTATTTTTCCTTGCGCTGTTATCGTTGTTCTTGCCTAGGCGGGATTTGGAGCGGCGCCTTCGCCGTCGCTTTGGTTGCTTCTCGAGGGAGCTATCCTTCGCTGCATCCTTCCGTTCCTCGTCACTGTTTTCATTGGGTGTATCCACCATATATATATCGTGTGATGAAGTGGCTGTCCAGCGCCCTGTGGGCGGTGGTTCCTGTTCCTCTCCTGCATCGTTGTCCATATTGTCGATGTCTTCGGAGTCGAAATCGAGCATGTCGGTTAAATCATCAACAGTGGCTATTAAGTGGGTGGTGGGTGGGGAGCGAAGTTCTTCGTCGTCCGCATCCCATTCTAGCCGGACATAGTTTGGCGAAGGGTCTCTTGACAGGGAGAGAGACCTCAACGAGTTTAGCACGTCGCCAAAGGGCGAGTGCTGAAAGATATCTGCGGAGGTAAACTCCATGATCAGTGCCCAATCGGATTCGACAGGCACGGACGCAGGCGGCTCGGAGCCCATGGGCGGGGACGAATCCAATGGTTCGGCAACACGGGTCTCGGAGGAGGTGAAGTCAGTATTCGGCTCTATCGCCGCTGAGTGTGCGGCCTCCGTGGCGGGGTCCCTCCACCCGTCCTCGGACGGCGTAATCTGCTCCGGATCGAGGGCTGGAGTAGCTGCAGGTGGGATCTCCCGAACACTGTCCGTTGGCAGGGCTAAGTCATGCTTGTCGTGACTGTGCGGCGCACCTGACATGGGCTCGAATCCGTCGAAGATCAAGTCTCCGCGGATGTCGGCAGTATAGTTCAAGTTTCCAAACCTGACCTGATGGACAGGGGCGTAGCTCTCGATCTGCTCCGGATGGCCAAGCGAGTTGGCCCTGATGCAGAAGCCGGGAATACGAAGATCTGTCCTGGGAGGAAAACCGCACCCTGGATCGCATCGTTGCCGATTATCGAAGGAGCCATATAGCCTTACGGTGACGGCACAGTGGAACTCTCAATGAAAGCACCAATGTCGGTGTCAAAACCGGTGGATCTCGGGTAGGGGGTCCCAATGCGTCTAAGGCGGATGGTAACAGGAGGCGGGGACACAATGTTTACCTGTGTTCGGCCCTCTCGATGGAGGTAATACCCTACTTCCTGCTTGATTGATCTTGATGATATGAGTATTACAAGAGTTGATCTACCATGAGATCGTGGAGGCTAAACCCTAGAAGCTAGCCTGTGGTATGATTGTTGTTGTCCTACGGACTAAACCCTCTGGTTTATATAGACACCGGAGGGGGCTAGGGTTACACAGAGTCGGTTACAAAGGAGGAGATCTACATATTCGTATTGCCAAGCTTGCCTTCCATGCCAAGGAGAGTCCCATCCAAACACGGGACGAAGTATTCAATCGTGTATCATCATAGCCCAATAGTCCGGCTGTCTGAGGACCCCCTAATCCAGGACTCCCTCACATATGTCGGTGTTTACCACTGGTACAGTATTCGGAAACACTCTAAAATTTTGGATTTTGGAGGTTAAAGTAGAAGGTCTGCCATGACAATTGTTTTACAATTCGGCTAGAGATCCGTTTGTCGATAAAAATACATTATTACTTGGACTCGAAAACTTCCTACTCCTCTACAACATCTAATAAGTTTTCTAGCTTACAATCCTATTGAGAAAGCTTGGTAGCTATCTTTACTTGGTCATATACTAAGCTAACAGGAATTACTTGTCCATCTGGTCCCCGAGGCCCGACTCGGGTCATATGATTCGGATCAAGTCTGGTGTACCGCATTTTTACCATGGCCCAGGCCTCTCGTGCGCCTTCTCGGCATGCTGATATCTTCCATAGTCCAAAGCGGCGACGAGCCCCCTTGACTAAATTCACGAGTTCCTCCATACTTCCTAGAGGAGAATCGGCAGGCCATAAAGCTTTAGCAATGTTCCTCATTGCCTTTCGGGCTCGCTCATGCACTTTGGACAGCTCTTGTAGCAGATCGCCTTGAAATCCGGACACCTCTCCTTCAGGCTGCCCAGTCAGCACACCTACAGACACAAACTTACTAAAACTCCCATTGGGGGACTGTATGGAAGTAAGGTTAAATAGCACACTGAACATGGCGCCTTTCAGCTTTTTGTTCTCTTTCAAGGCGTCTGCCAGTTGGGCTCGTATGTCCTTCAGCTCCTCAGCGTGCTTGATGTTGGCATCTTGTAGCTTGTTCTTCTCATCCCCGGTTCGCGTTAGTACATGCTGACCAGTGGCCTCTTGCCTCTCGGCATGTTGTTTATCCGCCTGCCGGCCTTCAGTCTCTCTTCCAGCTGATCCGACGATCCTGCCATCGTAAATACATTAGTGTTTATTTCAAAAAACATTGCTGGCACATGATTATATTTTCCGGACAGTAGCGGACATTACCAGTTGGTGCCTCCTTGGACTTCGCTAGCTCGGCGGTGACAACAGTTAGCCGGGCGACTCATTTTTCCAGCTCCTGGGACAACATGTTGTTTTTCTCCGTGAGTACCTGATCATGCAACGATCTTTAAATCAGTTGCGTCAACTGCTTTAAGTCTCGGGGGCTACTGACACATGATCTTACCTGCATATCCTTAGAAAGCTGGTGAGTGGCTCCAGTGAGCCCATCCCGAGCAGCTCAGATATATGCATCCGCTGAGCTGAAGGCATTGAGTGCCTCTTCGTTGAAACTTGGGTCGCGCATAGCCGCCCTCCGGCGCCGATGGTTCATCGCACTCTCCACTTTGGAGTTGGTAACGGATACATCATCCAAATCCGCAGTGAGAGGACAATCCGGCATTTCACCGGTATCAACTCTAGTCCTTAGGACTGGGTTCGGGTTCAAATTGGGTGATGCATGACCAGCGAGGCCTCCGGACACAGTCTGACGTATGCTTTTCCTAAAAAACTATGGCATAGCGGGAAACATCATAATTTGGTATATCTGCCAAGGGCATATTGAAAACCATACCTTTTTGATGAAGGTGGGGGCTCGGGAGTATCGTCGTCCGCCTTTCTTTTCGAAGATCCGCCCTATGCAGGCGTCGCCTTCTTAAGGGAAGCTTCTGATGAGGCATGGCGAGACGAGCGCCACCCCTTTGGAGCACGAGACAGTGCGGTGGGTGAGGCGCGATGAGAAAACTCTTTTGGAGGAGACGTCTCCAGGGCATTTACGAGGGAGGAGGGGAGAAAGCCGGGATAATCGGCTATGATGGCCACTTCTCTGCCATCATAGCTCGCCTGATAAAAGACCCCCTCCTTGAGCTCAATGAATATATCCGAATCCTCTTCAAATCCGAGATCCAGGTCGCGAATATGGTCATCTGGCTGTGGAGCGGGGCTGTAGATCCCCGCGACAACCTTCCTCCATTCCTATTAAAAATGGTCAGATTAAGTTCAACTAGGTACGACTCAGGAAGAGGATTGAGTAAGGTTACGGAGCGAAAGCTCACCCAGCTAGGAGGGTTGTACATGGAAAAGCCCTCTCGGCACTTAAGGCGAGTAAAATCTTCTTTCTCCCCTTTATAAAGATCAGCCAACATGGTGGCCAAGGCGGCAAAATTGTCTGGACCCTTGCGCCCGCAGCGTGATGCGTTATCTTCCCCGTTATAGTGCCACATGGGGAGTCCTCTGGATTGGAGTGGTTGAACACCTCACGTTATTGTAATCACCATTACCTCAATCATAGATAGTCCGGATTTGGCAAGTGTATTTATCTTGCTCATTAACTTCTTAATCCTGCACTGTCCTCCTCTTCGAGGCTCCGGGGGCGCCAGCTGTGGCATTTCTTTAACGGAGCATTGCAAAATTCAGGAAGGTCTCGCCGGATTGGGTCTGGAAGAAAAATGTTTTCAATATAAAACCACTCTGAGGGCCACTCTTCAGATGCCTTCTTTAAAGTACCAGACAGGTATCCTGTCCCGGCTATACGCCATACTTCAGCACCGCCCACCTCGAATATGGATCCCTTTTGGGAGAGGGGGACAAGGCAGAAAAGCTTCCTCCATAATTCAAAATAGGGCTCGCGGCCTAGGAACATCTCACAAAGAGCAACAAAGCCCGCAATGTGCAGAATGGAGCCCGGCGTGAGATTGTGCAGCTGGAGGCCATAGTACTCCAGGAGACCTCGGAGGAAAGGGTGGATTGGAAATCCAACGCCTCCTGAAAGGAAGGAAACTAAGCACACTCGCTCCCCTTCAGAAGGATTGGGAAAATTTTCCGCCAGGGCTTCGCCATTTATGGAAGTTAATCCCACCCGGACGGGAACCTGGTCCGCGGGAGGAAGATATCCCTACACCTAGAGCTTGGTCAGCTGGGCGTGGGAGACCGAGCAGCTCTCCCAATCACCTTTTTGGGGGCCATGAGGGCGTGAGGAAGAACTGGGAGCGCCAGCCATGTTTGCGTGGTTCTCTGTGGCCAGCTCCAATGATTTTTTCGACGGGTTGAGAATGGCATCTGCGATCCAATCTCCTTGAATATCCGCCTTCCGTACGCCGTCAGGGTGTTATCTATAAAATGCGTGTACCCTTCGTATTCATCTGACACGTGTAAGCCGAGGCGACAGAGACGTGGAAGCTGAAGGAGACGATGTTTAAATGTGAAGCCGAAGTCGTCCGGAGTATCATGGAGGGCCCACCTAACAGAACTAAAGATATATAAGCCAGAGAGTACGTCATCATTGAGGAGTCAAAAAAAATTCTTTTTAGCTTCGGGATATTTGGAATAGGAACCCGCCTTGCAATGCCGAAGACAATCTGCGCACCGGACATGTCGTCATTGAAGCCTGGTTCGGGGGCTACTGAGTGAGTCCTGGACTAGGGGGTCCTCGGGCGTCCGGGCTATGTAATGTGGGCCGGAATGAAGGGCCGTGAAGATACAAGATCGATGACCTTCCCCATCTCCACGTGGGACTCTTCCTTGCGTGGATGGCAAGCTTGACGTCAGTATGTGTAGTTTCCTTCCTCTGTAAACCGACCTTGTACAATCCTAGCCCCCTCTGCTGTCTATATAAACCGGAGGGTTTTGTCCGTAGAGACAATCATAATCATATAGGCTAGACATCTAGGGTTTAGCCATTACGATCTCGAGGTAGATCAACTCTTGTAACCCCTATACTCATCAAAGTCAATCAAGCAGGAAGTAGGGTATTACCTCCATTAAGAGGGCCTGACCTGGGTAAACATCGTGTCCCCTGCCTCATGTTACCTTTGATCCTTAGATGCACAGTTCGGGACCCCCTACCCGAGATCTGCCGGTTTTGACACCGACATTGGTGCTTTCATTGAGAGTTCCTCCACGTTGTCGGCAGAAGGATCGATGGCTCGCCTCGTCGTCAATGACAAAATCACCTCTGGAAGAGCCCTAGTTACTGGGAAGATCCTCCAGATTGGCAATTTCACCATAGGCGCCCGCCCGGCCATTAAGCCCAAGGCGGTCCCTCGGATTGCCAAAATCATCTCCGCATCAACCCCGAAAATGTCGATAAGATGGATCTGAAACATGTCTCATCTTTAAACGAACTGCTAGATCACATCACCGCCCTGGGGGTCGCAACAAATTATGATCTGATTGGGCTTAAACCTGAACAGAGGGAATCAGGTCTCCACCTGTCACCCACCTGGTTACTGTTGTGGAAGAACAAGTTGAGGATACCGCTCCTCCTATGCTGAAAACAAACTATGATCGGATCTCCGAGCCCTACAATCCGGACGCTCATCTTCGAGAAGAGATCAACTATCCTCCGAACATAGAATCCAGTGCTGAGTGTAAAAATCCCCAGGACATTCCGGACCCTGGGCCAATAACCTCAGAAATTTCTTAAAACCCGGATTCCATAGTGGGTTAGGGTTCGGATTTAAGCCCACCCACCCACAACAATCAATACTCTCCAAGAAATTCTGGTCCCCGGGACATATGCGATTTAATGTATATACGACAGCAACCTCAGGAAACAGTCCATCACTTTTGGGCTAGATTCCTACTTGTTAAAAACAAGATCAAAGATTGCTGCGATGACTATGCGATATCAGTCTTTTGCCGCAACTGCACTGACGAGGGCATCCTTAACGCCCTCAATCGTCAACCTTCGATCCTCTCCATATTTTTTCTAGGTCAAAAGGACCTATACACCAGAAGATGGGCACCGGAGGTGGGCCTGGGTGAGCACAACCCACCAGGGCGCACCTGGGATCCCTAGCGCGCCCAGGTGGGTTGTGCCCACCTGGTGGCCCCCCTCTGGTAGTTATTTTCTCCAATAATTCTTATATATTCCATAAAAAATCCCTGTGAAATGTCATCTCATTTGGAGTTGTGCAGAATAGGTAGCCTGACGTAGCTTTTTCAGGTCCAGATTTCCAGCTACCAGAATTCTCCCTCTTTGGGTATACCTTGCATATTATGAGAGAAAAGGCATTAGAATTACTCAAAAAAGCATTATTATGGGTAAAAACATTACAAATAACAGTAAGAAAACATGATGCAAAATGGACGTATCACGTGTGCTGAACTCGGAGGAGCCATACGTTCAGTGCTTGATCGGTTGGATCACGAAGACCTTCGGTGCTTGATCGGTTGGATCACAAATAGGTAGCCTGACGTAGCTTTTTCAGGTCCAGATTTCCAGCTACCAGAATTCTCCCTCTTTGGGTATACATTGCATATTATGAGAGAAAAGGCAATTACTCAAAAAAGCATTATTATGGGTAAAAACGTTATAAATAACAGTAAGAAAACATGATGCAAAATGGACGTATCACGTATGCTGAACTCGGAGTAGCCATACGTTCGGTGCTTGATCGGTTGGACCGCGGTAAGCTAAAGCTTCCGCTCGAGGGTACGTGGACACACCCTCCCCCTCTTGTTGCTATGCATCTCCTAGATAGATCTTGCGTGATCGTTGGAATTTTTTTAAATTGCATGCTACGTTCGCCAACACTTATGAGTGGCGACCGAGGACGAGCAATGGTCTTTTCCTACCAATCTATCCCCCTAGGAGCATGCGCGTAGTACTTAGTTTTGATAACTAATAGATTTTAGCAATAAGTATGTGAGTTCTTTATGACTAATGTCGAGTGTATGCATTATACGCACTCTCACCCTTCCAGCATTGCTAGCCTCTCTTGTGTCGCGCAACTTTCGCCGGTACCATAAACCCACCATATACCTTCCTCAAAACAGCCACCATACCTACCTATTATGGCATTTCCATTGCCATTCCGAGATATATTGCCATGCAACTTTCCACCATTCCGTTTATTCTGACACGCTTCATCATTGTCATATTGCTTTGCATGATCATGTAGTTGAAATCGTATTTGTGGGAATGCCACCATTCATAATTATTTCATACATGTCACTCTTGATTCATTGCACATCCCGGTACACTGCCGGAGGCATTCACACAGAGTCATATTTTGTTCTAAGTATCGAGTTGTAATTCTTGAGTTGTAAGTAAATAAAAGTGTGATGATATTCATTACTAGAGCATTGTCCCATGTGAGGAAAGTATGATGGAGACTGTGATTCCCCCACATGTCGGGATGAGACTCAGTACGAAAAAAAGAGGCCAAAAAATAAGAGAAGGCCCAAATAAAAAATAATGAGAGGAAAGAGAGAAGGGGCAATGTTACTATCCTTTTACCACACTTGTGCTTCAAAGTAGCACCATGATCTTCATGATAGATTCTCCTATATTGTCACTTTCATAAACTAGTGGGAATTTTTCTTTATAGAACTTGGCTTGTATATTCCAATGATGGGCTTCCTCAAATTGCCCTAGGTCTTCATGAGCAAGCAAGTTGGATGCACACCCACTTAGTTTTCTTTTTGTGCTTTCATAAACTTATAGCTCTAGTGCATCCGTTGCATGGCAATCCCTACTCACTCACATCGATATCTATTGATGGGCATCTCCATAGCCCGTTGATACGCCTAGTTGATGTGAGACTATCTCCTTATTCTTGTCTTCTCCACAACCACCTTCTATTCCATCTATAGTGTTATGTCCATGGCTCACGCTCATGTATTCGTGAAAGTTGAAAAGGTTTGAGAACATCAAAAGTATGAAACAATTGCTTTGCTTGTCATCAGGGTTGTGCATGATTTGAATATTTTGTGTGATGAAGATGGAGCATAGCCGGACTATATGATTTGGTAGGGATAAGCTTTCTTTGGCCATGTTATTTTGAGAAGACATAATTGCCTTGTTAGTATGCTTGAAGTATTGTTGTTTTTATGTCAATATTAATCTTCTGTTTTGAATCATACGGATCTGAACATTCATGCCACAATAAAGAAATTACATGGATAAATATGTTAGGTAGCATTCCTCATCTAGAATTCTGTTTTTATCATTTACCTACTAGAGCACGAGCAGGAATTAAGCTTGGGGATGTTTGATACGTCTCTGACGTATCTATAATTTTTTATTGTTCCATGCTATTATATTATCTATTTTGGTTGTTTTGTATGCATTAATATGCTATTTTATATTATTTTTGGGACTACCTATTAACCTAGATCCCAGTGCCAGTTCCTGTTTTTTCCCTGGTCTTCAGTTTCACAGAAAAGGAATACCAAACGGAGTCTAAACGGAAAAAAACCTTCGCGATGAATTTTCTTGGACCAGAAGACAACCACGAGACTTGGAGATGAAGTCGGACGAGCCACGAGGCGGCCACAAGGATGGAGGGTGCGCCCAGGGGGGTAGGGCGCGCCCCCCACCCTCGTGGGCCCCTCGTGCACCTCCTGGCCTAATTCTTTTGCCTATATATTCCCATATATCCCCAAACCAATAGAGGCATCCACGAAAACACTTTTCCACTGCCGCAACCTTCTGTACCCGTGAGATCCCATCTAGTGACCTTTTTCAGCACCTTGTCGGAGGGGGATTCGATCATAGAGGGCTTCTACATCAACCCTATTGCCCTGATGAAGCATGAGTAGTTTACCACAGACCTACGGGTCCATAGCTAGTAGCTAGATGACTTCTTCTCTCTCTTTGGTTCTCAATACCATGTTCTCCTCGATGTTCTTGGAGATCTATTCGATGTAATACTTTTTTGCGGGGTGTTTGCCGAGATCCGATGAATTGTGGATTTACGATCAGCTTATCTATGAATATTATTTGAATCTTCTGTGAATTCTTATATGCATGATTTGATATCTTTCTAATTATCTTCGAACTATCAGTTTGGTTTGGCCAACTAGATTGGCTTTTTCTTGCAATGGGGAAGTGCTTAGCTTTGGGTTCAATCTTGCGGTGTCCTTTCCCAGTGACAGTAGGGGCAGCAAGGAACGTATTGTATTGTCGTCATCGAGGATAAAAAGATGGGGTTTTCATCATATTGCTTGAGTAAATTCCTCAACATCATGTCATCTTACTTTTTGCATTACTCCGTTCTTTATGAACTTAATAATCTAGATGCATGCCGGATAGAGGTCGGTGTGTGGAGTAATAGTAGTAGATGCAGAATCGTTTCGGTCTACTTGACACAGACGTGATGCCCATATTCATGATCATTGCCTTAGATATCGTCATAACTTTGCGCTTTTCTATCAATTGCTCGGCAGTAATTTGTTCACCCACCATATTAATTGCTATCATGAGAGAAGCCTCTAGTGAAACCTATGGCCCCAGGGTCTATTTTCCATCATATAAGTTTATGATTTACAATATTAGTTTCCGATTTACTCTTTTTGCAATATTTTACTTTCCGATCTATAAACCAAAATAGTAAAAATATTTACTTTATCATTTATCTCTCTCTATCAGATCTCACTTTTGCAAGTAACCGTGAAGGGATTGATAACCCCTTTATCGCGTTGGGTGCAAATTGTCTGATTGTTTGTGCAGGTATTCGGTGACTTGTGCGTTGTCTCCTACTGGATTGATACCTTGGTTCTCAAACTGAGGGAAATACTTATCTCTACTTTGCTGCATCACCCTTTCCTCTTCAATGGAAAAACCAACGCAAGCTCAAGAAGTAGCAGTACACCATTCTCAAACGCCGTTGTGAAATATTGCGGAGCGATTGCATAAGTGGAAAGACGGTGGCCAACAGGCGTGCAAATCATGGAGATCGTAAGTTTTGCTTCTTGTTGCCCTATGTGTTGAACAATTTATTGATTCATTCAATGTTGTATCTAGATGATCACGACATTGTATAGTCCGGACGCGCTACCGCAATGTACCATAGGACAGAGGGAAAACCCTCTACATTGATGTATTGTTGGACACAACTCAAGGGGCAGCTAATCTAGACGAACAACATGTGTCGATGAAGAAATTAAAGCTCGAGGAGAGAAAGCCTGAGATGAAGGCGGTTTTCGAGGAGTACCGTTGAATTTGGGGTCCATTAATTTAAAAGATTTGATGAACACTCGATCCTTTTATTAGGATTAAAATGTATAGTTTAATTGCTATCAATCGATGGCTAAAAGTGAGGCTGCATGCTAGATACTTAGTTTATTTTCTAAGTTGTGGCATTTGGTGCATCGAATTGGATGTATACAGACACGTCCAAATATGTCGTCTTTGATGCATGGCGTTGGAGTTTTCTTAGTGTGGGTTCTGCTTCAGAGACGTGTAGGCATCATGTGTATCTTGTTGCTTGCTAGTGTTGGATATGCTGCAACAATCATTGAGCAGTTGAGTGATGTCTACTACACAACCTTCTTCTTGTAGATGTTGTTGGGCCTCCAAGTGCAGAGGTTTGTAGGACAATAGCAAATTTCCCTCAAGTGGATGACCTAAGGTTTATCAATCCGTGGGAGGCGTAGGATGAAGATGGTCTCTCTCAAACAACCCTGCAACCAAATAGCAAAGAGTCTCTGGTGTCCCCAACACACCCAATACAATGGTAAATTGTATAGGTGCACTAGTTCGGCGAAGATATGGTGATACAAGTGGAATATGGATGGTAGATGTAGGTTTCTGTAATCTGAAAATGTAAAAACAGCAAGGTAACAAGTAATAAAAGTGAGCACAAATGGTATTGCAATGCGTTGAAACAAGGCCTAGGGTTCATACTTTCACTAGTGCAAGTTCTCTCAACAAGGATAACATAATTAGATCATATAACTATCCCTCAACATGCAACAAAGAGTCACTCCCAAGTCACTAATAGAGGAGAACAAACGAAGAGATTATTGTAGGGTACGAAACCAGCTCAAAGTTATCCTTTCTGATCGATCTATTCAAAAGTCCGTAGTAAAATAACATGAAGCTATTCTTTCCGTTCGATCTATCCTAGAGTTCATACTAGAATAACACCATAAGACGAAAATTAACCAAAACCCTAATGTCACCTAGATACTCCAATGTCACCTCAAGTATCTGTGGGTATGATATACGATATGCATCACACAATCTCAGATTCATCTATTCAATCAACACAAAGAACTTCAAAGAGTGCCCCAAAGTTCCTACCGGAGAGTCAAGACGAAAACGTGTGCCAACCCCTATGCATAAGTTCACAAGGTCACTGAACCCGCAAGTTGATCACCAAAACATACATCAAGTAGATAACGTGAATATCCCATTGTCACCGTAGATAAGCACATGCAAGACATACATCAAGTGTTCTCAAATACTTAAAGACTCAATCCGATAAGATAACTTCAAATGGAAAACTCAATCCATTACAAGAGAGTAGAGGGGGAGAAACATCATAAGGTCCAACTATAATAGCAAAGCTCGTGATACATCAAGTGCGCGCCGAATCAAGAACACGAGAGAGGGAGAGAGAGAGATCAAACACATAGCTACTAGTACATACCCTCAGCCCCGAGGGTGAACTACTCCCTCCTCGTCATGGAGAGCGCCGGGATGATGAAGATGGCCAGCCGGTGATGGATCCCCCCTCCGGCAGGGTGCCGGAACAGGGTCCCAATTGGTTTTTGGTGGCTACAGAGGCTTGCGGTGGCGGAACTCCCGATCTAGGTTTCTTTCTGGGGGTTTCTGTATTTATAGGAATTTTTTGCGTCAGTCTCATGTCAGGGGGGTCTCCGAGTCGTCCACGAGATAGGGGGACACGCCCGGGGGGGTAGGGCGTGCCCTCCACCCTCGTGGACGGCTCGGGACTCTTCTGGCACAACTCTTTTACTCCGGGGGCTTCTTTTGGTCCATAAAAAATCCACAAAAATTGACAGGTCAATTGGACTCCGTTTGGTATTCCTTTTCTGTAGAACTCAAAAACAAGGAAAAAACAGAAACTGGCACTGGGATCTAGGTTAATAGGTTAGTCCCAAAAATCATATAAAATAGCATATAAATGCATATAAAACATCCAAGGTGGATATTATAATAACATGGAACAATAAAAAATTATAGTTATGTTGGAGACGTATCCTTGAGCACTACATTGTTTTCCAATTGATGCCGCTTAATAGAGATGAGATGATCTTGCAGCGTGTAATATATCCAAGACAATTCTTTTCTTATACAACTTTAAAGGCAACTCCAATGTGCCGATGCAAACAGTTCGCGTGTGTCTATTTGGGTTGAATCAGACACAAATTACGGCTGAACGCGCTGACGCAAATGGACGAGCGTCCTCTCTTTGTTGGGGTTGATCATTTTCAGGCCCAAAATTTAGTCGGGTTTGCATCGGCGTGGACATCGCGCATGACGCCTGCACTGTCCTCCCCTGGCCCGCTAGTTGGTGGCACATTGGCCATTTCCCCCTAAGGAGTCCTGGATTAGGGGGTATCCGGACAACCGGACTATATCCTTTGGCCGGACTGTTGGACTATGACGATACAAGATTGAAGACTTCGTCTCGTGTCCGGATGGGACTCTCCTTAGCGTGGAAGGCAAGCTTGGCGATACGGATATGTAGATCTCCTCCCATTGTAACCGACTCTGTGTAACCCTAGCCCCCTCCGGTGTCTATATAAACTGGAGGTTTTAGTCCGTAGGACCAACGACAATTATACCATAGGCTAGCTTCTAGGGTTTAGCCACTACGGTCTCGTGGTAGATCAACTATTGTACTACTCATATCATCAAGATCAATCAAGCAGGAAGTAGGGTATTACCTCCATCAAGAGGGCCCGAACTTGGGTAAACATCGTGTCCCCTACCTCCTGTTACCATCCGCCTTAGACGCACAGTTTGGGACCCCCTACCCGAGATCCGCCGATTTTGACACCGACATTGGTGCTTTCATTGAGAGTTCCACTGTGTCGTCGCTATAAAGCTAGATGGCTCCTTCAATAATCGATAATGATGCGATCCAGGGTGAGGTTTTCCTCCCCGGACAGATCTTCAGATTCGGGCGGCTTCAAGACCGCGGACAACTCGCTTGGCCATCCGAGCAGATCGAGAGCTACGCCCCACAGCCACCAGGTCAGGTTTGGAAACTTGAATTACACTGCCGATGTCCACGGAGACTTAATCTTCGACGGATTCGAGCCCATGCCAGGTGTGCCGCACGATCACGACGAGCACGATGTAGCTCTGCCGTTGGACAGTGTTCGGGAAATCACGCCAGCAACCACTCCGGGTTTCAATCCTTAACGTACTGCGCCATCCGAGAACAGGTGGATAGACCCCGGCTTGGAGGCTGCACCCTCAGTGGCGATAGAGCCAAATACTGACCTTACCCCTAATGAGAACCGTGACGCCGAACTGCTGGACACGTCTCCGGCCACGGACTCCGAACCGCCTGCGCCCATGCCTATCGAATCCGATTGGGCGCCGATCATGGAGTTCACCTCCATGGATATCTTTCAGCACTCGCCCTTCGGCGATGTACTAGACTCGTTAAGGTCTCTCTCCCTGTCAGGAGAACCTTGGCCGAACTATGTTCGGCTAGAATGGGATGCGGATGACGAAGAAATTCACTCCCCACCCACCACCCACTTAGTAGCCACTGTCGATGATTTAACCGACATGCTCGACTTCGACTCCGAAGACATCGATGGTATGGACAACGATGAAGGAGAAGAACAGGAACCACCGCTAATAGGGCGCTGGACCTCCACTTCATCACATGACATATACATGGTGGATACACCCAAAGAAAATGATGACGAGGAACGAAAAGATGCAGCGAAAGATAGCTCCCTCGAGAAGCAATCAAAGTGGCGCCGTAGGCGCCGCTCCAAATCCCGCCTTGGCAAAAACAGCGATAACAGCGCAAGAAAAAACAATACCACGGTCGACTCCGAAGGAAACGACGACCAAATAGATCCAGCGATAGAGCAGGGTGAGCTAGCGGACGACGAACAAAGTACGGAGCCGCTGACCGAACACGGCGACGCCGAGCGTCAAGCTAATCAACCCGTCTCCGGAGAAGAGAACAGTCCATATGACGATGAACACATCATCCCGTAAAGGAAGCTGGAGCAAGAGAACCTCCATAGAAGGCTTATCGCCACTGCGAGGAGTCTGAAGAAGCAGAAGCAAAGGCTCAAGGCCGCACAAAGCACACTCAAAAGTAGATGGAACAAGGTGCTCGATACGACAGAAAAGTATGGTGGCAGTCGCCACACGAAGAGCTACCCAAAGCGAAAGCTGCTGCCTGAATTCGACGATGAGGCCTTAGAGCCCCCACAGCCAAAAAATAAAACTGCCGACCGGTCGGATCGACGACCTCGTGGCCGCGATAGAGCGGCCAACGAGGCCGCACATAAGTCAGTACATGACCCACGCGAGGACTCGCATCAAAGGACCGGCGCAACCAGATCCATCTACGGATCAAGGAAACGCGCTCCAGCAATCAACCAAAACCAAATATCACAACCGTCTGAATGCCATGGTGCAGCTAAATACAGGGGTGCCGCACACCCCCTATGTTTCACCGACGAGGTATTAGACCATGAATTTCCAGAAGGATTCAAACTAGTGAACATAGAGGCGTACGACGGGACAACAGACCCGGGGGTCTTGATTGAGGACTTCATCCTCCATATTCATATGGCTTGTGGATACGATCTCCATGCCATCAAATACTTGCCCCTCAAGCTCAAAGGACCAGCTCGGCACTGGCTAAAAAGCCTCCCAAAAAACTCCATCGGAAGTTGGGAGGAGCTCGAGGATGCTTTTCGGGCTAATTTTCAAGGGACTTATGTCCAACCTCCGGACGCAGACGATTTGAGTCATCTAATTCAACAGCCCGGAGAGTCAGCCCGAAAGCTTTGGAATAGGTTTCTCACCAAGAAGAACCAAATTGTCGACTGTCCGGACGCCGAAGCCTTAGCAGCTTTCAAGCACAGTCGAGATTTAATGTCTTGCGAGACACCTCGGCCAAGAAAAACCAAGAACAATGGCAGCCCTAACAAGCCTTATGACCCGCTTTTGCACGGACGAGGACAACTGGTTAGCCCGAAGCAGCACCAGCGACCCAAGCACATCCGAAGTCCGGGATGGCAATGGAAAACCACACACAGTAAAAACAAGCGCCGGAACAAACAAGACAGCCCAGATAACACGGCGGTAAACGCCGGATCCAGGGGCTCTCGACCGGGTCAGCGGAAAAAGCCCTTTAAAGGCAACAGAGATGGAACGACCAGCCTAAACAAGATTCTAGACAAACTATGTCAGATCAACGGCACCCCCGATAAACCTGCAAATCATACCCACAGAGAATGCTGGGTCTTCAAGCAGGCCGGCAAGCTAAACGCCGAACACAAGGGGGAGGACACACCGAGCGAAGACGAGGATGAGCCTCGCCAGCAAGGCACTGGGGGACAGAAAAAAATCCCACCAGAAGCCAAGACAGTAAACGTGATCCACGCGACCAAGAGGAGAAACAAATATTTACTATGAAATACACAAGCCGTAGAGCCCATCACCCCTGAGTTCTACCCCTGGTCGGCCTGCCCGGTCACTTTTGATCGCAGGAAGCATCAGCCGCGTTGGTGCTAGACCCAGTAATAAACGGATACCATCTCACACGAGTCCTTATGGACAGCGGCAGTAGTCTAAATCTGATATATCAGGACACCATCCGCAAAATGGGGATAAACCCAACAAAGATCAGCCACAGTAATACCAGGCACAGAGGCTCGCTGCACGGGCTCTCTAATACTAGAGGTTGTGTTCGGCTCGCCCGATAACTTCCGAAGTGAAAAGTTAACCTTCGAAATTGCTCCATTCCGAAGTGGCTATCAAGCACTACTCGGACGAGCGGCTTTTGCTCATTTTAATGCAATACCGCATTACGCTTTTCTTAAGCTTAAAATGCCCGGTCCGCGTGGCATCATCACAGTACATGGAAATGTTGAGTGCTCCTTACGAGCAGAAGAACGTACGGCTGCTTTAACAGCCGAACACTAGACGGCCTCACCACCAGAACAGATGACCGGTCGTTAAGACCACGGACACGTTTAGACGAGTTCGGCTAATCATTGGGTAGCGATTGGTTTGAAGGTTATACCCTTGTAGACGGTACCAGGGGCTTCTCAGCGATACTTTGGCTCAACTTTACCCATCTTAACTTTTAAATGGTTTATTTATAATAGCCAATTTTTTGCACAACAACTTTCAACTAAGTTCCTCTCTTTTGTAGATGACAATCGTACTACACCCGTCCAGGATACGGCACAACGGAGACACAGGCGCAGACGTGCAGCAGGGACCCGTTCAAAGGTTTCTCTTTAGATTAAGATCCTGCGTAAACCATTTTTACTGTCTTTTGTTGTTCACATCCTCCGAATTCTCAATACAACCAAGAAGGATGCTGACGTTCTTGGTGTGTGCCCACGTTAGAATATTGCTCGTACCCGGACACTAGGGGCTCATTATCTAAGGGCATCATTTAGCCCGGAATATATCTCAAAGACCGAATACCTTAGGGAGTGTTCGGCGTCGCGAGTTTGGCCTTATATGCAACAGCTCCGAATCATTTCTTTTGTCAAATGTTGGGTTTGCCCGGCTCCTGTGTTTTTCTACCTTACGTTCCGCTCTATCGGCTAAGGCGGCACCAGAACTACTGCGATTGTGCCCTGGTTCGGCCGGACGAGCAACTCAGTAGAGAAAGCCAAAAACTGACTGTCATGATAAAGCGCGAGACTGGTCAACCACTCGATGACCTAACGGAATCTTCCGGATTCCTCCGCATTAACGAAGGGTCGTTTCCCGGCCAGGCATGTACGCGCCCCGTATTCGGATGAGCGCGGAGCCACCAGGGGCTATATAGTAGCCCCACTGTCAAACTCCTATGGCTAAGTGGAAGTGTTAAAGCAATATAGTCCGGTTGCCTCGTTTGCTGCGCTATCACCTCCTTAATGGACCAAGACGTTGGATCGAGTGTGAACACACGTCTTCTGCGAACACCCCCGCATTATACGCGTGGGGGCTGAAGCCGACGACTGCAAACTTTCAGGTTATATACATATATACATAAACGGCCGCACGGGAGGCATCATCATACTTTCAGGCAACAGTATAAAAATAGCCTTTACAATTTAGTAAAACATTGTTTTTCAATGGGAATACATGTCACTAGAACATAATATTCTTCGAGCACTGAGCTTCTATTGAACGAGCACCTTCAAGGACTTCGTCAAAGTAGTGCTCGGCAGCTACTCGGCCAACGGCCGAACTCGGGGATGCAATTGTGGTGGCCTCCATCTCCGCCCAGCATGTCTTGACATGGGCAAGCGCCATCCGTGCACCCTCGATGCACGCCGACCTCTTCATAGCGTCGATGCGCGGCACAGTACCAAGGAATTGCTGCACCAAACTGAAATAAATTTTCGGCCTTGGCCTTTCCGGCCATAGATAATCCACAACAGACCTCATGGCGAGCCTGGACAACCTATGGAGCTCGGCCCATTTGGCCATCCGCTCATTCAAAGGAAGCGGACGCGCTGGAACATTAAATTGTGACCAGAACAGCTTCTCCACTTCGTGATCTTTTTGATCTTCGAAGTATTCGGCCGCATCAGCGGCACTTGCGGCCAAATCCAGATAAGCGTCCGCAGAACTCCACAGCCGATCCAGTGGAGCGTACTGAGGATCTATGAACTTCATCCGCAGCAAAAAGGGCTTCCTAGCCGCGATATCCCCGGCGTGACGCAGCTCCTCCTTCATCGCTCTAATTGTAGAGCAGGCGTCCTTGGCAGCCACCGTGGCCTTCTCCAGGCCCGTCATCTTCGTTCGATCTTCCTTTTTGAGAAGCTCATAATGGTCGGCGGCATCCTTCAATTCCAAAGCCATCTTGGCTATTTCCTCCTTGCTGCGGCAATGAGCAGCCTTTTTGGCTCTCAGCTCCTCGACCGCCATCAGGGCGGCCGCATAACTTTTCCTGGCTTGTTCTTTGGCCCGGGCAAGTTCCACTCGAAGGGTCTCCACGGCCATAGCTCCATCTGCATTCGCAACATATTAAAGATACTGGCATCATGCTCCTCTTACTACGTACCGATCACTGGAGAAATCACATACCCTGTGCCTCGTCAAGCTGCTTGTTGACAAGCACGATGTCGGCATCCGCCACATCAAGTTGCCGCTTTAGCTCGGCAAACTCACCAGTCCGGCTAGCCACCGGACCTTCCGCCACCTGCATATGAGGACGGCCGAATTGTTACCTGGGACTATGATCCTATGTTTGTTGTCGTTTTCGACAGCAATCAGAGTCTCAGGGGCTACTATCTGCACAGGACACACCTTAACGTGTGCGGTACTGTAAAAAATACACACTATTTCACGTACCTCAAAACCTTTCAGCTGACTCATAAAGGCTTCATGCAACCCGCTTTCGGCGGATGAAATCCTCTCAACCACCGTACCCATTAGCGCATTTACGCGCTTACGAGATAGCCGCCGCTCTAGCAGATCCTTTCAAAGGCGTCCGACCGCATAACAGACGGTGTCGGACCCTTCCGGTTGCTATCTTTAAGAGCCGGATACTGAGGACTTTGGGTGGCCAAAGGATTACCCTCTGGCCTTGCTGGATCAGGAGAAGCCCTCCACGACGACACCTCGGGGTCACCCCCCTCGTAAGGCGGGAGGGCATGGGGAGGGGTTTCGCTCTCCATCATCTCCAGAAGAAGATCCCCCGAAGACAAACTCTGCCGAGAATGGCTATGATCCGGACTACAAGATAAGTGTTTCGGTTATTTTCCTCAGAAGAAAAGCAGGACATTTTTTACTATTAAGTCCCCTTTCTACTTACAGCTCGGCTGGGGGATGACCCCCTAGCGGGCATTGTGCGGCCAAGGTACCTCCCGGGGCAGGACCCTCTGGCGAAGATTTCTTCCCCCGTTTAGAGACCATTGTCTCCGGGTCTTTAGAGGCGGTCTCTTCCTTCCTTGGGAAGGGGGAATTTCAGTTTCTTCCCCCCGATTATCCTCCTTCGCAGAGGCGCTAGCCTCCTTCTTCCCCCATTGGTCTTCCCCTAAGGGCACTTGGTAAGGCGCGAGCTCCAGCATCCTGGCTAGTACAGGATCCGGTGAGACCTCAGCACTACAAATAAATACACTTCCGTGATGATACGTGTTTGTCACAGTAGGTCACGTTTTTTGTCATGCATGTACATCCATGACGATTTTATGACAGAATCAAGATAGTCATACCTGTGTTGTCGTAGAAGTGTTCCATGACATTACCAAAATTATCATCACGGAAGTGTCCACTTCCATGACAATAAATCATGCGTCGCAGAAGTGCTTTCGTCAAGGGTGACCGACACGTGGCATCCACCGTAACGGAACACCGTTAAGCTATCGGGTCCAGTTTTGGATCCGATAACCCATTAACAGCCCGGACCAATGGGGATTTTCCACGTGTAAAATCATCATTGGCCGCAGGAAACACATGTTGCCTCACCGTTGGGACAGATGTCATCCACTCATTGGACAGGAGGCGCCTATGATAGGTCGACACGTGGCACGGCCCAACAGTGGCCCATTCCGGTGAAAAAGGCCAGCCCAGTAAAAATTAGCAGGCCGACCCATATAAGGCCTACTTGTGTCAGGTCCATTTAAGCCCACGGCCCATACGAGATGTGCCAATTCGGCCCGTCAACGGTCCATTAAAGATTTGACACCATTGCAGCCCATCGTCAGTTCGAGCCCATTAACAGCCCGCTATATAATTGGACTCAATGTCGGCCCAATGAGATTTCGGCCTGTTAACGTCCCATTTAATGGATGGGCCAATTTTCAGGATGTACATCTTTCGGCCTTTTAGCGACCCATTTAAATGTTGGGCTAATTTCCGGCCCGGTGTGTCTTTTCACTGTTGACGGCCCATAAATCGATGGACCATTTGTAGTCAAACCTGAGTTTCGCCTTTTAGCGGCCCATTTAAGTGTTGGGCCAATTTCTGCCCTGTCACTTTCACTGTTGATGGCCCATAAATCAGTTGGGCCATTTGTAGTCAGACCTGAGTTTTGGCCTTTTAGCGATCCATTTAAGTGTTGGGCCAATTCCAGGCCCTGTGTGCCTTTCGGCCTGTTAACGGACCATAAATGAGTTGGGCCATTTGTAGTCGAACCTTAGTTTTGGCCTTTTAACGACCCATGCCCTTCATGGTCCAATACCAGCCCGGTTTCTCTTTCGGCCTGCTAAAGGCCCACAACACAGTTGGGCCATTTACAATACGACCTGACTTTCGGCCTCTTAGCGGCCCGTGCTCTTCATGGTCCAGGACAAGCCCGCTATCTCTTTCGGCCTGCTAAAGGCCTACATTATAGTTGGGCCATATGTAGCCCAAACTTAGTAAGGGCCCGTGAAATAAATTGGGGCCACCTGTTGGCCACTTCGATGTCGGCCTGTTAACGACCCGGGAGGTAAGAGGGCCGACCATTAACTTTCGGCCTAGTAACGGCCCATTAAGTTAATGGGCCCATTAAAGTTCGTACATGTCTTTAGGCCAAATTAGATAATTTGAGCCCATTACGACGAGCAATTATGCACAGGACCAAAACCGATCAAGCAAAGGTACGGCATACAGGGAATAACGTTGCACATCTAGCATATATTACTGGAAATTACATCCACTGGGCAATCAAAGATTGATGCCAGTGCAAATAAATGAGCAGAACCTAACCATCTACAACGTCACAATCTGCAACCTCAGACGCCCATAAGCATGTGGGCACGTTCTTGCTGGTTTGCTACACTGTCTCTGAAAACATTGATCAGTTGTTGTGTCGCACGACTCTGCACCTCTGATTCATCCACCATTTCCATCATTGCTTCAGCCATTAATTGGTTCACAAACATACATTTATTCCATTGCATTCAAGACAGAGGATACTGAACAGATTCAGATGGCGATTTGGCAGGCTTGTATTATTCATAGTGGAGAGTGTCTCGACCACTTCATCATAACATAAATTAGGACGGGAACCAAACAGATTAATCATGAGTTATTGCCATATTACCTGGCCTAGATTTACTGGAAAGAAACAATGGGGTTGCCTTGCTGTTTTCAGAGTTTGCCTTCTTATCTTCAAAGCCTGCACAAAATTAACACACTAGCATTGCTATCATTGGCCAAGTCAGATAATAGGAAAGCAACATTGACACAACGAACGTTTGGGCAACTAGCCTACACCAAATTAACACAATATGGCACAACTATCATCAGCAAGGTAAGGTAGTACGAAAGCAACATTGACACAATGAATGAATGGGCAACCAGAGAAGCACTACAATTCAGTAATGTGTGTGATATGAGATAGTACATTCATGCAGCCCAGTATGCAAAACTACCAGGCAGTTTTCCTTACAAAAATAAACATTGGCGCCTTTAACATTTTTCTACAACTAATTTTAGATCAGATAAAGGTTAGATTCACGCCGATTAACAAACTACATGTTGATGTAAAAATATAGTGATATACAACAGGTACTTACATCAGCATTGGAGCACAGAGAATTCCCGCAAGATATTTTCCTCGAATACGATCCCAATGGAGGAAGTCTTCTATCATTTAACCTTATTTTCTAAAAGAGAGATGGGTAAGAAACATGTAGAAAATATGATCAGGATGCTATAAAATTTCATGATGCGAGGATACGCACACGCTTCTTAGAATGGAGAGTTGACATTCTTTTGCTGGACTGGAGCGGACTAGTTCTTTGGCCACTGGAATCTGCTTATTATCAGTGGGAGTAGGGTTTCTCTGTCTTTGGAAGCAAGATCTATGAAAAATGGAGTTGGTTTATTATCTCCTGGCGTTTGGATCTTTTGCAAAGACCTGGTTTGTAACCCTTCAGATTCTAACATAGCCGTCTTCCCCTTGCATGCCTTATACAGAAGAATGGTGATTCAGTTATAAAACATGCTATAGCAGAGATGGAATACGTACTGAAGAATAGAAAGGCATGACATATTGACATGTATTCCCTCCATCCGGAAATAAATGGATGGGTCTAGGCGTATTTCAGTTCTAGATACATCCAGCTTTATCCATTTCTGCGACATTTAATCTGGACGGAGGGAGTATGATGTAAGAGCTAGGGATACGACAGACAACACAAGAAAAACACCGAAAAACCCAACGCAGAACCAAAGTATTCAAACCCACCGATATGAGATAGTACACTCATGCAGCTCAGGATGCAAAACTACCAGGCAGTTTTCCTTACAAAAATCAACATTGTGGCCTTTAATCATACATTTTGCTACAACTAAATTTAGATCAGATAATGGTAGGATTCCCGCCGTTTAACAAAATACATGCTGATGTAAAAATATAGTGATATACAACAGGTACTTACATCTACATTGGAGCACAGAGAATTCCTGCAAGAATCTTTCCTCATAAACAATACAATTGCAGAAATTCTTCTATCTGTTAAGCTTATTTTCTAAAAGAGAGATGGGTAAGAAACATGTAGAAAATATGATCAGCATGCTATAAAATTTCATGATGCAAGGATACGCACACACTTCTTAGAATTGAGTTGACATCTTTTTGCCGGATCGAGCGGACTAGTTCTTTGGCCACCGGAATCTGCTTATTATCGAGGGAGTTGGGTTTCTCTCGTGCGAGCAGATTCTATAAATACTGGAGTTGGTTTATTATCTCCTTGCGTTTGGATATTTTGCAAAGGCCTTGTTTGTAACCCTTCAGATTCTAAAATAGTCGTCTTCCACTTGCATGCCTTGTATAGAAGATTGGTGCTTTAATTATAAAACATGCGACATCGAGAGATGGAATAGAGTAATCAAGAATAGAAAGGCATGACATATTGACATGTATTCCCTCCATCTGGAAAAAAATGGATGGGTCTAGGCGTATTTCAGGTCTAGATACATCCTTTTTTATCCATTTCGACAACATGTAATCCGGACGGAGAGAGTATGGTGTAAGAGCTAGGGATACGAGAGGACGACACAGCAAAAAAAGACACTAGTTGAATGTAAAACTAGATGCTAGCAGAATACGTATAGAAATAACTAAGGCAACATACACGTGTAGGACTGGGAAAATAAGATGGCATTGCAACAGAGCACTAGAACAGCACTTCAATGTAAAAAAAACATGGTATGGCGTATGTATGAAGTACATACTGATGAATAACAATGCATAAGATAATCAGAAGCATGATGTCCAAATTAAGCAGATGGCATTGCGATAGAATAGAATGACAGTACTTGAATTTGAAAACATGTTATCATGAATGGAATAGGTACTGAAAAACAGGAAGGCATGACATATTTACATGCATGATCAGCATGCTAAGCACATGGCATTGCAACAGAGTAGATACACTCCAGGATATTATATGCATGTTGTACCCATATCACACGCCAAGTTAGAGCAAGGACCTTGTGGGGTGAAGAGGATTCATCATCTTTCTGCAAGTCTTCTGAAGAATTTCCTTTACATGTTCCATCATATTGGGTATCATTGACATCAAGTTTATTGGCCTTTACATTGCTCCGTGAGGTTCTTGTGGATATATCAGTGTGTGCAATTATATCTGACATGCATGGAAGACAAGTAGTAGTTAGATTTATGTAATGGGTGCCTGTAGGAGACGACATAAATAGTAGGACTGGGGTTAAATAGCAGCAACATGTCTCATAAACTAAAGGGAGAACACATATGAAAGCTACAGAATATGTATCGTTTGTACTCAAGATTAACTAGATGGCACACAAAAGTATTAAAGAATAACATAGGTAATACTAGAAGTGGTATAATACTATAATCACCAGCCTGTGGGATAATATTGGTTGATGGATGATAACTATGGAACAGTGTTACCTAAAGAACAAGTATCTTGGCTGAACTATGGAACAACGTGAACTCCTGAACAAGACCCGTAAGAGATCAGCATGAATATACAGTGAAATGTGATGATCTATTTTCCATGCTTAGATGAATAACAAAGCCATAAATGTTGCACACAAGTAAGATGAGGGTACAATCTATCTGGCTGCCATCCATAGGAGTGAGCATCATGTGCTGACTTGCCGATGGCCCTGCAGTTGTTGTGGCTGTCCATGTCGGGCACACGCATTCGATGCAGGGAAATGTTGAGTGGGGACTATAGCTCCCTTCTGGTGTATGCTTCCCTTGTTGGAGCAGCTGCGGTGAGTCGGAAGACGGTGTGTCTGAAGATGCAGATAACGCATAATGTTAATAACGACATATCTCTTTGATCTGAAGAAATACACTAAGAGATCAACAGGAAGGTACGAGAGTGGTCACACGTCTGTTGACTGAAGACTAAATTGGGGTCACACGATTTTATTTTATTTTGGTACTGTCCGATCTACGCCGGATGGATGGCCGTCTTGTGCCTCCCGGCTGACACTGTTCGGAATCTTCCTCAAGAGCCAAGAACCAACGGCAGAGCAGCTCTCCGCTGTCCGTGGCCCCGCCAAAACCCCGCCTCGCCCCATCAAGACCGCCGTGGTTGCGCCACCGGCCAATCCACAAAGATTCCTTGTCATCCAGATCCGGCGGCGGCAGTACCTTCAACCCACGCAACTCTAAAAGATAGCCATCTAAGCGCTGCTTCCGCGGCGAACTTGCGGCCCCGCACCCTTACGTTAGACACCAGCAAACCGGCAGCCTAGGAGCTCCGCCCCCTCGAGGGGTGTTGTTTCCCATTGGGAATCGATTGGCCCAGAATAAAAATTCAGACAACTGACGCCTAAATAAAGTGATTTGAGATGAGGGTGCGACCTATCTGGCGGCATGGAGAAGTAGGCAGGTCCAAATTGTCGAGTCGGTGAGGCCGGGCGCTGCGGTGGCGATCGGCTGCAGGAAAGAGCGATGTCGCGACGGTCGACGGCTACGCGGAAGCAGCACCAGGACTCTGGACGGGCCCGAAGTTGGAGCCGCTCCAGCGCCGTGAACAATGGCGGGGGTGAATCGGCTTCGTTACGGTTCACGCGGCCGTCGTCGAGGTAGCACCAGCAGCACGGAGTAAGAGGCACACGGCCCAGTGCACGACAGCAAATGGACAGCGTGTTCGGCATTAGGGAGGAGGGCGGCTGTGAAATTGGTGCGGTGGGGGCGCCATGGAGGTGGGGCTGAGGTTTCGTGGCTCGGGAGAAGGGAGATTCCCGGGGAGATGGTGATCTGGCGCCCACGAGGTATGGATGGGGGTGGGCGGGGGGGGGGGGGGCTGGGGGGGATTGGTAAGGGAGCGGAACCATGTCTTACGGACGCATTTGTCTGAATGTGAGGGGGAGTTACAGTTCTACCCTTTCCTATAGGCTTCTCGGCTTGGGTTTGTGTACTGAGGGTCGGGGATAGTAGAGTAACTTTGCTTCTCCCCCAAATAGTGGGCGGGAGCGATTTCAAGTAGGAGGGCGTGTTTTGAACTATAGTGGGCGCGAGCGACTTCGGGCGAGGAGAGCGTGTTTTGAAATAGTGGGCGCGAGCTATTTCGGGCGAGGAGAGCGTGTTTTGCCGACCATGGTTTATGAATTATTCGGCACATGTCATTTCAGCCAAGGAGAAGGCGCTCTTGGATGAAGTTACGAACCTACCCTCGAGGTACGACGGGCCAATTGATGCGTGTCCCACATAGGACGGTAATTTCGCGTCTCCCATTTATTTGCTCAAGCGAATTCCACCCAGTAGAGAGGATGTTTAACGGTTCGTTCAAAATTTGGGAGAACGAGCATCCACGTCTACCTTACCAAGTCGATTCGAATCAAATTTTGAAATATTAGCTTGCCACTTTGTTTTAGATGGAGAGATGATGCTCAGGAGTAATGTGTTTTTACATGCTCGTTGTTAGCGATTTACTATATGACAAATAGTTGACCCACTCCAAAACGCGAATCAAACCCAAAATGAAATATCTCGATTCAATGAAATAGCTCGTTCAGTAGGTCAAAATAGTGAACTAAATCCAAAATTGAACACCTCAATCGAGTAGCATGTTGTATAGTATTATAGTACTCCATGAACATGTTGAGAGTCAAATTAATGAACTTGTTTGATATACGCATATATCCGTTCATGTGTGGATTGCAGATAACATGTTCTCCAATTTAAATATTTGAATGCAAGTTTATATCGAAACATGGTTTATATCAGTCTTTGATGCATAAAACGCGACCTCCCCCTCTCCCGCACTCCTGCTCTCTCTCTCTCTCACACACACACACCGACAATCTTCAATTCTGTCGCATGCATCCGACACAAAAACCTTGTTGGTCCCTCTCCATCTCTCTCTCTCTTTGTGTGTGTGTGTTGGGGGGGGGGGGTCTTTCTAGTTCGCATGCATATATACACCATCTATAGGTCTATCTCACACACTATGTATGATACTCTAGCTAGTCCAAGCTAGATATCTTGGGTGCTCTCATCATACGCACACAAATTCCTTGGCTCTTTGCCCGTAACTCTCTCACGCACCACTATGTCGCCCCTGGAGCTCTTCCCCCCCTCTCTCAAACTCTCCATCCACCTAGGTCACACATACACATGCATATCTCACTCGCACTCGATAGGCCCATCTAAAACTCTATCTCTCTCCCTCTTTCTCTCTCCATCTCACACACACACACAATCTCATGCCCAGCTAGCCAAGTATGATGGTCTCTTACTGAATTGTAGGCACACGCAGTCCCCCCTAAATGTATATGACTATCTAATCTTAGTCTCCATCACAAACATGTGCATGGTCTATCTCGATTTCTCTCGGGGCATCTTTCTATTGCGCATGCACTCCCTCGATCTCCCACCCATATAGTCCCCTCACGATCTCGAGGGGATCTCTCTATCACAAACACACCCTCTCTCCCTCCCCATGCGTCCATGCCATCCATGTGTCCCTCTCAACCTTTTTTCCTTGTTGGCCAGACCTCTATTGGACATGTGCTACAGGGGTATCTCTCTCCGTTGCAAACAATCACACACTAGCTATCTTCGTGTATCTCCTCGGAGATGCATGCGTGATATGTTCGCATAAGAAACGAAAAAACACACTCTCTCTCTTATTTATCGTTTGTTGTCACTTTCTCTTTCACACACATACTCTTTTTGCACACTTACTCATTCTCCTTCACACACACTTGATCTGTCTCGACCGAGGCACTCTCCTCGGTCCATAGCATATAGATTTATTGAAAAGTCAAACATCACAAAGTTTGACCATGTACGTGGAGAAAAAGAATTACATCTAGTACGCGGCAAACATATACCATTAGATTCACCATGAGATGTAGTTTTGTATGATGTATCTTTGGTATTGTAGATATAAATATCATTTGCGTAAACCTGATCAAAGTATCCAACGTTTGACTTCTAAAAAGTTTACATGCACTGCATTATCGAGCGGATGGAATATCTCTTTCGCCCTCAGCTATCTGACGCACCACTCAGCCTTATCGGGGCTCCTCATTCTCTCTCAAATTTTGTTGGTCAGTTTGGTTCGTGACCTGACCCTCATACCTTGATGGCCGATACTGCCTGGTGTGGACGTGAAATGTTAAATATTTCTGCTCGCCGCTTGTGTGTCTTGAAGCGTTTGGTTCATGCCTGGGCCAGGCAAAGCATCAATGTCCCATCAATCAATCCATGCATCAATTATGTAATGCTAATATCCATCCATGTTGCTGTTAGCCTCGTGGCCGCACGACCAGGCACGGCCGGGCATTCGAAATCAGTCGCCTAGGCCAGGCTACTTGCAGTGTCTGGAGTTCAGCCAGGCTAATTAAAGTGCAAGGGAACCCAGGCCAGGCGGGCTTTCTTTTTCACAGGGTAGCAACCAAACAAGCATGCATGAAATCAAGCCACAACCTGTGCCGGGCAAAATATGCTCGGGACGCAAGACAACCGGCCTTATATCTCCCTGGTTCACACATACACATGTCTACGCCAAGGCTATACATATAGACCCATCCAACACTCTCCGCCCTTGTTCTCTCTCCATGTGAACGCACCCCCCCTAAGTACCATAATCCCTCACTCCATCATAGGCTCTGTTTGGATCCATGGGTTAGAGTTAGTTTGGGTTAGTTTGGCGTCAACTAACCCAAAAAGATCCAAACAGGAGGGTTAGTTTGGGTCAAATGCATCTAACCCATCCAAAAAAACTAACCCATCCAAGAGGTGCTTATTTGGGTTAGTTCTTCTCAGGACCACTAATAAACACTTTTTTCTCTCGCTCTCCCCGCAGCAGATCCCTCCCCACTTCCTCAAAGCTTCTCGTCCTCTCCCTCCTTCCCTCTCGCACCGCCCGTGAAGGTGCCTCGCTGTATCTGCGCTCCATATAACCCTGCCGAGGGAGTCCCGGATTAGGGGGTGTCCGGATAGCCGAACTATCACCATTGGCCGGACTCCTGGACTATGAAGATACAAGATTGAAGACTTCGTCCCGTGTCCGGATGGGACTTTCCTTGGCGTGGAAGGCAAGCTTGGCGATACGGATATGTAGATCTCCTACCATTGTAACCGACTGTGTAACCCTAACCTATCCGTGTCTATATAAACCGTAGGGTTTTAGTCCGTAGGACGAACAACAATCATACCATAGGCTAGCTTCTAGGGTTTAGCATCCTTGATCTAGCGGTAGATCTACTCTTGTACTACCCATATCATCAATATTAATCAAGCAGGAGTAGGGTATTAGCTCCATCGAGAGGGCCCGAACCTGGGTAAAAACATCGTGTCCCTTGTCTCCTGTTACCATCCGCCTAAACGCATGGATTCGGGACCCCCTACCTGAGATCCGCCGGTTTTGACACCGACATTGGCGCTTTCATTGAGAGTTCCTCTGTGCCGTCACCGTCAGGAAGGATGCCTCATCCCGTCTTTAAAGACGATACTATCGCCAAAGGAGCCTTGGCCACTGGTCAGACTCTTCGGCTAGGCAGTTTTTTTATAACCCTAGTTCGGCCACCACGCCGACGATGACTTCTCGAGTTATCGAAACCAATCTTCATGTTAATTCGGAACTTGCCGAACAGTTAGATCCGATCGAGCTCTCCTCCGTAAACGAGCTCTTGGATCGCATCGCCGCCCTAGGAGTCGCCACGCATCACGACGGATTGGGCCTAAAACCGATCTCGAGAGAGATCAACTCTCCCGTGCTACCCATCATGTTGCCGTGATAGAGGAGCAATGCGCGATTCTTCTTCTATTTTAAAGACTAACTACGTCCGGATTCTCGATCCCTCCATGCCGGACTCCGTAGAGGGACGGATGTCGATCAAGCCCTGAACTTAAAGTCGAGGCGGCCAGGATGGATTCATTGGATAGCATTCAAAATCCAAACTTCCGAAGTTCGAAACTTCCCGCCCTCGAGTCTTAAATTGGACGGGTTCCGGATCCAGCCCACCCGCCCACCCAAACATTAGCGATCTATCCCGAATTCGCAAGAGCCCGCTGAAACAAGACATCATTATCGGGCCGATTCCTCCCGGTTATGGACAGGATAAAGGATCGCCGAGAGGAGGACGCAATCCCAATGTTCTCGCTAAAATTGCATGGACAAGGGAATCCTAAACGCCATAAGTCGCAATGAAATTACACGCTTTGCCGACTTGGTGACCATAGTACAAAAGTATCTTGTGCGATGGAGAGCGCTACCGAAAACCGAAAGTAAATTTTGGGATAATCCGCCCCGAATACATCCCTAGTCCGAAATAAAAGGGTGCATCATTACCAAGCACCAGGGTTAAACACCAAAAACCAAAACCCCTAAAGGGTACGGAACCGTCTTGGAGGGTTGGCTAAACGGACCTCGCAAAATTCACAAGACAGAGGGCGCCACTCCAACTCATAGCCTTCGAGCATGTTGGATACTACGGCAGGTGGCCAAAAGTGGCTAAGAGCTTCTAGCTTCGTAATCCCTGCCCAAAGAACACCAGTACGGTGTTAACAGCCTTCGAGACTTTCACAACAAATAACATGCGAAAAAAACAACTCCGCAACCTTGCCGAAGTCTACCAAGTAGCAACAATAAATCCATGGAGTGACACGGCTATTACCTTTAATGCCAAAGTGATTTAACCTAAATTACGAACAGCCCGAGCACCAGCCGCATTGGTCCTCAGTCCGATAGTGGACGGCTTTCGCCTTACTAAGGTACTCATGGATGGCGGCAGCGGACTAAACCTCATCTATGAGGAAACCCTCCGAAAAATGGAAATAGACTGGAACCGCATTGAGTGAAGCAGCACAACCTTTAGAGGAATAATCCCTAGCCGGGAAGCATGCTGCACAGGAAATATCATATTGGACGTAGTGTTCGCCCACCGGACAATTACAGTCCGAGGAGGTCACATTTCAAGTGGCCCCGTTCAGCAGCGGATATCATGCTTTATTAGGGAGAGAGGCATTCACAATTTTTCAAGCTATACCCCATTATGGGTACATGAAGCTTAAAATGCCCGGACCTAACGAAATCATCACTCTCGCTAGTGATCCAAACATAGCACTCTGCGCCGAAAACAAGACAGCCGCACTAGCCCTCGAGGCACTATCCGAAGCCCTAGCAGCCTAGGAACTCACTGCGATGCGCTCCATGGTGAACAGGGACGAAGTGATACTTAATAAAAGATCCAAGTCCACCTCTTTTGAACCAGCGGATGAAATAGTCAAATTCCAAGTCCACCCAACGGACCCTGCAAAGACGGCCTCCATTGGGGCACAATTAAACCCTGATGTAGACGCCGCACTATGAGAATTTCTACGAGAAAACTAGGACATCTTTGCCTGGCACCCTTCAAACATGCCAGGAATCCCACGTCGGCTGGCCGAGCACAGCCTAAATATCCTAAAAGGATTCAAGCCACCAAACAGGCTCTTGGCGCTTTTCCCGAACCCAAGAGACATGCCATGGGAGAGGAGCTAGCCAAACTTTTGGAAGCCGGATTCATCGTAGATATAAAACATCCGGACTGGCTAGCAAACCTGGTGATGGTACCAAAGAAGGATAAATCTGGCGCCTATGTGTTGATTTTAAATACCTTAATAAGGCTTGCCCAAAGGATCTCTTCCTCCCTCGAATTGATCAAATTATCGACGCCACAGCAGGACACGACTCATTGTGCTTCCTCGACAGCATACTCCGGCTACCACCAAATCAAGATGGTGGAGCTGCATCAAGCTGCAACAGCATTCATCACTCCATACGGCCCGCTCGCTTCAACACAATGCCCTTCAGGCTCAAAAAACGACGGCGCAACATATCAAGCATGATTCGTACATGTCCGCAAAACAGATCGGCAAAACAAAGGAAGCATATGTAGATGACGTGGTCGTCAAAACCAAGCATGTCGAAACTCTAGTAGACGACTTGAGGCTCACATTCGACAATCTTCGAAAATATGACATCCAGCTCAATCCGGAAAAATGCGTCTTCGGCGTTCCAGCCGGAAAGCTCCTGGGCTTCATCGTGTCCGGTAGAGGAATTGAAGCAAACCCAGCCAAGATTTGAGCTCTGTCACAATTAGATATTCCAAAAGACCTCAAACAAATATAAAAATTGACGGGATGCGTAGCGGCTCTAATTCGCTTTATTTCCCGTTTGGGAGAAAAGGCGTTACCCCTTTACCGCCTCCTCCGCCGCACCGAACACTTCGAGTGGACGGATGCCGCCACGGCCAGACTCGAAGAGATAAAAGACATATTGGCAACAAATCCGGTCCTGGCCGCGCCCAATGTGGGCGAACCAATGCTATTATATATCGCTGCAACACATGAAGTTGTCAGCGCGGTGCTCGTCGTCGAACGAGAAACGGACGGACACCGGTTCCCTCTTCAAAAGCCGGTTACTATGTGTCCACTGTCCTAACTCCGTGCAAGTCCTGGTACCCACACTATCAAAAGATAGCATACGCAGTGTTCATGGCATCCCGGAAGCTACGACACTACTTTCAAGAGTGTTCGATAACGGTAGCCTCTGAAGTACCTCTTAACGACATTATAAACAACCGCGACGCGACGGGCCAGATTGCTAAATGGGCCATAGAGCTCCTTCGATTCGACATAACCTATAAGCCACGACGAGCTATCAAGTCGTAGGTTTTGGCCGACTTCGTGGCGAATCGTACCGGCCGAACTCCCTAAAGAGTACGGCGCATACTCCAATTGGATCATGCACTTTGATGACTCCAAAATGTTGGCGGCACGGGGTGGCGTTGTCTGACGTCCCCAACCGGGACACAATCCAATACGCCCTTCCGGATAATGTATACGGACTCCAACAACGCAGCCGAATACGAGGCCCTTCTGCACGGCCTCCGGATGGCAGTCTCCATGGGCATTAAATGCCTAAAGGTGCACGGGGATTCGAACCTCGCGATATCTCAAATAAATGGAGACTTTGATGCCAAAGATCCGAAAATGGCAGCATACCGCAATGCGGTCCTAAAAATGTCAGCACAGTTCGAAGGGCTCGAATTTCATCATATAGCCCGGGATAACAACCAGGCGGAGGACATATTGGCACGCATCGGTGCAAAACGCGATGCCATCCCGCCCAACATCTTCCTGGAACGGCTATTCAAAGCCATCTGTACTATCGGAAGGGGAGTCCGGAAAATACAATCCGGACCCAACCGCATCGCCTCGACGCCAACACTTCGACACAATCGGAGGCTCGCCACCGAGATAACACCCTCCGCCCACGAAATAATGGCGGTTATCGCCCCGTGGACGGAGCCATTCCTAGCCTACTTAACTAGGCAGGAACTCCCCGAAGACCAAAATGAGGCTCGCTGCATTGTACGGCGATCTAAAGCCTATAAAGTCCATGAGGGAGAGCTTTATAAGAAAAGCACAACAGGAGTCCTTCAAAGGTGTATCTCCGAAGAGGAAGGGGCGAAACCTCCTGGCTGAGATTCATGCCGGACTGGGTAGGCACCACGCCGCAGCACGGGCCCTTGTAGGCAAGGCCTTCCGTACAGGATTTTATTGGCCGACGGCCCGGGCAGATGCGCAGGATTTAGTCCAACGATGCGTCCGTTGCCAACTTTTTGCTAACCAAAGCCACATGCCACCCACCGCCCTCAAAACTATACCCATCACTTGGCCGTTCGCGGTCTGGGGGCTTGACATGGTTGGACCCCTTAAGTGGGGAACCCACAAGCAAAAATACCTATTGGTCATGGTGGATAAATTCACCAAATGGATAGAGGCCAAACCTGTCAAAACGGCCGAATCCGGACCGGTGATAGACTTCATATCAGGGGTAGTTCACCGTTACGGTGTCCCCCACAGTATCATCATTGATAACGGCACCAACTTCATGGCCGATGAGGTCAAATTATGGTGCGAAAACATGGGCATCAAGCTCGATTACGCCTCAGTCTATCACCCTCAAACCAACGGCCAAGTCGAACGAGAAAACGGTCTAATCATGAGCGGCATTAAACCCAGACTAGTGTGGTCCCTCAAGGAATCTAACACGCCTTTGGGTTGAGGAGCTCGACTCCGTCTTTCTACGGGGCTGCGGACCATGCCGAATCGTACTACCGGATTCACACCATTTTTTATGGTGTACGGTGCAGAGGCAGTCCTGCCCTGCGACATAATTCATGACTCACCTCGCACGCGCATGTATGAAGAAAGAGAAGCCGAGCTCGATCGGCGGGACAGTTTGGACATTTTGGAGGAAGAGCGCGACGTGGAAAAAGCTCGTTCCGCATTCTATCAACAGCAGGCTCGAAGATATCAAAGCAGGGAATTACGGGCCAAAGCTTATAACGTTGGCGAACTAGTTCTACGCCTGCCGGACAAGAAAAAGGACAAACTCAAGCCCAAATGGGAAGGTACCTTCATCATCGACCAGGTCCTGACCAGCGGAGCATACCGTCTGCAACGCATCGGATAACCGACTCGAGCCGAACCCATGGAACGCAGCCCGTCTACAAAGATTCTACGCCTAAGCGCGGACTCCAAGTTCGCTTCCTTCCTCCGTCCACATTTTCTATTTTGTTGTCTTTTATTTCTCTCCTCCCCTCCTTCTTCCTGAAGCCTTTAGAGGCTTGTTTGCGCTTTGTTCAAGACATATTTGACGCTTGTACACGCTCATTATACAGGGGCTTCTTTACCGTAAGCTTATTTTATACGGGCTTCATGCCCAACACATGCGCCAAACTTCCGCATGTACCTTTTATTCACCATTATATGCATCGATATGACTTAAGTTTTGGCCAAGCTGGGTTGCCTAGCTCACGTGCTTACCCTCACGTTCCCGATTGTTCGCTAGGTGGTAAAGGGAGCACCTCTGCGATTGTTACCGCCGGTCACCGGATGTTTACCTCAGACTGGGTGAAGCCGAAAGCTAGCGTTCTAAAGGGAATATTCGGTCGGTGAACTGAAAGATGATTTTTAACTATTTACCCATCTGCCCCTAGATGATTTTCTGCTTTCATAGCAGCTTTGACATACACTTTAGGGCATGCATCCCAGCGAAAGGAACCCTTAACGGAACTATTCTCCCTGGAAGATGTTTCTTACTACCCATGTAATATAACATAACTAGTTGGGCACTTGTCTGATACAGTAATAATGACCCCTACGCCTTACCTCCATGCATACCTCGGTTCTTATATAACCACGAAGGTATTCGGACACACTCCGGATTATTGGGTCCTGAGGTCGGGTTTAAAAGGTCCGCTACGACAAACGATCTACAATTCGGCTAGAAGACATTTTTTTCATGTCATATTTTTACATAGTCAACTCGACTCATTGTATTCCTCCTCAATGCCATCTAATAGGCTATCTAATTTACAATCTTGCAGGGAATACTTGGCGGCCAATTCTACTTGGCCATACACTAAGCTTACAGGGATCTCCATCCCATCAGGCCCCACAGGTCCGACCTTGTCCATGTGGTTTGGGTCAGCCTTCGTGTACCGCGTCTTTACCATGGCCCAGGCCTCCCTGGCACCTTGACGGCAGGCCGATATCTTCCATAGTCGGAAGCGCCGCCGTGCTCCTTGAAGCCGCTCTGCCAGCTCCCCAATGCCTTCGGGCAGGGAGATAGATGGCCACAAGGCCCGGCCGACGCCTTTCATTACCTGTCGGACTCGTTCGTGCAGCTGACGCAATTCGGGAAGAAGATCACCCGAAGAACTGGGCATCTCCTCCTCAGGACGACCTGTGAGCAAACCTACATACATGTTTATGTTAGTCGCCTTCCTCGCTGAACTCTTTCAAAGTTCGCTCAAGCACTTACTGAAAATGCCGCGACGAAGCCGCCGATTCTCCTTTACAGAGTCAGACAACTGGGCACGAACATCCTTTAGTTCCTCACCCAGTTTGGTGTTGGCATCTTGGAGGTTATTTTTCTCCTGCCGCACCCTCGTAAGCAAGCTCTCGCTTGCCTTTAGCTGGCGCAAGAGCTGTTGCTTGTCCGGATCTAGTCCGACGCCATCTGCAATATTTTTGTCAGATTTACACACCCGCCGCACTTCATAAACTATTTATCTTTTGAAGCGTGTATTACCAGAGGGGGTCTCTGTGGCTCCCCTCAGAAGTGCTAGTGCGGCCTCAAGTTGGGCCTTGCACTCTTCAAGCTCCCTGGGACAGCCCGGGTACTCTTTTTGTAAGATCCTACATAACAAATGATCCTTAAATCAGTTATTCTAACTATTTTAAGTCTCGGGAGCCTCTTGGCATATATAACATCAAATTTCCTTACCCAGTATGTCCTTTACATACAGCTCCGTGGCTCTGGCTAGACCAACTTGAGCGGCACGGAGGTGCGCATCTCCCGAATTGAAGGCATTCAAGGCCTCTTGGGAGAAACATGCGTCACGAGGAACTGTCCGGCGGCGCCTGTGATTCAAGGCGCTCTCCACCTCGGAGTTGGCGGCGGACAATCCGTCAGCATCCTCTTTCGGAGGAGCGTCCGACGTACGCCTCGTGTTCGCCTCCGCGTCTGGACCCGGCTTTGGAGCCTGGCCGGCGGAGGTTTGATTGGCAACCTCTCCGGACTCAGTCCGGCGAGCGCTCTTTTTCCTAAAAAGAGCGTCAGCGTTAGTGTGCCTTCCAAGAATCAATCCTAGGAACATGGTGACACGCCATACTGTTGCGGTGGAGTTTCAATCCGGACCGCACTCCTTTTTAGCCTGCGGGGCCGTACTGCCCCTTGTTGGCCAGCCGCCGCGTGCTCGGCTTCCTGCCTCGAAGGTACCCCCTGTGAAACACCATTGGTATACGGTGATCAAAAATAAGCACGGATGGGTCATTATCAGAATATTGGGACCTCGGTCTCAGTTACCTGCGAGGCCGGAAGTATTCCGGGGTAATTGGCCGTAATGGCAACCAAAGCATTGTCGATGCTAAGTTTGTGGAATACCCCGTCGATTAACTCCACCTTTATATCCGAATCCTCTTCGGAGGTCGGATCGAGGGACCGTTCCGGATCCTCGGGTTGTGGGGGCGGGCTGTGTATCTTCTCCATAGTCCGCATGCCTCTGTGAAACCATGAAATGAGATATTTAACCACGGGAACATAGATCGGACAGGCCACAAAGATGTTTGCTTACCCAGCTTTGAGGATTATTCGAAGAAAACTCCTTTAGTGGATTGACGCGGAGGAAATCCTCATCCTCCCCTTTATACATGGCAGACAAGATCTTCACCAGTTCGGTGACCGATCCCGGCACTTTGCGGCCATGGCGGGTGGCATCGTCCTCCCCGTTGAAGTCCCACATGGGGTGGCCCCTATATTGGAGCGGCTGCACTCCCCTCATAATGTAGATTGCCATGACTCCAATCATGGTCAATCCGCATGAGCCAGTAATCTTATTCGCTCATCAAGTAGAGGACATCCTGGTCATTTTCCCTCCGGGCTCCGCGCCCGGCTTAAGGCGCTTCTTCGAGGAGCATTGCTAAACTCCGGAAGGCCGATCCGAACAGGATCCGGCAGCGGACGTCCTCCATGTAAAACCATTCCGAAGGCCAGTCTTGGACGCCTTCTTCGGGGTTCGGATAGGTATCCGTCCCGCGATGCGCCATAGCTTCGGCTCCGCCCACTTGATATATTGACCCCTCATAAGAACGGGGTACTAGGCAGAATAATATCTTCCACAGCCGAAATGAGCCTCGACGCCCAAGAACAGTTCGCAAGGGCCACGAAGCCCGCGATGTGCAAGATAGAGGCAGGCGTAAGGTGGTGCAACTGGAGGCCATAGAACTCCAAGAGCCCACGGAGAAACGGATGGATTGGAAATCCGAGTCCTCTTACTAGATAAGAGATGAAGCATACCGCTCTCCTTTAGAGGGATCGGGGACACTCTCCGCTTGATTTCCGCCCTTGTAGGTGGCAAGTCCGGCTCGAACCGGAACCATGAAGGCCGGGGGAAGAAATCCCTTGGTTTGGAGTATAACTAGCTCGCTATGCGGGACTGAGCATCTCTCCCAATTTCCAGGCTGAGGGCTAGGAGCGCGAGAGGAGGAGCCACGTCGACTGTGCATGATGGAATGGGCTTTGGTCAGAGGCGCTCCGATGAAAGCTCGCGAAGGAGGGATGGTGTGACTCAGATCAAGATCCTCGCCCCTCTTATAGGCAGCTCATTTGCGCAGCTAGGGGGGTAAGTGTAAAAATACTCTGGCTTTTCGCATTCATTCAAATACGTGGAAGATGGCCATTATTGGGCGTAGAAGCCAAGGAGCACAGCATTTATCAGAAGCTGGACACTATTCGACAAGTATATGGAATTTGGAGAAGAACCTGCCTCGCAATGCCGAAGACAATCAACGCGCTGGACTCATCGTCATTGAAGCCTGGTTCGGGGGCTACTGAGGGAGTCCCGGATTAGGGGGTGTCCGGATAGCCAGACTATCACCGTTGGCCGGACTCCTGGACTATGAAGATACAAGATTGAAGACTTCGTCCCGTGTCCGGATGGGACTTTCCTTGGCGTGGAAGGCAAGCTTGGCGATACGGATATGTAGATCTCCTACCATTCTAACCGACACTATGTAACCCTAACCTATCCGGTGTCTATATAAACCGGAGGGTTTTAGTCCGTAGGACGAACAACAATCATACCATAGGCTAGCTTCTAGGGTTTAGCCTCCTTGATCTCATGGTAGATCTACTCTTGTACTACCCATATCATCAATATTAATCAAGCAGAGTAGGGTATTACCTCCATCGAGAGGGCCCGAACCTGGGTAAAAACATCGTGTCCCTTGTCTCCTGTTACCATCCGCCTAGATGCACAGTTCGGGACCCCCTACCCGAGATCCGCCGGTTTTGACACCGACACCTGCCATCCAAACACCTCTTTACTTAGAGTTAGTTCAGGGTTAGTTCAGGGTTAGAATCTAACTCTAACCTCTAACTGAGTTAGAGTATCCAAACAGGGCCATAGGCGCAAGCACTCCCCCCCCCTCCTCTGTTTGGATACTCTAACACGGTTAGACTTAGAGTTATTTTCTAACCCACTTTAACTCCAATAAGCACATCTCCACCGGGATAGTTGGGCTAGATGGAACTAACCCACTCTAACCATCCCTGTTTGGATAGTTCTGGGTTATTTGAGCCCCCAACTAACCCAAACTAGCTCTAACCCCATGATCCAAACAGGGCCTAAGTATGATTATCTCTTACTAGCCATCAGGAACACACGTATTGTCTCCTTCCATCCGTATGTCTATCTCGATATCTCTCGGGGCATCTTCTATCACGCACACACCTTGTCACTCGATCTCCCACCCATGTAGTCCCATCACGATCTCCGAGGATCTCTCTATGACAAACATACACTCTCTCCTCCCCATGTCTGCATTTTCTCCGTACTTCTCTCTCGACCTCTCTCCCTTGTTTGTCGAGACCCCTCTTGGCCACGTGCTAGGGTCCTTCTCTCGGTTCCAAACAACCACACACTATCTCCTCACCTTGCCTCCGTTGTCGAAGATGCATGTGTGATATGTTTGCATAAGACACGCACGCTTTTTCTCTACTTTTATCGTGTGTTGTACATGTCTCTTTCACACACGCACACACACTTTTTTCACTCTCTCTCTCTCTCTCTCTCTCTCTCTCTCTCTAGTTAGGGACTCTGTCACGTCCATAAGCATATGGATGTTTTGAAAAGTCAAACCTCAGAAAAGTTTGACCAGGTATATGTGGAGAAAAACATTTACATCTGGAACGATCATTACATTCATCACAACATGTACTTACTTCATACTATCATTTATCTTTGGTATTGTAGATATAAGTATTGATAAACTTGGTCAAAGTTTCAAAAGTTTGACTTAAAAAATGTTGGGACTACATTATCGAACGGAGGGAGTAGCTCTTTATCTCTCTCTCTCTCTCTCTCTCTCTCTCTCTCTCTCTCTCTCTCTCTCTGCTATCTCTCACGGGCCTCCCCTCTCACTCGAACACTCTATACCGACGGATTATACGCTCACTGTGTCAGCGTATAGCTCCGTATATTGTTTAGTTGACCGGTCAACCAATCCACATGCTGCCTTGTCAGCTCGTGTTCAGATCTTCGTGTCTTTGGCCCATGTGGCAGTGGGTGAAAATAAGTAAACTAGAGGCCCATATGACATGCGGTGAAGTAAACCACTCGGGGCAGCACCCCGCACGCTAGTAAATTAAGGGCGCATTGAGGACAAACTTCTTGCGTGCGAAGGGCGACTACAAGACAATTCACCACTGCGCGGCGGCATGCACAAAAGGACGCACTCGTGCACACCCAGCACACAACACACACCAGCACACGTGTACACCAGCGTCGCCGCCGGTTGAGATGGACGGCGAGGCAGCCAACAAGCGGAGGCGGCTCGAGCCAAAACCGCATCCGGCGAGCCTGGACTTCATCAGCAGCCTCCCCAACGACATGCTGCTCATCATCATCGGCCTCCTTCCCACCAAATCTGCCGTGCGGACCGCCCTGCTCTCCCTGCGGTGGCGCCCCCTCTGGCGCTGCGTCCCCCTCAACCTCACCGTCGACAGCTGCCTCTTCGACGGGGATTACAAACGCATGGCCGCAGTTGTCGGTGTTCTGGGAGCGGGGGTCCCCAGACTTGCCTACCTGCGGCCTGCGGCGTGGCTCAAGTGGGGGCCCAACACGGCCCAGCTTCATCAGCCCAAGCTTAAGACCCTCGCGAGGGGCCAAGCCTCGCGGGGCGGACGACAGGAACCTTCCTCAGGGGCAGCCTCGTCAGGCAGGCTCACGAGGAGGCGGAGAGATCAAGGCAGGGTACCTCACGAGGGTGCCCTGTGACGCAAGCCATGACGATCGAGGCCAGGCGGGCGCCGGCACGCGCAGTGTCCTCATTTTCCCTTTGGTGCAAAGGAGGCAAGCACAGGCCAAGGCACCAGGCAAAGGTTACCGCTTCGGTGCAACAAGAGCAAGACCAGCAGAGTGGCAGGAAGGAGGTCATCATGGAGCCCAGGACAGCGTCACCGTCAGAGCCTTTGGCAGCCGAAGACCAACTTTAGTCGGGATAAGTGTACTACATGTTCCCCTTCAAAACGGCCAATTGTTGGCGCCCTTCCCGCTCATTATTTGGGAAGAGGCCCAGGGCCTCCCTCTATAAATAGGACTAGCCACCACAAAGAGAGGGGACGGACTGGAGACAAGTCAACCCCATAGAGAAAGGGAGAGAGGCGTCTGGACTCACCCAAGGAGTCCATCGCACCAGCTCAAGAACAGCCCCTCGCGAGGTTGTTCTTCCTTTGTACTGTTCTTTATCAGCCCCCTGAGGCAATCCACCAAACCACAAACTAGAGTAGGGTATTACACCACAATGGTGGCCCGAACTAGTATAAACCTCGTGTCTCTGTGTTGTTCATTGTTGGTAGTTTAGATCCCTCGCTAACCATTCACGCATGAGCTGGTAGGGGAAAGATCTCCGCACGCACCCCAGTGTTTGAACCTCAAGGGTCTGCCGGAACCCGAAATCCGACATTTGGTGCGCCAGGTAGGGGTGCGCCGGAATCCTTCCTCCGCCACCTCGCGTTTCGTCGCCTCGTCGTTCCATGTCAAGCGACCCGGCAGCCGACACCGACCGATGGGCGGCGTGGCCCGCCCACGCCGTGCCGCCAGCCCAGGGCGACCTCAACCTTGCACTACAGGCAGCCCGTGCTCCACAAGGTGCTGCGGAGCGCGGGCGACGCGGCCAGACGCCGCCTGCCCTCACGCCGCGGCAGGTGCGGTCAACGGCCAGAGCCTCAAACCACGCCGCGGCCACAGCGCCGCACGCCCGGCGGGAGCAGGCAAACTCCAGGGCCGCGCTCACGGTGGCCCGAGAACTGCTACGGTGCCGGCTTCTAGAGGGCGGCCGCGACGTGCTATTGGAGTGGGTCCCTGAGCTCCTGGATGCCGCCGCCTTGGGAGCACCTCCTTTCTGCGTCCGGCTGCCACCTCTGGCCCAGAGCGCGCCGTATGGCGGCCCCATGCACGCTCATGCAACCTCAAGCGGGCTCCAGGGCCTAATCGACGCCAACCTGGCCAGCAGCACCAGGCGGCAAGCCGCGCGGACCCCATCTCCGGTCGGCGAAGGAGCGCATGTTGTGACCTTGGGCCTCGGCAGACCACCGCGCCACCACTCTCAAGACGGTGCTCCGGGCCGGACTGCGTGGCACATGGGGCACTACAGCGAGGCCTACGGGGCGGCGTCCCCAGAAACTTATGTGCCCCGATGGATCAAGAGTGCGCACAGGAAGAAGACCATGGATCGTTCCTTGGGCCAAGCTGGGGCGAGGACACACCACAATCTGAGCTCTTTCAGGAACCCCAAGAGGGCCTCGACGACCGCGCCGGCGGCAGCAACTATCTGGTACCCTTAATTCCTCAGGAGCAAGCTTATGCTAACCATATACTGCAGGAGGTACAGGCCGTCGCGACAGGTGGCTGCCCCGACTCTGCAGCCTCTTACCCCTCAGGAGGAGGGCATCAGGGTCTGCAGGTGAGGGGTCGAGATCCGATTTCATCCCCGCGGCGCTCGGCACAAGATGTTCTCAGGAGGTAGGCCCTCTGCCGGGGAGGTGCCTCAGGGCCTGCCCCCGGCAGAGGACCCGTGGTCGTCGGGGGAACCGCTGGCGACCGCTCTACCCCATTGGCATCGTCATTGGTCTCCGGCCGCCGTCAGTGGTGGTAGAGTGTGGCGCAAGGCGGGGCCCTCATCTGGCGATATGAAGCAAGGCCGGTACCTGTGAAGAAGGCCCAGTGCCGTGACACTCTCACGTAATAATGAGTGGGGCTGTACACGCCCCAGAGTCTTAGGTGCGCCAGCCTCAGGCCCTGGGGCTCCCTCCCACGCCCAGTGGCAGCACTTAGCTCCGTGCTGGTGAGAAGACGTCGAAGACTAGACTAGGTGCCGGATGTGGCCTTTTGCTTTTTTGCCTTTTTTCTATGTTGACGAGTTTCTTCGATTTGAATTTAAGTTGGATTTGAGTTCGAGCCTTGCGTTGGGGAAGGGGTGTTTAGTCTCATTCGAGCAATCTCTCGTGTTCTGGTTTCGGCTTTGCGTCCAAAGCTAGCATCAGCTGCCCCCCCCCCCCTCGCAAGCCCCTCGCGAGCCGGGCCGGGCCAACCGCATCCACAGCTCGGACGGCTGTCACCACGCCCTCTCCGGAGGTTCTTATCGCATGATCAATGGGTTCACCTAGAAGACACGTATGCGCTATGGCCCCCACAGCCCCGCTTGGGGCTCACCAGGGCCAAAAGGTAAATGAGCCAGCCGACCCACCACCGGGCCTGCCGTTAAGCTCACGTGCAGCGTTAAGATTACCAATGCATCTATCGCAAATCTTTACATGAGGGGCTTCCCTCCCAAAATGCTCTCACATTCTTTAGGGCCAAGCCCTAACCTCTTTTGTACAGGGTAAACACCAGTGACAAACAATCAGTCGGGCATGTCACTTGCTGCGCCTTCTGGGTCACCCCCGGAGGTGTCATTTGGCGTCACGACATCGTCGCCGTCACCAAAGCACCTCCGCCCGGCGCCAGACCGTCCACCACGTCGTTCGTTCATCGGGCGGCCACGATCACGCCGTCGTCATCGACGTGAAGGCCCGACAAGGTCGTCCACGTGACCATCCACCCATTGCGCCAGTCGCCCGGACGGCTATGGGCACCGGTGCGATGGCGGCATCGAAGTCGAAGTGGGGATCCCTGTCCCGCGGATAACTAAAGACACGGGAGAAGGCGCGCCCGAGCAAGGCTCGGATCCTCTCCTTGACGAGCCAAGGAGACCTCTCGGCGTGGTTCTCCAGGAGTGTCACCACATCAGCGAAATACTGGAGGTTGCCGGCATAGTTAGTCTCGTGCGGCTCCTCAGCAGCGGCCTCGCAAATGTTGCCAAGGGCCGTGTTTGCCCGTTCCTTGAGCGTATGGAGCATGGGGGCATGCTCGTGCTCCAGAACCCGCCTCCGGCGGGTCTCGTCCTCGTTCTTCCGTGCGGTGGCCTCATCGCCATCAACCCTCTGCCGGAGAAGAAGCAGTTCGGCGCGGGAGGAGGTCAGCTCCTCCTGCGCTGCGTGAAGGGCAGCTGCGGAGGCGTCCGCACCCTGCGTCACTTCATCTAGCTTGGCCTTGAGGGCCGCGGTCCTGCCCTCAGCTTCGGCCCTGACCAACTCCAACCTCAACTCATACTGGCGCCCAAGGCCTGAGCGGGCTTCCGCTACATGGCGATCGACCTCTTCTTGGGCTCGGGCCTCGCGCGCGGCGACTTCGTCCTCCGCCTGAGTCACCAGGCGCTCCCTCATCTCCAACCGCTCAAGGACGAGGTTGCGCTCGGCAGCCTGCAGCAACATCGCTTCCTCGCGCTTCTGAAGCTCTGCCTGGTCGATGGAAGCCCCCTTCAACAACGCAAGTGCAGCCCGGCGCAACTGCACCTGCTCCTCCAGAGAGTTGCTCCAGGCTTGGAGCTCCCACGCACGCTCCTCCGCGTCCCAGCGCCGACGATCTGCTTCCCGGGCCTCCTCGACGTTTCGGGAGCAAGCCTCTCGCGAGGCCGCCATCAACGCCTCAGCCTTCACGTTGTCAAGGTCATGCTGATGACGCGCGAGGGCGACGGCTACCTTCAGCTTGCGCCTCTCCTCGGCAAGGCGCAAACCCTCTGCCTCAAGACGCGCATCTTCGCCGGCGAGCTCCGCCCTGAGCCAGTTCACCGCGGCCGTCGCCCCATGGAGAAGTTCTTGACGAAGGACAAGGCATTCGCGAGCACGCCTGAGCACATCTTCCGTGTCCCCCTCTGCTGCTAGTATATGCGGAGGGCCCGGAGGTAGCGCGCCTCCTCCCGCAGGGCAGGGGGCTGGCGCCCCAACAACCGCCGGACGGGCCTTGCCAGGAGCAGGACCTGGCGCCGGCCCGACCCCAGAAGAAGAGTTCAAGATCGACTTCAACCAATCGTCGTCCGTGACCACGGAAGGAGCACGGGGCAAGCTGGCTGAGCCCCGGGTGAGCTCGTGAAGGGAATACAGCAGGCTCGCAGGCTCGGGACACTCAGCTGAACGGGTCACCTCTCCGACCGGCTGAGTGGTAAGGGCGCCGCCTGAACTCGACGCACCAAGGACCGGCAATGAGGGTGAAGCTTGGGGAGATGGCTCCTTGGCCGTCTCCGTGAATTCGGCAGGAAGGGCCCTGAAAGGTCACAGTCAGCTGCAAGAACCAAGAACTAGAGGAGCGGAGAGAGAAGAAGACTTACTCGTCCGTGGCAAAGTACCTCCTGCACTTCAGCAAGCGGCAAGGGCAATCATCACCGCCCGAGGCCTCCTTCCTCTTGCGAACGGCCCCGTAGTCTACGCGGAACCGTCCTAAGCGCTCGGCGCAGAGGTCGGTTTGTGGCATGGAGGAGGCGGCAAGAAGATCAGCGTTAATGGGACCAGCCTGGGGGATGCCCCCAGGTGCCGCCTCACGAGGGACGACCGGGGCCTCGGGAGCCCCAACCTTGGGAGCCGGCGGCCGCGGCTCCTCACCTGTCACCATTCCGGAACAAGCTCCGAGAGATGCCGCCCTCGGGGCTTCACGTGGCGTCACCACCTCGACATCACCCCCTTCAACTCCTGATGGTTCTCTCCTCCCTGCGCCATCACCTGAGACAGAGCCACTTTGGGCGACTGGAAGAGCTACCACAACAATTGGGTTCTCACGAGGTCCCCTGAAGCCAACCGGGCGTAGCCCCCACTCGTCAAAGCTGGGCATCTGCCTCACGAAATCGGCCCTGCCCGAACAGAGATACAAGAGGGCATCATCATGTCAAAGGCTGCCTGGGGAAGGGTCACCAACCAGGACCCTGAGCACCGTCTTCAACACCTCGGGCGCCAAGTCCTCCTCCTGAAGCCGCATGTGATCTTTGTGCCCCGCAAAGTCCCACATCCGGTGAGAGTGGCGCTGGAGAGGAGCAATGAGACATTGGAGGAACTCCTTCACCACCTTGGGCACCGTCACGTCGAGCGCCCTCAAGCTCTCGAAGCGGCCACAGACGAATGCAACCCGGGTGTCCGCGAGCGTCTCGTGACCCCAGCCTGAGTTGGGAACAGCAGGCGAGGTAGGATGCGAGAGCAGGGGGATAAACACCCCAACATCCACATACAACCACCGCTCTCTGAACTTGGCCTCAGGGGGAGGGAGTCTGAAATCAATCCCTGAAGCAGCCGCCTCTGGAACCACAAGGAAGCTCACGCACCCCGAGCATTGAGCAGGGTCACTCAGGCGCAAGGAGAAGAAGTGACGCGGCAGAGCAACAGAAGGAGGGATGCCCACCATTGCCTCACAAACAAAGGTAAAGACAGCCAGGAGGGTAATGGACTCAGGCCCGAGATGCATCATGTGGATCTGATAGTGGGAGAGCACCGCATTCAAAAAAGCGGAACAGGGAGGAACCAGATAGCCCACAGGGCGTCAGCGAAGAACCGGACCTCCGTGACAATCCTGTGGGGGGAGGCATGGGACGCAGGCCATGCCGTGGTCCTACCGCACTCGTTGAAGATGGTGGCAAAAGTAGAGCGGACCTTGCCCAAGGCCTCGGGGTTGAGTATGATAGATCGATCGACGGCGGGGGCCACCGCCGGAGGCGAGCGGGACGAAGACGCGGGCTTCTTCCCCTTTTCCTTCTTCGTTGGCGCCATGACGACAGGAAGGTTGAGAGTCCGAGTTGGATTGAGAGTGGAAGTTGGAGCTAAAGGAAGAAGGAAGGCCCGGGAGTGCGCGGACGGCGAAAGGAGAATGGTTGTGTGCAACCCCGGGTCCGCTTAGCCGGGCGTGTAATGAGGCATCATGGGGAAGTGGAGACGCCCACGACCAATCACTCGCCACGCGGCGCCCAAGGACGTAGGCTGTTGGGGCCCGCGGCGCTTCGCACTTGCCCCTTCACTTCTCTGCTATGCCAAGTCCGGGCGCGCCTTGGGCCCGGGGGCTACTGTCTGCGTTCTGGGAACGGGGGTTCCCAGACTTGCCTGCCTACGGCCTGCAGCGTGGCTCAAGTGGGGGCCCAGCGCGGCCCAGCTTCATCAGCCCAAGCTCAAGACCCTCGCGAGGGGCCAAGCCTCGCGGGGCGGACGACAGGAACCTTCCTTAGGAGCAGCCTCGTCAGGCAGGCTCGCGAGGAGGCGGAGAGATCAAGGCAGGGTACCTCACGAGGGTGCCCTGTGATGCAAGCCATGACGATCGAGGACAGGCGGGCGCCAGGCGGGCGCCGGCCCGCGCAGTGTCCTCAGTTCCCCTTTGGTGCAAAGGAGGCAAGCACAGGCCAAGGCACCAGGCAAAGGTTACCACTTCGGTGCAACAAGACCAAGACCAGCAGAGCGGCAGGAAGGAGGTCATCATGGAGCCTAGGACGGCGTCACCGTCAGAGCCTTTGGCAGCCGAAGACCAACTTTAGTCGGGATAAGTGTACTACATGTTCCCCTTCAAAACGGCCAATTGTTGGCGCCCTTCCCGCTCATTATTTGGGAAGAGGCCCAGGGCCTCCCTCTATAAATAGGACTAGCCACCACAAAGAGAGGGGACGGACTGGAGACAAGTCGACCCCGTAGAGAAAGGGAGAGAGGCGTCTGGACTCACCCAAGGAGTCCATCGCACCAGCTCTAGAACATCCCCTCGCGAGGTTGTTCTTCCTTTGTACTGTTCTTCATCAGCCCCCTGAGGCAATCCACCACACCACAAACTAGAGTAGGGTATTACACCACAATGGTGGCCCGAACTAGTATAAACCTCGTGTCTCTGTGTTGTTCATAGTTCGTAGTTTAGATCCCTCGCTAACCATTCACGCATGAGCTGGTAGGGGAAAGATCTCCGCGCGCACCCCAGTGTTCGAACCTCAAGGGTCTGCCGGAAACCGAAATCCGACAGCATTCTCCAAGATCCTTTGATCGCACCCTGGGCCAGCCAGACGCCTTGACATCCGCATGTTCAGTACCAACTGCAAGGTCCAACCCAAGTTCGACGAGTGGTTCTTATCCCCCGCCCTAGATCAGCTCAAGGAGCTCAGCTTTGAAGCTGGACGATGTCGCTCTGCGTCAGCCGTCTGCTCCGCCTCACGCCAACGCTGCGCCAGCGCCAGCCTTTAGCTCCTGCTATCTTCCCTGCATCGTGCCAGCCCTTCTTCTCCCTCAACTCAAGCAGCTCGACCTCTTCGACGTTGTCATCTCGAAGAAGGCTATGGAGCACTGCTCCGCAGCTGCATCAAGGCCGAGTACCTTCGTCTTGAGCAGATCCACGGGTTCATTAGCCTCCACATCGCCTCGACGAATATCCGATGGATTTATGTGTCTTGCTGGCCCCGCAACAAGACATCAATTGGGAAGAGATCACTCCAGCTGTTCCACGTTGTGGCCATTGAGAATGCGCCTTTCCTTGAGAGATTGCTTGTATCGGATCTAGAAGGTCCAAAAAATCAGGGTCATTGACGGGCCGAAATTGACAGCGTTGGTGTACTCGTCTGCCAAATTCTCCGAACTCTTTATTGGATCCGTAATCGTTCAGGTACAGCACTCATCTTCTTCTCCGTCTTCTTGATATTCACATTTTTAAATTTCTTCTTGACGTATTTACGACCGTCTTCCAGAAAATGATTCCCACAAGCTTGACCCAATCCATGCGCACAGTGAAGATCTTAGCACTAAAATCTATCGGCCCCAATCTGGATCAAGTTGTTGGATTCCTTACATGCTTTCAGTGCACGGAGAAGCTACTCATCAAGGTGAAACTTATTTCGTATAAGTAAACGGTAATCACAACGTAGCTCAATTTTTTCGTAATTTTCCCAAATTACGATGACAAGTGTAGTGTTCAAAACTGCATCTACGCACTGCACCGAAAGAAATGTTTTTAGTATTTTTTTCTCACGTGATCACCTGCATCGTTTTTATGCTGTACTACTATAGTAGCCCAGGCTAGTCATAGTGGAAAGTAACTTAGATTACTCTAGTAACTCTATGGTTACCCTAAGAGCAAGTACTACCTCCGTCCTAGTTTACTCTTCCAATTTTGTAGTATCAAAATTTGACCATAGATTTAACTGACAAAATGTTAATGCATGTCACTAAGTACTATATCGTTGGATTCGTATTTGAACATAATTTCAAATGGTGTAATTTTTAGTGACATGCATTGGCATTTTCTTAGGTAAATCTATGGTCAAAATTTTATACTAAATACGGTAGAGTATTCCCTCCGTCCCAAAATTCTTGTCTTACATTTGTTTAGATACGGATGTATCTAACACTAAAATGTAACTAGATACATCTGTACTTAGACAAATTTAATACAAGAATTTTGGGACGAGGGGAGTACAAAAGTGGGCTATGTAGGCCAAAACATGTGCCAAATTCAATTGTGATGCATTTGGCGTCGATGCCCCTCCATTGCTCACCTGGTGCCCCAATCTGGATCACCTACTTTGCTCCGGTGCCAAATTAACTCAGCAATGAAAAAACACTGCGTGGGAGAGAGAGAGGACTAAGGCAATAAAAACACTTGTTTGGGAGAGTGAGAGGCTGGTGTAGTTGGTTTGATTGATTTGTTTATACATGTGGGTCTGTGTGCACAACGGTGCCAACTCTCTCACATCGCGAGAGCGATGCCAAAATCTTTTGATTTGACATCGATGCGTATTATGTGGCATACTTTTGCGAAATATGGCATCGGCCACATAGTGGAAAGCAACAAATGCCCAAGCTCTTCACGTGCTCCTAGTTAAATGAGAGGAAACACAAAGAGAGAGAGAGTGAAAAATATCACTAGCCAGCCAACCCTATCGTATGAGCGAATGATATTGGTACCTCTTGATGACACGGCAATCTTATGCAGCCAGCTGCTCTAATATGTTCTCTTCTTTTGCAGATAAAAAAGACCCAAAAGTGAAAAATGTGTTGCACTATAACAATCTCATCGAATGCCTTGATCTCCATCTTACAGAAATTGATTTGATCGACTACCGAGGCGCACATCCGAGATTAAATTGGCCAGGTTCTTTGTTCTGGAGGCAAGTGTGCTCAAGGTAATGAGGTTTGGCGTTCTCTGGTGCAACAATGAAGGGCGTGCTGATCACCGCAAGCGTCTAAGCCTAAATGACAAAGTCTCCGCAGAAGCTGAATTTGTTTTTGAAACATCAAGTGGCCAGAGACTCGAAAAATTATTTGCCCATTAGTGACTTGTCAGGGCGGTGGATTTTAGTTTGTATGATAATGCTGCATCCACCTAAAGTAACTAAAGTTCTTACGTAAACTTCCTAGTAATTCCCTCTTCATAGGTGCAGCATTACTCCTAACATTTGTAATATCAGTTTGAAACTTGTAATATTGGCGTGTCCTATTCCTGCGGTTTCAAAATCCTGCGAATCAAACAGGTCCTGAGTTGGTGATGATGTTGTGCCTCCCATCTTTCACCAATAGCCGCCGGATCTAGATCTGACGCATACAAACCAAGCTTCTCCATTTTTGCAAAAAGATGCCCCCACTTGTTCCCTATTTACAAACAACTCCTTGTCTCTCACAATCAGCCTTATCTCCTCCCCAACACATCTAGAAGTCCGTGGAAAAATCTGGCGCGATGGCCGTTGCCGGAGCCATCCGCCCCCAATCTTGGTGTTCCGTGCAATGCACGGGCATCTACGCACGGGAAATTATGTCGAACAGGGCTAGTTGTAAGCAGGCTAGCTCTACAGCCATGATGATAGTGACTGCAGACGGTGAGGCTGACTATGGTATGCCAAACACGGCGCCTATACTCAGGTGTCATCTCCGGCGCAGGGTCTTGTCACTTCACTGTGAGGAGTAGCACGTAATAATTTGAACAACGGGTAGTACAGTGCTAGTACTCCTACTACTACATTGGTATTACTACTACTAGTACTAGTAGCACCACCATCTGGATTTAGGAGTACTACCACATCCATTTGGATTTTAGTATTTGACTAGCAATATCTAGTAATGCATGTCACAAAAAAATGTACTACTCCCTCTGTAAATAAATACATGGTGTTTTATTCCTATCGGCGAGAGAACTTAATGTTTTTTTGCTAACTAGAGTACTAATAGGATTACATGCAATGAACTAAAAACTGCATGTCATGTTTGGTAGTCTCAAGTCATTGAAAGCATGCACGGCCCACATCTCTCATTGGTTGATATGTCACGAAATAAGAAACAAGGAGGGAATTAATGCACCGTGCCTAAGTGTTTTGGGATTATTTGGTTTTCGTAAGGTGACTTACACAACATTTTTGTTTACATGCATTAACATTTTATTAGTTAGATCAAAGGTCAAAATTGGCGCAAAATGCGAGAGGGGACCAATAAACCAAGAAACATCAAACTTCTCTTGTTTGGCCCCAACTAGAGGTCCGTGAGATGACTATACTGCACCGCACGGAGGGGACGCAGCTTCATTGACTTCACGGCAATCGCCTTTGGGTGAATGACACGTGGGCCCAGGGGGTGGCTGGCCCACCTATCATACAACCAAAGGCAGGTGCAGTAGAGGGCCGAGGAGTAGTACGAAATCCTACTCACCTACGCACGCTAACCAAGGGCAAGAGTGATCACTCGAATCGGAAGATCAGTTGACTAGAAGCTAAGCTAGACCCTTGGAGGCGATGAGCGCGAGCATCAGCCGGCTATGCCAGATGCTCCACGATGCTGGCCTACGACTCGGCACCGAGGAACGTCTCCAGGTAGTATTGCTTGAGGCCGCCAGGGCGAGGGGCCGCTTGGACGACAACTTCGTCTCCTTGTTCGACGAGGTCCTTGTCGGTTTCCTCGACAAGTTCACCATCGTCAAGAAGCTCGCGAACGACTTTGACGTAAGCCTCCAGCCGACGCGCCCAGGCTCTGTGATGCCCGCCACCCTCAACGGCCACTATGGTGACAACCTCTTCGACGCACTGGTGGCCCCTACGACGCCGCCGTGGCGCCGGAGAATGTCCACCTCGAGGTCGCTGGCCAGACAAATACCGGGCGCAACAAGACATCATCGACATAATCACCCACGTCTACGCGCAAATCGTCCACAAGGACTACTACATGCAAGAGGAGGACGATAGGACGCTGGCTGAGGGAGTCCCAGATTAGGGGGTGTCCGGATAGCCGAACTCTCACCGTTGGCCGGACTCCTGGACTATGAAGATACAAGATTGAAGACTTCGTCCCGTGTCCGGATGGGACTTTCCTTGGCGTGGAAGGCAAGCTTGGCGATACGGATATGTAGATCTCCTACCATTGTAACCGACTGCTGTAACCCTAACCTATCCGGTGTCTATATAAACCGGAGGGTTTTAGTCCGTAGGACGAACACCAATCATACCATAGGCTAGCTTCTAGGGTTTAGCCTCCTTGATCTCGTGGTAGATCTAATCTTGTACTTACCCATATCATCAATATTAATCAAGCAGGAGTAGGGTATTATCTCCATCGAGAGGGCCCGAACCTGGGTAAAAACATCTTGTCCCTTGTCTCCTGTTACCATCCGCTTAGACGCACTGTTCGGGACCCCCTACCCGAGATCCGCCGGTTTTGACACCGACATTGGTGCTTTCATTGAGAGTTCCTCTGTGTCGTCGCCATCAGGTAGGATGCCTCATCTTGTCTTTAAAGACGATACTATCGCCAAAGGAGCCTTGGCCGCTGGCCAGACTCTTCGGCTGGGTGGTTTTCTTATGACCGCCAGTCCGGCTACCGCGCCGACGATGACCTGTCGAGTCATCAAAACCAATCTCCATGTTAGTTCGGAACTTGCCGAACAGTTAGATCCGATCGAGCTCTCCTACGTAAACGAGCTCTTGGATCGCATCACCGCCCTGGGAGTCGCCACAGACTACTACCGGATCGGGCCTAAAACCGATCTGAGAGAGATCAACTCTCCCTAGGCTACCCATCATGTTGCTGTGATAGAGCAGCAATGCGGCGATTCTTCTTCTATCTTAAGGACTAGCTACGTCCGGATTCCCGATCCCTCCATGCCGGATTCCCATGGAGGGACGGATGTCGATCAAGCCCTGAACTTAAAGTTAGGCGGCGGGTCGGACTCATTGGATAGCACTCAAAAATCCAAACTTCCTAGTTCGGAAACTTCTCGGCCCTTGAGTCCTAAATTGGACGGGGTTCCGGATTTAGTACCACCCGCCCACCCAAACATTAGCGATCTCTCGAATTCGGCAAGAGCCCGCCGAAACAGTACATCATTACTGGGCCAGATTCCTCCTGGTTATCAACAGGATAAAGGACTGCCGAGAGGAGGAAGCAATCCCAATCTTCTGCAATAATTGCACGGACAAGGGAATCCTAAACGCCATAAGTCGTCGCGAAATTACACGCTTTCCTGACATGGTGACCATAGTACAAAAGTACTGTGCGATAGAGAACGCCTGGAAAACCTAAAGTAAATTTTGGGATAATCCGGCCCCGAATACATCCCTAGTCCGAAACAAAAGGGTGCATCATTATCAAGCACCTGGGTTAAATACCAAAAACCAAAACCCCTAAAGGGTGCAAACCGTCTTTGGAGGGTTGGCTAAACGGACCTGCAAAATTCATAGCACAGAGGGCGCCACTCCAACTCATAGCCTTCGAGCATGTTGGATACTATGGCAGGTGGCCAAAAGTGGCGAAGAGCTTCTAGCTTCGGAATCCCAGCCCAGCAACACCAGTACGGTGTTAACAATCTTTGAGACTCTCGCATCAAATAACATGCGAAAACGAACACTCCGCAACCTTGCCGAAGTCTACCAAGTAGCAACAATAAATCCATGGAGTGACACGGCTATTACCTTTAACGCCCGTGATTTAACCTAAATTCGAACTGCCGGGCACCAGCCGCATTGGTCCTCAGCCCGGTAGTGGACGGCTTTCGCCTTACTAAGGTACTCATGGATGGCGGCAATGACTAAACCTCATCTATGAGGAAACCCTCCGAAAAATGGAAATAGACTGGAACCGCATTGAGCGAAGCAGCACAACCGTTAGAGGAATAATCCCGGCCGGAAGCATGCTGCACAGGAAAAATCACGCCGACGTAGTGTTCGCTCACGGACAATTACAGGTCCGAGGAGGTCACATTTCAAGTGGCCCCGTTCAACAGCGGATATCATGCTTTATTAGGACGAGAAGCATTCACAATTTTTCAGGCTATACCCCATTATGGGTACATGAAGCTTAAAATGCCCGGACCTAACGGAATCATCACTCTCGCCAGTGATCCAAACATAGCACTCCTCGCCGAAAACAAGACAGCCGCACTAGCCCTCGAGGCACTATCAAAGCCCTAGCGGCCGAGGAACTCACCGCTGATCGCTCCACGGTGAACAGGGGATGATGTGATACTTGATAAAAGATCCAAGTCCACCTCTTTTAAACCAGCGGATGAAATAGTCAAATTCCAAGTCCACCCAACGGACCTGCAAAGACGGCCTCCATTGGGGCACAATTAAACCCTGATGTAGAGGCCGCCGCGAGAATTTCTACAAGAAAAGCGGGACATCTTTGCTGTCACCCTTCAGACATGCCAGAATCCCACGTCACCGGCCGAAAGCATAGCCTAAATATCCTAAAAGGATTCAAGCCAGACAAACAGGCTCTTCGGCGCTTTTCCGAACCCAAGAGACAGGCCATGGAAGAGGACCTAGCCAAACTTTTGGAAGCCGGATTCATCAGAGATATAAAACATCCGGACTAGCTAGCAAACCTGGTGATGGTACCAAAGAAGGATAAATCCTGGCGCCTATGTGTTGATTTCAAAGACCTTAATAAGGCTTGCCCAAAGGATCCCTCCCCCCTCCCTCGAATTGATCAAATCATTGACGCTACAGCAGGACACGACTCATTGTGCTTCCTCGACGCGTACTCCGGCTACCACCAAATCAAGATGGCAGAGCCAGACCAAGCTGCAACAACATTCATCACTCCATACGGCCCGTTCTACTTCAACACAATGCCCTTTGGGCTCAAAAATGCCGGCGCAACATATCAGCGCATGATTCAGACATGTCTGGCAAACCAGATCGGCAAAACGGTGGAAGCATATGTAGATGACGTGGTCGTCACAACCAAGCACGTCGAAACTCTAGTAGACGACTTGAGGCTCACATTCGACAATCTTCAAAAATATGACATCAAGCTCAATCCGGAAAAATGTGTCTTCGGCGTTCCGGTAGGAAAGCTCCTGGGCTTCATTGTGTCCGGTAGAGGAATTGAAGAAAACCCAGCCAAGATCCGAGCCCTGTCACAATTGGATATTCCAAAAGACCTCAAACAAATACAAAAATTGACGGGATGCGTAGCGGCTCTAAGCCGCTTTATTTCCCGTTTGGGGGAAAAGGCGTTACCCCTTTACCGCCTCCTCCGCCGCACCGAACACTTCGGGTGGACGGATGCCGCCACGGCCGGATTCAGAGAAATAAAGGCCAATGTGGCAACAAATCTGGTCCTGGCCGCGCCCAACATGGGCGAACCAATGCTATTATATATCGCCGCAACACATCAAGTTGTTAGCGCGGTGCTCGTTGTCGAACGAGAAACGGACGGACACCGGTTCCCTGTTCAAAAACCGGTTTATTATGTGTCCACTGTCCTAACTCCATGCAAGTCCAGTACCCACACTATCAAAAGATAGCATACGCAGTGTTCATGGCATCCGGAAGCTGCGACACTACTTTCTAGAGTGTTCGATAACGGTAGCCTCCGAAGTACCTCTTAACGACATTATAAACACTCGTGACGCGATGGGCCGGATTGCTAAATGGGCCGTAGAGCTCCTTCCATTCGATATAACTTATAAGCCACGATGAGCTATTAAGTCGTAGGTTTTGGCCGACTTCGTGGCCGAATGGACCGAAGCCGAACTCCCTAAAGAGTACGGCGCATACTCCAATTGGATCATGCACTTTGGCGGCTCTAAATTGTTGGTCGGCTTGGGGGCTGGCATCGTCCTGACGTCCCCAACCGGGGACACAGTCCAATACGTCCTTCAGATAATGTATACGGACTCCAACAACGCAGCCGAATATGAGGCTCTTCTGCACGACCTCCGGATGGCAGTCTCCATGGGCATTCAACGCCTAGAGGTGCGCGGGGATTCGAACCTCGCAATATCTCAAATAAACGGAGACTTTGATGCCAAAGATCCGAAAATGGCAGCATACCGCAATGCGGTCCTAAAAATGTCGGCCACGGTTGAAGGGCTCGAATTTCATCATATAGCCCGGATAACAACCAAGCGGCGGATATATTGGCACGCATCGGTGCAAAAGCGATGTCGTCCTCCCAACATCTTCTGGAACGGTTGTTCAAGCCATCCGTACTATGGGAAGGAGTCCAAGCAATAACAATCCGGACCCAACCGCCCGCCGACGCCAACACTTCGACACAACCGGAGGCTCGCCCCGAGATAACACCCTCCGCTCACGAAATAATGGCGGTTATCGCCCGTGGGATCGGAACCATTCCTAGCCTACCTAACCAGGCGGGAACTCCCGAAGACCAAAATGAGGCTCGCTGCATAGTACGGCGATCTAAAGCCTATAAAGTCCATGAGGGAGAGCTTTATAAGAAAAGCACTACCGGAGTCCTCCAAAGGTGTATCTCCGAAGAGGAAGGGCGAAACCTCCTGGCTGAAATTCATGCCGGACTGGGTGGGCACCACGCCGCAGCCCGGGCCCTTGTAGGCAAGGCCTTCCGTACAGGATTTTATTGGCCGACAGCCCAGGCGGAATCTGTGGGACTTAGTCCAACGATGCGTCGGTTGCCAGCTTTTTGCTAACCAAAGCCACATGCCACCCACCGCCTTAAAACTATACTCATCACCGGCCTTTCATGCGGTGCAGGGGCTTGAAATGGTTGGACCCTCAAGGGAGGAACCCACAAGCAAAAATACCTATTGGTCATGGTGGATAAATTCACCAAATGGATAGAGGCCAAGCACATTAAAACGGCTGAATCCGGACCGTGATAGACTTCATATCGAGGCAGTGCACCGTTACGGTGTCCCCACAAGATCATCATCGATAATGGCACCAACTTCACGGCCGATGAGGTCAAACTATGGTGCAAAACATGGGCATCAAGCTCGACTACGCCTCAGTCTATCACCCTCAAACCAACGGCCAAGTCGAAAGGGCAAATGGTCTAATCATGAGCGGCATTAAACCCAGACTAGTGCGGTCCCTCAAGGAATCTAACACGCACTGGGTTGAGGAGCTCAACTCCGTACTCTGGGGGCTGCGGACCACGCCGAATCGTACTACCGGATTCACACCATTCTTTATGGTGTACGACGCAGAGGCAGTCTTGCCCTGCGACATAATACATGACTCACCTCGCGTGCGCATGTATGAAGAAAGAGAAGCCGAGCTTGATCGGCAGGACAGTTTGGATGCATTGGAGGAGGAGCGCGACGTGGCAAAAGCTCGTTCCGCATTCTATCAACAGCAGGCTCGAAGATATCAAAGCAGGGAAGTACGGGCCAAAGCTTATAACATTGGCGAACTAGTTCTGCGCTCACGGACAAGAAAAAGGACAAACTCAAGCCCAAGTGGGAAGGTCCCTTCATCATCGACCAGGTCCTGACCGGCGGAGCATACCGTCTATGAAACGCATCGGATAACCGACTCGAGCCGAACCCATGGAACGCAGCCCGTCTACGAAGATTCTACGCCTAAGTGCCGGACTCCAAGTTCGTCTCCTTCCTCCGTCCACATTTTCTATTTTTGTTGTCTTTTATTTCTCTCCTCCCTCATTCTTCTTCTTGAAGCCTCTAGAGGCTCGTTTGCGCTTTTTTCGCACACACTTGACGCGCTGTCCGCGCTCATTATACCTGGGGGCTTCTTTAACAGAAGCTTATTTATACGGGCTTCATTCCCAACACATGCGTTAAACTTCCACATGTACCTTTTATTCACCATTATATGCATCGATATGACTTAAGTTTTGGCCAAGCTGGGTTGCCTGGCTCCTATGCTTACCCCTACGTTCCCGATTGTTCGGCTAGGTGGTAAAGGGAGCACCTCTGTGATTGTTACTGCCGGGTCAGCCGGATGTGTACCTCAGACTGGGTGAAGCCGAAAGCTAGCGTTCTTAAGGGAATATTCGGTTGGTGGACTGAAATATGATTTTTAACTATTTGCCCATCTGCCCCCAGATGATTTTCTGCTTTAATAGCAGCTTTGACATGCACTTTAGGGCATGCATCCCAGCGAAAGGAACCCTTAACAGAACTATTCTCCCTGGAAGATGTTTCTTACTACCCATGTAATATAACATAACTAGTTGGGCACTTGTCTGATACAGCAACAATGACCCCTACGCCTTGTCTCCATGCATACCCTGGTTCATATATAACCACGAAAGTATTCGGACACACTCTGGACTATTGGGTCCAGAGGTTGAAGCGAAAAGGTCTGCTACGAAAAACGATCTACAATCCGGCTAGAAGACATTTTTTCATGTCATATTTTTACATAGTCAACTCGACTCATTGTATTCCTCCTCAATGCCATCTAATAGGCTATCTAATTTACAATCTTGTTGGGAATACTTGGCGGCCAATTCTACTTGGCCGTACACTAAGCTTACGGGGATCTCCATCCCATCAGCCCCACAGGTCCGACCTCGGCCATGTGGTTTGGGTCGACAACCGTGTACCGCGTCTTTACCATGGCCCGAGCCTCCCTAAGCGCCTTTGACGTCAGCCGATATCTTCCATAGTCGGAAGCGCCGCCGTGCTCCTTGAAGCCGCTCTGCCCAGCTCCCGATGCCTTCTTGGACGGGAGATACATGGCCACAAGGCCTGGCCGATGCCTTTCACCACCTGCGGACCCGTTCGTGCAGCTGACGCAATTCGGGAAGAAGATCACCCGAAGAACTGGGCATCTCCTCCTCAGGACGACATGTGAGCAAACCTACATACATGTTTATGTTAGTGGCCTTCCTCGCCGAACTCTTTTAAAAGTTCGCTAAAGCAATTAGTGAAAATGCCGCGGCTAAGCGGCCGATTCTCCTTCTGGTCGGACAAGTCGATAACGCATCGAATATCCTTTGGTTCCTGACCCAGCTTGGTGTTGGCGTCTTGGAGGTTATTTTTCTCCTGCCGCACCCTTGTAAGCACGCTCTCGCCAGCCTTTAGCTGGCGCAAGAGCTGCTTCTTGTCTGGATCTAGTTCGGCGCCATCTGCAATATTTTTGTCAGATTTACAAACCCGCCGCACTTCATAAACTATTTTTTAAAGCGTATATTACCAGTGGGGGTCTCTGCGGCTCCCCCTGTAGCGGCTAGTGCGGCCTCAAGTTGGGCCTTGCATTCTTCAAGCTCCTGGGACAGTCGGGTATTCTTTTCTGTAAGATCCTCAGATAACAAATGATCCTTAAATCAGTTATTCTAACTATTTTAAGTCTCGGGGGCTACTGGCATATATAACTGTCAAATTTCCTTACCCGTATGTCCTTCACATACTGCTCCGTGGCTCTGGCTAGACCATCTTGAGCGGCACGGAGGTGCGCATCTCTCGAATCGAAGGCATTCAAGGCCTTCTGGGAGAAACATGCGTCACGAAGAACTGTCCGGCGGCGCCTGTGATTCAAGGCGCTCTCCACCTCGGAGTTGGTGGCGGACAACCTGTCGGCATCCTCTGTCGGAGGAGCATCCGACGCACGTCTCGTGCTCGCCTCTGCCCCCGGACCCGGCTTTGAAGCCTGGCCGGTGAAGGTTTGATTGGCCACCTCTCCGGACTCAGTCCAGCGAGCGCTCTTTTTCCTGAAAAGAGCACCAGCGTTAGTAGCCTTCCAGGAATCAATCCTTTGAGTATGGTGACACGCCATACCGTTGCGCCGGAGTTTCGATCCGGACCGCATTTCTTTTCAGCCTGCGGGGCCGCACTGCCCTTTGTTGGCCAGCCGCCGCGGGCTCGGCTTCCTGCCTCGAAGGTACCCTCAAGCACCATTGGTATCTGATGATCAAAAATAAGCATGGGTGGGTCATTATCGGGGTTTTGGGATCTCGGTCTCGATTACTGTGAAATTTGGAAGTATTCCGGGGTAATCAGCCGTAATGGCAACCAAAGCATTGTCGATGCTAAGTTGGTGGAATACCCCATCGATCAACTCCACCTTTATATCCGGATCCTCTTCGGAGGTTGGATCGAGGGACCGTTCCAGATCCTCGGGTTGTGGGGGCGGGTTGTGTATCTTCTCCACAGTCCAACGCAGTTCCTGCGCAGAAACCACGAAATGAGATATTTAACCATGGGAACATGGATCGGACAGGTCACAAAGATGTTTGCTTACCCAGCTTCGAGGATTATTCGAAGAGAACTCCTTCAGTGGATTGACATGGAGGAAATCATCCTCCTCCCCTTTATACATAGCAGACAAGATCTTCACCAGTTCGGTGACCGATCCTGGCCCTTTGCGGCCATGGCGGGTGGCATCGTCCTCCCCGTTGATGTCCCAAATGGGGTGGCCCCTATATTGGAGCGGCTGCACTCCCCTCATAATGCAGATTGCCATGACTCTTATCATGGTCAGTCCGGCATGAGCCAGTAACCTTATTCGCCTCATCAAATAAAGGATATCCCGGTCATCTTCTCTCCGGGGGCTCCGAGGGCGCCAGCTTAGGCGCTTCTTTAGAGGAGCATTGCTGAACTCCGGAAGGCCGATCCGAACAGGATCCAGCCGGGGCGTCCTCCATGTAAAACCATTCCGAAGGCCGGTCTTTGGGCGCCTTCTTTGGGAGTTCCGGATAGGTATCCGGTCCCGGCGATGCGCCATAGCTCGGCTCCGCCCACTTGATATATTGACCCCTCATGAGAACGGGGTACTAGGCAGAATATTCTCTTCCACAGCCCGAAATGAGCTTTGACGCCCAAGAATAGTTCGCAAAGGGCCACGAAGCCCGCGATGTGCAAGATGGAGGCAGGAGTAAGATGGTGCAACTGGAGGCCGTAGAACTCCAGGAGCCCCCGGAGAAACGGATGGATTGGAAATCTGAGTCCTCTTACTAGATAAGAGATGAAGCATACCCGCTCTCCTTTAGAGGGATCGGGGACGCTCTCGGCTTGCTTTTCGCCCTTGTAGGTGGCAAGTCCGGCTCGAACCAGGACCATGAAGGCCGGGGGAAGAAATCCCTTGGCTTGGAGTATAACTAGCTCGCTATGCGGGACTGAGCATCTCTCCCAATTCCCTGGCTGAGGGCTGGGAGCACGAGAGGAGGAGCTGCGTCGACTGTCCATGATGGAATGGGCTTTGGTCAGAGGCGCTCCGATGAAAGCTCGCAAAGGGGGGATGGTGTGACTCAGATCTAGATCCTTGCCCCTTTTATAGGCGGCTCATTTGCGCGGCTAGGGGGTAATTGTAAAAATACCCTGGCTTTTCGCATTCATTCAAACACGTGGAAGATGGCCATTATTGGGCGTAGAAGCCAAGGAGCGCAGCATTTATCAGAAGCCGGACACTATTCGACAAGTATATGGAATTTGGAGAAGAACCCGCCGCAATGCCGAAGACAATCAACGCGCCCGGACTCATCGTCATTGAAGCCTGGTTCGGGGCTACGAGGAGTCCCGGATTAGGGGTGTCCGGATAAGCGTAACTCTCACCATTGGCGGACTCACGGACTATGAAGATACAAGATTGAAGACTTCGTCCGTGTCCGGATGGGACTTTCCTTGGCGTGGAAGGCAAGCTTGGCGATACGGATATGTAGATCTCCTACCATTCTAACCCGACACCGTGTAACCCTAACCTATCCGGTGTCTATATAAACCGGAGGGTTTTAGTCCGTGGGGCGAACAACAATCATACCATAGGCTAGCTTCTAGGGTTTAGCCTCCTTGATCTCGTGGTAGATCTACTCTTGTACTACCCATATCATCAATATTAATCAAGCAGGAGTAGGGTATTACCTCCATCGAGAGGGCCCAAACCTGGGTAAAAACATCGTGTCCCTTGTCTCCTGTTACCATCCGCCTAGACGCACAGTTCGGGACCCCCTACCCGAGATCCGCCGGTTTTGACACCGACACTGGCCTTCTTGGACCGCAGGGCAACCTTGGATGGCACTGTTCAGAAGCACATTGAGCTCACCGCCAACGCCGCTGCTCCTCACACGTCGGTTGGTGACCCGGCGCACTAAGGCCTGAGGATGTCGTTGATGGATCCGTATGTATTTTTATCTTTCCGTCAAATCCATGTAGTAGTATATGATACTACAGTAATTATCTTACCTTTCGCATCAACTTCATAATTTTTGTATGTACTCCATGCATGAACGGCGCCAGAACCAAACTTCTCATTACTTTAGGCAAAATCGTTATTTTCTATCTATCGGTCGCGCCATGGAGGAGAACCAAATTTTACAAGTTATGAGTTCAAAAGGAAAATCCTGCCGCATTCGCGTCGCACCCCCACACGGTTGGTCCGGCATGCCGCTCAAGAGGGAATGCGTGCGGTGTTGCATTTTCACTTACAAGTGGGACCGCAGTTGAGCAAACCGACTATCGGCAAACCCCCACCCCGCCCACCGCGCGATGGCTGAGAAAACAGGAGGGAGAAGAGATGGCTGTAGCATGGACTCCAAGAAAATTGGTGTCGGATGGGACTCGTGTGGGTGGCGCGTGCCGTACTGCTAGACGTGAATGCTAGTTATGGCCCATGCCACCCCACTATATCGAGCCTATATCGAGGTACGTAGAACAAATTTCCTGCAGTCCATGCTCAACCCTCCTCTATCTCTCTTCCCAGCCAGCCAGCGGACGCGCGGAGCCCATTGTCTGTTTGCTCACATGCGGTCCCACATGTCAGTGAATACGCAAGCGGAACCACTGAACCTGCACATCTTTCACCTCGATGTGCTGGTGATGAAAAACAAATCCAAGAAAGATCTTCGGTGGCCGCTTTTGGAGTTACTCAAGAGTAGTAAGATTCTATTTACAGTTTAACCCAAGATGCACATCTCGTGGCTTCAACTACCACTCTATTTTCTTTCATGACACGACCTGGATGCTGGATGTCCCATGTGTCGGCAAAAGGAGGAAGAACCCGGCCAAATCTTCGGTTGTGCTAACTTAAAAAAATTATTGTGTACTCCCTTCGTCCAAAATACTTGACTTCCATTTGTCCAAAAATGGATGTACCTATATACTAAAACATGTCTAGATACATATATATTTTGACAAATAGAAGGCATGTATTGTGCAACGGAGGGAGTAGAATGGATGCAAGTTTTTGTATTGCGAAGAGTACATCCATATATTGATAGAGCGCAATTTAGTAGATGTTCTATCACTTTTAGCTAGCACAAAGGCTAGAGGTGAGATTAGTGCACTTGTTGATACTCCTACTAGAATAGAGGCTAGACATGAGACTAGATGCGAGGAAGCAACGTCTACTTCTTTACACTCGAAGAAGAAAGAAGCACACAAGATCGAGCCTCCATGAGATCAACAATGAATGCATCGAGAAGGCACTAATCCAACTTACAGGAGTAGTAAAATGTATTCTTGTAGTTCTTGTTTTCTTTGGTCTTGCTTTTCTAGTCAAAATTATCATTGGAGTTCGTGCAAAACGGAGGTCCATTTGGGGTCGTGTGTTGGAGTTGGCCTTACAAGTGGGACCACAGTTAAGGAAACCGACTATCGACAAACCCCCACCTCGCCCGCCGCGCGATGGCTGAGTTAGAGAAACGATGAGGTTGAAGAGATTGCTCTAGCATGGACTCCAAGAAATATGGTGTCAGATGGAAGTCGTGCTAGTGGCGTGTGCCGTACTCCTGGACGTGAATGCTTGGGGTGGCCCATGCCACCCTACTGCTCCTACTACTTATTATATAGTACTAGTATCGAGGATTCAAGGTGCTGGTTACGTACAATATGGCTACAGTAAAAACACCCGCACGACGCGCGAAGCATGTGAAGCTAGTACAAATACTAGTGTACTACTATTGTTGATTGGCCTCATCCGATAACCTGTTGCAATGCACGTACAATTATGTATTCGGAAAATATTTTTTTGCCTCGTCGCACCACTCACTCAAAGAAGCGACTCAAAAGCCATTCATAAATTTAGTAAGTTTATCATAGGCATATCATTTTATTACATACAATAGGTCATCAACCCACATCGACAACGAGGATACATTATAAATACTAAAGTTTTCACCACACAACAAATAACAAGCAATGAAATGAACTTCAACTCAACCATTCCTCGATGTTGGAAACGCTTGCTTTGAACCACAAGTGATTCTCTCGACGGGCCATCCATTGTCGATCCGAGACCAACGCAGGTCTGATCATCCAGTGAAGCGGCCTACTATATCGATGCAGTGGTAGGGAACCACCCAAATGTCCGAGGTATAGACACGATTGCTTCTCATAAATGGTAGTAACATTGTGTCAACAGCAGTTGGATCGCCTTTCATCATCATTGGATAGTTTTGTCCAAGGAAGAGCGAGTTTTCTCCAAGACTATCAATTCTGCCAGGAGAAGGAGTTGGCGCTAGCACACTAGTATCCATCCCGAATACCATGCAATGGGTGTTGGAATAGGTCCGGAGAGTGCGACCATGGGACACTACACCTGCTTCCTTAGCAGTAACATCATCAGTGGGTTGTATACACACAAGAAGAGGTGATCCATCGGAATTAGTTGCCAGGCGCCAAAGAGTATATGGGCGCTGCTCGTCCTCATGCTCGTGATCATCACCATCGTCATCTCCCCTTGGTTATAAAAATTTTCAAGTATAGGTGGTGGAATGTTCACAGGACCTTGGAAACACAAGAAGAAGGTTAATTAGTAAAGGGAAACTTGCTAACCCGCATGCATGGGATGAAACAATTATAATTACGGTGGAAGACAAACGAGGATGCCATGCAAAAACAGTGCCACGAGTGGTGGCAGCAAACACAAGGCCCTCATATTGAATTGCATCACAGTACTCATCCGTGTACAGAAACTGATTTTTGAGCAATATCCATCGAGTCAAACCACCAATTATGGCAACAAACTTGTCGAAGATAGCAACAACTTCATAGTTGTTGTAATTCCAAGAGCGGTTGGGAACTCGACAAATTGCTATCTTCCGTAGAAGACAGTCACCATGATTGTATTTGAGCGTGCATTACAATCTTGGTGTGTTCAACCTCCAGGCGATCTGCTGAGATTTTTGGAAGTGGAATCCGGTCACGAGTGTACACATTCACAAGTTCCCACTCGCAGACCCAATGTAAACAACCCAATCTCCATTTGCGCCTGCCCAAGCCTTGCCCTCAAGCGATGGCATCTTAACATCATATGTATCATTATCAAGCGGCATCAACTTGCATGTATGAGGCCTCTGTCGTGCGGCGTCGATCATCGTGGTCACGGCAAAGAAGATAGGGGAGATCAAACCGCTCCTTGACTCTTGGGTTCCTTGTAATGATGTTATTAGTTGAGTCGGGAATGGGCTTGAACGAACCTGCCATGCTAGCCGAGCTGAAGACGTCGCACCGATCAATGAGTTCCTCCACCACGTCATCTTTCAGATCGGGGCAAGAATAACGGGGTCGTTTCCGGCCTGTTCCCTCCATGGAGAAGACGATCGAACAATAGCAGAAGAAAGGTGAAGTGCTGAAGGAAAATGGAGGAGGGAGAGGAAGAGCGTCGACGGCAGTTCCAAATCGAGAGGAAAGGCGAAGAGTTGGTGGGCGGTTGCCGGTTGCCACGGTTCACGAAGAGGCGCCCGCCTACACGTCCATTCGAAATACTCCTACTACTCGTCGTCGTCTCACTGATATGTTGGAACGGGACCACATGTCAACGAAACATGGTGTGTAATTTCTCATGCAAAATGCGATCTGGCCGCGTTGGCCCGAGGTGCCGCATTAGTTATTGACCTTTATTTTTTAATGGCATGCCATTTAGTTTTGAAGCACGACTAACTGGTACTGTACGCAGAGAAAATATAAACTACTCTACCACTACTCCACCTCCAGTACTAGTAGTATAAAAAAGATATATAGGCTCGAGCTTCAGCGCATTCTTGCCAAGGGCTGCCCACTTGCTTCTCACACTACTACCCTCTCTCCAGATCTAAAGAATACGGCCCCTCTCTCCCTCCTCACCGGTGGTCACAGATCCGCCGGGGAAGAAAAGGACATGCAGCGTTGACGCCTTTTCGTCGTCGGTGGCGAGGTCACCGCAGCGACAAGGTCGTCCTCTCGGACCTAAGCGCTCGTGGGATGGCCTCCGTCCCCAAGCTTCGCTGCCGTAGTGTGTGCGGAGGGCGGCGACCACGGCGAAGCCACTTCCCGCCGACCCTCAGGTATGCTACCTCTTTTCGAACCATACCCTTGTTCTATTGCCCCATCTGGCACGTTGTTGCATGTGGATCTTTTTCCACTCCACCATCTTCCCAATTTGCTATCCTCTACTCTGCTGGCCACGCAGACGAAAACCATAATTTGCACTATTAAAGGAAACCCTACTTCATGCAGACTAATCCTTGTCTGGATTGAATAAGGAAAGGAAGGGAGGCTATACTGTCCAAGAGAGTAGGCACCGAACCCGCATCTAGGTTGAAAAGGGGAAAATCAGTAGCTAAGGAACGAGTCTCGTGTCTCTTGGTTGAAGAAGGGTAGAAAGGCATGACAACACAACAGAGGATCACCAAGTCGATCGGTTTGTTGTCCTCACATAGGAAAAAGGTGTTGGTGCACCCACTGTCCGAATGGGCCTCCCATGCTCTTATTGCCACTTTTTTGCTGTTAGTATAACGCCAGCAGTCAAGTCAAGCAATGCTACTACTAAAGTGATGCCACATTTAACTAATGCCGCTCTCAGTCTAATGCCACCGATAAATTTAAGCAATGACATTTAATGTCACTCGATTATTTCAGGGTTAGCTATTGATTGTGGATGTATTAAAGATTTTTCAGCTAAGGCATTCTAATGCTGTTGCACAGCCAGTATACCAACGATGAAACTTGTTACTACCTTCATATTTTTGCACTGTTAATGCTTATAGATTACATACCTCACTTTCATGAGATAAGTTAATTTTTTGTACAGTGTCACCAAAATGCCAAGGCGCTGATGTCATTTTATTTTGGTTAAACTGCACAGACGATTATGAAGACAAGAGGAAAGGTCAAGAGTGGGCACCTCCTCCTCCGGCTGTTCTCTTGATTTGTTCAATCAAGTTTTTATGTTTGGTCGATTATCAAGATAGGGATAGCAATTTTTAAGGTCCCCCCGAGTTCGAAATGATATTTACCTTGGAGGTACATGGTTTGCAATTTTTTTATACTGTCATTAGTTAATAATGCTACTTACCTTCAGACTTTTGTATTTGGTTTAATGCTCATGCACGGCTAGTATACTATTGCTGAAACTTGTTAGCTTTACATTTTGTATTGTTAATTCTTATAGAAACCTTCCAGTGCTAGAGTTTATTGAAATCTGTTCAAGAAACCATTGTATTGTACCACTGTAATAAACTAACTACTCTCTTGTTGCACTAGCCCTTTGGATTAGTGTATATTTGTAGTATCTGAATGGTGTTGCATTAGCGTATGGACATAAATAAAGTGTGGCAAGCTTTCCCAGATATGTGCTCAAGAAAACTACTACCTGTTTTTCTAAATACTAGACGTTTGGGTACTTTAAATTGAACTGCGAAAACGTCTTATATTAAGGAACGAGAGGTGTAGAGTTCACTCAAATTATCCCGTAAAGCTAGTCACACCTTTGTTAAAATTAATGTTCATTATGTTATAGGAGGAGGTCTTTATGTTTGTCTCTAATGCACATCGACTACATACACGACATCATGATGTAATGTTAAGTCATTTCCTTTTGTACAGTGCCACCGGAATTGTCATGGCGGTGATGGCATTTTATTTTAGTAGAACTTCACAATATTTTCTTAAAAGAAGATGAAAGGTCATGAATGGCTCAGTTTTTCAGAAAAAACTATGTATGCCTTCCTAACATCAGCCGTTGTTGCTTTATTTATTCCTTCAAACAGGTGGTTAGAAACAGTCTTGCTACATTTTCCCATTAAGAAATTGGAATGCTTATATTTGTGAGTCCATGCTTCAACTAGTGCCACTTTTATAGTAATCACACTTTCAATATTTATGCAAACAGGGATGCTCGATTTTAGTGGAACTGCACAAAAAGTCCAACTGGTTCAACATTAGGAGCATGTTTTTTTTCAAACCTTTATATCCAATTGGTGGCACTATGAGCTGTTCATTAGGAAGGTACATTGTTTGCTACTATCTTGCTACTCTTTTTGTACTGTCATTAGATAGTAATACTAGTGGTTTGCATGTGAATTTATTGGTGGTGGACCTACATTGGAGGTGCGGACAGGATTCAATGATTGGATGCTCAATATCGGTTGTATCGATTTCACCTCTTCCATCATCGCGAACATGGTGTGGTATATGTTTACTAGCTGCTTGATATTTGTGCGAGATAGAGATGTCTCGCCCGTTGCTATTTTGGTTGAACTACACAAGAGAATAGTATAGTCATCGCATGCGATTGCCATTTGAAAATAGACACAAAGATTGGATAGTCACTTCATGGACTGCAGAAAAGTAGTATTGTACTATTTACTGGCCAACACTAGGTGCTTCATTGCTTTGGTCTGATTATACAATGGGCATCATTTTGCCTAAGTTAAAGTTTGTATTCCAAAGTCTCGCGGTGTGATCGAGAGAAGACCAAATCATATTGCAGTGGATGTTCCTCCATCATGTGTGGTTCATTCTCATGGTTCCAGCTGTTGGTGAAACCACTTACGTTTGCAAGAGGAATTGTAGACTTCACAAACAAATTTGTCTTTCAGTCTGTACTGAATGTTGGCCAAGAGAAGCATCCATGTTAGTAGGAAGAATAGATGTTTTTTCTAGATCTTTGCTTTTGGAGCTACATATTTGTATATGATCTGTGAATCATTGAGCTGCATTAACATGTTGATCTTATGTATGGGAATCGTACTAGTTAGTTTTAGTTGCGACGCAAGATCCGAAGTGGTTGATCTTTGCTTTTGGAGCTACATATTCGTATATGATCTGTGAATCATTGAGATGCATTAACGATTACTTATTTCTGTTTCGGTGTTTACAAATTCTTGACGATCACTAGCTAGCCTACAAATGTGCTCTGGCAGTTTTATTTATGACGCAAGATGCGAAGTGGCAGTTTTTTGAATAAAAATGCCTACCTCTGAAGAAACTGACAAGCTACACTATCGGTCCTACACGGATAAAAATGCCTACCTCTGAAGAAACTAACAAGTTGCACTATCGATCCTACACGGATAAATAGCAGACCACTCACGTACTACCTCCTTTCCGGTTTGCATGGCTCAATTCAAGAAACGACCTACTCGATCCTACACGAATAAATAGCGGATCATGCACGTACTAGTACCTCCTTTCCAGTTTGCAGGGCTTAATTCAAACCTCTCACCAACCAAGGTACTCCCTGCGTCCGGGTTTATTAGTCCCGTGAGCAAAGCAGCAAGACCAAGGCATGGCAATAATTAACGGCATGCAGAAGTTTAAGCCTAATTAATTCCAGTGATTTAAGTGGCTGCATGCGTGTTCTCGGCTGCGACTCGTTGCATCTTTGCTTAGCGTCTTTGCCTGCGAGCGATTCTGAGTGCCTGCATGCAGCCGGCCGTAATTAAGGCAGCTAACTGATGCGAAAAAGATACTCTTTAATTGTTGAGGGCTATTTAAATCCGTGGAATCGTTATTGACAAGGAGGGAGATGATTCGAGTGCACTCGTTTGACCGCCATGCCAGCGTGCGACCCAGACGGGACGGGACGACACAGTCATAATTTTAGTTTCCCTAGTTTTCCATGGCAAGCTGGAGCGCTAAGCCATTATGCATTGAATTCCGATGACCATCGCACTACCTTCCCCCTATAAGTACTGTTTCCCGGCCTTCTCTGGTGCCACCGTGACCCAACTCGCCATATCCTCATAAGCCCCCACCGGCCCGACGTCCCTCGCCTCGTCCGCCATGCCCCCGCCCGTCCGCGGTAGGCGACGCCGGAGGCGGTCACCGCCGGAACTAGTGTTCGGTTTTTCACCAGAAGGAAGACGGAGGGAGGAGGCATTCTATCTGTCTTTAGATAGCAATGCGCAGATCGAGGAGTTGTTGGAGCGCGACCGCATGCTAGAGGAGCAGGAGTTGTTGGAGCGCGACCGCCTGGCGGAGGAGCAGCGTATCGCCGATTTGCGCCGCCAGCGGGACATGGAGCAGCAGCGCACAGATGCTCTGAGTCGCGAGCAGAGCGCCCGCAACTGGGCCGACTATGTGGAGGCCGACACTCGGCAAATATCCTTGGAGGTTGTCGGGCACGCACACGTTCGCGATGCCGATTTTTACTACCAGCTCGTCAAGTGGGTTTCCCGCTTGGAAGCCGAAGCTTTGGTGGACCACGCCGGCATGGAAAAGACCAGCAGCGCGAAACTACGCATACTGTCGCACCTCAGCAAGTCCGAGGCGGCGCGGGGCCGGTGCCGGCGTTTAGCGTGTACCACAGATGGCGGCCGGCATCGTCTAGTTAGCTAAGAGTAAGTTAGTACTTGTACGCTACTAGAATATTAGTGGGAGTAGATAGTTAACTTGGCTATGATGGTTGTCAACGTGGAATTCAGTACTCTATATGTGGATCAGACCTGTTACTTTGCTCTGAATGTTGAACTTTCTGTTTGAACGTTTGGAATGGGCTGTTATTTTTTAAATGGGTTGTATTTGTCCTCCACGGGTTTAGAGGCTGACTTGTGGGCCTAGCAAGTTGACGCGTACACAATCAGGAGATGATTGTGCGTGGAGAGGATGACAGCAGGGACCCGCCAAGGTCATGGCAGTACGCAAGCAAGTGCCTCCTTATTTCAAGCCAATAAAAAAATGGCTCCTCCTAGTGGGTTTCTGACATCTAGGTCCCATGCCAATGTCAACGTAGTCAATAAATGAGAGAATTACTGTGGCGGTGACACGAGGACCCAAAGAGCTCGCTCAGTTATTTTTGTTTTGGGTTAATTTGAGAAATGCCTCCAAGAAATTCCACTGCAATTTCTAAACTTTGAAAAATGCCATTTCATGCCATTTCTAGTGCAATTTTTCGAAGTCTAGAGTGGTGTTTTCAAAGTTTGCAAACTTCAGTGGCGTTTTTCAAAGTTTGCAAAAATTGCAGTGGCATTTTTCAAAATTTGGAAATTGCAGTGGCATTTTTATGAATCGCCATAATTGCAGTGGCATTTATCTAATTTGTTTTTGAGGCGGAAGCGGGGTGTCAAGCTGGGCGGTCAAGGGACACTCTGGCCTGTCTAGACAGCCTTTTCTTTAATGTTTACCACAGACCAGCCCAAGTAGTTTTTTTTTCTTTTGAAAATGGCTAGCCCAGTTTTTTGTGATTTGTCAAGTAAGTCACTTTATCGGCCTGTTGGGCTGCAAATCTTTCAAGACGAGGAGAGCTTCATTCGGCTGGCCGAGAAAATGGCCTATCAGTAATGAGAAATGGGCTGTACATTTTTAAAACACATCAAACTGGCAATTAGTTTCAAATATCTTTTTTTCATTTAGAGATTTTAAATTGCATTGAATTTTATGCGTGAACAATTTATTGGATTTTATATTCATATACATTTATTTTTTAAATCAGTCTGAATGTGACTCGAAATTTCAGGATTAAAAAAAGTTCAGACCGCACCCACATAATTTTGTATAATTTTTTAACCGTGGCCACAATATGGGCTGTAATGCTAAGAAAAAGAATAAGAATTAGCAAATGGGCTGTAAACTTTTTGAAATAATGGCAGATGGGCTGTATGCTGTTTTCCACAGATTTGAGGCTTTCCACAGATGGCCTGTATACTGTTGGATGTCCATCCGACAACCGTCGTGCTTCTTCAATCTCTGCTCTTCCTGCTCCAGCCTCTCAAACAAGCGCCAGTGGGACTGCCTGCTCCTTCCTCCCCGTGGCCCGCTATGCTGCCGCGCAGGCCTCACCGCCCCACCGTACTCCCATCGCTGGCCTAGCCATCCCTCTACTCACCCACAGTCCCACACCTGTTGTTATTCTCCAGCGATGGCAGACGAATCAGTAAACCCTCGTACAATCGTACTCCCCTCCGCGTGGGAAACAACTGCCGAGTCTTCCCTGCCTCCGTGTCGTTCCCTTCCTAGGCCTCACCGTTGTCCACCGCTCTGGTGCTCTCGGCGTGGCGTGGTCAACATGGTCAACGACCGACATGCATCTGAAGTGGACTGTACGTGGAGAGGCTGACAGCTGGGTCCACGGCCTCACGCAAGGAAATGCCTCCTTATTACGCGCAAAATAATGATTCCTCCACCTAACATCTGGGACCCACCAAAAGGGCCTCTGAATTTCGTGAAAAAAACGTTACCGCCACTGACAGCTCGGACCCACCAGCTATATCTTCGCACACAAGGAAGCGCCTCCTTATTACGCCCAAAAAAAGAATACTCCCCCTGCTAGCTGGAACCCAGTATAGTGGGCCTACTAAGTTGACGGGGACGATGGGCTTTGTCAACTTAGTCAATATGCACGATTCTAGCTTGACCGACCGACGATGTCCATCCAACAGCCGTAGTGCTTCTTCAACCTCTGGTCTTCTTGCTCCGCCGCCCGGAAAGCGGCGCCGATCGTGCCTTTGCTCCTGCCTCCCATGGCTAGCTGTCTTTGCCATGAGGCCTCCGCCCCATACTACTCCCACCGCTGGCCAGGCCATCCCTCCACTCCACTCACCCACACCCCCTGTTATTCTGCGGCGACGGCAGCGCAACCAAATTAGTGAACCCTCGTACTCCTCTCTGCGTGGGTGTCGGTGTCAAAACCGGCGGATCTCGGGTAGGGGGTCCCGAATTGTGCGTCTAGGCGGATGGTAACAGGAGACAAGGGACACGATGTTTTTACCCAGGTTCGGGCCCTCTCGATGGAGGTAAAATCCTACTCCTGCTTATTAATATTGATGATATGGGTAGTACAAGAGTAGATCTACCACGAGATCAGAGAGGCTAAACCCTAGAAGCTAGCCTATGGTATGATTGTTGTTCGTCCTACGGACTAAAATCCTATGGTTTTTATAGGCATCGAAGAGGGTTAGGGTTACACAGAGTCAGTTACAATGGTTGTCGGAGTAATGGACTACGGGTAGGCAAACCCGAGCCCCGGAACCTTTCAAAACATCTGGGCGGACTGCGCCCCTCAAGACCCCAAGACAAAGAGCCGCCTTCAGAGAGTCGGCAATAGAGTCGCCGACTACCCCTCTGGGCCGAGTCCCAGAGGCGGCCTCAAGACAAGCCGACTTTAAGACGGCGACCTCAGGACAAGCCGACTCCAAGCCAGCGACCTCCAGCGAGGCCGGCTACAGGGAGACGGCCCGCGACCCCAACCACCTCCTATTTGAGCGACTACGAGCGGGATGGGGTAAGGCCGCCTCGCGGCCCATCCCTACCCTGCTCATAAAGGGCAGGTATGGCTACAGAGCGTCGTACCGACGGAGATCTCCGTCCGGCGCAGCATTGTTGCCACGCCGGCCCTGACATCAGCGCCGTGGGCAGATTCCTGTACCCATGATGGCCTGTCTATACGACCCGAAGACGGCGGGACCCACACAGCCGGCGGGAAGTACGAGACGGCGAGCGCCCCAAAGACGGACCCGATGGAGTCGGCCTCCGAGAGTCGGGCGGCCTCCCGGGATCCACGCGCCATTAACCGCGAACAAGACAAGGAATGGCAGCGGTGATCGCCCGCCCGGCGGCTGCTTGTTGCCATGACCATGACCAAGCTCGCGTCATTAGAACACGGCTCTGATGTCTGCAGGCGGCAAGACCCGCCCGCGGCGGACAAGGGCTGTCGGCCCCATGCCAGACCGTCGGCGGGCCCCAGAAGTCGGCGGAGAAGACGGCGACTTAGAGACTGACGGCTTGGGCCCGTACCCAACCGGATTACCATTGTACCCCCTGGGGGTAGGCCTACAAAAACCCCCCGGGGCATCCATGCAAAGTGTTGGAAGCTAGTAGTTTTAGACACACACATACAGGGAGAGAAGAGCAAGCCGTGCCCTTCTCCTTCCTCACCCCGAACAGCTCAAGGAGCCACTTGTACCCACTTTGCCATAGTGATCATGCGGAGACCCGCGAGCAGCGATGAGGTGTTATCTCCTCGGAGAGCCCCGAAGCTGGGTAAGATTCGCCGGCGTGCATGTCTTCGCCTCATCCCGTTTCCAGGCACCGGCGACGTTCTACTCGCCCCCTCCATGATAAGCCATCCTTTGGCATATGTCGCACCCAACCCCCGACATTTGGCGCCCACCTTGGGGCCTGGTGCACCGTCGTCCGGAGACCTGCTCTGGACGGGAACCCTCTTCCTCCCTGGCGAGCGCAGCCAGCCCGACACGCCAGACGGAGTTTGTGCCGGCCGCTACTGCATGGCGCCGAGGTTACTGTGGCGAAGTTGCCTCGCCGAACTTGTCGGCGAGTTTGCCTCTCCGACGAGCCTGCATCCGACGCAGCGCACGGACGGCCACAGCCTCCTCGCGGGCCTCCTCGAGCAGCTCCACGTCGACGGGCGAGCACGCCACCGACACAGGTCCGTAGGCTCCACTGACCCGATGTTGGTCGACTCCGACACCGCGTCGCTCGACGCGTTCCCCACCAACATGGTGATCTACGACGAGCCTCTCCCTCGCGCGGAGAGCGGCGGGAGCACCATCACAGAAGTACTCGTCAGCAGTCATGGCGAGCCCTCTGGCGGGGGGGCTCGTGACCCTCTCAACGCGGTTCTGCAAGACCTGACCGCCTACATTCCGGAGGGCGCCCGGCCTTGGCAGCTGGAGGCACGCCGCCTTCAGCTCCTTGTAGGCGCCTGGTAGCAAGCATGAGGCGCTTGTCGGAAGCCTATCGGCCGCGAGATGGATCGCGGCGTAGGCGCTTCGCCCGGCTCCCAGGCCTAACCGCCTAAACGCAGTCCGGCCTTGGCCCGCGGCCATCGCCATTCTTTGGGGCCACTCGCCTGCAATACGCCACGCCTGCGGAGAACATTCGCGCTGCCCGGCGGCGGCGGACGGCTGGATAACCGAGGCGAGGCGCCGCTGATAACCGGGCGAAGTCCGGCAGCTCACAGGCCGCCGCAGCGCAAACGAAGCGGCTGCTGCATGGAGGCGCCACGACGACAACACGGCGACTTTCCTCCTCGCCGAGATCAAGGCGCGACATCTCGGACGCCGACTGGCGGCACCCGCGGAAGAAAGAACCAGGATCCGGCTGTCAGCCATAGCCGGACTCACATCTCCATCGAGCGCGACAAAGACGGCCGCCCAAGAGCAGTGGAGCGGCGGGACGACTATCAGCCTCCTCCTCCCCGCAGAGAAAAGCGAGTCTCCCCGCCACCCGTCGAGCATCCGACTCTCGGCGACCGCCTTGGCCGCTGAGAAGGAGTCGGAGAGAACGACGCACGCCACCGGATCGAGCGACTCCACCGATCCCTGGCGCTAGAAGAAGAAGACGAGTTGGGCCCGCCCTGTTTCGGACCCCGCATCCGAGACGAGCCCTTCCCTCGAGGATTCACACTCCCCCGAGACACACCCAAATACACCGGCCCCGTGAAGCCGGAGGACTGGCTGGTGGACTACTCCACGGCTGTCAGCATAGCGAACGGCAACAAGCGCGTTGCCGTAAAGTATGTTCCCCTCATGCTCCAGGGCACGGCCCGAACATGGTTGAACAGCTTGAAGACCCGCAGCATCAACAGCTGGGTCGACTTCATCGAGGCCTTCGTCCGCCTTCCACGAGCACATACAAGCGACCCCCAAGCCTCGTCGGTTGTCCTTGTGCGTGCAAGGCCCCAGCGAGTCTACTCGCGACTACCTCACGCAGCGCTTGGCGAGCTCCGGAACTCCTGCGAAGGAGTGCATGAGGTGCGAGCAATCGAGTACTTCACCGCCGGGTGCGAGAAGGCACCCTCCTCAAGCACGAGCTCCTTTGCGGCGAGCCGGAGACCCTCGGCGAGCTGCTTTGGTCATAGCAGACAAATGCATACTTGCCGACTCCTCCATGAAGTCGGAGATCGAAATCGATCTGTTGGCAAAGTATCTCTCATGCTCCCAGAACTCCGGTGGCGGCCGGTGGCGGCAACAGCAGAATGATCATAAGCGCAAGGCCCGCAGCCGGCTTCCAACGGCGGCAGGTGGCGGCGATCGAACCGGCAGCCGGAAGGGGCAGCCTCACCTAGCGGCGTAAAGGCGGCAAGTCCAACTGGTTGCGGCCTTCTCTTCTGGCAGACTACTGGGCGGACCTGCAAGTTCCACCCGGTAGCGAAGCCGTCAAATCACACCACCCGGAAGTGCCCTGGCTCACCAGATCGCCAAGGGAGGCGGCCTTGCCCTCCTCCGCTTTCTTTGAGCGCCGCCTCCACCACCGCCCCAGCAGCCGGCTGTCCGGCCAGTCGGCGCAGTACAAGACGATTACCCAGAAGAGCACGGCGCCTATGTCGTGTTTACCCGTGGTGATGATCGCCCGAGCAGCGGCGGCAGCAAGAAGAAGTGAATGCCGTAGCGTCGGACACCCCGAAATTCATGCCTTTGGTCCGAGAAACCCATCATTGGAGCCGTCTGATCACCCAGGGTGATGCGAATCCGGGCTCCCTCGCCCTGGTCTTGGGAGCCACCCTTGCCACGGATAGGCGGGCCTCGCTTCTCGCGAGTAATCTTGATAGACGGAGGCGGCATCAACATCACAGCACAAGGATACGATGGAGAATATAGGAATCAAGCAAAGATAGCTTCAAAGATAGTCGGATTTGTGTTCCACGGAATTGTACCTGGCCTTTCCTGCTCACCGATTGGCAAGATTCTGATAGACGTCCTCTTTGGGGACAAGGATCACTTTCGCCAAGAGCCAGTCTGGTTCGTAGTGGTGGACCTCAAGAGCCCCTACCATGCCTTGCTTGGCCGACCTGCTTTGGCCAAGTTCATGGTGGTCCCCAACTATGCCTACCTCAAAATGAAGATGCCAAGCTCCAAGGGATTACGACCGTGGCGGCGACTCTTGCCAAGTCGTCCTTTCTTGTTAGCAACCCGGCTGGCGAGTCCCACAGTGATCGCGGCTGAGAAGCGGCTCCTGGATCGGATTGTGGCAGTGGCCGGCAAGCAGCCAGAGATATCGTCCGACCCCAAGGAGTCAGAAGCTGAGGGCTCGTTCAAGCCGGCCAAAGAGACCAAGAAGATACCCTTGGACCCGGAGCACCCAGAGAAATACGCTGTCATAGGTGCAAACCTCGGCGGCAAATAGGAAAAGCGAGCTCGTCGATTTCCTCCGTGAGAATCGGGACATCTTCGCATGGTCCCCCAAAGACATGCCAGTGTACCGACGGATTTCGCCGAGCACAAGTTACATGTCCGATCGGCGTGAAGCCCGTCGAGGCAGCCCTTGCGCCGCTGTCGAAGAAAAAGAAGAGTTGTTGGAGAAGAGATAGCCTGGCTCCTCGCAGCCGGTTTCATCATGGAAGTTTTCTTTCCAGAATGGTAGGCGAACCCGGTCTTGGTACTAAAGAAGAACAAGCAGTGGCGGATGTGTATTGACTACACAAGCCTCAACAAAGCCTGTCCCAAGGACCCGTTCGCTCTGCCAAGAATTGATCAGGTGATAGAGTCCATAGCCGGATGCGAGCTGTTGAGCTTCTTAGATGCATATTCAGGATATCATCAGATCAAGCTGAACCCGACAGACAGATTGAAGACCACCTTCATCACGCCATTTGGAGCCTTACGCTGCGACCATGACGTTCGGCTTGAGGAACGCCGGCGCCACCTTTCAGCGTTGCATGCAGAAGTGCCTCCTCAAGCAGCTTGGCAGAAACTCCCACGTTTACGTGGACGACGTGGTGGTGAAGACGGAGAAGCGAGGAACGCTGTTGGAATACCTCAAAGAGACCTTTGAAAACCTGCGCCGATTCCAGATCAAGCTCAACCCGGAAGAAATGCGTCTTGAATTACCAATGGCCAGCTCCTTGGCTTCCTGGTATCTGAGCGCGGCATAGAGTGCAACCCCGTGAAGATCAAGGCAATTGAGAGGATGGAAGTACCCCGACGACTGCTAGATGTGCAGAAGTTCATCGGCTGCTTGGCGTCTATCAGCCGATTCATCAGTCGGCTGGGTGAGAAAGCTCTTCCTCTGTACCAGCTTATGAAGAAGACCACCTTCTTCGAATGGAACTCAAGGCGGACGAAGCTTTTCTCCAGTTGAAGAGAATGCTGACTCCTCCCCAAAGGTCTTTGGCGGCTCGACTCCAAAGGAGCCCATGCTCACTGTATATTGCCGCCACCAGCAGGTAGTCAAGACAATTATTGTGGTTGAACGCATAAGGAGGAAGGCAAGGCGCTACTGTCCAGAGACCAGTGTATTACACAGGCGAGTCTTGTCGACCTCCAAGCAGAATTACCCCCACTACCAGAAGATGTGTTACGGAGTGCACTTTGCCGCCAAGAAGTTGAAGCCTTACTTTCAAGAGCATCCAATCACCATGGTTTGCACGGCCCCACTAGCAGAGATCATCTAAGCCGAGATGCTTCAGCCGAGTGGCCAAATGGGCCATAGAGTTGGCCCCTACACCATCTTTTACCAGCCCCCGCACCGCCATCAAGTCACAAGCAGCCGACTTCCTCGTCGATTGGGCGAGACCCGATATCTGCCGCGGCCAAATACCGACTCCACCCATTGGCGGATGCACTTTGATGGCTCAAGATGCGCACCGGCTTGGGAGCGGCGTGGTCCTCACTTCCCTGAAAGGCGACAAGCTCATGTACGCGTTGCAGTTCCATTTCGCCGCCTCCAACAATGTCGTCGAATAAGAGGCGCTCATCCACGGGCTCCGGCTTGCCAAAGAACTCGGCATTCGCCGGGTCCTGTGCTATGGCGACTCCGACTTGGTGGTCCAACAGTCATCCAACGACTGGGACGCCAAAGATGCAAATATGGCGAGCTACCGCTTTCTGGTACAGTAGCTGAGTGGATATTTTGAGGGATGCGAATTCCTCCATGTACCAAGGAACGACAACGACCAGCGGATGCCACAGCAAGAATCGGTTCCACCCGACAGGCAATACCATCCGGCGTCGCCCTTCAACGACTTCTCAAGCCATCCGTCAAACCGTCACCAGAGTCAGACTCCATTTTTGTGCCGGCTCCCCCTGAAGAAGGCAGATCTGACTCCAGAGCCTCGGCATACGGCACAAGAATCCTTGAAGACGCCCCCAAGAACGCGGCAGTCGAAGCCGGCCCGGGACTTGAACCCGGCCGGGGGCTACTGGCGACCCATCACGAACTCCGATTACTCGGCCCGAGGACTGCGCCAGTCGGCCGGGAGACTTCTTCAACCTAGCAAGCTGCTGCAGACTCCAACCCGCCGCCTCCCAGCCCAGCCGCCCTCGTCCAAGTAGCAGTACTAGCAGTCGAAGAAATAGCAGCACCCACATGGGCCCAGCCCATCCAGAAGTTTTTATTAAAAGGAGAGCTAACCACCGAAGAAACCATTGCTCGGCAAGTGCCACGCCCGATGGCAGCCTACACTATAGTCAATAGAGAGCTGGTCAGCGCGGCGTCACGGTGTCTACCGGTACTGCGTCGAATCGAGGAAGCAAGGCCGAGCAATCCTTGAAGACATCCATCGTATGAAAAGCGGCCATCATGCAGCCTCCAGAGCACTCGTCGCCAAAGCCTTCCGGCACGGTTTCTTCTGGCCAACTGCCCTAGAAGAGGCCAAGGAATTAGTTCAAAAATGCAAGGGGTGCCAGGTGTTGCGCTCCAAGCCGCTTCAGCCGGCTTCAACGCTCAAGACTATCCCCATTGCACGCCCTTTGCATGCAGGGGCACGGACATGGTGGGACCATTCAAGACGGCATGAGGTGGCCTAACTAACCTACTTGTCGCGGTGGACAAGTTCACCAAGTGGATAGAAGCAAAACCCATCAAGAAGTTGAATGGTCCTACGGCAGTGACTTTCATCGCCGACATCACGACTCGGTGCGGCGTACCACACAGCATCATCATCGACGGCGGCACAAATTTCGCCAAGGGCGCCCTGGCCCGTTTCTGCGCGACGCAGGGCATCCGACTGGACTTAGCGTCCATTGTCCATCCATGATCAAACGGCCGGTGGAAGCGGCGAACGGCCTCATCCTGTCTGGCATCAAGCCTCGACTGGTCGAACCACTGGAGCGTTCGGTCGGCTGCTGGCTTGAGGAGTTGCCAGTCGTCCTCTGGAGTCTGTATACGACTCCAAACAAGTCAACTGGCTTCACACCCTTCTTCCTCGTCTATGGTGCCGAAGCCGTCATCCCAACGGATATAGAGTTCGACGCCCCGCGAGTCACCATGTACACCGAGGAGGAAGCAGAAGAAGCACGTCAAGACGACGTCGATCTGCTGGAAGAGGGTCATTCGGCACTCACCGGTCCGGCATTTACCAGCAGAGCTGCGCCGCTACTACAACAAGAAGGTCAAGCCAAGATCATTCCTAGAGGCGACCTTGTGCTCCGGCTGATCCAAATAACAGCCGACCAGCACAAGTTGTCGGCGCTTTGGGAAGGACCGTTCATCATCGATAAAGTGCTGGGCAACGACTCCTACTACCTGATCGGCCTTTCGAAGCCCGAGCACGAAGAGGGACGACTCCGGCAAAGAGACGGGCGGCCATGGAATGCGAATCTCCTCCTCAAGATTTCTACGATTGATGCAGTATGTACCACGCTACCCTTTTGTGTTTGAAATACCAAGACTCCGGGCCCCCCGAGGCGAGCTCGGGGACTGCCCTCTTTTGTTATCTGCATGATAAGAATTATGCCTTTGAGTATGTTACCCTTCGATTATGTTGTTCGGTACAGGGCTTGACTAGTCGGCCCGGGGACTCGTCGCTTTTGAGCTATGAAGTGCTTCCTGAAGTCCGACAAGTAGCGTGTGGTGCCCAAGCCGTCTCCTGTCAGAAGCCGCAGCTTGCAGAGCGACTGTTTGGTGGGCAGGAGTAAGGTAGAGCGGGCGCCCACACGAAAAAAGGGCTAAGGACCCAAAGCATAAACATAGTTTAAATCGGCTCCCAGCCCCTTTCGTGAAACCGACTCTTAAGAAGCCGGCTTGGCGTTTTCTACCCAACTTGCTTAAACGACTCAAAAATGGCCAAGTACTTGCCTTCTCAAAGTAGCCAAGCACTTGACCTAGACGGCAATCCATGAGCGGTTGCCCGACGAACAAGGCGGCATCTAAGGAAGGCGGCAAGGGAAAAAAGCCACAAGAGCAATAAGCAAGGAAACATAAAATTAGAATAATATTTACTCAAACTTAGGCCCTTGGCCGGATCTTCGAACAGAGGTTCAGAATACTCCCCGCGGGTGTATTTGTGCTAATTAACAAAGTTCTTTCTAAAGACTAACAAACAGATAAAATAAAGACAAGGCAGCGGCCTAAGAAGCGTGGTGGGGTTGGAAGGCCGGAGGCGGCGGCGTCGAGGCGGGAGGCCTGGCTGGGCAGTCTCGGTTTGATCGTCTCTGGCAGCGACTGGCTCAGATGGGCGCGGCTCGTTGCTGCAGGCGCGGTCGAGCTGAGGCTGACCGCCCGCTCCGTCTTCTGGCGCCTCCATGCCGTCTCCGTCCTCCGCCTCGTCTTCATCCTCAGTGCTGGAGTCGATCACCTCCGCCGAGTCCTCGCCGTAGTCCGGGTTCATCCCGAACCACTGCGGCGGTGCCTCCCCACCGTCTTCAGCCTGCTCGGGGACGAAGAAACTGGTGTCCGTATAGTCGGCGATCGCCGCCGCCGCTGACGGCGGCGCCCTCATGACCAACAGCTCCGCTGGGCTTCGGCCGGAATGCGGCCGGTCGGTCGGTCGAGCCACGGATACCACGCCTTGACGAACTCCGAGGCTCGGCGAGCTCCAGCCGAGCCGCGGAGCCCTTCCAAGCCTCAAGGCGCCCGGCGCGACCTCCGGCCGGTCGGCGGTCCGGTGGGAGTCTGAAGCAGCATGTCCGGCCCACGGGGCAGCAATCGCCTGGGCCCCGACACGCTGATGTCGGCGCAGCATCCGATGTGCGCGGCCCTTGAGCGAGCCTCGGTGCTCGAGAGCTGCTCGTCAAAGTGCAGGGCGTTGGCTGCGATCTCAGCGCCACTCGCCCTCCGCGCCTCGCGCTCGGCCTCGATGGCCTGATTGGCCGTCCGCATATGACCAGGGAAGAAGTCTGCCAAGAAGAAGAAAAAGCAAGTTAGAAAAAAGCGAGGCGGCTTAACCCATAGTCGGCAACCCCAAAGAGAAAGTAAAAGCAAACTTACCATCGACGATATCTTCGATTTCATGGAAGCGGAGGTCAGGCTGCGCTTCCACAGCCGGTCCAGGAGGAGCGCTTCGCTCTCAAATTCGGCCAGGAGGCGGCCTCTTTCTTCTCCGCCTCAGCCCGCGCCACCTTGAGCAACTCCCTACTGCTCCGCCACCGCATGCTGACAGGTCGCGCTTCTGCGGCGAGCTTGCCGCCTCCTCCTCTTTGGCGCGCAAAGGCGGTCTCGGCCGTACCCAGCTGCCCCGCAGAGCGGGCGTTGGACTACTGAAGAATAAAAGAAGAAGGGCGCAAAGTTGTCGATTAAGAAGGTCGCCGGAAGATCCGGCCCGATCACAGCAGCGATCGGCCCGAATCTCGAGGGACTACAGCCAGCAGGTGCGCCCGGTAACGCCCGTGAAGAAGAAAACTCACCTCGGCTCCTCGCCAGTCAGCAGCCAGCTTGTTCGGTTCTTCAACATTGCGGTTGAAAGTGGTAGCTCGGAGAGGTTGTGATATTCTGTAACAAAGGATTCGGAACCACGAGATAAAAACTTGGAAGTAAGCAAATAAAGTTACGGGCGCTTTGCTTTCGGGCCGACCCGAAACTTCGAGGACTACACCCGGTGGAGTGCTGGCGCGCCTTACGAAGAAGATCAAGAAAATTCGGAAATGAAACATACCCGCCGGGCGGATCGCGACGCCTTGAGTGCGCCTTGGAAAAGGTTAAGGCGTCGCCTTCAGCCCGCAGCCGGCTTGAGCGTCCGAGGCGCCCGTGTTCAGCGAACCCGTGCCGCCTCTCGCACCCACCCTGAGCGCGGCGCTTATCGCCTCGGCGTCGGGGATGGCCGAGCTGGCAGCGCCCGGTCTCTCAAAAGCGGCGCCGAGTCGCCTTCTCAAGACGGCGCCCAGCGCGAAGCGGCGACTTGAAGAAGCTGCGTCACGGCCGTCGTCGGTCGGCGGCACGGATGGAGTCCGCCCATTTGTTTGCCTCGCGCGACCTCGGACTGCGGGCGGCGGAGGTGGCGCGCAGCGCCCGGTGAAGAGACCTCGCCGCCTTCCCTCCCTGCGACGGGGACCTCACCACCGACTCCCTCCGACTGCCCCGTGAACTCCGGCGGTGGTGGCGCTGAATTTCTTGGCCTGGCCGCTTGGCTGACTCGGCCCGGCCTGGCGCTTCTTCACGCCGCCTCGACCCCCCAAGGTGGCGGAGGAGCTCGCGCCTGGATGGTCGGCTGTCTGCTGGCGGCGGGGGGCGACTTCCTTCTCGGCGTCATCATCGGGCCAGTCTTCAAAAGTGGCCGAGGGCCTGAAGTCGTCGGCCCCTCCCCCTCCCTCGGCGTCGGCCTCCATCGCCGCCACACCCAAGTCGGGGTCGTCGGCGTCGCTCTCCGCCCGGTCGGGGACGAATTCGCGAGCCGGCCCCGCGGCGCCGGTCGAGGGCGGCATGAGAGGATTCTGAGTTAGAAAAGACCAAGGAAAGTAAGAGCCGGATCCGGCTAAGGAAGGAAACAGAGAAGCAGAGACAACTTACCAGCGGCGGGGATTGGTGCGCAGTATGGCTCCTTGCGAAATGCCATTCCTCCGTGAGGTCGCGATTCGCCAAGAAGTTCACCGTGTCCACCACCTCCAGCGTGGGGCATGTCCTTGAGCACAGCCGGTGGGGTCGTGCCGCTCATCTGGCGAATCGGATGAGGTCGGCCTTGAAGAGGGAGAACTTCGGCGCGCCACGAAGGCGGCGGCAAGTCTGCCAGTCGGGCCCTCCGGCGCATCATTACAGACGAATGCCGTAGCGGCAGCGGCATTGCCTCGGAGTCGGCGTCCGGGCCCTATAGGACCAGCTAGTGGGTCGGCCCGCGATTCGCCCGCCACGTAAAGGCAACAAGTTGACCCGATGCGCCCAGGCGGCGTTCTTGACGTAGAAATAAGAGCCCCGCCACATCTTCACCCGACTTGATGAGGGGATGGCGGGGAAGGGTTCTCGGGCACCGGCCTCCTCTTGGTGATGAGCGTGCCGCCGCAGGGGCCGGCCGCGAGTGGCGTGGGTCCCGAGCCGGCTTGGAAGAATTCCCCCACAGCTCGATGGTGGGGAGAACATCGAAAACCTTCGCATAAGGATGCGGCGGCCGCCAACACCACCGCGTTGGGGGTGAGGTGGTGCGGCTGGAGCCCAAGAACTCCAAGAACGCTGCGGAAGAAGCCGCTCGCCGGCAGCCCCAGCCGCGCGCGAGGTGCGAAGCGAAAAATCACCCGCTTCGCCCTCCTCCGGCGCCGGCGTGATTTCGCCCTCCGGCGTGGCGCCGGCCCGCACTAGGTGGCTGCGGGGATGCGGCGCGTTTGACGAAGGAATTCGATTATGTCATCGTCGATGATGGAGCCGTCCCACACGCCGGAGCGCGCGATGGGAGGCGCAGCGGCGGATGAGGAGCTCATCTCCGCGGCGAGGAAGAAACGAGGCTCGGCGCGGTGGAGCGAGGAAGAAGACGAGGCAGGGAGCAGGGATGAGAGAGTGCGCGTGCGTCGCCGCCCCCTCCCTTCCCCCGCCTACTTATAGGTGGCTAGGCTGTGAAGCCGAGGGGGCGTGGGATTAAGCTTCGCCCGTCCGACGCCTACGATTTAACCCACGATGTTATTACGCGCGATATGGCGTGGGGAGCCCAACCGCCCGCACGACCGCATCGGATCCGCTGCGCGCCGGGGCAAGGTAGTGGCGGGCCCCGCCTGACGGGCCTGTCTTGTCATGTGCGTAGGCTGGCAGACTAGCCCTGCCGCGTGGCGTCGCGTGGCGGGCCCGCGGCGGGCGGCCGGAAGCTTATCGAAGCACGCCGCCGGATCCCGCTTCGACCTTGAAACCTTTGAAGAGCAAGGCGGCCCCCCAAAGCCGACTCCGAGATAGATCTGGCGGGCCGAGTCCAGATTCTTCCATCAAAGGGATGAAGCTGACGAGGCTCCTCGACGGGCTGCCCTCGGCGCCTCCCCAGCTTCGGGGACTACTGTCGGAGTAATGGACTACGGGTAGGCAAACCCGAGCCCCTGAACCTTTCAAAACATCGGGGCGGACTGCGCCCCTCAAGACCCCAAGACAAAGAGCCGCCTTCGGAGAGTCGGCAACAGAGTCGCCGACTACCCCTCTGGGCCGAGTCCCAGAGGCGGCCTCAAGACAAGCCGACTTTAAGGCAGCGACCTCGGGAGACAAGCCGACTCCAAGCCAGCGACCTCCAGCGAGGCCGGCTACAGGGAGACGGCCCGCGACCCCAACCACCTCCTATTTGAGCGACTACGAGCGGGATGGGGTAAGGCCGCCTCGCGGCCCATCCCTACCCTGCTCATAAAGGGCAGGTATGGCTACAGAGCGCCCGTGCGACGGAGATCTCCGTCCGGGCGCCTTGCCTTTACCACGCCCGGCCCACGACATTAGCGCCGTGGGCAGATTCCTGTAACCACGATGGCCTGTCTATACGACCCGAAGACGGCGGGACCGGCTGTCGGCGGGAGTACCGAAGACGGCGAGAGCGCCCCAAAGACGGACCCGATGGAGTCGGCCTCCGGGAGTCGGCCGGCCCCTCCCGCGGGATCCACGGGCCATTAACGGAACAAGACAAGGAATGGCAGTGATCGCCCGCCCACGGCGTGCGTTGCCATGACCCCTATGACCAAGCTTCGCGTCATTAGGAGCACGGCTACGATGTCTGCGGCCGGCAAGACCCGCCCGTGGCGGACAAGGGCTGTCGGCCCCATGCGGACCGTCGGCCAGGGGCCCACTAGTCGGCGGGCCCCGGAAGTCGGCCGGTGAAGGCGGCGACTTAGAGACTGACGGCTTGGGCCTGCACCCAGCCGGATTACCGTTGTACCCCCGGGGGGTAGGCCTATATAAACCCCCCGGGGTACCCATGCAAAGGGTTGGAAGCTAGTAGTTTTAGACACACACATAGAGGGAGAGAAGAGCAAGTCGTGCCCTTCTCCTTCCTCACCCAGACAACTCACGGAGCCTCTTGTACCCACTTTGCCATAGTGATCATGCGGAGACCCAGCAGAGCAGCGATGAGGGGTGTTATCTCCTCGGAGAGCCCTGAAGCTGGTTAAGATTCGCCGGCGTGCATGTCTTCGCCTCATCCCGTTTCCAGGCACCGGCGACGTTCTACTCGCCCCCTCCATGATAAGCCATCATTTGGCATATGTCGCACCCAACCCCCGACAATGGTAGGATATCTACATATCCGTATCGCCAAGCTTGCCTTCCACGCCAAGGAAAGTCCCATCCGGACACGGGACGAAGTCTTCAATCTTGTATCTTCATAGTCCAGGAGTCCGGCCAAAGGTCATAGTCCGGCTGCGGACACCCCCTAATCCAGACTCCCTCGGTAGCCCCGAACCCAGGCTTCAATGACGATTTAGTCCGACGCGCATATTGTCTTCGGCATTGCAAGGCGGGTTCCTCCTCCGAATTCTTCATAGAAGATTTTGAACACAAGGATAGTGTCCGGCTCTGCAGAATAAGTTCCACATACCACCGTAGAGAGAATAATATTTACACAAGCTCAATCTGCTGACGTATTCCACGGCGTGACATCACACCATGGCCAAGCCTTTATTCGAATCGTTTTCACTGTCCCACCTCAGCGCGTTTAGCGAGGCGGTTTCCTTGGCACGCCTTGTCAAAGCAGAGATCGTGTCCCCTTATTCCGGGATTCTCATCAATACGGGCGTGGGTAACCCAACCGCGCCATTGATTGCGGCCCTTGGGAGATAAGCGAGTTTTATCAGGCCGGTGGGGACGCATAGCTTTGTCCGTCCATATAAGGGATAAGGATCCACCTTTTCACACACGCCTTCTTACTCCTTTGCTCATCCATTTCCGCGCACTCGAGCTCCAGCGCCCAGGTTCGCACATCCTACCTCAACCTTCTCCAAGAGGGAGGCAAGTGTATGGCCTCCTCCGTCACGGAGGGGCACATCAAAAAGCTGCGGAAGGTCGGATACTTGTCCGACGACATCGCGCATCGGCTCCCCGACAAGGGGCAGCTCATCCCCACCCCCAGGCCTCATGAGAGGGTGGTGTTCCTCCCCCACTTCCTCCGCGGACTAGGGTTTCCACTTCACCCATTTGTCCGGGGGCTCATGTTCTACTACGGCATAGATTTCCACGATCTGGCCCCGAATTTCATCCTCAACATCTCAGCGTTCATCGTCATGTGCGAGGCCTTCCTCCGCATCCAGCCCCACTTCGGCTTATGGCTGAAGACCTTCAATGTCAAGCCGAAGGTAGTGGGTGTTGGGAAACGTAGTAATTTCAAAATTTTCCTACGATCACGCAAGATCATGGTGATGCATAGCAACGAGATGAGAGTGTTGTCTACGCACTCGTGAGACCAGCAACGGAAGCGTTGACGCAACGTAGAGGAAGTAGTCGTGCTTCTTCACGATCCAACCGATCCAAGTACCGAACGTCACGGCACCTCCGAGTTCTGCACACGTTCAGCTCGATGGCGTCCCTCGAACTCCGATCCAGCCGAGTGTTGAGGGAGAGTTTCACAAGACGACGGCGTGGTGACGATGATGATGTTCCACCGGGCGCAGGGCTTCGCCTAAGCTCCGCCACGGTATTTTCGAGGTGTAATATGGTGGAAGGGGCACCGCACACGGCTAAGGAACGATCTCAATGATCAACTTGTCTGTCATGGGGTGCCCCCCCTGTATATAAAGGAGGGAAGGGAGGGGCTGGCCGGCCAAGGAGAGGTGCGCCAGGTGTCCCACTCCTACTAGGAGTAGGATTCCCCCAAATCCTAGTCCAACTAGGTTTCCCCAAGTGGGAAGGGAGAGAGAGGGCGCCCCTTCTCCTAGTCCTAATAGGACTAGGGAAGGGGGAAGGTGCTTGACCAGCACTTGGGCCCCCTTTTCTCCTTTCCACTAAGGCCCATGTTGGCCCATTAGCATTCCGGGGTTCCGTAACCTCCCTGCATTTCTGGTAAAATTCCCAATTTCACCCGAACACTTCCGATGTCCAAACATAGACTTCCAATATATGAATCTTTATGTCTCGACCATTTCGAGACTCCTCGTCCACGTCTGTGATCTCATCCGGGACTCAACAACCTTCGTACAGAAACATCATAAAACTCATAGTAATGCATCGCCGAAGCGTTAAGCGTGCGGACCCTACGGGTTCGAGAACTATGTAGACATGATCGAGACACCTCTCCGGTCAATAACCAATAGCGGGACCTGGATGCCCATATTGGCTCCTACATATTCTACGAAGATCTTTATCGGTCAGACCGCATAACAACATACGTTGTTCCCTTTGTCATCGGTATGTTACTTGCCCGAGATTCGATCGCTTGGTATCCAATACCTAGTTCAATCTCGTTACGGCAAGTCTCTTTACTCGTTTAATAATACATCATCTCACAACTAACACATTAGTTGAAATGCTTGCAAGGCTTATGTGATGTGCATTACCGAGAGGGCCCAGAGATACCTCTCCGACAATCGGAGTGACAAATCCTAATCTCGAAATATGCCAACCCAACATGTACCTTCGGAGACACCTGTAATGTACCTTTATAATCACCCGATTCGTTGTGACGTTTGGTAGCACCCAAAGTGTTCCTCGTGCAAACGGGAGTTGCATAATCTCATAGTCATAGGAACATGTATAAGTCATGAAGAAAAGCACTAGCAACAAACTATACGATCAGGTGCTATGCTAATGGAATGGGTCATGTCAATCGATCATTCAACCAATGATGTGATCCCGTTAATCAAATAACAACTCCTTGTTCATGGTTAGGAAACACAACCATCTTTGATTAACGAGCTAGTCAAGTAGAGGCATACTAGTGACACTCAGTAGGTTTATGTATTCACACATGTATTATGTTTCCTGTTAATACAATTCTAGCATGAATAATAAACATTTATCATGATATAAGGAAATAAATAATAACTTTATTATTGCCTCTAGGGCATATTTCCTTGATCTCCCACTTGCACTAGAGTCAATAATCTAGATTACACAAGTAATGATTCTAACACCCATGGAGTCTTGGTGCTGATCATGTTTTGCTCGTGGAAGAGGCTTAGTCAACGGGTCTGCAACATTCAGATCCGTATGTATCTTGCATATCTCTATGTCTCCCACCGGACCAAATCCCGGATGGAGTTGAAGGCGTCTTTTGATGTGCTTGGTTCTCTTGTGAAATCTGGATTCCTTTGCCAAGGCAATTGCACGATATTGTCACAAAAGATTTTCATTGGACCCGATACACTAGGTACAACACCTAGATCGGTTATGAACTCCTTCATCCGAGACTCCTTCATTAGCTGCTTCGAAGCAGCTATGTACTCAACTTCACATGTAGATCCCGCCACGGCGCTTTGTTTGGAACTGCACCAACCGACAGCTCCACCGTTTAATGTAAATACGTATCCGGTTTGCGATTTAGAATCGTCCGGATCGATGTCAAAGCTTGCGTCGGCGTAACCGTTCTGACGAGTTCTTTGTCACCGCCATAAATGAGAAACATATCCTTAGTCCTTCTCAAGTACTTAAGGATGTTCTTGACCGCTGTCCGATGATCCACTCTGGATTACTTTGGTACTGCACCCGCCAAACTTCTGACAGAAGGCACACATCAGGTCTGGTACACAGCATTGCATACATGGTAGAGCCTATGGCTGAAGCATAGGGAACATCTTTCATTTTCTCTCTATCTTCTGCGGTGGTCGGGCATTGAGTCTTACTCAACTTCACACCGTGTTGCACCGGCAAGAACCCTTTCTTTGCACGATCCATTTTGAACTTTTTCAAAACTTTATCAAGGTATGTGCTTTGTGAAAGTCCTATTAAGCGTCTTGATCTATCTCTATAGATCTTAATGCCCAATATGTAAGCAGCTTCACCGAGGTCTTTCATCGAAAAACTTTTATTCAAGTATCCCTTTATGCTATCCAGAATTCTATATCATTTCCGATCAGCAATATGTCATCCACATATAATATCGGAAATGCTACTGAGCTCCCACTCACTTTCTTGTAAATACGGGCTTCTCCAAAAGTCTCAGATAAAACTAAATGCTTTGATCACACTATCAAACCGTTTATTCCAACTCCGAGAGGCTTGCACCAGTCCATAAATGGATCGCTGGAGCTTGCACACTTTGTTAGCTCCCTTTGGACCGACAAAACCTTCTGGTTGCATCGTATACAACTCTTCTTCCAGAAATCCATACTGGAATGCAGTTTTGACATCCATCTGCCAAATTTCATAATCATAAAATGCAGCAATTGCTAACATGATTCAGACAGACTTAAGCATCGCTACGGGTGAGAAGGTCTCATCATAGTCAATCCCTTGAACTTGTCGAAAACCTTTTGCAGCAAGTCGAGCTTTATAGACAAATAACATTACCATCGCGTCGGTCTTCTTCTTGAAGATCCATTTATTCTCAATTGCTTGCCGATCATTGGGCAAGTCAACCAAAGTCCACACTTTGTTCTCATACATGGATCCCATCTCAGATTTCATGGCCTCCAGCCATTTTGTGGAATCTGGGCTCACCATCGCTTCTTCATAGTTCGTAGGTTCATCATGTTCCAAAGAACATGACTTCCGTAATAGGATTACCGTACCACTCACAGTGCGGATCTTGCTCTGGTTGATCTACTGATTCTCAGAGAAACTTGATCTGAAGTTTCATGATCATCATCATTAGCTTCTTCCCTATTTGGTGTAGGTGTCACGAAACTGTTTTTGTGATGTACTACTTCTCAATAAGGGAGTAGATACAGCTTATCTCATCAAGTTCTACTTTCCTCCCACTCACTTCTTTCGAGAGAAACTCCTTCTCCAAAAAGTTTCGAATTTAGCAACAAAAATCTTGCCTTCGGATCTGTGATAGAAGGTGTACCCAACAGTCTCCTTTGGGTATCCTATGAAGACACATTTCTCCGATTTGGGTTCGAGCTTATCAGGTTGAAGCTTTTTCACATAAGCATCGCAGCCCCAAACTTTCGAAGCGACAACTTTGGTTTCTTGCCAAACCCACAGTTCATAAGGCGTCGTCTCAGCGGATTTAGATGGTGCCCTATTTAAAGTGAATGTAGCCGTCTCTAAAGCATAACCCCAAAAGCGATAGCGGTAAATCAAGAAGAGACATCATAGATCGCACCATATCTAATAAAGTACGATTACGACGTTCGGACACACCATTACGTTGTGGTGTTCCGGTGGCGTAAGTTGCGAAACTATTCCGCATTGTTTCAAATGTAGGCCAAACTCGTAACTCAAATATTCTCCTCCACGATCAGATCGTAGAAACTTTATTTTCTTGTTACGATGATTTTCCACTTCACTCTGAAATTCTTTGAACTTTTCAAATGTTTCAGATTTGTGTTTCATTAAGTAGATATACCCATATCTGCTCAAATCATCTGTGAAGGTGAGAAAATAACGATATCCGCCACGAGCCTCAACATTCATTGGACCACATACATCAAGTATGTATGATTTCCAATAAATCTGTTGCTCTCTCCATAGTTCCGAGAACGGTGTTTTAGTCATCTTGCCCATAAGGCACGGTTACGCAAGTGCCAAGTGATTCATAATCAAGTGACTCCAAAAGTCCATCAAGATGGAGTTTCTTCATGCGCTTTACACCGATATGACCTAAACGGCAAGTGCCACAAATAAGTTGCACCATCATTATCAACTCTGCATCTTTTGGTTTCAACATTATGAATATGTGTATCACTACTATCAAGATTAAGTAAAAACAAACCATTCTTCAATGGTGCATGACCATAAAAGATATTATTCATATAAATGGAACAACCATTATTCTCTCGATTTAAATGAATAACCGTCTCGCATCAAACAAGATCCAGATATAATGTTCATGCTCAACGCTGGTACTAAATAACAATTATTTAGGTCTAATACTAACTCCGAAGGTAGATGTAGAGGTAGCGTGCCATTGCGATCACATCGACTTTGGAACCATTTCCCACGCCGCATCGTCACCTCGCCCTTAGCCAATCTTCGCAATCCGTAGCCCCTGCTTTGAGTTGCAAATATTAGCAATGTAACCGATATCAAATACCAGTGCTACTGCGGTATTAGTAAGGTACACATCAATAACATGTATATCACATATACCTCTGTTAACCTTGCCATCCTTCTTATCCGCCAAATACTTGGGGCAGTTCCGTCTCCGATTGACCGATGCGCTTGCAATAGAAGCACTCGGTTTCAGGCTTAGGACCAGACTTGGGTTTCTTCTCTTGATTAGCAACTTGCTTGCCGTTCTTTTTGAAGTTTCCTTTTCTTTCCTTTGCCCTTTTCTTGAAACTAGTGGTTTTGTTAACCATCAACACTTGATGCTCCTTTTTATTTCTACCTCCATGACTTTCGGCATCGTGAAGAGCTCGGGCATTGTTTTGGTCATCCCTTGCATATTATAGTTCATCACGAAGCTCTTGTAGCTTGGTGGCGATGATTGGAGAATTCTGTCAATGACGCAATCATCCGGAAGATTAACTCCCGGTTGAATCAAGTGATTGTTATATCCGGACATTACGAGTATATGCTCACCGACGTAACTGCTTCTCCTCCATCTTACAGCTATAGAACTTATTGGAGACTTCATATCTCTCAATCCGGGCATTCGCTTGGAATATTAACTTCAACTCCTGGAACATCTCATATGCTCCATGGTGTTCAAAACGACGTTGAAGTCCCGGTTCTAAGCCGTAAAGCATGGCACATCGAACTATAGAGTAGTCATCGACTTTGCTTTGCCAGACGTTCACAACTTCTGGCGCAGCCCTTGCACCAGCCTGGCACCTAACGGTGCTTCCAGGACGTAATTCTTCCGTGCAGCAATAAGGATAATCCTCAAATTACGGACCCAGTCCGTGTAATTGCTGCCATCATCTTTCAACTTTGCTTTCTCAAGGAACGCATTAAAATTCAACGGAACAACAGACGAGCCATCTATCTACACATCATAGACAAGCAAGATACTATCAGTACTAAGTTCATGATAAATTTAAGTTCAATTAATCATATTACTTAAGAACTCCCACTTAGAAAAATATCCCTCCAATTCTCTAAGTGATTGCGTGATCCATATCAACTACACCATGACCGATCATCACGTGTGATGGAGTAGTTTCAATGGTGAACATCAATATGTTGATCATATCTACTATATGATTCACGCTCGACCTTTCGGTCTATGTGTTCCGAGGTCATATCTTATATGCATAGCTCGTCAAGTATAACCTGAGTATTCTGCGTGTGCAACTGTTTTGCACCCGTTGTATTTGAACGTAGAGCCTATCACACCCTATCATCACGTGGTGTCTCAGCACGAAGAACTTTCGCAACGGTGCATACTCAGGGAGAACACTTATTGATAATTTAGTAAGGGATCATCTTATAATGCTACCGTCAATCAAAGCAAGATAAGATGCATAAAGGATTAACATCACATGCAATCAATATAAGTGATATGATATGGCCATCATCATCTTGTGCTTGTGATCTTCATCTCGAAGCAATCATGATCACCATCGTCACCGCGCCGACACCTTGATCTCCATCGTAGTATCGTTGTCGTCTCGCCAAACTTATGCTTCTACGACTATCGCTACCGCTTAGTGATAAAGTAAAGCATTACAGGGCGATTGCATTGCATACAATAAAGCGACAACCATATGGCTCCTGCCAGTTGCCGATAACTTCGGTTACAAAACATGATCATCTCATACAATAAAATTCAGCATCATGTCTAGACCATATCACATCACAACATGCCCTGCAAAACAAGTTAGACGTCCTCTACTTTGTTGTTGCAAATTTTACGTGGCTGCTACGGGCTTAAGCAAGAACCAATCTCACCTACGCATCAAAACCACAACGATACTTCGTCAAATAGACTCCGTTTAACCTTCTCAAGGACCGGGCGTAGCTACACTCAGTTCAACTAAAGTTGGAGAGACAGTCTTCCACAAGCCATCTATGTGCAAAGCACGTCGAGGGAACAGTTCTCGCGTAAGAGTACGCGTAAGGTTGGTCTGGATCGACAGACCAACAATACCGCTGAACCAAAGAATGACATGCTTGTAGGCAGTATGACTTGTATCGTCCACAACTCACTTGTGTTCTACTCGTGCATATCATCAAACCATAAAAACCAGGCTCGGATGCCTTTGTTGGGAAACGTAGTAATTTCAAAATTTTCCTACGATCACGCAAGATCATGGTGATGCATAGCAACGAGATGAGAGTGTTGTCTCGTGCCCTCGTAGACCAAAGAACGGAAGCGTTGACGCAACGTAGAGGAAGTAGTCGTGCTTCTTCACGATCCAACCGATCCAAGTACCGAACGTCTGGCACCTCCGAGTTCTGCACACGTTCAGCTCGATGGCGTCCCTCGAACTCCGATCCAGCCGAGTGTTGAGGAGAGTTTCACAAGACGACGGCGTGGTGGCGATGATGATGTTCCACCGGGCGCAGGTTTCGCCTAAGCTCCGCCACGGTATTTTCGAGGTGTAATATGGTGGAAGGGGCACCGCACACGGCTAAGGAACGATCTCAATGATCAACTTGTCTGTCATGGGGTGCCCCTGCCCTCAGATATAAAGGAGGGAAGGGAGGGGCTGGCCGGCCAAGGAGAGGTGCGCCAGGGTGTCCCACTCCTACTAGGAGTAGGATTCCCCCAAATCCTAGTCCAACTAGGTTTCCCCAAGTGGGAAGGGAGAGAGAGGCGCTTCTCTCCTAGTCCTAATAGGACTAGGGAAGGGGGAAGGTCTTGACCAGCACTTGGGCCCCTTTTCTCCTTTTCCACTAAGGCCCATGTTGGCCCATTAGCATTCCGGGGTTCCAGAACCTCCGGCATTTCTGGTAAAATTCCCAATTTCACCCGGAACACTTCCGATGTCCAAACATAGACTTCCAATATATGAATCTTTATATCTCGACCATTTCGAGACTCCTCGTCACGTCCGTGATCTCATCCGGGACTCGAACAACCTTCGGTACAGAAACATCATAAAACTCATAGTAACCGCCATCGAAGCGTTAGCGTGCGGACCCTACGGGTTCGAGAACTATGTAGACATGATCGAGACACCTCTCCGGTCAATAACCAATAGCGGGACCTGGATGCCCATATTGGCTCCTACATATTCTACGAAGATCTTTATCGGTCAGACCGCATAACAACATCGTTGTTCCCTTTGTCATCGGTATGTTACTTGCCGAGATTCGATCGTCGGTATCCAATACCTAGTTCAATCTCGTTACGGCAAGTCTCTTTACTCGCTTCAGTAATACATCATCTCACAACTAACACATTAGTTGAAATGCTTGCAAGGCTTATGTGATGTGCATTACCGAGAGGGCCCAGAGATACCTCTCCGAGCAATCGGAGTGACAAATCCTAATCTCGAAATATGCCAACCCAACATGTACCTTCGGAGACACCTGTAATGTACCTTTATAATCACCCGATTACGTTGTGACGTTTGGTAGCACCCAAAGTGTTCCTCGTGCAAACAGGAGTTGCATAATCTCATAGTCATAGGAACATGTATAAGTCATGAAGAAAAGCACTAGCAACAAACTATACGATCAGGTGCTATGCTAATGGAATGGGTCATGTCAATCAGATCATTCAACCAATGATGTGATCCCGTTAATCAAATAACAACTCCTTGTTCATGGTTAGGAAACACAACCATCTTTGATTAACGAGCTAGTCAAGTAGAGGCATACTAGTGACACTCAGTAGGTTTATGTATTCACACATGTATTATGTTTCCTGTTAATACAATTCTAGCATGAATAATAAACATTTATCATGATATAAGGAAATAAATAATAACTTTATTATTGCCTCTAGGGCATATTTCCTTCAGTGGGCGGCCGCCAAGCGGAGTGTGGAGGTTCCATGGTGGGCAAGATGGCCAACGTCCTATGGCTCAAGGGCTCCTTTGTGGAGACCATAAAGGGATGGCAATCGGGGTGGTTCTACATCACCGAGCCGCGCGACTCTAAATGGGCGGCGGCCCCCGAATTCTGATCTAGCTTCCCTACACGGCTCACCTCATGGAAAGAGACGGGCCTAACGTGGGGTAATTCGGAAGAGCTGACTGGACTCCAAACCTGCGTCCGAAACCTGGTGGACAATAAGCTCAAGCTTGTCAACGTAGTCCAGGTTATGCTCATCCGCCGAATCCTCCCATGCCAGCAACGGGCCTTCAACTTGTGGGAGTTTGATCCGCCTGACAAGATCAACCTTGAGCCAGCTCTTCGACACTACGTACGAAGATGCCTGGAAGGTGCTGTTCAAGGGCGCCGAGGCTCCCGCATCCGCTACCGAAGATCGCGGATTCAGCTCGCGGCATCAAGCCAGCGAGGTAAGCTATTTTACCCTTCACGGGACTCTTTTTTCATAGTTTGACTTTGCGGGATCTAAAACTCCCTCATCTTTGACATGACTGGCAGAAGACGTCCGGACAGATCGACTGTCCGGCTCCCTTGCCAGAAGACCCAGCGGACGCCCGATTGACGGGGCTGCTGGTTCCGGCACCTTACGTGGTGCCGGAGAAGAAGGCCAAGAAGAAGGCCACGGGAACTCGAAGGAGTTCCCGCGCCAGGTGTTGTCGGACTCATCGTCCGATGACTCCGAGGTGGACTCCTCCCGCAAAGACGAGGAGGAGGAAAAAGAGGCCTCTCCCCCAGCGGGGGGAGAGAAGAAAGAAAGGCCGCTAACCGGGAGGCCGGAGAGTCCAAGAACGGAAGGACCCTTCCTCCAGACTACACCACCAACGCCGACGACGGCGAAGAGGGGTGGTCACCGAGGACCAAGCCCCTGGCGAAATCGTAAGTGTCCGGACACCAGAATAACTCATGGCGTTCCATTTGTCACACAGCATCTCATAACGCCGAATATAACCATGCAGCCCGCCCAAGGACGGGCTCGACATGGAGACGAGCGGCTCCCTGGATTCGTCGGATCTGAATAGCACCTCACTTCCGACCGCCTCGTCTCCTCCCGCTGCGGATGACGCCGAGGTGGAGTCCCAAAAGGGGCCCAGCCAGGAGGAGGTGGCCTTGGAGGCGCCGCAAGGGGACCTCCCGGACTCCGGGCGCAAAGGGGATAAAACCCTGAAGGGCTTCAAGTCCAGCCCTGTGCCGGACTCCGTACCGGAACCTTCAGTGGTTCCGAAGTCCGGCAGGTGACCCCTTCGTAAGAAGGGCAAGATTGCGACGCCGGTGACCTCCGTCCAGCCGGAGGCACCGGATAATTTGATGGAGGCGCTTAACGGCGCTTCCATCGACGAGGAGCACCGCACTGTTATGAGTGTGGTGATCCAGAAAGTTCAGTCCGCCAAGAGCGGGCTGACTGAAGCCTGTGCCAGCCTTCTAACAGGCTTTGAGGTATCTATTTAAGATATATGAAAATATTACCTCATAGACAGTAGCCCCTGATGCTCAGTTTGGTGTTCGGAAAGATAAAGCCGAACTGAGGATCTAAAAGATATACGCAGGAGTCTAACATAAGTATGTCAATATGGGAATGCACGGCTCTTATTTCTTGACCTCTGTCATGACCGATCATGGAGGTTGATGCATTGAAGCAGAGCCTCGAGAGGTCCGAGAACGAGCTCGGCCTTGCCAAAAAGCAGCTCGAGGACAAGGAAGGTAAGTAATACCTTATATGAGTATTTAAAAGATGTGGTTGCAAAAAATGACAGGAATAACGTGAATATTGCTGGGGCCACGAACGAGGTGGCGACCCTAAAGGAAGCGGTGTCCAAGGCCGAACGCAATGCGGCGGCGGAACACACTGAGCGAGAGAAGCAGGAGGCGCGGGTGGCGGAGGTGCGGCAAGAGCTCCAGGCTCTCGTGGAAAAACACAAGAGTTTGGAGCGTGACTCAAAGACTCGAGAGTCCGAGCTCGCCTCGGCCCTTGAGAGCGCCAAAGCCGCTAAGGCCGAAGCCCAAAAAGTCCTCCATGAAATTGAGGCAATGAAGAAGATAGCGGCGGGTAAGGCATTCTTTATGCAAAGCAAGCATGTGAAGATGAATTATCTGTTACTTACCCGAGTCCGGAGCTCTCCAGGAGCATTCACAGATCTACCCCGCAGTGTGTCCGATGCTGCCACATTCTACCGAGCCGAGGAGGGAAGCTCGACGGAGAAGGTGTTCTGGTCTCAGTATGCTGAGGCCGGACACCCGATGCCCTTAAGCGACCAGTTGAAGCAGCTGGTCGAGCTCCATAAGGCGGCCGAACAGGCCATGAAGGGCCTCATAGTTCGGTTGTGGCCTAAGGAAGCCATGCCTGGGTGCTACTTCGGGCTGGTGAGGCGGCTGGTGGACGCTTGTCCATGGGTTGAAGTCGTCAAGCGCTCCGTCTGCATCGAAGGTGCCCGTAGGGCCCTTGCCCATGCTAAGGTGCACTGGGGCAAGATGGACGCTGAGAAGCTTGTGATGGACGGACCACCACCGGGCAAGGAGCATCGCAAGCCTGAAATGTATTATGAGGGCGTCCAAAAGGGTGCCCGCCTTATAGCGGGTGAATGCTCCAAAGATGTAATTTTTTAGTAGACTCGCATTTTTTATCCTGTACGCTGAAAACTTATTCATATGCGCTGAGCAACACTGTTGAATTTAAAATATTACCTTCGGTGCGGCCGTTTATTAAATTTGAGAGATGGCGAGTCGTCGGCTTCAGCCCCCATGCCACGAGTGCTGGGGTGTTCGGGATAAACTTGAGCGCTCTTGTTCCCATTCTTGGGTCCTTCGATGGAGGCGCTCAACGCAACGAACAAGGCAACCGGACTATAATGCTTGAACACTCTCACTTAGCCATAGAATTTTATAATTTTAAATTTCGGCGAAGCCCCTGGTATTCAGAAGACCGATTTCGGGGCGCTATCCACGCCTTGGCCGGACAATGCCGACTCCTCGCTCTAAGCGGCATAAGTCTTTAGGGACTCGAAAACCTCTCGAACAGCGACCGGCTCTCGCCCTATCATGATGCTCAGTTTTAGCTTTCTCCACTGAGGTGCTTAACCCAGCTCAACCGGGCACAATCGCGGTGGTTCTCCCAAGCTACCTTAGCCGATATAACGGAACATAAGGTACCAAAACATGGGAGTCGGGCAAACCCAACTATTGACCCAAGACATGATTCGGAGCCGATGCATATAATGCTATAAGTTCGGGGTGCCGCACTTGTGAAAGTGCTCGGACTTAACACACCATATTGTGGGGTACTTGAGCCCCTGGTATATTGCCCGTACCAAAGTGTACGGTTGCACAATGTCATAACTGAACACACACACACACATATATATATAGAGAGAGAGATAGAGAGAGAGAGAGAGAGAAAAGGAATTCAATAATAGGCAGAAGCAAGGGACGGGAATTCAATAATATGTATTGTTTATTCAAAAGGGCTGCAGTAAGATCAGAACGATACAAATAGTGCGATAAGCAAGGGATGGGACTTTTTAACATGTCCCCCTCCAGGGGTAAGCTGCGGGATGGTATGTAAAACAGGTATACTACTCGTAATAGAGACCACGGACACTTTCGGCGTAACTTTCTTCCCTGGCTGTTGCATCGTGTGTTCGGCGATTCTGCTGCTGGACAGGGCTTTGTGAGAACGGAGTACTGAAAGTAAAAAAAGGAAGAAAAGAAAAGAATGACACAATCGGGAGCCCCTGGTGCGGTTGAGCCGCATTCTGGGCATGTCGTGGTCCCTATGCCCATGGTATTTCCAGAGCGTAATTATGTACGCGTAGTACTGGTTTCGCAATTTCGCGAGGGCTGGGGTTTGGGCCGCATTGCTATGCATGCTCGGAACGTGCCAGGCGGTCTTGTTGTAGGTTACTCCGGGCGCGCTTGACGGTGTCCGGACGTTTAATAGTCGGACTCGAGAATTGCCTTAAGAGGCTGCTTTGTACTTCCGCCATGAGGGCCGCCGTATGCTCCTCCGTCCGGAGAGAGCGTTCGGTGTTTCCATTGACCGTAATGACTCCTCGAGGACCTGGCATCTTGAGCTTGAGATATGCGTAGTGCGGCACCGCATTGAACTTTGTGAATGCGGTTCGTCTGAGCAGTGCGTGATAGCCGCTACGGAACGGGACTATGTCAAAGATTAACTCCTTGCTTCGGAAGTTATCCGGGGATCCGAAGACCACTTCAAGTGTAACTGAGCCTGTGCAGTTGGCCTCTACACCTGGTAAGACGCCTTTAAAGGTCGTCTTCGTGGGTTTAATCCTTGATGGGTCTATGCCCATTTTGCACACTGTATCTCGATAAAGCAGGTTCAGGCTGCCGCCGTCCATTAGGACTCTAGTGAGGTGAAATCCGTCAATGATTGGGTCTAGAACCAATGTGGTGAATCCGCCATGGCGAATGCTAGTGGGGTGGTCCCTTCGATCAAAAGTGATCGGGCAGGAAGACCACGGGTTGAACTTTTGGGCGACTGGCTCCATCGCATATACGTCCCTTAGTGCACGCTTCCGCTCCCTTTTGGGTATGTGAGTTGCGTCATGTTCACTGTCCGCACTTGTGGGGGGAAGCCCGTTTGTCATCTATTGTTCTGCGGCCGGGGCTCCTCCTCGTCATCGCTATGCAGCCCCTTGTCATTGTTTTCGGCATTTAACTTGCCTACCTGCTTGAACACCCAACAATCCCTGTTCGTGCGGTTGGCTGGTTTTTCGGGGGTGCCATGTATCTGACACGAGCGATCGATTATTCGGTCCAAATTGGACGGGCCCGGAGTATTTCTTTTAAATGGCTTTTTCCGCTGACCGGGTTTAGAGCCTCTGAATCCGGCATTAACTGTCGTATCCTCAGCATTATCACCGTTAATGCGGCGCTTGTGCTTGTTGCGACGCGACCTGCCATTGTTGTCCATGGATTTCGGCTTTTCCTGTCCTAGGTGCCGGGCAAGCCACTTGTCGCGGATGTTGTGTTTGAAGGCTGCAAGGGCCTCTTCATCCGGACAGTCGACAATTTGATTTTTCTTGGTTAGGAACCGTGTCCAGAATTGTCTGGCCAATTCCTCTGGCTGCTGAATTATGTGGCTTAGGTCATCGGCGTCTGGTGGTCGCACATATGTGCCCTGGAAATTGTCAAGGAATGCGGCTTCCAGGTATTCCCAACAACCAATTGACTCTGATGGCAAGCTGTTAAGCCAATGCCGGGCTGGTCCTTTAAGCTTGAGTGGGAGGTATTTGATGGCGTGTAGATCATCACCGCGGGCCATGTGGATGTGAAGGAGATAGTCCTCATCCAAACCGCAGGATCTGTTGTTCCATCGTATGATTCAATATTTACAGGTTTGAAACCCTCAGGGATTTGATGATCCATCACTTCATCTGTGAAGCATAGTGGGTGTCTTGGCGCCTCAGATTGGGCTATATCACGACGCAGCTCAAATGAGCTTTGTCTCATCGTGTTCGCCCGGCGGAGTTGCCATATCCGGCGTGACGGTTATCGTCACGTGTCATGGGGCGCCCACGTGATCCGTAGATCAATCTTGTCTGCCTTGCCTAGTCCTCCAATATATCTCGCAGGTCTGGCGCATTTCCCCGCGCCTTTGTATTTTTTGAGCGGCGCCGGGGTGCGGCTTGAGTGGAGGGCCAAGAGGCCTCTTTGTCGCGGCCATGAGGTGGCCGGTCAGCCGTATCATGCACTGGTGATGTAGGTTTGGGTGCTTCCTCCTCTAATCGGGGTAGCAGCCTGCGTTTTGGGTAGCTCTTGGAGGGGCGCTCGAGTTCATACTCTTCGCCGCAAGGACTTGATCCATCTGTCGCCTAGCAAGTCTTGGTCAGCTCTAAGTCGTTGCTGCTTTCTTGAGGCTGCTTGTCATGGCTATAAGCCTGCGTTTGAAAGCGCTCTTGTTCGACGGGATCCTCGGGCACGCATTTAATTCATCGTCGTCGAGGCTTGCCTCATCTTCGGAGGGAGGCATGTAATTATCGTCCTCTACCTCTCTATCTGCCGCTCTCTCACGAGGGCTCGCTTCTCCATCCTCCCGCTGAATCCTCTTTGGAGGGGATTGTCTTCAACCTTTGTCCGGGGTGTTATTGTCTCCCGTGCCGGAATCACTGTTTTTGCTGTTGCGGGGTTTAGAGCGGCGCCGCTGACGCCGGGGTTTAGGCTGTTTCTTGGAGGGGTCATCCTCCGCTGTTCCATCGCCATTCCCATCTTTTGGGATGTCCACCATGTATATGTCATATGACGAGGTGGCCTTCCAGTGCCCTCTGGGCGCTGGTTCTTGGTCGTCTCCTGCATCGTCGTCCATACCGTCGATGTCTTCGGAGTCGAAGTCGAGCATGTCGGTTAAATCATCGACAGTGGCTACGAAGTGGGTGGTGGGTGGGGTTTGAATTTCTTCGTCGTCCGCATCCCAACCTTCCTGACCATAATCCGGCCAGGGCTCCCCTGATAAAGAGAGAGACTTTAGTGAGTTCAGGATGTCGCCAAAGGGCGAGTGCTGAAAGATGTTTGCGGCAGTGAATTCTATGATCGGCACCCAACCGGAGTCGATTGGCGGGGGCGCGGAAGGCGCGGAAGGCTCGGAGTCCGGAGAGGAGTCCGGCACCTTGGAGTCACGAGTTTCACAAAGGACGGGGTAGGTGTACGGCTCAATCGCCGTAGAGATTGCAGCCCCCGAGGCGGTGTCCAGCCACCCATCCTCGATCGGCCTGATCGGCCTCGAGCTAAGGGTCGGAGCGGACACTGCTATGCGACCTCCGAGACACTGTTCGGCGGCAGAGCTAGATCATGCCCCTCGTGACAGTGCGGAGCGCTTGGCTGTGGCTCGAACCCGTCGAAGATCAAGTCTCCGCGGACGTCAGCCGTGTAGTTTAAACTTCCAAATCTAACATGGTGGCCAAGGGCGTAGCTTTCAATCTGCTCCAGATGGCTGCTTAATTGGCCCGTAGTGCAAAGCCGCCGAATACGAAGATCTTTCCGGGGAGAAAAGTCTCACCCTGGAGCGCATCGTCGTTGAGGAGGAGCCATCGGGCCTAAAGATGACGACACAGAGGAACTCTCAATGAAAGCACCAATGTCGGTGTCAAAATCGGCGGATCTCGGGTAGGGGGTCCCGAACTGTGCGTCTAGGCGGATGGTAATAGGAGACAAGGGACACGATGTTTATACCCAGGTTCGGGCCCTCTCGATGGAGGTACAACCCTACTCCGGCTTGATTAATATTGATGATATGGGTAGTACAAGAGTAGATCTACCACGAGATCGTGAGAGGCTAAACCCTAGAAGCTAGCCTATGGTATGATTGTTGTTCGATCCCACGGACTAAAACCCTCCGGTTTATATAGGCACCGAAGAGGGTTAGGGTTACACAGAGTCGATTACAATGGTAGGAGATCTACATATCCGTATCGCCAAGCTTGCCTTCCATGCCAAGGAAAGTCCCATCCGGACACGGGACGAAGTCTTCAATCTTGTATCTTCATAGTCCAGGAGTCTGGCCAAAGGTCATAGTCCGGCTACTCGGACACCCCCTAATCTAGGACTCCCTCAGTGGGCATCCACTGCCGCGTCTTCCCCGGCTCCGCGTCGTCCCTTCCTAGGCCTCGCCGTCGTCCACCGCCATGGTGCTCTCGGCGCGGCGTGGTCAATGTGGTCAACGACCGAATTCTATCGGAAGAATACTGTACGCGGAGAGGCTGACACCTGGGTCCACGGCAGCCGCAAGGAAGTGCCTCCTTGTTACGCGGAAAATAACTATTCCTCCACCAGACAGCAGGGACCCACCTGACGGGCCACCAGTATTATGTGAAAAAAACGTTTGCCCCTAACTGCTAGGACCCACCCGACGGGCCACCGTATTTTGCGAAAAAAATGTACCCCCTGCTGTCAGCTCGGACCCACCGGAAGTGCCTCCTTATTACACACAAAAAAATGAATACCCCCTGCTAGCTGGGACACACCTTGGTGGGAGGCTGACTTGTGGCCTACTAAGTTGACGGGGACGGAGGGCTTTGTCAACTTAGTCAATATAAACGATTCTAGCTCCAGTGACCGTACGATGTCCATCCAACGGCCGTAGTGCTTCTTCAACCTCTGGTCTTCTTGCTCTAGCCGCCCAAAGCAGCGCCGGTCGTGCTGCATGCTCCTACCTCCCGTGGCCGGATGTGCTGCCGCGGAGGCCTCACCGCCCCCTATTATTCCCACCGCTGGCCAGGCCCTGCAGCGAAGGCAACCTCACACCGCAGCCGAACCAGTGAACCCTCGTACTCCTCTCCGCGCGGGCTTCCACTGCCACGTCTTCCCTGACTCCCCGTCGTCCCCTACCTAGGCCTCGCCGTCGTCCACCGCCCTGGTGCTCTCGGCGCGGCGTGGTCAACGTGGTCAAGGAACGACTTCCATCGGACGTGGACTGTATGTGGAGAGGCTGACAGCTGGGTCCACGGCCGCAGCAAGGAAGTGCCTCCTTATTACGCGGAAAATAATTATTCCTCCACCTGACAACAGGGACCCACCGGACGGGCCACCGTCTTTTGCGGAAAAAAAAACGTTTCCCCCCTGACTGCTGGGACCTACCAGCTACACCTTCGCACGCAAGGAAGTGCGTCCGGGCAAAAAAACGATTCGCCCCCCTGACTGCTGGGACCCACCAGCTACATCTTCGCATGCAAGGAAGTGCGTCCGGGCAATAAAAACACTATTCGCCCCCCTGACTGCTGGGACCCACAAGCTACATCTTCGCACGCAAGGAAGACCGTCCGGGCAAAAAAAAGATTCGCCCCCCTGACTGCTAGGACCCACCAGCTACATCTTCGCACGCAAAGGAAGTGCGTCCGGGCAAAAACAAATGATTCGCCCCTCTGACTGCTGGGACCCACCAGCTACATTTTCGCACGCAAGGAAGTGCCTGACAGTCGGGACCCACCTGGTCGAAGCGTATGTAGCGTTGTCATTCTGGTCGCGAATGCGTACGTACATACTGGTCATTGTAGAGGCGCGCACGTGTCGTAGTAGAGGCGCGCACGTAGCATGTACACGTACATAAAGCGGCCAGGGTGCAAGAAAGAAAATCTGACGCCACGTCGCATTACATACGGGCAGGGTCTCGAACGCCTACTCGCGCATACATACGGCGAGGGCTCGTGTACATGGCTGGGTCGGAATGGAGAAACAACGTCGTCGTCGTGTTCATGGGGAGGCAACGGAATGCGTCGTGTTCATTGGGAGGCAACGGAATGCGTCGTGTTCATCGGGAGGCAACGGAACGCGTGGGAGCCAACCGGCTTGGACGGAACATGCGATGGAAACGAGGCCTGGCGTACCGCAGAATGGAGGAAACGGCCTTCTGTTCGACCGGCCACGTTCAAAACGGGGTCCTGTTGATCGGGAGGGGTGTGGTGTACCGCAAAACGGAGGAAATGGACCTCCTGCGGTCGAAACGGGATTCTTGTTGATCGGGAGGGGTGTGGCGTACCGCAAAACGGAGAAAACGGACCTCCTACGGTCGAAACGGGGGTCCTGTTGATCGGGAGGGGTGTGGCGTACCGCAAAACGGACGAAACGGACTTGTGTTGGAGCGCCACGGACAAACGGGGTCCTGTTCATCGGGAGGGTGTGGCGTACCGCAAAACGGGACTCCACGGGATACTGTTCATCTCCACCGTCGACCTCCTCCAGCCTCCACGGGCTCCTGTTCATCCAGCCTCCACCGCACGCTACTCCACCGGCTACTGTTCAACCACCCCTCCACGGGCACCCCTCCACCGTCTACTGTTCATCCAGCCCTCCACACCACGGGGTCCTGTGCAACCACCCCTCCACGGGCACCCTCCACCGCTTCATCGCTCATCCAGCCCTCCACACCACGGGTTCTGTTCAACCACCCCTCCACGGGCACCCTCCACCGCTTCATCGCTCATCCAGCCCTCCACACCACGGGTCCTGTTCATCCAGAGGCAACGCCACCGCCAATCGCTCATCCAATCAATCGGCTTGATTAGTAGCGATGGCGAAGAATCGCCGATCGGGTTCGATTAACAGCCATCGATCGATCGCTCGGGTTCGATAACGCGTAGCCCTGTAGTGCAATCGCCTTTCGGGTTCGATTAGAGCCCAACGCCTCGCTTCGGGTTCGATTAGAGCCCAACGCCTCGCCGGGTTCAGTTAGAGCTAACGCCTACGCACACGCTGCGTGTACGTGTCTGAGAAAGCAGCGCATCGCTCGTCCCCGACCTCCCAACCTAACCGCAACTCCCCAAATTTTCCTCCCCTCGCTTCTACCACGGTTTTTCCATCATGGACGGCCCAAAGAATGTCATGCAGCTGCGTCTCCAGCCCGCCCGGGACGAAAAGTCCATTTCTGTCATGATTTTTGTCATAGAAGTAGGAGCCCACCACATCTATGATGATACCGGGTTTTGTCACAATTATCGTCATAGAAGTGTCATATGTATGACAAAAAAATTTCGTTCGGCCCAAAATGTCACGGATGTGTCTTTTTTTTGTTGTGCAGGGAGGGGGGCCAGACACCTGATCATCTTTGCCTTTGTTACCCAGTCCTTGTCAAAGAGCGACTTTTCAGAATGATGTTGTGATAAATAAAGATACAGCATGTTCGGTTACAGGACTACTTACTTGGGTATCTCGACGATTGCAGTTCAAACCCGCATCCTCGGTGGTGTCCAGACACATTATTTGTGGTCCGAAGAACAATTTATACATCTCCTCGGGCGTCATGCCAAGGAAATGATGGATAGCTCACGGTCCCTCCGGGTTGAACTCCCACATGCGGAGGGGACGACGTTTGCAAGGCAGGACTCGACGAATTAACATGACTTGCATTACCGTGATTGGACTGATGTCTCTCTCCAAGAGATCCTGGATGCGGCTCTGCAATATTGGCACATCCTTTACTAGCCCCCAGTCCAGCCCCTTGTTGACCCATGACCCTAGTTGTCGCGGGGGACCCGAGCGAACAACAGGGGGACACACCCACTTGGTACCCCTGGGAGCTGTGATATAAAACCATTCTTGTTTCCATAAGCTGGACACCTCCTGGAAAGAATCCTCTGGCCATGGGGCGCCGGCACTTTTGCTTATTACCGCGCCTCTGCACTCTGCGTGCCGCCCCTCTATCATCTTTGGCTCCACCGTGAAGGTCTTGAGCCATAGGCCGAAGTGAGGGGTAATACGGAGGAAAGCTTCACACACGATGATGAACGACAAGATATGGAGGATAGAATCCAGAGCCAGATCATGGAAATCCAACCCATAGTAAAACATGTGCCCCCTCACGAAGGGATCTATGGCAAGGCCTAGCCCTCGGAGGAAGTGAGATACGAACACAACGCTCTCGCCGAGTTTGGGAGTGGGAATGACCTGCCCTCGAGCAGGCAGCGGTCTGGGATCTCGCCGGTCGAAACCTGGCCTCTCTTAACTTTTGACGTCCTCCTCCGTGATTTAAGGAAGGCATCCACCAACCTTGAAGGTTGGATCCGGACATGGTTGAAGGTCCGAAGCGCCTGACCTGAGCTTCGGGTGTTGGATATCGAGGCGGGGGAAGGATTCGATTGAGTTTGAGGAATAAAAAGGATAGGCCTTGGTCTCTTTATAAAGAGGGTGAATACCAAGCGTCCTCCTCGTGACCGTTTGGGACTTGCCTACAATCGAGGAGTTATACCAATGGGCACGATTGGGTTACCCACGCCCGTATTGATGAGAATCCAGTGATGAGGGGACACGATCTCTGCTTCAACAAGACGTGCCAAGGAAACTACCTCGCAATATGCGCCAAGGCTGGTTGAGAAAAACGGTTCGAATAATGACCGGGCCATGGTATGATGTCATGATATCAAGTGTGTCAGCAGATTAGATTTGTGGAAATATTATTCTCTCTACGGTGGTATGTGGGACTTGTTTTGCAAAGCCGGACACTATCCTTGTGTTCAAAATCTTCTACAGAGTATTCGGAGGAAGGAACCCGCCTTGCAATGCCGAAGACAATCTGCGCACCGGACTCATCGTCATTGAAGGCTGGTTCAGGGCTCTTGAGGAGTCCTGGATTAGGGGTATCTGGACAGCGGACTATATCCTTTGGCCGGACTGTTGGACTATGAAGATACAAGATTGAAGACTTCGTCTCGTGTCCGGATGGGACTCTCCTTGGCGTGGAAGGCAAGCTTGGCGATACGGATATGTAGATCTCCTCCCATTGTAACCGACTCTGCGTAACCCTAGCCCCCTCCGTGTCTATATAAACCGGAGGGTTTAGTCCGTAGGACCAACAACAATCATACCATAGGCTAGCTTCTAGGGTTTAGCCTCTACGATCTCGTGGTAGATCAACTCTTGTACTACTCATATCATCAAGATCAATCTAGCAGGAAGTAGGATATTACCTCCATCGAGAGGGCCCGAACCTGGGTAAACATCGTGTCCCCTGCCTCCTGTTACCATCCGCCTTAGACGCACAGTTCGGGACCCCCTACCCGAGATCCGCCGGTTTTGACACCGACACCCCCTCTCTCGCATCAACAGCCAACACAACTGCCTACCTAGCCCTCGCCGTCACCAAGTTCTGGTGGCCACGCCGCCCCTACACCCCCATAGCTTCCACAACAGCATGCCGCACTTGACGATCGTTCTTGCCGGTGTTGGTGGACTATTTTTTTTCCGCCGTTGTAGCACTCCCACGTCCACGGCACACCCTCGCCTCTGTCACCGCCAGCAATGCTCCCAGCATGGCTACCTCGCTCGTCGTTAGCTGCCACGGTCACCTCCATGTCAACAGGCCTGCTTCCTGTTCTGGGAGAGACATGGGGCTCTTCGCCGGCTGGCTTCTTCCTCCACGCCCGCAAGGTGTTTGACGTTTTGCTCGCAAGGTACAAATGAAGTGGCCATGGGTACTTTTTCAACAACTTCATTTGCGATTTGGATGATTCATCATCTGACGATGAGTAGATTGTGGTTGCTGCTTTGGTCATCCATGACCACATTAGTAGGCAGCAGCCGATGTTTAGGTGCTCAATCTTAGGGCATACTCCGACGTTGAATTGCAACGGAGAGAGCAACCATTGCCTACTCCGACAGGACTACTTCTAGTCTGATGACTGAGGGAGTCCTGGATTAGGGGGTCCCCGGGCGTCCGGGCTATGTGACATGGGCCGGACTAGTGGGCCGTAAATATACAAGATGGAAGGCTTCCCCCCGTGTCCGGATGGGACTCTCCTTTGCGTGGATGGCAAGCTTGGCGTCCGGATATGAAGATTCCTTTCTCTATAAACCGACTCTGTATAACCCTAGTCCCCTTCGGTGTCTATATAAAACGGAGGGTTAGTCCATAGAGGCGATCACAATCATATAGGCTAGACATCTAGGGTTTAGCCATTACGATCTCGAGGTAGATCAACTCTTGTAACCCCTGTACTCATCAAAGTCAATCAAGCAAGAAGTAGGGTATTACCTCCATCAAGAGGGCCCGAACCTGGGTAAACATCGTGTCCCCTGCCTCGTGTTACCTTCGACCCTCAGACACACAGTTCGGGACCCCCTACCCGAGATCGGCCGGTTTTGACACCGACATTGGTGCTTTCATTGAGAGTTCCTCTCTTTTGTCGATAGAACGTTCGATAGCTCGTTCGATCATCCACAGTGATGCTGTTTCGGAGGAGACCTTCCTCCCCAGCCAAATCTTCATATTTGGTGGCTTCGCACAGCGTGCCAACTCGAGTGGCCACCTCGAGCAGATCAACAGCTACGCCCCTGGTCATCAGATCAGTTTTGGGAACCTAAACTATGTCGCTGATATCCGAGGAGATTTGATCTTCGAAGGATTTGCGGCCCCGACCGCGGCTCTGGCCTTAGATACAAAGAAGACCACCAGGTCCGAAGACGGGAATTTAGAGCCCGCCGGACTCCCTGCAATTATGGAATCGCTACCGGAGATCCGGAGGGGATGGTGTCATCAACAAACCCAAAGACAAACCGAACTCCCCTTTTCGCCAAAGCGCGGGACTCCCCCTCGGACTCTAAATCCGAACTCACGAGGTCCGCGACAAGCTGGCACGGCCAAGAGGACCTAACCCCGGTCGGGCCAGCGGACTCTCATCTCTATGCCCAAACCTCGCTCCTAAACGAGGCTCTGGACTTAATGCGATCCCTCGCCATATCAGAGGAATCGCTTCCGAATTACGCCCAGCCTGGACTAGTGGCTGAGAGCGGGGAATTTTACGTCCCACCCACCACCCACTTCATAGCCACTGTCAAAGATCTAACCGACATGCTGGACTACGCCTCCGAAGACATCGACGGTATGGACGACGATGCCGCAGACGATCAAGGCCAAAACCCTCCGTTTACCGGATGTTGGACGGCCACCTCCACAAATGACGTATACATGGTGGATACACCCAAAGAAGATGACAACGATGGCAAGAAGGATCCGGTCGAGGACAAGCCTGCCAAAGCACATCCAAAGCGTCGACAACAACGGCGCCGCTCAAAATCGCGTCGCAAAAAAGACAGCAATACCGGCACCGAAGATAATAACACTCCAGAGAACGCCGAAGACCCCGAAATTCCTATCGAGCCAACATCCGAACAAGATGATTTGGAGGACGGGCAAGTTAACCCCAATGATCCAATCGGGAACGAGGACTCGGAGGATAGTAACTACCTACCGATCTCTGAAGAGGATGCGAGCCTCGGCGACGAAGACTTTATCCTGCCGGCGGAGCCCCTCGAGCAAGAGCGCTTTAAGCGCAGGCTAATCGCCACTGCGAGAAGCCTGAAAAAGAAGCAGCAGCAGCTTGAAGCTGAACAGGATATACTCAATGACAGATGGACTAATGTCCTGGCAGCCGAGGAATACGACCTCAAACGCCCAACCAAGATTTACCTGAAGCGTAAGCTACTACCTCAATTTGACGACGAGGCCCTTGAGCCAATTCTGCCAAAGCATAAAACCGTTGACAAACCCGACCGACCACCACGCGGACGGGATAGACCGGCTACCCACGCCGAACACCAGCCCGCGCCACCCCGCTGTCGAGGCAGGGAGGCAGAGGCCCCGGGCTATACCTATGACCTACGCAAGGAACTGGACAGTAGAGCCGGTCAGACAAGATCAATCTATGGGTCAAGGGGGCGCGCTCTGACACGAGAGGATGGCCATCAGGCCTGGCGTGACACGCACAACCTCACTCGAGCCGAGAACCGCATTCGGCCTTCATCTGAACTGCTCCGTGACATCGCTCGATATAGAGGTACCGCTCACCCCTTATGCTTCACCGATGAGGTTATGAAGCACCAATTCCCCAAAGGATTTAAACCCATGAACATCGAATCATATGATGGTACGATGGATCCCGCAGTATGGACCGAAGACTTTCTTCTCCACATTCATATGGCCCACGGTGACGACCTCCACGCCATCAAGTACCTACCCCTAAAACTCAAGGGGCCAGCACGGCACTGGCTGAACAACCTCCAAGAAAACTCTATTAGAAGCTGGGAAGACTTGGAGGACGCCTTTAGAGACAACTTCCAAGGTACCTATGTTTGTGTTGGGGAACGTAGTAATTTCGAAATTTTCCTATGCACACGCAAGATCATGGTGATGCATAACAACGAGAGGAGAGAGTGTTGTCCACGTACCCTCGTAGACCGAAAGCGGAAGTGTTAGCACAACGCGGTTGATGTAGTCGTACATCTTCACGATCCGACCGATCAAGTACCAAATGCACGACACCTCCGAGTTCAGCACACGTTCAGCCTGATGACGTCCCTCGAACTCTGATCCAGCCGAGTGTTGAGGGAGAGTTTCGTCAGCACGACGACATGGTGACGATGATGATGTTCTACCGACGCAGGGCTTCGCCTAAGCACTGCTACAGTATTATCGAGGTGGACTATGGTGGAGGGGGGCACCGCACACGGCTAAAATATCAAATCAACTGTTGTGTCTCTAGGGTGCCCCCCTGCCCTCGTATATAAAGGATCAAGGGGGGAGGTGCGGCCGGCCAGGAGGAGGCGCGCCAGGAGGAGTCCTACTCCCACTGGGAGTAGGACTCCCTCCCTTCCTTGTTGGATTAGTAGAAGGGGGGAAAGAGGAGGGAGAGAGGAAGGAAAGGGGGGCGCCGCCCCCCTCTCCTTGTCCTATTCGTACTAGAGGGGGAGGGGCGCGTGGCCCTGCCCTAGCCGCCTCCTCTTCTCCCCTAAGGCCCACTATGGCCCATTAAGCTCCCGGGGGGTACCGGTAACCCCTCGGTACTCCGGTAAAATCCCGATTTCACCCGGAACACTTCCGATATCCAAATATAGGCTTCCAATATATCAATCTTCATCTCTCGACTATTTCAAGACTCCTCGTCGTGTCCGTGATCACATACGGACTCCGAACAACCTTCAGTACATCAAAATTCATAAACTCATAATATAACCGTCATCGAAACTTTAAGCGTGCGGACCCTACGGGTTCGAGAACTATGCGTAACATAGTGAGACACGCCTCGGTCAATAACCAATAGCGGAACCTGGATGCTCATATTGGCTCCCACATATTCTACGAAGATCTTTATCGGTCAGACCGCATAACAACATCGTTGTTCCCTTTGTCATCGGTATGTTACTTTCCCGAGATTCGATCGTCGGTATCTCAATACCTAGTTCAATCTCGTTACCGGCAAGTCTCTTTACTCGTTCCGTAATACATCATCCCGCAACTAACTCATTAGTTGCAATGCTTGCAAGGCTTAAGTGATGTGCATTACCGAGTGGGCCCAGAGATACCTCTCGGACAATCGGAGTGACAAATCCTAATCTTGAAATACGCCAACCCAACAAGTACCTTCGGAGACACCTGTAGAGCACCTTTATAATCACCCAGTTATGTTGTCACGTTTGGTAGCACACAAAGTGTTCCTCCGGTAAATGGGAGTTGCATAATCTCATAGTCATAGGAACATGTATAAGTCATGAAGAAAGCCGTAGCAACTTTCTAAAAGATCGAGTGCTAAGCTAACGGAATGGGTCAAGTCAATCACATCATTCTCCTAATGATGTGATCCCATTAATCAAATGACAACTCATGTCTATGGCTAGGAAACATAACCATATTTGATCAACGAGCTAGTCAAGTAGAGGCATACTAGTGACACTCTGTTTGTCTATGTATTCACACAAGTATTACTTTTCCGGTTAATACAATTATAGCATGAATAATAAACATTTATCATGATATAAGGAAATAAATAATAACTTTATTATTGCCTCTAGGGCATATTTCCTTCAGTTCGGTCTCTAGACGTCGATGAACTTAGTCACATGGTCCAGCAGCCCGGAGAATCAACCCGGAAACTTTGGACCAGGTTCTTGATTAAAAAGAACCAAATTGTGGATTGTCCGGACGCCGAAGCCTCCTTTAAACACAGGGTCCAAGACGAGTGGCTCGCCCGACACCTCGGCCAGGAAAAGCCGAAGTCCATGGTAGCCCTTACCGCACTCATGACCCGCTTTTGCGCGGGAGAAGATAGTTGGCTGGCTCGTAGAAGCAATAGCACCAGTGACCCCGGCACTTCCGAAGCCAGGGATGGTAATGGCAAGCCACGACACAACAAGCACAAGCGTCGAAGCAACAACCAAGATACCGAAGACACGACGGTCAACGAAGGATTCAACGGCTCTAAACCCGGTCAGCGGAAGAAGCCATTCAAAGGAAACAGAGATGGCCCATCCAGTCTAGACAGAATACTCGATCGGCCTTGCCAGATTCATGGCACCCCCGATAAACCTGCCAATCATACCAACCGAAATTGTTGGGTCTTTAAACAGGCCGGCAAGCTCAACGCCGAACACAAGGGGAAAGGGCCACCCATCGAGGACGACGATGAAGAACCTCGCCCATAGAACACAGGGGGATAGAAGAAATTTCCCCCCGAGGTCAAAACAGTGAACATGATCTACATCACTCATATCCCCAAGCGGGAGCGCAAGTGCGTGTTAAGGGACATATATGCCTTAGAGCTAGTCGCCCCAAAATTTAATCCGTGGTTAGCCTGTCCGATCACCTTCGATCGCAGAGCCCATCCGACCAGTATCCGTCATGGGGGCTCGGCTGCATTGCTTCTCGATCCAATTATCGGAGGATTCCACCTCACACGAGTCCTTATGGACGGCGGCAGCAGCCTCAATCTGCTCTATCACGACACCATCCATAAAATGGGAATTGATCCATCAAGAATCAACCACCAAAACCACCTTCAAAGGGGTAATACCCGACGTATAGGCCTGTTGCACAAGATCCATAGCGCTGGAGGTCGTCTTCGGCTCACCGGATAACTTCCGGAGCGAAGACCTGATCTTTGACATTGTCCCGTTTCGAAGTGGCTATCATGCACTACTCGGACGAACTGCTTTCGCCTGTTTCAATGCAGTCCCGCACTACGCTTATCTAAAGCTTAAGATGCCTGGACCACGTGCCATTATAACAGTCAATGGAAACATGGAGCGCTCCCACCGCACAAAGGAGAATACCGCGGCCCTTGAGGCTGAGGTGTAGTGTGGCCCCGCTAAGCCGAAAACCACACTGGCAGTCAAGCCCCCGGACACTGTTAAACGAGTCCGGTCTACCATGCAGAACGACAGTCTAGCTCATCTATAGCTAGATTAACAATTCGGCCTCCGCCAATGCCCCAGCCTGATAGCGGCATACGAACCGCGCGCGCGTAACTACGCGTTAAAAATTCCATGGGCAAGGACGGAGGCATGCTAAACATATGGTCTACGGTATGGCTCAACCCCATCCGGACCTCCATATTCTTCCACCTTGTTCTTCTTGTTTTTATTTTCCAGCTTGTCTACAACCCACATCAATCTCTGGTGGTAACATGGGCCTCCTTCTAGGTCCCATATGCATTCTCGATTGTTGATCCTCTCAAGGGATCATACACCAGGGCGAAAAGCTGCACAGACATGCGGCAGGGTGTCCAGAGGATCTTCAAGATTGTCTTTTGGCTTTTAGGACCTATATACAGCTTTCCCTTGTCTTCGGCATGTAAAATAGCCGTGATGCTTATAGCATTTTCTATACAAATACGTCTCGACGTAATAATCAGATTATAATGGAAATAGTTTCTTGCCCAACCCTGTTCGGTGTTGGTTTCCTTTGCAATCTGTTTTCCCCACTGCACGTCTAAATTGGTATATTTACCTCGGTACGACCTAAATTGCCAGGGGCTCTATTAAAGCCACATCTATCTTCAACCATAGAAAGTTCGAACACTCTCAGAGCACACTTCGGCGTCCCGGATACTGCATTATATGCATCGGCTCTGAATCACGTCTTTGATCGATGGTTGGGTTGCCCGGCTCCTGTGCTTGTCACCTTACTTTCCATTTTTTCGGCTAAGGTAGTAAAGGGAGAACTACTATGATTGTGTTTCCGGCTAGCCCGGTCAAGCTCATCAGTAGAGAAAGCCGAAAACTGACTGTCGTGATGCGGCGAGAGCTGGTCAGCAATTCGATGACTTACTAAATCTCTAGCGATTTCTTCCGTATTACACGAAGGACTGGCCTTGTTCAGTGACGCGTCTAAGGGCATCTAAGTTCAATAGCCGAATACACACCAGGGGCCCCTTTACAACCCCATTGTCAAACTCCTATGGCTAAGTGAGAGTGGTAAAGCCACATAGTCCGATTGCCTCGTTCGCCGCACTAACACCTCCTTTACCGACCAAGACGTTGGATCAAGTGTGACTATGTGCTATCTCGGACACCCGCGTACTACCTACGCGGGAGCTGAAGCCGACGACTGGCAAACTCTCAAAGATATAAACGGTCGCAGAGGAGGAGAAGTAATTCAAAGATAACAGGCATAAATATATTACAAAGGCCTCGGTTTATAATACAATGTCTGGGTAGCTCGTATACAATTGCTCGGACACAGTTACTCAAACATAATATCCTTTGAACATTGGCCCTCTATCAAACGGGCACTATCGGCGTTCTAGGAACAGAGGTCCCCAGACTTGCCTGCCTGCGGCCCACGGCGTGGCTGTGTTGCAGGCCTGTACGGCCCATCTTCATCAGCGAGACATTCAAGACCCTCGCGAGGGGCCAAGCCTCGCGAGGCGGACAACACAAGACCTTCTCAGGAGCGGCCTCACCAGGCTGCCTCGCAAGGAGCGGAGAAATCAAGGCAGGGCAAACCTCGCGAGGCTCTCATGACGTGAGCCATGACGATCAAGATCAGGCGGGCACCAGGAGGGCGCCAGCGCGCGCAGTGTCCTTGTTTCCTCTTTGGTGCTAAGGAGGCAAGCGCAGGCGCGGAGTACTGAGGCATCAAGCAGAGGTTTCCATATCGGTGCAACGAGACCAAGACCAGCGGGACGGCAAGACGGAGGTCACCATGGATCCCAATGCAGCGTCACCACCAAAGCCTTTTGCAAGCAAAGACCACTTTTGTCAGGATAAGTTGTACTAGATGTCCCCTTTCAAATCAGCCGTTGTTGGCTCCCTTCCCGCTCAATATTTGGGAAGAGGACCAGGGCCTATATAAGTAGAACTAGCCACCACTGTAGGGGGCATCTCATCTTGAGGGAACCAAGTCCTCACCCACACAAGTTAGCCAAGCACAACAACACCTCAACCTCAGGAGGCTATTCTTCCCTTTGTACTATTCATCATCAGCCCCAGAGGCAATCCACCACCACCACACTAGAGTAGGGTATTACACCACAACGGTGGCCCGAACCAGTATAAATCTTGTGTCTTTTTTGTTGTGAGTTTGTCGAGTTCGTCCGCGAGATCTTAGCGAGCTAGGGCGAGGATCGGAAGGGAGGAAATCTTTGCGCGCAGCCCAGTGTTCAAACCATGAGGGTTTTGCCGGAACCTGTGATCCGACATTTGGCGCGCCAGGTAGGGGGGCTCCGGAGCTTCCTTCCCGTTGTTTCGTGTCCAGTTGCTCCATCGTCTCCATGGCGGACGCTCGCCGTGCTCGTGCTGAGCGCCGGGCTGCCCTGGCCACCCGCATCGCTCAGACGGCTCCCGTTGGTAGGCCACCTCGTCGTTCTCCGTCTCCTGCCGCCAACGCCGCCACCGGCCCGGCGGGGAACGAGCAGCAAGCATCCTTGCTGCATCCCTCGGTGCGGCGGGACGGCCGCACCGCCACTCCATCGCTGACCCCGGCCGGTTCCTCGTCCCACGCTCGTCGCGCTCCCATGGTTGCATGGGCCGCGCTCCTCATGGCGCATAAGCTCCTGCGCTACCGCCCGGTCGACGACCTCTAAGAGGACTGGCTCGACCGCATCGCCGAGCTCGTCCACGCCGCAGGAGGCTCCCCTGCGCCGTCCCTCTCTCCGCCTCACCCTCCGCCAGCTATAGGTGACGTAGCTCACGGAGCACCTCCACCGCCTCTGCCCCAAGATGGCACCCTGGTGCCAAGGCGTGCGGCTCCCCGACGCAACCCGCCGCGTCCGGCGCACGCGCGTGAAGAAAGAAGCTGCCAAGAAGTCCCTCAACCGCGAGAGAACGCTCCGCCACTCCTTGCACCGCCGCGCCAGGATCGTCTACCACGGCAGGGCCCCGCGCCGCTTGCTGTGGCGGCATGTGGGCGTCAAGACCAAGCTCCACCTCCAAGACGGGCCCCGGCAACCACGGCCGGCTGCCACGCCTTCACCCCCGAGCTGCGTAGCGTCGCCTGGCTAGGCAAGTTCAAGCCAGATCTGCCTCCTCGCTACGACGGCACCCCCGACCCCGTGGAGTCCCTGCAGCTCTACGAGCTGAGCATCGAGGCGGCCAACAGCGAAGAGAAAGGCATGGCGAACTGGTTCCCTATGGCACTCAAAGACGGCGCCCATTCGTAGCTCCTGAACCTGCGTCCAGGCTCGATCTCCTCCTGGGACGAGATGGGCGACCGCTTCGTCGCCAACTTCCAGGGCACTCGTGACCGCCCGCCTGCCGCGGGTGACCTGCGCCGCGTCAAGCAAAAACCACGAGAGACCCTCCAGAAGTACATCCAGCGCTTCAACAACATTCGTCTCAAGATCCCCAAGGAGACGGACGAGGCCATCATCTCCGCGTTCTCTGATGGCATCCGCGACGTCAAGATGAAGGAAGAGCTCGCTATCCACGAGGAGCTGTGCACATCTCATGAGCTGTTCAACCTGGCGACCAAGTGTGCAAGAGCTGAGCAAAGGCGCCTCTCCCTCCTCGAGCTACCGGCTGTGGACCCGGAGGAGAAGAAAGCCAAGGCCAAGGACGTGAAGCGCAAGGGAGCACCCGTGCTCGCAGCGGAGCCGGACACCAAGCGAGGCAGAGACCAGCCCGAGTCATCCAAGAGCAACCGACCGTTCTGCGCCTTGCACAACCTGAATACCCACAACACTAGCGACTGTCAAGAGCTCAGAGCCATTCATGAAGGACGCTTCGGTCGACGCCCCGAGCGCAGCGACCGGGGCTATGGCCGAGGAGGAGGACGTGGTGGCGGGCGCTGGGATGACCGTGGCCCGCGCCAGGAGTGGCGCGACCGGCCTCATGAGGACCGCTGGCAGGATCATCCTCGCAAGGGCACCTAGAGAGACCAGCCTCGTGAGGATCGTCCTCATGGCAACGCCGGTCTTCCCCCGCTGCCGCCACCGCCAAAAAGGAATGATGACCACCATCAGGACGAGGGGGCTGGGGGCTTCCAGGAGCCGCGCGCTATCGCCTGCATCTTGGGCGGAGCCCAGGCCCCAGCCTCGCAGCGTATCTTCAAACAGGTTGCTCGTGAAGTGAATGCATTCCTCCCCAAGCTTGAGGCCACGCGCCCGCTCAGGTGGTCCCAGTGCCATCACCTTCAACTTGGCAGATCAGCTCAAGTGCGAATCCACCGCTCGCGCCCTCCTGATGCTTTGTTCACCAGTCATCAGCAACGTGCAAGTCACCAAGACCCTCATCGACGGTGGCGCAAGGCTCAATGTCCTCCCTGTCGACACGTTCGATAACCTCCAAGTGTCATATGACCAGCTCCAGCCTACCAAGCCTTTCTCATGAGTGACCAACGGTTCCACCACACCGATAGGGCAGGTCCGCCTCCCCGTCACCTTCGGAGAACGCAAGAACTACCGCACCGAGCTCATCGACTTTGATGTCGAGCACATTCGTCTGCCATACAACGCCATCCTTGGGTATCCAGCGCTGGCCAAGTTCATGGCGGTGACCCACCACGGCTACAATGTCCTCAAGATACCGGGAAGCGGCGGAATCATCCCGGTCCCATGCGAAGAAAGAGACGCGGTGTGTGATACGTCTCCAACGTATCTATAATTTTTTATTGCTCCATGCTATATTATCAACTATTTTGGACAATATTGGGCTTTATTTTCCACTTTGATAATATTTTTGGGACTAACCTATTAGCCGGAGGCCCAGCCCAGAATTGTTGTTTTTGCCTATTTCAGTGTTTCGAAGAAACGGAATATCAAACGGAGTCCAAACGGAATGAAACCTTCGGGAACGTGATTTTCTCACCGAATATGACCCAGGAGACTTGGACCCTACGTCAAGAAAGCCACGAGGTGGGCACGAGGTAGGGGGCGCGCCCCCCACCCTCGTGGGCCCCATGAAGCTCCACCGACGTACTTCTTCCTCATATATATACCTACGTACCCCCAAACAATCAGATACGGATCCAGAAACCTAATTCCACCGCCACAACCTTCTGTACCCATGAGATCCCATCTTGGGGCCTGTTCCGGAGCTCCGCCGGAAGGGGAATCCACCACGGAGGGCTTCTACATCATCACCATAGCCCCTCTGATGAAGTGTGAGTAGATTACTTGCACCTTCGGTCCATAGTTAGTAGCTAGATGGTTTCTTCTCTCTTTTGGATCTCAATACAATGTTCTCCCCTCTCTCGTGGAGATCTATTCGATATAATCTTCTTTTGCGGTGTGTTTGTTGAGATCGATGAATTGTGGGTTTATGATCAAGATTATCTATGAACAATATTTGAATCTTCTCTGAATTCTTTTATGTATGATTGGTTATGTTTGCAAGTCTCTTCGAATTATCAGTTTAGTTTGGCCTACTAGATTGGTTTTTCTTGCAATGGGATAAGTGCTTAGCTTTGGGTTCAATCTTGCGGTGTCCTTTCCCAAAGGATGAGGGGCAGCAAGGCACGTATTGTATTGTTGCCATCGAGGATAACAAGATGGGGTTTTTTATCATATGGCATGAATTATCCCTCTACATCATGTCATCTTGCTTAAGGCGTTACTCTATTTTCATTAACTTAATACTCTAGATGCATCTTTGGATAGCGGTCGATGAGTGGAGTAATAGTAGTAGATGCGCAGGAGTCGGTCTACTTGTCTCGGACGTGATGCCTATATACATGATCATACCTAGATATTCTCATAACTATGCTCAATTCTGTCAATTGCTCAACATTAATTTGTTCACCCACCGTAGAATACTTATGCTCTTGAGAGAAGCCACTAGTGAAACCTATGGCCCCCGGGTCTATCTTCATCATATTAATCTCTATTACATTATTATTGCTTTTTCTTTTTATATTACTTTGCATCTTTATCACAAAAATACCAAAAATATAATCTATCATCTCTATCAGATCTCACTCTCGTAAGTGACCGTGAAGGGATTGACAACCCCTATTCGCGTTGGTTGCGAGGAGTTATTTGCTTTGTGTAGGTACGAGGGACTCATGGCGTAGCCTCCTACCGGATTGATACCTTGGTTCTCAAAAACTGAAGGAAATACTTACGCTACTTTGCTGCATCATCCTTTCCTCTTCAAGGAAATCCAACGCAGTGCTCAAGAGGTAGCAAGAAGAATTTCTGGCGCCGTTGCCGGGGAGTCTACGCAAAAGTCAACATACCAAGTACCCATCACAATCCCATATCTCTCGCATTACATTATTTTCCATTTGCCTCTCGTTTTCCTCTCCCCCACTTCACCCTTGTCGTTTTATTTGCCCTCTCTTTTCTGTTTTGCCTTTTCTCGCCTGCTTTTTGTTTACTCGTGTGTTGGTTTGCTTGTTTGTGTCAATGGGTCTACCTAGATTTGGTGATCTTCACCTTAAAAGGTTAGAAGATATCGAAAGCAATGTCAGGAGTTTTTTGGTTTTGCAATTTGAGCACAATAATTTCTTCAGAAACGAGCTTAAGGAACAAAAAAAATATGAGTTATATGAATAAAGATCTCGATGATATGTCTAAAGAATTTGATGGTATAAGATCCCAAATTGCTCGTCTTGAAAAGTTGACTACCGAAATTTTGGATAAGCAGGCTACCTTAGTCAATAAGATGGCCGCTAAACCAGATTTTTATGAAAATAAAGATGAAGATCTAAAAGTTATAGATGTGTCCCCTATTAAATCTTTCTTTTCCAATATGAATCTTGATAGTGATGAGACTGAATATGATCCACCTTTACCTAGAAGGCATTCCAAAAATTCGGTGTTTTTAGATCTTCATGCTAAAATTGATAAAAGTGGGATTGAAGAAATCAAAACCCTAGATCTTGCTAAACCCACTATTTTGGATTTCAAGAAATTTAATTATGAAAGTTGCTCTTTAATTGATTGTATTTCCTTGTTGCAATCCGTGCTAAATTCTCCTCATGCTTATAGTCAAAATAAAGCGTTTACTAAACATATCGTTGATGCCTTGATGCAATCTTATGAAGAAAAACTTGAGTTGGAAGTCTCTATTCCTAGAAAACTTTATGATGAGTGGGAGCCAACTATTAAAATTAAGATCAAAGATCATGAGTTTTATTCTTTATGTGATTTGGGTGCTAGTGTTTCCACTATTCCCAAAACTTTGTGCGATTTGCTAGATGTCCGTGATTTTGATGATTGCTCTCTAAACTTGCACCTTGCGGACTCCACTATTAAGAAACCTATGGGAAGAATTAATTATGTTCTTATTGTTGCAAATAGGAATTATGTGCCCGTAGATTTTATCGTTCTTGATATAGATTGCAATCCTTCATGTCCTATTATTCTTGGTAGACCTTTTCTTAGAACGATTGGTGCAATTATTGATATGAAAGAAGGGAATATTAGATTCCAATTTCAATTAAAGAAATGCATGGAACACTTCCCTAGGAAGAAAATAAATTTACCATATGAATCTATCATGAGAGCCACTTATGGATTGCCTACCAAAGATTGGAATACCTAAATCTATCCTTGCTTTTATGCCTAGCTAGGGGCGTTAAACGATAGCGCTTGTTGGGAGGCAACCCAATTTTATTTTTAGTTTTTTTGCTTTTGCTTCTGTTTAGGAATATATAATCCATCTACCTTCTTTTTAGATGTGTTTTTATGTTTCAATTAGTGTTTGTGCCAAGTTAAACCTATAGTATCTTCTTGGATGAGAGTTATTTGATCTTGCTGTAATTTCCAGAAACTTTCTGTTCACGAAAACAATTGTTAAAAATCACAAGAACGTGATAAAATAGTGATTTAAATTTCTTCTGATCAATAAACAAATTGCCTAGGTCGTCCTATTTTGGCTGATTTTTTGGAGTTTCAGAAGTTTGCGTTAGTTACAGATTACTACAGACTGTTATGTTTTTGACAGATTCTGTTTTTTGTGTGTTGTTTGCTTATTTTGATGAATCTATGGCTAGTAAAATAGTTTATAAACCATAGAGAAGTTGGAATACGGTAGGTTTAACACCAATATAAATAAAGAATGAGTTCATTACAGTACCTTGAAGTGGTCTTTTGTTTTCTTTCGTTAACGGAGCTCACGAGATTTCTGTTGAGTTTTGTGTTGTGAAGTTTTCAAGTTTTGGGTGAAATCTTTTGATGGATTACGGAACAAGGAGTGGCAAGAGCCTCAGCTTGGGTATTCCCATGGCACCCCCAAGATAATCTAAGGACACCAAAAAGTCAAAGCTTGGGAATTCCCCGGAAGGCATCCCCTCTTTCGTCTACTTCCATCGGTAACTTTACTTGGAGCTATATTTTTATTCACCACATGATATGTGTTTTGCTTGGAGCGTCTTGTATGATTTGAGTATTTGCTTTTTAGTTTACCACAATCATCCTTGCTGTACACACCTTTTGAGAGAGCCATACATGAATTGGAATTTGTTAGAATACTCTATGTGCTTCACTTATATCTTTTGAGCTATATAGTTTTGCTCTAGTGCTTCACTTATATCTTTTAGAGCACGGTGGTGGATTTGTTTTATAGAAACTATTGATCTCTCATGCTTCACTTAGATTATTTTGAGAGTCTTAAATAGCATGGTAATTTGCTTAATAATCCTAATATGCTTGGTATTCAAGATTTGTAAAACTTTCTTTTGAGTGCGTTGAATACTATGAGAAGTTTGATGCTTGAAAATTGTTTTAAGATATGAAGATGGTGATATTAGATTCATGCTAGTTGAGTAGTTGTGAATTTGAGAAATACTTGTCTTAAAGTTTGTGATTCCCGTAGCATGCACGTATGGTGAACCGTTATGCGATGAAGTCGGAGCATGATTTATTTATTGATTGTCTTCCTTATGAGTGGCGGTCGGGGACGAGCGATGGTCTTTTCCTACCAATCTATCCACCTAGGAGCATGCACGTAATACTTTACTTTGATAACTTGTAGGTTTTTGCAATAAGTATATGAGTTCTTCATGACTAATGTTGAGTCCATGGATTATACGCACTTTTCCTCCTCCCACCATTGCCAGCCTCTCTAATACCGCGCACTTTTCGCCGGTATCATACACCCACCATATACCTTCCTAAAAACAGCCACCATACCTACCCATCATGGCATTTCCATAGCCATTCCGAGATATATTGCCATGCAACTTTCCACCGTTCTGTTTATTATGACACGCTCCATCATTGTCATATTGCTAGCATGATCATGTAGTTGACATAGTATTTGTGGCAAAGCCACCGTTCATAATTCTTTCATACATGTCACTCTTGATTCATTGCATATCCTGCACATCACGGGAGGCATTCATATAGAGTCATATTTTGTTCTAAGTATCGAGTTGTAACTGTTGAGTTGTAAGAAAAATAAAAGTGTGATGATCATCATTTTTAGAGCATTGTCCCAAGTGAGGAAAGGATGATGGAGACTATGATTCCCCCACAAGTCGGGATGAGACTATGGACGAAAAAAAGAGGAACGGTCCAAAAAAATGAGAGAAAAAGAGAGAAGGGACAATGTTACTATCCTTTTAGCACACTTGTGCTTCGAAGTAGCACCATGATCTTCATGATAGAGAGTCTCTCATTTTGTCACTTTCATATACTAGTGGGAATTTTTTATTATAGAACTTGGCTTGTATATTCCAATGATGGGCTTCCTCAAATGCCCTAGGTCTTCGTGAGCAAGCGAGTTGGATGCACACCCACTTAGTTTCTTTTGTTGAGCTTTCATATACTTATTGCTCTAGTGCATCTGTTGCATGGCAATCCCAACTCACTCACATTGATATCTATTGATGGGCATCTCCATAGCCCGTTGATACGCCTAGTTGATGTGAGACTATCTTCTCCCTTTTTGTCTTCTCCACAACCACCATTCTATTCCACATATAGTGCTATATCCATGGCTCACGCTCATGTATTGCGTGAAGATTGAATTTTTTTTGAAAATGTCAAAGGTATGAAACAATTGCTTGGCTTGTCATCGGGGTTGTGCATGATTTAAATACTTTGTCTGGTGAAGATAGAGCATAGCCAGACTATATGATTTTTTAGGGATAACTTTCTTTGGCCATGTTATTTTGAGAAGACATGATTGCTTTGTTAGTATGCTTGAAGTATTATTATTATTATGTCAATATTAAACCTTTGTCTAGAATCTTTTGGATCTGAATATTCATACCACAATTAAGAAGAATTACATTGAAATTATGCCAAGTAGCACTCCGCATCAAAAATTCTTTTTTATCATTTACCTACTCGAGGACGAAAGGTGAATTAAGCACAGGGATGCCCGATACGTCTCCAACGTATCTATAATTTTTGATTGCTCCATGCTATATTATCTATTGTTTTGGACAATATTGGGCTTTATTTTCCCTTTTATATTATTTTTGGGACTAACCTATTAACCGGAGGCCCAAATTTAATTGCTGTTTTTGCCTATTTCAGTGTTTCGAAGAAATGGAATATCAAACGGAGTCCAAACGGAATGAAACCTTCGGGAACGTGATTTTCTCACCGAATATGACCTAGGAGACTTGGACCCTACGTCAAGAAAGCCACGAGGTGGGCACGAGGTAGGGGGCGCGCCTACCCCCCTAGGGCGTGCCCCCACCCTCGTGGGCCCCACCAAGCAGCACCGACGTACTTCTTCCTACTATATATACCTACGTACACCCAAACAATCAGATACGAATCCAAAAACCTAATTCCACCGCCGCAACCTTCTGTACCCACGAGATCCCATCTTGGGGCCTGTTAGGAGTTCACCGAAGGGGAATCCACCATGGAGGGCTTCTACATCATAACTATAGCCCCTCCGATGAAGTGTGAGTAGTTTACTTCAGACCTTCGGGTCCATAGTTAGTAGCTAGATGGCTTCTTCTCTCCTTTTGGATCTCAATATAATGTTCTCACCCTCTCTCGTGGAGATCTATTCGATGTAATCTTATTTTTGCGGTGTGTTTGTTGAGACCGATGAATTGTGGGTTTATGATCAAGATTATCTATGAAAAATATTTGAATCTTCTCTAATTTTTTTTATGTATGATTGGTTATCTTTGCAAGTCTCTTCGAATTATCAGTTTAGTTTGGCCTACTAGATTGGTTTTTCTTGCAATGGGAGAAGTGCTTAGCTTTGGGTTCAATCTTGTGGTGTCCTTTCCTAGTGACAGTCGGGGCAGCAAGGCACGTATTGTATTGTTCCCATCGAGGATAACAAGATGGGTTTTTTATCATATTGCATGAATTTATCCCTCTACATCATGTCATCTTTCTTAAGGCGTTACTGCTTTTCATTAACTTAATACTCTAGATGCATGCTTTGGATAGTGGTCGATGAGTGGAGTAATACTAGTAGATGCGTGCAGGAGTCGGTCTACTTGTCTCGGACGTGATGCCTATATACATGATCATACCTAGATATTCTCATAACTATGCTCAATTCCGTCAATTGCTCAACAGTAATTTGTTCACCCACCGTAGAATACTTATGCTCTTGAGAGAAGCCACTAGTGAAACCTATGGCCCCCAGGTCTATCTTCATCATATTAATCTCTATCACTTTATTATTGCCTTTGCTTTTTATTTTACTTTGCATCTTTATCACAAAAATACCAAAAATATTATCTATCATCTCTATCAGATCTCACTCTCGTAAGTGACCGTGAAGGGATTGACAACCCCTATTCGCGTTGGTTGCGAGGAGTTATTTGCTTTATGTAGGTACGAGGGACTCACACGTAGCCTCCTACTGGATTGATACCTTGGTTCTCAAAAACTGAGGGAAATACTTATGCTACTTTGTTGCATCGTCCTTTCCTCTTCAAGGAAATCCAACGCAGTGCTCAAGAGGTAGCAGTGTGCTCCCTCGAGCGTGCCTTTCAAGCTGCAGCAATCGACGACCCCGACAGCAAGGGCGAGGGCCCTCCAGAGGCCATCCCCAAGAAGAAGAAGCAGTTGCGTCGTGCCTGACCTCAAGAGGGTGGCGTCGCAGCTGGAACCTCGTCAGGATCAGCGCCCGCTCCAAGGGCGCCTCCCTCCATCGCATAGGAAGGCGTGCCCATCGTCCTCCTCGGGCAGGGCTCGGGGGCTCTCTTCTGGAGGGCCTCAGACCTTGCCAACATCACGAGGGAGGCGCTCGGGCACCACTTGGAGGCATGCTTCACGGCACGTTTCCCTCAGGAGGACATAGGGAGAGGAGCGCCCACCGCTCAGGAGTTCATCACCAAGACCGCTCAGGAACTGCAAGACGCCAGGGCCATGCGCGGCGACCGCCACACACGAAGCGCAGCCCCTCATCCGGGTGAGGATGATGGGCTGCACGTATGCATCGACGTTCCAGGGCTCAACAGGGACGCATCTCAGGAGCTTTTCTGGCCTTCGCGCGTGGGCCGCTGCGAGGGTCCACCACACAGCTACGTTCACATGCCTTTCGGCCTGCCGAGTATGTCGTGAGCCTATCAGTGCAACTTGCGGCACATCCTGGTGGCTAAGGAGTCCAGGCACCACGCAGTGCTGACGAAGATGGAGACGACCCTCAAGGAACCGCCTGGACCCCTAGAGCCTCCCGAGGTTTAGGGCCCCGGTGGCTCATGAGGAGCAGCCCCTTCACCGCATACCTTCAGCTCCCTCGACATCTCTTCATCAACACAACCAGGTGACATTTTCCAATTTCATTCAGCTGGGAGCACCCCTCGGGCCGCATCATTCCCAGGCCACGTGGGTCCGTCCCTGTGGCATGTATCCCTTTTTCTTCATGTATTTAGCTTACCTTGCCGGGGGCGCCCCTCGGGCTGCATCATCCCCAAGCCGCTCGGGCCTGACCTAGTGGCATGTATCTTCCCTGCTTTTACCTAAGCTCGTTCGCTTCCCATGCCTAACCTATCTATCACCGTCACATGCTTGACTCTCGCCTCCCACGGGGGCCTCTCACACCCGCAGGGCGCTTGTGCATGGGTCCGTCCCTGCAACATCGACAAATCTGAGCGGCTGAGCTCTGGCTCGCGGCACGCCCTGCGCACGTCACCTCACCAGGCCCTCAGTGTCGCCGCCTCCTCGCGAAGCAACCGGGCGGACTAACAACCACAATGGCAAACCGTGTTTCTCCTTGTGCTGGTTCGCAGGGATCTCATGAGGAGGATAGCGGGCGGCACCGCGAGCTTCCTCTTCTCCCGTGCAATCCGCTTGCGCGTTAAAAGGGGGGCTCCTGAGCATCGTGACATAAGAGCTCTTACTGGCTTTCCAGCCCTCACCCCCTAGCCTTGACCACGGCACGCGACCTAGTATACCAGCGGCGGCTGAGCTCGCTCAAGGGCCGGGACCTGAGGGCGTAGAGCACGAAGGAGAACATGGGATAAAGGGAGACTTGTATGGGCCCGACCTAGCTACGCTGCGGAAGCTTGCGCACGAGCCTAGCGCATCACAAGGACTCGGCCCCAAACCATCAAGATAAGTCCCACACTCGGACCAACTAATTGTTGGGGCCTAGGGTTTATGCTCGCCGCGGCCCTGTTGCGGCCACGTCGCCTCCCTTTCTTGCCTTACCATGGCTGCTTGAGCGCTAAAGGGGACCTACTGAGCATCGCGCCTCAGGGGCTCTTACTGGACCTCGGGCCGCTCACCTCCTGGCCTTGACCACGGCACGCGACCTGGCATACCAGCGATGGCTGCAGCCTGCCTGGGAACCGGGACCTATCAGCGTAGAGCAACAAGCTGTCGCGAGGTTGGAAAGGGGAGACTGAGCCTTAACGGGACATGCGTTCGCAGATTTTCATAATAAGGAAGATATACACAAAAGACATCACAGACCCTTACACGTCCCCACGGGGCACTTCTTGGTTCCTCGCAGGGAACAAGAGATGAGAACCTAGGGGAATCCTATCTACACCCTCCTGCGGCTGACGCCATCATCAACAGTGGGCCACAGGAGGTCGGCGCCAACCCCATCTAGATCAGCGACGGCGGCGGCTGGACGCCGCAGCCCTGCTCCGAGCCCGGTGAGAGCTCGGGGGCACGTAGCTGTTGTCGCTCGTCTCCGAAGTCTCGTAGAGCTCAGGAGAACCGATGGACTCCCATGAGTCGCTGCTGCTGGAGTACCCACGAGCGGAGCGCGCGTCATCCTGGTGCTCCCCTCCAGGGCAACACTCCAAGCGGCGGCCCTCCGCGTCTAAGACCTTGAAGAAAAGCGTGGAGGCACCGTCATACTCGAAGTGGATCGTGAGGGCGCCCTTCGCACGGCAAACCCGCGCGACCTCGCCCCAGCCGTGAGTCATGAAGATCTTACCGGTGGAGACCGCTTCAACCTCTGCTCCGGTCACCGGAGCATCGCAGTAAGCATGCTGTAGCCAGAGCTCGAGGGGCCCCCTTGGCGGCATCACATCAGAGAAGAACAGCGGGAAACGGATCCAAGAGCTTGGAGGCATCAGCGCCCATAGCACAAGATCGCGCGAGGAATCCGTGGCGTGGATTCCAGGGGCAACAGCGCGTGTCGCCATCGCACGCCGACCACGGACGCGATGCGGGCGGCGCCGCTCGTCGCTCCGCCCTCCTGAGCCCTCGGCTTGGGTGTACAAGGGTAGCGGATACCCTAGAGGAGGCCGCTCGCACCAAGGCCTCGTCACCGCCTGCATCGCCGCTTCTTCACGATGACGAACCGACCTCTTCTTCGGTGGGAGCGGCCCTGGATCATCGCGGGGGTGGGGGGGGGGCTTTCCTTTCTCGTCAGCGGAGAACCTTTGGATCGACGCCATCGGAGATGCTACTAGCAATGGAGCAGAGGAGGAAAGAAGCAAGCAAATAAGGAAGAGATGGGCGACGGGGGCTCTGCCCCCTCCCAATTTATAGCGGAAGAAGGCCAACCGGCGCCTCCCACGATCACAGGTAATGATGGTTTTCCTTGCATGTCGCCAGGACTTGTCAAGTCGGGCAGTTGCCGAGGCAGCATGGGGAAGCGGAGACGCCCACGTCCTATCAACCGCCACGCGTCGACCTAGGCCGCAGGCTTTTGGGGCCCGCGGTGCTCCGCGCTTACCTTTGGCTTCACCTCGAAGCCAAGCCCGAGTGCGCCTTGGGCCCAGGGGCTACTGTCGACGTTCTGGGAACGGGGGTCCCCAGACTTGCCTGCGGCCCACGGTGTGGCTGTGCTGCAGGCCTGTACGGCCCATCTTCATCAGCGAGACATTCAAGACCCTCGCGAGGGGCCAAGTCTCGCGAGGCAGACAATGCAAGACCTCCTTAGGAGCGGCCTCACCAGGCTGCCTCGCGAGGAGCGAAGAAATCAAGGCAGGGCAAACCTCGTGAGGCTCTCGTGACATGAGCCATGACGATCAAGATCAGGCAGGAGCCAGCGTGCGCAGTGTCCTTGTTTCCTCTTTGGTGCTAAGGAGTTGATACATCTCTGTCGTATCTACTTTTCAAACACTTTTGCCCTTGTTTTGGACTCTAACTTGCATGATTTGAATGGAACTAACCCGGACTGACGCTGTTTTCAGCAGAATTGCCATGGTGTTATTTATGTGTAGAAACAAAATTTTTCGGAATTGCCTGAAACTTTACGGAGATTATTTTTGGAAATAATAAAAAATACTGGCGAAAGAATCAAGGCCACGGGGCCCACACCCTTTCCACGAGGGTGGGCGGCGCGCCCCTCGGGCGCGCCCGCCTCGTGGGCCCCTGAGCTCCACCGACCTCAACTCCAACTCCATATATTCGTGTTCAGGGAGAAAAAATCAGAGAGAAAGATTCATCGCGTTTTACGATACGGAGCCACCGCCAAGCCCTAAACTCTCTCGGGAGGCTGATCTGGAGTCCGTTCGGGGCTCCGGAGAGGGGAATCCGTCGCCATCGTCATCATCAACCATCCTCCATCACCAATTTCATGATGCTCACTGCCGTGCGTGAGTAATTCCATCGTAGGCTTGCTGGATGGTGATGGGTTGGATGAGATTTATCATGTAATCGAGTTAGTTTTGTTAGGGTTTGTTATCCACTATGTTCTGTGATTGATGTTGCTATGACTTTGGTATGCTTAATGCTTGTCATTAGGGCCCGAGTGCCATGATTTCAGATCTGAACCTATTATGTTTTCATGAATATATGTGAGTCACCTACTATGTGTTATGATCCGGCAACCCCGAAGTGACAATAATCGGGACCACTCCCGGTGATGACCATAGTTTTAGGAGTTCATGTATTCACTATGTGTTAAGGCTTTGGTCCGGTACTCTATTAAAAGGAGGCCTTAATATCCCTTAGTTTCCACTAGGACCCCACTGCCACGGGAGGGTAGGACAAAATATGTCATGCAAGTTCTTTTCCATAAGCACGTATGACTATATTCGAAATACATGCCAACATTACATTGATTAATTGGAGTTAGTTCTGTGTCACCCTATGTTATGGCTGTTACATGATGAACCGCATCCGCATAATTCTCCATCACCGATCCAATGCCTACGAGCTTTTCACATATTGTTCTCCGCTTATTTACTTTTCCATTGCTACTGTTACAATCGCTACAAAACCCAAAAATATTACTTTTGCTACTGTTGCCGTTACTTCCATATTAGTTTGCTACTTAATACTTTGCTTCAGATACTAAGTTATCCAGGTGTGGTTGAATTGACAACTCAACTGCTAATACTTGAGAATATTCTTTGGCTCCCCTTGTGTCGAATCAATAAATTTGGCTTGAATACTCTACCCTCGAAAACTGTTGCGATCCCCTATACTTGTGGGTTATCAATACTATTTTCTGGCGCATAGCTCTATTCTTTGAGTCACTTGGGATTTATATCTGCTGGTCACTATGAAGAACTTGAAAGACGCGAAAACAAGGATTTATCCCTCAACTACGAGGGGAGGTAAGGAACTGCCATCTAGCTCTGCACTTGATTCACATTCTGTTTTGAGTAAGCTTGCGACACCTAAACCTGCTTACGCTATTAATTACGATATGTCGCATGTTATTAATGATGCCACTTCTGCTATGCATGATACTTATGATGAAACTACTTCTATGCTTGATACTACTGTGCCACTTGGTGAATTTCTTGATGAACAACTTGCTAGGGCTAGAGAGAATGAAATTATTGAAACTGATAATCTTGATGAAACCGGCGATGAAGATTCTCCCCCTAGATATGAATTGCTTGTTGTGCCTGAGGGCTATGTTATGGATGAAGAAACTGCTAGAGACTTTCTTGCTTGCAATGATAGAAGTGATCTTAAGAAATTATTAGCTAAGCTAAAACAAAAAACTCTGAATGCTAAAATGAAATATGATCCTGCTTATGCTACTTCACCTATCTTTGTTACTGATAAGGATTATAAATTCTCTGTCGACCCTGATATAATTACTTTGGTTGAATCTGATCCCTTCTATGGCTATGAATCTGAAACTGTTGTGGCAGATCTTACTAAATTAAATGATATAGCCACCCTGTTCACTAATGATGATAAAACTCATTACTATTATATCCTTCAGATATTTCTGTTCTCATTAAAGGGTGATGCTAAGATATGGTTTAATTCTCTTGATCCTGGTTGTGTGCGTAGTCCACAGGACATGATTTATTACTTCTCTGCTAAATATTTCCCCGCTCATAAGAAACAAGCTGCCTTAAGGGAAATATATAATTTTGTGCAAATTGAAGAAGAGAGTCTCCCACAAGCTTGGGGGAGGCTTCTCCAATTACTTAATGATTTGCCTGATCATCCTCTTAAGAAAAATGAAATGCTTGATATAAATGGACTAACCGATGCTTCCAGAGACCACCTGGATAGTTTTGTTGGTTCTGTTTTCAGCGAAAGAACACCAGATGAAGCTAAAATTCTATTGAATAATATGTTGACAAATGAAAATAATTGGACACTTCCTGAACCAACTACTAAGCCAACTCCGAAGAAAAGGGGTGTTCTATTTTTCAGTCCTGAAGATATGCAAGAGGCAACGAAACCTATGAAACAAAAAGGTATAAAAGCTGAAAATGTTAAGAATTTACCTCCTGTTGAAGAAATACATGGTCTCAATTTACCGCCGGTTGAAGAAATATATGATTTTAATCCATCACCTATTGAAGAAACACATGGCCTTGATAACCCGAAACAGGTAGTAAAGGTAAATTCTCTTTATAGATTTGATGAAGGTGATATTCCTCATTATAAGTCTGCTAGCCAATGCTTAGGTGAGTTTGATAATTTTATTGTCAAACAAGAAAATTTCAATGCTTATGTTGGTAGACAATTGAAACAAAATGCTTATATGATTGAACACTTGAGTGATTATATGTCTAGAGTTAAAGGTGAACTTAAACTCATTAGTAAACATGCTTCTATGGTTACCACTCAAGTAGAACAAGTACTTAAGGCTCAGAATGATTTGCTCAATGAATTGAATAGTAAGAATAATTATTTTGCTGTTAGAGTGGCTACTAGAACTGGTAAAATGACTCAGGAACCTCTCTATCCTGAAGGCCATCCTAAGAGAATTGAGAAGGATTCTCAGAGAAATAATATTGATGCACCTAGTCCTTCTAAAAAGAAGAAAAAGAAAAATGATAGGACCTCGCATGCTTCTAGTGAACCTGTTGTAGACACACCTGAGAATCCCAATGATATTTCTATTTCTGATGCTGAAACACAATCTAGTGATGAACATGAACCTAGTGATAATGTTAATGATAATGTTCATGTTGATGCTCGACCTAGAAATGATAATGATGTAGAAGTTGAACCTTTTGTTGATCTTGATAACACACAATCAAAGAATCAATGTTATGATAAGAGAGACTTTGTTTCTAGGAAACATGGTAAGGAAAGAGAGCCATGGGTTCAGAAACCCATGCCTTTTCCTCCCAAACCATCCAAGAAAAAGGATGATGAGGATTTTGAGCGCTTTGCTGAAATGATTAGACCTATCTTCTTGCGTGCAGCGTTTGGTGATATGCTCAAAATGAATCCTTATGCTAAGTATATGAAAGAAATTGTTACTAATAAAATAAAGATACCGGAAGCTGATATTTCCACCATGCTTGCTAATTATACTTTTAAGGGCGGAATACCAAAGAAACTCGGAGATCCAGGAGTACCCACTATACCATGCTCCATTAAAAGAAACTATGTTAAAACTGCTTTATGTGATCTTGTAGCCGGTGTTAGTGTTATGCCTCTCTCTTTATATCGTAGACTTAATTTGAATAAGTTGACACCTACTGAAATATCTTTGCAAATGGCCGATAAATCAACTGCTATACCTGTCGGTATTTGTGAGGATGTGCCTGTTGTGGTTGCAAATGTTACTATTTTAACGGACTTTGTTATTATTGATATTCCCGAGGACGATAGTTTGTCTATTATTCTTGGAAGACCCTTTTTGAATATTGCAGGGGCTGTTATTGATTGCAATGAAGGAAATGTCACTTTTCATGTTAATGGAAATGAGCATACGGTACACTTTCCGAGGAAACAACCTCAAGTTCATTGTATCAACTCTATTGGAAAATTTCCATCGATTATTTTTGGAGGTTTTGAATTTCCTCTACCTACTATCAAGAAGGAATATGATATTCTTATTATTGGGGATGTGCATATCCACGTTGAGGTAACATAGTGTTATTCAAAATTTCTCTGGTTCCATGTTAGTCGGAATGCGTTTGTTAACAAGACTTGATCAACCTTGTTAGTGGATTCCTTTTGATGAGCATGAGATGGATGAAGTTAGAAGGGACAACCTTCTGTACCCTCCTCTTACTTTCTGTTATTTAGAATAAATAAAGTAAAATAGTATTTTCTGTCAGTTTTCTGAATTAATCGTGCAATAAAAAATACCCCGAAAATAAAAGTTCTCCAAATGCCCCGAAATTGAAATATGATTTTTTCTGGAATATTTGAGAATATCTGGCACTAAGAACACAGCAGGGGGAGCAAGCACCTGGCCACGACGGTCCAGGGCACGCCCACCTCCCTAGGCGCGCCCCCTACCTCGTGGGCCCATGGTGGCTCCCCTCCACTTATTCCAGCCACCACACACTCCTTCTTCCTCCCAAAAAAATCACCAACCAGCTCAAGCACAAGTTCTAGCTCATTTTACTGTGATTTTCGATCTCCTTGCTCAAAGCACCTCTCACAAAACTGCTTTGGTGGATTGTTCCTTGGTATGTGACTCCTCCGATGGTCCAATTAGTTTTTGTTCTAGTGCCTTATTCATTGCAAATTTGTGCTGCCTAGGTGACTATGTTCTTGAGCTTGCATGTCAAATTTATATGGTTCCAAGTAGTTCTAATGCATGATATAGTCTCTAGGCACTTGTCGGAGTAGTTGCTATCAATTTTGTTGAGTTTGGTTCACTTTTATTTGAAGTTACTAAAATTTTCAGAAATTTTTCAGAGGAAGAAATATGTTTCGTTCAAGGAAGCAAGGACCCAGGCTCTCAATGCGCGATGCCGATGATGAACCACCAAGGGACGCTCAAGTGCGGGCTTGTGAATGTCCTTCAGAGGACTTCATGGATCGAGCAGGAATCACGGAAGAATTTAACGCATATGTGCGTAACGCTGATCTTGTGAGCTTCGAGGCAGATAAGTGTCGTCAGTACCACTATCTCACTGATTCCTTTATGGGGAGGTTTGAATTTTCATCTTCACGCAATTCTCAGACTGTCCTGTTTGATATTTGTAAAAATTCTTATACTATGGACTTAGAGGATTTCAACACTGCTTGCAAACTTCCACAATGGGGTAGCACTAGTGAGCCTCGCAAATTTGAGTTTAGAGATTTTCTTGCTAGTATAACTGTGGGGGAATCCAGAGACATAGCACAAGCTACCATAGGGAGCACTCTTTTTCCTGCTATACATTATTTCGATCTCTTCATAGGTAGGTGCATAAATGGTAAGGATGAAGCATGTCACATGTGTGTCCCCGACCTCAGTGTTCTCAGGAGTGCTGTGTTAGGAGATAAACATTATAATTTGGGAGCCATTGTTGCACGTAGGTTGCATAATAATAGATTTAATGGAGATTCCTTTGGTGGAATTTATGCAACCCGTTTAGCTAATTTTCTTAATATACCCATTCGTGAGTATGATATTGAGTTGTCTCCTGTTTATTTAGATTATGAGGCTATGGTTCGTCATTGTTTTGTTGAGAGGAACGATTAGTTCCTCCAGTACCGGCTAATCTTTGACAGACGACGCACATATCACGTCGCTCTCCCTGCTCCTACTTTCTTTGACTTTCAGGCGAAGGGGAGATATTTCATAACCACGGAGGAGGTGAACGAGTACGAGAGGAGGGCTGAGATAGCTCGCCTCCAAGCTGCAGCCCATGATGCAATAGCCGCTGCATCTCAGTACGACCCCAACTATAACTTTGGATATCCGCCAGGCCAGCCGTGGCCATAGACCAACTTAGGCCAAAAGCCTAAGCTTGGGGGAGTACGTATCTCTCACCGACATTACATTTATGTTTACACACTCGTTGCTAGATGTCGGTGCTCATACTTTTTCACTGTAATATCCATGCTAGTTTATTTTCTTTTTATGCTTTCTTCTTGTGTGTTTGAAAAATCTTAAGAAAACCAAAAAAATAGTTGTAGCCTTTAGCTAGTTTACCTTTCTTGCTGTAGTAGTAATAATTAAAAGAAAACCCAAAAATATTTCTTGTTCTTCTTTTGCTTGTTGGGAGCTTTCCCGTGTAAATACTTTTATTTCGTTTCTTTTCTTTGGGGGCCGATAGGAGAAGACCGTAATGAAATTGTTGAAGTGGCTCTTTTATGCATTATTGTTGATTTAACCAAGAGCCCATATTGCCTTGTCTTCTCCTGTTTATTGAATGCTCACAGATTCCAGCTTAGTCCAATGCACGTGCACTATTATTATTATCCACATCGTTCGGTCGTGCAAGTGAAAGGCAATTATGATGATATATGATGGACTGATTGAGATGGGAGAAGCTGGTATGAACTCGACCTCTCTTGTTTTTGTAAATATGATTAGTTCACCGTTCCTCATTCAGCCTATTATGAATAAGCATGTTTGCAATGACAATTAGAGATTATAGTTGCTTATGCCATGCTTAATTAGCTAGGAGTTTATAATGGTTTACCTTGCATGCTGACATGCTATTAAAATGATTGTGATGTGGGATGACGGGGTGGTATCCTCCTTTGAATGATTCAAGTGACTTGACTTGGCACATGTTCACACATGTAGTTGAAACAAATCAGCATAGCCTTCACAATATTTATGTTCATGGTGGATTATATCCTACTCATGCTTGCACTCAATGTTCATTAATTTTAATGCATGTTCATGACTGTTGTCGCTCTCTAGTTGGTCGCTTCCCAGTCTTTTGCTAGCCTTCACTTGTACTAAGCGGGAATAATGCTTGTGCATCCAATCCCTTAAACCCCAAAGTTATGCCATATGAGTCCACTATACCTTCCTATATGCGGTATCTACCTGCCGTTCCAAGTAAATTTATATGTGCCAAACTCTAAACCTCTGTAGAATCGAGAGTATGTCTAGAGGGGGGGTGATTAGACTACTTGACCAAATAAAAATCTAGCATTTTCCCAATTTTAGTTCTTGGCAGATTTTAACATCTTGGGACAAGTCAAGCAATCTTAACACAATTCAAGCAAGCATGCAAAGAGTATATGAGCAGCGGAAATTAAAGCATGAAACTTGCAAGAATGTAAAGGGAAGGGTTTGGAGGATTCAAACGCAATTGGAAACACGGATGTTTTTGTCGTGGTTCTGATAGGTGGTGCTATCATACATCCACGTTGATGGAGACTTCAACCCACGAAGGAGTAGCAGTTCTGCTGAGTCCACGGAGGGCTCCACCCACGAAGCATCCACGAAGAAGCAACCTTGTCTATCCCACCATGGCCGTCGCCCACGAAGGACTTACCTCACTAGCGGTAGATCTTCATGAAGTAGGCGATCTCCTTGCCCGTACAAACTCCTTGGTTAAACTCCACAATCTCGTCGGAGGCTCCCAAGTGACACCTAGCCAATCTAGGAGACACCACTCTCCAAGAAGTAACAAATGGTGTGTTGATGATGAACTCCTTGCTCTTGTGCTTCAAATGATAGTCTCCCCGACACTCAACTCTCCCTCACAGGATTTGGATTTGGTGGAAAGAATATTTGAGTGGAAAGCAACTTGGGGAAGGCTAGAGATCAAGATTCATATGGTAGGAATGGACTATCTTGGCCTCAACACAAGTGTAGGTGGTTCTCTCTCAGAAAATGTAGGTTGGAAGTGTAGGTTCGATTACGATGGCTCTCTCCACGAATGAAGAGGAGGTGGAGGGGTATTTATAGCCTCCACACAAAATCTAACCGTTACACACAACTTGCCAAACTCGGTTGGACCAAATTGGTAAACTCGGTTGGACCGATTTAGCAAATCTAGTGACCGTTAGGATTTTCGATGGGACCGATATGCAACTCGGTAGGACCGATATGGTTAGGGTTAGGGCATAACGTAATCTCGATGAGACCGATTACACAAACTCGGTGAGACTGATTTTGGTAATAAGCTAACCAGAGAGTTGGTCAGGTAAACTCGGTGGGACCGATTCGCTCATCTCGGTGAGACCGAAATATTACAAAAGGGAAACAGAGAGTTTACATTGCAATCTCGGTGGGACCGATAGCTCATCTCGGCGGGACCGAAACGTTACAAAGGGAAACAGAGAGATTACAATCCCATCTCGGTGAGACCGAGATCCCTATCGGTGAGACCGATTTGCCTACGGTTTGTGGCAGCGGCTATGACATCTGAACTCGGTGGCGCCGGATAGAAAGAATCAGTGGGGCCGAGTTTGACTTCTGATTTAGGTCATATGTGGATGTGAGAAAGTAGTTGAGGGATTTGGAGCATATCACTAAGCATTTTGAGCAAGAGCCTCATTAAGCAACACCTCATCCCTCCTTGATAGTATTGGCTTTTCCTATAGACTCAATGTGATCTTGTATCACTAAAATAGAAACTGTAGAGTCTTGAGCTTTAAGCTTGAGACAATCCTTTTGTCCTTAGCATTTTGAGGGGTCCACTTTTCTCATCCATGCCATGCCAATCATTGAGCTTTCCTGAAATATTAGTCTTGAAATAGTATTAGCTCAATGAGCTATTTGTTGTTAGGAATTACCAAAACCACCTAGGGATAGTTGCACTTTCAATCCCCCCCTTTTTGGTAATTGATGACAACATATAGATCAAAGCTTCAACAAATGATAATAATAGTGAAAAACATTGTCGCTTTGAGAAGTATGTGAAAAACAAGAGCTCCCCCTAAATTTGTGCATAGTTTAAGATTTGCTTTGGACTGCAAATGCACAAAGAGTTAGGATCATGGGTTACTCCTACATGTCACATACATCTTGGTGGAGCGCTCAAAATGATAATAATTAAAATGCATGCACTCATCACCAAGCAAAGTGAATGATCATATGGAGATATAAAAGGATAATGTCATCCAACAAGCATTAAGGTAGCATATGATCAAACACATGATCATCCAAGTATCACACACAAGCATAAAGTATCTCAAACAAGCAAACAACAAAGTTCAACCACCAAGGAGAAACGCAAGAGAGAACAAAAGCAACACTCTCTCTCGAAGCCTACGATCTATACATTTTCTCCCCCTTTGGCAACAAGTTACCAAAAAGTTCATAAAAATGCATAGTGCTAGATCGACACTCAGGCTTGGCCTTCAGGTGGTGGTGTAGATGTAACTCCAAGAACGAAGGCATCACCGATGTAGATGGTGCTTTGGAGGAGTAGAGTCTTTGGGCTGGTGGTAGCCTTGAAGGCTGCTGGTGTGCGGATGAAGTTGCTCTGGTGTTTGTGATAGGCATAGCAGCAAACCTCTGTCCTCGGGGCACTCTAGCAAAAGCATCAGTAGTAGTTTTGCCCTTCTTCTCCTGCACTTCTTCCTGAAGTTGCTCAACAACTGACTGTATCTCAGTGACCTTCACATCTAAGTCATAGAACTTCTGCTCCATGATCCTCTCCAAGCTCTCCTGGTTTTGAGTCAGGGTGGCCAGTTCCTTCTCAATCCTCAGAGTGGAGGCAATCAAGTAGCCAAGCTGATCTTGCTTGCTCTTCAGAAGATACTGAGATGCCTCATCCATGGTTGGCATCTTTGCAGCCTTTTCAGTCTTTGCTTTCTCCCTATTTGCATGTGCTTGCACAGAAGATGGTTCATTTTGATCCATGACCACAGTGTTGTCCTTCTGGGTAGATGGGCAGGTGCTCCTTGTCCAAAAGATATGTGCCAGTGCCCATCTTGGAGTTGATCAGCTCCTGGATCTGTGGGGCATACCCACAACTTCTCTTCTGATCTGCAGCTGTTCTCTTTATGGTTTCCACAATTAGGCTCATGACCTTGAACGTGTGTGGGACATCAAATATGTGCAGCAAGTTGATGGAGTGACCTCTGATCATTCTGTGATCTCCTGATTTTGGCAAAAGAGTGTGCCTGAGGATCCAATTGATTGTAGGCAGGCCTGACAGCAAGTGTTTCACTGAACCAAATTGGTGAGTCTCAAGATTTGCATCAGGAATCTCCTTGTACATGCTAGCCATTGAGTTGTGATCCTTCTTCTTCTTGGCATAGACATCCAAGCCATCCTCACTCTCCTCAGGAGTATTGATCAATTTGGCCCATTCTTAAACAGTTGACTGGTACCTAGTACCTTCAGACATCAAGACAATCCTTCCATCTGGGTAGAAGTGAGTTGTGGAGTAGAACTGCATGATAAGCTCATCATTCCACTTTGTGAGCTTCTGAGCCACAAACTCATCAACTCCACAAGCCTTGAAACTATCATAGACTCCAGGATAGTGCTCTTCATTCTCCTTGATGTACTCCCAGTTGACCCATCTCATGTCACACACTATGGGCTTCTTGTCAAGTAGAATTGTCTCATAGAAGTCCTGCTGTTCCTTGGTGTGAAATCTATAGTCCACAACAGTCCTTTTCCTGGTGGCATATGGATCAGATTCTCTCCATAGCCTTAATCCTGAGTCCTTCCTGATTTTCATGTTTCCAGCTACTGGATGAGCATCATTGTGATCTGGAATTTTTGGCTTCAACTTCCTCAAGACATGTGACTCATCATCTTCTTCCATAACAGCTTCAGGCACTGGGGCCTTGTTCTTCTCTGCTGCTGGGATGTTCCTGGTGCTTCTCTCGGGTGCAGTTTTGGGTTTTGGAGCACCTGGCTTGGGAGCTTCTTTGGGCTTAGATGGAGCAGCCCCTGATCTTATGGCATCTCCCATTAGCTTCTGGGCTTTAGGTGCTGGTGCAGCAACTGTCGGTGTCAAAACCGGCGGATCTCGGGTAGGGGGTCCTGAACTGTGCGTCTAAGGATCGATGGTAATAGGAGGCAAGGGACACGATGTTTACCCAGGTTCGGGCCCTCTCTATGGAGGTAATACCCTACTTCCTGCTTGATTGATCTTGATGATATGAGTATTACAAGAGTTGATCTACCACGAGATCGTAGAGGCTAAACCCTAGAAGCTAGCCTATAATGATTATGATTGTTGTATATCTATCGACTAGCCCGGCCTCGGTTTATATAGTGCACCAGAGGCCTAGGATAACAAGAGTCCTAGCCGAATACGCTGGTGGGGAGGAGTCCTTGTCTTGATCGCCAAGTCTTGTGGAATCTTCCTTGTATGCGGCAGCTGTCCGGACTGGCCCATGAGTATACGGCCATGGGGGTCCTCAGCCCAATCTAAATGATCGGGAGATGACGTGGTGAGTACCCCCTAGTCCAGGACACCGTCAGTAGCCCCCCTGAACCAGTCTTCAAGTTGGGGACGCTCCTCGATTCTTCCGAACTGTTCTTCATCTTCGGTCGTCGGTCTTGAAAACTGGTTCAACAAATCTTCTCATCTTCGATCTTGAGGATCGCCAAAGTGCATCCGAAGAGTTTACACGTTGGGTATCCGAGGAGCCCTTTAAGTTTCCGCCTTTATCAATGCCTTGTTATTTTTATGCCACGCCTCGGGTTTGAAGTTGTTCCCGGGAGGCAGTGTTCTCTTGCGTCCGAGCTCCAACGCCGGACTGCATTCGAGGTATCCTTTGCAGCCGAGCACCAATGGCGGACTGCTTCCAAGCTCCAACCCCGAAATGTATCCGAGCTCCAATGCCGGACTGTATCCGAGCTCTAGCGCCGGACTGTATCCGAGCTCCAACGCCAGACTGTATCCAAGATGTCATAGACCACCTTGGTACAAAAAATTTGAAGGAGTGTAGCCGAGCTTAATGCTGGAAATGCCCTCTATGGAGCTAGCCGCTAGCGCCCGAGTTTTATGCCGGATTGCTTCCAAGGTGGTGCACCACCCCGACCGTGGGCTGATTTTTTGTGAATATTTTTAACTGGTGCAGTCTATTTTCTGCCGATGTATATCCAGTAGCCCTCAAGGTGTGTATCAGTCTAAAACCCGAGATGCACCTGAAGGAAAGCACAAAACCGCTGTTCCCAGTCGCCCCTGAGACTCAGGTCGATGCGCGAACTCGGCCTAAGGATCAATTCCTAGCTCGGCAGCATACATAGGAATAAAAACGCAGTGTAATATATTAGAGATAATAGTGATCGGCGAACGAGCCCCTGAGAGAGGGTCGTGAGAAGTCGCCGCAATATACTAGCTTGATGCCGGATAGGTCCATATGGTACCTATTATTGTCCGAAGACATGCATGCGCATAGTTCGGTCAAGCCGAACACTGAGCACTTTGAATTCTCTGCATTGAACAAGCAATGCAGTAGCCACCGAGACGCTGGTCGGGTGGCAACACCGAATCGTGGGATCGATGTGCCCCTTTAATATTTATAGATAATGAGCGCCAAAGCCCAAGAGCCCCGAGCCTTAATGTGGGCACGGGTGGCGAATTAAGGATCGATATCCAGAGTAAAATCACAGATTATGTGTAATGATTCTATGTATCCAAGTACTTTACATCATTATTTTGACTCCATTGTGACCTTTTATCAGTTGAAAGTGGCCCATCGTCGGCTTCTACCCCTTGGTAGATACTACGCAGGGTGTTTCTGTATTAACAAAGCAAGCCTTAGCCGACGTCTCGGTGCCCGAAGGCGGTTGTGTTAGCGGAAACGAGGCAATCAGATATGCGGGCTTTATAACTTTCGCTTAGTCATAGGAGCTTTAAACTGGGGAAGCTAGCTATGAGCCCCCGGTTAGTGTTCGGCGACATCCAAGGTCAAGCCGTAAACACTTCAGCCAATGTTATGAACGGCCAGTCATTCAACATAGTCATCGGATCGCTGACCAGTTTACGCCTATTGTGACAGTCAGTTTTCAGCTTTCTCCAATGAGGTGCTTAACCATGTGAGCTGGAAGCACAATCACAATGGTTCTCTCTTTGCACGCCCAGCCGAACAAAGCGGAACGTAGGAGGCAAGCACAGGAGCCGGGCAACCCAACTATTGACCGAAGACACAATTCAAAACCGATGCATATATAGCAATATCCGAGAATGTTTTTGCCGAATCCCTAAAGGTGTCCGGTGTTGCACTGCGAGACTAATGCTGGAAACGCACAAAGAGTTTAAAAGTGCCATAGGCTCGAAAAGCCAAAAAACTTATTCAAAAGTTTAATGTCCGAACTAGATCAAGTGTTCGGTACCAATCCGAAAATTGGACTTTAAAAAAAAGGTGCTTCTGCCGTGCTTTAACATGACACATCCTATCTCAAGACTTCAAGCGGGTCAGCCTATGGCTTCAACCTCCTTATCCCGAAAGCGGAGTGCTTCTCCGAGGCTAGTTTAGCAAACTGCACTCGAGCGGATTTGGAGAGAAGCAAGGCTATCCGGCTATTGACCACACACTTGCATCAAGAAAGGAGTGATAGAAAAAGGCTTTGCAACGACTAATAAGAAGAACACTTATTATAAAACAGCTCACATAAATTTAAGAGCCCCCGAGTGACTTGGGTAAAAGAATGATTGTATGGACGAAGTACTTATATCATATCTATGTTCACCCGAACTTTAAACGCGTCTTAACCGACCGTCGGCTTCTCCCTCTTCGGTCAAAGACCGAAAAGTGTTATGTACTCCACCTGTCGAGAATATCGACGGTGTGTCCGATAACCAGGAAATCAGGTCATAAGGCTGTAATGCATAAAGCGCTCGAGGAACTTATGCTATATTACTGATAAAGTGTAAGAAGCATCTTGAAGAAAATAGTACCCCACCGATACCTTTCTTCGGTGCTCATTGTTAATATGAGACTTGTGCAATAGTTTTTTGTACTCATGAGTTCCGTTGTGTGCCGACCATTATTGAAAACAGTAAGAGCGCTAGCTTTCGGCTTCACCTAGTCTGAGGTCCGGCTCGGGTGACCCGATCGTGACAATCGCAGAGGTGCTCCCTTTACTCCCTAGCCGAACAATCGGAAACGTAGGGGTAAACACAGGAGCAAGGCAACCCAGCTTGCAAATCGCTTAATTCAATATGGTCCATATTGTGGCGTAATGCACGAACAAGGAACGAATCCGTACAAGTATAATCATATGCAAGAGGAAAGGCTTCATGAAAGAAGCCCCCAAGTGAAGTGGGTATTTGAATTTGTCCCTCACAAACAAAGTTTGGACAAGGAAATTTTTTACAAGCAACTTTTTTCCAAAAAAGTATAATGCTTGATCGAACCGAACACAAGTTAAAAATTTAAAGCTTTGAGCATGAGGGCAACTTAGCTGGTTAATGTGTTCGGTATTGATGACGCGGTCCGAGCTTGATGTGGGACAAGGTTCCATCCCCCAAGCCTGTCCCGAGGTGGCGGAGCAAAGAGCTCGGCACTCCGAAGTGGTGACATAGCACGGTCAATGCAGGCCGGCAGAGTGATGCCGAAGTCCCCGGCATGGGGTAATGAAGTGTTGACGAAGCCCCCCGTCTGGCCGAGGTGACGCCAAAGGATATAGTCCGGTTGGATCATTTTCCTGTGCATAAAAAATAGTGCAAACCGGGGGTAATAGTAATAATAATAAAAAATGTTGCATAATAAATAATTTATGCAAAGTGAGTAATAAAAGAAATATGGCCTGGTGCTAAAGTCAATGTCGATGTAGGGCGTTGGCGTGATGCAGTAAAGGCGTGGCAAAGCCTGAATTCATAGGTCGGTCCGAGTTCCGGATGCGGCGTTCGTCGGACTATGTACGAAAACTGACCGAACCACCATGCAACCGTCGATAATGCGGCCACCATTTGATAGACCTGTGTACATATGATGGACAAACCAGAGAAATAATTCCTTGGGAAAAATGAACCCAAACAAGCAAAAAATACTATGATTAATAGCACCTGGTTTATTTGTTGTAGTAGTCCGAAGAAAAGCGACTCCCAAAATTGGGACTCGATCCGCATACCCATTGCCTGATGGGCGATGAAGCAATGGCATGGCGACGCTGGTAAAGGTTAACTCGCCGAGGCAAACCCCTTGGTCCAGCTAACGTGACGGAGCTGGTCGGCTAGTGACGCCGAAGTCTCCGGAGTATAGGTTGATGAAGAGATGGCGAAGCCCCCGGTCCAGCCGAGATTTCGAAGCCTCGATGTCAGCCGATGAGTCGAAGTAGGTCGGCATGATGGACACCGGCTTGAAGAAGTGACAGCGCGGCCCTGCCGATGCAGGTCGTGACGCGGTCAATGCCGGCTTGATGAAGTGACCGTGCGGCGATGCCGGTGTTCCCGCTCTGTGTAATCCATGGGGTGGCGATGTTGGTGATGATTTATCCTTCGCGATGCCGAACTCTTGTTCGGCTTGCCGAGATGATGATCTGAAGAAGTTGAGCTCGGCTCAACAAAGCGGCAGCGTGTCTAGCGCAGGTCGGTGGCCGTGGAGCAATATTGCCGGACTGGTTTGACACCAGCATGATGTTGAAGATCATGTTCAAAAGATTTTAAAGTTAGTGGGATGTGTTCGGAAACAAAACACAATACCCCATACAAAACTTTCTTCAAAAAGGATGTCCGAAATCCCGTTCATAAAAAAGACGAACTTGGGTCGGATTCGTTTTCGCGCAGAAAATAGATCCGAAAAGTGATGCACTAATCAGAAGGTTCCCGGAGTTCGGACGGTCGGATCGAGCTGAAATTATGAGGGGTGGTAGATATAGGAATTCCGCAGCCGATCAACGGTTGGATCTTCCAAGGGACGTCCGAGCTAGAAGCTGGACACCACGCCCCATCCAGATTCTCGTCCAGATTTAACAGGGCTCCGGTATATCGCGGATTGCCAGAGATTCCTCCATCGGAACTCGATGAAATTTCCCAGTGTTGTTGTAGACTCAATTCCGGACAATTCCACCGAAGCAATCGTTAAAATGACACTTGAGGAGGCGGTGGCGGCGGACACAAGTTCGCTGTCCAGAAAAACAGCACGGTCGCCCGAGGGCAATGTTGACGTTGAGCCCCCGGGCTCCCTGGATGATTCCTCCCTGATCTTGATAGAGATCGGAGCTGATGTTGATGAAGGCCCTCATCCGAACATGATGATCAGAGGTAGGGCGCAGTCTTTGGTCGAACCAAGGTGACCAGTCGAGCTGGTGACGAAGATGTCGAAGTCGCAGTTGATCTGCAGGCGAGCCATCGACCTTTTGCCGAACACACAGTGGAACTCTCAATGAAAGCACCAATGTCGGTGTCAAAACCGGCGGATCTCGGGTAGGGGGTCCCGAACTGTGCGTCTAAGGATCAATGGTAACAGGAGGCAAGGGACACGATGTTTACCCAGGTTCGGGCCCTCTCGAGGTAATACCCTACTTCCTGCTTGATTGATCTTGATGGTATGAGTATTACAAGAGTTGATCTACCACGAGATCATAGAGGCTAAACCCTAGAAGCTAGCTTATAATGATTATGATTGTTGTATATCTATCGACTAGCCCGGCCTCGGTTTATATAGTGCACCAGAGGCCTAGGATAACAAGAGTCCTAGCCGAATACGCCGGTGGGGAGGAGTCCTTGTCTTGATCGCCAAGTCTTGTGGAATCTTCCTTGTATGCGGCAGCTGTCCAGACTGGCCCATGAGTATACGGCCATGGGGGTCCTCGGCCCAATCTAACTGATCGGGAGATGACGTGGTGAGTACCCCCTAGTCCAGGACACCGTCGACAACCTCTTCCTCTTCCTCTTCTCCAGAGTCTCTCATCATAGAGGGCTTGCCAAGAACTCTGGCAGTGGTGTTCTTGACCCTTTCTTTCCTCTTTTTGCCATCTCCTGCTTCCTTGGGTTCAAGAGTGAACTCCATTGTCTCTCCTGTGGCAACTCTCCTTGCCTTGGACATGGGCTGTCTTCCTGTTGGCTTCTTGGTCTTCAGACCTGGCTTAGTGGCAGCAGCTGTGCCATATTCCTTTTCGTAACTTTCTTCTTTGATGTGGCCTCTTCCTCAGCAGCCACATAGTCCTCATCCTCAGAATCTGAGGTTCTCTTCTTTCTGGCCCTTGTGGCAACCTTTGGCAAGTTGCTTGGACTGCTCCTGTTGCCTTCATCATAGCTGCTAGAGGGACTAGTGCCCTCACTCATGTGAACTTGCTCCTCGGACTTGTTCTGACTGTCACTCTGATCTGACATGATGCAAACACCGACAATGGACCCACTGTGAATAGATTATAGATGAGGTAGAGTGGATGAGCATCACAAAGTGTAGCGGTTTTGCAAAAGAATGAGTCAAAACTTAGTTTTAGTTTTCCATGAAAGCATTTCGGATCTACCGATTTGAAATCTCGGTGATACCAAAGCAGCTTTTGGAACCTAAACTGGTGAACTCGGTCGATCGAGTCACAGCTTCGGTGCACCGAGACTGCTAGGGTTTCACAAAGACTTGAACTCGGTCACACCGATTTGCAATTCTCGGTCAGACCGAGAATCACATGTGCAATGGCCTTAGCCAAATCGGTGGAACCGATTTCAACAACTCGGTTGGTCTGATGTCTACTACGCAACCTTCTTCTTGTAGACGTTGTTGGGCCTGCAAGTGCACTGTAACATCCCAATTTTTATTAATAGAATCATTCAATGCATATCATATTTCTTTGCATTTTGGAGTTCTTAAAATATTCAAATAATATTTTTCCACTCGAGAAAAACAAATGAGAGGGGATAAGATGACTTCCTCAAAATATAAAAGAGTGGGAAATTTTATTTTGAATATTATTTAAAGTTTTGGAGTTTATTGGTATTTATTTTATCTCGCAAAAGTGCATTAGTTGCATTAGGAAAATATTTTAAAAATGTTCTGTGCTTAAGTTAATATTCATTAGGTTCTAAATATTGTATAGTTATTTTATATATTTTTGTGGTGTTTTTATAAATTCTTTTGAATTGTTTAGGGACACTTTAGTCTTAGGTTTAAAAAAGCGCCGCACTCACTCACAGCTGGACTGAACTGGTTCGGCCAGAGCGCCTAACCGCCCGGTGGCCATTTGGCCCAAGGCCGCCATGTGCCAAACCTCCCGCACCGATCGACCGCTCCTCGCCCGCCCTCACTCGCTACCGCTGCCGCCACTGACTGGTGGGCCCCGCTCCACCTCATATCCCACAACCTCCCGCTTGCCCCGCTCGGATGAGCTCGCCGCCGCGCTCCCGCAACCGCCGGGCGAGGCCCTCGCGGATAACGCTTATCCGCGGCACCCGAGCCCTCTGCCCTCGCCTATATAAAGGCCAGGACCCCCTCTTCCATCCTCGCCGTCCCGCTTCTTCCCACGCCGCCCCTACTGCTCGCTGTCGCCGTTCGCATCTCGCCGGAGCCGCGCAACTCGCCGGAGCATTTCGTCGCCCGTAGACCACTCCGACCATCCCTTTTCTGTAAATTTTCTTAGCCCGCCGAGGCGCATCCTTTTGACACGATTTTTGCCCCTAGGTCCCGTCGAAGCCACTGCACCATCGACGCCGGAGCCACCGGAGCACCGAAGGCCGCCGTCCTCGCCCCGCCCTGTCCGGACGCCGCGGACACACGCCGTCACCACCTTCGCGACGCCCTCGACGCGCCGCACCTCCCCGTCTTCTTCCCCGACGCCGAGGACCGCCGTAGCCGCCGCCCCCTCCGTCACCGACGTCGCGCCGCCGTCTTCATCGTCGCCGGCCACCACCTCCAAATTTGTGAGCCACCGCCCCACCCTCGTTCGTTAGATTGAAGATCCACGGCTTAGATTAGATTAGGTTGTTTTTTTTAGTTGAACCGGTACGCGGTTAACCGCGGGTTATTTATTTATTTATTTAAAAACCGACCGGTTTTGTTTAAGTTAGCCGCCGCCATTTTTTTTTCTTATTTAGCGGCCGTTCGCCGTATAAACTCCGCAGCGGACGCTGCTCGGCCAGCCACGAGCCGCCACGTGGCCAGGAACGTGGTTGCGATATTTTTCTTCACTGTTTAGTCCCTTTTATCACAGATTAGTCCCTGAGCTTAGATTAGCCATAACTTTTTAACCGTAGATCCAAACTCGATGAAACGAGCGGCAAATTCTCCGTATGGTTTAGATCTATCCAGTGGTATCCTTTTACAAACTTTTGTCAGATTCAAATTTGAATTTATTCAGATTCAAATTCAAACTTCAAATGGCCATATCTCTCAAACCGTAGCTCCGATTAAGTTGATTCTTTTTGCATTCTGTCACCGTAGCCAAACCCTACCACCTGGAACTTTGTCACAATAATTTTCACACTCTAGAATATGCCTATTAATATTTTACTAGTATGCATAGTATGCACTATAGTTCACATCACTTCTTGAACCATGTGCCTATGTTGTTTTGCACCTAGAATATTTTCATGCTAGTTAAGTGTGATGTTTGTTCATTTGGTTTTTCGAGACTTTTGCTTTGCATGTTCTTTCTGGTTCTCTAGAATGTTTGCTTATGTTTGTTTATCTTCTTTGCGGTAGATTGCCGAGCTATGAAGCGAATATTATCGATCTTTAGAATTCAACCAGCAGTACCAAGGCAAGTTGCATCTTGATCATGTTTCATTACCTATGCTTTTATTATGCACTTAGTTCTTTGCGGTAGGACTGCATGGTAGGGATTAATGCCGTATGACTATGCTTACACCAAGTAGTTCACTGAGGTAGGTCTGAACCTTACCACATTGTCACCATCGTTTTACATTATGTTGCTTCGCTAAGTAGACGTGGATTGGGAGTGATCATTGTAAAGTATGAGTGACAATGTAGTAAATAGGACCTAAGATAATTAATGAACTACCTGGGCGGAAACTTGTTGGAATGGTGGCGAAGTACAGTGGGGCACGCATGGGAAATCCATGGTGGTGCACCACTAGTGGACCGTCCTTTCGAGCTCAAAGAGATCAATAGTATTCTCATGTCTAGAAGCTTAATTGTGCAGCCACAAGACAATATGGGATCTGGCTTAGTTGAGTAGTTAGTGTGACCCCTTACGGGATGGGCTAGAAGATGTAGAATGATGTAGGTGTACCAGCCTATCCGTGGGTTAAGGGGGAACATTTTCGAAAGACTATGTCTCGATCTTCCGATCATGGAGGTGGTCGAGTCTTGTGGGGAAAAGTGTGCAACCTCTGCAGAGTGTCAACCTAATCGATTAGCCGTGTCCCCGGTTATGGACATCTTGAGCATCTAGTAGTGAAAATGCCGGGAGATCTCCTCACCTTTAATTAAACAGTTGGGATTTAAATGAAACTTGGGAACGGATGGAGTTGGGTTTGCCAACTCATCCTATGCAAATGTGTAGTAGTAGAATAACATCTTTTCTAATAGGGAAAAACTAGCTTTATGCAAAAACTAAACTTAGAGCTTTCCACCAGCCAAATTGCATGTACAAATAGGTTCTTTACACTTATGATGTGACTTGGCAGTACATTTAATGTACTGACCTATATGGCTGCAACTTATCACGTTGCAGATATATCCGACGAGGATTAAGGTGCGATAGGTCGATGTTCTACACTCAACCTTGCTCGTGGAGTTGGACTCATTTACTACTTTGCTTCCGCAGAATTTGTTTATTGGCTTTATGCCCTATTTTGTAATAAATGTATTGCTCCTGGATTATCGATGTAATAAAGAGATGTGTGTTATTTCTGTTATTTCATCGAGTACTGTGTGTGCTAGCAAGTCGATCCAGGGACTAGCACGGTAAGCACAGAGAGTTCGACTCTTACCGAGTCGGGTCGCTACATGCACAGGTTTGTAGGACAGTAGCAAATTTCCCTCAAGTAGATGACCTAAGGTTTATCAATCCGTGGGAGGCATAGGATGAAGATGGTCTCTCTCAAGCAACCCTGCAACCAAATAACAAAGAGTCTCTTGTGTCCCCAACACACCCAATACAATGGTAAATTGTATAGGTGCACTAGTTCGGCGAAGAGATGGTGATACAAGTGCAATATGGATGGTAGATATATGTTTTTGTAATCTGAAAGTATAAAAACAGCAAGGTAACAAGTGATAAACGTGAGCGTAAATGGTTTTGCAATGATAGGAAACAAGGCCTAGGGTTCATACTTTCACTAGTGCAAGTTCTCTCAACAATAATAACATAATTGGATCACATAACTATCCCTCAACATGCAACAAAGAGTCACTCCAAAGCCACTAATAGCGGAAAACAAACGTAGAGATTATGGTAGGGCACGAAACCACCTCAAAGCTATTCTTTCGGATCAATCTATAAAAGAGTTCGTACTAGAATAACACCTTAAGACACAAATCAACCAAAACCCTAATGTCACCTAGATACGCCATTGTCACCTCAAGTATCCGTGGGCTTGATTATACGATATGCATCACACAATCTCAGATTCATCCAACCAACACAAAGTACTTCAAAGAGTGCCCCAAAGTTTCTACTGGAGAATCACGACGAAAACGTATGATAACCCCTATGCATAGGTTCATGGGCGGAACCCGCAAGTTGATCACCAAAACATACATCAAGTGGCACGTGATATCCCATTGTCACCACAGATAAGCACGGCAAGACATACATCAAGTGTTCTCAAATCAAAGACTCAATCCGATAACATAACTTCAAAGGGGAAACTCAATCCATTATAAGAGAGTAGAGGGGGAGAAGAAACATAAAATCCAACTATAATAGCAAAGCTCGCGATACATCAAGATCGTGCCAAATCAAGAACACGAGAGAGATCAAACACATAGCTACTGGTACATACCCTCAGCCCCGAGGGTGAACTACTCCCTCCTCGTCATGGAGAGCGCCGGGATGATGAAGATGGCCACCGGTGATGGGTTCCCCCCCCCCCGGCAGGGTGTTGGAACAGGGTCCCGATTGGTTTTTGGTGGCTCTGGAGATTTTGCGGCGGTGGAACTCCCGACCTAATCTCTGTTCTGGAAGTTTTACGATACGTCTTTATATATGGGTGCAGGGGGTATGTCGGTGGACCGAAGGGGGGGCCACGAGGCAGGGGGGCGCGCCCCCACCCTCGTGAGCACCTCCCGTATCTTCTGGCGTGGAGTCCAAGTCCATCAGGTGGGTTTCCTTCCAAAAATAACTTCTCCAGTTGATTTCGTTCCGTTTTGACTCCGTTTGATATTCCTTTTCCTCGAAACACTGAAATAGGCATAAAACAGCAAATCTGTGATGGGCCTCCGGTTAATATGTAAGTCCTAAAAATAATATAAAAGTGGATAATAAAGCCCAATATTGCCTAAAACAGTAGATAATATAGCATGGAGCAATCCAAAATTATAGATCGTTGGAGACGTATCATGGTCCGAGATGGTTTCGGCAGAAACCTAACCCTAAATTTTCAAACCTCAACTAATCTACGGAATAATTTTGGTGGATAGAGTGATCTCAATCGTGGCAAGATACATGGCAAAAACAATGTGCTAGGAATCAGAGTGAGATTAGCACAAAGATCAAGTCCATACCCTAATGCGGCGATGGACTTGCTACGGCGGCAACGGCGGAGACGATCCTGCTGATTTGGCGGAGACCAGCGGCGGGAGGCAAGTGGCATTTAGGAGGACGATCCGGAGACCCGGGGAGGCAGAGCAGGCTGAGCGCGGGCGAAGAGGTTTGTAAAAATTTCCAAATTTTGGCCCGGGGATATATATAGCCTGACCCTGTCGGTGTGACCGAGTGGAACAACTCAATGGCACCGAGATGCATAACTGCAAGCAGTTGCTGCAACTCGGTGTGACCGAAAAGTTCAAATCGGGTGCACCGAGATTGAAAACCTAGATCGACTTAGTGATCTCGGTATGACCGAAACGGATGAATCGGTCAGATCGAAACGCACAAAGAAGTTTTGGAAGTTTAAGTCTATGACGAATCGGGGGACTCCGAGTGCTCCTCACACAGAGTGGTTCTAATCTGACTTGATCAAACTTTGTGATGTAGCATGAATAGAGTTTGCTATGAGAAAAGCATAGATAGCTTGAGAAGGTTCTTAGGCATTCATGTCCATCCACTTGGCAAAAGAAAAGGAAACCAATCAATCGAAACAACAAGTGGATGTCCTCGAATGAGTAAATTATGCAACCAACATGCTCACACAATAAAATGGAAAATGAAATATGTGGCAAAGCATGCACAAACAATTATAGCATCTATCAAGCAATTGGCGATGACTAGGTCATCTATATATGAGTATATTGACTTAGGAGTCAAATGAGAACATTTGATCATAGGTCATACTCATCGTTTAAGCACAAGTGGGGTTACCACTTTTACATAAAGCATTGATGTGTTCACACCATTAGAGTTGCTTTAGCTCAATTCTTAGAGTAAAGCTCCACCTAGATGTGAGATCCCCTAAGAGGAATGAACTAACCTTGGGTTTTGTCGATGATGACTTCATGTAGGTGTTGAAGATGTGGATGCTCAATGTTGAAGTAGATCTTTTGGAGCAATCCTTTGGAGTGAGTTGCACTTTCAATACCTACATGGGTTAGTCCCACAAGGAACAAACAAGGATATCCATAGACATAGAGTGATGCACACACAAGATGATGTCTATGAAAGCATTAAGTTACCTTGTCCCTTGTCTTACCAACAAGAGGGTTTGTGACTCCTTAAACTAGTGCAAGATGTGGAAGTTGATTGCACTTGTTCTTGCCAAAAAGATAAGAGTGAAGTATGTTGGCGGAGTCACCCTCAAGAACTCTCTAGTTCTTCTTCTTCTGGATCCACACCATCTTGATGGGAATCCTTGGAGTTGTAGTTGTACTTGATGAAGTGGAACTTGATGTAGTCTTGGGAACCCACTTGACCAAGGCCTTAGGTGCTTCTTCAAATGCATCAATTTCCTCTTGAAGCTTATCCTTGCCTTTTTGCTTGTGGTCTTGTGGTGGAAGATCATCTTGAGCTTGTCTCCCTTTGAAAGAAGTAGGATCATACTTCTCTTGTTGGGGAACAAACTTCGTCTTGGGGTATTGATTTTCTTCCCACTCAACTCCATTGGCATTGAACTTTCGTTCAAAACCAACACCTTGGTTCTTCCGGTGCCTTCCTTGCTTGCGTACAATTTCCTCGAGTTGCTTACTCCCGGCAAGGCTCTTGTAAACACCTTTCTCTATAATTCCCTTCAATAAGCTATTTTCTTGCTCAAGTGTAACTTGGCTAAGACCTTTCTCTATAATTCCCTTCAATAAGCTATTTTCTTGCTCAAGTGTAACTTGGCTAAGAGAATCATTAGTGGAATCAAGAGAACTACTAGAAGCAACAACATTTGATTTAGCATGATTATTGTTACTACTAGAGGAAGAATCTTTCTTGTTCTTGTTACTAGACTTGACTTGAGGCATGTAAGTGGATAAGAGTAAACGATTGGCAATGTAAGAAGAACTTTTCTTACGAAGATCATCATTGATTGCCTTTAAGAACTCATGCTCTTGCTCAAGATTGAGCTTCTCAAAACGTAATTTCTCATGAGTCCTTAAAAGTTCTCAATGATCTCCTAAGATAGTTTCATGAGCTAACTTAAGAGTGTTTAATTCTTTAGTTAGAGACTCAATCTTCTCCTTATCATTGTCATTCGTTTCATCTTCATTAGCATGATTAATTGACGTTTCATCATAGTATCTTTCACTAGAGTTGTCAACAAGTAAATCATCATCACCTAACAAGCCATCTTCATCACTATTGAAATCAACATACTCGGGGTGTGATACCTTTGGACCTTTGGCCATGAAGCATCTTCCAATTCCTTCATTTGGTGAATCAAATATGTCATAGGAGTTGGTTGACACAAGTGCTAGTCCGGCAACACCTTCATCCTGAGTATATTCGGAGTCAGAGTGATAGCTTCTCTCGGAGTGATTGTCAGAGTCGGAGCCGGATACTCATTCACCAACATGAGCTTGATGTCTTCGTTTTGTGTAGCCCCTTGATGACTTGTCCTTCCTTTCCGAATCCTTGCTTCTCCGAGAGGGTCTTCGTTCATAACGATCATCTCTACTCCTTCTCTCTCTTAATGGTGATTCTTCTCTTCTACTCCTTCTTTTGGGAGAATCTTCTCTTCTTTTGTAGGGGTCCGTACACTCATTGGAGTAGTGTCCGGGTCTTCCACAATTGTAGCAATTACGCTCTCGACTAGAAGATCTTTTGTCATTGTAGGACCTTGACTTGGAACTACTCTATTTGCTTCTACTCTTGTAGAACTTGTTGAAGTTCTTCACCATTAGGCTCAATTCTTCATTGAAGGTTTGTTTCTCACTTGATGATGTGGGAGCTTCACATGAGGATTTGTAAGCACCACTTGACTTGTTATGGAGCTCCTCCTTATCCTTGAGTGACATCTCATGAGCAACAATTCTTCCAATGACTTCCGTTGGCTTGAGATCTTTGTAATTGGGCATCATTTGGATCAATGTGAATACGGTATCATATTTTCCATCCAAAGCTCTTAGGATCTTCTTGATGATGAATTTGTTGGTTATCTCTTCACTTCCAAAGCCGGCGATCTCATTTGTGATAAGAGCAAGCCTAGAGTACATTTCAGCGACACCTTCACCATCCTTCATTTTGAACTTGTCAAGTTGACTTTGAAGCACATCCAATTTGGATTCCATGACAGAGTCGGTACCTTCATGCATATCAATCAAAGTATCCCAAATTTCCTTTGCATTCTCTAGATGGTTGATTTTGTTGAATTCTTCGGGGCATAATCCGTTGAAGAGGATATCACAAGCTTGAGCATTGTATTGCAGCATCTTCAACTCTTCCGCGGTAGCTTCACGGTTGGGTTCTCTCCCATCAAAGAATTCACCTTGCAGGCCAATACACACAATTGCCCAAATGGCGGGGTTATGTCCAAGAATATGCATTTTCATCTTATGCTTCCAACTAGCAAAATTAGTGCCATCAAAGTAAGGACCTCTACGGTGGTAATTTCCCTCGCTAGATGCCATACTCTCCTAGGTTGTGAAACCAAGGCTATCACTACCAAAAGCTATGGAAATCAAAGCAAATGGAGACCAAAGCTCTGATACCACTTGTAGGATCGAAAGTATGTCTAGAGGGGGGGTGATTAGACTACTTGACCAAATAAAAATCTAGCCTTTTCCCAATTTTAGTTCTTGGCACATTTTAACATCTTTGGACAAGTCAAGCAATCTTAACACAATTCAAGCAAGCATGCAAAGAGTATATGAGCAGCGGAATTTAAAGCATGAAACTTGCAAGAATGTAAAGGGAATGGTTTGGAGGATTCAAACACAATTGGAGACACGGGTGTTTTTGTCGTGGTTCCGATAGGTGGTGCTATCGTACATCCACGTTGATGGAGACTTCAACCCACGAAGGGTAACGGTTACGCGATTCCACGGAGGGCTCCACCCACGAAGGGTCCATGAAGAAGCAACCTTGTCTATCCCACCATGGCCGTCTCCCACGAAGGTCTTGCCTCACTAGCGGTAGATCTTCACAAAGTAGGCGATCTCCTTGCCCTTACAAACTCCTTGGTTCAACTCCACAATCTTGTCGGAGGCTTCCAAGTGACACCTAGCCAATCTAGGAGACACCACTCTCCAAGAAGTAACAAATGGTGTGTTGATGATGAACTCCTTGCTCTTGTGCTTCAAATGATAGTCTCGCCAACACTCAACTCTCTCTCACAGGATTTGGATTTGGTGGAAAGAAGATTTGAGTGGAAAGCAACTTGGGGAAGGCTAGAGATCAAGATTCATATGGTAGGAATGGAATATCTTGGCCTCAACACAAGTGTAGGTGGTTCTCTCTCGAGAAAATGTAGGTTGGAAGTGTAGGTTCATTACGATGGCTCACAATCGAATGAAGAGGAGGTGGAGGGGTATTTATAGCCTCCACACAAAATCTAACCGTTACACACAACTTGCCAAACTCGGTTGGACCGAATTGGTAAACTCGGTCGGACCGATTCAGCAAATCTAGTGACCGTTAGGATTTTCGGTGGGACCGATATGCAACTCGGTAGGAACGATATGGTTAGGGTTAGGGCATAACGTAATCTCGATGAGACCGATTACACAAACTCGGTGAGACCGATTTTGGTAATAAGCTAACCAGAGAGTTGGTCAGGTAAACTCGGTGGGACCGATTCGCTAATTTCGGTGAGACCGAAATGTTACAAAAGGAAGCAGAGAGTTTACATTGCAATCTCGATGGGACCGATCGCTCATCTCGGTGGGACCGAAAGCGTTACGAAGGGAAAGCAGAGAGATTACAATCCCATCTTGGTGAGACCGAGATCCCTATCGGTGAGACCGATTTGCCTAGGGTTTGTGGCAGTGGCTATGACATCTAAACTCGGTGGCGCCGGATAGAAAGAATCGGTGGGGCCGAGTTTGACTTTTGGTTTACGTCATATGTGGATGTGAGAAAGTAGTTGAGGGCTTTGGAGCAAATCACTAAGCATTTTGAGCAAGAGCCTCATTAAGCAACACCTCATCCCTCCTTGATAGTATTGGCTTTTCCTATAGACTCAATGTGATCTTGGATCACTAAAATAGAAAATGTAGAGTCTTGAGCTTTAAGCTTGAGCCAATCCTTTTGTCCTTAGCATTTTGAGGGGTCCACTTTTCTCATCCATGCCATGCCAATCATTGAGCTTTCCTGAAATATTAGTCTTGAATTAGTATTAGCTCAATGAGCTATATGTTGTTAGGAATTACCAAAACCACCTAGGTATAGTTGCACTTTCAACCTTCAAATGAAATTATGTTTTGTATGCTCGAATAGCTCATGTATCAACTAGGGTTGTCTGTATCTTCCATGCTAGGCGGGTTATTCTCAAGAGGAGTGGACTTCGCTCCTCACTCATGAGAAAATGGCTGGTCACCGGGATGCCTAGTCACATGCTTTATGCAAATCAAATAAAAATAATTGCAAACAAAACTCACCCGGGACTGTTGTTAGTTGGAGGCACTCGTTGTTTCGAGCAAGACATGGATTGATGCTTGTTGGTGAAGGGGGAGTATAAACTTTACCGTTCTGTTTGGGAACTGCCTATAATTTGTGTAGCATGGAAGATATCGCCATCTCTCGGATGTTATGTTGACAATGAAAGTATGCCGCTCATAATATTATTTATCTCTATTTCAAAATCGAGCTCTGGCACCTCTACAAATCCATGCTTCCCTCTGCGAAGGGCCTATCTATTTACTTTTATGTTGAGTCATCACCCTCTTATTAAAAAGCACCAGCTGGAGAGCACCGCTGTCATTTGCATCCATTACTATTAATTTATATTGGGTATGACTATGACTGGATCTCTTTTTACCATGAATTACAATGTTTAGTCAGTCCTTGATCTTTAAAGGTGCTCTGCATTTATGTTTTGCGGTTTCACAAAGGGCTAGCGAGATACCATCTTGTTATATCATACCATGATTGTTTTGATAAAGTGTCGTCATCGGAGATTTATTATTATTGCTCGCTAGTTGATTATGCCATTGATATGAGTAAACATGAGACCCAAGAGTTATTGTGAATATGGTTAGTTCATAATCTTTGCTGAAAACTTGAATGCTGGCTTTACATATTTACAACAACAAGAGCAAACAGAGTTTGTAGAAGGTTTTCTTAATCACTTTCAGTTTGTCAACTGAATTGCTTGAGGACAAGCAAAGGTTTAAGCTTGGGGGAGTTGATACGTCTCCGTCGTATCTAGTTTTCCAAACACTTTTGTCCTTGTTTTGCACTCTAACTTGCATGATTTGAATGGAACTAACACGGACTGAAGCTGCTTTCAGCAGAATTTCCATGGTGTTATTTATGTGCGTAAACAAAAGTTCTCGTAATGACCTGAACCTTCACGGAGATTATTTTGGAAATAATAAAAAAAAATCTGGTGAAAGAATCAAGGCCAGGGGGCCCACACCCTTTCCACGAGGGTGGGGGCGCGCCCCCTGCCTCGTGGGCCCCCTGGAGCTCCACCGACCTCAACTCCAACTCCATATATTCGTGTTCGGGGAGAAAAAATCAAAGAGAAAGATTCATCACGTTTTATGATACGGAGCCGCCGCCAAGCCCTAAACTCTCTCGGGAGGGCTGATCTGGAGTCCGTTCGGGGCTCCGGAGAGGGGAATCCGTCGCCATCGTCATCATCAACCATCCTCCATCACCAATTTCATGATGCTCACCGCCGTGCGTGAGTAATTCCATTGTAGGCTTGCTGGACGGTGATGGGTTGGATGAGATTTATCATGTAATCGAGTTAGTTTTGTTAGGGTTTGATCCCTAGTATCCACTATGTTACGAGATTGATGTTGCTATGACTTTGCTATGCTTAATGCTTGTCACTAGGGCCCGAGTGCCATGATTTCAGATCTGAACCTATTATGTTTTCATGAATATATGTGAGTTCTTGATCCTATCTTGCAAGTCTATAGTCACCTACTATGTGTTATGATCCGGCAACCCCGAAGTGACAATAATCGGGACCACTCCCGGTGATGACCATAGTTTGAGGAGTGCATGTATTCACTATGTGTTAATGCTTTGGTCCGGTACTCTATTAAAAGGAAGCCTTAATATCCCTTAGTTTCCACTAGGACCCCGCTGCCACGGGAGGGTAGGACAAAATATGTCATGCAAGTTCTTTTCCATAAGCACATATGACTATATTCGGAATACATGCCTACATTACATTGATGAATTGGAGCTAGTTCTGTGTCACCCTATGTTATGATCAAGTTACATGATGAACCGCATCCGGCATAATTCTCCATCATCGATCCAATGCCTACGAGCTTTTCACATATTGTTCTCCGCTTATTTACTTTTCCGTTGCTACTGTTACAATCGCTACAAAACCCAAAAATATTACTTTTGCTACTATTACCGTTACTTCCATATTACTTTGCTACTAAATACTTTGCTGTAGATACTAAGTTATCCAGGTGTGGTTGAATTCACAACTCAACTGCTAATGCTTGAGAATATTCTTTGGCTCCCCTTGTGTCAAATCAATAAATTTGGGTTGAATACTCTACCCTCGAAAACTGTTGCGATCCCCTATACTTGTGGGTTATCACGAGGCAAGCGCAGGTGCAGAGTACCGAGGCATCAAGCAAAGGTTTCCATATCGGTGCAACAAGACCAAGACCAGCGGGACGGCAAGACGGAGGTCACCATGGAGCCCAATGCGGCGTCACCTCCAGATATTTTTGCAGCCGTAGACCACTTTTGTCAGGATAAGTTGTACTAGTTGTCCCCTTTCAAATCGGCCGTTGTTGGCTCCCTTCCCGCTCAATATTTGGGAAGAGGACCAGGGCCTATATAAGTAGAACTAGCCACCACAATAGGGGGCATCTCATCTTGAGGGAACCAAGTCCTCAGCCACACAAGTTGGCCAAGCACAAGAACACCTCAACCTCAGGAGGCTGTTCTTCCCTTTGTACTGTCCATCATCAGCCCCAGAGGTAATCCACCACCACCACCACACTGGAGTAGGGTATTACACCACAACGTTGGCCTGAACCAGTATAAATCTTGTGTCTTTTTGTGTTGTGAGTTTGTCGAGTTCGTCCGCGAGATCTTAGCGAGCTAGGGCGAGGATCGGTAGGGAGGAAATCTTCGCGCGCACCCCAGTGTTCGAACCTTGAGGGTTTTGCCGGAACCCGTGATCCGACAAGCACCCTCAAGGACATTGTTGAAGTAGCGCTCCGGCTTGCGGTGAGCCTTGTCACCGGGCGGACCTTCAACGGCCACGCTGGCGGCCTTCATCTTGGCCCAGTGCATTTTGACGTTGGCAAAGGCCATCCACGCACCCTCAATGCATGCTGAGCGCTTCACCGCCTCTATTCGAGGCAAGGCGTCGCCTAGTCGCTTGACCAGGCCAAAGTAGCTGCTCGGAATGGGTCCGGCAGGCCATAACCGGATTATGATGTCCTTCATGGCCGCACCGGACATCCTATGTAGCTCCGCCAGCTGCATCATCTGATTGTTCAGCAACGCTGGTCGCTCCGGCGCCAAATACTGCGACCAGAATAGCTTCTCCGTCATGTTCCCATCTTGGGCTCGGAAATATTGGGCAGCATCGGCAGCACTCCTCGGGTGATCCTCGAAAGTGACTGGAGCACTCCACAGTCGATTAAGCAAAGCATATCTTCGACCGTCGAATATACTCTGTAAAAGAAAAGGCTTACCGGCTATTATCTGTACGGCTTGCTTGATTTCCTCGCGAGCAGCCTGGGACTCGGATCGCGCCTCCTTCGCAACCTGAAGAGCCTTGGTGAGATCGGCCGCTTGGGCCTTGTTGCTCTCTTCCAAGGCTCACACTTGGTGGCGGCCTCCTGGAGCGCTTGCTCTACTTCGGTCACCTTCGCCTCATACTTAAGGCCGGAGGCCTTTTCCACCTCCACATCCGCAGCCGCCTTCTCTGCGGTTGCCTTGTTTACCCTCGCCTCCTCCTTTGCTTCGGCAAGGGCACTCTCAAGGGCCTCGACCTCGGTCGTGTGGCCTAAAATTATTAATAGTTGTCCATGAGCTTAAAACTCCGAGTTTGCATTATAATTCAGGCTTGTAAGCGGTCTTTTAAAAAGCATACCTTGGGCCTCATCGAACCACTTGTTAATACGGTCAATCTCATCATCACCCAGCTTCTGTTTCTGCTGGAGTTCGGAAACTTCCGTGTTCCTGGCCGAAGCTGCTAGCAGTGAAGCCTGTTTGCCAAAATAGACAAGCATGTTACCTCTGGAATATTCGACCCTCTGTCTGGCCCTTTCTTCAAAAAACTGAACAGAGTCTCAGGGGCTACTATCTATACATAGGTGTATGATTATACAGGCAAAAACAACCATAGATATTACATCACATACCTCAAAACTTGTTAGCAGGCCAGTGAACGCTTCGTTCAGTCCACTTTGGCGGACTGAACCTTTTCAACCACCATACCCATCAAGGCACGGTGTTCATCCACGATGGAAGCATGATGAAGTGCTTCCCTCAATGTATCCGGCGCCTCCGGATTAATGGAGCTCGTCGGTGGAGTCGGCACTCCCCCTTCCCTTGAAGGGGGCTTCTCGCTCGACTCCAGAACCGTGTGGGTCTCCGGAACGATATTTGGCTGGGGGCCGAACTGATCCAGGCCCCCGTCATCAGTTTCCATGGGGGTAGTATCCCCTATGTTTTCGGCAGCCGAGGCATTACCCTCTGGCACCATTTTAGCGGCCTTCCGCATCTCCCCTAGCTTGGAGAAGTCCTTTGGGACAACACCTCGGTGTAATCCGCGGCTTGGGGCAGAGAGGTTCGCGGAGGCGTTTCGCTCTCCATCATCTCCGGCGCCAACGAGTTTCCCGAAGATGATGATTGTTGGGGGAGATCACGGGCCGGACTGAAAATACGCAAATAAATTGTTATCCCAGGATCTGTAAAAGGCCGGATGTATTTATGGTATTTCTAAAAACTCACTATTCGGCAGGGGGCTTCGGCCAGAGGCGCCGCTCGGGGATGACTTCAGTGTCCGACTCCGAATCATCCGAAAGGGAGATCTTCCCTTTCTTGGACGCCTCCGCTTCTAGGTCCGCAGACGCCCCCCTCTTCTTCTCTCCCCCCTTGAGGGGAGAATTTCTCTCCTCCTCGTCTTCTTCATCTTCATCTCCCTCAGGGGAGGAGAGAACCTCGGTATCTTCGGACGCTATGTCCGAAATACCTTTAAGGCGAAGGCCACTTCTGGCCTCCTTGCCCTTCTTCTCCGGCGCCTGGTACGACGCCGGAACCAGCATCTTTGTCAGCAAAGGGATAGCTGGGTCTTCGAGCAGCGGAGCCGGACATTTGATCCACTATGCTTTCTTCGACCAGACCTGAACAAGAAAAGGAAGGCTTAGCATACTCCTCGAATCTCTAAGTAGAGGTTATGTTTGGAAATCCGAAAAATTACCGGAGTGGCCAGGTGAGCACAGTCGAGGCCGAGGTCTTCGGTCGTACCCGGCCATGACATCCGGGCCTTGAAAAGCAGCTTCCAGATTTCTTCGAGCGTCGTACCAAAGAATCGTTGCAGGGTTCGAGGGCCGGCCGGATTGAACTCCCACATATGGAGAGTCTGGTGCTGGCAGGGGAGAATCCGGCGAAAAAGCATCACCTGGATCACGTCAGCGAGGCTGGTGTTCTTCTCTATCACACCCTTGACGCGCTTCTGCAGCGTCATCACCTCGTCGGACGATGCCCAGTCCAGGCCCTTCTTAACCCATGATGTGAGCCGCATTGGAGGCCCGGATTTGAATTCAGGAGTGGCAGCCACGCGGCGTTGTGAGGCTCTATGACATAGAACCACTCCTGTTGCCATCCCTTCACGGTCTCCACGAAGGCCCCCTGGGGCCAAGTGACGTTGGGGAGCTTGCTCACCATAGCGCCACCGCACTCCGCATGTTGACCGTCGACCACTTTCGGCTTCACGTTGAAGACCTTGAGACATAATCCGAAGTGGGGGGATGCAGAGGAACGCCTCACACACGACAATGAACGCCGAGATGTGGAGGAAGGAATTTGGGGCTAAATCATGAAAGTCTAGCCCGTAATAGAACATGAGCCCGCGAACAAAAGGGTGGAGAGGAAACCCTAGTCCATGGAGAAAGTGGGGGATGAATACAACCCTCTCATTGGACTCTAGAGTGGGGATGACCTGCTTCTGGGCAGGGAGTCGATGGGTGATTTCCTTGGCTAAGTACCCCGCTTCCCAGAGTTCCTTGATGTTCTCCTCCGTGACGGAGGAGGCCATCCACTTGCCCTGCGCTCCAGATCCGGACATGGCTAGAGTATTAGCTGGGGGCGGAAGGGGTTGAAGTTGGGGCGCTAGAGCTCGAGGATGGATGGGCAGAGGAGGAAGAAGGCGTGGGGTAAAAAGGTGGATCTCAATCTTCTTATAAAGGCAGTGAATATCGAGCGTCCCCCCACGAGCCTTAAAACTCGCCTATTCCCCAGGGGCCGTGCAAACGGCACAGTTGGATTACCCAAACCCGTATTGATGAGAATCCCGTAATAAGGGGACATGATCTCTGCTTTGACAAGACGTGTTGATGAAACACGTGCCTCGAAACATGAAGCAGGAGGCTGAAAAAGGTTCAAAATAATAATAAGGCTGGAACACAATGCCTTGCCGAAAGAGCTGTTAGAAGACATGACCTATTTTTGTTTAAGTATTCTGCCCTTGTGGTTCAGGGTGGTAACTATTGTACAGAGCCGGATATAGTTGTTTTGATCAACTACTTTGGAGTATTTGGAGGAGGAACACGCCTTGCAATGCCGAAGACAATCTGCGCGCCGGACACATCGTCATTGAAGCCTGGTTCAGGCGCTACTAAGGGAGTCCTGGATTAGGGGGTCCCCGCGACATGGGCCGGACTGGTGGGCCGTAAATATACAAGATGGAAGGCTTCTCCCCGTGTCCAGATGGGACTCTTCTTTGCGTGGATGGCAAGCTTAGCGTTCGGATATGAAGATTCCTTTCTCTGTAAACCGACCCTGTATAACCCTAGTCCCCTCCGGTGTCTATATAAACCAGAGGGTTAGTCCGTAGAGGCGATCACAATCATACAGGCTAGACATCTAGGGTTTAGCCATTACGATCTCGAGGTAGATATCTTGTAACCCATATACTCATCAAAGTCAATCAAGCAGGAAGTAGGGTATTACCTCCATCAAGAGGGCCCGAACCTGGGTAAACATCGTGTCCCCTGCCTCCTGTGACCTTCGATCCTCAGACGCATAGTTCGGGACCCCCTACCCGAGATCGGCTGGTTTTGACACCGACAATGACCCACTCTTCAAACACAACCTATTCTGGCGCCGCTTTCAGACGGCTAGACATGTGTTCAATCGTATCCGGGAGGGGGGTCGCGTACGATAGATGATGCCCTGGGAAAGGTTGGTTCTCCTCTTATCAGAAATGCACTACAGCTATTTGGATGCTTGCATACAGAATACCCGGTGATATCATTGATGAGTATGTTCGCATGAGCGAATCCACATGCCTAGAATGCATGTATAGGTTCTGCAAGGTTGTGATAGCAGTATTTGGCACAGAGTACTTGAGAGAACCAACTGCTGCAGATACAACCCGGTTGTTGGCGATCAAAGCTGATAGGGGCTTTTCGGGGATGCTTGGTAGCATAGATTGTATGCACTCGGAGTAGAAGAACTACTCTTCTGCTTGGCGGGGGCAGTATAGGGGCATGTGAAAGCTTGCATTGTCATACTCGAGGCCGTGGCTTTACAAGATCTCTTGGTTGGCACTCTTTCTTCGGCATGGCCGGCTCTCACAATGACATCAACGTGCTTCAGTGCTCTCCAGTTTTCGCAAGGCTTGCAGAAGGCAACTGCCCAGAGGTCAATGTTAAGATCAATGGCCATCACTACAACAAAGGATATTACCTAGCTGATCGTATCTATTCTCAGTGGACTACTCTTGTCAAGACAATCTCAACCCGTTAGGAGAAAAGAGGCAGAGATTTGCCCAAGCACAAGAGAGTGCTAGAAAGGATGTTGAGCATCGTTCGGTTCTTCTTAGAACTTGAAGCACCAAGAAGTTGTGGGAGGTGATGACTACTTGTGTAATCATGCACAATATGATCGTAGAGGATGAGCGTGGGGATGAAATCTTTGATCAGGGGGTTGAATTTCAGCGTGAAAATATTGTGCTTGAGCATGGAGGAGCGGCAACGTCTGCACAGTTCACCTAATTTTATCACTAAATGCATGATTGGAAAACTCACATTCAACTACAAGATAATTTGGTTGAGCATATGTGGGTTCACCTTGGCAACCGGTAGATGTATCACCTCCTTTTTCTTTCAAATATATTTGTGACAATTTAAATTTTATTTGATTTGTAAATTATGAATTTTATTTGATTGAGAAGCTATGATATCTGTATTTGGTTGAATTATGTGAACTTTGGGTAATGTTTTCGATATGTATGCAAAATGCGTAAAAATATGGCTGCGTGAACAAAAATGGATCGACATGTTGGACGCACTATCATTCCAAACACGGGTAAGAATCGAACAAAATCTATAACACCGAGCCAAACAGACAAAATCTGTGTAGTTTGCGTCTGCCCTAAAACCCACAGCTTTGCTCATGTGCTGTGTGAACACGAGAGGGCCGACATCCCGAACCTACTTGCAAAGAGAGTGCCTGGCTCCTGACTAGCTTGACCTCCTCTATAGACTATAGTGCCGCCTTGACACGTGACGGCATTGATTATATATCAGCTGAAAGCTCAGTTATCTGTTACCGTACTCATGTAGGTGTACTTGATCCAGAAGAAATAATCAAGCGGACACACACACCCTGCTTGGCTCCTCCCAAGCAAGCAGTCAACGTCAACGGGCGGCAAGCTATGAATTAGCAGTTGCGGGCGAGCCACGGAAATATTGTCCGCGAGACTGCGACGACCCCGAGCCTGTTCCATTTTTATGTCGACTGATAGAGATATCTTACTATTTACAACTTGTTTTTTCTACCTCAAATCGTTTGTTCTTTACCTTACCCAGGGGAAACTGAGTATTTGCATCTGTACTCCGTATCCAAACTGCGCGCAATCGAGTGTAACAGAGGACTCGATGACCAAGGAGTTGACTAACATCACAAATACTAGTTTTTTGTATGGGAAACGTTTGGGGCCGGGGCATCGGCCGAAGTTTCGGCCGGTCCAGTCCACGCGTCACGCCGCGACCCAGTCGCGAGCAACCACGTGGCGCTGCGGATCTCGCGAATCTCGCCTCATTTCTGTCTCACAGCTCCGCGGATCTCGCCCCCATCCTCATCTCCTGCAGCGCCGGCGCCCACATCTCGCCGTCGGCCATGGAAGGTCGAATCTCAGCGTCCATGGATGTAGATCTCACCCGCCATGCTTTTACAGCCCGTTTCGCCATTGGATGCAGCCCGTTGACCAATCCCCATCCCCGGCGGTTGCAACTCCCACATCGCCTCGTGCTTCGCCGCCATACGAGCAATGACGACGATGGTCGACACCGGAGACTTCTGCAGAATCGTTGCACCCCCTCATGTTGCAACCGTTTAAAAAAAGCTTCATCCCCTAGATGAAAAGCTTCAAGCGAATGTAGAGAAAGCTACAAGCGGTCAGCGCCATCGCCGGAAAGCTACAACCGTTGACATGAAATGCTACATCCTTCGACTAAAAAAGCTTCAACCGAAACGACACAAAAAGCCTTGACCAAGTGCTGCTAAAAAGAAAATAGCTACAACTTTTGGTAGAAAAGCTTCAACGGTTGTTGGAAAAAGCTCCAACCATTGAGAGAGAAAGCTATACAACTAGACACTATGAAAACAAGAAAGCTTCAACCAGCGGCGGTGGAGGTGGAAGAAGATGATAAAATGCTGCAGTTTTGCTACATGCTTCAACCGGCATAGATTTTTGCTACAACTAGCATAGCATTTTGCTACAACTAGCGTCACGTTTTGCTACAACACATAGCCGGAGTCGCGGTTTTGCTACAACTAGCATCTTTTTTTGCTACACCCGGCATAATGTTTTGCTACATCCATCACGGCCGAGCTGCGATCCAGCACGGGTTTCCGTGAATTCCGGCGTCGAGATCCAAAGACGGGAGGCGGGCGGATGTCGCAACCGGTCGCCGGCGAGTCTACGGGCTCGCAGCAAAGCTGCAACCTCGACCGTCAGAACGGAACTCGAGCCCAAATCCATGGCGGCAAGGAGGTCATGACGTATGTAAGACATGATTGAAGCAATCCTAAAGGCGGCTTGATAGGTGAGCCCCTCGTCGACGTGATTCGCCGCGAGGAGCGAATAACGGCGGATCTAGCCGCCGCCGCCCATGGATCGGGGGCCGGCGTCGCGGGGATCCAGCTCCCCTGTTTTTCCTTCTTTGTGGCTGTTCATACAGTCGCAACAAAACTGCTCTTTTTTTGCTGCAACGGTTGCTTCAGTCCGTGTATGCGCGCAGATCTAACGGTCCATGCAAAACGCATCGGACGGCTGGGCCTGGACCGGCCGAACCGTTTGGGCCGGCGCACCGGCGCCTAGCGCCGCCCTTTTTGTATACGAAAATAAATTTCCTCTTCCTGGAACGAGCAAATCTCAGTCTCTCGTGTACCCACGTGACGCTGTGATGACAGTCGGGCCATGTCGTCATAGCGGCCCTGGTGGGTCAACATCAGCAATGCCGGAGTCCCCTCAATCAAGAAACAAAATCAGCAATGCCGGAGAGAAGATAGATTGAAGATTCAGAGCGCGTGCGACGATGGGGCTGAAATTTCCCAGCGATCTGCGGGGGAGATCGGGCGAGCTGTGGGGAGGACAAGAACAGGTCGGATCATCCGCTAAAATCGGACGAGGAATCGGGGCCGGACGGACAGGCTGTCGCACGGCACGGACGAGAATCAAACGAAACGAAAGGGTCCCGATCGATGGAAATCGTTACATGTACGACGACGCTGTCCCTGACAGAGAAAATAAACTGTACAGCGACGCGCGGTTTCGGTGGCTTTATGGGCTCGAGTCTTGGTGCACGGCCGCTGCCGCTTACCGCCGTCGTGGTGGCAGTAACATGGCGGCCTACCGAACCCGTGATTAAGTACCAACTGCTTTCTCCATTTATAATCGAATGATGTCCGTGTTGTACGTCAGGAATGACACATGTACGCCTCTTGATTACATTTTGTAAGGGGTATGCCTCTTTTTTTTTTTGCGAGGAAACCACTGATTATATTGAAACAAGAATTACAGAAAAGAACGCCAGAAAGCTAGAAATTACACACAGGTCCTTTCTGCAAAACAACGTCGCCGACGCGAAGAAGAACGTGCCGGTGGCGGGCCGCCGCTGCATCTCCACACGAACCTTGGATCGGGAGATGTCCCCAGGCGGGTAGTCGCCGGACCTCGAACTCGGGAGCCTCCACTCTGCTCCGCCGGTAACGCCGCCTTGATCCAACATCGGGGCTTCGGTCGACAAGCTGGATCCGCCGCGCGTCGAGATCCGGAGGGGATAAATGCACGATCGGCCATCGGGGACCACAAGCGCGACGAGGAGGCGCTCGCCGTGGCGCTCGGAAGAACTCCACCGCCGGAGGGACGAGCACCACACAAAGCGAAGACCGGCCGCGCCGCCCACTCCAAGACGCCGCCGGCCAGGGTCCCAACAGAGCCTACCTTGTACACACACGCGAGACGAAGCTCCCCCACCCTCCCGCCGCCGCAGCGGCCGACGGAGGGCAGGGGGCATGGGTATGCCTCTTGATTGCATCTTGTCGATGGAAGATGCATGGTGTGTAGAGTAAATTACTAATACGATACTACATTGTTATCATTGTTGGATAAATAAATCTCGCATATGGTAGGATTATGTTTATGCTGGTCAATGTCCACGTTTCGAGTGTGAACGCAGAGCGACGACATCTTGCATTACGTCTCACAGCGTCGATGATTGGGCGTGAAGACTGCTAAAAGATTGTTAAGGCATCTTGACTCCAAAATCAAACACCGTATCCGCCCATGAATCAATGCAGACTAGCCCACGAACAATAATGCAGGAGCTGGTCATTTAAAGTTGTCACCTTTTCTTTATTCTTTTTTTTTGAAATAATTACAACATACTATAACATTTGGGGCGGTGATAACGAATTGGTATCAAGTTTGGTAATTTTTACGTGTCAGTACCAAGTTTCGGGCAAACCGTTGTAAATCGGGCTAAACTTTATTTGTACGTATTGACGCTGGAACTAACCATCCGGGCCTGCATGTCAGCTGCCATGCTGACGAATCGGCGCTCGCTCGAACCGGACCGGCCCGTGCCCCGCTCTCTTCCTCCTCGCTCCTGCCTCCCTCCTCGCCGCCCGCGTCGCCGCCCGCGGCAGTGCCGGACCGGACCGCCGCCGCCATGGTTTTCGAAGACGAAAGCAGTGAGGACACATGCAGCCTGCCGTACATGCACTCGACCCCATCCACCGACCGGCTTAACCAGGTGAGTTTCCTTAAGCTAGGTTTAGGGTTAGGGTTTCAGAATTGGGGCTTTTTGATTTGGTTGATTTCGCTGGGTTTTGATTTGGGCATTTTGTTTGTACGAACTTCTGCAGGTCCCTTCAGCCTTGAAGATCCCGATTACCAGGGGCTTGAGCTGGATGTGATGTCCCCATGTGAGAAGCACGACAAGGCATCTAAGAGGCTTGTCGCCTTTGAAGGAACAGACACAGGCAGAAGGTTCTTAGCATGTGCAGAGCCGGTATGAATTGTAGGCTGATAGTGAGATATTATATTTAGGTTGATAGTGTCATATTATTGTTAGTTTGACAGTGGCATATTGAACATCAGTACAAGGGCATAGTTGTTAGGGCTGATTATTAGGGCATATTTAGGTTGGCAGTGGCATCTTTACTGTCATTTTGTTAGGGCTGATTATTCACTTTTGCAACACCAGTAGCTTATGTAGTTTAATAACAGTGCTACTGTTATTTTGCAGTGGCATTGTTCTTGTTCTTGTGTTAAATATTCAGTCTGGGACTTCTACAGGTTTTATGTTGCTGTTGTGGCATTTTTATGTAGTTTAATGACAGTGCTACTGTTATTTATGTTGTTGTTACTTTTGCTACTGTTTGGGACTAAATATTCAGTGAATTGTTACTTTTATGTTGGGATGCACGTGCTGTTATTTAGCTATATGCTACAAACTAGACCATAAAGGCGCGCGTTGCTGCGCCTGTCCAATCTAAAATAATAATAATTGATATTTTACGAAAGAATTGGAATTTCAAATAATTTGATTGAGAAGCCACATGTTTGCTTGACTACTTAAGATTGGTTTTTCTTCTAGTACATATATATCACCAACAAAAGGAGCCTCTGGATTACTATATTTGGCTTTAAATGGTAGTATATCTTCTCAACACCCGTACAACAATCTTTTTTTGCAGTCGAAAAATCATTCTTTGATAGACACCAAAGCGATAACAATGGACACTGAACATACCTCAATAGCCACGATGTTGCAGGAGAGGCTTTAACACATGCTAGTGCTTAGAGAGGCGGACTGACATCATTGCATCAAGCCGGCGCAACTATGTCATTGAGGAGATGTTAGCCGCCGCAAGCCTCCACCTTATCCAAATTGAATTGTCTTCGCATCATCTTGTAGGCTTAGGAGCGGCAAGCGGAAGGGCAGCACCGCTGGGGCGAGGGAAAACATGAATGGAATACTCTATTCAAACCAAGAATCTGAACCAGATACAATATGTTCAGGGAAGCATACAAACGTCATAGTTCGATCCAACAGGTTATAAAAATATGAGGGGAGATCTTAGAAGGAAAAATATAAGGAGAGATTACTTGAAAAATAGGGGTGTTCCTTCATACTTGACCAATCATCTCGGAAACTCGGGGTAAGGAAGAAGGGATTGCTGCCGACCGTGACCGTGGATATGGAGACATGTATGGTCGTCGCGCCCTCAACATCCGTATCTTCGCAGCCGATTGCACTTGGAGTGGCTGAAATGGGAAGAGTCAGGGCCGTGGTCATTGAAGTTGATCTGGCACCAGTAGTGGCAAGCCAGCGACCACCGTTATCAACGTGGGGGCACAGTCCATGGCGTGGTGTGCCCATGCTTCTCTTGCTGGTGTGGAGAGTGGAGGCCCGAGGATTGATTCTCTTCCCTCCTCCCACTCGTCGACCTCTGCCATCGATGTTGGTCGATGGACCGCCACTCATTGGATCGCTAAAGTTTTCCTAGAGGCCGTAGACGAAGAACTCGGAGGTGGAAGCGGTAGCGCGATGCCGACGCTAAGACAAACCGACGCAAAATCACGAAGAGATGAGGACGCATAGAATGGGCTGGGAAAGAATCCTTTCGGTGGGCTGCTTAGGCCTTCGGCCCGACGAAGGATGTGTCTCCTAGCTCATTCTGTGGAGCAACGGCCCGATCACGTGGATTGAGCGGATCGTGAGAACGAGGACATCCTGACGGGCGCTATATTATCTGGTACGTTGGTTAGTTTGATCAGACGGCTAAGAATCTCAAATCACTGTAGGGAGTCATAGCTAGCTCCGTTTTACTGTTTAGTAATATTCAGTTGAATGGATAGTATGTAGTGCATATGCTTTGGCAGTTCAACAATTTTGCAGTTTGAGCTTGCTCTTGTTTTGTAGCTGATTACCAAAATGTAGTTCAAATCTGTAGTTGAGTGGTGCTGTAATTTAGGGATGATCATGCTGTTATTTTGTGGGTAGGTACAATTACCAGTGTCGCCGAGTGGTGCGGTAATTTAGAATAAGTGATGCATTTATTATTACCAATGTAGAAAGGAAAAAACTGTTAATTTGTAGTGCTATTGCTCTTCTTCTTTATTTACCTGTGGTATGAACTCACTTGTTTTTTTTCTCTTTTTGCTCTTTTTGCAGGAAGGGAAGAATTGTGGGTTTGTTGAATGGGTTGATCACCAGTGGCCCCCAACAATGTAGAATGCATTGTTGAAGCTGTGGGCAATGGTTGAAGATAGCAAGAGTGCTAGGGTGAATGATAATCTTGAAAGTGCTTTAACTATTCACCATCTGACAGAAGAGAAGAACAAGCTGGAGGCCAACTATGACAAGTTATTCCAAGATGTGCATGAGCTTATGAGCTTACAGGAGGAGAGGGTGGAGGATTTCAGATATCTGCAGTCTAACATTACATATCAGCAGCATTGCAGAAGTGAACTGGTGGCTGATATGAAGGCAGAGATGGCAAAGAAAGATGCAGAGACCCAAAAGCTTAATCAGAAGTATGAACTGCTGGTGAACCTGACAAGAGCTCAAGCAACAGTCATCCAGAACTTGAAGTTGAAGAATATGACAGACAAGCAATTGCTTAGTGAAGCTAGGATGAACTTAGAGTTGAAGAATGCAGAGCTCACAAAGTCTGAGGAGAAGCTCACCCAAGATAAGCTAGAGTTGAAGCTTCAGGTTGCTGATCTGCTTAAGGGAAAGGAAAAGCATAGTAAAGAGAAGGGGCAGCTAGAGCTTCAGATTGCTGAGCTCGTGAAGGGAGAGGAGAAGCTCAAGGAGAAGATCAAGGAGACCCATGCCATCTTAGAGAACTGAAGAAGATGAATATGAGATTAATGGGCATTGCTGACCTTTTGGGAATGATGGTTGTGTGACCTAGTAACTTTGAATTATGGTTGTGTACTGTATGGTTCTACTAATTGTGAACTATGGTTGTGTATGTACGTAGTAGGTATGCTTTTCATCCTTTTGTGCGAAAAGGATTAACTATGCATTTGAACTCCACTATGTATTGTGAACAATGGTTGTGTACACTATAATATGTTGAACTCCGGTAAGTATTGTGTGCTATGTTTGCTAGACTAAAAATGATGATATATCATGCATTGGAAGATGGATCAGATATAGTAGATGCTTAGATTATTATGTTATATAGCGACTCAATATTCTGTGCCATGATTGGTAGACTAAAAGTTATGATTTCTCATGCACTAGGTTTTATATTAGATGCTTATGTTAGCATTGGAAGACTATTAGAAGCTTATGTTAGCACTGGAATGTTAGATGGTTATGTTATATCATGCATGGGAAGACTATGTTTAGCTTGGTTCCGTCGACCCTTAGCCACCATAAACCCTAAAGTGTTAGGTTTAGGTGATTCCGTCGACCCCGAGCCACCATAAACCCTACACACTAGGTTAGGTGTTTCCGTCGACCCCTAGCCACCCTAAACCTAAATACTAGGTTTAGCTTGGTTCCGTCGACCCCGAGCCACCAGAAACCCTACAGACTAGGTTAGGTGTTTCCTTCGACCCCTAGCCACCCTAAACCTAAAGACTAGGTTTAGCTTGGTTCCGTCGACCCCGAACCACCATAAACCCTAAAGCCTAGGTTTAGGTGGTTCCGTTGACTCCAAGCCACCATAAACCCTAAAGGCTAGGTTTAGGTGGTTCCGTCGACCCCGAGCCACCACAAACCTAAAGGCTAGGTTTAGGTGGTTCCGTCGACCCCTGATGCGGCTTGAACTACGCTGGTATTTCCCCAAAGAGGAAGGGATGATGCAGCACAACTACGGTAGGTATTTCCCTCAGTGATGAGATCAAGGTTAACGAACCAGTAGGATAACCACGCAACACCACGTAAACAGCTCCTGCACACAAAGAACAAATACTTGCAACCCGACGTAAGAGAGGGGTTGTCAATCCCTCATGGGTACAAAGATAGGTAAAACTGTAGTAGATTGGATAAACAGATCTCGCGGGAACACGAGATAAAATAAATAATAATAAATTGCAGCAAGGTATTTTGTATTTTTGGAATACTAGATCTGAAAATAAAAGCAAATAAAACTAGATCTTGAAGGCAAATATGATAAAGAAGAGACTCGGGGGCCGTAGATTTCACTAGTGGCTTCTCTCGAGAAAAATAGCATACGGTGGTAAACAAATTACTGTTGGGCAAATGATAGAACTTCAAATAATCATGACGATATCCAGGCAATGATCATTATATAGGCATCACGCCCAAGATTAGTAGACCAACTCCTGCCTGCATCTACTACTATTACTCCACACATCGACCGCTATCCAAAGATGCATCTAGTGTATTAAGTTCATGGAGAAACGGAGTAATGCAATAAGAACGATGACATGATGTAGAAAAGATATATTTATGTAGAAATAGACCCCATCTTGTTATCCTTAATAGCAACGATACATACGTGTTGGTTCCCCTTCTGTCACTGGGATCAAGCACCGTAAGATCGAACCCATCACAGAGCACCTCTTCCCATGGCAAGAAAAATCGATCTAGTTGGCCTGACTAAACCAAAGATTCGAAGAATAGATACGAGGCTATAAGTAATCATGCATATAAGAGATCAAAAGAATCAAATAACTTTCATGGATAAAAACAAAGATCTGATCATAAACTCAAAGTTCATCAGGTCCCAACAAACACACCGCAAAAAAGAGTTACATCAAATAGATCTCCAAGAGACCATTCTATTGAGAATCAAAAGAGAGAGAGAAAGCCATCTACCTACTGCCTACAGACTGAAGTCTAATACGCAACCTTCTTCTTGTAGATGTTGTTGGGCCTCCAAGTGCGGAGGTTTGTAGGACAGTAGCAAATTTCCCTCAACTGGATGACCTAAGGTTTATCAATCTGTGGGAGGCGTAGGATGAAGATGGTCTCTCTTCAAGCAACCCTGCAACCAAATAACAAAGAGTCTCTTGTGTCCCCAACACACCCAATACAATGGGAAATTGTATAGGTGCACTAGTTCGGCGAAGAGATGGTGATACAAGTGCAATATGGATGGTAGATATAGGTTTTTGTAATCTGAAAATATAAAAACAGCAAGGTAACTTATGGTAAAAGTGAGCGTAAACAGTATTGCAATGCTTGGAAACAAGGCCTAGGGTTCATACTTTCACTAGTGCAAGTTCTCTCAACAATAATAACATACTTGGATCATATAACTATTCCTCAACATGCAACAAAGAGTCACTCCAAAGTCACTAATAATGGAGAACAAACGAAGAGATTATGGTAGGGTACGAAACCACCTCAAAGTTATTCTTTCCAATCAATCCGTTGGGCTATTCCTATAAGTGCCACAAACAGCTCTAGAGTTCGTACTAGAATAACACCTTAAGATACAAACCAACCAAAACCCTAATGTCACCTAGATACTCCAATGTCACCTCAAGTATCCGTGGGTATGATTATACGATATGCATCACACAATCTCAAATTCATCCATTCAACCAACACATAGAACCTCAAAGAGTGCCCCAAAGTTTCTACCGGAGAATCACGACGAAAACGTGTGCTAACCCCTATGCATAGGTTCATGGGCGGAACCCGCAAGTTGATCACCAAAACATACATCAAGTGAATCACGTGATATCCCATTGTCACCACAGATACGCACGGCAAGACATACACCAAGTGTTCTCAAATCATTAAAGACTCAATCCGATAAGATTACTTCAAGGGGAAAACTCAATTCATTGCAAGAGAGTAGAGGGGGAGAAGAAATATAAGATCCAACTATAATAGGAAAGCTCACGATACATCAAGATCGTGCCAAATCAAGAACACGAGAGAGAGTGAGAGATCAAACACATAGCTACTGGTACAGATCAAACACATAGCTACTGGTACATACCCTCAGCCCCGAGGGTGAACTACTCCCTCCTCGTCATGGAGAGCGCCGGGATGATGAAGATGGCCACCGGTGAGGGTCCCCCCCCCCCGTCCGGCAGGGTGCCGGAACAGGGTCCCGATTGGTTTTTCGTGGCTCTGGAGGCTTGCGGCGGCGGAACTCCCGATCTATTCTTCGTTCTGGAAGTTTTAGGGTACGTGGAGTTATATAGGCGGAAGAAGCACGTCAGGGGAGCCACGAGGGCCCCACGAGGCAGGAGGCGCACCCCCCACCCTCGTGGCTTCCTCGTTCCTTCCTTGACGTGGGGTCCAAGTCCATTAGGTAGCTTTCGTTCCAAAAATAACTTCTCTAGTTGATTTCGTTCCGTTTCGACTCCGTCTAATATTCCTTTTCTTCAAAACACTGAAATAGGCAAAAAAACAGAAAATCTGGGTTGTGCCTCCGGTTAATAGGTTAGTCCCAAAAGTAATATAAAAGTGAATAATAAAGCCCAATATTGCCCAAAATAGTAGATAATATAGCATGGAGCAATCAAAAATTATAGATACGTTGGAGACGTATCAAGCATCCCCAAGCTTAATTCCTGCTCGTCCTTGAGTAGGTAAATGGTAAAAAAGATAATTTTTGATGTGGAATGCTAGTTGGCATAATTTCATTGTAACTCTTCTTAATTGTGGTATGAATATTCAGATCCGAAAGATTCAAGACAAAAGTTCATATTGACATAAAAATAATAATACTTTAAGCATACTAACTAAGCAATTATGTCTTCTCAAAATAACATGGCCAAAGAAAGTTCATCCCTACAAAATCATATGGTTTAGTCATGCTCCATTTTCGTCACACAAGAATGCTCTCATCATGCACAACCCCGATGACAAGCCAAGCAATTGTTTCATACTTTAGTAATTTCAAACTTATAAACGTTCACGCAATACATGAGCGCGAGCCATGGACATAGCACTATGGGTGGAATAGAATATGATGATGGGGGTTATGTGGAGAAGACAAAAAAGGAGAAAGTCTCACATCAACGAGGCTAATCAATGGGCTATGGAGATGCCCATCTTTGATGTTAATGCAAGGAGTAGGGATTGCCATGAAACGACTGCACTAGAGCTATAAATGTATGAAAGCTCAACAAAATGCAACTAAGTGGTTGTGCATCCAACTTGCTTGCTCATGAAGACCTAGGGCACTTGAGGAAGCCCATTGTTGCAATATACAAGCCAAGTTCTATAATGAAAAATTCCCACTATTATATGAAAATGACAAAATGAGAGACTCTCTATCATGAAGATTATGGTGCTACTTTGAAGCACAAGTGTGGTAAAAGGATAGTAACATTGTCCCTTCTCTCTTTTTCTCTCATTTTTTTGGGCCTTCTCTTTTTTATGGCCTTTATCTTTTTTTGGGCCTTATCTTTTTTTATGGCCTTTCTCTTTTTTTTTTAATTCCTCACTTGGGACAATGCTCTAGAAAATGATGATCATCACACTTCTATTTATTTACAACTCAATGATTACAACTTGATACTAGAACAAAGTATGACTCTATATGAATGTGTCCGGCGGTGTACCGGGATATGCAATGAACCAAGAGTGACATGTATGAAAGAATTATGAATGGTGGCTTTGCCACAAATACTATGTCAACTACATGATCATGCTAAGCAATATGACAATGATGAATATGTCATGATGAACGGAATGGTGGAAAGTTGCATGGCAATATATCTCGGAATGGCTATGGAAATGCCATAATAGGTAGGTATGGTGGCTGTTTTGAGGAAGATATAAAGAGGTTTATGTGTGAAAGAGCGTATCATGTCACGGGGTTTGGATGCACTGGAGAAGTTTGCACCAACTCTCAATGTGAGAAAGGGCAATGCACGGTACCGAAGAGGCTAGCAATGATGGAAGGGTGAGAGTGCGTATAATCCATGGACTCAACATTAGTCATAAAGAACTCACATACTTATTGCAAAAATCTACAAGTCATCAAAAACCAAGCACTACGCGCAGGCTCCTAGGGGGATAGATTGGTAGGAAAAGACCATCGCTCGTCCCCGACCGCCACTCATAAGGAAGACAATCAAAGAACACCTCATGTTTCAAATAATTTACATAACGTTTACCGTACGTGCATGCTACGGGACTTGCAAACTTCAACACAAGTATTTCTCAAATTCACAACTACTCAACTAGCACAACTTTGATATCACTACCTCCATGTCTCGAAACAATCATCAAGCATCAAACTTCTCTTAGTATTCAACACACTCATAAGATAGTTTTTACTAATCTTGAATACCAAGCATATTAGGATTATTTAAGCAAATTACCATGCTATTTAAGACTCTCAAAATAATCTAAGTGAAGCATGAGAGATCAAAAGTTTCTATAAAACAAATCCATCACCATGCTCTAAAAGATATAAGTGAAGCACTAGAGCAAACACAAACTACTCCGAAAGATATAAGTGAAGATCAATGAGTAGTTAAATAATTACGCAACTATGTGAAGACTCTCTAACATTTAATAATTTCAGATCTTGATACTTTATTCAAACAGCAAGCAAAGCTAAAGAAAATAAAATGACGCTCCAAGCAAAACACATATCATGTGGTGAATAAAAATATAGCTCCAAGTAAAGTTACCGATGAACGAAGACGAAAGAGGGGATGCCACCTGGGGCATCCCCAAGCTTAGGCTCTTGATTATCCTTGAATATTACCTTGGGGTGCCTTGGGCATCCCCAATCTTAGGCTCTTTCCACTCCTTATTCCATAGTCCATCGAATCTTTACCCAAAACTTGAAAACTTCACAACACAAAACTTAACAGAAAACTTGTAAGCTCCGTTAGCCAAAGAAAACAAAACACCACTTCAAGGTACTGTAATTAACTAATTATTTATTTATATTGGTGTTAAATCTACTGTATTCCAACTTCTATATGGTTTATAAACTATTTTACTAGCCATAGATTCATCAAAATAAGCAAACAACACATGAAAAACAGAATCTGTCAAAAACAGAACAATCTGTAGTAATCTGTAACTAACGCAAACTTCTGGAACTCCAAAAATTCTAAAATAAATTGGTGGACCTGAGGAATTTTTCTAGTAATCATCTGCAAAAATAATCAACTAAATAGCACTCTCCAGTTAAAAAGTGAAGCTAATCTCGTGAGCGCTAAAGTTTCTATTTTTTACAGCATGATCATAAAGACTTCACCCAAGTCTTCCCAAAGGTTCTACTTGGCACAAACACTAATTAAAACACAAAACCACATCTAAACAGAAGCTAGATGGATTATTTATTACTAAACAGAACCAAAAAGTAAGAAACTAAAATAAAATTGGGTTGGCTCCCAACAAGCGCTATCGTTTAATGCCCCTAGCTAGGCATGATGATTTCAATGATGCTCGCATAAAAGATAAGAATTGAAACATAAAGAGAGCATCATGAAGAATATGACTAGCACATTTAAGTCTAACCCACTTCCTATGCATAGGGATTTGTGAGCAAACACCTTATGGGAACAATAATCAACTAGCATAGGAAGGCAAAACAAACATAACTTCAAAACTTTAAGCATATAGAGAGGAAACTTGATATTATTGCAATTCCTACAAGCATATGTTCCTCCCTCATAATAATTTTCAGTAGCATCATGAATAAATTCAACAATATAACCAGCACCTAAAGCATTCTTTTCATGATCTACTTGCATAGAAAATTTACTACTCTCCACATAAGCAAAATTCTTCTCATTCGGAATAGTGGGAGTATCATAAGAGACTTGAATACTATAAATTGTTTCCACATTAAAAGAGTAATATTCAGAAAAAGGGGAATCATAATCATGACAAGTTTTATAAATATAATCATCACTACTTTTTATAGCATAAGTTTCATCACAATAATCATCATAAGTACCAACTTGGTTCTCATCATAATCAGTTGAAACCTCTTCCGAAATAGTGGATACATCATTAAATAAAGTCATGACCTCTCCAAATCCACTTTCATCAATATAATCATCATAGGTAGAAGGCATGCTATCATCATAACAACTTTTCATATCAAAACTTGGGAGGCTAAAAATATCATCTTCATTAAACGTAGCATCCCCAAGCTTGGGACAAACATTAATTGCAGCAAATATATTCTCAAAAACATCATCTTCTTCAAACATAGCATCACCAAGCTTGGGCCTTTTCATATCATAAGCATAATCACTCTCATCATTAATAGTATGGATAGCACCAATAGTATAGCAAACCTTATTATCATATTCTTCCAAGCAATTGCCAAAAAGATTTTCAAGATCATAAGATTATCCTCCCAATCATAATCATCACAACAAGCAATAGGCATAACGAGATTATCATCAAGTGCATCATCTTCCACAATTATTTTTGATTCATTTTCATGAGGCACAACAATAACAGGAGCAACATTATTTGGGAGGGATACCTTTTTACCTCTCTTCCTTTTTCTTTTCTTCTTCTTCACCACATCATGTGTGGGTCCAATCTTATTTTTGGAGCTCCTATTAATGAGATTGGTTGAATAGAAGGCTCCTCCTCGTCACCTGATTCATCATAAGAAATAATAGGAGGATATTGGGAAGTCTCTTCCCTTTCGTTAGTATTCTCTTCATCCTCTATTTGTTTTCTTTTCTTTATGTAATTGGCAATATAAGGATTTTCAATACAATTCACCGCACAATACATATAAATTTCTTCTAGATCAAAATGAAGAACTCTATTAAGGGCAAATTCTGGAATGTCCTTAGATATACGTTTAATTTCTTCATAACCCAAGAGCAAACTAAGTTCATTATGATGTGCAAGGGAAATCAAGTCATCACAATTTTTGGACACGATATGATCATGAAACAATTTGCATTGGGTACTGAAATGATCACGTTCATTGCAAAGTTCACAAGTATATCTAATAAATTTTAAATTTTTAGCACAATCATATAGCCTTTCTTGCAACAATTTAGTTTCTAAGTACTTATGCTTCTTGCAATATCTATCTTCCCTATTTTGTGTATACTTGCAAACCCAATGCACTCCACAAATATTGACATGTTTATAGGAGACATTTTCATCATAACTAGTGCAATCATCATTAGTACTATGGATATTCAAAGAGTTCATACTAACAAAATTGCAATCATGCTCATCATTCAAAGATTTGGTGCCAAACATTTTAATGCATTCTTCTTTTAACACTTTGGCACAATTTTCCTTCCCATCATACTCACGAAAGATATTAAAAAGATGAAGCGTATGAGTGAGGTAAACTCAATTCCATTTTTTTAATTTTCTTTTATAAACTAAACTAGTGCTAAAAAAGAAACAAAAAGATTCGATTGCAAGATCTAAATATATACCTTCAAGCACTCACCTCCCCGGCAACGGCGATAGAAAAGAGCTTGATGTCTACTACGCAACCTTCTTCTTGTAGACGTTGTTGGGCCTTCAAGTGCAGAGGTTTGTAGGACAGTAGCAAATTACCCTCAAGTGGATGACCTAAGGTTTATCAATCCATGGGAGGCATAGGATGAAGATGGTCTCTCTTCAAGCAACCCTGCAACCAAATAACAAAGAGTCTCTTGTGTCCCCAACACACCCAATACAATTGTAAATTGTATAGGTGCACTAGTTCGAAAGAGATGGTGATACAAGTGCAATATGGATGGTAGATATAGGTTTTTGTAATCTGAAAATATAAAAACAGCAAGGTAACTAATGATAAAAGTGAGCGTAAACGGTATTGCAATGCTTGGAAACAAGGCCTAGGGTTCATACTTTCACTAGTGCAAGTTCTCTCAACAATAATAACATACTTGGATCATATAACTATCCCTCAACATGCAACAAAGAGTCACTCCAAAGTCACTAATAACGGAGAACAAACGAAGAGATTATGGTAGGGTAAGAAACCACCTCAAAGTTATTCTTTCCAATCAATCCGTTGGGCTATTCCTATAAGTGCCACAAACAGCCCTAGAGTTCGTACTAGAATAACACCTTAAGATACAAATCAACCAAAACCCCAATGTCACCTAGATACTCCAATGTCACCTCAAGTATCCGTGGGTATGATTATACGATATGCATCACACAATCTCAAATTCATCCATTCAACCAACACATAGAACCTCAAAGAGTGCCCCAAAGTTTCTACCGGAGAATCACGACGAAAACGTGTGCCAACCCCTAGGCATAGGTTCATGGGCGAAACCCTCCAGTTGATCACCAAAACATACATCAAGTGAATCACGTGATATCCCATTGTCACCACAGATACGCATGGCAAGACATACATCAAGTGTTCTCAAATCATTAAAGACTCAATCCGATAAGATTACTTCAAGGGGAAAACTCAATTCATTACAAGAGAGTAGAGGGGGAGAAGAAATATAAGATGCAACTATAATAGCAAAGCTTGCGATACATTAAGATTGTGCCAAATCAAGAACACGAGAGAGAGAGAGAGATCAAACACATAGCTACTGGTACAAACCCTCAGCCCCGAGGGTGAACTACTCCCTGCTCGTCATGGAGAGCGCCGGGATGATGAAGATGGCCACCGGTAAGGGTTCCCCCCCCTCCGGCAGGGTGCCGGAACGGGGTCCCGATTGGTTTTTCATGGCTCTGGAGGCTTGCAGCAGCGGAACTCCTAATCTATTCTCTGTTCTAGAAGTTTTACGGTACGTGGAGTTATATAGGCGGAAGAAGCATGTCAGGGGAGCCACGAGGGCCCCACGAGGCAGGGGGCGCGCCCCCACCCTCGTGGCTTCCTCGTTCCTTCCTTGACGTGGGGTCCAAGTCCATCAGGTAGCTTTCGTTCCAAAAATAACTTCTCTAGTTGATTTCGTTCCGTTTCGACTCCGTCTGATATTCCCTTTCTTCAAAACACTGAAATAGGAAAAACAAAGAATCGGGCCGGGCCTCCGGTTAATAGGTTAGTCCCAAAAGTAATATAAAAGTGAATAATAAAGCCCAATATTGCCCAAAATAGTAGATAATATAGCATGGAGCAATCAAAAATTATAGATACGTTGGAGACGTATCACGGACCCGTAGGTCTACAATGAACTACTCATGCATCATCGGAGAGGCACCAATGAGGATGATGAACCTCTCCGTGATGGTGTCTAGATTGGATCTATGGTTTCTAGAACTTGCAACGACTGTAATTGATTTTTGTCGTCTCCCCTAGGGTTTCTGGAATATTGGGGTATTATAGAGCAAAGGGGCGGTGCCGGAGGACACCGAGGTGGGCACAACCCACCTGGGTGCGCCTGGGCTCCCAGGCATGCCCTGGTGGGTTGTGCTCCCCTCAGAGCCCCACTCTGGTACTTCTTTGGCCCAACATGTGTCTTCTGGTCTAGAAAAAATCTCCAAAATGTTCCACTGCGTTAGGACTCCGTTTGGTATTGATTTTCTGCGAAGTAAAAAAACAAGCAAAAATAGCAACTGGCACTAGGCACTATGTCAATAGGTTAGTCCCAAAAAATAAGATAAAGTTGCTATTAAATGATTGTAAAATATCCAAGAATGATAATATAACAGCATGGCACAATAAAAAATTATAGATACATTGGAGACGTATCAGCATCCCCAAGCTTAATTCCTGCTCATCCTCGAGAAGGTAAATGACAAAAACAGAATTTTTGATGTGGAATGCTGCCTAACATGTTCATCACATATTCTTTTCTTTGTAGCATGGACATTTGGACTTTCATATGATTCAAAGCAATAGTCCAGTTTTGACATGAAGACTGAAATACTCAAGCATATCAACAAGCAACCATGTCTTTCAAAATATCAACACTAAAGCAAGTTATCCCTAGCCCATTATGCTCAATCATTGATCCATTCATGAAACAAACTCACATATTAGCTACACCCAATGCTCAAGTACGATCATAGTGCCCCTTAGTTGGTGCTTTATAATAGAAGATGAAGACTCAAGGAAAAATAAAAATTGCATCAAGTAAATAGAAAGGCCCTTCGCGGAGGGAAGTAGGGATTTGTAGAGGTGCCAGAGCTCAAAGCGAAAAAGATAGAGATTAAACATTTTGGGTGGCATGATTTTCCTTTAACCGAAAACAATCGAGTATTTCCCAATACTTTCCATGCTAGATATATCATAGGCGGTTCCCAAACAGAAAATAAAGTTTATTCCCTTTTCCACCATACTTTCACTTTCCATGGCTGACCGTATCTAGGGTGCCTTCCATACCAACACTTTCCACGGAATTTATGATTTGACAACATAAAGTTAATTCATTTTTCATTTTGGGACCGGGCATCCCTAATACCTTTGTCGTACTCTCGTGCAATGACAAGTGAATAAACACTCATCTTGAGAATAACACATCTAGAATAGAAATATATCAGCCACCCCCTACCGTTTCATGAGCGGTACGAGCACACAAAAGAGAAATTTATTTTTAAAATTAGAGATGGCACATACAAATTTGCTTAGAACGGCAAAAGAATACCGCATATAGGTAGGTATAGTGGACTCATATGGCAAAACTGGTTTAAAGGATTTCGGATGCACAAGTAGTGATCATACTTAGTGCAAATGAAGGCTAGCAAAAGATTGAGAAGCATCCAACCAAGTAACAAAATATTCATAAGCGAGCATTAAGCATAACTAACACAGAATAATGCACCACAAGTAGGATGTAATTTCATTGCATAACTATTGAGTTTCGTGCTTGCCTAGGGAATCACAAACCTTAACACCAATATTCTTACTAAAGCATAATTACTCATCAACATGACTCACATATTATATCATCATATCGCAAAACTATTACAAGGAATCAAGTTTATTTTGTCCAATGATCTTCATGAATTTTTTTATTTTATCCCTCTTGAATATCTATCACTTTGGGACTAGTTTTATATGCTGCTCTTGATAGCTCAAACAAATCTAAGTGAAGAACATGGGCATAAAAATTTTCTTCTCTCAAAATAATTTAAGTGAAGCATGAGAGAATTTCTTCAAAAAAATTAGTAACTCTCAAATAAATCTAAGTGAAGCATGAGAGCATTTCTTAAATAATAATAAAGCACACCGTGCTAAAAAATATATAAGTGAAGCACTAGAGCAATTCCATAGCTCATAAAGATTTAAGTGAAGCTTAGAGAGCGATTCTAACAAGTCATAGCATAATTTGGCTCTCTCAAATAGGTGTGTCCAGCAAGGATTCATGACTAAAAATACAAAGCAAAACAATAAAAGACTCAAGACGCTCCAAGAAAAACTCATGATATGTGTCGAATAAAAATATAGCTCCAAGTAAAATACTGATGGTCGTTAGAAGAAAGAGGGGATGCCACTCGGGCATCCCCAAGCTTAGTTGCTTGCTTCTCTTTAGATATTAGCTTGGGATGCCATGATAATCCCCAAGCTTAGGCTCTTCTTACTCCTTATTCCTTTATCCATCGTAATATCACCCAAAACTTGAAAACTTCAATCACACAAAACTCAACAAAATCTTCGTGAGATCCGTTAGTATAAGAAAGCAAATCACTACTATAAGTATTGTTGCAAACCCATTCATATTTTATTTTTGCATTATATCTACTGTATTCCAACTTTGCTATGCCTCAAACCCCTCAAAAGAGTCCATAGATCAATCAAAATAAGCAGAAAATGCAAAGAAAACAGAATATGTCAAAAACAGAACTGTTTGTAGCAATCTGAATATTTAGAATACTTCTGTAACTCCAATTTTTTTGATAGGAAATGTTGCAATCTGTATATTAATCTTCTGAAAAAAGAATCAGTATTTTATGACGCTTATGTTAAAAATGAGAATTATTTTTGTGACAGTAAAAGTTTCTGTTTTTCAGCAAGATCAAATCAACTATCACCCAACATGATCCCAAAGGCTTTGCTTGGCACAAACACTAATTAAAAGACAATCATAACAGTAGCATAATTGTGCAAACACTCAAGAACAGAAAGAAAAAGACAAAAATAAATTTTATTCATTGGGTTGCCTCCCAACAAGCACTGTCGTTTTATGCCCCTAGCTAGGCATATGACTTTATTGATGCTCACATGAAAGATAATAACTAAAACACAAAGAGAGCATCATGAAACATGTGAAAAACACATTTAAGTCTAACATACTTCCTATGCATAGAAATTTTATAAGCAAACAAATTGTCAAGACAAGAAGTATCTAGCATATGCAAAGGAGAGGTATAAAACTTTAAAAATCTCAACATAACAAGAGGTAATTTAGTAAGATGAAAATTTCTACAACTATATTTTCCTCTCTCATAATAATTATGTGTAGGACCACACTTAAATTCAACAATATAGCAATCATATAAAATTTTCTTTTCATGATCCACATGCATACAAGTCTTATAATCTTCCAAGATAGTGGGATTAACATCAACTAAAGTCATGACCTCTCCGAACCCATTTTCATAAAAAATTTCATAAGATTGAACACTCTCCAAATATGTGGGATTATTTTTACCTAAATTTGACGCTCTTCCCAATCCACTTTCAATATTATCGCAAACATATTCATCACGAAGCTTAAATAAATTTTCAAGATCATAAGAATCATCACCCCAATCATGATCATTGCAACAAGTAGTGGACATAGCAAAATTAGCATCCCCAAGCTTGGGGTTCTGCATAGTATTAACACAATTGACATTAATAGAATTTATGGTAAAATCATTGTAATCATGCTTTTCATTCAAGGAGCTATCATGAATCACTTCATAAATTTCCTCATCATAATTTTCAGATTCACGAATCTCAAGCAAAACTTCATAAAGATAATCTAGTGAACTAATTCACTAGCACTTGGTTCACCATGATTGGATCTTTTAAAAAGATTAGCATGTGGATGGTGATGAAGTCATGTACCTAGGGTAGGGTCGTGGACCTGTCTAAGACACCCTCCCCAAGGACATCTCTAGAAGAAACTACCTTTCAGTCGACCTGGAAGGGTTCCACTCGACCAACTGGAAGACACTCGAACATGAAGCCAACCACTCGACCGCCAGGAGATCTAAAGCAAGTCTGCATCCAAACGGTCGGTCATTAAGTAGCTTTTATGGTCATCATAGCACTTTATGTGGGTGTTACCAGTAACCCCCTATCTTAATGTACCTTTAACCCTGCATAACTAAGGGCCGGAGGGGTCTGGCGAACTCTATATAAGCCACCCCCCTCCTCAGTGCCAAGGGTTCGCACCCCTGTAACTCTTACACACATAATACAGTCGACCGCCTCCGGGCTCCGAGATGTAGGGATGTTACTTCCTCCGAGAAGGGCCTGAACTCGTAAACATCTTGCGTATACAACTACTCCATACCTAGGATCTTGCCTCTCCATACCTACCCCCCATTCTACTGTCAGGCTTAGAACCACGACAGTTGGCGCCCACCGTGGGGCAGGTGTCTTAGCGACTTGTTGGAGAGGTTGCATTTTTTTCGATCCCATTCATCATGGTTTCAGGCGGAGTTTTGGTTGAGGGCCGCGAGATCCGTCTCGGCGCGCTCACGTTCATCGCCGACGACTCCGCTTGGTTGCAGGAGGCTCCACTCGACGTTGACGCACTCCCCGTCCATGGGCGACGATTTCGCTGCGGCGTCGCAAGGCGTCCTCCGCGGCAGCTGCTGACCTAGTATCGGTCGGCTCTTGTGCCGCCCTCCTCCCGGTCTCGCTACCGACGCAAGCGCTTCCGGCCGATCGAGGCTTCAAATGGGTGAAGCGCGCGGTGGCCCGCCAATCGGCCACTCCCCAAGTCGCGATAATCGAGCCCAATCGAATCTCTCTACTACTGTTCGATCTGTCGACCGGTTCGCAGAGATCGCATCCGAAAAGGAGATAGCAGCGATCCAAATGGCGGAGGTTCTAATGGTCGACGGACCACGCATTCTTCCTGGTTTCCCCCCTGCAAGCCAGGCGTTGGCGGAGGCGAGCAGCCTTGAGGCTCATGAAGAGTACCAACCCGAGCCCCTCACTTCACTGCAGAGGGAGGAGCTCCGCCGCCGGAACATGGATGCGCTTCACACTCCTATCGTTGGAGAAACCCCCGAGGCCCGTGCCTTAGAAGATGCGCGTTTGGCCAACTTGGCTGAGCGCACTCGACTGGAAAATCTCCAGCGAGTACTCGATGAACGAGCGCAGCAACGGGTCCCATCGTCCAGTCGACGTCAACTCTTTCCACAACCGACTCAGGTATACCGAACTCCCATTCAGAATCTAGCAGCTACAGCCTGTATAGCAGAGTCCATTCAGCCTTCCCAGTCGGAGGCTAGCGAGGCTTACTCCAGATCGTAGATTTGCTCCGGGCAGCAGGAGATCAAAATTCAGTCAGATTGCGATCGTGGAACAGGATTCACAGCAGATCCGTTCTTTGCGAATCTGATCGATCGGCACATAGCCCAAGATCGCCCCTGAGGCATGAGGGACATGGAGGCGGCGTGATCGATGAGGAGGACCGATTCGATCGTGATGATCGACGTCGAGTGCCCACTCCTCCCCAAGGGGTGGGTCATATCGCCTCGGCAACAAGAAGATGCACGCCTTGAGACGGTGTTGGGCGAAGGATTCCGGTCGACCCAGGAACCGTGCTTTGATGCAAGATCCATCATCGTTCAAGGTCCGGTCGACAGAACATAGCTAACCGAGAAGGCCATGACAGAATGCGCCCATCGATGGCAGTACACGTCTCGTGACCGAGTGTTTTAGCAGAGCCATCGAGCCGCGGTGATTCCTCCCAACTTCAAAGTTGGCGGCGAGTCAGTAAGTTCACTGGTGAGTCCAAGCCGGATACCTGGCTTGAGGACTACCGAGTGGCTGTCCAGATTGGCGGCGGCAACGATGAAGTGTCCATGAAACACCTGCCTCTTATGTTAGAGGGATAGGCCGGAGCATGGCTGAATCAGTTAGCACCCAAAGACATTTACACTTGGGAAGATCTTGCCCGAGTGTTTGTCAGGACATTTGAAGGAACTTGCAAGCGACCAGCAGGGTTGACAGAGTTGCAGTCGTGTGTGCAGAAGTCGAATGAAACTCTGAGGGATTACATCCAGAGATGGATCACTTTGCACCACACAGTAGAGAATGTATCTGATCATCAGGCAGTCTGTGCCTTCAAGGAAGGAGTTAAGAACAGAGAGTTGAGTCTGAAATTCGGTCGGACAGGAGACATGACCCTGAGTTGAATGATGGAGATCGCCACCAAGTACGCCAATGGTGAAGAAGAGGATCGGCTCCGGAGTGGCAAGTACAAGTCAGCCGTTAATGAAACCGGTGGAGGAACTCCAAATGAAAATGTAAGCGTAAAGTCGAAGCCTGCTCCTGGAGAAGCCTTGGCTGTGACTCCAGGAAAGTTAAAGGGGAAACCCAAGGGACCTTGGAACCCCAAGAAAGTGATAGACCAAGATGGAAATGATGTGTTGGACTTGCCATGTCACATTCACACGAAGAAAGATGAAGATGGTAAACTTATTTACCCAAAGCATACCACTCGGCAGTGCCGGCTCTTGATTCAGCAGTTCCAGGGGAAGCAGCCCAAGGACAAGGAAAAGGAGTCGGACAAAGTTGAAGACAAGGAAGATAGTGACGGTGGATACCCTCAGGTCAATTCCACCCTGATGATTTTTGCTGACGTTGAAAGCAAAAGTCGACTGAAAGTTATCAACCGCGAAGTAAATATGGTCGCTCCGGCGACACCTAGTTACCTGAAATGGTCATAGACCGCCATCACGTTCGACCAGTCTGATCACCCAACACACATAGCCACCCCTGGGAGGCAAGCGTTGGTGGTCGACCCAGTCATCGAAGGAACTCGACTAACTAAGGTTTTGATGGATGGTGGCGATGCTTTGAACATATTGTATGCGCAGAGGCGTTGAAAGGATGGGCATTCCGATGTCCAGACTCGCACCAAACAACATGAGCTTCCATGGAGTCATTCACGGGAAGAAGGCTGAGTCACTCGGCCAAATTGCTCTCGATGTGGTTTTTGGTGACTACAAGAATTTTCGTGAAGGAAAAGTTGACCTTTGAGGTCGTGGATTTCCGCAGCGCTTATCACGCTATCACCGGGAGGCGGCATATGCACGTTTCATGGCTCGACCATGTTATGTGTACCTCAAGTTGAAGATGCCAGGTCCCAAAGGTGTGATCACCGCCACCGCAATCGAAAAAGGCGTAAGAGTGTTTCCGAAGGCTCTAAGATCGCCGATGCTCGGATGGCGATGGTCGAGCTGCAAGAGTACCAGAAAACTGCAGACCTGAGTGATTTGTTGCGAGCCAAGAAGCCCGCCACGGAGTCGGCATTTCAGTTGTCCGGGGAGACGAAACCGATTCATATTCATCCGACTGATCCCAATGCTGCTCCGACTCACATCTCAACTACACTTGACTCCAAATAGGAAGAAATGCTTATCCAGTTCCTCCGTGAGAACTGGGACATCTTTGCATGGAAGCCTGCTGACATGCCGGGTGTTCCCAGGGGACTGGCTGAGCATCATCTATGAGTCGACTCAAAAGTTAAACCTGTCAAAGAACATCTTCGACGGTCCGCCGTCCAGAAGAGAAAGGCCATTGGCGAGGAGGTGGCTCGACACTTAGCAGCAGAGTTTATCCGAGAGATTTACCACTCCGAGTGGCTCATCAACGTTGTCATGGTCCCTAAGAAGGACAATTCACTGCGCATGTGCATCGACTTCAAACATATCAATCGGGCCTGCCTGAAAGATCATTTTCCTCTCCCTCGCATCGACCAAATAGTCAATTCGACTGCGGGATGTGAGCGGTTGTCTTTTCTAGACGCATATTCCGGGTACCATCAGATCCGTCTGTACGGACCTGACGAGATCAAAACAGCTTTCATCACTCCATTCGGTGCTTCGTTATGTCACCATGCCATTCGGCCTCAAGAATGCCGGAGCCACGTTCATGAGGATGATTCGTAAGTGTTTACTCACTCAAATCACGGAATGTGGAAGCATACATGGATGACATTGTGGTCAAGTCACGTAAAGGTTCCGACCTATTGGACCGACCTTGCTGAAACTTTTGCCAATCTCGGAGGTATGATATCAAGCTTAATCCATCAAAGTGCACATTCGGAGTTCCCGTGGAAAGTTACTCGGTTTTATCGTTTACAACGAGGAATCGACGCTAACCCGTAAAAAGTTGGCACTATACTCCGAATGAAACGCCTGCATGCGTGTGCACGATGTCCGAAGCTTCATTGGATGCTTGGCTGCTTTAAGTCGATTCATCTCTCGCCTTGGTGAAAAGGCATTGCCTCTTCTTGGTCGATGAAGAAGTCGACATGTTCGAGTGGACTCCTGAAGGCGATGCAGCGTTTGTAGAGCTCAAAGCTCGCTCTCCACCAGCCGGTGCTTGCTGCCCCAATCAGCAAGGAGACGTTGCTGCTTACATTGCAGCCACGGGACAAGTCGTCGATGCAGTACTTACGGTCGAGCGGGAAGAGGAAGGAAAGGCCTTCAAAGTTCAGCGCCCAAAGATATTATCTTTTCCAAGTATTAACCCCGTCAAAGCAAAGATATCCTCATTATCAGAAGCTTGTGTATGGGATTTATATGACCGCGAAGAAGGTTACTCATTACGTCTCTGATCATTCCATTACAGTCGTCAGCGACGCCCCATTATCCGAGATTTTGCATAACAGAGATGCAACTGGTCGAGTGGCGAAATGGGCGATTGAACTTCTTCCCCTTGATATCAAGTTTGAGGCAAAGAAAGCCATCAAGTCCCAAGCAATAGCAGATTTCATCGCCGAGTGGATTGAACAACAATTCTGACTCAAGTTCACTTGGAGCATCGGACTATGTTCTTTGATGGTTCCAAGATGCTGAATGGTTCCGGTCTTTGGGGTAGTATTGGTTTCCCCCCGAGGAGATAAGCTCAGATAAGTACTCCAGATTCACTTTGATTCTTCCAACAATGAAGCAGAATACGAAGCACTGTTGTATGGGTTGCATATGGCCATTTCACTCGGCGTCCGTCCCCTCATGGTTTATGGCGACTCAGATCTAGTGGTTAATCAGGTGATGAAGGAGTGGGACGTCAGAAGTCCAGCCATGCATGGTTACTGTAATGCAGTGAGGAAGCTAGAGAAGAAGTTTGAGGGGTTAGAGCTCCATCATATACCCCAACTGAAAAATCAAGCTGCTGATGATTTGGCGAAAATAGGGTCCAAGAGGGAAGCCATTCCCAGTGATGTGTTTTGGAGCACATCCGCACACCGTCGATTCAAGAGGATCCTTTCATCAAGAAGCTCCACAGCCAAAAAGTGCCACCGATTCGATCAAGTTGAGGTCCCAAAGAAGTGGTCGACCGATCATGGAAGTCGTGGTCATCACTCCCGATCGACAAGACCAGATATCGCGTATATTCCGAGGAAAGAGCTCCCGGAGAACGAAGAAGAGGCTCGACGGATCGTCTCCGATCCAAGGCCTTTATTGTGATCAAGGGACAATTATTCGGAGAAAGCGTGGATCGAGTCAGCCGATGCATAACGCCGTAAGAAGGTCGATAATTCTTGATGATATCCACTCGAGGGACCTGTGGTCACCATGCGCCCTTCCTGACCATCGTGGCTAAAGCATACCGAGCAGGATTTTCTTGGCCAAAAGCAAATTCTATGGCAAAGGAAATAGTCGACAAGTGTGAAGGATGTCAGTTCTACTCCAATATGTCACACAAACCCGCCTCAGCATTGAAGACCATTCCCCTCGTCTGGCCTTTCGCTGTTTGGGGGTTGGATATGATTGGACCTCTGAGAACTGGCAGGAGCGGTTTCACTCATTTGCTTGTGGCCGTCGACAAGTTTACGAAGTGGATCGAAGCTAAACCTATCAAGAACCTTGATGTGTGCACCGCCGCTTTCATCGAGAGTTGATATTCATATATGGAGTTCCGCACAGCATCATCACTTACAATGGGTCAAACTTCGATTCCGAGAAGTTCAAAACTTTTGCGCCTCTCAGGGCACGCGAGTCGACTATGCTTCAGTTGCTCACCCCCAGTCGAATGGACAAGCAGAACGAGCAAATGGTCTAATTCTCAAAGGATTGAAACCTCGACTGATGCGTGATCTCAAGCATGCAGCAGGAGCGTGGGTCGACGAACTTCCGTCGGTTCTTTGGGGATTGAGGACCACTCCTAATCGGTCGACTGGGAGAACTCCATTCTTCATGGTCTATGGAGCTGAAGCAGTTCTGCCGAGTGACCTGCTTCACAATGCGCCCCGAGTCGAACTCTACTCTGAAGCTGAAGCGGAGCAAGCCCGACAAGATACAGTCGACCTCCTTGAAGAGGAGAGTGAGATGGCCCTGATCCGCTTGACCATCTATCAGCAGGACTTGCGTTGATTCCATGCTAGAAATGTGAAGATCCGAGCCTTTCAAGAAGGGGATTTGGTCCTCCGAGTGGATCAACAGAAACCACACAAGCTCGCTCCCACTTGGGAAGGTCCCTTCATCGTCACCAGAGTTCTCCACAATGGAGCTTATCATCTCTACAATGTCGAACGCTAGACCGATGAGCCTCGAGCCTGGAATGCGGAGCTGCTCCGCCGCTTTTACACTTAAGAACTCACAAGGGTGAGATGTAATAAAAGTACCTCTGTAGTTTGTTTATCAAAGACAAGAATGTTATAATTTTCCCAGTGATTGTTATTACTTTTTTGTTTACATAAGAAATCTCCCCCAGTGCGTGGCTTAGCCGCGAACCTGTTTCGCCTAAGTTTATAAAAAAAATTCCTTGCCGAGTGGAGAGCCAGCCTCCCACTCGGGGCCTTAGCTGCGAATCCGTTTCGCCCAAGTATCTGAAAATCCTACCGAGTGGCGAGCTCGCCTCCCACTCGGAGGCTTAGCTGCAGTCCAAGTACTCGCCTAAGTATCTGAAAATCCTACCAAGTGGCGAGCCTGCCTCCCACTCGGGGGCTTAGCTGCAGTCCAAGTACTCGCCTAAGTATCTAAAAACCCTACCGAGTGAGGAGCCAGCCTCCCACTCGGGGGCTTAGCTGCAGTCTAAGTACTCGCCTAAGTTTGAAAATCCTACCGAGTGTGGAGCCAGCCTCCCACTCGGGGGCTTAGTTGCAGTCCAACTACTCGCCTAAGTATTTAATACAATGTGCGCTTTGCAAGGACGGAGAGGTACAGGTCGACTGTTGCCTACCCCTTCAGAGCTACGGCACAAAAATCCTCCTTGGAGGCTTAGCTGCAATCCAAGACTTGCCTAAGTTTGAAAAATCCTACCGAGTGGAGAGCAAACCTCCCACTGGGGCTTAGCAGCATCCAAGACTACCTAAGTTTTTAAAATCCTACCGAGTTGAGAGCAAACCTCCCACTCGGGGCTTAGCAAGAGTCCAAGACTACGCCTAAGTTTGTAAAATCCTACCGAGTGGAGAGCAAACCTCCCACTCGGGGCTTAGCAAGAGTCCAAGACTACCTAAGTTTGTAAAATCCTACCGAGTGGAGAGCAAACCTCCCACTCGGGGGCTTAGCAGTAGTCCAGTACTCGCCGAAGTTTGAAAAATCCTACCGAGTGGAGAGCAAACCTCCCACTCGGAGGCTTAGCTGCAGTCCAGTACTCGCCTAAGTATAAAAAATCCTACCGAGTGGAGAGCAACCCTCCCACTCGGAGGCTTAAGCTGCAGTCCAAGATGCTACCAAAATCTGAAATCCATTCCAATCCGCAAGGACGACGAGGTGCAGGTCGACTTTTACCTTCTCCTTCGGAGCTGCGCCACAAGTACAACGTGTGCTCCATCCCGATCCGCAACGACGACGAGGTAAAGGTCGACTGTTGCCTTCTCCTTCGGAGCTGCGCCACAAGTACAACGTGCACTCCCTCCCGATCCACAAGGATGACGAGGTGCAGGTCGACTGTTACCTTCTCCTGTGCCTGCAAGAACACCGAAGTGTAGGTCGACTGGATCCACCTCAGAGCTGCATCTCAAGCATTGAAGCATAATCCGAGTGAAGAACAAAGTTCACTCGAAGGCAAACAAAAGCATATTTTGACGATAAGTAAAGTTTGGATAACATCCTAAGGATGCAGAAGTACCCAGGCCTCAAGCCTGTTAAAGTTTATCGATTCTGAGGTCACTCGGCATTCCGAGGCAAATTTAAGACGAATCATAGAAGTTTTTTACTCCTCAGGCGGAGGACTGGAAGGCGCGACGAACTGGTCCAGGTCAATCCCATCAACGATTCGGGTGGCAACATCAATGAAGGTCTCCATGAAAGATTGGAAGTCGTACTTCTTGGCATTGGCAACTTTGATGGACGCCAACCTTTCCTCTCGCGCCTCCTTGCAATGAATGCGGACCAGGGACAGAGCGACATCAGCACCACATCTGGTAGAAGACTTCTTCCATTCCTGCACTCGACTTGGAACATCATTCAGTCGAGTCATTAAAGACTCGAGGTCATTTTGAAGTGTTTCGCTGGCGAGTGTTCAGTCGATCCGCGACACCGCAACCTTCAGTCGAGCGAGGTAGTCCACCACAGCAGCAACACGAGATTCCAGTCGGAGCACGTTCATGGCAGCTTCATCCTTCATGGGGGAGTTAATGGGGTCCAGACTTGTCTCCACTCGACTAGTCTCCTCCTCGAAGTTCTGACAGAATTCTGCAAACACGACTCGAGTTCAAGCTAATGGTTCTATGATGAGTCGACGATGACAAGTCGATGGATAAGAGGAATTACCTTCAAGCATGAGGAATAGCTTCTTGGCAAGCCCTCCCAGATAAGCCTCTAGATCATTCCTCTTCCCCGCTAGTTCGCCAGCCTTGTCGCTCAGAGCTATCTTGTCGTTCTTCAGTCGGCTAACCTCCTTGTTGTCCGCATCAAGAGCATCTTTCAGATTGGTGTTCTCTTCTTCAAGTTTTCCGACTGAAGACAACTTCTCTTCCGCGAGCTTGGTCTTGTTCAAAGCCGTTTGTTGCGCCTCGGCAAGGTCATGATCCTTCTTCTTCAGAGCCTCCTCCATTTTGTCTGCAAAATAACAGTGAGGTAGAATTAGGAAGGGACAGAAAAAAACAAAAACAGTCATCAAGATCTCACCAGGCATACCTTTTGCTTCGTCTCTCGCCTTCTGCAAGTTCTCCTGTGCAAGCTTCAAGTCAAGGTTGAGCTGGATCTGTTTGTTCTCCAATTTAGTGTATCGAGCCACAAGCTCGCAAGATTTATGCAAAGAATGAGTCGACAGACATCACAGATGGGTTACTTCCGAGTGACCAAGAAAAATTATTGCGTTTCTAAGACTACAGCCGAATCAAAATATTCGACAGTAGTCTCAAGGACTACACCCAGTGGGTGCACTTAGCGTGCCCCCACTGATCCTACCAACTCGGTTCGATCAGTCGACCGAAAGAGACAAAAAAAGAGAAAGGAGTTCTTCAGACTACTGTCAATTGCCAACAGTCCACCATAGTCTCGGGGACTACACCCAGTAGGTGCACTCAGCGTGCCCCCACCGGTTTCAAGATTCCACTCGACATTATCCGACCAGACCGAGTAAATAAGTTATCAAAGAGATACAAAGTATAAAGACTACGGCCGACTGCCAGCAGTCCACCATAGTCTCGGGGACTACACCCAGTGGGTGCACTCAGCGTGCCCCCACCAGTCAGAAAAATCACTCGACACACCCAGTCGGTGTACAGATACGAAGATCTTCAGAAAGAAGAGTTTTTCAGGTAGCATATCGTAACAGAACAAGTGGTGATCAACTAACCTGGACGTTGCTCTGAAGATCTGAACTAGCATCATAGGCCGCTTGGCTGGCTTCCCGGACCACCTTCATCTGCTCCATCATGAACCCCGCTTGGCGTATAGCCTCCTTAGCATCACCCACTTGGTCCTCCGGGACGTGGTGCGTGGAGAAAAGGGAAGGCGGATCAGCAGTCGACGTTGAAGGCCGGATATTCGTCAGTGGCACAGTGAAAGACACAGAAGTCCGAGTGGCGTTGCCACCCTCATGAACCAGCGCCTCAGGCATCGATGCAACCTAAGCAGTCCTGCCGGCAGGCGCCTTCTTAGTCCTCCTCCGCCTCAACGGCGCCTCATCATCATCATCATCAGGGAGATCAATGACATGAGGAGGGACTACAGGAAAGATTCAAAGTTAAAAACGGAAATTCAATCGACCAAAAGCAAAATTGCAGCGATCATACCAAGGTTAGAGGTAGCAGTATCTTCCATCTCCTGGTGTTCGTTCCTGACTGAGGTCTCGGAGGTGGCAGCGCTGTAGATTTCAGAAATCAGTTGATCAGTCAAAAAGTCGACCAAAAGTATGTTCGCGCTGAACAAAAAAAAAGCGCAAGTTCTGCTCTACCCGGAAATAGTGGGGATAACCATCTTCATCTTGGGCAAAACCTTTGTCGGCTTCGACGGCGTCGCTCGGGGTTGCTTCGGCGCTTTTTCAGTCGGCACCGGAGAGGACGTCCGAGGACGTTTCATCGATCGCCCAAAAGCGCGAGAAGCCTTGCCACGCTCGACCGCGGGGTCATGGGTGAGCTTGGACCGCCTTTCCATGCGAGGAGGTTCGACTTCTTCCTCCTCTTCCTCCTCCTCCTCTTCGTCGGAACTGTCGTCATCTTTGTCTCCCCCACCGTCGATCGCCATTCCTCCTGGCTTTCACCTCCGCTCCCTTCCTCCTCCTCGACTGGTTCTTGCGCCCCGTTGGGCATCGAGTACATCTCAGTGGTGACTTGGAAGAAGACAAACAAGATGAAAGTCAGTCGACCGATTTAAGCAAACGAGATGGAGTAAGTAGAGTCAGGGTCAAAGATACGCGATTGAACCTTGTCTGGCTCGTACGATTGGTCGAGTGGAGGGATTCTCCTGGCTCCTCGGGGGTTATCTTTGTTCCCAGTGATGGCGGTCATCCATCTCTCCAGTGTGGCATCCTCGACCTCCTCCAGGTGGACCCGAGTGGTGTCTTCAAGTGCAGTACATCCACATCGATGGTCTTGATCTTTGAAGTGGCTGGATGCGCCGTCGAAGAAAAACCTCTAGAAGATCCATGCTACGGTCACCCGTCACGGATGAGCTGGACTACACGCCGACCAAAACCTTGACCTGAGCCTTCTCCTCCGGGATCACCTTCAGAGAGGATGGCTTGCTCACTCGATCCATGGAGAAAGGAGGGAGTCCAGGTCGCCTTGCGTCGGCTGGTCTTGGCAAGAGAACCAGGTCGACTGCCACCCTCGAACCGACTCAGGAAGGATCATGGCTGGAAAAGAGCTCTTACCTCTCATTTGGACCCCAAGACCCCCACACATCTGAATCACTTGGGTTCTCTCGTCACTCGGATTGGCCTTTTTCACCGTCTGGGAGCGACAGGTGAAGATGTGTTTGAAGAGGCCCCAATGCGGTCGACAACCTAGAAAATTCTCACACAAAGACACGAAACCGGCGAGATACACGATAGAGTTGGGTGTGAAGTGGTGGAGTTGTGCCCCAAAAAAGTTCAGAAATCCTCGGAAGAAAGGGTGGGGCGGCAAAGAAAACCCGCGGTCGACGTGAGTGGCTAAGAGGACACACTCACCCTCCGGAGGCTGCGGCTGCCACTCCATCCCGGAAGCCTCACCGATCCATGAGGGATCAGTCCACATTGGCAGGTCATCAAGATCTTTTTGGCGGATGGTCGAGCGAATCCGATCGCCTCGATCCAGCCACTCGCAGCAAGAACCCGGCCCGCGACGAGGATCCGCCCCGACTGGTCGCCCTCCCCTTCGCCTTCCCCGTCGCCTTCTTCGCCCGTTCCAAAGCCGCCGTGTTTTCTTTCACCATTGTCGCCGGCGGACGGCGCGTGGAGCAGCAGGTCGGAGGGGGAGGCAGGCGCGGCGGATGAATCTGAGGAAGAAAGGAGGAAAGGGGAACGCATGCTCAAAAACCCCAGTCTTGGGCCTTATATGAGGTTGCTTCGAGTGATCGACCGTAGGCCCAGCGATCCTGTCAAATCCGCATAGCGATCGCCCGCGATACGGGGCGAAAAAGGTGGCGTGGAGATTGAGGTGTCCTTGCCTTATCCCGTCCGATTACTGCGGCTCTCTCTCCGTCCCGCTCGTTTCCCAAAGATTCAAATCCCGCTAAATCCGCGCGCCGCAGAGCAAATCGTCAGACAAAAGATTTCCTCCGTCCTGTCATTCGGAAATCGCCAAGTATAGAAAACGCACTCGACGGATACAAAGAATGGATCAAGGCGACTGAAAAAGAAGTTGATGCCATCACTTAAGTCCATTTGATCCAAGACAAGACACTATTGCAGCACAAGAATGAGTCGGGAGTATGTTCAACTCCTTCCCCACTCAAACCTCGATCCATTCGGGGCTAATGATGAAGTCATGTACCTAGGGTAGGGTCATGGACTTGTCTAAGACACCCTCCCAAGGACATCTCTAGAAGAAACTACCTTTCGATCGACCGAAGGGTTCCACTCGACCAATCGAAGACACTCGACCATGAAGCCAACCACTCGACCGCCAGAGATCTAAAGCCACCTGCACCCAAACGGCCGGTCATTAAGTAGCTTTTATGGTCATCATAGCACTTTATGTGGGCGTTACCAAGAACTCCCTATCTTAATGTACCTTTAACCTGCATAACTGAGGGCCGGAGGGGTCTGGCGAACTCTATATAAGCCACCCCCCTCCTCAGTGCCAAGGGTTCGCACCCCTGTAACTCTTACGCACATAATACAGTCGACCGCCTCCGGGCTCCGAGACGTAGGGCTGTTACTTCCTCCGAGAAGGGCCTGAACTCGTAAACATCTTGCGTATACAACTACTCCATAGCTAGGATCTTGCCTCTCCATAGCTACCCCCCATTCTACTGTCAGGCTTAGAACCACGACAGATGGGGATCCATAGATTTTTAGCAGGCGAAGATGCAAGCATATAGAAGGCACATGGCAACACAAGCAAACAAAAATCTGACAAGAAAAAGGCGAACGAAAAAGAGGGCGAATAAAATGGCAAATTTTTGTGAAGTGGGGGAGAGGAAACGAGAGGCAGATGGCTAATAATGTAAATTGCAAGGAGATGAGATTTGTGATTAGGAACCTAGTAGATGTTGATGATGTCTCCCTGGCAACGGCGCCAGAAATTCCTTTTGATGCGGCTTGAACTACGTTGGTATTTCCCCAAAGATGAAGGGATGATGCAACACAACTACGGTAGGTATTTCCCTCGGTGATGAGATCAAGGTTATCGAACCAGTAGGAGAACCATGCAACACCACGTAAACAGCTCCTGCACACAAAGAACAAATACTTGCAACCCGACGTAAGAGAGGGGTTGTCAATCCCTCATGGGTAAAAAGATAGGTAAAATTGTAGTAGATTGGATAAATAGATCTTGTGGGAACGCGAGATAAAATAAATAATAATAAATTGCAGCAATGTATTTTTTGATTAATAGATCTGAAAATAAAAGCAAATAAAAATAGATCTTGAAGGCAAATATGATAAAGAAGAGACCTGGGGGCCGTAGATTTCACTAGTGTCTTATCTCGAGAAAAATAGCATACGGTGGGTAAACAAATTACTGTTGGGCAATTGATACAACTTCAAATAATCATGACGATATCCAGGCAATTATTATTATATAGGCATCACATCCAAGATTAGTAGACCGACTCCTGCTTGCGTCTACTACTATTACTCCACACATCAACCGCTATCCAGCATGCATCTAGTGTATTAAGTCCATGGAGAAACGGAGTAATGCAATAAGAACGATGACATGATGTAGATAAGATCTACTTATTTAGAAATAGAACCCATCTTTTTATCCTTAATAGCAACGATACATACATGTCGGTTCCCCTTCTGTCACTGGGATCAAGCACCGTAAGATCGAACCCATCACAAAGCACCTCTTCCCATGGCAAGAAAAATCGACCTAGTTGGCCTGACTAAACCAAAGATTCGAAGAAGAAATACGAGGCTATAAGTAATCATGCATATAAGAGATCAAAAGACTCAAATAACTTTCATGGATGAAAACATAGATCTGATCATAAACTCAAAGTTCATCGGATCCCAACGAACACACCACAAAAAGAGTTACATCAAATAGATCTCCAAGAGACCATTGTATTGAGAATCAAGAGAGAGAGAGAGATAGAGAGAGGAAGCCATCTAGCTACTAACTACGAACCCATAGGTCTACAATGAGCTACTCACGCATCATCGGAGAGGCACCAATGAGGATGATGAACCTCTCTGTCATGGTGTCTAGATTGGATCTATGGTTTCTGGAACTTGCGGCGGTTGGAATTGATTTTTTAAATTTCTAGGGTTTCTGGAATATTGGGGTATTTATAGAGCAAAGAGGCGGTGCGGGAAGCCACCGAGGTGGGCACAACCCACCTGGGCGCGCCTGGGCCCCCAGGCGTGCCCTGGTGGGTTGTGCTCCCCTCGGAGCCCCCCTCTAGTACTTATTTGGCCCAACAGGTGTCTTCTGGTCTAGAAAAAAATCTCCAAAAAGTTTTGCTGCGTTGGACTCCGTTTGGTAAAAAACAACAACTGGCACTGGGCACTATGTCAATAGCTTACTCCCAAAAAATGATATAAACTTGCTATAAAATGATTGTAAAACATCCAAGAATGATAATATAACAGCATGGAACAATCAAAAAATATAGATACGTTGGAGACGTATCAACCCGACCCTCCATAAACCCTAAAGGGTAGGTTTAGGTGGTTCCGTTGACCCCGAGCCACCATAAACCCTAAAGGCTAGGTTTAGGTGGTTCCGTTGACCCCTAGCCACCATAAACCTTAAAGGTTAGGTTTAGGTGGTTCCGTCGACCCCGAGCCACCCTAAACCTAAAGGCTAGGTTTAGTTTGGTTCCGTCGATGCCGAGCCACCATAAACCCCAAAGACTAGGTTTAGCTTGGTCCCGTCGATCCCGAGCCATCGTAAATCCTAAAGGCTAGGTTAGGTTGGTTCATCCACATGAGCAAATAGCAAAACAATGATATTAAAGTATAACCATCAAGTTAATTATCCACCCAGTGCCATCAATCCATGAACCGAATCCCCAACAGAACCATCAAGTTATCCATTGGCATCAGCACAAGTTGCTATAGTGGCATCAAACCCAAAAGAAAACACATTGTAGCATCAAAACAAGTTGCTACAGTGTCATAAAACTCTAAATAAAACACATTGTAGCATCAACACAAGTTGCTGCAGTGGCATCAAACCAAAATCAAGCACATTGTAGCATCAACACAAGTTACTGCATGGCACATCATGACATTCTGTCACCTCTACTAGCTGAGAACCAGGCATCCATCCAGTGTGTGTAGCATCAGTAGGTGGAGGAGATCTAGAAGTTGAGGCACCATACTGCCTTGGGCCAGAGAATGGCCTTGAAGAATGAGCACCTCTCCCAACACCACCTGTTGCAGATCTTGAAGATTGAGCCATAGTATGACCTCGTGCAGAAGATCGAGCACTAGAAGATGCTCTTACAGTTCCTCTTCCACCACCAGCCCTTCTTCCACCACCTCTACCAGCACCACTTCCACCACCTCTACCAGCAGCACTTACAGTTCTTCCTCCAACTAGAGCAGCTCTTGCTATTGGTGGATGAGCTATAGGTGTTGCTGCAGGATCTCTAGGTGTTGCTGCAGGAGCTATAGGAGCTACACCTCTTGCTTGTGAATTCCTTGCAGCTGGCTTGGAAAACAATTCAAAGGAAGCACAGTTAATAATACTACAAGTAAGAAATGTCTACGAGGGAAAAAGGTACTTTACAGAAACATCATACTGAAGAACTAGTTCAAAGGGGCTTACCATATGTTTGTTCTTTCTTAAGGCCAACTCATGTTTCAACTGTTTAAGGTAGCTTGTGTATTTATGCCCTTGTAATCCACAATTGCTACAAGTTATAGTCACCATTCTTGAGTTGGACTTTGGCTTTGGAACTTCAAATCTTCCTTTTATCCTCTTCTCTTTCTTTCTTCCTTTCTTCACTTTAAATGCAGGTGGGGCTATGTCTGGACCTGGGGTCTTTGTCCAATCATGCTCACCAAGAACAGGATATATCATTGGTTCATATGCTGCCAAGTAATATGGTTTCTTAAAGAATTTTCTTACAAAGTCCTCTAGAAACCTTTTTGCCTTGTTAATTGCTGAGATGGCATGGTTACATGGGATGCCACTGAGGTCCCACTTTCTGCAACCACAGGTTTCAATTTACAAATTCACAGCATGTGTTTGCTCCCCACTAGTTACTTGCCACAAGTTAACACCTGCTTGAATGGGTTTGCAGTACCTGGCCCTTTCCTTTTAAATCTCCAACTTCTCACTGTAATGTGGTGTGATCTCCCATCTAGCTGCCTTTCCACTCTCTCTATTCCTGTGCCACCTAACCATCTGCTTATCCTTTATGCCATCACACATTGTTCTTATTGGTTTTTTCCTATGATCTAGGATGTACTTGTTAAACACCTCAGACAAATTGTTAACAACCAAGTCAGTCTTGCATTTTGTGTCAAATGCATGCCTAGCCCATGTTTTCTTGGGTATTGCACTAAGCCACTCCCAAGCTTCCTCACTCTCAGCTTTGAGATCATCCATTGCTTTATTAAATTTGTTTTCATTATAGGCATAATTGGCATTATCCATGCACTTCTTAAGATCTTCCCCCTAAAGCTAGCATTTTGGAAGTTTGCATATATGTGTTAGGAAGAATCTTTGATGACTGTTAGGAAATACTACATTCACTACATACAGTAGCACTTGGTGCACACAATTTAAACAACTAAGCTACTATCTAATAAACATGTAAACACATATTTAGCAGGCAATGGAAGGTGGATACACATATTTAGCTAAGCTACTATCTAATAAACATGTAAACACATATTTAGCAGGCAATGGAAGGTGGATACACATACCTTATGTCTGTCAGACACTATAGTATATGGACCATACTATCCAACTTCTCCTCCAAGACAAATTTTGAGTTGGTGTAGAAACCAGCACCAGCTTGCTTTGTCCTCTTGTCCAACAATGCCAAATGCCAATGGGTATATGTTGTTATTGCCATCTTGATACGTCCATTTTGCATCATGCTTTTATATCGATATTTATTGCATTATGGGCTATTATTACACGTTATATCACAATACTTATGCATTTTCTCTCTTATTTTACAAGATTTACATGAAGAGGGAGAATGCCGGCTACTGGAATTCTGGGCTGGAAAAGGAGCAAATATTAGAGACCTATTCCGCACAGCTCCAAAAGTCCCGAAACTTCACGGAGGCAGTTTTTGGAATTAATAAAAAATACTGGAGAAAGTATCAACCAGAGGGGGCCACCCACCATCCATGAGGGTGGGGGGCGCGCCCTACCCCCTGGGCGCGCCCCCTGCCTCGTGGGCCCCCTGGCAGGCCCCCGGTGCCCATCTTCTGCTATATGAAGTCTTTTACCCTAGAAAAAAAATCATAAGCAAAGCTTTCAGGAAGAAACACCGCCGCCATAAGGCGGAACCTTGGCGGAACCAATCTAGGGCTCCGGCGGAGCTGTTCTGCTGGGGAAACATCACTCCGGGAGGGGGAAATCATCACCATCGTCATCACCAACGATCCTCTCATCGGGAGGGGGTCAATCTCCATCAACATTTTCACCAGCACCATCTCCTCTAAAACCCTAGTTCATCTCTTGTATTCAATCTTTGTCCCAAAACCTCAGATTGGTACATGGGTTGCTAGTAGTGTTGATTACTCCTTGTTGTTGATGCTAGTTGGTTTATTTGGTGGAAGATCATATGTTCAGATCCTTTATGCATATTAATACCCCTCCGATTATGAACATGAATATAATCTGTGAGTAGTTACATTTGTTCCTGAGGACATGGGAGAAGTCTTGCTATAAGTAGTCATGTGAATTTGGTATTCGTTCGATATTTTGATGAGATGTATGTTGTCTCTCCTCGAGTGGTGTTATGTGAACGTCGACTACATGACACTTCACCATTGTTTGGGCCTAGAGGAAGGCATTGGGAAGTAATAAGTAGATTATGGGTTGCTAGAGTGACAGAAGCTTAAACCCTAGTTTATGAGTTGCTTCGTAAGGGGCTGATTTGGATCCATATGTTTCATGCTATGGTTAGGTTTACCTCAATACTTCTTTTGTAGTTGCGGATGCTTGCAATAGGGGTTAATCATAAGTGGGATGCTTGTCCAAGAAAGGGCATCACCCAAGCACCGGTCCACCCACATACCAAATTACCAAAGTAACGAACGCGAATCATATGAGCGTGATGAAAACTAGCTTGACGATAATTCACATGTGTCCTCGGGAGCGCTTTTCTCTATATAAGAGTTTGTCCAGGCTTGTCCTTTGCTACAAAAAGGATTGGGCCAGCTTTCTGCACCTTATTTACTTTCATTACTAGTTACCCATTACAAACTACCTTATCACAAAACTATCTGTTACCGATAATTTCAGTGCTTGCAGAGAATAATTTACTGAAAACTGCTTGTCATTTCCTTCTGCTCCTCGTTGGGTTCGACACTCTTACTTATCGAAAGGACTACGGTAGATCCCCTATACTTGTGGGTCATCAAGACTCTTTTCTGGCGCCGTTGCGGGGGAGTTAAGCGCCTTTGGTAGGTGGAATTTGGTAAGGAAAAATTTATATACTGTGCTGAAATTTACTGTCACTTGTTAGTATGGAACATAATCCTATGAGGGGCTTGTTCGGGGTATCTTCACCATGACCAGTAGAGCAAAGAGTTGCTCCTCAACCTACTGAACCTACTGAAAATGTTTACTTTGAAATTCCTTCGGGAATGATAGAGAAACTGCTAGCTAATCCTTTCACAGGTGATGGAACATTACATCCCGATTTGCACCTAATCTATGTGGATGAAGTTTGTGGATTCTTTAAGCTTGCAGGTGTGCCCGAGGATTCATATTTGAAGGTAAAGGCATTGACATGGTTTAGGCTATGTGATGATATGGGATCATGGAACTACAACCGATTGAAATTGGAATTTCATCAGAAGTTTTATCCTATGCATCTTGTTCATCGTGATCGCAATTATATATATAATTTTTGGCCTCGCAAAGGAGAAAGCATTGCTCAAGCTTGGGGGAGGCTTAAGTCAATGTTATATTCATGCCCCAATCATGAGCTCTCAAGAGAAATTATTATTCAAAAATTTTATGATCGGCTTTCTCTCAATAATCGCTCCATGCTCGATACTTCTTGTACTGGCTCTTTTATGATGAACACTATTGAATTCAAATGGGATTTATTGGAAAGAATTAAACGCAACTCTGAAGATTGGGATCTCGACGAAGGTAAGGAGTCAGGTATAACACCGTTTGATTGTGTTAAATATTTTATGGATACCGATGTTTTCCGTGAATTTAGCACTAAATATGGACTTGACTCTGAGATAGTAGCTTCTTTTTGTGAAAACTTTGCTACTCATGTTGATCTCCCTAAGGAGAAGTTGTTTAAATATAATCCTCCCCTTGAAGTAAAAGTATTTGCACCTATTAAAGTTGAATAAAAGACTATCACTTATAATGTTGATCCTATTGTTCCTACGACTTATATTGAGAAACCACCTTCCCTGTTAGAATAAAGGATCATGCTAAATCTTCAACTGTGGTTCATAAGAGTAATACTAGAACACCTACACCCCCTGAGAAAATTAAAGTTGAACCTAGTATTGCTATGGTAAAACATCTCTTGGCTGATAATATTGATGGGCATGTTATTTACTTCTGTGATGAAGCTGCTAGAATTGCTAGACCTGATACTAAAAATAAACATAGACCTGTTGTAGGCATGCTCATTATTTCTGTTAAAATAGGAGATCATTTCTATCATGGCTTATGTGATATGGGTGCTAGTGCAAGTGCAATACCTCATTCCTTATACAAAGAAATTATGCATGATATTGCACCTGCTGAGATAGAGGAAATTGATGTTACAATTAAGCTTGCCAATAGAGACACTATTTCACCAGTTAGGATTGTTGAAGTCTTGTGTGGGAAAGTTAAATATCCTGCTGATTTTCTTGTTCTTGGTTCCCCACAAGATGACTTTTGTCCCATTATATTTGGTAGACCCTTCTTGAATATTGTTAATGCTAGGATAGACTACAAAAAGGATGTTGTTACTATTGGTTTGGGGGATATGTCTCATGAGTTTAATTTTGCTAAATTTCGTAGACAACCCCATGATAAAGAATTACCTAGTAAAGATGAAATTATTGGTCTTGCCTCTATTGCCGTGCCTCCTAATGATCCTTTAGAACAATACTTGCTAGACCATGAAAATGATATGTTTATGAATGAAAGAAGGGAAATAGATGAAGTATTCTTTAAACAGGGACCTATTTTGAATCACAACTTGCTTGTTGAAATCCTAGGGGATCCTCCTCCACCCAAGGGTGATCCCGAGTTTGCGCTTAAACCATTACCTGATACTCTTAAATACGTTTATCTTGATGAAAAGAAGATATATCCTGTTATTATTAGTTCTAGCCTTTCAGAGCATGAAGAAAAGAAATTATTGAAAACTCTGAAGAAGCACCGTGCTGCTATTGGATATACTCTTGATGATCTTAAGGCATTAGTCCCACTTTATGCCAGCACAAAATAAAATTGGATAAAGACGCTAAACCAGTTGTTGATCACCAACGACGGTTAAATCCTAAGATGAAAGAAGTGGTAAGAAAAGAAATACTAAAGCTTCTGGAGGCAGGTATAATTTATCCCGTTGCTGATAGTCAGTGGGTAAGTCCTGTCCATTGTGTCCCCAAGAAGGGAGGTATTACTGTTGTTCCTAATGATAAAGATGAATTGACCCCACAAAGAATTATCACAGGTTATAGGATGGTAATTTATTTCTGCAAATTAAATAAAGCTACTAAAAAAGATCATTACCCTTTACCTTTTATTGATCAAATGCTAGAAAGATTATCCAAACATACACATTTTTGCTTTCTAGATGGTTACTCCGGTTTCTCTCGAATACCTGTGTCAAAGGAGGATCAAGAAAAGACCACTTTTACTTGCCATTTCGGTACCTTTGCTTATAGACGTATGCCTTTTGGTTTATGTAATGCACCTGCTACCTTTCAAAGATGCATGATGGATATATTCTCTGACTTTTGTGAAAAGATTGTTGAGGTTTTCAAGGATGATTTCTTCGTGTATGGAACTTCTTTTGATGATTGCTTAAGCAACCTTGATCGAGTTTTGCAGCGATGTGAAGAAACTAATCTTGTCTTCAATTGGGAGAAGTGCCACTTTATGGTTAATGAAGCTATTGTCTTGGGGCATAAAATTTCTGAAAGAGGTATTGGAGTTGATAAAGCTAAAGTTGGTGCTATTGAAAAGATGCCGTGTCCCAAGGACATCAAAGGTATAAGAAGTTTCCTTGGTCATGCCGGTTTTTATAGGAGGTTCATTAAGGACTTCTATAAAATTTCTAGGCCTCTCACTAATCTCTTACAAAAAGATGTTCCTTTTGTCTTTGATGATGATTGTGTAGCAGCATTTGAAATACTTAAGAAAGCCTTGATTTCTGCACCTATTGTTCAACCACCTGATTGGAATTTACCCTTTGAAATTATGTGTGATGCTAGTGATTATGCTGTAGGTGCTGTTCTAGGATAAAGAGTTATTAAGAAATTAAATGTTATCCAATATGCTAGTAAAACTCTAGACAGTGCCCAGAGAAATTATGCTACTACTGAAAAAGAATTTTAGCAGTTGTATTTTCTTGTGATAAGTTCAGACCTTATATTGTTGATTCTAAAGTAACTGTTCACACTGATCATGCTGCTATTAAATATCTTATGGAAAAGAAAGATGCTAAACCTAGACTTATTAGATGGGTTCACTTGCTACAAGAGTTTGATTTGCATATTATTGATAGAAAGGGAGCTGAGAACCCCATTGCAGACAACTTGTCTAGGCTAGAGAATGTTCTTGATGACCCACTACCTATTGATGATAGCTTTCCTGATGAACAATTAGCTGTCATAAATGCTTCTCGTACTGCTCCATGGTATGCTGATTATGCTAATTACATTGTTGCTAAATTTATACCACCTAGTTTCACATACCAGCAAAAGAATTTTTTTCTATGATTTAAGACATTACTTCTGGGATGACCTACACCTTTATAAAGAAGGAGTAGATGGTGTTATTAGACGTTGTATACCTGAGCATGAACAGGAACAGATCCTACGCAAGTGTCACTCCGAGGCTTATGGAGGACACCACGCTGGAGAAAGGACTTCACATAAGGTATTGCAATCCGGTTTTTATTGGCCTACTCTCTTCAAATATGCCCGTAAGTTTGTCTTGTCTTGTGATGAATGTCAAAGAATTGGTAATATTAGTAGACGTCAAGAAATGCCTATGAATTATTCACTTGTTATTGAACCATTTGATGTTTGGGGCTTTGATTATATGGGACTGTTTCCTTCCTCTAACGGGTATACACATATTTTAGTTGCTATTGATTACGTTACTAAGTGGGTAGAAGCTATTTCAACTAGTAGTGCTGATCATAACACCTCTATTAAGATGCTTAAAGAAGTTATTTTTCCGAGGTTTGGAGTTCCTAGATACTTAATGACTGATGGTGGTTCACATTTTATTCATGGTGCCTTTCATAAAATGCTTGCTAAGTATGATGTTAATCATAGAATTGCATCTCCATATCACCCATAGTCTAGTGGTCAAGTAGAACTTAGTAATAGAGAGCTCAAATTAATTTTGCAAAAGACTGTTAATAGATCTAGAAAGAATTGGTCCAAGAAACTTGATGATGCATTATGGGCCTATAGAACTTCATATAAAAATCCAATGGGTACGTCTCCGTATAAAATGGTTTATGGAAAAGCATGTCACTTACCTCTCGAACTAGAACATAAAGCATATTGGGCCATTAAAGAGCTCAATTATGATTTCAAACTTGACGGTGAGAAGAGGTTATTTGATATTAGCTCACTTGATGAATGGAGAACCCAGGCCTATGAGAATGCCAAACTATTTAAATAAAAAGTTAAAAGATGGCATGACAAAAGGATACAAAAGCGTGAGTTTAATGTAGGTGATTATGTGTCGCTATTCAACTCTCGTTTATGGTTTTTTGCAGGAAAACTTCTCTCTAAATGGGAGGGTCCTTACGTTATCGAGGAGGTCTATCGCTCCGGTGCCATAAAAATCAACAACTTCGAAGGCACAAATCCGAAGGTGGTCAACGGTCAAAGAATCAAACATTATATCTCAGGTAATCCAATAAATGTTGAAACCAATGTTATTGAAACCGTAACCCCGGAGGAATATGTAAGGAGCACTTTCGAGAATGTTTCAGACTCCGAAAAGGAATAGGTATGTGGTACGGTAAGTAAACCGACTCCAAAATAGTTCTAATGGCAATTTTTTCCATTTTGGAATATTTAAAAAATAGGAAAATAAGAAGTAGTCCGGGAAGGACACGAGGCGTCCACGAGGGTGGAGGGCGCCCCCCTGCCTCGTGGGCACCTCGTGTGCTCTCCGGACTCCGTTTTCTTGCACGATACTTCATTTGGTCGGTAAAAATTCATTATATAATCTCCCGAAGGTTTTGACCACCGTATCACGCAAATATCCTCTGTTTTTGCTTCGAGTTGTTTTTCTAACAGATCTAGATCACCATTACGTCTCCAAGTGCCCCTAAGGACAAGTTCTTCGAGAAGGTCATCAACCCCTACCTCGTGGAAGTGTTGCAACATCCCCAAACCATTGAGATGCATGAGGGGGTGCTGCACATCCGCGATGTTGAGGGACCTAGGAGGACCGGAAGCATGGAGACAAGACTTGAAGCAATGGAGCAGCAAGTTTTCAAGTGCCAAGGGATGGTGGAACGCGGACTCGACACCAACCACATGATGATCGCGGAGTTCACCAACAACCACAAGCTGGATGCCAAGAACATTGGGGAGGCCATCTTCAAGCTTCACGAGAAAATCGAGCACCTCCAAGCCCAGATCTATGACCTGCAAAACCAAAACTGTGAGTATGAATATAGATTCAAGAGGATGAGTTTGGCTACAGATTTGAGGATTCCGAAGACTCGATTATCCTTCTATGATGGTGAGCCTATGCCTTGGAAGATGGACGACAAGCCTACATCATCAACAACTCCATCATCACCACCTTCGAGAAAGGGGACATAATCACATGGGTATGGGCACTCCCCTTGGAAACTGCCAAGCTTGGGGGAGATGCCCTGGTATCGTATCACCATCACACTCCTATCTTTACCGATTTTCTTAGTTCGATCCTTTTGGTGATATATTGATCTAGTAGAATAAAGTTTTAGTATGATTTAGTTTTGAGTTTTGCTTTACGAGCCTTCTATGTAATCGAGTCTGTGAGCTATATATAATAAAGATTAGTGTTGAGTCAACGGCTTGATTATCTTGCTATGATCTTGAGGGAATAAAAATAAAAATAAAAGAAAACAGAAAGAATAAAAATAAAAGAGATCATATTGATCTTATGGAGAGTAATGACTTCACATATAAAGAGTATGATGAATAAAAGTTGTTGAGAGTTGACAAACATAGTTTTGGTCATCGTTGCAATTAATAGGAAGTAATAAAGAAAGAGAGGTTTTCACATATAAATATACTATCTTGGACATCTTTTACGATTGTGAGCACTCATTAAAGTATGACATGCTAAAGAGTTGATGTTGGACAAGGAAGACAACGCAATGAGTTATGTTCTCTTATATCTAAAATAAAGTATATTGTCATGGATCATCCAACATGTTGAGCTTCCCTTTCCCTCTCATGCTAGCCAAATTCTTTGCACCATGTAGATATACTACTTGTGCTTCGAAATATCCTTAAACCCGGTTTTGCCATGAGAGTCCACCATACCTACCTATGGATTGAGTAAGATCCTTCAAGTAAGTTGTCATTGTTGTATGCAATAAAAATTGCTCTCTAAATATGAATGATTTATTAGTGTGGAGAAAATAAGCTTTATACGATCTTGTGATATGGAAGCAATAAAAGCGACAGACTGCATAATAAAGGTCCATATCACAAGTGGCAATATAGAGTGGCGTTCTTTTGCATTAAGATTTCGTGCATCCAAACATAAAAGCACATGACAACCTCTGCTTCCCTCTGCGAAGGGCCTATCTTTTATTCTTGTCTTATACCTTATACAAGAGTCATGGCGATCTTCACCTTTCCTTTTGACATTTTATCCTTTGGCAAGCACATTGTGTTGGAAAGATCCAGATACATATATATCCAATTGGATGTAAGTTAGCATGAACTATTATTGTTGACATTACCCTTGAGGTAAAAGGTTGGGAGGCAACACTATGAGCCCCTATCTTTCTCTGTGTCCGATTAAAACTCCATAACCATAAGTATTGCGTGAGTGTTAGCAATTGTGAAAGACTAAATGATGGTTGAGTATGTGGACTTGCTGAAAAGCTCTTATATTGACTCTTTCCGATGTTATGATAAATTGCAATTGCTTATGAGGGAGTCCTGTATTAGGGGGTATCCGGATAGCCGGATTATATCCTTTGGCCGGACTGTTGGACTATGAAGATACAAGATTGAAGACTTCGTCCTGTGTCCGTATGGGACTCTCCTTGGCATGGAAGGAAAGCTTGGCGATACGGATATGTAGATCTCCTCCCATTGTAACCGACTCTGTGTAACCCTAGCCCCCTCTGGTGTCTATATAAACCGGAGGGTTTAGTCCGTAGGACCAACAACAATCATACCATAGGCTAGCTTCTAGGGTTTAGCCTCTACGATCTCGTGGTAGATCAACTCTTGTACTACTCATATCATCAAGATCAATCAAGCAGGAACTAGGGTATTACCTCCATCGAGAGGGCCCGAACCTGGGTAAACATCGTGTCCCCTGCCTCCTGTTACCATCCGCCATAGACGCACAGTTCGGGACCCCCTACCTGAGATCCGCCGGTTTTGACACCGACATTGGTGCTTTCATTCAGAGTTCCACTGTGCCGTCACCGTAAAGCTGGATGGCCCCTCCGATCATCAATAACGATGCGGTCCAGGGCGAGGTTTTCCTCCCCGGACAGATCTTCGTATTCGGCGGCTTCGCACTGCGGGCCAACTCGCTTGGCCATCTGGAGCAGATCGAGAGCTACACCCCTAGCCACCAGGTCAGATTTGGAAACTTGAATTACACTACCGATATCCGCGGAGACTTAATCTTCGACGGATTCGAGCCCATGACAGGTGTGCCGCACGATCACGACGAGCACGATGTAGCTGTGCCGTCGGACAGTGTTCGGGAAATCACGCCAGCAACCACTCCGGCCTTCAATCCGGAATGGACTGCGCCATCCGAAGACGGGCGGATAGACCTCGGCTTGGAGGCTGCACCCTCAGTGGCGATAGAGCCGAATACTGACCTTACCCCTTACGAGAACCGTGACGCCGAACCGCCGGACTCGTCTCCGGCCACAGACTCCGAACCGCCTGCGCCCATGCCTACAAATCTGATTGGGCGCCGATCATGGAGTTCACCTCCACAGATATCTTTCAGCACTCGCCCTTCGGCGATGTTCTAAACTCGTTAAGGTCTCTCTCCCTGTCAGGAGAACCTTGGCCGAACTATGTCCGGCAAGAATGGGATGCGGATGGCGAAGAAATTCACTCCCCACCCACCACCCACTTAGTAGCCACTATCAATGATTTAACCGACATGCTCGACTTCGACTCCGAAGACATCGATGGTATGGACAACGATGAAGGAGACGAACAGGAACCATCGCCACGGGCACTTTGGACCGCCACCTCATCATATGATATATATATATGGTGGATACACCCAAAGAAGGCAGTGGCGACAAGACAGCGGAGGATGACCCCTCCAAGAAGCAACCCAAGCGCCGACGTCAGCGGAACCGCTCTAAGTCTCGCCACAGCAAAAGCGGTGATACCGGCGCAGGAGATAACAGTACTACGGACAGTGCCGAAGATGATGACAATCCCCTCCAGCAAGATCTAGAGCCGGAGGATGAACAAGCCAGCCCTCCTGAGCGAGCGACAGAGGGAGAAGCGGAGGATGACAATTACGTGCCTCTCTCCGAAGACGAAGTGAGCGTCGACGACGAAGAATTTGTCGTACCCGAGGATCCCGTCGAGCAGGAGCGCTTTAAGCACCGGCTTATAGCCACAACAAATAGCCTGAAGAAAAAACAGCAACAGCTTCGAGCTGATCAGGATTTGCTAGCGCATGGATGGATCAAGTCCTTGCGGCGAGGAATACGAACTCGAACGCCCCTCCAAGGGTCACTCAAAGCGCATGATGCTACCCCGACTTGAGGAGGAAGCATACGATGCGGCTGATCGGCCACCTCGTGGCCGAGGCAGAGAGGCATTTCAGCCAGAAGCTCAGCCCGCACCCCGCCGCCACTCAAACAAAAATACCAAGGCACCGGGAAACACGCGAGACCTACGAGACATATTGGAAGACAGGGCAAAACACGCAAGATCGATCTACGGATCACGAGGGCATGCCCCTATGTGGGACGGTGACCGCCACACTGAATACAGTAAAAGCAAATCCGGCCGGGCTGAATACAGCAGGCAAGACTCATATGAGCTGCGCCGCGATATAGCCCAGCACAGAGGCGCGACACACCCCCTATGCTTCACTAACGAAGTAATGGAGCATCAATTACCGGAGGGTTTTAAACCCGTAAATATCGAATCATATGATGGCACAACAGATCCCGCGGTATGGATCGAGGATTTCCTCCTCCACATCCACATGGCCCGCGGTGATGATCTACATGCCATCAAGTACCTCCTGTTAAAACTTAAAGGACCAGCTCGGCATTGGCTGAATAGCTTGCCAGCAGACTCCGTTGGCTGTTGGGAGGATCTGGAAGACGCATTCCTCGACAACTTCCAGGGCACTCATGTGCGACCACCAGATGCCGACGACTTGAGCCACATAATTCAGCAGCCAGGGGAATCGGCCAGGGAATTCTGGACACGGTTCCTAACCAAGAAAAATCAAATTGTCGACTGTCCGGATGCAGAGGCCTTAGCAGCATTTAAGCACAACATCCGTGACGAGTGGCTCGCCCGGCACCTCGGCCAGGAAAAGCCAAGTATATGGCAGCCCTCACGACACTAATGACCCGCTTTTGCGCAGGAGAGGATAGTTGGCTGGCCCGCAGCAACGACATATCAAGAAACCTTGGCACTTCGGATACCAAGGACACTAACGGCAGGCCACGTCGCAGCAAACACAAGCGCCGCAACAACAACGATAACACCGGGGATACGGCAGTCAATGCCGGATTCAGAGGCTCTAAACCCGATCAGCAGAAAAAGCCATTCAAAAGAAGCACTCCGGGCCCGTCCAGTTTGGACCGCATACTCGATCGCCCATGTCAAATACACGGCACCCCCGATAAGCCAGCCAATCAAACCAACAGAGAATGCTGGGTGTTCAAGCAGGCCGGCAAGTTAAACACCGAAAACAAGGACAAGGGGCTGCACAGTGATGACGAGGAGGAGCCACGGCCGCCGAACACGGGAGGACAGAAGAGGTTCCCCCCACAAGTGAGGATGGTGAACATGATATACGCAACCCACATCCCCAAGAGGGAACGGAAGCGTGCACTAAGGGACGTATATGCGACGGAGCCCGTCGCCCCAAAGTTCAACCCATGGTCCTCTTGTCCAATCACCTTCGATCGCAGGGACCACCCCACTAGTATCCGTCATGGCAGATCTGCCGCATTGGTCTTAGACCCCATCACTGACGGATTTCACCTCACTCGAGTCCTTATGGACGGCGGCAGCAGCCTGAACCCGCTCTATCATGATACAGTGAGCAAAATGGGTATAGACCCCTCGAGGATTAAACCCACAAAAACGACCTTTAAAGGCGTCATCCCAGGTGTAGAGGCCCATTGTACGGGCTCAATCACACTGGAAGTGGTCTTCGGATCTCCGGACAACTTCCAAAATGAGGAGTTAATCTTCGATATCGTCACGTTCCGCAGCGGCTATCACGCACTGCTCGGGCGAACCGCGTTTGCAAGATTCAATGCAGTACCGCATTATGCATACCTTAAGCTCAAGATGCCAGGACCTAGGGGGGTCATCACAGTTAATGGAAATACAGAGCGCTCGCTCCGTACGGAGGAGCACACTGCAGCCCTCGCAGCGAAGGCACAAAGCAGCCTCTTAAGGCAATCCAACAGTTCGGCGATGAAGCCCCCGGACACCGTCAAACGCGTCCGGAGCAACCTGCAACAGGATCCCTGGCACGCTCAGAGCTCGCCTACCAATTCGGCCCCCGCCCTAGCCTCAGTCGAACGACAAAAATCGTGCCACGCGTACATAATTACGCATTGAAAATACCATAGGCGTCGGCGGGGGCACGATCAAGGCACGTCCCACAATGCGGCTCAACCGCACTAGGGGCTTACTATCTTAATCATTCTCTTTCTTTCAGGACTTTACTCTCTGGAAGCCCTATCCGGCAGTACGATTGCCGGACACATGATACAACATCCAAGGAGGCAGGAAGCTACGTCGTACAATGGAATCCCCAGGTGGTCTCTGATAACGAGTGAAATACCTGCTTTAAGATACCAGTCCGCAGCTTGCCCTTGGATGGGATATGTCAAATAGTCCTATTTTTTGCTTATCGCACTAATTGTATCAGCATGCTCTGACGCATTTCTCGAATAAACAATGCATAGCACTAGTCTATTATCGCATTCTATATTCTTTTTTATATATATGTTCATCTATGATGATTAGCATCCAGTACACTCTGGTACGGCCAAGACGCCGAGGGCTTCCATATACCCCATAACACGGCGTGAGAAGTCCGAACACTCTTGACAAGGCGGCACCCGAACTTATAGCATTATATGCATCATTCGAATCATGTCTTGGGTCAATAGTTGGGTCTGCCCGGCTCCCATGTTTTGGTACCTTACGTTCCGCTATATCGGCTAAGGTAGCACTGGGAGAACTACTGCGATTGTCTCCCGGTTCTTCCGGACGAGCAGCTCAGTAGAGATAGATAAAACTGACTGTCATGATAAGGCGAGAATTGGTCGCTGTTCGAGAAGTCTCAAGTCCCTAAAGACTTTTTCCTCTTCGGGCGAGGAGTCGGCTTTGTCCGACTTAGGCGTGTATAGCGCCCCAAATTTGGCCCTCCAAATACTAGGGGCTTCGCCAAAATTTAAAATTGTAGACTTCTATGGCTAAGTGAGAGTGATAAAGCATTCTAGTCCGACTGCCTGGTTCGTGGCGCTGAGCACCTCCCTCGAAGGACCCAAAAACGGGAAAAAGAGTGCACAGATTTATCCCGAACACCCCAGCGCTAGTTGCATGGGGGCAGAAGTCGACGACTAGCCAACTCTCAGATTCTATAAACGGCCGCACAGAAGGTAATATTTTGAATACAAAAGCGTTGCATAGCACACATGAACTAGTTTTCATAATACAGGATCACATGAGCAAGTTCATTCGAACATTACATCTTTGGAACACTCATCCGCCACAAGACGGGCACCCTTCAGGACACCCTCATAATACATTTCAGGGCGGCGATGCTCCTTGCCTTGCGGCGGCCCCCTCCTTCACCAGCTTCTCGGCGTCCATCTTGGCCCAGTGCACCTTCGCACGGGCAAATGCCCTGGGTGCACCTTCGATGCAGACGGACCATTTCATGACTTCCAGCCGTGGGCAGGCATCCACAAGCCGCCTCACCAGGCCGAAGTAGATGTTGGGAAGGGCATCGCCAGGCCACATCCGGACCATAAGGTCCTTCATGGCCTGTTCGGCCGCCTTGTGGAGCTCGACTAGTTGCTTCAGCTGGTCGCTCAAGGGCATCGGGTGTTCGGTCCCAAAGATATCGAGACCAGAACACCTTCTCCATCGAGCTCCCCTCCTCAGCCCGGTAGAACTCCGCGGCATCAGACACACTGCGGGGCAGATCTACAAAAGCCCTTGGAGAGCTCCGAACTCGGGTAAGTACATAGAAATTTTCTTTCACATGCTTGCTTTGCATAATGAATGCCTTACCCACCGCTATCTTCTTCACCGCCTCAATCTCCTGGAGGGCCTTTTGGGCTTCGGCCTTGGCATGTTTTGCGCTTTCAAGGGCCTTGGCAAGCTCGGACTCTCGCGTCTTCGAGTCAAGCTCCAAGGACTCGTCTTCTTCACGAGTGCCTGGAGCTCTTGCTGCACCTCGCCTACTCGGGCTTCGTGTCTTTCTCGCTCAATGCGCTCCTTGGTCGCTTTGTTCTCGGCCTCGGACAGCGCCTTCTTCAGGGTCGCCACTTCGGTCGTGGTCCCTGGCACATTCATGATGATCCTATTATCTTGCAACCAAAACCTTTTTTTATAGACAAGGTATTGATTACCTTTGTTCTCCTTGAGCTGCTTCTTGGCAAGGCCGAGTTCTTCCTCGGACCGCTCAAGGTCCCGCTTGATCTTGATGACCTCCGCATGATGCGTCTTGGCAGCGTGAAGTTAAGCCTGCATACGCATACAGACATATTTGGATTAGACTCCTGCAGTCACTATTTGATCCTCTATTCGGCTTTTCTTCGCGAACGCCGAACAGAGCATCAGGGGCTACTGTCTATGCGGTAATATTTTCCTATACTTTGATTACTCACCTCAAAGCCTGTTAGGAGGCTGGCACAGGCTTCAGTTAGTCCGCTCTTGGCGGACTGAACCTTTTTGATCACCGCACTCATGATAGTGCGGTGCTCTTCGTCGATGGAAGCGCTACGAAGCACTTCCAGCAAGTTGTCCGGTGCCTCTGGGTGGATAGAGGTCACCGGCACGGGCGGCTTGCCCCTCTTAACGGGGGGCCGGCTGCCGGAGTCTGGGACCACAGGTGCTTCCGGTGCGGTGTTCGGCTGAGGGCCGAAGTTGGAGCCCGTGGGAGTCTTGCTCCCTTTGCGCCCAAGGTCCGGAAAGTCGCCTTGAGGCGCCTCCAGGACAACCTCCCCTCGGTTTGATGCCCTTTGAGACAACGCCGCGACGTTGTCCGTAGGGCGATGGGAGGAGGTGGTCGGAAGTGAATCACTATTCATATTTGACGAGTCTAAAGAACCGTCCGACGAAGATACGTCGATGCAGGCTCGGGACGGACTGCATAATCATATTCGGCGTAAGGAGAAGCATTGCAATAAAAGCATACTATCAATTACTCTGGTATCCGTTACGACTTCGCCAGGGGCTTGTCCTTGGGCAACCACTCGTCTTTGCTATGCGCGGCGGTTGTAGAACAGCCTGGAAGGAGAGTCCTTCCCTTCTTGGACCCTTCGGCCTCCCCGGTTGGGGCAACCTTCCTTTTCCCGGCTAGAGGGGGAGAACCTTCATCTTCCTCCTCCTCGTTTTCACGAGAGGAGTGCGTCTCGAAGTTATCGGGCGATGAGTCCGATACCAGCTGACGCAGGGAACTCTTTCGGGTCCCCGTGACCTTCTTCTTGGTCTTCTTCTCCGACACCTCATAAGGTGCCGGAGTTAGCATCTCCGTCAGGAGAGCGTTGGCCGGATCTTCGGGCAGGGGGGCCAGGCAGTCGATCTGCTCCGATGCTTCCACCCAGCCCTGTTAAAGGCATGGGAGCTCAGATCCCGCACATGATTAAACTGGGGAAAGTAAATACCCTATAAGGTGTAGAGAACTTACCGGATTCGCAGGGCGCTTCGCGCTAAGTCCGCGGTCCTCGGTAAGGGAAGGGGGGACCTCGACGCCCTTGAACAGCACCCTCCAAACGTCCTTGTGCGTCGTGTCAAAGAGCTTGCACAGAGTCTGCTGCTGGGCCGGGTCGAACTCCCATAAATTAAACGCCCGTTGTTGACACGGGAGGATCCAGAAGAAGAGCATGACCTGGATCACGTTGAAAAGCTTGAGTTTCTTGCTTATCATGTTCCGGATACATTTCTGGAGTCTGGCCAGCTCCACCGATGAACCCCAGGACAAGCCCTTCTCTTTCCAGTAGGTGAGCCGCATGGGGATTCCGGATCGGAATTCGGGGGCCGCCGCCCATGTGGTGTCGCGCGGCTCGGTGATGTAGAACCACCCCGATTGCCACCCCTTTATGGTCTCCACGTAGGAGCCCTCGAGCCATGTGACGTTGGGCATTTTGCCCACCATGGCGCCTCCGCATTCCGCTTGCTGGCCGCCTACAACCTTCGGCTTGACGTTAAAGGTCTTCAGCCACATGCCGAAGTGGGGCTGGACGCGGAGGAAGGCCTCGCACACAACGATAAACGCCGAGATGTTGAGAATAAAGTTCGGGGCTAGATCATGGAAGTCTAGCCCGTAGAAGAACATGAGGCCACAGACGAACGGGTGAAGGGGGAACCCCAGTCCACAGACAAAGTGGGTGAGAAAGACTACCCTCTCGTAAGGCTCCGGGGTAGGGACGATCTGCCCCTCGTCGGGCAGCCGGTACGTGATATCCGCAGCCAAGTATACGGCTCCCCGCAGGTTCTTGATGTCCTCCTTCGTGACGGAGGATTTCATCCACTTGCCTCCCGCTCCGGACATGATTGGAGCGGTGTGAGGAGAAAGATGCGAACTTGGGTGTTGGAGCTCGAGTGCGCAAGAATGGATGAGCGAGGAGGAAGAAGGCATGGGTGAAAAAAGGTGAACCCTTATCCCTTTATAAAGGCGGACGAAACTATACGCCCCACTAGCCTGGTAAACTCGCTTACTCCCCAAGCGTCGTGATTGAGGGCGCGGTTGGGTTACCCACGCCCGTATTGATGAGAATCCGGCGATAAGGGGACACGATCTCTGCTTCGACAAGACGTGCCAAGGAAACCGCCTCACAGTATGCGCCAAGGCTGGTTGAGAAAAACGGTTCGAATAATGACCGGGCCATGGTATGATGTCATGATATCAAGTCGTCAATGATTAGATTTGTGGAAATATTACTCTCTCTACGGTGGTATGTGGGACTTGTTTTGCAGAGCCGGACACTATCCTTGTGTTCAAAATCTTCTACAGAGTATTCGGAGGAAGGAACCCGCCGTGCAATGCCAAAGAAAATCTGCGCGCCGGACTCATCGTCATTGAAGTCTGGTTCAGGGGCTACTGAGGGAGTCCTGGATTAGGGGGTATCCGGACATCCGGACTATATCCTTTGGCCAGACTGTTGGACTATGAAGATACAAGATTGAATACTTCATCCCGTGTCCGGATGGGACTCTCCTTGGCGTGGAAGGCAAGCTTGGCGATACGGATATGTAGATCTCCTCCCATTGTAACCGACTCTGTGTAACCCTAGCGCCCTCCGATGTCTATATAAACCGGAGGGTTTAGTCTCAGAGGACCAACAACAATCATACCATAGGCTAGCTTCTAGGGTTTAGCCTCTACGATCTCGTGGTAGATCAACTCTTGTACTACTCATATCATCAAGATCAATCAAGCAGGAAGTAGGGTATTACCTCCATCGAGAGGGCCCGAACCTGGGTAAACATCGTGTCCCCTGCCTCTTGTTACCATCCGGCTTAGACGCACAGTTCGGGACCCCCTACCTGAGATCCGCCGGTTTTGACACCGAAACATATCTCCGGGAGGGGGAAATCATATGACATTGTGAATAGAAGCACTCAATGAAGTTTCTGATTCATACTTGACATTGTGAATAGATTGTTACTTTAGCATAAGAAATCATATGACAATATATATATATGTTGTTGTTATAAGAATGACCATGATGCCCTGATGTCCGTATTTTATTTTATCCACACCTCTATCTCTAAACATGTGGACATATTTTTCGTTATCGGCTTCCGCTTGAGGACAAGCGAGGTCTAAGCTTGGGGAGTTGATACGTCCATTTTGCATCATGCTTTTATATCGATATTTATTGCATTATGGGCTATTATTACACGTTATGTGACAATACTTATGCCTTTTCTCTCTTATTTGACAAGATTTACATGAAGAGGGAGAATGCCTGCAGCTGGAATTCTAGGCTGGAAAAGGAGCAAATATTAGAGACCTATTCTGCACAGCTCCAAAAGTCCTGAAACTTCACGAAGGCAGTTTTTGGAATTAGTAAAAAATACTAGAGAAAGAATCAACCAGAGGGGGGCCACCCACCATCCACGAGGGTAGGGGCGCGCCCTACCCCCTAGGCGCGCCCCCTGCCTCGTTGGCCCCCTGGCAGGCATCCGGTGCCCGTCTTCTGCTATATGAAGTCTTTTACCCTGGAAAAAATCATAAGCAAGCTTTCGAGAAGAAACACCGCTGCCACGAGGCGGAACCTTGGCGGAACCAATCTAGGGCTCCGACGGAGCTGTTCTACCGGGGAAACATCCCTCCGGGAGGGGGAAATCATCACCATCGTGATAACCAATTATCCTCTCATTGGGAGGGGGTCAATCTCCATCAACATCTTCACCAGCACCATCTCCTCTAAAACCCTAGTTCATCTCTTGTATCCAATCTTTGTCCCAAAACGTCAGATTGGTACATGTGGGTTGCTAGTAGTGTTGATTACTCCTTGTAGGTGATGCTAGTTGGTTTATTTGGTGGAAGATCATATGTTCAGATCCTTTATGCATATCAATACCCCTCTGATTATGAACATCAATATGATTTGTGAGTAGTTACGTTTGTTCCTGAGGACAGGGAGAAGTCTTGCTATAAGTAGTCATGTGAATTTGGTATTCGTTCAATATTTTGATGAGATGTATGTTGTCTCTCCTCTAGTGGTGTTATGTGAACATCGACTACATGACACTTCACCATTTTTTGGGCCTAGAGGAAGGCATTGGGAAGTAATAAGTAGATGATGGGTTGCTAGAGTGATGTAAGCTTAAACCCTAGTTTATGAGTTGCTTCGTAAGGGGCTGATTTGGATCCATATGTTTCATGCTATGGTTAGGTTTACCTTAATACTTCTTTTTTAGTTGCGGATGCTTGCAATAGGGGTTAATCATAAGTGGGATGCTTGTCCAAGAAAGGGCAGCACCCAAGCACCGGTCCACCCACATACCAAATTATCAATGTAACGAACGCGAATCATATGAGCGTGATGAAAACTAGCTTGACAATAATTCCCAGGTGTCCTGAGGAGCGCTTTTCTCTATATAAGAGTTTGTCCAGGCTTGTACTTTGCTACAAAAAGTATTGGGCCATCTTGCTGCACCTTATTTACTTTCATTACTTGTTACCCATTACAAATTACCTTATCACAAAACTATCTATTACCGATAATTTCAGTGCTTGCAGAGAATACCTTACTGAAAACTGCTTGTCATTTCCTTCTACTCCCCGTTGGGTTCGACACTCTTACTTATCGAAAGGACTACGATAGATCCTCTATACTTGTGGGTCATCACATCTCTACTAGTGGCAGCAAGGATTTGTGCACTTGTAGTCAGCTTGATAAAACATCCATCAATACCTAAAACAGGAAGTAAAGATAACATGTTAAATGCATTTATATGTGCAAGCTATTGAAACTAACAACATCAAAGTAGTGTACAAGCTAAATAAACTAACCAATGAATGGTCTACACCCCTGTAGAAATCCCTCCCTTGCTCCATTGATGCAGTAAACCATGGTATGGAATCTTGGTCTGGATGTGGAATTTTTCGATTGGCTCTTGGAGTTACAGTAGTGACTACAACTCTACTCCCAGGGTTTGTATCCATGACAGTCTGAGCATAGTCTCTCAGCCTTGGGTATTGCTTCTTATGGTCTCCCAACGCAGCCTCAACAACTAGGTTTTTTGCCCTATATGCCATAGCCTTGGGCACATCCACACCATACTTTTCCATGCAGGCATCAATCAGTGCATGTATGCTAGTAGTGACATCAGATCTGAATAGTGGCTCATATTGCTTTGCAAGCCACTTGGCACTTACCTTGGTTGTCTCATAGAACTAGGGTAAGTGTGTTGTATTCTCATCTTCTTAATTGCAAAAGTGTTTTCCCCTTTTATAACAGCTGCCACAATGCAGAACTTGCATTGTGAATCCTTGCAACGCACAATGATCCTCTGAGTTCCTGTGGTACTTGAAGTTTCTGCACTGAGTGATGTGCAAGCTCAACAAAGCATCTATGAATTGATGTTGATCCCTGAAACGCATATGCAGTTGTAGTTGTTGGTGTGGTTGCTCTAAATCCTCATTGTACCATACTCTAGGTGGCCTGTTTTTTGCCCTGCTCTTCCTTCTTTGAGGTAGCACAAATGCTAGTGGCTCTAACCCATCATCTTCTCTGTCCTTCAGTAAACTATCATCTAGCTTCTTCATCTGATGATGGTTTCCAATCAGGTTGCACTTCTTCTAAGACACTGGAATGTGACCTTGTTGTTGGTCCCCTCCTTGCTTGCAACTTCTGCTTCTTCTTTGCTGGCATAGATATTTTTTCTCCTTCTTCTGGAACAATTAGGTCTTCATCCTCCAAATCAAATAATTCCTCAACCTCGGTGTCACCCTCATAATGCACTTCTTCTTCCTCCTCTGTTTCTTCCTCATCTAGTTCTTTTACTTCTGCCTCTCTCTGTTTGTTTCCCTCTTCCATCTCCATGTCTTCAACATCACTCATTTCCTCATTGTAGTTAGGCCTTAAATCCCCCATATAATAAGGGTTATTGTCACTATCATATTGCCCTTCAGATGAAGATGCATAACTGCCATCATAGCCCTCTTATTCTTCTTCCACAACAGCTTTTAACTTTGGATTTAGAACATTCCTGCTCTCTTGTGTTAAAACAGCAGGACCAACATCTGCAATAGAGCAGCTACTCTGACCTTCATAAGCAACACCCTACTGATCAACAACATAAACAGGAGGATCAGCCAGATCATAAACAGCAGGCTCAGAATAAACAATTGGATCTAAATTTTGCTTCTTTACTACACTGACAGCTGGTGGACAAGCCCTAAATAGCAAATTAAGCACCAAGCTCTCCTCATTCTGCCTCTTGATCAACTATAGTTTAACATTACTATCAACCAATTCCAAGCCCTGCTCTCCTAAGGTCTCCATGTAAAACAGTGGTGAATCATGAATACTAAAGCCTTATGTTTCCATTAATGCAACCATATTCAGATATGTCACATCTAAACCGCTTAGCTTCCTCTCTAATAGATCATTATTGTCAAAATGGATCCTAACATTCCATATGTCTTCATATAAACGACAATTCACATGCAATTTACCTAATCAGTACACAATAACCCTAATTAGAAAATAAAAGAGAAGAAAAGAAGACAGAAACTTACAGGACACCGCCGACCCCGTGGGTCGGCTCGTGGCTATTGCTAGGGTTCGCCACCCAAAGCTATGCCAGCCGTACCCGCTGCTCCATGGACAGTGTTGGCTCCATGAACTCATCATCATCGCTGGAATACTCAGAGCTCGAGTAGCCGTTGCCGCCGCCCTCGATTGCTCCTCTCGCGCCGCTGCCAAAGACGGGAATGTTTGCACCGTCATCATAGCCATCACCGCCGCTGCCGCTATTGTCACCACCGCCCGGGGTCGCCGCCTCCATCGCCATAGAGACGCGCGGGGGAGCTAGGGTTCGGCGAGGAACAGAGGAAGAGAGGAGAAGGAGAGGAGACAGAGCAGGCCGGGTTCGGTTCGAGCCGGACCGCACCTAGTGAGCGAGCGGGCGGGTGCCAATTCGCCAGCGTGGCAGCTGACATGCGGGCCCGGGCGGGTGCCAAATACGAAGTTTAGACTGATTTGCAACGGTTTGCCCAAAACCTGGTACTGACACGTAAAAATTACCAAACTTGGTACCAATTCGCAACCACCGCCCCTAATGTGGTACTACCGTGTAATTTTCTCTTTTTTTCAAGTCCTCAAAGCTTAAAATAAACTTATATTAAATTGTAGATCATTGAAAATGTTCAAATTCAACAGTAGCTTGAATTTAAATATTACTCCCTGTGTAAAGAAATATAAGAGCGTTTAGATTACTCCCTTTGTAAAGAAATACGAGAGCGTATATGATCTAAATGTACGAGAGCGTTTAGTGATCTAAACGCTCTTATATCACTAAACACTCTCGTATTTCTTTACAAAGGAGTACAATCCAACGAAGTTTTAAACTAAAACAGTTCAAACTTGAATTTAACTATCACATATGTTCTAGTTGTCCTCTTTAACTGCCCACAAGTGCCCAATCAAATCTTTCATGAGTTGCTCATTAGTTGTTCGATGCCAAATTTGTTGATGTATTTGAACAAACTCGTCAAACATGATCAGATTGTACTCCCTCTGTAAAGAAATTCGATAGGGCCACCATGTTCTCAAATTCAAGAGCTGCGGCAGCATCTTCACCCTCATCCTTCATGATCATGTTGTCCATGATCACACAACTTGTCATCACCTCTCACAAGGTCTCCGGATCCCATTATTTAGCAGGTCGACGAACAAATGCAAAATAGGCCTAGGGAACTCTGAATGTCCTCTCCACATCTTTTCTAGATGCTTCTTATCTTTACGCAAAGTAATGTCATTTCTGACCAAGTGGCTCAGAGATGCTCTTAACAAAGGTAGCCCCGAAGGATAGATACCGTCAGTGAGATAGTACCCATGTTTTATGCCATTGGTTGTATAGTTGCAAGGAGAAATTTGTCCTTCAATGAGCCTAGAAAACAATGGAGATAGCTTTAGCAAATTGATGTCATTGTCAGACCCGGGCATGCCAAAGGAAGCGTGTTAATACAGAGATCTATGATGCAACCGCTTCAAGAATAATGGTGGGCTTCTTAACATAGTGAAAGGATCGAGAAGAAGTGTCCAGAGGGGGGTGAATAGACTCTTAGCAATAAAAGTTGCAGTTATTAAATTTTTAAGTTGAAGTGGAGTTTTAGCACAAGTTCAAGCATTCACAATACATATCAAGCAAGCATGGCAAGAGTATATGAGCAGCGGAAAGTAAAGCATGCAAATTGCGAGAATGTAAAGAGATGGGATTGGAGTGTGCAAACGCAATTGGAGACACGAAGATTTTTTATCTGTGTTTCCGATAGGTGGTGCTATCGTACATCCACATTGATGGAGACTTCAACCCACGAAGGGTAACAGTTGTGTGAGTCCACGGAGGGCTCCACCCATGAAGGGTCCACGAAGAAGCAACCTTGTCTATCCCACCATGGCCATCACCCACGAAGGACTTGCCTCACTAGGGTAGATCTTCACGACGTAGGCGATCTCCTTGCCCGTATAAACTCCTTGGTTCAACTCCACAATCTTGTGGAGGCTCCCAAGTGACACCTAGCCAATCTAGGAGACACCACTCTCCAAAAGGTAATAGATGGTGTGTTGATGATGAACTCCTTGCTCTTGTGCTTCAAATGATAGTCTTCCCAACACTCAACTCTCTCTCATAGGATTGGATTTGGTAGAAAGATGATTTGAGGGGAAAGCAACTTGGGGAAGGCTAGAGATCAAGATTTATGTGGTTGGAATGGAATATCTTGACCTCAACACAAGTGTAGGTGGTTCTCTCTCAGAAAATGTATGTTGGAAGTGTAGGCATGTTCTGATGGCTCTCTCCATGAATGAAGAGTGAGTGGAGGGATATATATAGCCTCCACACAAAATCTAACAATTACACACAAATCACCAAACTCGGTGGGACCGAATCATAAAACTCGGCCAGACCGATTTAGTTCAAAATGTGAACGTTAGGATTTTCGGTGGGACCGACATGATCAACTCGGTGGGACCAATGTGCTAGGGTTAGGGTAAATACTTATCTCGGTTGGACCAATTACACAAACTCGGTGGGACAGATTTGGATAATAAGCAAAACAGAGAGTTGGCCAAGCAAACTCGGTGGAACCGATTTCAAATTTCGGTGAGACCGAAATTAATGCAATAGGCAACAAAGAGTTTGCAAGCCCATCTTGGTGAGACCGAGATCCCATCGGTGAGACCGAATTGATTAGGGTTTCTGGCAGTGGCTATGTCAAGAGAACTCGGTGGCGCCGTATAGAAAGTTTCGGTGGGGCTGAGTTTGACTTTTGGTTTGGGACATATGTGGATGTGAGAAAGTGGTTGAGGGCTTTGGAGCATATCACTAAGCACTTTGAGCAAGCAAGCCATTAAGCAACACTCATCCCCTCTTAATAGTATTGGCTTTCCTATGGACTCAATATGATCTTGGATCACTAAAATAAAAAATGTAAAGTCCTGAGCTTTGAGCTTGAGCCAATCCTTTGTCCTTATCATCTCGAAGGGGTTCCACATCCTCTAGTCCATGCCACTCCATTGTTGAACTTATCTGAAGCATACTAGATGAAAGCATTAGTCCAACAAGAGATATGTTGACATTAGTTACCAAAACCACCCAGGGAGCACTTGTGCTTTCAATCTCCCCCTTTTTGGTAATTAATGACAACATCCATCAAAGCTTTAGATAAAGATATAGAGAATAACAAGTAAAGCTTTGGAAAGACATGTAACATGCATATGCTCCCCCTATATGTATGCAATCATGTAAATATGGAATATAAGAGCATGTGAATGCATAAGCATGACAGAGTAAGCAATGTGTTACATGTATCTTGGCTATATGCATCAGAGCAAATGATGTAAGTATAGGAAATGTACATTCATGCTCATGAGTCCTTCTTGCAAACAGTATGTACATCAGCAAGAAATCCTCATGCACATGAGTGTGATGCATATACTTACCTTGTGGTCTCGAGTTGTCTTAGAAAGGGGATGAACCTGAGTAAACAAGGTTAGATAACACAGATACATCTACTAGCCAGAGCAAATAAAAGGAACCACAAGAGTACCAAGATTGGGATGACATGTAGAGTGTGAGCACTGGATACTCAATTAGATATATACATGTCCCCAAAAGATAAATATATGAAATGAATTCAAGATTTCCTTACCTTAGATGTCTTGCTCCCCTTGAATCTTGTATGGGATACTGGGAGAAGATAGGGAACCGAAAATCAGAGCAAAGAAACTCAGAGCAAACCAAATAAGCAAACATGAACATGTCTTTTCCCCTCTAAAGACATGTGACTTCTCTCCTCTTTGAATACCAACCATCTGGGGCTTTTATGTGATTTCTCTCTTCCTTCCTATTTGAAGTGTTCTCTCTTTCCCCTTTTGAAGAATTAAGCTTTGATGTGATCTCTCTCTCCCCCTTTGACATCAATTTCCAAGAAGGGTTCTTCTTGAGTGTGAGTCAAAATAGGTTTGGTCCTTGAGTCACAGAGCAAAGCAACATGTTGAATGGGATGCTGGTAGAGGATAAGAATCATCAAGTGGTGCTGGAGCAAAAATAATGCAGGATCAAGTGGCAAGTTGTCTTTTCTGCAGTGAAATCGGTGGGACCGAGTTGTGTGCTTCGGTTGCATCGAAACGATTCGGTTGGACCGAAAGCAATAGACCGGTGTGACCGAGTTCATCACAGAGAAAACACTTGTCACCTCAGCTCACTAGGAAAATAAGATCTCACAAAGATTTGCAAGGAATTTACTGAAGAATTTGCAAGGAATTGGATGCAGGGAATGCAGAACAAAACAGAGAAAAGAAAATCTAGGTGAAGTTTTTTTTGAAAAAGGAAAGGGAATAAATATGCAAAGAGCAATATGCAAAAACTCAATGAAACACTAGAGAACTTCATCTAGAATTGGGTGGTGACAAAGTCACCTATGTTAGAGTATATTGACTAAGGAGTCAAGTGAGAACACTTGATCATAAGTCATACTCATCATTTAAGCTCAAAATGGGGTTACCATTTTTCGTTTAAGCATTTTGATGTATTCGCATCTTGTTGAGTTGCTTTGACCCATGACTTGGGGTAAAGCTTCTCTAAGATGGAATGCCATACCTTGGGTGGTGGTGTTGATCCTAGTCATGTAGTTGAACTTGTGTGAGTTGCTCGAGGTTGATGTAGCTCATCAAAAGTCGGGAGCACCACTCGGAAGTGAGTTCATCTACCTACATGGGTTAGTTTTTTGCAAGGAAGAGCACTTGTGTATCCAAAATGACAATCATGAAACTTGATACCAAAAGAAGTTTGATATATATAATTTTTCAAAGGATATGTTGAAGGATTTCATGCTTCCTTGTCATCAACCACCATTGTGTAGAGACTTGGTGATGTAGAGATTGCTCAAGATGTGAGTGAGTTGCAATCTCATAGATTTAGATTCATCCAAGTACCTACAAGGGTTAGATAACATGCAAGGGTGCAAATATATCCAAGACATATGAATATCATCATAAGAGAAATATCAAGGATTAGTCATAGATTCATGCCTTGCATGTATCCAAATGGAGTTCCTACTCCAAGTTTGAAGCATCAATGATGTTCAATTCTCCTCTAAAACGGCAAAATGTTTTCTCATCAAGCGGTTTGGTGAATATATCCGCCAATTGCTTATCGGTACGAACATGCTTAAGATCAATGTCCCATTTAGCAACATGATCTCGAATGAAATGATGACGAACTTCAATATGCTTAGTTCAAGAATGTTGCACGGGATTGTGAGCAATCTTAATAGCACTTTCATTGTCACAAAGCAATGGAACATGTTTCACAGATATCCCACAATCTTTAAGATTTTGGGTCATCCAAAGTAATTGAGCACAACATGAACCAGCGACAATGTATTCCGCTTCGGCGGTGGATAAGGATACCGAGTTTTGTTTCTTGGAGGACCAAGACACAAGAGATCTACCAAGAAATTGACAAGTACCCGAAGTGGACTTTCTATCAACCTTGTCTCTGGCATAGTCCGAGTCGGATAGCCAACAAGATCAAAAGAGGACCTCTTAGGATACCAAATGCCAAAATTTGGTGTATGTATTAAGTATCTCACTATCCTTTTCACAACCTTAAGATGACATTCTTTGGGGGCCGCTTGATATCGTGCACACATGCACAAACTCATCATAATATCGGGACGAGAGGAACATAGATATAACAATGATCCAATCATAGAGCGATAAACCTTTTGATCAACCGGTTTACCATCCTTAGTCAAATCAAGATGTCCGCTAGTAGGCATGGGAGTTTTCATACCTTTGCTTTCTTGCATGTTGAACTTCTTGAATAAGTCCTTGGTGTACTTTGTTTGAGAGACAAAGGTGCCTTCCTTAGTTTGCTTTATTTGCAAACCAAGAAAGAACTTGAGTTCACTCATCATAGACATCTCAAACTTCTCCGACATTAGCTTTCCAAACTTCTCACTAAAATGAGGGTTAGTTGAGCCAAATATGATATCATCAACATAAATTTGGCATACAAATAATTCACCATCAACCCTTTTAGTAAAAAGAGTAGAGTCTATCTTTACAATCTCAAAGCCTTTTACAATGAGGAACTTGGTTAAGCATTTATACCACGCTCTAGGAGCTTGTTTAAGACCATAAAGAGCTTTGTGAAGTTTGTAAAAATGATCGGGTTTCTTAGGATTGACAAAGCCGGGAGGTTGTTTAACATAAACTTCCTCCTCAATTTCACTGTTTAGAAAAAGCACTTTTAATGTCCATTTGGTATAAAGTGATATCATGGTGATTAGCATAGGCAAGTAAGATGCGGATGGACTCAATTCTAGCAATGGGGGCATATGTCTCACCGTCCATACCTTTGACTTGAGTGTAGCCTTGGGCGACTAGACGATCTTTGTTGCGGACGACTTGACCATCTTCATCTTGCTTGTTGCGAAACACCCATTTGGTACCGATGATGTTGTGGTTGTTGTCAGGCTTCTCGACCAATGTCCACACTTGGTTTCTTTCAAAGTTGTGTAGCTCTTCATGCATAGCATTTATCCAATCCTGATCTTCCAACGCTTCTTCAACCTTCATAGGTTCAATGCTAGAGATGAATGAATAGTGTTCACAAAAATTAGCCAAACGAGATTTAGAGCGAGTGATTCTCCCGGTTTGAATATCATTGTAGATTTGCTCGACGGGATGGTCTGTGGCGACTCTTGATCTAACTTGTGAGAGCTTTTGCTTGGGTCAGGGTGGAACATCTTCTTTATCTTGTCCTTCTTCTTGGCCTTATTCATTGTTGATGTTGTCGTTCTCTTGTTGTGGTGGAGAAGGAGGTTGATGAGGTTCATCTTGGTGGACTTCCTCGTTTTCTTCATCTTGATGTGTCCCACTCGTGGATGCTTCCATGTCAACTCTTGGTTCACCTTGTCGTGAGGTGGAAGCCTCCACTTGGACGGACGAGGTACTCTCCTTCACCTCTTTTGGTCGAACCTTTCCAATAGACAAGTCTTGGATTGCTTCCGAAGGGTCTTTATCTCCTACATCAATTGGCAATTGCTCTACTTGCGAGCCATTAGATTCATCAAACTTCACATCTACCGTCTCTTCAACCTTTCGGATGAAATTGTTGTAGACACGGTAAGTGTGAGAGTTTGAGCCATAACCAAGTAGGAAACCCTCATGAGAATTAGAGCAAATTTAGAACGACGATGTTTATCAAGAATGTAACACTTTGAGCCAAATACTCGAAAGTATCCAACTTGGGGTTTGTTACCATTGAGGAGCTCATATGCCGTCTTGCCGAGTAGCTTGTGAAGATACAAGTGATTTGTTGCATGACAAGCTGTCTCAACCGCTTCCGCCCAAAAGTGTTTTGGAGTCTTGTATTCATCAAGCATCGTTCTTGCCATCTCAATAAGAGTCCGGTTCTTCCTCTCAACAACTCCATTTTGTTGAGGCGTGTCCGTAGCCGAGAACTCATGTGAAATCCCTTCTTCGTCAAGAAAGGTATCCACATTTGCGTTCTTGAACTCCGTTCTGTTATCGCTCCGAACCTTCTTGATCTTCACTTCAAACTGATTTTGGGCCGTCCTAGCGAAGTTTTTGAAGACCTTTTGAACCTGCAATTTATCATCAAGAAAGAACACCCACGTAAATCTTGAAAAATCATCAACTATGACTAGACCAAATGAGTTACCACCGAGACTCTTGTAGGCATTAGGACCAAAGAGATCCATGTGAAATAGCTCGAGCGGTCTTCTCGTGGTCATGATATTCTTCACGGGGTGGCTTCCTCCAACTTGTTTTCCTGCTTGACAAGCACTACAAAGTCTATCCTTGTCAAATATAACATATTTTACTCCAAGGATATGATCACCCTTAATAAGCTTATCAAGATTTCGCATGCCCACATGACCTAACCTTCTATGCCACAACCATCCTTTCGAAGATTTAGCAATACAACAAGTTCTAGGTTGAGCCTTTTTAGTGAAATCAACAATGTAAAGATCACCTCTACGGATACCGGTAAAGACCATTTTATGATTATCTCTACAAAACACTTGGCAATCTACTTCAGTAAATAGGACATTGAAACCAAAGTCAGCAAGTCTAGATACGGAAAGTAAATTGTAGCCAAGCGATTTAACGAGCATAACATTTTGTATGGAGCTATCATGTGAGATGGCCACCTTACCAAGGCCAACCACCTTGCCCTTTGAGTTATCACCGAAAGTGACATACTTTCGAGGGTCATCTTTTTCAGCAAGCTCACGAAACATATCTTTGTCTCTGGTCATATGATCAGTACATCCACTATCAAGGACACATTCCTTTCCTCCAGCCATGTAGCCGTGAAGATTAGCCATAAGACCGAAGTGTCTCATCGCATCATCAAGATCATAGTCACCATCATCATTCTCATCATAGTATCACTACAAAAAAAATACACTTCCGTGATGATACGTGTTTGTCACAATAGGTCGCGTTTTTTGTCATGCATGTACATCCATCACAAATTTATGACAGAATCAAGATAGTCATACCTGCGTTGTCGTAGAAGTGTTCCATGACATTACCAAAATTATCATCACGGAAGTGTCCACTTCCATGACGATAAATCGTAGCGTCCACGAAGTGCTTTCATCAAGGGTGACCGACACGTGGCATCCACCGTAGCGGAACGCCGTTAAGCTATCGGGTCGGGTTTTGGATCCGATAACATTAATGTACCCGACCAATGGGGATTTTCCACGTGTAAAATCATCATTGGCTGGAGGAAACTGCGTGTCGGCTCATTGTTGGGACAGATGTCATCCACTCATTGGACAGAAGGCGCCTATGATACGTCGACATGTGGCACGGCCCAACAGAGGCCCATTCCTGTGAAAAGGCCGGCCCGTTTGACTTGGTCAAAAGGTGACGGGCCGGCCCATGGAAAGCCTGTTAACGGCATGTTCGCATATAGCCCATTTACAGCCCGCTAACCCAAGGCCCGTTACGCCCTATCCGAATTAGGCCCAGTAGCGTCATCTGGGCCATCCAATATGATTCCAGCCCGTTTTCGCCGGCCCATGTATGGCCCATGACGTCTTCGGCCCATATGAGGCCCTACGTAACTCTTGGCCTATTAACGGCCCGTGGTGAAAGCGGCCCGCAATGAACGAGGTATCACTTTAGACCCATTAACGGCCCGTGGTGAAACTGGCCCGTAATGAACGAGTGTATCACTTTATACCCATTAAGGGCACTGTTATTCGGTTGGGCGTTCCAACCCATGTTATCTTTCGGCCTTCTCAGAGCCCATTTATTCTTGGGCTCATTTCCAGCATTCATTTACTTACGACCCGTTACTGTCATTTTCTGCTTGTGGGCCAAATTCAGCCCGTGGTTACAGTCGGCCCGTTTGTGGTCCGTTAATACATTGGGTCGTTTTCATAGCGTCATCAAATACAGCCTATTAACGATGGCCCGTTATGGTCGGCCCATGAACGGACGATTCCAACTCTAGCCCGTTTACGGCCATAATGCGGCTGTTATTGGCCCATGCTTGGATCGATCATACGGCCCGTATAAGGCCCATTGATGATCTGACCCGTAGAAGGCCCATTGTTTCTCTGACCGTAGAAGGCCCAATGTTTCTACGGTAGCGTAGAAGGCATCTTGTTTCTACTGACCGTAGAAGGCCCATCGTTTCTCTGACCCGTAGAAGGCCCATCGCTTCTATGGCCCGTGGGAGGCCCTCTCACTCTGATGAAATATTAGCCCATGGTTATTGTGGCCTAGTTTTAAAAATAGGTTATTGCAGCCACTAGCAAACCGCGGAAAAAGAACTGCATCGACTACAAGCAAACAAATAAACAAGACAACAAGGAAATAAATAAGCAAGCAACTTATGCTAGGCTATCATGGCTATTACACATATTACATCCACTTTGGGCATCAAAGTTCACCACCGATTGCAAATATAGGGAACACACAATGACATATAAACGCCATGACAAAACAAGTCCAGAATCGAAAGCACTTGAAGAGTTCAAGAAACAATATCACAGGTACCCATAATGCTTTGGCAAGATGCTTAGCAAGCTTATTAACTTTTTCTTGTTTGGCGCTTAAATCCTCCAACGCCATTGTTGCACAAGAAAATGCGCATCTGAATTCTGCGGGGACTTCCTCGGTCCTTGACTTCTTGCCGTATACACGGATTGATGCCTTCGACATGGTGAGGCCCAGAAGAAGCTGAAGTGATTCAGCAAATGAAGTTCGAAGAGCTTGTGCCGGTGATGCTGGCGATAACTTCGAACACTACATCAACGCAGGACTGTGGGGTTTTCTCACTGTCTACAAGATCGTTTTTATCACCTTTCTTGGAGACCAACAGGGTTGTCGCACTATCTTGAACCTTATCTGCATTACTTTCTCTACCATTGCATAGTGGGGTGCTCTTCTCCAATATTATGTTTGCATACTACAAGAGAAACAAGCAGACACATCAAAGGTTTAGCTTGTAGTATACCAAACTCATTTTGGTAAACCGGTTCAGTAGTAAGGTGGACAGGATAACGACATGAAACAAACATATATCTATGTACTATGGTCCTTTGTATTGTCCATATCATTCTAGTTTATGTTCCCTAATCAAGATAGAGACACAGTTCAACTCATATATTTTTAAGACACAAAGACATAGACAGAATATAAGTGTGAGAAACTACACGGCATTGGCAGCACTTGTAATGTGCATCACATGAGAACATAACTGTTTATACAACTTAAACTGAAATCAACATAGAGCAAGAAGTTAGAACAGCAATCCGATTAAAGAAATAGGTTTAAAACATACTGTTGCCCCATTGGAGTTTCAATTGGATCCTTCAAATTCGAAAGTAGTTGGTATGAGTAAATCTGGTGATGCAATGTAAAAGGAGTATGGACCATAGCTACGGAATCGACACGAGAACAGTTGCTCTTACGCTTTAAACGTGGAGTTTGGGTTAGCTGTGGTGGTCTTCGTGCTTTGGGCACCGCAGTAGCTTTACAAACCTGCTGGGTGGGGGTACTGTGGTGGACATGGTGCTTTGTCAACTATAAGTGGGTTACTATCCGTTGGGGTTGTGGTTAGATGGGTTGTAGCTGGTTCTCTGCCCAACGGTGTAAGTGTGCAATCTGGAAGAGGCTCGATTATGTGTGGTGGGGCTAGTTTGTGGGCCAATACAACCATGGTTCTATCTGCATCGACGGGTAGCACCGTCTTTTGTGAAGAACGGGTTTTTGCTCCCTTAGATATTGCCATCACCCCATCCAATTCAAATGGCCGATAAACAAGAAAAGAAAGCTGAGCATTACAAACATTGTATGATGAGCAGATGTGGTAATTCACATATATGTTATCTAACCAAAGCAGACAGACATGATACAATTTCACATATATGATGCCTAACTAAGCGAGGATAGCATGACACAGATTTCAGATATATGATGGATAACTTAACAGGATATAATGGAAAAATTCAACATATGATGAGTACCTAAGCAGGATGACATGACAAAACTATATGATGTCTTTCTAAAATAGGTTGGGATGAAATAATTCACATACATGTTGTCTAAGTATACGAGGATGGCATGATATAATTGACATAATTGATTCATATACTAAGCGGTGGCACTCGCATGTATGATCTCTAAACTAAGCAGATAGAATTCAATATTGTGCATATGATGTCTAAACTAAGAAATGCAAGACACCATATGCATCATATGAGAAATATAAACATTGCAACTTAGAGCATACACCTCAGGTGGGATATAGGACTGGTCATCTGTCTCTGAATCCTCCTCTGAGGAGCTCCCTGTAACCATCGAGATATATGCTTCAACAGGTACCATTGCCTGTTCTGAAGACCTTGTTTTCACTCCATATTTTTACATAACTGGCTAAAATGGTTGTTACACATGAAGAGTAGTTCAATATACACACATTGTCGACAAATGGAATACGTAATGAAAAAAAAGATGGCATGAGATAATTCACATATATGATGCCTGGCTCCATGGCGGTGCATAATTCACATATATGATAACTGGTTGAAAAGCATGGCATTGCATAATTCACATATCTGATATAAAAAGCAAACAGGAGGCATTCACACAAAGCATGTCTAATCTAAGCAGATGGCATGGCAATGCAAGACACCATATGCATGATATGAGCAATATAACCCAGCCAAGTTAGAGCATGCACCTCGGTGGGGGAATCTGTTGGTCATCTCTCTGAATCCTCCTTTGAGGAGCTATACGTAACCAAAGCAAGAAATCTGCATCGACGGTAGCCTTGTTGCTCGAAGACCTTGTTTTCACTCCAGTTTTCCCATGACCGACTCAAATGGCTGATGCACAGGAAGAGTAGATGAATGTATAAACATTGTTGACAAATGGAATACAATATGGAAAAATATGGCACGATACAATTCACATATACGATGACTGGCTAAACATGATGGCATTGCATGATTCACGTATATGATGCCTGGCTAAAGAAGATGGCATTGCATCATTCCCATATACTCCCTCCGTTCCTAAATATTTGTCTTTTTAGATATTTCAAATGGACTACCACATACGGATGTATATAGACATATTTTAGAGTGTAGATTCACTCATTTTGTTCCGTATGTAGTCACTTGTTGAAATCTCTAAAAGACAAATATTTAGGAATGGTGGAAGTATGATATAGAAACCAAACAGTGGCATTCACACAAAGCAAATCTAAACTAAGCTGATGACATATAAGATGTATAATGTAAGCAATGCAAGGCGCCATATGCATGATATGACCAACATCGACATGCCGTTAGAGCAAACACCTCGGTGGTAAGCAGGCATGGTTGGCTCATACGAATCTCCATCTGAATAGTTATCTTCCTCTGGAATACAATGCGGAAATGCAGGAGAGGGGGGGGCACTTACGCCCACCATGGGGCAGCGTCTGCATGACATTATATTCAAGCCGCATAGCGGTCTTCTCTTTTTCTCTACATGTTCGATGCGATTGTGTACAATATCGACATGCATAATAAAAAATAGTTAGATTTTGTAAGGCCTAAGGGTGCATGCAAAAATCAAGGCTGATGGCGACAAGCAGTGGACGGATCCAAAACTAATGATAGCGAGTAGATTATAGCTTCAGTTTAAAAAGATAGACAATGGATCATATATTGTTTGTTGCCCACCCAACATGAACCACATAGAAGACCCCAGATGAACCGGATAGTAGATGATACTATTAGATTCTTTGGCTCGATATGGAGACCCATAGGCAATTCAAAACTCAAGATTGAGCGATAAAGTAGCGGTAATAATAACCGATGTATAACGTAAGCAAACACGAAAGACAATGACCTCTCTTAGGAACTGTCTAGTCCTCGTGTTCATCTGCTCGATCGATGATGGTAATACTGATTAGGCGTGGCTGCCGTGCAGGGAAGATGATCTGAGGTGGCGAAAGAAAGTTTGCAGGGGGGATCTCTGCTGCAGTGAACTCTTCTGTCGATGGTGCACCTCAGGTGGGGTGGATGACGGCACGGCAGGAGCAGGACATAACACATAGAGTTTTCTTTGAGGCCAATCTGAAAATGAAGTAAATATGTAAGCGCTCCTTAGAATTGGAGGATTCTATAAGCGAGGGACAGGAAAAACACAGAATAGAACAGAATGCACGTGCAAAAGCAGAGCATTTGGAAACATAGGATTTCAGTCAACCTGGGTGTTTGGCTCACATGAATTGGAAGAAACAGAGGAATGGAGAAACAAAGTGATGCGACGAGTGTACAACCTCTTTGGCATAGCCTTGTGGACCTCGGCATCATTGGGTTGGACGTGGAGGATGGTGATGATCTTTGGTGTATTTGTCGGAGGCGGGGAAGAAGATCCGAGGCCTCTAGAAACAGCGCCGAGGGTACTTGCTCATTGGGATGGATGGTTCCGTCGTTGGAGCAGCTCTACGCTAAGGTGTACAACGATGAAATTTGAAGCATGACAAGACGGACAACTTTAATGCGAAGTGGGATCCTAATATCATCTGCAATAGATGATGTAAAATACATCACCAAAAAGTGCTAGATGTAAAAGCGCATCAGCCGCACCACGTTAACCCGACAGATCTTTGTAAGTACTATTCACTCTGAACTTAAGCGAAGAAAATGAACTTCATAGTCGAAACTGAATTTTCTTTGTCGAAACTGATTGAACTCAACGAGCATTGCAATAGATGTTTAGGGCGTTCGAGCACTAGTAGCGAGAAGCGATGATCTAAATCAGCGAGACGCCGAGAAGGGAACGCACTAGCGAGAGAGCAAGTCATGCGGTAGCACCATGACGAGTGCTAAAGCAGCAACTCTGTAGCTGCGGAGGTCGTGACGGCAGCAGCGGCATAGCGAGCAAGAGCGAGCAAGAGCACGAAGCGGGAAGCGATCAGCAGCGGCGACCGGCAGCAAACGAGTCGCGGCCAGCGAGCCGGGCCTGCAGCTAGTTCCGTTAATGGAAGTCGCCGCCAAGGAAGCAACGACATGGGGAGAGGCGCCGTGGATGATGTGGCCGACGGCGCCGTCGATGGAGACGCCATGTCTGCTCGGTATCGAGCACCGGCAGTCCCGTGAGATCGAATAAAAGATAAAATGCAGCGGTGAGTGCAGAATCTCCTTGGTGGCGCCAAGTTGGCCTCAGCTTCATTGGAGGAATTCGTGAGGGTGCTGCGGTTCCGGTGGGCAGGTCAAGATGGCGCTGTGGGGATTGAGGTGGCACAATAAACGAGGCGAACATCGGGGCTACTCCTTGGAGGTGGAGGACGGGGCGGCTGATCCGGCGGGACGACGAGATCGACAACGGATCCTCATCCGATGTGGTGGATGAGGGACGGCGAGCTGTTGCGGTGGACGACGTAGTCGGGGAAGAGTCTCCGACTGGGCGGCGGTCGGGAGGCTGACGGAGGAGCGTGGGGTTTCGCGTGTTTTGGCGGCCTCGGTGTACGAATGGGGGGCGAAGGGGGAGGGGGGCCAAGCTTAGGGACACACTTTTCCAAAATGTAGGATAAGTTACCAGCGTACCCCCACCAGTTTTGACACCGCGACATGGAGCTTGATTTCCAGCTGAGGGGTAGAACGGGGATTTCGCGTGTCTCGGCTGCGGGAGCGATTTCGGATGAGGAGGGAGTTCTCGCGCGCGTCCAAATTTTGGGTTAACAAGGCGCGACGCGGGTTGAAGAAGCGGGAGTTTCAAAGCAGGTGAGACAAAAGATACTCGAGCTTGAAAATTTCGGGATAACAAGGTGCGGATTCCTTGTTCGGCATGACAAACTTAACGTGTAAAAAAAATCATACAAGACACAAGAGAGTCATGTCCCCTTTTACTATATTGCTATAGATGCCATTGAAAAAACTACAAGAAAAATGTACAAAAAATCGGGAGAACAAGATTACCCTGCACAGTACCAAATCGATTCGCACTTCCCTCAACAACAACAAAAAACAAATCAATTCCCACCAAAGAAAGAGTAAAATCCCTTTTTATATGATTAGAGATGCCATGATCTCGAATTTCAATTCTTGAATCCACGTTATGTTGAATTCGAATATATCGTTAGGTGACCTCGCGGTTTATAATTGATGTAGTCGTACATTTTGATCTTCCATCATATATGAACATTTTACTCCACCATGTGAACATATATATTGTCGTCTACCATATGGACTAAATTTGAATCAATTTTCCTTATTTGAATACGATTGTTCTCAAGTTATACAATAATTTAAATATTATCTTGATAACAAAAAGACATGCATATAGCAGTAATCATCTTTCACTACGAACTACATACCATACGCTCTCCAATTCAAATATTTGTATCCATTTTATGTTGAATTCAAATCATAGTACATTATTGGTCTAGGTAGCGAGATGTTCGGGATAATATAAACCCTACTTTCATACGTATAATTTTTGGCTGAATTGGTACAAGTTTTGGTATAAGCCTCTTGCAAAACCGAAGATTCTCTCAACAAGCCTCGTGGTTCCGAGAGGGAACGTGTCACCTTTGTGTGCGAAACGATATACGCTGCCCCCCTGATTTTATTTACAGAGGCAACATAGAACTATATGAGTGCCCTGTTAAATTTTGGAATTATTTCGGGTTCATTTGGCCTTTTTATACATTAATTGAGTTTCTGGACTTTTAATGTGCATAATCTAAATATGAATTGCATGCACATGCCCCGGTGCACCAAAGTGGGTTGAAAAATCACATGTGTGTCCTTGGTTGAATTTCTATGTCCCATGGAAGAAATGAGAATGAAATTCAAACATCTAGGCGTCATGACTCTGCCGAGAACGTCGAGAAACTTAGATTTTAAATTCATGTAAATCCAAAACTTCGGTGGAAATCATGAAACTTGGCATGGTGTCATGTCATGGCACTAACATCTGTGGTAAAAAATTGGGCGATTTGGAAGCTCGTGGTTCTAAGAGGAGCGTGACACCTTTGAGTATGAAGCGATATACGTTGCCCCCCGCCCTTGAGTTTCTTAACAAAGGCAACATAGAACTACATTAGTGCCATGTTAAATTTTGGAATTATTCCGGGTTCGTTTGTCGTTTTTTATACATTAATTGAGTTTCTGGTCATTTAATGTGCATAAGTCAAACTTGAAAAACAAGCACATGCTCTCATGCACCAAAGTTGGCTGAAAAATCACATTTGTGTCCTCGGGTGAATTTCTAGGTCCCATGCAAGAAATGAGAATAAAATTAAAACATCTGGGCATCGTGGCTCGGCCGAGAACATTGAGAAACTTGGTTTTAAAATTCTTGTAAATCCAAAACACGTCTGAAAATCGTGAAACTTGGCATGGATGTCATCTCATGGTACTACCATGTTGTGGTAAAAAAATGGCCGAATAGGAACAGATTTTGGTATAAGCTTCTTGCAAACCGAAGCTTCTCTCAAGAAGGCTTGTGGTTCTGAGAGGGAACGTGTCACCTTTGATTGTGAAACGATATACGTTGTTCCCCTTGATTTATTTACAAAGGCAACATAGAACTACATGAGTGCCCTGTTAAATTTTGGAATTATTCCGGCTTCGTTTGGCCTTATTTACACATTAATTGAGTTTTTGGTCATTTAATGTGCATAATTCAAATTTGAACTACAAGCATGTGCTCCCGTGCACCAAAGTTGGTTGAAAAATCACGTTTGTGTCCTCGGGTGAATTTCTACTCCCATGCAAAAAATGAGAATAAGATTCAAACATCTGGGCATCATGGCTCGGTCGAGAACATTGAGAAACTTGGTTTTAAAATCATGAAACTTGGCATGGTGTCATGTCATGGTAGTACCATGCCATGGTAAAAAATTGGCGAATAGGAACAAATTTTGGTATAAGCTTCTTGCAAATCGGGGCTTCTCTCAAGAAGGCTCGTGGTTCTCGGAGGGAACATGTCACCTTTGTGTGCATAATTCAAATTTGAAATACAAGCACATGTTCCAGTGCACCAAAGTTGGCTGAAAAATCACATGTGTGTCCTCGGGTAAATTTCAAGGTTCCATGCAAGAAATGGGAATGAAATTCAAAATTCTGGGCGTCGTGGCTGGGTTGGAAACATTGAGAAACTTAGTTTTTTAATTCCTGTAAATCCAAAACACGCATGAAAATAATGAAACTTGGCTTGGTGCCATGACATGGCACCAACATCTTGTAATAGTAAATTTGCGATCCGGATTTGCGGCGCACACATTAACAATCAACAAAGTCATTTTGGAACAAGTGTTGTCACGTTATAATCGGAAACACAAGTATTATTGAAACCGTGGGCATTCTACTTACTAGTACCATTTACGTGCATACGCGTCCCATTTTTATTAGCTAGGAGGCGTCGTGCGGGGTAGCTATTTGAGTCTGAGGCGTGCGATCAGACCCCTGCGCGTGCTTATCGGGAGGAGAGCCCTTTGACCTCCATCTGCCGTCCACCTCTCTCCCAAGGTCACCATTAATGACGCCCGAGCCTCTGTGGCTATGTTTCACTCAACTGAGATTTAAGAGAGAGAAAAGAAAATCTGAAAGCACGGATCTTGATGTAAGTTCCGACGGACCTATATAGCATCTACTGCGACTTATAGCAAGACTGATGAATATATAAGGATGATTTTTATTTTTTTATCAAAGAAGGGCTTGCCCCTTCCGATTTTCATTACTGAAAGCCACCACAATTCACAAGAAGTTCGGCACAACTCCAGCCTAACACAAAGGACTAAAAGCTACGTAACAGATTGAAATCACAACATCCCAAGAGGCCAACAAAGGCCAAACATCCGCGCTAGAACCCAACATTTCACAACCGACGACACAATCCACGTCCTAAACCGATTATTACATCAAAAGAAACCAGGAAACTGACGGAAGCTCAGCAGCAACTAGAAGAACAGCAACGCCAGGGTCCCTACATCAAGAGTTTTCTTCATTCCAGCCTCGCAACATTGATCTTCCACAGAAAGATAAGGATGATTAATTGTCTTACATAATTAGAAAGATAATTAAAAAAGCCACATGCGGCTACGCCCGAAATACACAAGGGCAAAAGAAGAAGGAAGACAAGGATCTGGCTCGCTGATCTCTACTTTCTTGATGTGTTCTTTGCGGGCCTTGAAACTAGTCTCCTTGGCCGGCGATGAAACTCTTTGTGTCCTCAAGACGCTGCTTGAGAACATCCACGGATTCCTCCACCAGCCTTTGGCGCTCGTTGCGGAGCATGTCATTCTCGTCCATAAGTTTCTTGACGATGACACCGGTCCTCTTCAACAAGGCAGTGGTCTCCTCCTGCTGGTCTGCACTTCGGACGATCTTCTCCCTCAGCAGGTCATGCTCGGCCTGGAGCCTATCATTGCCCTCCCTTAGTTGCCAGATGACGCGGGTAGCCTGTTCAAACGAGGCTTTCACGTCGTCCTGCAACCTCGCCAAGCCGGAGATCTGATCCATCTGGCTATGGACGATCGCATGCATGCGCTTTATGTGATCGTCGCCTGCCGTGAGAAATTTTCCCGAGGCCGCGGCGCGGAGACATCTCTTGCTTCAGCGGCGTGGCGGACCCGATCTGCTGCATCGGCGACGCGGCGGGACCTCCGTCTTTGCTTCAGCGGTGTGGCCGGGACCTCCGTCTTTGCTACTTCCATGTGGCCGGGACATGTCGGCTGCTCTCGCAGCGAGGCGGGACATCTCTCGTGCTTCGCTTCCATGCTCGCCTCTCCACAGTGGCAATCTCTCGACCCGAACTCACGCTGGCCATGGCGAGCGCAAGGGAAGGATGCTGAATGACTTGTTCGTTTTGTGGATGAGGAGTTGAGGAGGAATGTGCAGTCATCTTGGCATACTAGTATTTATAACCGAGTACTAATACGCTCCTGAGTGGGAAACCGTTTAGGTTGTGATCGGCGTGAATAGGTTTGGAATTCAATATAGCGTGGTACTAATACGCTCCTAAGTGGGAAACTGTTTAGGTTGTGATCGGTGTGAACAGGTTTGCAATTCAATATAGCGTGGAGTAATTTGGAATGTGACGAGACGCAAGCTCAAAATTTATTGACAGTTCTAGTTCCAAAGTGCGGCACTATTCCCGGATGGAGTACTTCTTTTTCTACTCCCTCCTTTCCGGTTTTATAGGGCTTATCTCAAAATTTTAGTTTTTCCATTTTATAAGGCTCAATTTGATTGTTCCCCAACACATTTTCAGATTCCAAGGTGCATTAAATCATTGCATGCAAGTATTAAGAGAAAATTGACCAATGCATGTACTTTATGCATGCATGCATTGCAATTAATGCATTGATAAACATATTTTTTTGGGAAAAACAAGAGCATTAATTAGGTGCTTTTGCAAACTACAAAAAATATTCCACCACTCACCATAAACCGGAAAGGAGAATGCTACGTATGCGTGCAATAAGCGGCACCATCGTATACATATCTTACGGTTAATGGGGGCGTTAAACGAGAATAGCAGCGTGGCGAGCTCTAGGCTAGTCCTTTTTGAGACGCATTAAACCTATCTCTCGGGACTTCTCTTGCGCACCATCGTGCCACCCACAAAAACTTGTACTCCCTACGTTCTAAATTACTTGTCGAAGGAATTGATGTATCTAGACCTATTTTAATTCTAGATGCAATCATTTTACGACAACTAATTTCGAGCGGAGAGTACTCTGAGTTTAGTAGTACGTTATACAGGAAGAGAAGAGGTGCACGCACGCACTCGTCCTCTCACACACGCGTCTGTTTTTTCTTGAAAAGGAGGATGATGACCCCCGGCCTCTGCATGTGGGAGTCACACACGCATCTGTAGCTATGAATTGTAGTGTTCTCAACCATCCGATTGGCTCTATCATGGATGTACCTATATACTAAAACATGTCTAGATACATCTATATTTTGACAAATGTAAGGCATGTATTGTGGAGCGGAGGAGTGCTTGTCATCAAAATGGATAAAAGGGGCGTATCTAGAACTAAAATACGTCTACATACATCTCCTTTTATCCATTTTCATGACAAGTAGTACTTCTTACCCAAAGGAACTTTATATTCAATGAGACACAAAATATTAGATTCATTTGTTGGAAATTACTAATCTGATGTCGAGTAATTGCTGCATCGCCACCAAAACCCAACATTTCTTAAGCTAAAGTAGACCAAGGTAATCCCTATATTAGCATATTACTAAGATAAAGCGAGAAGGCCTTTATCGAAACATTTAGGACGTGAGCTTGTCAATCTGAATGTGGAGGGTCACAAGCTTAGCCCCGGCCAGCAGCTTGGGGGGAACTGTCAAGAAGGTCAGCTCCTCCATGTCGACGTCGCCGGGATCCTTGCTGCTTGTCACTTCCATTTCCACCTTGACGGCGTCGGTCGTGCCTTTGGGCTCCCGCGACGGGTCGTTCGCACACAGCTTGGCCAAGTAGTGCGGCAGTGGGGACGCCCCCGCTCTGATGTAGACGGCAAACCACGGCAATAAGGCGCGCCGATGTCGAAACGCTGCCGACCAAGAAAAAGCAGCGGCGGTCCTCCTCCGCATGACAGCAAGAGCCATGGCTCCGGCGGTGGCACTTGCAGGTGGAGCACCTGCTGCCGTCTTGGATCACGTGCCTTTGGCATGGGATGCGCGGTCTTGATGTGGTGGTAGAGGCGCGTGGCCAGGCCTTCGTATGAGCAGACGGGCACGGGCATTTGCGGCGCGGCGGACACTGCGCTCTGGTGATCGGCGAGCTTGTGGTAAGTGACGTAGAGCCCACAGCCTTCGTGCGGGGACTCCACCCTCACCGACGAAAGGGCGGAGTCCACCGCCGTGTTCGCCGCGTCGAAGCCACCGCCGCTTCGCTCTTACGCTTGCCGCTGGTTCCCGGGGCGCTTGACGCGGCAGTCCGTGCATGCCAGGTGCCCTCCCTTGCACTGCAGAAATCAATCCAACAACACATCAATCAAGAAACCTGCACCTTGCTCAATCAGCCGAACGGACGAGGTGTATTCGAACCTCATACACTGGAGGCGTCAAGGCGGAGGCACAAGGCGATGGAGCACGGTGAGGTCCATCGAGACCTTAGAGAGCTCCATCGTCGGGTCCTGTTCCTGTTCGGTCTGCATGATCTCGCCCTCCTCGTGCACAACCATCTCTCGACTTGGGCCGGGGTATTACAAAGCTTACCGTCACATATTTTATACTCCCTCCGTTCCTAAATGTACTCCCTCCATTCGGAATTACTTGTCTCGGAAATGGATGTATCTAGAACTAAAATTACGTGTTGTAATTAATGCATTGGTAAATGCAAATTATTGAAATATATCGAGTGAAGTGCTTTGATGTGTCGCATCAACTCGTACATCAACGAGAAGTTTGATTATCCTCTCCCTCGCGGACTTAACTGGACCTGCCTTTGGCTCTATGACAGGTTGGCCACAGACCTGTCGGGCCCACCTGTCATACACGCAAAGACAGGAGCGTCCCTCCCTCGCCCATGAGCGTGGTGGCTAGCAAGAATAGGAGAAGCTTTCGCTACACGCTCTCCCTCCCGCACGCGGTGGACATGCAGCAGTTCAATCGGTGTCAGATGGCCAGAAGCGTACTGTAGTACTCCTCCAGTGCAGTAGTACACCATCATTGTTCGACTTCCCGACGAGGCGAAGAGCCAAACGCAGCCCGGACACTCGTGTGGCAGTTTCATGTGTAGAGTAGTCTAGATAGCGTGTACCGTGCCTGTAAGCTTAAAATCGTTGGGGTCGGCTCCGTGCAATGTGGCCGTCTCGAAGTTTTTTTTTAATTAAAATAGTCTTCTGGCCCTACCTGTCACCCTAGTGATTGTAGTTTGCACGCTCATCTGGTCAAGACGGGAATATATATTTTAATTTGTTTTTTTTGAAAAGGGGGGACTCCCCGGCCTCTGCATCGGAATGATGCATACGGCCACATATATTTTAATTTGTGGTGGGTAAATGTTAGAGGTTGCAGCAAATATATTGTACACTGAGGGTCTTTCAGCCAAGTTTAGAGGCAAGCATGTGGGGCCAGTGCTATGATGTGTCGCGTCAACTAGTAGAACGAGGAGAAGCTTGATTTTACTACACGCCTTCTCCCTCGCCCATGCGCTATTGCTTTCATAAACAAGGACATGCTTTTGCTTAGTAGTACTTCTACAACAAGCTATCCGTCCGCTTCGCGGTGGACGGACATGCAGCGATGGATTCGACCTTTGTAGAAGCGATAGTAGTAACATCATTGTTCGTCTTCTCGAAGAAGCGAAGAGCCAAGCGCAAACCCGAGCGTTGCGATTCACGAACATTGGAGCACGCATATAGCCAGGCTCTTGCATGAGACAAAATTGCTATGTGAGCCCACTATTGTACTAGTACGTACAACTACTTGCTAGTATAGCCCTATAAACCAGAAATGAGTATTTGCCCTTCTAGAGATTCCAACAGGTGACTAGACTACACCGATATGGAGTACATATGGAGCAAAATGAGTGAATCTGCACCGTAAATAAATACGTACTAGTTCTACCGTTTTCCTCTCCGAGGTGCACAATATTGAGTATACTGACTAGTCTCTTTTTGACACGCATTTACGTTGTTTTTTTACATAGTACAGATGCAAGCGCTCATATACACGCGCATACACTCACCCCTATGAACGCACAGACGCACGGCACTATCATCTTGAAATTTACGAAGTCACCATAGGCACCTCGTCGTCGACGGGTCCATAGGTGCTTGAATGCCAAGGAGGAAGAGGGTAGCGGTTCCGGGACGTTGAGCGGTCAATGATGCATCCTCAATTACATGCGAGAGGGAATTAATTGGAGAAGCGAGGCTAGAGCCGGCCACGATGTGAATACAACAGAGTTTGGACTCTCATATAATAAAAGTCGCCCCACCACTCCAATCCATCTACTACTTCCAAGTCTCTGCGCAACACTTTGCTCACTCCAATCCAAGACCAAGTAACCGAAGCCACAAGCACCTATGGAGGCGATGGGCCAGCGAGCGGCGGTCGGCGTTTCGAGACGGTCTTTGGCGACCCGCAGCATCGTAGCCCTCGCCGATGCGGCCGCCTCTCGCATGGGCGACATGATGGTCAACTCCATCCGCAAGTTCACCGCCATCAAGAAGCGCGCGACGACCTTGCCGTCTTGCTCCAGCCCAGCGCCCAGGCTCCTCATTGCACCGCCACCCTCATCGGCCTACATGGTGACGAACTCTTTCAAGCCTGTGGCCCAGCAGGTGCTGAGGTCGCGACGAAGAATGTGCACCTCGAGGCCGCTTTCGCCATGGCATCTCGCCATGCAAGAAACCGTCGACCTGCACATCCACGTCTATGAGGAAATCGTCTACATAGGCCACTACAAGGCAAGCGAGAACAGAAAGACGTTGGCCTTCTTCCGGTAGTGGAATCTTTGGACGCCATTGTTCGAAGCACGTCGACACAGCCACGAAAAGCTGCTGCTACTTAGGCGCCGTTCGGTGGGCCGGCATACGAGTCGAGGAGGTGGACGTCGTCGATGGGTGCATCTCTTCTTCTTGCCTCGTGTAACCAGCACTGCATCGCCTCGTGGCCTTAATGTTTTATTAGTATAGTACTCCCTCCGTTCCCAAATATAATTCTTTCTAAAGATTCCAGCAAGTGACTACTACATACGGAGCAAAATGAGTGAATCTACACTCTAAGCTATGTCTTCATACATCTGTATCTTTGTATTCCATTTGAACTAGTATCTAAAAAGGCTTATATTTATGAGCGGAGAGAGTATATGGCATTTTATTCGATTAAATAACGTTTTCCACAGTGAGGTAGGGCGCGGTTGAGCAAACCCACCCCACCCACCGGGCATCGGCCGAGTTTAGAATTAGAAGAGAGAAAGCGAGGAGGAGAGCTAGTTGTAGCACCTGGACGTTGTTGTCGAGATGGGACTCGTGTTTATAGAATAGGAATCTTGAGCACTCGTGCCTCTTTTTTTGGAGGAAAAAATTAGTCGTATGTCTAGTACCACTAGTTGGGTGCGTGCGACCTATAGCTGTCATCACTTTAGGTCTCCTTTTCGAACCGCGGCTACGCTTCACAGTACATATTTTTTCACACATTTATCCTCCTATATGTACTCCTAGGCTATTCCACGTGCTCCCATTCACCGACATGTGGGACATAGAGCATCTTGGTCGTAGTGCATGCACGACTCGGAGCATATGCCGGGGTACTTTACATTTTAGACCTCACGAATTACATGCAAACCCCCCGTAGAAGAATAAATAAATCAATGAATTACTACATGAAACCGGATTATTTTCGTGGAAACCGGAGCACGTTCATTAAATTTTGGACATAACACGTTTATAAAAATGACCGGACCTAAAGCGGTCTAAGGGCCTCTTTGATTTTTCCGAAAAAAAGGGCCTCTTTGATTCATGAGATCTGAAAACACAGGAATGGGGAAAGTATGATGGCGATGAACCGAGACGAGGAGAACTCTAGCTCAGTTAGAGGTTAGAGTTAGATTCTAACCCTGAACTAACTCTAAGGCCCTATTTGGATACTCTAACACAGTTAGAGTTAGAATTATTTTTAACCCACTCTAACCCAAATAAGCACCTCTCCACCGGGATAGTTGGGTTAGATGGAACTAACCCACTCTAACCCTCCCTGTTTGGATACTTTTGGGTTATTTGAGCCCCCAACTAACCCAAACTAGCTTTAACCCCATGATCCAAACAGGGCCTAAACCAAAGAGGTGTATGGATGGCAGGGTTAGATTGACAATAAATGCTCTATCTCAATCATTTGACTACTTTGGACCCTATTTTTAGTCAGAATAAAATAAGTCCCTTGGATCCAAGCACCCTCTTGGTTTGGCCGGCTCTTCTATGGCCTCCTCCTGCTCACAATTGACATAAACGAACCATCTATACAAATCAAGCATGCAAAACATGATAATTTTTACTTTGTCCATACAAATGAGATATCCCACATAAACATACAAGTAAATCGATCAAGCTTCACAAAATAAAAAACACTTCATGAAACAAAGAATGAGCTAACTCATCACGGATGTCGTTCACGATAGGGAGGGAGCCCGGAGCCCCTCACGCACCGAGGGAGGAGCTCGCCATCGTCGCTCTGGAGGAAGGCTCTGTAGAGCTCAAGCCCCGGGAACCCCTCCGACGCCGACCCTTGCGAGTTGAGGTTGACACCGGCATGGGTAGTAGGGCCGCTTGCTGCGGACTGGGAACTTAATCTTTGGGCCTCTAGAAATAATGAAAGCATGTAACTAAAATACCTAGAAAGGTGAACTGAATCTTTGGGCCTCTAGAAATAATGCAAGCCTGAAACTGAAATACCTAGAAATGTGAACTGAATCTTTGGGCCTCTAGAAATAATGCAAGCCTGAAACTTAAATACCTAGAAAGGTGAACTGAATCTTTGGGCCTCTAGAAATAATGAAAGCATGTAACTAAAATACCTAGAAAGGTGAACTTAATCTTTGGGCCTCTAGAAATAATGCAAGCCTGAAACTGAAATACCTAGAAAGGTGAACAGAATCTATGGGCCTCTAGAAATAATGCAAGCTGAAACTTAAATACCTAGAAAGGTGAACTGAATCTTTGGGCTGTAGAAATAATGCAAGCTGAAACTGAAATACCTAGAAAGGTGAACTGAATCTTTGGGCCTCTAGAAATAATGCAAGCTGAAACTGAAATACCTAGAAAGGTGGCTGAATCTTTGGGCCTCTAGAAATAATGCAAGCTCTGAAACTGAAATACCTAGAAAGGTGAACTGAATCTTTGGGCCTCTAGAAATAATGCAAGCACAAATGAAATACCTAGAAAGGTGAACTGAATCTTTGGGCCTCTAGAAACAATGCAAGCTTTGAAATTGAAATACCTAGAAAGGTGAACTGAATCTTTGGCCCTCTACAAATAATGCAAGCCTGAAATTGAAATACCTAGAAAGGTGACACGAATCTTTGGGCCTCTAGAAAGATTTATTGCCTCCTCAAGCGACATCAAACAATTCAATGCGTGCACCATAAATCTATAGCAAGTTTGATCGGGATCTACTTTTCCAAATCAGAATTAAGCGCTAGAGCAAGCAAGATCAATGATATGGCCGTGAGACGGAGAGAAGGAACGAACAAACTCACCTCTCGCGGCCTCCACAGTAGATGCGCCTCCCAAGGCAAGACAGAGGAGAAAAACGACCGGTGAAGGGGGAGCGGGGCGACCTTCGAAGGCCGGAGGGAGAGGGCGGCTGGAGTAGGGCGACGGAGGCCGGAAGGAGAGGGCGGCCGGAGGAGAGAGAGGGCGAGCGGCGCTTGGGCGGGTGGCTCTATGGGGAACAGAGAGGGGTCGTGCGAGAGGGGGGGAGCGATCTGGTGCGGGCATGTGAGATTTTTTAGTTCTCTTTTAGTGGGCCCGAGGATAACTAACCCAATTAGAACCTCTCCACCGGGCTAGTTTTTAGGCTGGGTTAGAGCAAACTAGCTCAAATTAACCCCTCTTGTTTCGATAATTTGAGGCTATTTCAACCCAAACTAGCTCTAACTCAGGGATCCAAACAAAGAGGAGTGTTACTGTACATGCTACAGTGTGGACCGTAGAACATTGTTTTTATGGCCATATCACCACATTGTTTTCTACTCCTGGTTCACTGGGCTACCGTGGTACGCACGGCTGGTTCACTGGTGTCGGTGTCAAAACCGGCGGATCTCGGGTAGGGGGTCCCGAACTGTGCGTCTAGGCGGATGGTAATAGGAGACAAGGGACACGATGTTTTTACCCAGGTTCGGGCCCTCTCGATGGAGGTAAAAACCCTACTCTGCTTGATTAATATTGATGATATGGGTAGTACAAGAGTAGATCTACCACGAGATCGGAGAGGCTAAACCCTAGAAGCTAGCCTATGGTATGATTGTTGTTAGATCCTACGGACTAAAACTCTCCGGTTTATATAGGCACCGAAGAGGGTTAGGGTTACCACAAGTCGGTTACAATGGTAGGAGATCTACATATCTGTATCGCCAAGCTTGCCTTCCACGCCAAGGAAAGTCCCATCCGGACACGGGACGAAGTCTTCAATCTTGTATCTTCATAGTCCAGAGTCGGCCAAAGGTCATAATCCGGCTATCCGGACACCCCTAATCCAGGACTCCTCGGTAGCCCTGAACCAAGGCTTCAATGACGACGAGTCCGGCGCATATTGTCTTCGGCATTGCAAGGCGGGTTCATACTCCGAATTCTTCATAGAAGATTTTGAACACAATGATAGTGTCCGGCTCTGCAAAATAAGTTCCACATACCACCGTAGAGAGAATAATATTTACACAAGCTCAATCTGCTGACATATTCAGCAGCGTAACATCACACCATGGCCAAGCCTTTATTCGAATTGTTTTCACTGTCCCACCTCAGCGCGTTTAGCGAGGCGGTTCCCTTGGCATGTCTTGTCAAAGCAGAGATCGTGTCCCCTTATTCCGGGATTCTCATCAATACGGGCATGGGTAACCCAACCGCGCCATTGATTGCGGCGCTTGGGAGATAAGTGAGTTTTATCAGGCCGGTGGAGACGCATAGCTTTGACCATCCATATAACGGGATAAGGATCCACTTTTTCACACACGCCTTCTTCCTCCTTTGCTCATCCATTTCCGCGCACTTGAGCTCCAGCGCCCAAGTCCGCACATCCTACCTCAACCTTCTCCAACTATGTCCGGAGCGGGAGGCAAGTGGATGGCCTCCTCCGTCACGAAGGGGCACATCAAAAAACTGCGGAAGGCCGGATACTTGTCCGACGACATCGCGCATCGGCTCCCCGGCAAGGGGCAGCTCATCCCCACCCCCAGGCCCCATGATAGGGTGGTGTTCCTCCCCACTTCCTCCATGGACTAGGTTTTCCACTTCACCCATTTGTCCGGGGCTCATGTTCTACTACAGCCTAGATTTCCATGATCTGGCCCCAATTTCATCCTCAACATCTCGGCGTTCATAAATGGGTGTGCGAGGCCTTCCTCTGCATCCAGCCCCACTTCGGCGTATGGCTTAAGACCTTCAATGTCAAGCCGAAGGTAGTGGGCGGCCGCCAAGCGGAGTGAAGAGGTGCCATAGTGGGCAAGATGGCCAACATCCTATGGCACGAGGGCTCCTTCGTGGAGACCATAAAGGGGTGGCAATCGGGGTGGTTCTACATCACCGAGCCGCGCAACCCTAAATGGGTAGCGGCCCCCGAATTCCAATCTGGCTTCCCTACACGGCTCACCTCATGGAAAGAGACGGGCCTGACATGGGGTAATTCAGAAGAGCTGACCGGACTCCAAACCTGCGTCCGAAACCTGGTGGACAAGAAGCTCAAGCTTGTCAACGTAGTCCAGGTTATGCTCATCCGCCAGATCCTCCCATGCCAGCAACGGGCCTTCAACTTGTGGGAGTTTGATCCGTCACAACACCGAACCTTGAGCCGGCTCTTCGACACTACGTACGAAGATGCCTGGAAGGTGCTGTTAAAGGGCGCCGAGGATCTGCTACCGAAGATCGCGGATTCAGCTCGCCGCATCAAGCCAGCGAGGTAAGATATTTTACCCTTTACGGGACTCTTTTTTCATAGTTTGACTCTATGCGGGATCTAAAACTCCCTCACCTTTGACAGGACTGGCAGAAGACGTCCGGACAGGTCGACTGTCCGGCACCCTTGCCAGAAGACCCAGCGGACGACCGATTGACGGAGCTGCTGGCTCCGGCACCTCACGTGGTGCCGGAGAAGAAGGCCAAGAAGAAGGCCATGGGAACTTGGAGGATTTCCCGGCGCCAGGTGTTGTCGGACTCATCGTCCGATGACTCCGAGGCGGACTCCTCTCGCGAAGACGAGGAGGAGGAAAAAGAGTCCTCTCCCCCAGCGGGGGGAGAGAAGAAAAGGAAGGCCGCCCCAAGCTGGGAGGCCGGAGGGTCAGAAGGGAAGGACCTTTCCTCCGGACTCGCCACCAACGCCGACGACAAATGAAGAGGGTGGCTACCGAGGCCAAGCCCTGGCGAAATCGTAAATGTCCGGACACTAGAATAACTCATGGCGTTCCATTTGTCGCACATCATCTTCTAACGCCGAATATAACCATGCAGCCCGCCCAAGGACGGGCTCGACACTTCGTCGAGCGGTTCTCTGGATTCGTCGGATGTGAATAGCGCCTCACTTCCGACCGCCTAGTCTCCTCCCGCCGCGGATGAAGCCGAGGTGGAGTCCCAAAAGGGGCCCAGCCAGGAGGAGGTGGCGCTGGAGGCGCCGCAAGGTGACCTCCCGGACTCCGGGCGCAAAGGGGATAAAACCCCGAAGGGCTTTAAGTCCGGCCCTGTGCCGGACTCCGTACTGGAACCTTCAGTGGTTCCGGAGTCCGGCAGGCGACCCCTTCGTAAGAAGGGCAAGACTGCGACGCCGGTGACCTCCGTCCAACCGGAGGCACCGGATAGTTTGATGGAGGCGCTTAACATCGCTTCCATCGACGAGGAGCACTTTACCTTTGTATGAGTGTGGTGATCCGAGAAAGTTCGATCCGCTAAGAGCGAGCTGACTGAAGCCTGTGCCAGCCTTCTAACAGGCTTTGAGGTATGTATTTAAGATATGTAAAAATATTACCGCATAGACAGTAGCCCCTGATGCTCAGTTTAGTGTTCGGAAAGAAAAAGCCAATCTGAGGATCTAAAAGATATACGCAGGAGTCTAACATAAGTATGTCAATATGGGAATGCAGGCTGCGTTGCTGACCTCTGCCGCACTGACTGCGGAGGTTGATGCATTGAAGCAGAGCCTCGAGCGGTCCGAGAACGAGCTCGGCCTTGCCAAAAAGCAGCTCGAGGACAAGGAAGGTAAGTAATATCTAATGGGAGTATTTAAAAGATGTGGTTGCAAAAAATGACAGGAATAACATGAATATTGCAGGGGCCACGAACGAGGTGGCGACCCTGAAGGAAGCGATGTCCAAGGCCGAGGCGATGCGGCCGTGGAGCGCACCGAGCGAGAGAAGCAGGAGGCGCGGGTGGCGGAGGTGCGGCAAGAGCTCCAGGTTCTCGTGGAAAAACACGAGAGTTTGGAGCATGACTCAAAGACTCGAGAGTCCGAGCTCGCCTCGGCACTTGAGAGCGCCAAAGCCGCTAAGGCCGAAGCCCAAAAAGCCCTCCAGGAAATTGAGGCGATGAAGAAGATAGCAGCGGGTAAGGCATTCTATATGCAAAGCAAGCATGTGAAAGTGAATTATCTCACATTACTTACCCGAATCCGGAGCTCTCCGGGGAGCATTTGCAGATCTGCCCGGTGTGTCCGATCTTTGCCGCATTCTACCGAACCGAGGAGGAAGCTCGGCGGAGAAGGTGTTCTGGTCTCGATATCTTTGAGGCCGGACACCCGTGCCCTTAAGCGACCCGGTTGAAGCAGGTGGTCGAGCTCCATAAGGTGGCTGAGCAGGCCATGAGGGGCCTCATAGTTCGGTTGTGGCCTAAAGAAGCCATGCACAGGAGCTACTTGGGCTGGTGAGGCGGTGGTGGGCCTTTGTCCATGTGTTGAAGTCGTCAAAGCGCTCCGTCTGCATCGAAGGTGCCCGTAGAGGCCTTGCACAATGCTAAGGTGCACTTTGAGGGCAAGATGGACGCCGAGAAGCTTGTGATGCAGAGACCACCACCGGGCAAGGAGCATCGCAAGCTGGAAATGTATTATGAGGGGTCCTCAAGGGTGCCCATGTATGGCGGTGAAAGCTCCAAAGATGTAATTTTTAGTAGACTAGCATTTGTTATCCATGCAGCTGAAAACTTGTTCATATCGCTAAGCAACACTTTTGAATTTAAAATATTACCTTACGTGCGGCCGTGTATTAAATTTGAGAGATGGCGATTAAATCGGCTTGACCCCCATGCCACAGTCTTTGGGGTGTTCGGGATAAACTTGAGCGCTCTTGTTCCCACTCTTGGGTCCATCGAGGAGGCGCTCAACGCATAGCGAACAAGGCAACCAGACTATAATGCTTGAACACTCTCACTTAGCCATAGAATTCTATAATTTTAAATTTAGTGAAGCCCACAGTGATCGGAAGACCGATTTGAGGCGCTATCCACGCCTAGGCCGGACAATGCCGACTCCTCGCTCTAAGCGGCATAAGTCTTTAGGGACTCGAAAACCTCTCGAACAGCGACCGGCTCTCGCCCTGTCATGACGGTCAGTTTTAGCTTTCTCCAGTGAGGTGATTAACCCAGCTCAACGGGGCACAATCGCGGTGATTCTCCCGGCGCTACCTTAGCCGATATAACGGAACATAAGGTACCAAAACATGGGAGCCGCAAACCCAACTATTGACCCAAGACATGATTCGAGCCGATGCATATAATTCTATAAGTTCGGGTGCCGCACTTGTGAAAGTGTTCGGACTTATCACACCATATTGTGGGGTACTTAAGCCCTCGGTGTATTGCCCGTACCAAAGTGTACGGTTGCACAATGTCAAATCGAACATATATAAAAGCGAATTCAATAATAGGCGAAGCTATGTATTGTTTATTCAAAAGGGCTGCGATGAAGCGAGCGATACAAATAGTCACGATAAGCAAGGGGCCAGGACTTTTAACATGTCCCCCTCCAGGGGTAAGCTGTGGGATGGTATGTAAAACAGGTATACTGCTCGTAATAGAGACCACCTAGACACTCGACGTAGCTTTCTGCTTCCCTGGCTGTTGCATCATGTATTTGGCAATTCTACTGCCGGACAGGGCTTCGTGAGAACGGAGTCCTGAAAGTAAAAAAGAAAGAAGAAAAGGAAAGAATGACACAATCGGGAGCCCCTGGTGTGGTTGAGCCGCGTGCGGGCATGCCGTGGTCGTGCCCTCCCCTATGCCCATGGTATTTCCAGTGTAATTATGTACGCGTAGTCTTGGTTTCGCAATTTCACGAGGGCTGGGGTTTGGGCCGCATTGCTATGCGTGCTTGGAGCGTGCCAGGCGGTCTTGTTGTAGGTTACTCGGCGCAGCAGCGGTGTCCGGACGTTTAATAGCCGGACTCGAGAATTGCCGTAAGAGGCTGCTTTGTACTTCCGTCGCGAGAGCCGCCAGATGCTCCTCCGTCCGGAGAGAGCATTCGGTGTTTCCATTGACCGTAATGACTCCTCGAGGGCCTGGCATCTTGAGCTTGAGATATGCGTAGTGCGGCACCACATTGAACTTTACCGTCACGGTTCGTTCGGCGGTCGCGTGATAGCCGCTGCAGAGCGGGACTATGTCGAAGATTAACTCCTCGCTTGGAAGTTATCAGGGATCCGAAGACCACTTCAAGTGTGACCGAGCCTGTACAGTTGGCCTCTACACCTGGTATGACGCCTTTAAAGGTCGTCTTTGTGGGTTTAATCCTTGATGGGTCAATGCCCATTTTGCGCACTGTATCCTGATAAAGATGGTTCAGGCTGCTGCCGCCGTCCATTAGGACTCTAGTGAGGTGAAATCCGTAAATGATTGGGTCTAGAACCAATGCGGCGAATCTTCCATGGCGGATGCTAGTGGGGTGGTCCCTTCGATCAAAAGTGATCGGGCAGGAAGACCACGGGTTGAACTTTGAGGCGACTGGCTCCATCGCATATACGTCCCTTAGTGCACGCTTCCGCTCCCTTTTGGGTATGTGGGTTGTGTATATCATGTTCACCGTCCGCACTTGTGGGGGGAAGCTCTTCTCATCCTCTATTGTTCGTGGCCGGGGCTCCTCCTCGTCATCACTATGCAGCCCCTTGTCATTGTTTTTGGCATTTAACTTGCACTGCTTGAACACCCAACAATCCCGGTTGGTGTGGTTGGTAGTTTTTCCGGGGTGCCGTGTATCGCACGAGCGATCGAGTATTCGGTCCAAATTGGGCCAGGGCCCAGTATTTCTTTTGAATGGCATTTTCGTGACCCGGGTTTAGAGCCTCTGGATCCGGCATTGACCGCATCCTCGGCATTATCACCGTTAATGTGGGGCTTGTGCTTGTTGTGTGCGACACCTTCTGCTGTCCTTGGTATCCGAATTACGGGGATCTTGGTCATGTTGTTACTACGAGCTAGCTAGCTGTCCTCTCCCGCAAAAGCGGGTCATGAGTGTTGTGAGGGCTGCCATGGATTTCGGCTTTTCTGTCCTAGGTGCGGGCAAGCCACTCGTCGCGAGATGTTGTGTTTGAAGGCTGCAAGGGCCTCTGCATCCGGACGGTCGGCGATTTGATTTTCTTGGTTAGGAAGCGTGTCCGTAATTGTGCGGCGAATCCTCTGGCTGCTGAATTATGTGGCTTAGGTCATCGGCGTCGGTGGTCGCACATATGTGCCATGGAAATTGTCGATGAATGCGGCTTCCAGGTCTTCCCAACAACAAATTGACTCAGCTGTCAATCTGTTAATCCAATGTCGGGCCGGTCCTTTAAGCTAGAGTGGGAGGTATTTGATGGGCGTGTAGATCATCACCGGGCCATGTGGATGTGAAGGAGATAGTCCTCGATCCAAACTGCGGGATCTGTTGTGCTATCGTATGATTCAATGTTTACGGGTTTGAAACCCTCGAGTTTGATGATCCATCACTTCATCTGTGAAGCATAGTGGGTGTCTTGGCGCCTCTGTATTGGGCTATATCACAACGCAGCTCAAATGAACTTTGTCTCATCGTGTTCGGCCCGGCGGAGTTTCCATATCCGGCGTGGCGGTTATCGTCACGCGTCGTAGTAGGCGCCCACGCGATCCGTGAGATCGATCTTGTTTGCCTTGCCTTGTCCTCCAATATATCTCGCAGTCTGGCGCATTTCCCAGCGCCTTGGTATTTTTTGGCGCGCCGGGTGCGGCTTGAGTTGAGGCCGAGAGGCCTCTCTGTCATGACCACGAGGTGGCTGGTCAGTCGGCCGTATCATCTGTTGGTGATGTAGGTTTGGGTGCTTCCTCCTCTAATCGGGGTAGCAACTGCGTCTTGGGTAGCTCTTGGAGGCGCTCGAGTTCATACTCTTGACGCAAGGACTTGATCCATCAGTCAGCTAGCAAGTCTTGGTCAGCTCTAAGCTGTTGCTGCTTTTTCTTGAGGCTGCTTGCCGTGGCCATAAGCCTGCGTTTGAAACGCTCTTGTTCGACGGGATCCTCGGGCATGACGAATTCGTTTTCGTCGAGGCTTGCCTCATCTTCGGAGGGAGGCATGTAATTATCGTCCTCTACCTCTCTATCTGCCGCTCTCTCACGAGGGCTGGCCTCTCCATCCTCCCTGCCGAATCCCTGCTTTGGAGGGGTTGTCTTCGGCCTGTCCGGGTGTTATTGTCTCCCGTGCGGAATCACCGGTTTCTTTGTGTGGCGGGATTTAGAGCGGCACACCACGCCGGCGCTTAGGCTGTTTCTTGGAGGGGTCATCCTCCGTTGTTCCATCGCCATTCCCATCTTTTGGGATGTCCACCATGTATATGTCGTATGAAGAGGTGGCCTTCCAGTGCCTTGTGGGCGCTGGTTCTTGGTCGTCTCCTGCATCATCGTCCATACCGTTGATGTCTTCGGAGTCAAAGTCGAGCATGTCGGTTAAATCATCGACAGTGGCTACGAAGTGGGTGGTGGATGGGCTTTGAATTTCTTCGTCGTCCGCATCCCAACCTTCCTGACCATAATCCGGCCAGGGCTCCCCTGTTAAAGAGAGAGACTTTAGTGAGTTCAGGATGTCGCCAAAGGGCGAGTGCTGAAAAATGTCCGCGGCAGTGATGTCCATGATCGGCGCCCAATCGGATTCGATTAGGCGGGCGCGAAGGTTGAAGTCCGGAGAGGAGTCCGGCACCTTGAGTCACGAAGCCGCAAAGGGATTTGGTAGGTGTACGGCTTAAACGCCGTAGAGATCGCAGCCCCAGGCGGTGTCCAGCCACCCGTCCTCGATCGGTGCGATCGGCTCCGAGCTAAAGGTCGGGCGGACATCGCGACCTCCAGACAGCCTTTGGCGAGCTAGATCTTGCCCCTCGTGATGGTCTGGTGGCGCTTGGCGTGGCTCGAACCCGTCGAAGATCAAGTCTCCATGAGCGTCGGCCATGTAGTTCAAACTTACAAATATGACCTGATGGCCAGGGGCGTATCTTTCAATCTGCTCCGGATGGCCAGCTTAATTGGCCCACAGGCAAAGCCGCCGAATCTGAAGATCTGTCCGGGAGAAAAGTCTCACCACAGGCGCATCGTTGTTGACGATCGGAGGAGCCATCGGGCCTAAAGATGACGACACAGAGGAACTCTCAATGAAAGCACCAATGTCGGTGTCAAAACCGGCGGATCTCGGTAGGGGATCCCGAGCGTGCGTCTAGGCGGATGGTAACGGAGACAAGGGACACGATGTTTTTACCCGAGTTCGGGCCCTCTCGATGGAGGTAAAACCCTACTCCTGCTTGATTAATATTGATGATATGGGTAGTACAAGAGTAGATCTACCACGAGATCGAGAGGCTAAACCCTAGAAGCTAGCCTATGGTATGATTGTTGTTAGATCCTCTGGGACTAAAAACCCTCCGGTTTATATAGGCACCGAAAAGGGTTAGGGTTACACAGAGTCGGTTACAATGGTAGGAGATCTACATATCCGTATCGCCAAGCTTACCTTCCACGCCAAGGAAAGTCCCATCCGGACACGGGACGAAGTCTTCAATCTTGTATCTTCATAGTCCAGGAGTCCGGCCAAAGGTCATAGTCTGGCTATCCGGACACCCCCTAATCTAGGACTCCCTCAACTGGGCTGCCGTGGTTCGCACTCCTCCGACCTCAGTAGTACTCCCTCTGTTCCTAAATATAAGTCTTCGTAGATATTTCACTGTGGACCACATACGGATGTATATAGATGCATTTTATCTGTAGATTCACTCATTTTTCTCCGTATGTGGTCCATAGTGAAATCTCTCAAAGACTTATATTTAGGAACGAGAGAGTAGTATATCTACGCATCATTCTTTGCTCCTTCTTACTACTCCGACATGTGGGAGAGTCGACATCCAGTCGACGTGTGATGCACCAGTTAGGCAGCGGAATGGAAGGGGGCATCACCCAGTCGGGCGCCCAGTAATTCATGACTATAGTGAGTGGTCATATCACAAGTCTTTCCAGAAGTAATGCATCGTCAAATCGCACAGCCCCACTCGCTCACCCTCCTCGCCTCTCTGTCAAACCGCCTACCCGAAAACTGCCAGCGTCTTGCATGGGAAAAGCCCGCCCTCAACTTTTAACTACTGTGAAAATAGTTCGAGCTTGTTCGTTCTATATAAATACAGTACTTACTATATGTTTATTCACCCGTGGGGTTGTTCAATGAATGGAGGGGTGGGGAGCACAAGTGAACAATACTACCTCTGTCCGGGTTTATTGGTCCCCATTGTATTTCGTGCCAAATTTTGACCACAGATTAAACTAAGAAAATGTTCACGCATGTCACCAAACATTATATTTTTCAAAACTATGTTCAAATATGAATCCAATGAGATAATTTTTCTTGACATGCATTAACATTTTGTTAGTTAAATCTTTAGTCAAAATTTGGCGCAAACTATAAAAGGGACCTATAAACCAGGATGGAGGTAGTATTGTAGTAGTAAGTAGGAGTCGTAGAGTAGTCACCTTAAATAGAGAGTTTCTTTTCTTTAATACCACGTACACAAATTGAAACGCTTGTTGTGGAGAGAAAAAAGATAATCACTCCATTATATATGGACGCTTGAGGGCACAGCGCTTGCTTTACTAGGGTTGCTCTCTTCATTCTCTCATCCTCTCCGGATATAAATAAGACAGCGGTAGCGACATTTTCTCTTTGCTCACCGCTGGTCACAGATCCGGCGGATCCCTTCGGCCGGTGTGTGTGTAGAGGACTAAAAGGTGCATCGTTCACGCGGTCATCGCCATGAGGAGGAAACCCACATTCTTTGGAGGGCCCGATCCTCTTCCCGTCTTGTTCTCTCGACACTGTGCGCCGACTCAGAGGTCCTCCGACCCTTCTTCCTCCCTGCCGTATTGTCCATGAGATCCGACCTGCCGCCGACATCTCGGCGACCCTCGGATATAAGTTCTTCAAAGCGGCCTTGCTCTACTTCCCCAGCTCCCCACGTGTTCGCATGTGCATCTTTTTCTACTCCCATCAGCTCTTCCAAAGCCACCTAATTTTTTAGTATTATTAGAGGTAAAGCTACTTCATGCATTCGGATATAGGGCTTTGTTCAAACAACGAAGAAAGGGGGAAATTTGTAGCATGAATCTAGGACTTGATTCAAAGAGGAAATAATATGGTGAAAGTAGTAGAGACTGGATACCCAACCGGTCTCTTGGTTGAAAAGGGAAATAATGGGAAAACGCAGTGCAAACTAGATAAGGAACAGATCTATTATTGGTTGAAAAAAGGATAGAAAGTGGCGGCTGGTGGACAAGTCAACAGAGTATGTCCAGGATTAGATTTGCTGCCATCACATAGTAAAAGGTCTCCAGGATTAGATTTGCTGCCCTCACATAGTAAAAGGTCTCCGGATTAGATTTGCTGCCCTCACATAGTAAAAGGTCTCGGGATTAGATTTGCTGCCCTCACATAGTAAAAGGTCTCCAGGATTAGATTTGCTACCCTCACATAGTAAAAGGTCTCCAGGATTAGATTTGCTGCCCTCACATAGTAAAAGGTCTCCAGGATTAGGTTTGCTGCCCTCACATAGCGTGGACAAGCTCGGCATCACCACTTTATGCCTCCTTGTAGGTACATTGTCTTGATCGTCCTTTGTCGCATGTCCTTATACCAACCTTTTGCCCTTGTTAATGTAAGGGCGCATGTAAAATGAAGTGATCACACTGTTACCTTAGGGACATGTCTAACCAGTGTTATTGTTAGTCTAATGCCTCCAGTGATAAGATGCAATTAAAATGTGTTACAAATGGCAGTCCTGCTGTTTTCCCCAGTATGATAAGTAAGTTGCTCCTTTATGCTGCTGAGTGTCCTGGTGTCCCCATGGTCCCATGCCCTTAAACCAAATCTTTAGCTGTTGTTGATTTACTGTGTCTAGTAAACAAGCAATGCCACCATTAAAGTAATCACATATCTGAGGAATCTCATTGTTGATCGTAATGCTTCTGGTAACATGAAGCATTGCTGACATTTTAAAATTTCTACTGTCCTTGCGTGATTGCCATGAACATAATTAAGATGCTTCTTTTCATTTTGTATATGTTTCAGTATATTCTTATTGACCAACAACTGTTTACTTTCTATCATTTTGTGTAGATAGGGATATCCATTTCACCTTGTTGCTATTGTGACCTTTTGGTGAAGCGCACAAAACTCTTTTTTGGAATGAGTGTCTTGTGCGGTTCAACTAAAATGTCACGTGGGCAACATCTCTCAATTTTGGTGGAGCTGCACAAAATGGTGATTGGAGTTTCCAAAATCTCCGTCAAGATTCTCTTTGGTAATCTCGTGCAACATTTTATTAGCCTTTGTAAGATGGAGCCGTCCTTTGTCACCACAATGGCACTTTATTTTAGTGGAACTGCACAAAAGGATAAGAAAATTATAGTTGCACCTTACATGAGCCGGACAGCCAACCTTAATGTTTCTCAATTTTAGTGCAACTACTAAAGAAGAACACCTTGACTCACAAGAGCAAGTACTTCTTGCTAATGAATGATGCAATCTTTGCTTCATTTTTAATTGAACCGCAGAAAAAGGTGCATGAATTGAATCATGGAACTCCAGGCAGACCTCATCCTAGTGGAGCTGCAGGTTGAGTTCAAGGAGGCCGCTATTAAAGTGAAATCATGCTCTCCTGTCTCCTTGTTTGTGATGTGCAAACATGTTGTGCAACAGGAATACTCAACTACAGATGTTGTGACGGTCAAGAGCATTCGCCAAGTTCTTCGATTGTATGACATGGCTAGCCAAGATGGATTTAATCCCGATATTCACTTTATCAAAAGCGCTCTAATGGGTTGGTTCTGAATCTTGCAATTTGGGAATCAATGAGATGTGTAGGCATCTTTGTTGTACTTATTTTTTGAATCTTATTTGTTGGTTACGAATCTTGCAAGTCGGGAATCAATGAGATGTGTAGGCATCTTTGTTGTACTTATTATTTGGATCTTATTTGTTGGTTCTGAATCTTGCAAACTGGGAATCAATGAGATGTGTAGGCATCTTTGTTGTACTTATTATTTGGATCTTATTTGTTGGTTCTGAATCTTGCAAGCTGCGAAACACGGCATCATGATGCAGAGGACAGCAACCATAACAAACAGTTCAAACTTGGTAGTATTATCTTTGTGAAAGTGTGACAAATGTGTTGATCGTGTGCGTCCTGAGAATAATAATTCTAATTGTTGTGCATGTTGATCCCGTGGCACTGATAGAACGAGCCAATGCATTGCTTGTTTTAAGTATAAATTTCTATTAAAGCTAATTAAATTTAAGTAAAGTGACCTCTAACTCCTGTTATTACAGTACCAATACAGACCCGCTCGTGAACCGACGTGTGGCCGGAGTAGGTTTCTTAATGGAGGCATTTGAATGTGTCGAGGTGCATCTTACGCGGGCGTGTGGCGGACGAGGGAGGGTAATGCTTGTTGTCGCTGTACACACTCGACTTCTTGTTGAATCCGGTTCCCCAAGAGCTGAAAAAGCGAACTCTTGCCGCCGCCTACACACTCGTTCACTCGAAGAGACTCAATGGCGATCCGAGGTGAGCCTGCTGGATATGGACTTCAGCAAGGAGTTAGTTCGCCGTTCAGTCCTATGGCTGCACCAAGTTGAATGTGATGTACACAAACAATACGGACTCGGTGAAGCTACGCCTCGCCTCGGTCCTATGGCTGCACCGAGTTGGAGCATTCGCCCGTTTCATCGGCGGCGCCGATTGCACCTTCGCTACGGTGGAGAGAAGGAAGAACGCGACGATTCGGCCATCTGGTGCAACAAGCTTGTCGACATCCGAAGCAATACAAGTCCATCGACAGGCGGGAGAAGGACTCCGTGGTTGACCTCGCTGAGACCATCATCGACCCACGATACGCCAACATGAAAGAAGGCGACCTAAACACGTGGGAGGTACCTGCGAATCTAGCTACATAACCTACGCGGCCAGGGCGCATACGCATGTTACGACATGTGCGAGCGAGATCTTGGACATGAGGGCGTGTCTGCTTCCGTGTAACCGGCGAGTACACGGACAACGCAGTTGTCATGATCAAGCGTGCCAGGAAGGTCTAAATGTTGTACTTTATCTGTTTATAAGCACATTTATCATCTGAGTGTTTCATGCATTAGCCTATGTGTCGTAATTATCTGTTTTGTCCGAAATATTTCTTTTAAGAACCCATTAACCTGATTGCTTTTTTAGTGGCTATTTGCTTATGTATGTAAACTAGTTCACTTGTCCGTAAAAAAACTAGTTCACTCGGCTGCCGTGCTTTGAATCTCCTTCCTCCCAACATATTCCTCTCCTCGGGTGGACCCAGCAGGTCCTGAATTTTCTCCCACTTTATTTTTCGATGTAAACTGATTTTTCTCCCAGTACTTTCCCCTAGAACCAACTCAACTGTCCCACGTCTAGCCTAAAAAATAATAATACCCCACATACTATTAACTCATCAAATGAAAATGATATTTTATTTCGTAAGTTGAAAGTTCTTACAAAATAATAATATTAATTGTTTATATATAACTTGCCAAGTTAACTCCTAGTAATTGCGTAAATAAGCTTGCAAAGATTTTACTGACGTGCAATCATGTGTTTATGTTTTTATAACATTTCTTCATCTAGCCCAACATGATGTTTTCACCTAGCCCAGCAAGTCCGCGGATTTCGAGAAAAATGCAAATGGGATTAAACAGGCTGCATAGATGCTACATCATTGTTTCACCCAACCCACCAAATGGACTAAAAAAACAAATGGACTGGCTGACATGTGGGCCGATGGGTCGAAGTTTAAGAAGGCGTTGGATTTACATCCAACGGCCGACATTCCTCTTCAATCTCTCGTCTTCTTCCCCAGCCTTTGCCGGAACCGCTTTGCTCCGACCTTGGCGTCAGCGGTGTTGTTTTGTGCTCCTCGGTGGCGCTACCCGCCGACGGCAGGCCATCCCTCCACTCCGCACCTCTTGTTATTCTCTGCCGAGTGTAGGCCCACCCGCACCGAACCAGTCAAGTTTCCCACTCCCCTCCGTCTGCGACTCCTTTGCAGCGTCTTCCCCATCTCAAGATCGTTCGATGCAGGGCCCTGCCATCGTCCACGCCTTGATGCGCTTTCGGCAGCGTGGTCAACATCGAGAGTCATCGGAAGAAGGGCTGTCACGTGGAGAGTCGGCGGCTGGGACCCACGAGGTCCATGGTCGCACGCCAGGAAAGTTCCTCCTTATTACGCACTGTACGTGCACTGTACGTGGGAACGGCTTCTGTATTTCGCGAAAAAATGTTCCCCCCGCTGACAGGTCGGACCCACCAGCTATATCTTCGCAAGCAAGGAAGTGCCTCCTTATTACGCACCAAAAAATGAATACCCCCGCTTTTGGGACCCACCATAGTGGGTGGCTGACTTGTGGGCCTACTAAGTTGGCGAGGATGGGGGCTTTGTCAACTTAGTCAATATGAACGATTCTAGCTCCGGTGACCGTGACGATGTCCATCCAACGGCCGTAGTGCTTCTTCAACCTCTGGTCTTCTTGCTCCACCGCCCAAAGCAGCCTTGGGTCGTGCCGCGATGCTCCTGCTCTCGTGGCCGGCTGTGATGCCATGAGGCCTCACCGCCTCCTACTACTCCCACCGGCCCGGGGTATCCCTCTGACCCACACCCCTGTTATTCTGCGGCGACAAGACCTCACGCCGCAGCCGAACCAGTGAACCCTCGTACTCCTCTCCGCGTGGGCATCCACTGCCGCGTCTTCCCCGGCTCCGCGTCGTCCTCTTCCTAGGCCTCGCCGTCGTCCATCGCCTTGGTGCTCTCGGTGCGGCGTGGTCAATGACGTCAACGACCGACTTCCATCGGAAGAGTACTGTACGTGGAGAGGCTGACAGCTGGGTCCAAGGCCACAGCCTAGTTTTTTTGTGATTTGCCAAGTAAGTCGCTTTGTCGCGCCTGTTGGGCTACAAATCTTTCAAGACGAGGAGAGCTTCATTAATTTGGCGAGAAAATGGCCTATCGATAATGAGAAATGGGTTGTACATTTTAAAACACATCAAAGCGGAAATTAGTTTCAAATATCTTTTTCATTTCGAGATTTTAAATTACATTAATTTTTATGCGTGGAGAATTTGTTGGATTTTATATTGATATACATTTATTTTTTAAATCAGTTTGAATGTGAGTCGAAATTTGGGATTAAAAACAGTTCGGACCGCTTTTGAAATATGCAAAATTCCGTATAATTTTTAACCGTGGCCACAATATGGGTTGTAATGCTAACAAAAAGAATATGGGCTCCAAAAACCTTAAGAATTAGCAAATGGGCTGTAAATTATTAGAAATAATGGCGAGATGGGCTATATCTTTGTTTTCCATAGATTTGAGGCTTTCCTAAAAAAGGTTGACGCCAAGAAGTGATGCTGGATGTCCATCCAACGGTAGTCGTGCTTCATCAATCTCTGCTCTTCCTGCTCGGCCGCTCAAACAAGCGCCAGCGGACTGCTGCTCCCTCCTCCCCATGACCCATTGTCTTTGTCGCTTGAGCCTCACCGCCTCGACAAGTACTCCCATCGCTGGCCAAGCCATCCCTCTACTCACCCACACCTGTTGTTATTCTCCGTGACGGCGACGCAGACGATAAACCCTCGTCTGATCGTACTCCCCTCCAGCGTCTTGAAAACAACTACCGAAGTCTTCCTGCCTGCAGCCGTTCGCTTCCTAGGCCTCGCCGCCATCCACCGCCCTGGTGCTCTCGGCGCGGCCTAGTCAACGTGGTCAACGACCGACATGCATCTGAAGTGGATTGTACGTGGAGAGGCCAACAGCTGGGTCCACGGCCGCACGCAAGGAAATGCCTCCTTATTACGTGCAAAATAATGATTCCTCCACCTGACATCAGGGACCCATTGAAAGGGCCTCTGTATTTTGCGGAAAAAAAACGTTACCGCCGCTGACAGCTCAGACCCACCAGCTATATCTTCGCACGCAAGGAAGTGCCTCCTTATTACGCACAAAAAATGAATACTCCCCCTGTTAGCTGGGACCCAGTATAGTGGCAGGCTGACTTGTGGGCATACTAAGTTGACGGGGATGGAGGGCTTTGTCAACTTAGTCAATATGCATGATTCTAGCTCCAGTGACCGTACGTTGTCCATCCAACGACCGTAGTGCTTCTTCAACCTCTGGTCTTCTTGCTCTAGCCGCCCAAACCAGCGCCGATCGTGCCTCGTGCTCCTGCCTCCCGTGGCCGGCTGTGATGCGGCAGAGGCCTCACCGCCCTCTACTACTCCCACCGCTGGAAGGCCATCCCTCTACTCACCAACACCCCCTGTTATTCTGCGGCAACGACAGCCTCACACCGTAGCGAACCAGTGAACCCTCGTACTCCTCTACGCGTGGGCATCCACTGCCACGTCTTCCCCGGCTCTACGTCGTCCCCTTCCTAGGCCTCGCCGTCGTCCACCGCCCTGGTGCTCTCGGCGCGGCGTGGTCAACGTGGTCAAGGAATGGCTTCCATCGGACGTGGGATGTCACGTGGAGAGGCTGACAGCTGGGTCCACGGCCGCAGCAAGGAAGTGCCTCCTTATTACACGCAAAATAGTTATTCCTCCACCTGACAGCGAGGACCCACCGGACGGGCCACCATATTTCGTGAAAAAAATGTTTCCCCCTGACTGCTGGGATCCACCAGCTACATCTTCGCACGCAAGGAAGTGCGTCCGGGCAAAAAAAAATGATTCTCCCCCTGACTGCTGGGACCCACCAGCAACATCTTCGCAGGCAAGGAACTGCCTGACAGTTGGACCCACCTGGTCGAAGCGTACGTATGGTTGTCATTCTGGTCGCGAATGTGTACGTACATACTGGTTGTTGTAGAGGCGCGCACGTGTCGTAGTAGAGGCGTGCACGTAGCATGTACACGTACGTACAACGGCGAGGGTGCAAGAAAGAAAACACGGCCACATACGTACATACGGGCAGGGTCTCGAATGCCTACTCATGCATATGTACATGGCTGGGTCGGAATGGAGAAACAACGTCGTCGTCGTGTTCATGGGGAGCCAACCGGCTGGGTCGGAACGGAATGCGTGGTCGTGTTCATCGGGAGGGCTTGGACGGAACATGCGATGGAAACGAGGCCTAGCGTACCGCTGGCGGAGAAGCGGCCTTGTGTTCGACCAGCCACGTTCAAACGGGATCCTGTTGATCGGGAGGGCCTGGCGTACGCACAACGAGGAAAGCAGACCTCCCTACGGTCGAAACAGGGGTCCTGTTGATCGGGAGGGTGTGGCGTACCGCAAAAGCAGATTTAAAGCGGACTTGTGTTGGAGCGCTTCTGGTCAAAGCAGGTGTCCTGTTGATCGGGAGGGTGTGGCGTACCGCAAAAGCAGGCAAGCGGACTTGTGTTGGGCGCTTCTACGGTCAGCAGGGGTCCCGATCATCGGGAGGGTGTGGCGTGCCAAAGCAGGACTTCACAGGATACTGTTCATCTCCACCGTCGACCTCCTCTAGCCTCCACGGGCTACCGTCGACCTCCTCCAGCCTCCATGGGCTCCTGTTCATCCAGCCTCCACCGCGCGCTACTCCACCGGCCATCGTTCAACCACCCCTCCACGGGCACCCCTCCACCGTCTCTGTTCATCCAGCCCACCACACCACGGGTCCTGTTCAACCACCCTCCACGGCCACCCTCCACCATCTACTGTTCATCCAACCATCCACACCACGGGGTCCTGTTCAAACAACGGCAACGCCACCTCTCACTGTTAATCCAACCCCCCCCCCCCCCCGCAACGCTCACTGTTCATCCAATCGATCGGCTTGATTAGCGGCAGCGGCGAAGGAATCGCTCCATCGGGTTCGATTAACAGCCATCGATCGATCGCTCCGGGTTCGATAACACGTAGTAACTGCGGTCTGTCGCCGGGTTCGATTAGAGCCAACGCCTACGCATACACGCTGCAGCGTGCGTGTATGAGAGAAAGCAGCGCATCGCTTCGGCCCCGACCTCTCATCGCCGTAAGCAACTCCCGAAATTTTCCTCCCCTCGCTTCTACCACGGTTTTTTCCGTCATGGACGGCCCAAAGAATATCATGCATTGCGTCTCCGGCCCGCCCAAGACTAAAAGCCCATTTTTGTCATGATTTTTTGTCATAGAAGTAGGAGCCCACCACATCTATGATGATACCGGGTTTTGTCACAATTATCGTCATAGAAGTGTCATAAGTATGACAGGAAAAAAATTCGTTCGGCCCAAAATGTCACGGATGTGTCTTTTTTTTGTAGTGTATCCATGTTCAACATCGTCATGTGATGGGTCAATTCCTAGAGAGAGTGATTCATTAGAAGTATGACCGTAACAATGTTCATCTCTATGAATTCTAATGATTTCGAAAATGATATTGCTAATAATTCCAACATCTCCTTTGGAACGCATGAGATCACGAAGCTCAAATAGACAATCATCAAACTTAGGATCACTAGTAATCATCGTATTCAAGGCAATAGACTTATGGAGAATCTCATCTAGATTTTTCAAGGAATAATTTAGGAATCGTTCCTCTAGAAATCTCCATATGGTGTAAGCACAATCAAGAGTAGGTAAGCTAGCAATCAAATTTTTAGGCAATCCTCTTACGATAAGATTGATAGTTCTAAGATTGCGAATCATGTCAAGATCCTCATCGGGTGTGGGATGCAAGGGATCAACAATGCGAGCACAAGGAGTAGTAATGTACTTGGTTAAATGATATTCATTGAAAATCTCAAGCATATCATTTTTCCACTCATGAAAGTACTCTCCATCAAGTATAGGCACTCTATGTCTAAGACTCCCCAACGAAGACTCATCCATCTTCCTCCAAAGGTGTTTAAACCAAAGCAATGGAGACCAAAGCTCTGATACCAATTGAAAGGATCGAGAAGAAGTGTCTAGAGGGGGGTGAATAGACTCTTAGCAATAAAAGTTGCAGTTATAAAAATTTTACGTTGAAGTGGAGTTTTAGCACAAGTTCACGCATTCACAATACATATCAAGCAAGCATGGCAAGAGTATATGAGCAGCGGAAAGTAAAGCATGCAAATTGCAAGAATGTAAAGAGATGGGATTGGAGTGTGCAAAGGCAATTGGAGACACTGAGATTTTTTATCCGTTGTTCCGATAGGTGGTGCTATCGTACATCCACGTTGATGGAGACTTCAACCCATGAAGGGTAACAGTTGCGAGAGTACACGGAGGGCTCCACCCACGAAGGGTCCACGAAGAAGCAACCTTGTCTATCCCACCATGGCCATCGCCCACGAAGGACTTACCTCACTAGGGTAGATCTTCATGAAGTAGGCGATCTCCTTGCCCGTACAAACTCCTTGGTTCAACTCCACAATCTTGACGGAGGCTCCCAAGTGACACCTAGCCAATCTAGGAGACACCACTCTCCAAAAGATAATAGATGGTGTGTTGATGATGAACTCCTTGCTCTTGTGCTTCAAATGATAGTCTCCCCAACACTCAACTCTCTCTCATAGGATTGGATTTGGTAGAAAGATGATTTGAGTGGAAAGCAACTTGGGGAAGGCTAGAGATCAAGATTTATGTGGTTGGAATGGAATATCTTGACCTCAACACAAGTGTAGGTGGTTCTCTCTCAGAAAATGTATGTTGGAAGTGTAGGCATGTTCTGATGGCTCTCTCCATGAATGAAGAGTGAGTGGCGGGGTATATATAGCCTCCATACAAAATCTAACCGTTACACACAAATTACCAAACTCGGTGGGACCGAATTATAAAACTTGGTCAGACCGATTTAGTTCAAAATGTGAACGTTAGGATTTTCGGTGGGACCGACATGATCAACTCGGTGGGACCGATGTGCTAGGGTTAGGGTAAAGCCTTATCTCGGTTGGAGCGATTACACAAACTCGGTGGGACCGATTTGGGTAATAAGCAAAACAGAGAGTTGGCCAAGCAAACTCGGTGGAACCGATTTCAAATTTCGGTGAGACCGAAATTAATGCAATAGGCAACAGAGAGTTTGCAAGCCCATCTCAGTGGGACTGAGATCCCATCGGTGAGACCGAATTGATTAGGGTTTCTGGCAGTGGCTATGTCAAGAGAACTCGGTGGCGCCGGATAGAAAGTTTCGGTGGGGCCGAGTTTGACTTTCGGTTTGGGACATATGTTGATGTGAGAAAGTGGTTGAGGGCTTTGGAGCATATCACTAATCACTTTGAGCAAGCAAGCCATTAAAGCAACACCTCATCCCCTCTTAATAGTATTGGCTTTCCTATGGACTCAATGTGATCTTGGATCACTAAAATGAAAATTTTAGAGTCCTGAGCTTTGAGCTTGAGCCAATCATTTGTCCTTATCATCTTGAAGGGGTTCCACATCTAGTCCATGCCACTCCATTGTTGAACTTATCTGAAGCATACTAGATGAAAGCATTAGTCCAACAAGAGATATGTTGACATTAATTACCAAAACCACCCAGGGAGCACTTGTGCTTTCACATAGCTATGATATTGCCTTTGTAGAGGCTTTGGACAGTTCTTCCATCTCCAACGCATACGGTCAAGTGATCTGAGCAAACCTAGCCATCCCCTTGCTTTGGACATTGACAAGAGCCTCTAGTTGTCTACGACAGTTTGTTCTCTCAAGTACTCAGGTCCAAACACCTCGACTACAACAATAACAAAATTTACCATGGCATCTCTGCATGTGCTCTTAGACATTCAGAGGTATTCATTCCATGAATTAGTGGTCGTGCCATATGCAAGCATCTTCAATGCGGCTGTGCACTTATGGTAACCAGAGAATACAATCCTTCCTACGACATCCTTCTTCCAGATGAAGTAGTCATCAAAGGACCGAAAGCCATGGTAGAGGCGATCAAAGACATTTTTTCGCATCTGAAAGCCCCGACAAAAATTGTCAGGGAATAGGGCATTGGGGGCAAAGTAGTCGTCCATCAGCGTCAAATGGCCCTGTGCCCTGTTCCCATTGAGCACTCGATGAACCCTGATCCATCCGTTGAAATTCAGAAGATGCTCTCCGCATGCTTCACATCTGCAAGGATTGCCTGCATCATCATCGTTTTATCCATGTAGTCCTCCTCGTCGGACAACTCAATGTAGTGCTTGTATATGTACTCCGTGTCATAATCCATTGCTTCAAAGAATGGACAAAAACATTATGATGGACATTTCAACAAACACTTTCCCCAGTGTGGTGACTATCGTATAGGCGAATGGTTCGTACTTGCCGGTGGACGGACATGAGGTGTGGTCCAGCAATGAATGACAAGTGGCATGGAGGCCGGGCATAGCAGTGGAGGTCGCAGAGTTCCATGAAGTGCTTGGCTGGCGGTCGGGGTGGTGGAGCGACGGCGGCGGTGAGAAAGAAAGCGGATGCGAAGAAATGGGGAAGGATGAAGACACGGGGGCCTCGTAGGGTTGTTGGAGTCCTACGTGGCTGGTGTCCAGACTCCCACAAAGACCCCTGGTTCACTTCCAGTTGTGGGAAAATGGACGTCTAGACTGGTCCATGGACCAATGCGGGTCGCCTTGGATGGCAAATTGCGTCCGGACAGCTCGGCCGGACGCTTGCAGGCGGTTCGAGGGCCCTCTTTGTAGTGCCCTTAAGAGCATCTACAATCGACCACCACTTCCTCCCTATATTTCCTTGACTACATGTGGATAACATGAACAAGACCGGATAGAAGAACACCATCAAACCAGACTCACCAAACCTAGACCAATTCAAGCTATCCGCACCCCTCATATCTGTCCCATATCTGGGGTAGATACAAGAACGCCCTAACACGTTTCCCACGTCGGATCCGAGAGGTAGGTCCTACTCCAGATCCCTTCAAATTGATCAAGTCCACTAAATCGATCGCCCTCCTCCGCGCCCGTCCTCCTTTCCTGCTTGTGAGTCGTCGCTCTCTTCACCCTCAATCATTAATAGGCATAGACCATTTCATGTGCTCCATGTGGGATCAAAACTCTTACTTTGAAAAGGCTAGAACTAATCCCTATGCATTTGCAGGACACAAAGCTTTTTCCGGCGCTCTTGCCAGGGAGCTAAAGTGCATTTTGGTCTTTGTTTAAAGTTTTGGTGTGTACAAAGTTATTTTGCAGGTTCTAAGCAACCATGGCCGAGTTTGAAATTTTTTATCAACTCACCGCATTAAAGATCTCGGGACTGCCTATTAAAGATATATTCACATGTGTAGGTCCGAGAACCAAAGGTGAAACTTAAGAAATTACTCTAAGTTTACTTGGCATGCTGCAGAATAAGCAATTCATAGGTGACAATATAGAGGATCTGTATCAACTCACGCAGCTTTTCGATGAAATATGCGGGACATTTAAACTAAATGATTTTGCTTCTGACATAATGAAATTAAAACTATGTGGTCAGGTACTGGCCGCCAAAGTGAAAGCATGGTTTTAATCCTGCAAAAACCTTTCACACATAGGAAATAAATCTAATGCGTTCTTTGGTCATTTTTGTCTAGAGAAGAAGTGTTAACAACAAATTTGTGCCCTTTTTGTGTCCCCCCAAGCGCCAAAAGAACACTTACTGGGTCATCATCCACATGTGGCGCCATTCGACAACCGATGCATCTTGGAACCGAAACTTTCTTAAGAAAGAAAAATAATGTATAAGATATTTTCATCCATATTTTGTACACCTCTCATCAAGGAAATGAACAATGAACAAAGCCATACATAATCACAAAATCTAGCATTTTCATGATGTTGCTTTTGTTAATCTTAAGTATGTTGTCCTTTGTACTTATCTTAGGAATATAGCATTTTCTTGATTTTTATCTCTTCTTGGGACGGTAACAAGCCTGAAATACCTGAGTACTATTGGCTTTTTTAGGATCTTACTATTGGCTTTTAGTTGTAATGTTCTGAGTTGCTTATTTTCCCATGGTGGACTTTGTAGATAGTGGTGGTTTTGTGTATGCATGAGGTTACCTTTTTATGTACAAGTGTTTTTTTCTTCACAAAGATGGTCGATATAAAGCCTATTGAAACCACATTTTTCTGTTATACACCCGTGTTAAGCACACTCATGAAATTTCCTTTTATATTCACGAATATTCATGCCATACCATGCGATGAGTTGAAGGCGACCTTGGTTTCATAGTATGCACGTGTAGCATCACCCTAAGGAGTGGGTTTCTCTGTAGACCCTTTCCTGAATAGGGTCCTTACCTTCCGCATTACCCAAATAATAAGATAGATTTCACGACTAAGTTTGTCACAACTTCCAGTTTCCTCCATCCCATGACAATGTGTATAGATGTTTTTGCCTGCAAACTTGAGATAGTATATCAACAATGCTACAAGTATCAACAAAATCCTCATAGAAGCATCTCTAATATCCAAAGTTATGTCGCATTTTGCGTCTGTATCGGCTTCCAAAGAACACTTGCCACAATAGCAAGCACATGTCGCGACTTCCTAAAGAGCGCTTTCGGCAAGGAGATTCTCTCTGAATAAGGTCCCCACCTTCCGTATGTTTCTTACACACTTGTGTACCATATGTTATCCACAATGACAGTGTGCCATAGATTTTAGCTTCATCAGTTAAAACAATGACAACCTTTATACACCAGTGACACAATTCATGTCGAAGTATCTCTAGCATCAAATAAAAATAGTATCTCTAACATTCAAATTCTACCCTTTTCTGTGTCCTCCAAACACGAAAAAAACACTAAATGGACCTGCTCCTAAGTGTGGTGCCATCTGACAAACGAGAACGGAAGGATAGTACTACATCCGCCTCGGTTTATTAGCCCCTTTGTATTTTTTTTTTGAATTTTGACCTTATATTTGATTATCAGAATATAAGTATATGCCAATAAAATTACATTTATAGATTCATATTTGAAAGAAGTTTCCAAAGCTATTATCTTTGTTACATATAATTACTAGTAGAATACATGTGCGGTGCTACGGGCAAACAAATGATTAAGACTGTCTCCAAGATCGAAAATGATTTCTCCCTCGTACGCCTGGGCTTGTTCGCACATCAAACGGACAACCAACGGGTTCCCCAAAATCCAACCGTCTAAACAGTTCAAGCTCCATGTTATCTTGAACACGCAGTTCCATAAAAACACCAACTAACGACACACATTTCCCTTTTCCTGGTGGTCCCTCCCCTTCCCGCTCGTTTTTTGCCATAGCGGGACACTTCTCGTTGGATCCCTCTCCGATAAAACTGGATGACACCCATCTCAGCTTTTCGCCATGACGCCCTCCCTCCTTCACACTGTACTTCCCCATGGACCGTGAAGTAGAAGTCTCCCGCCAACCATCCTGCTCTCTGCCTTGATCCCCTCTTCACGTGTTCATGCCAATCCGGCGCCGCCATCAAGGGGGACACGATGTGCACCACCGGAGACGCCCCTCAGCAAAGAAGGGAGATTCATTGTCTCCTCAACCATTGCTACGTTGTAACATACGGTTACATCCCATGCATTATCATAAAAAAATATGATATCCATCGTTGGGCATGCAACTAACACGCCACTGTGTCTGTTATTGACTCTTGAAGCAAGCAACCAATGCATTTACCCTTCTATGCTAACAAAAATGTACGACTTGATAAAATAAAATATTTTTGTTGCAAAGCCATCTCCGATGAAATATAATTTCCCGCATTTTTAAAGTAGGGAAATTCTATTTGTAGATTCATATTTGAAAGAAGTTTCCAAAGCTATTATCTTTGTTACTCCCTCCGTCAATTTTAGCTGTACTAAACAACTTATAAAAGTGAACAGAGGACGTACATATAATTATATTTTGCTAGTTAAATATATGGCAGACTTTTACACAAAATACGAGGCGACTAATAAACCCGGACAAAGTATTAATCTAAAATATTTGGATCTATTTTGTGCATAGTTCGTCAAGGAGCAAATAGATAATGAACAAAGCCATGCACAGTCACGGAGATGCAAATTGCAATGCTTATCATAGAACTCTTTTTCAGCCAAAAGAAATAATTTACATTTTCTTTAAAAACAAAAATCTGGCCTTCGACTGTCCGCCTCTCCTCCCGCGCCCCATGTGCGGGAAACGTCCACCTCTTTCCTCCCAGCTTTAAATAACCAGCACCCCCACTCTCTTCCCTTCCCCACCACCGCTTCCCACTCCCACCTCCTCCGCCCCCCTCCCCCAAAACGCCAAAACCCAAACCCCACCCGGCGAGCAAGCGGCGCAATGCTGGAGGCGGCGATCCCTGCGCTGTGGAGCACCGTCCACGGCTGGTTCACCCCGTGGGTGCTCTTCCTCGTGCTCAACATCGTCATCGGCACCATCGCCGTCACCTCCAAAGGCCTCGCCCCGGCAGCGGGAGCGGGAAGGGGCCGCGGCCGCGGCCGGCGGCGAGAGGAGGAGCCGGTCCCGCGTGCCCTCAATGGCGCTGGACCGGCTGCGGTCGTTCAACATGTCCCGCTTCACCGCCCCCGTCCCGGAGGCCCCGGTGGCCGGAGTGCTGGATCTGGGGTCTGACGAGCAGCTGCCGCCGCTGGAGATGGAGCCGGAGGCTCAGGACGAGCTCGAGCCCGAGCACACGCACATGGAGAGGAGCATGTCGGAGGCGGCGGCCGAGGCCGAGCTGCCGCGTCTCCCGGCGCGGCTGCGCAAGTCGGCCAGCGACAAGTCGGCGTTCGCGCACTTCGTGGCCGAGGAGGACACCGAGGTGGTGGAGGCGCGCAGGCCCGCGACGACGAGGGACGGGGACCGCCGCCGCCGCCCCTGGCGGCGGAGCCGGAGGAGCCGGTGTCGGAGGAGGAGATCGAGGAGGCCGGAGGCGAGGTGGACGCGCGCGCGGACGACTTCATCAACAACTTCCGCCACCAGCTGAAGCTGCAGCGCATCGACTCCTTCATGCGCTACCGGGATACGCTCCGCCGTGGGCAGGCGACGGCCGTGGCGGGCGCCGAGCAGTAGAGCGATTCCGGAGGAGGAGATCCAGGGGCCTAGATGCAAGAATGAGAAGAGATGCGGGGAGAATGAGAAGAGATGCGGGGAGGAGGAAGAGGAGCCGGTAGTTTCTTCCTTCCTTCGTTCCCCCCTTCTGTTTCGTATTTTTTTTACTTTGTTTCCCCTGCTTGGATGCTAGTAATATATTCTAGTTTTGGATAAAAAAGTCTGTGCAATGTGGAACCATTACCATCCTGTGGATTGCAACAGCTAGTTAATCTCATCATGAGTATGTAAATCTCTTGCCATTTCTGCAAATTCTGGTTTGGTTCTGCAATCTTGGCCAGATGAACTAACCCATTTCTGCAGGATTCTGGCTGAGAGTATGTGAATAGCACGCACGATTGCAGTCATTAGTTCGCAGCAATGCCAATTATCAGCGCTGGCACCGGGAAATCACCACCGAATTCCTCCGTGCTGAAAGGAAGCACGCGTGCTTAGTAGTCACCGAAAAACCCTTGTGCAGGTGGCTGAGACAGTTTTTAACAATTTCTTATCATTGCATACGACATGTGTTGCTCGTCATCTAATCATGACGCTGTGATGCAAAAAGTTTATCTGAATATACATTGTACTTGTACACGATCATGATCCCTCTGGAAGGTACGGTCAGGGCTAACTCGCTAATCACACATAGAGTATTGCTAACCATCTCCGTCGTCAGTCACCACCTGCGCCACACGTCTGGAGTCCGCTTGGGGGGGAGGTGTCCCCTGCAACGACCGGTCTACTCTAACCCTACGCCGTCGTGTTCGGTCGCTTTCTCTTTATTTAACACGGCGGTACAGTCTGGGGGTTTCACATGGCTGGCGCTCAGGTCGGCTTAATCTACTGTCCAGTGGTGACACGGTTACGCTTACCTTAATGCGCTCCTGGCAGCGCCCGGTCGGCGCCTGATGCGGACTGCGGCGGTATCGTAATACGGTTGGTTGATGGCGTTAATCTTGATTGTTGATTGGAATATGTGTGGCTGTGATGCTTCGGTTAGTGGCAGCTGTTCGTAGAGTGAACGGGGACCCCCACCACCAAGCCCACCCCACCCTCGGTGCGATGTCTACGGCGTCCAGATGCGTGCGTGCTGTACTGCTGCTGCTTGGAACTAGCAGGAACTCTGCTGGGAAACAGTACATCCTGCTTGTAGCTGAGCGCCTCCTTCATATGAATCTCCGAAGTTCAAAGTGCACGTTCCATCACGAAATACGTACTACCATAAATTTTCGCACCTTACATTGCACTACACTAGACAGACACTAGAGCTGAGGCTGTTGAGCCTAGCTCAGTCCGTTCATTTCTGCTTTTGTTTTCCCGACTCCTTTAATTACCAGTCACTTCTGCAAGTTCTTTCAGCCTTTTCTTTTCTCATGTAGCAACAGAATTTATTAAACTTTAAACCACATGTCCGTCGAGTCACAAGGGCTACCACAGCTCTGCTTTGGATGGTTGTCTGTGCGTGTATGTTTGCTTCCCTACCTAGTGTAGTGTAGTGTATTTTGTGGTGCACATGCGAGCTACAAACATCGGATACCCTGGGCCTCTGGGCGCAACAAAACCAAATGGAATGAAGGGTGGTGTCTTTTGATTAGCAGATGCTGCTTTCTGGCAAAAGGTCGTTTAGCGGCTGCTGCTGAATGATTGGGTTGGCACTGGATCTCTGCCCCTGTTCTTCCCCTCCTAGGTTTGGAAGATCGTGAGAGGAGAATACCTGGACGCCAGTCATCTTAGTACAAACTAGAGAATGACCACATTGTTGTGCAAACGAGAAGCAAACTAGGGGATGACCTCATTGTTGTGCAAACGAGAAGCTACACACGACATATGCAGCCGAGTATCAAACGGTGTAGCAGTGCTGCCACCGTGTATCGGATGGCGCGATCTTCAGAGTCGTCCACAAATCGTGTGTGTAGGGTCGTGTGTATAGCAGGGTTCTTCAAAAGTATACATGTTCATTGTCATCTTCTAATCCCTTGTTCTCTTAGCCTGGAAAACTAAAAAATCGAAGCAAGGCGTACCAGGTACCACAATGTTCAGCTTTGGTTGCCTCGCACTTCTGAAAGAGGTAGTATTAACGATGTGCATTGTGGATCTATGGTCGTGCACCATCATCGCCCTAGATCCAGATTGTCGTGAATCCAGTCCAAGATTGGCGCCCGCGTTGTAACCTGTGCGAATGGTCAAAACAACCATTGTTCTATATTGATAATCCCAAAGCCCACCAAATGACCATGAGTTGCAGCACAATTTTTCAAAAATACAATCCATCCTCTAGTTGTTTTTTTTTTTCAAGAAACTTTTGATCTAAGGATTTAGCGAGGTCTGGCAGATCCAAGTGGGTTCTCAAGTCCAGAAGGGTAGTGTCGGTGTCGGTGTCAAAACCGGCAGATCTCGGGTAGGGGGTCCCGAACTGTGCGTCTAGGCGGATGGTAATAGAAGACAAGGGACATGATGTTTTTACCCAGGTTCGGGCCCTCTCGATGGAGGTAAAACCCTACTCCTACTTGATTAATATTGATGATATGGGTAGTACAAGAGTAGATCTACCACGAGATTAGAGAGGCTAAACCCTAGAAGCTAGCCTATGGTATGATTGTTGTTCGATCCTCACGGACTAAAACCCTCAGGTTTATATAGGCACCGAAGAGGGTTAGGGTTACACGTAGTCGGTTACAATGGTAGGAGATCTACATATCCGTATCCCAAGCTTGCCTTCCACGCCAAGGAAAGTCCCATCCTGACACGGGACGAAGTCTTCAATCTTGTATCTTCATAGTCCAGAGTCCGCCAAAGGTCATAGTCCCGCTATCCGGACACCCCTAATCCGGACTCCTCGGTGGCCCCGAACCAGGCTTCAACGGCAAAGAGTCCAGCGCGTAGATTGTCTTTGGCATTGCAAGGCGGGTTCTTCTCCAAATCCTGTGTACCTGTTTGAATAGTATCCGGCTTCTCATGAATATCGCGCTCCTTGGCTTCCACGCCCAATAATGGCCATCTTCCATGTGTTGAACAAATGCGAAAAGCCAGGGTATTTTTACATTTACCCCCCTAGCTACGCAAATGAGCTGTCTATATAAGAGACGAGGATCTAGATCCGAATCACACCATCTTCCCTTCGCGAGCTTTCATCGGAGCGCATCCGGCTGTAAATCCATTCCATCATGGGATACGACGCGGCTCCTCCTCTCACCTTCCCGCCCTCGGCACAGAGATTGGGAGAGATGCTCCGTCCCTTGCAATGAGTTAGTGACGCTCCAAACCAAGGGGTTTCTTCCCCAGCCTTCATGGTTCGGTTCGAGCCGGACTACGCCACCTATAAGGGCGGAAAACAAGCGGAGCGTCCCAGTCCCTCCCGAGGAGAGCGGGTATGCCTTGTCCCTTATTTGATAAGAGGGCTCGGATTTCCAATTCATCCGTTTCTCCGGGGCTCACAGAGTTCTATGGCCTCCAGTTGCACAACCTTACGCTGCCTCCATTACGCATATTGCGGGCTTCGTGGCCCTTTGCGAGCTGTTTTTGGGCATCGAGGCTCATTTCACGCTGTGGAAGAGGTTGTTACGCCTCGTACCCGTTTTCGGGGGGTCGATATATCAAGTGGGCGAGCCGAACTATGGCGCATCACCGACCGGATATCTATCCGGAACCCGAAGAAGGCGTCCAAGACCGGCCTTCTAATGGTTTTATATAAAAGATGTCCTCCCTGCGGACCACTGTTGGATCGCCCTCCGGAGTTGATAATGCTCCTTTGAAAAAACGCCTAAGCTGGCGTCCACGGAGCCCCCAGAGGGAAAATGGCAGGGATGTCCTTTACCTGATGAGCCGAATAAGGCTGTTGGCTCATTCCGGACTGACCATGATCGGGGTCATGGCCACATGCATTATGCGGGGGGTGCAACCGCTTCAGTATAGAGGCCACCCCATGTGGGATTTCAATGGGGAGGATGATGCCACCCGCTGTGGCCGTGGGGGCCGGATCGGTTCTTTGTTCTGACGAAGGCCTTGTCCGCATTATACAAGGGAGAAGAGGAGGATTTCCTCCGTGTCAATCCACAGGGCGGATTTTCTATGTATGATCCTCCAAGCTGGGTAAGCGGACACTTCTTTATGCCCATCTGTTCCATATTCCCATAGTTAAGTACCTTATCTTGTGATTTGACGCAGGAATTGCGCCGGGCCGTAAAGGATATAAACAGCCCACCTCCACAACCTGAGGATCCGGAATGGTCCCTCGATCCGGCCTCCCAAGAGGATCCGGACATATCTGTGGAGCTGATCGATGGGGTATTTTACCAACTGAGCATCGACAATGCCTTGGTTGCCATTACGGCCGATTACCCCGGAATATTTCTAGCCTCACAGGTAATTGAGACCGAAGTCCCAATACTTTAGAAATGATCCCTCCGTGCTTATCTTTCACCATCGTATATCAATGGTGTTTTGCAGGGGGAGCCCTTGAGGCGGAAGGCGAACTGCGGTGGCTACCCAACAAAAGGCGCAAGGCCAATGCCTGAAAAGAAGTGCGGTCCGGATTGAGACGTCGGCGCCACGGTATGGCATGCCGCCTTATTCCCAGTTTTATTCCCGGAAGGTATACTAACGCCAGCTCTCTTCAGAAAAAGAGCGCCACGGACTATATCCGGAGAGGCTGCCAATCGAGCCTCCACCAGCCGGGCTCCAAAGCCAGTCCAAGCGGAGGCGAACACGAGGCGTCGTCGGACGCTCCTCCGGCAGAGGGTGCCGACGGACTATCTGCCACCAATTCCGAGGTGGAGAGTGCCATGAATCACGAGCTTCGCGGACTATTCTTCGTGACATGTTTCTCCCAAGAGGCATTGGATGCCTTCAATTCGGGAGATGCGCACCTCCGTGCCGCTCAAAATGGTCTAGCCAGAGCCACTGAAGCAGAGTGTGAAAGACATACGGGTGAGAAAATTTGATGGTTATATATACCAAGAGCCCCGAGACTTGAAATAGTTAGAATAACTGATTTAAGGATCATTTATTGTGCAGGATCTTCTGTAAAAGAATACCCAACTGTCCTGTGAGCTTGAAGAGTCCAAAGCCCAACTTGAGGCCGCACAAGCCGCATGGGAAGCCAAAGAGACCCCCTCCGTAACATATGCTTTTAAAAGATAAGTATGTTGTGAAATGCGGCGTGTATATAGATCTGATAATAACATTGCAGATGGCGCCGGGTAGATCCGGACAAGCAACAGCTCTTGCGCCCGGTTAAAGGCCGGCGAACGTGCTACGAGGGTGAGGCAGAGAAAAATAATCTCCAAGATGCCAACACCCAGCTGGGTGAGGAACTAAAAGATGTTCGTGCTCAAATTGCCCGACTCCGTTAAGGAGAATCGGCGGCTTCGACGCGGCATTTTTAGTAAGTGCTTAAACAAACTTTAAAAATGAGTTCGGCGAGGAAGTCGACTAACAGAGTTATGTCTGTAGGTATGCTCACAGGCCGTCCTGCAGAGGAAATGCCCGATTCTACGGGTGACCTTCTTCCCGAGCTCTTACAACTGCACAAACGAGTTCGGCAGGTGATGAAAGGTGTCGCCCAGGCCTTGTGGCCATCTGTCTCCCTGCCCGAAGCCCTTGGGGAGCTTGCAGAGAGGCTCGAGGAGCGCGGGCGCTTAGATTATGGAAGATATCGGCTGCCGTCAAAGGCGCCAGGAGGCTCGGGCCATGGTGAAGACGCTGTACACAAAGGCTGACCCAAACCACATGGCCGAGGTCGACACTGTGGGGCGAGATGGGAAGGAGATCCTGTGAGCTTAGTGTACGGCCGTAGAATTGGCATAAAGTATTCCCAGCAGGACTGTAAATTAGACAACCCGTTAGATGGCATTGAAGAGGAATACAATCAGTCAAATTGATTATGTAATTTAAGGTGACATGTAAAATGCCTTCTAGCCGGATTGTAGATCGTTTGTCATAGCGGACCTTTTCGCTTCAACCTCGGGACCCAATAGTCCGGAGTGTGTCTGAATACCCTCGCGGTTATATAAAAACCGGGACGTGCGTGGAGACCAGGCGTAGGGGTCATTAGTGCTTTATCAGACAAGTGCCCAACTAGTTATGTTATATTACATGGTTAGTAAGAAACATCTTCCATGGAGAATAGTTCCGTTAGGGGTTCCTTTCCACAGGAGGCATGCCCTAAAGTGCATGTGGGACTGAAAAAGCGAGAAAAACATCTGGGGCAGATAAATAAATAGGTAAGAAATCTTCTTTTAGTTCATCGACCAAATATTCTCTTAAAAACGCTTAGCTTTTCGGCTTCACCCAGTCTAAGGTACACATCCGGCCAATTGGCAAGAATAATCGCAGAGGTGCTCCCTTTACCACCTAGCCGAACAATCGAGAATGTAGGGGTAAGCACAGGAGCCAGGCAACCCAGCTTGGCCAAAACTTAAGTCATATCGATGCATATAATGGTGAATAAAAGGTACATGCGGAAGTGTGACACATGTATTGGCATGAAGCCCTTATAATTAAGCTTCTGTGAAAGAAGCCCCAGGTACAATGAGCGCGGATAGCGCGTCAAGTGTGTGTGAACAATGCGCTAACGAGCCTTCAAAGGATGGAGAGAAAAAGGAGGGAGAAGGAGAAAAATAGAAGACAGCTAAAATGTAGAATATGGACAGAAGAAGGAGACGAACTCAGAATCCGGCGCTAGGCGTAGAATCTTCAGAGACGGGTTGCGTTCCATGGGTTCGGCTTGAGTCGGTTATCCGATGCATCTCACAGACGGTACGCTCCACCGGTCAGGACTTGGTTGATGATAAAGGGACCTTCCCGTTTGGGCTTGAGTTTGTCCTTTTTCTTGTCCGGCAGGCGTAGAACTAGCTCACCAACATTGTAAGTTTTGGCCCGTACTTCTCTGCTTTGATATCTTCGAGCCTTTGTTGATAGAATGCGGAACGGGCTTTTGCTACGCCACGCTCCTCCTCCAAGGCGTCAAACTATCCTGCCGATCGAGCTCGGCTTCTCTTTCTTCGTACATGCGCATGCGAGGTGAGTCATGAATTATGTCGCAGGCGTAACTGCCTCTGCGCCATATACCATAAAGAATGGTGTGAATCCGTCGTGCGATTCGGAGTGGTCCGCAGCCCCCAGTACTGAGTCGAGCTCCTCTACCCGGTCGTGTTAGATTCCTTGAGGGACCGCACTAATCTGGGTTTGATGCCGCTCATAATTAGACCATTTGCTCGCTCAACTTGACCGTTAGTTTGAGGGTGATAGACAGAAGCGTAGTCGAGCTTAATGCCCATGTTTTTGCACCAGAGTTTGAGCTCGTCGGCCGTGAAGTTCGTGTCGTTATCGGTGATGATGTTGTGGGGGACACCGTAACGGTGTACGACCCCTGATATGAAGTCTATCACCGGTCCGGATTCAGCCATCTTGACAGGCTTGGTGTCGGTGTCAAAACCGGCGGATCTCGGGTAGGGGGTCCTGAACTGTGCGTCTAGGCGGATGGTAACAGGAGACAAGGGACACGATGTTTTTTACCCAGGTTGGGGCCCTCTCGATGGAGGTAATACCCTACTCCTGCTTGATTAATATTGATGATATGGGTAGTACAAGAGTAGATCTACCACGAGATCAAGGAGGCTAAACCCTAGAAGCTAGCCTATGGTATGATTATCGTTAGTCCCTACGGACTAAAACCCTCCGGTTTATATAGACACCGGATAGGTTAGGGTTACATGTAGTCGGTTACAATGGTAGGAGATCTACATATCCGTATCGCCAAGCTTGCCTTCCACGCCAAGGAAAGTCCCATCCGGACACGGGACGAAGTCTTCAATCTTGTATCTTCATAGTCTTGGAGTCCGCCGCTGACGATAGTCCGCTATCCGGACACCCCTAGTCCGGGACTCCTCAAGAGCCCTGAACCAGGCTTCAATGACGACGAGTCCGGTAGCGTTGATTGTCTTCGGCATTGCGAGGCGGGTTCCTCCTCCGAATACTTCATAGAAGGTTTTGAACACAAGGATAGTGTCTGGCTCTGCAAAACAAGTTCCACATAACACCGTAGAGAGAATAATTTTTGCACAGATCTGCTGACGTATTCTGCGGCGAGACATCACGCCCTGGCCAGGCCTTTATATGAATCGTTTTTTGCCGTTCCACCTTAGCGCGTTTAGCGACGCGGTTTCCTTGGCACGTCTTATCAAAGCATAGATCATGCCCCCCTTATTCCGGGATTCTCATCAATACGGACGTGAGTAACCCAACCGTGCCCGTTGGCATGCCTCCTCTATCGAAGGCGAGCCCTAATCGACCACGGGGTGGGCTCTTGGTATTCAACCTCTTTATAATGAGACCAAGGCCCTCTTCTTTTTACACCCTCCATCGAGTTCGCCTCGCGCTTCGAGTTCTAACACCCAAAGCTTCAGATTTAGGCGCTTCGGACCTTCGACGATGTCCGGCTTCGACCAGCACGGCCGATGGATGTCTTCCTCCGTCACAGAAGAAGATGTGCTAAAGCTGCGAGACGCCAGGTATCTAACCGGCGAGATCTCGCATAGGCTGCCTGCTCCAGGGCAGGTCATTCCCACTCCTGAGCCCGGCGAGAACGTGGTGTTCGTGTCTCACTTCCTTCGGGGTTTAGGCTTCCCGACGGATCCCTTTGTGCGAGGGCTCATGTTTTATTATGGGATGGATTTCCATGACTTGAATCCGGAGTCCATCCTCCATATCTCGTCATTCATTGTCGTATGTGAGGCCTTCCTCCATATTACCCCTCACTTTGGATTGTGGCTCAAGACCTTCAAGGTGGAGCCAAAGATGATCGAGGGGCAACAAGCATAGTGCGGAGGGGCGGTCATAAGCAAATGTGCTGATGCTCCGTGGCCCGAGGGCTCTTTTCAAGAGGATCTTGGTTTGTGGCAACGGGAGTGGTTCTATATCACCGCTCCCAGGGGCACCAAATGGATGGCGCTCCCTGCCTTCCGCTCAGGTCCACCACAGCGGCTAGCGTCATGGGTCAACAAGGGGCTCGACTGGGGGCCGTCCAAGGACGTTCCCTTGCTGCAGGGTCGTACTCGAGACCTCCAGGAAAGAGAGATCAATCTGGTCGCAGTGGCGCAGGTTATGTTGATCCGGCGTCTTCTGCCCTGCAAACGTCGCCCCCTCCGCCTGTGGGAATTTAATCCGGAGGGACCACGAGCTCTCTAAAATTTTATGGGCACGACGCCCGTGGAGATGTATAAATTGTTCTTCGGATCACAAGAGAAGTGTCCGGACCTGAGTGAGGACGCAGGACTAAGCTGCAATCGCCCGGATACTCAAGTAAGTAGTCCTGTAACCGGACAAGCTGTTCATTCATTTATCATATATATATGCCCCTTAAAGGAGCCATTTTCTTTTGAACAGGAGTGGATAGCCAAGGCAAAGTTAATAAGGTGTCCGGCTCCCCTCCCAGAGACCACGCCGGATCCCATGCTGGCCAAGATGTTGAAGGCCGCGCCTTTTAAAGAAGGCGAGGGGAGCGGGGAAACAACTGCCTCCACGAAGGAGGCCTTTGAGGAGGGAGGGATAAAAAATCCCACCCTCCAAGGAGAGAAGAGGACCGCTTTGAAAGATCTGGAGGTCAAGGCCTCGAAGAGGGGACAGAAATCTTCGTCAGAGAGTCCGGCGCTGGGAAGTACCCCAGCCGCACTATTTCCCCAAAGGGATCAGCCCTCCAGCGAGCCGTAAGTAAAAAGGAGGGGTCTTGTAAATAAGGAACATCCCTGCATTTATTTATGAAGATAACCGAAATTGTACCTTGTAGTTCGGACCTCAGCCCTTCTCGTGAGCTCGTCTTGAGGATCTTCTTAGGAGATGATGGAGAGCGAACCGTAACGCCCCGGATTCGATGCGCCGTGTGTCCGTCGCTTATTAAATCGTCTTTGCCATGTCATGTGCTTGCGTGTTGCACTTTGCCATGTCATCATCTGCATTTCATATCATGTCATCATGTGCATTTCTTTTTGCATACGTGTTCGCCTCATGCATCCGAGCATTTTCCCATTGTCCGTTTTTGCAATCCGCACTCCTAGGTCCCCCGGCGCCCCTTTTACCTCTTTTCGTGAGCGGGTGTTAAACGGTCTCGGAATGGACTGAGGTTTGTCAAGCGGCCTTGGTATAGCACCGGTAGACCGCCTGTCAAGTTTCGGATCATTTGAAGGTCGTTTGGTACTCCAACGGTTAACCGGTAACCGCAAAGCCTCTTTTGATTGCAGCCCAACACCTTCCAAAGTGGCCCAAAACTCACCAAACTCCCCTCCATGCTCTCGTTCGCTCGATCACGATCACGTGGCGAAAACCGCACCTCATTTGGACTCTCCTAGCTCCCTCTACCTATAAATATGTCTTCCTCCCCAAATCGCAATTCAAATTCCCGAAACCCTAAAATTTCCTCCGCGCCGCCCGGACATGTCCGGCGCCCGGACGTCTTCTTGCGCCGCCCAGCGCCAATGGCAGCGCGCCACGTGGCGCCGCCGCCCACCGCCCGCCCACGCCAGCCCGGCCCGGCCCGGCCATGCGCCTCCGCCTCCGCCTTGCGCCGCCGGCGCTTCGCCTTCGCCCCAGCGCCGGCCTCCCTCCGCCCGCCAGCTTCCATCGAACCCGCCGCCGCGGGCTCCTCCTCCGGCTGCCGGAGTCTTGCCGCGCCTCCGCGCCGCGTCCGCCATGAGCCTCGCCCGCCACTTCGCCGCGCGCGTCGCCGGAGCCCCGGCCGGATCCGCCACCCGGCTTTTCCTCGACTCCGGCCGGCGTCCTCTTCTTCTCCGGTGAAGCTCAGGCGAACCTCGGTTCGCGTGCCCACGAGGAACCCTAGATCTGGATCCAGAGGTTGACCCTCGAATATCACTAAGTCCCCGAGATTGTTGCATTTTAGTTGCATTTTCATCATGCCATAACTCTGTCATCGTTGCTCTGTTTTGTGCGTGTAATGTGTCAAATTGTTCTTCTCGAAGAGTAGATCATTTCACCTCATTGCGTCATTTTCATTTGAGCTCATCTTGATGCCCTAAATGCTGTTGGAAGAGTGTTATGTGATGTTAGTTTCTGTTTCTTAACAGAACTTGCACTTTTGTGTTTTTGCCATGATTGATGTGTGCATCCTATGAACTTGAGTCCTACATGTGTTTTGTAATATGCCATGCCATCTTTACAGTGGTGCTTGCTATGTATTTTTGTGATCTATGTGGTGACTAGCACAACCATGCAAACTAGGTGTCTTGATGTTGCTGATTTCAGCCATGTTTGCTGTTATTTTTATACCATGTTAACTTGATGCTACCGAGAGATCCATGCATATTTTGAGATACTTCAGTAAGGATGTTTTGTTATACATGTCTTGCTCTATCCATCCATGCCCTTGTTTGCAATTATGGAGGGCCATAGCTTGAGTCAATCAAGCTCTACTTTTGCTATAAAATGTTTCCTGGCAGATTGTTTACATGTTATTCAATTTTGCCAAGGTTGTTGTAGTTGATCCTTGCACCCTATGATGTTGTTCTTTCCATGTATAGATTCTATGCCATGTCTTCTTACTGTGAGTTGCCTTTCCATGCCATGTATTGCTCTGTGGTGAGTGGTTCAAGCTCACCAACATGCCTACTTATTGTTGTTCCTGCCATGTTTGAATCTGTAATATAACTTGCCATGTTTACATGGGTGCCATCATATTTTCTGATCCTTTTTGGCTTATGGTCAGTAAAGGACTTTTGTTCTATGCAATTAGTAGGTTCATGCCATGCCTTTTTTTGCCATGATAAGTTCCTGTAACATGTTGTTTCATAGCTCTAAACATTGCAACCTGATGTTATTTCTGCCAATGCCTGAAACTGTTATTATTTGCAATCTTGCCATGTGTTTTTGAGCATGTTCTAGTGATTTCTGGAGTTAGCTCAGTGTTCATGTTTTGTCATGCTTTACCTGTAAATCATGCCCATGCCTTTTGTTATTGTGTTGAGGTCCTGTAGCATGTTTTTTTGATGCTTGCAATATGCCTAGTTGCTGTTTTGGACAGATTGTTGCTATGACTTGTATAGGGTGTATGTGTTGCACCGTTGCTCCGTTTTGAGTGTGCTCTATATGAAACTTGCTTGATTTTGCATGTAGTTTCATATTATCATGTTGCATCCTTATTTTGAGGTGTTTGCTTGACGTTTGTATGCTTTTTGCATCAATGCCATGTTTAACTTGTTTTGCTCATATCTTTTAGGCCGTAGCTCCGAATCTAATGAACTTTATATGTAACTTGACTAGAATTTCATGTAGATCATCGTGGTGCATCTTAACTTGCTGTTTAACAACTTGAACATAAGGTTTATTCAGATCTGGACCAATTTCAAAATTTGCACATGAGGACTTACCGGAATTGTCCTATGTTGTCTCCGGCCTCATTTAAACTTGCCTTGGTGTGTTGCTCTTGTTTGCATCATCTCTTGCCATGAGTAGCTTCATGTAGCTTTGTCATGCATCATGCTTGTTGTGCATCATGTCTTGTTCATGTGTGGAGTGTTTACTTTGTTGTGTGCTTCTTCTTGTTAGTTCCTGCTTCGCTATGCGATCGTGAGGATTCGTTCGTCTTCACGCTTGGTTCGGCTTCATCCGTTCGTCTTCTTCATGGACTCGTTCTTCTTCCTTGCGGGATTTCAGGCAAGATGACCGCTACCCTGGATCTCACTACTATCATTGCTATGCTAGTTGCTTCGTTCTATCGCTATGCTGCGCTACCTATTACCTGTTTATCAAGCCATCCCAAATTGCCATGTCAGCCTCTAACCTTTTGCACCTTCCCTAGCAAACCGTTGTTTGGCTATGTTACCGCTTTGCTCAGCCCCTCTTATAGCGTTGTTAGTTGCAGGTGAAGATGAAGTTTTGTTCCTTGTTGGAACATGGAGATGTTGTTCCTTGTTGGAACATGTTTACTTGTTGGGATATCACAATATATCTTATTTTATTAATGCATCTATATACTTGGTAAAGGGTGGAAGGCTCGGCCTTATGCCTGGTGTTTTGTTCCACTCTTGCCGCCCTAGTTTCCGCCATATCGGTATTATGTTCCCGGATTTTGCGTCCCTAACGCGGTCGGGTGATTTATGGGACCCCTTGACAGTTCGCTTTGAATAAGACTCCTCCAAAGAAGGCCCAACCTTGGTTTTACCATTTGCCTCACCACCACCTATATTTCCCTTGGGAGTAATTAACCCAAGGGTCATCTTTATTCAGCCCCGGGCCAATGCTTGTCTAAGTGTTAGTCCAAACTAGAGCACCGTATTGGGACCATCCCTTGGCAACATGGGTTACGTCGGTTCCTCAGACGCTTTGCTTATCCGGTGTTGCCACGAGAACGAGATATGTGCAGCTCCTATCGGGATTGTCGCGATCGGGCGGCTTTGCTGGTCTTGTTTTATTACCGTCGAAATGTCTTGTAGCCGGATTCCGAGTCTGATCAGGTCTTCCCGGGAGAAGGAATATCCTGCGTTGATCGCGAGAGCTTATCATGGGCTAAGTTGGGACACCCCTGCAGGGTATAAACTTTCGAGAGCCGTGCCCGCGGTTATGTGGCAGATGGGAATTTGTTAATGTCCGGTTGTAGAAAACCCAAAGTTGATCTTAATTGAAATACACCAACCGTGTGCGTAACCGTGAGTGTCTTTTTTCGGGGTTGATCGAGAGGAGAACACGGTTTCTTGGGTTATGTTTGATGTAAGTAGGAGTTCAGGATCACTTCTTGATCATTACTAGTTGACGACCGTTCCTTTGTTTCTCTTCTCGCTCTCATTTGCGTATGTTAGCCACCATATATGCTTAGTCGCTGCTGCAACCTCACCACTTTATCCCTTCCTTTCCCTTTAAGCTTTGCTAGTCTTGATACCCATGGTAATGGGATTGTTGAGTCCTCGTGGCTCACAGATTACTACACCACCGATTGCAGTGTACAGGTTTGCGATGATCATGACGTGAGAGCGATGTTTGCTTGTGTTGGAGTTCTTCTTCCGCTTCTTCTTCGATCGTGGATAGGTTCCGTGTCGGCAGCCTAGGCTAGCAGGTGGTGGATGTCGTTTGAGTTTCTGTTTATGTTTCTTCCGTAGTCGGATGTTGATCTCTTGTATGATGTTGATGTATTCTTGTGGCATTTGTGCCTTATGTATGTATCCCTATGTATTATGTAATGTTGATGTAATGATATCCACCTTGCAAAAGCGTTTCAATATGCGGGTCTATCCTTGGTGGGACCGTCGAGTTCCTTTTGGATAGGGTCGCATATTGGGCGTGATGTAAACGCCTCCACTGTCGCACCCTCATGCGAGGCGGACGACCACGAGGTGTCGTCGTGGAGGGCACCCCAAGTCCGGCGGGCCGGAAGGTCCGGCGCCAAGTGGTGTGCGGTCGGAGGAGCTGAAGGATCTGCTCGGGCGAGCGGCTATCTCAGAAGATCACCGTGCTCTAATGGGTGCGGTGATTGAAAGAATTGCATCCGCGGAGAGCGGATTGCAGGAAGCCGTCAGAAGCTTACTGACGGGGTTCGAGGAACGCAAAAATGATGTACCTTCTGACAGTTATGCATATAGAATGCGCCCTGTATAGATAGTAGCCCCTGAGACCCGGTATGTTGTCAAAATTGACAGCGTGCCGAGGGTCTAAATCTCAGTTATTACATATCGCCGCTCCTAAAGTGGTGGCGGGTCGTCCGGTGGCCAGCCGGATCGATGAATATGCCGAACTAAAGCGGCAACTTGACGAGGCGGATGCGACATCGCGCTGGTCAATAAACGCTTGACGAGTCACAAGGTATGCGACTTCTACGCAGACACTGGTAAGGGAGCTTGACTACCATGTCTTACTATTTGTATGCTTAATGCAGATGGTGCCGCTGCTGTGGAGGAGCTTCGGGCGGAACTCGCCCGAGCGAAAGAGCAAGCCAGGAATAGTAATGCGGCCGCTTTAAGGGCGGCCGAAGATCTAGAAGCCGAACGGGCTGCTCACTGCCGAAGCAAAGAGGAAATGGCCGAAATGGCCAGAAAATTGAAGGATACTACCGACCGCTGCGGGGTTCATGAAAAGGAACGCCAAGCGGAGCAAGAGGGCCTGAGAAAGGCCGCCGCCGAATCCAAGAGTGCCCATTCGGCCTTGAGAGCTGCCAAGGAGGAGCTGAGTCAGGCCGGGGCAATTGCGGCTGGGAAACCGTTTCTGCTGCGGAGGAAGTATACGGATCCAAAGTATGCTCAATTGGACAAGTTGTGGAGTTCGGAGGATGCTTATCTGGACTTAGCGGCGAGCGCTGCGGACGCGATTGAGCACTTCCGAGGCCAGAAGGGGCACAGAAGGGAAGAGCTATATTGGTCGCAATTCCATAGTCCGGGGCGTCTTCTTTCATTGACCGATCGGTTGGCCGAATGGGCCGAGCTGAATCGACTATCCAGACTTGCCATGAAGCATGTCATGACTCATTTGTGGTCGGGCGGACCCGGCGAAGAGTTATTTTGGTTTGGTGCAGCGGTTCCTTGGTGCGGTACTGCAGACGACGCAATAAAGCGGTCGGCGTGTATTGAGGGAGCGCTGATGGCTCGCCCGTGTCAAGACATACCGGGCAGATATGAAGGCCACCGACGTTGCATCTCAAGATTCGGACGAAGTTTAGTACCGCCGAGCACTACTTTGAGGAAGTCTCTGCAGGCGCTCGTGTAATAGAGACGCGATGCTCGAAGGATATTATGTTTAAATGACATGTATGATTTGTGAAAGCAATGTTTCAATATAATATAAGAGCTTTTTATACTTGTGCGTTCAAGTAGTAAACTACTCCTCAGGCGGCCGTTTATGTATATGTATATATAACTTCGAAAGATGGCAGTCCTTGGTTTAGCACGCACATAGTGCGGGGGTGTTTGCAAAGAAGGCGCGTTTTCACACTTAATCCAACGTCTTGGTCCTGTTAAGGAGGTGGTAGCGTAGCAAACTAGGCAACCGGACTATAATGCTTTATCAATTTCACTTAGCCATAGGAGTTCGAGGGTGGGGCTACTATATAGCCCCTGGGGGCACCGCACTCTCCCGAATTCGGGGTGCGTATGTGCCTGACCGAAAACCGGTCCTTCGTTAATGCGAGGAATCCTAAACATTCCGATGAGTCGTCGAGTGGTTGACCAGTCTCTCGCTATATCATGACAATCGGTTTTGGCTTTCTCTCGAGGTGCTCGCCCGGCCGAACCGGGCACAATCGCAGTAGTTCTCCTGGTGCCGCGTTAGCCGATAAAACGGAACGTAAGGCAGCAAAACACAGGAGCCGGGCAAACCCAACATTTGACCAAAGACATGATTCGGAGCTGATGCATATAAGGCCTAACTCGAGACGCCGAATACTCCCTAAGGTATTCGGTCTTTATAATAACGGGCGGAATAATGCCCTAAGCCCCTGGTGTCCAGGTACGCGCAAAAATTTCTGGTGCGGCCAATGCCAAAACGCCAGCCTCCTCCTCGGTTATAGTAAGAAACCGGGGGATGTATATCAACAAGAGACAGTAAAAAAGGTTTACGCAGGGTCTTAATCTGAAAAGAATCCTTGCAACGGGTCCCTCTTGCGCGTCTGCTGTATCTCCAGTCTTGCCGTATCACGGGCCGGGTGTAGCACGTTGTTAAATCTGTAAAGAGAGGAACTTAGTTTAAAAGAAAAAGGATCGTATAAAGATGTACTTTATATTAAATAAACAGAGTACGATTCAAGAAGTGAATAAAATTGAGCTTTAGTGTCTCTTATGATACATGCGTGCAGCCCCTTGTATGGGGGTATGCCGCTAGTAGGCGCTGGACTCGTCTAGCCGTGTCCGGGGTTTGAATGACCAATTCAGGTTCTTTGACTAGCGGAGCCGGATAGGTGTGGGGCTGTCAAGGCAGTCTCACGTTCTTCCGTGCTCGAGTAACACTTAATACTTCCTTTTAGCGAGACGATGCCCCGTGGACCGGGCATTTTAAGTGTTAGAGATGCATAATGCGGTATTGCGTTAAAGCGGGCGAAAGCTTCGTGTCCCAATAGTGCTTGATGGCTACTTTTAAATGGGGCGACATGGAAGACTAACTTTTCGCGACGGAAGTTGTCGGATGAACCGAACACAACTTCTAACAGTAGGGAGCCCGTACAACGGGCATATGGGCCTGGCATTACCCCTTTAAAGGAGGTGTTGCTATGGCGAATTTTGGTTGGGTCTATCCCCATCCTGCGGATTGTGTCCTGATATATCAGGTTTATGTCATCGCCGCCATCCATGAGGACTTGTGTAAATTGGAGTCCGTCGATTATAGGATCCAATATCAAGGCAGTCCATCCTGCGCTCCGGATACTTTCGGAATAGTCCTGATGGTCGAAGGTGATTGGTTTTGACAACCAGTGTGCGGCGCGCATTTTAGTGGGCGCCGCTCTGTTTTTCCCTTTGATCACGTGAAGTGAGTTTACGGTTTTAACCTCTTGTGGGAAATTCTTTTGTTTTCCGGGGCTCTGCTTGTGGTGCTCGTCGTCTTCACATGGCGCGTCGAGCCCCTTGTGTTCGGCGTTGAGTCTGCCGGACTGTTTGAGGACCCAACAATATCTGTGGGTATGGTTTGCAGGCCTCCCGGGAGTACTGTGGATTTGACATATCTTGTCCAAGATTTTGTTTAAATTGGATAGCTCATCGCTATTGTTCTTAAGGGGCAGTTTTTTATCGTTCTGCCGTGAGCTTTTGAATCCGGCGTTGACTGCCGCGCTCTTTGGACCGTTCCTTTTAATCCAGCGCTGGTCCTTGTTGCGTCGTGGTTTCCCGTTTCCATCCCTGACTTCGGATGTACTTGGGTCGCTGGTGCTGCATCTTGCTAGCCAGCTATCCTCTCCCGTGCAAAAGAGGGTCATGAGGCCTGTTAATGCGGCCATTGTTCTTGGCTTTTCCTGGCCGAGGTGTCTGGCGAGCCATTCGTCTCGGACGTTGTGTTTGAAGGCTGCTAAGGCTTTGGCGTCCGGACAGTCGACTATTTTGTTCTTTTTAGTAAGGAACCTGTTCCAGAATTTCCAGGCTGACTCTCCGGACTGTTGAGTCATGTGACTTAGATCGTTCATCCGGAGGGCGGACATAGGTCCCCCGAAAATTTGCTCAAACGCATCCTCGAGCTCCTCCCGGCTTCAATGTTGTTTTCGGGAGGCTTTTAAGCCAATGCCGAGCTGGCCCTTTGAGTTTGAGGGGTAAGTATTTTATGGCGTGGAGATCATCTCCTCTAGCCATGTGTATGTGGAGGATGTAATCCTCAATCCGCATCTCGTGGTCTGTTGTTCCGTCGTATGCCTCTATGTTTACAGGTTTGAATCCCGCTGGAAATTCATGATCCAGCACCTCATCGGTGAAACATAGGGGGTGTGCGGCGCCCCTATATTTGGGTGTGCTGTTGTAAGGGCATATTTATCTCGTAAGTGTTTTGGTGATTGATGACGATACTTTTGCGGACTAATCGTATGCTTTGAGTTCCTCAGATGGTTCATCACTAGGCACGAGACGATTCGGTGCCCTCGGAGACTATTGAAGACGGCGTCGTCCTACGTTTATTTTTGGTGGATTTGAGTCGTAGGAGAGCCGTACTATTAAGAGGGGGTCCGCGTCGGAAAGGTTTGGGCGGAATCAACACGTACACTTGTCCCTCCTTTCCCTGCTTTTTGGAGCTTCCCTTCGTTATCTTGGTTGTGCGGAAATCTGACAACTACTACTGTACTTGCGGTAGTACCGCAGGTACACGCGGTAGTACCGCGGCTCCCAGGCCTAGTGCCGCTCCGGTGCGGTAGTAGGGGCGGATGTAATTTTTTACATCCGCGCCCACCACGGTAGTACCGCTCGTCCAGCGCGGTAGTACCGCGGAGCCCACGGTAGTACTGCTCCCTATGAGCCGTAGTACCGTGGCCCTCCTACCTAGTACCGTAGTTTCACGGTAGTAGGCGCGCGCTACGGTAGTACCTCTCCTCGGGAGCAGTAGTACCGCGTCGGACTTTTGTACCACCGCAGTTTCAGCGGAAGTTGGCACTGATGTAATTTATTTCATCCGCGCCCTTCCCAGGCCGTGACTCTCCTGCCTTGCGGTAGTACCACAAGGGGGAGCGGTAGTACCAGCATAGCGATAATCTTGCCCCTTAGTCGAGGCTAGTTCGGCTGTGCTGCCGCGGTAGTACCGTGGTCCGCCACGGTAGTACGGCGCAGCCTCGCGGTAGTACCGCGCCCCTGGAGCGGTAGTACCGCACGTCGCGGGCTGAATATGTGGATAACGGTTGGACTTTTCCCACGACTATATAAGGGGCGTCTTCTACCTCTAGTTGACCACCTCTTCTCTCTCTAAGCTCCATTGTTGCTCCAAGCTCCATTTTGGCCCGATCTCCCTAGCCAATCAAACTTGTTGATTTGCTCGGGATTGGGTGATAAGGGCCCGATCTACACTTCCACCACAAGATATTTGATTCCCCACTTATCCCTTGCGGATCTTGTTACTCTTGGGTGTTTGAGCATCCTAGACGGTTGAGGTCACCGTGGAGCCATATTCCATTGTGGTGAAGCTTCGTGGTGTTGTTGGGAGCCTCCAATTAAGTTGTGGAGATTGCCCCAACCTTGTTTGTAAAGGTTCTGGCCGCCTTCAAGGGCACCAATAGTGGAATCCACGGCTCTTGCATTGTGCGAGGGCGTGAGGAGATTACGGTGGCCCTAGTGGCTTCTTGGGGAGCATTGTGCCTCCACACCGCTCTAACGGAGACGTACTTCCCCTTAAAAGGAAGGAACTTCGGTAACACATCCTCGTCTCCACCGGCTCCACTCTTGGTTATCTTATCCCTTTACTTGTGCAAGCTTATTTGTGTTCCTATCCTTGCTTGCTTTTGTGCTTGTATTGTTTGCATCATATAGGTTGTCCACCTAGTTGCACATCTAGACAACCTTTATTATTGCAAAGTTTAAATTGGTAAAGAAAAGCTTACAAATTGTTAGTTGCCTATTCACCCCCTCTAGTCAACTATATCGATCCTTTCAATTGGTATCGAGCCTCGTCTCTTTTAAGGACTTTACCGTCCAAGAGTATGGTTGACGTCGTAGATGATGTGGGGGCACTCGGTCTTGAATCCGATATCATCTACGGAGATGGGGGTACCTCGATCTCTCGTGAGGAATTCAATGTGGCGTTGGACACATTGAAAAACTCCATGACGAGTGAGGTCAAGGACATGTTTAAGGAATTCCTAGAAGGGCTTAAACTTTCCACCGCACCCGTGAAAGTGGGTGATCCCACCAACACGGGAGCGGATGCTAACTCCGATAAGGGGGAAGCTACTAGTGAGAAAGCCCCCTCGTCTAGTGGTAAGAATGGCACCAGCATCTTTGCCCATGTGCAACCTCCCGTTTATGGTGGACCGATTCCTTCCACTCATTTGAATCATGCCGGTCCACCACCTAAGATTGATAAAAAGGAGGATTTTGATTCTTGGGTTTACCGTTTTAAGCGTCATTTAAATCATGTGAACACTAACCTTTGGAGAATCATTAAAGAAGGTTTCTATCCGCATGATCCGAGCAACTTTTCTCCAAGAGAGGTCGTGGACCATCAATTCAATGAGAATGCTCTCTTCATCATCCAAGAAGCAATCCTTCCTGAAGACCTCCCTCATCTCCGGCCTTACTCCCGTGCCAAAGATGCTTGGCTCAAGGTGGTTTCCCTTTATCAAGGAAGCGCAAGCATTCAACGTTCCAATTATGAAGTGGTCTAAGATGAAGCTGGTGAGTTTGCAATGAAGGAAGAAGAAGAACCTCGTGAGCTCTATCGGAGAGTAACCAAGCTTGCTGTCTCCCTCCGGGATCATGGAAGTAAGGACACAGATGACAACTAGATCAAGTGCAAATTCCTCAAGGCAATGATGCCCTACCAGAAAGCCATGTCCTCCGTCATCCGTCAATGACCGGACTTCCACACCCTGTCCTCAAGTGATGTGTTGGATGAGTTTGTGGCTATGAGCATATTGGACAAGACCGCCGACAATGCGGTGCTTCGCTCCCAAAGAGCAAAGAAGCCCAACCTCGCTTTGAAGGCCAAGATTTGTGTCAAGAAGATGGAGAGGAGGAAGAAGAAGAGAGCAACCTCAAGATACTAAGTATGATTATCATGAACACATGGCCCTTGCTTCAAGACAATTTTGGAGCAAGAAGAACTCAAGGCCCAACTTCAACAAGAGCAACTCAAGTGGCACTAAGGGCAAGCAGCGAGTGAGGACTTGTTTCAATTGTGGCAATGTGAGTCACTTTGTTGTGGAGTGTCCATATGAGAAGAGGGAAGACAATGGTGGCAAGCTCATCCGTAAGGACAAGGCCAAGTCTTTCCCCAACAAGAGCAACTTCCCAAAGAAGACTACTCACAAAGCCTTGGTGGTTCAAGAAAAGTACAATGAGGATGATGATGATGATGAGGATGGTGAATCGGTTTCCATGGCCTCCGTGGCCATTGCAATGACTCCTCGGGTGTCTCTCTTCAGTTCACCCAATGAAAGCATCACCGCCAAGTGCCTCATGGCTAAAGCCACCAACAGGGTAACCCCCAACATCAAAACTACCATCATCAATCATTCTTCTTTGACGGATTGCATTGATGAACATGAGGGGACTAATGTGGAGGAAAATGAATTTGAGATCTTTATGAGTAAACTCAAGGGCAAATCCAAGAAGCACTTGGTTGCTCTCTTGGAACAACTTGGTGAAGCCAATGTCATGATCGAGACTCATGAAGAAACCATCTCTAAGATGGAAGGGCATAATCGTGACCATGCCGATGAGATTTCGGATCTTTCCAATGCTCTTGAGGAAGAGCGTGGTCTTCGTTTGGCTCTTGAGGGGTCATACAACGATGATCATGCTAAATTAAATAAAGACCTTGATCATGCTCTTATTGTGTCTCGTGTGCTTAGCTCCGAGAAGGCAAAGCTTGGAGTTGATCTTGCTAGACTCAACGAGGACTTTGACATTCTCGACAAGGCTCACAAAGTCTTGAAGGGTGCTCATGCTAGTCTCAAAGAGTCTCATGATCAACTCCAAGTGAATCTAACCAAGGAGAAAGCCACCTTTCCTCATATGATATTGATTGATAATGCAAATGCTACTAACCCTTGTTGTGAGCATGTGCATCTTGTTGAGGAGAATGCTAAGTTGAAGGGGCAACTTGAAAAGGGCCTTGTCACATGCATTCAAGGTGAGAAGAACCTTAACGACCTTTTGAGTAATCAAAAGGAAGTTGTGGCCAAGGAGGGGATTGGGTTCGCGCCCAAGCCCAAGAGCAAGAAGAAGAATGACAAGACCAAGCAACCTCCTCCTCTCAAGCAAACTTTTGTGAGGGAGGGAGAGCGTGCTTCCAAGAAGAAGAAGAACCGTGCAAAGGGTGGCAATGCCAAGAAGGACAACGTCATTCCCATGAACATAGCCGACGACTTTAACCCCTCATATGTGTTGTGCCGTGCTAGTAATGGGCATGTTTATGCTAAATTTGTTGGTTCTTCTTATGAGTACATTGAATGGTCTATTTGGGTTCCTAAGACCCTCGTAACTAACATCAAAGTACCCATTAATAAAAGGGTACCTAAAACCAACCATTGATCTCTTGTAGGGTTTGCTTCCGTGGGGATCATGGTTTCTCGATAGTGGAGCAACAAATCATATGACCGGGAGCAAGGACATGGTGGTGGACGTGCAAGAGATTCCATCTATGCCCACCAATGTCGAGTGGGGTGATGCATCACATTCTAAGGTATTGGGTCTCGGCAAGGTTGTCATTTCTCATGATCTTACGATCGAGAAAGTCATGTTTGTTGAGTCCCTTGCATACAATTTTCTTTCCGTTTGTCAACTTGCAATCATGGGTTTTGCTACCTTCTTTGACATTGATACCGTGGCCCTCTTGTGGAGCAAGACTCTTAAAGTAGCCTTTGTTGGGCATGTCGAAAATGGTCTCTATGTGATTAACTTTTCGGAGCGACCCACTAAGACCGCAGCATGCCTAATGGCTCAAGTTGACGTGGGATGGCTTTGGCATCGCTGTTTAGCCCATGTCAATATGAGATCTTTGCAAAGTCTTCTCAAGGGGGACCATGTCCGTGGACTAACAAATGTTAGTTTTGCCAAAGACCGTGCTTGCAGTGCTTGTATTGAAGGAAAGCTTCATGAGAAGGCTCACCCTCCCATGACCATCATATACTCAAAGAGACCCTTGGAGCTCCTTCACATGGATCTCTTTGGGCCACCATCATTTGATAGTCTTGGAGGTAGAAAGTATTGCTTGGTGATTGTGGATGACTATTCAAGATACACTTGGGTTTATTTCTTCAAGAGGAAGAGTGAGACTCAACAAACCGTCATCGACTTTTGCAAATGAAGCTCAACGTCAACATAATGCAAAGATCTTGACTATAAGAAGTGACAACGGCACCGAGTTCAAGAACTACACCTTGGATGAGTTTCTTAGTGATGAGGGAATCAAGCATCAATATTCTGCACCATATACCCCTCAACAAAATGGTGTTGCGGAGAGAAAGAACCGGACGTTGATGGATGCAGCAAGGACCATGATGGCGGAGTTCAAGTCTCCATACAACTTTTGGGCCGAAGCCATCAACACTGCATGTCATGCATCCAATCGGCTCTATCTCCGCAAAGGTTTGAACAAGACTCCTTACGAGATACTCACCGGCAACAAGCCCAACCTCAAGTACTTCCGGGTGTTCGGGTGTAAGTGTTTCATTCTCAAGAAAGGTGTTCGTTTGTCTAAATTTGAAGCTAGAGCTCATGAGGGCGTATTTGTTGTTTATGCTACAAACTCTCATGCTTACCGAGTCCTCAATAAACCCACGGGACTTATTGAGGAGACGTGTAACGTGGATTTTGATGAGAATAACGGCTCCCAAGTGGAGCAAAGTGGCACTTGTGATGTATGTGATGAAATTCCTCCCCAAGCCATAAGAAGAATGGGAGTTGGTTTTATCCTACCCATTGAGGAACCCCTTGTGGTCGAAGGAGAAGGACAATGATCCACTCAAGTGGAGCCATCACCAACCCAAGGCCCACACGCTTCCGAAGAACAAAGTGAAGGCCCTCAACCTCATGAACAAGACCAAGGGCAAGATCGTGCTCAAGACGATGATAACACTTCAAATGATGCCCAAGATAAAGTTCTCTCCCTCGAGCATGCTCAAGATGAAGATCATGCTCAAGACAGCGCTCAAGATGATCAAGTGACCCCTCCTCATCTCACCTCCGAGGAGGAATTAGAGCGTCCTGCCGCCAAGATTTCTTCCAAACTCACCACCAAAGGCCATCTCATGGAGAATGTGGTTGGAAGCCTAAGAAAAGGGGTAAGCACTTGTAGACAATTGGCAAACTATTGTGAACATCACACGTTTGTCTCTTGTCTTGAACATCAAAAGGTCTATGAGGCGCTCGAAGACTCGGATTGGCTCAATGCCATGCATGAAGAACTCAACAACTTCGAGTATAACAAGGTGTGGAGATTGGTGCCAAGGCCATCGGAGAACCACAACGTCATTGGAACCAAGTGGATTTTCAAGAACAAGCAAGATGCTCATGGGAACATCATTCACAACAAGGCAACATTGGTAGCACAAGGCTACTCCCAAGTCGAGGGTATCGACTACGGTGAAACCTTTGCTCCGTTGCTCGCCTTGAATCCATTCGTTTGTTGATTGCTTATGCTTCCCATCACAACTTTAAGTTGCAACAAATGGATGTGAAAAGTGCTTTTCTTAATGGTCCCATTAATGAGTTGGTCTATGTCAAACAACCCCCCGGGTTCGAGGACCCCTACTTCCCGGATCATGTGTATCAACTCGATAAGGCACTCTATGGCCTTAAACAAGCCCCACGTGCGTGGTATGACCACCTTACCGAGTTGTTACAAGATCGTGGATTTGAAATGGAGCAAATCGATCCCACTCTTTTTACTAAGAAGGTCAATGGGGAGTTGTTTGTATGCCAACTATATGTTGATGATATTATCTTTGGTTCTCCTAACAAAGCTTTCAATGAGGACTTTGCCGCTCTCATGACCTCCAAGTTCAAGATGTCTTCGATGGGAGAGTTGAAGTTCTTCCTTGGTCTCGATATCAAACAAAGAAGAGAAGGAACCTTCATCAACCAAGCCAAATACACTCAAGACATGCTCAAAAGATTCAAGCTAAGTGATGTCAAGTCGGCTACTACACCAATGCCCACCAAGTGCCAACTTGACATTGATCCCAATGGTAAAGCGGTGGATCAAAAGGTATATCGCTCCATGATTGGATCCTTGCTTTACCTTTGTGCATCTAGACCGGATATCATGTTGAGTGTGGGAATGTGTGCACGGTTTCAAGCCGCACCGAAGGAAAGTCACTATGTGGCGGTCAAGTTTAATCTTTCGATATTTGGCTCATACCCCAAACTTTGGCTTATGGTACCCAAGAGGAGAAAACTTCAAGCTTGAAGGATTTACGGATTCCGATTAGGCGGAGACAAAGTGGATAGGAATTCCACTTCCTGAGGGTGCCAATTTCTTGGTTGCTCCTTGGTAAGTTGGTCTTCCAAGAAGCAAAGTTGTGTGTCTCTCTCGTCCACCGAAGCGGAATATGTGGCGGCCGGTAGTTGTTGTGCTCAACTCCTATGGATGAGGCAAACTTTAAAGGAGTACGGTGTCATTTGTGACAAAGTGCCTCTTTGGTGTGATAATGAAAGTGCCATCAAGATTTCTCTCAACCCGTGCAACACTTCAAGACGAAGCACATCGAGATTCGTATCATTTCATCTGGGATCACATTAGGCGAGGGAGATCGAGCTCAAGTATGTCAACACTCGTGATAACATTGCGTATATATTCACGAAGCCCTTAGATGAAGCAAGATTTCATGAAAGTTAAGGCATGAGCTAAATATCATCGATTTGAGCAATGTGACTTGAGCCCGTGCACTCCCCACCACACTCAACTTGTTGTCTAGTTTAGGTGTAGGCATGGACATGGGGGGAGTGTTGTTATGTCAATGAACTCTCCCTCCCCCCATTATGCATAAATCGATCACCTCTTTCACATTAGCCATTTTTTATGGTACTTGTGTTCCAAAGACGAGTTTTGGTCATGGGCCCAAGGATAATTCTTCATGTGCCATACCATCCAACTCAAACATAGGTGGCTTCGGCCACCGCCCTCTCTCCATGAGAGGCCTTGTCGCTTGGTGGCTTCTTGTTGTCTTTTGCCTCTGGTTTGTGCTAGATCTTGTGGTTTCTTGTGTGTGAAAAGTTTCCTTGCAAAGGCCCTCCTCTCGTTTTTTGGAACTTGCGGTGACTTGAGTTCACGGTACTACCGCGGCCAGCTGCGGTACTACCGCAACCTGTCACGGTACTACCACTTGCGGGAGCACGGTACTACTGCGACCACACGGCAGTAATTTTTTACTGCCGCCTGGTTGAGCGGTACTACCGCCTCGGTGCGGAACTTCCGCCCGAGCGGTACTACCGCGATGATACGCGGTACTACAGCGCCGGTTCGGAGGCGTGGGGATAAGGACGGGCAGGGGGAGTCCTAACTCCCCATACCCATTCGCAGTCCTCTTTCCACGTCGCCTCCTTCTCTCCCTTGCTCAAGAACGGAACCGGCGTTCTTCGCCGGATCTCCTCCACCGGCTGCCCTCCCGTGATTCCGACTGGTGGGATCGTTCCCCACCACGTGCTCTTGCTATTGACCCAAGTTTTTCCCCAACTCCCTCTCCATGTTAATGGTGTTTGGTGTTTCTAGGTTTTGGGGGAGGCTTGTGTGTTCTTGAGATTGATAGGCTTAATCTCTGCAAGAATAGGATGAAGGAGTGTGGTATTGCATAGGATTTATATGTGTATTGTTGTCATGCGCTAGATCTGATCACCGTAGCACCGCCGTTGTTTCGCGGTTCTTTTCAGATTCAAATCGCTAGTTGGATCTGCTGCTGCGATCTTGATTACTACCGCCCGTATGGCGCGGTACCGCTTTGCACGGTACTACCGCCCTTCGGTGCGGTACTATCGCTTTGTGCGGCACTAAACTCTACTTCGCTCCAACCACGGTACTACTGCGGACCTCGCACGGTACTACCGCGTTTGAGCAAGATTAATGCTTTAGTGTCACAGCAAAGGGCAGTCCTACCGTGACTCACACCTATCGCATGCCAACTTTCTCATATGTCTCCTATGTGTTTCTTGTGCTTTATCGTGGCCTTTGCATTGATCTTCTTTGCGTCTTTGGTGCTTTGCGTGTGTCTCGGTGGTGGCTCTCGCCGTCCAATCCTAGCCGGACACCGGCTCCAAGCGTCACAAGAACCTCGGTGAAGCACCGTAGGGCTCCTCCTCTGCCCCCAAGCGCCATGTCAAGACAACTGCCCGGCAAGTACAAGGAGCCCGCCAAGGGCATGGATGAGATGCCCCAACTGACCACGTCCGTCCTGTGCAAATTGACCAGACGTGACCCCTCGTTCCTCTGTCAGGGGCTGTGAGCTGTTCTGGAACAAGCATCAAACCAACGTCTATCTGGATGTCATCAAGAACAAGCAGAATACCTATGTGGATGTGAAGTGGATTGACATGCATCACTTGAGGAAGGACAAGTTCCGTGCCTACTTTGGAGAGGCTCGACTTGGTGGAGCAGTTTGGCATTGAGCATGTGATATCCTTTCACCTTGACTATGATCCCGAGCTCATTGGTCAGTTCTTTGCTTCAGTTTACTTTCACCCTAATGAGGAGAGGAGGATGACCTGGATGACCAATGGCCGTAAGTCGATCGCTACATGGAAGGAGTTCATGGATTTGCTCCAAGTTCCCGATGACGGGCTAGACTCTCCGTGGGTGTTCGCCCCATGCCAACTCGACTCGACAACAAGGACAGGCTTGCACCGTACTATGTTGAGAAGACGCCCAAGTGGCAAGATAGGGTTGGTGCTCAACTCTTTTCTCGATATCATGTACCGCATCTTCCGCAACTCCTTGTTCCTCGCATTGGTGACAAGGACAAGGTCCATGCCTATATGGTGGATATGATGCTCATCTGCGAGGAGGCTCGTTTGTCTCGCACTCAGCCACTTGATGTCTCACACATAATGTGGTGTGAGCTTGGTTTGCGTGTGTTCAACCGCAGTGCCTATCTATGGGCCCTATCTGCTTCACTGATCTCGAGGACACGGGAGAAGATGTTCCTCGGTGAGGAGTTCCTTGCCCTCGACTGGATTCGCCATGACCCCATCTCTGCTCAAGCGTGTCAAACCCAACTGGGCCAACACTACTACTCGTGTCGAGGCGTCTGCTGCTAGGGCTGCTGTTGGAGAGGAGGATGCTGGCGCCGAGAATGTTGCTGAGGGACATGCTGCTAGGCCTTCCCAGAGCTCCTCTATGCCTTCATGGGCCATGAAGCTGAAGGACAAGATGAAGACTCTTTTCTGCATGCAAGCCAAGGGGCGACAGGACTCACGTGGCATCCAAGGAGAGTCGTCACCGGGACAGGAAGATCTTGAAGCTCTATGGTGAGGATGTGTCTGGCGGGTCTGAGGAGCACATCACTCCAGAGGCCGAGTGGATGGAGAAGCAAGGCTACAAGTGGACTGATTCTGAGGAGGACGTCGAGGAGTCCATCCCTGCTGCTGAGGAGTCTGACGGAGAGGGTTGGGACGAGTTCCTTCCTGCTTGAGCCACCGCTTGTGTGTAGGTGTCCTCTCTGCCTTTTTGGCGTCTCGACGCCAAAGGGGGAGAGAGCGTAGGGATTTGCGACTCTTGTGTCGTGTTCGTGTTTGGTGTGTTTATTGCGTTTTCGGTTGAACCTCGTTTGAACCTCGTTTTAGTTGCTTTTCTTTCATATGGTGTAAGACATATGCACTCTATCTATCTTAGCAAGCTTGTGTTATATCGTGCTATATGTTGCTTAGATGTTATTCTTCGGGCCTTTGTCTCTAAAATATAGGGGAGTGGTGATCCTAGTACGTGTGCTATGCAGTCCAAAGCATTCATCCAGAGTGCACACATCTAGGGGAGCCCGTCTATATTTTGGAGAGGAGGGTTTGCCCTTGCTCTATATTATTGTATATTTGTGCAAATCCCGTATTGTCATCACCCACCAAAAAGGGGAGATTGTAAGGGCATATTTATCCCGTAAGTGTTTTGGTGATTGATGACGATACTTTTATGGACTAATCGTATGCTTTGAGTTCCTCGATGGTTCATCACTAGGCACGAGACGATTCGGTGCCCCTCGGAGACTATTGAAGACGGCGTGCCCCACGCTTATTTTTGGTGGATTTGAGTCGTAGGAGAGCCGTACTATTAAGAGGGGGTCCGTGATCGGAAAGGTTTGGGCGGAATCAACACGCATACTTGTCCCTCCTTTCCTCGCTTTTGGAGCTTCCTTCGTTATCTTGGTTGTGCGGAAATCGACAATTACTCACACGGCGGTAGTACCGCAAGTACACGCGGTAGTACCGCTGGGTGTCACGGTAGTACCGCTCCTCTGGAGCGGTAGTACCGCGGCTCCCAGGCCTAGTGCCGCTCCGGTGCGGTAGTAGGGGCGGATGTAATTTTTTACATCCGCGCCCCCCACGGTAGTACCGCTCGGCCCGCGCGGTAGTACTGCGGAGCCCACGGTAGTACTGCTCCCTATGAGCCGTAGTCCCGTGGCCCTCCTACCTAGTACCGTAGTTTCACGGTAGTAGGCGCGCGCTACGGTAGTACCTCTCCTCGGGAGCGGTAGTACCGCGTCGGATTTTTGTACCACCACAGTTTCAGCGGAAGTTGGCACGGATGTAATTTATTTCATCCGCGCCCTTCCCAGGCCGTGACTCTCCTGCCTTGCGGTAGTACCGCAAGGGGGAGCGGTAGTACCACGCAAGCGGTAGTACTGCCCCTTAGTCAGGCTAGTTCCGGCCTGTGCTGCTGCCGCGGTAGTACCGTGGTCCGCCACGGTAGTACCGCGCAGCTCAAGGGTAGTACCGCTACCGAGCGGTAGTACCGCTGCCGTCATGGCTGAATATGTGGATAACGGTTGGATTTTTCCCACGACTATATAAGGGCGTCTTTCACCTCTAGTTGACCACCTCTTCTCTCTAAGCTCCATTGTTGCTCCAAGCTCCATTTTGGCCCGATCTCTCTCCCTAGCCAATCAAACTTGTTGATTTGCTCGGGATTGGGTGACAAGGGCCCGATCTACACTTCCACCACAAGATATTTGATTCCCCACTTATCCCTTTGGATCTTGTTACTCTTGGGTGTTTGAGCATCCTAGACGGTTGAGGTCACCGTGGAGCCATATTCCATTGTGGTGAAGCTTCGTGGTGTTGTTGGGAGCCTCCAATTAAGTTGTGGAGATTGCCCCAACCTTGTTTGTAAAGGTTCTACGCCGCCTTCAAGGGCACCAATAGTGGAATCACGGCTCTTGCATTGTGCGAGGGCGTGAGGAGATTACGGTGGCCCTAGTGGCTTCTTTGGGAGCATTGTGCCTCCACACCGCTCTAACGGAGACGCATTTCCCTCAAAAGGAAGGAACTTCGTAACACATCCTCGTCTCCACCGGCTCCACTCTTGGTTATCTTATCCCTTTACTTGTGCAAGCTTATTTGTGTTCCTATCCTTGCTTGCTTTTGTGCTTGTGTTGTTTGCATCATATAGGTTGTCCACCTAGTTGCACATCTAGACAACCTTTATTATTGCAAAGTTTAAATTGGTAAAGAAATGCTTAAAAATTGTTAGTTGCCTGTTCACCCCCCCCCGCTCTAGTCAACTATATCGATCCTTTCAGCCGTGATGTTCGGATTTTTGGCGTGTTGCATTGCTTTGAAGAGCTTGTTTTCTTGGCCCATAGATGGACCTAACTGGGCCATCCTTTTGATGTGGATCCTTATGCGGATCGCATATCGGTTTGTGTGCGGCGCCATTTGCTGCTCTCCTTTTGCCGTGGGGTCGTCCATGTCAAATTCGGGCAGTAGCTTTCTTTTTGGGTAGCTCTTTGTTCGGCGACTGTCGCCGTATTTGTCTGTGGTGTTGAATACTTTGCTCCATCTGATCCTGAGTGCATCTTCCGCTGTTTTGAGCTTCTGCTTTTTCAGGCTACGCGCAGTGGCGACGAGCCTTTTCTGTAGGTTATTTTGCTCCAACAATTTGTCCCGTGAGATCGTTCGGATCGTTGTCTTCGTCGAGGACGGGTTGTTTATCCAGGTTGTCTTGTTCGGACGATTGCTCGATAGCTTGTTCGTCGACCACCGGTTCGCCCTGCTCTATGGCTGGGCCTTTGTTGAGGCGGGACTTGGTTCGGCGTTTACGTTGCCGTTTTGACTGCTTTTCGAGGGATTTATCCTTCGTAGCATCCCGAAGTTCCTCGTCTTTATTTCCTTTAGGTGTGTCCACCATGTATACATCATGGGATGAGGTGGTTGACCAGCATCCTATAGGCGCTGGTTTATGGTTCTCTCCTACATCGTCGTCCATACCGTCGATGTCTTCGGAGTCAAAATCGAGCACGTCGTGTAAGATTTCGACAGTGGCTACAAAGTGGGTGGTGGGTCGGCGTTGAATTTCTTCGCCGTCCGCATCCCAACCTTCCTGACCGTAGTCCGGCCAGGGCTCTCCTGATAAAGAGATAGACTTTAGTGAATTCAGGATGTCGCCAAAGGGCGAGCGCTGAAAGATGTCTGCGGCAGTGAACTCCATGACCGGCGCCCAATCGGGTTCGTTTGGCAGGAGGGCGGAGGGTTCGGAGTCCGGAGAGGAGTCCGGCACCCTGGAGTCGAGGTCTTCGCAGCGACAGGATGGAGTTCGCTCAATCGCCGTAGATATTGTAGCCCCGAGGCGGTGTTCAACCACCCGCCCTCGATCGGGGAATCCGCCCGGATTAAGGGTCGGAGCGGATGCCGGTGCGGCCTCGTGGCACCGCTCGCCGCAGAGCTAGATCATCCCCATCGAGACAAGGCGGCACGCTTGGCTGCGGCTCGAATCCGTCGAAGATCAAGTCTCCGCGGATATCGGCTGTATAGTTCAAACTTCCAAATCTGACATGATGGCCAGGGGCGTAGCTTTCGATCTGCTCCAGATGGCCAAGCGAATTGGCCCGCAGTGCAAAGCCGCAGAACACGAAGATCTGTCCGGGGAGAAAAGTCTCACCCTGGACCGCATCGTTGTTGATGATCTGGGGAGCCATCGGGCCTATCGGTGACGACACGCAGGAACTCTCAATGAAAGCACCAATGTCGGTGTCAAACCGCGGATCTTGCGTAGGGGTCCCGAATCGTGCGCCTAGGCGTATGGTAATAGGAGACAAGGGACACGATGTTTTTACCCAGGTTCGGGCCCTCTCGATGGAGGTAATACCCTACTCCCGCTTGATTAATATTGATGATATGGGAAGTACAAGAGTAGATCTATCACGAGATCAAGGAGGCTAAACCCTAGAAGCTAGCCTATGGTATGATTGTTGTTCGTCCTACGGACTAAAACCCTCCGGTTTATATAGACACCGGATAGGTTAGGGTTACACAGAGTCGGTTACAATGGTAGGAGATCTACATATCCGTATCGCCAAGCTTGCCTTCCACGCCAAGGAAAGTCCCATCCGGACACGGGACGAAGTCTTCAATCTTGTATCTTCATAGTCTTGGAGTCCGGCCGCGGCGATAGTTCGGCTATCCGGACACCCCCTAGTCCGGGACTCCCTCACTCTGCCTCTATCCATTTGGTGAATTTATCCACCATGACTAGTAGGTATTTTTGCTTGTGGGCTCCCCCTTTAAGGGGTCCGACCATGTCAAGCCCCCAGACCGCGAAGGGCCAGGTGATGGGTATAGTTTTGAGGGCGGTGGGTGGCATGTGGCTTTGATTAGCAAAGAGCTGGAATCCGACGCATCGTTGGACTAAGTCCTGAGCATCTGCCCGGGTCATCGGCCAATAAAATCTTGTACGGAAGGCCTTGCCTACAAGGGCCCGGGCTGCGGCGTGGTGCCCGCCGAGTCCGGCATGAATTTCAGCCAGAAGATTCCGCCCTTCCTCTTTGGAGATACACCTTTGAAGGACTCCGGTTGTGAATTTCTTATAAAGCTCTCCCTCATGGACTTTATAGGCTTTAGATCGCCGCACTACGCAGCGGGCCTCGTTTTGGTCCTCGGGAAATTCCTGTCTGGTTAGGTAGGCTAGGAATGGTTCTGTCCACGGGGCAATGACTGCCATTATTACGTAATGAGGGTGTTATTTCGTTGGTAGAACCACCAACCGTGTCAGATGTTCGGTGGGGCAAGGCGGTTGGGTCCGGGTTGTTATTTCGGACTCTCCCTCCCATAATACGGATGGCTTGAACAGCCTTTCTAGGAAGATGTTGGGGGACAGCATCGCGCTTTACCGATGCGTGCCACACGCTCTGCTGCCTGGTTGTTATCCCGGCTATATGGTGAAATTCGAGCCCCTCAAACCGAAATGACATTTTTAGGACGACATTGCGATAGGCTGCCATTTTCGGATCCTTGGCATCAAAGTCTTCATTTATTTGGGATATCGCGAGGTTCGAATCCTCAGCACCTCTAGGCGTTGAATGCCCATGGAGACCGCCATCCGGAGACCATGTAGAAGGGCCTCAGATTCGGCTGCGTTGTTAGAGTCCAGATACATTATCTCGGAGTACGTATTGAACTGTATCTCCGGTTGGGGACGCTGTAACAACGCCAGCTCCTGTGCCAGCCAACATTTTGGAGCCGCTAAAGTGCATTATCCAGTTGGAATATGCGCCGTACTCTTTAGGGAGTTCGGCCGGTCCATTCGGCATTTAAGTCAGCCAAAACTTATGTACTTAATAGCTCTCCGTGGCTTATAGGTTATGTCGAGCAGGAGGAGCTCAATGGCCCATTTGGCAATCCGCCCGTCGCGTCATGTTGTTTATAATGTCGTTAAGGGGTACTTGAGGCTACTATTATTGAACACCCTTGAAAGTAGTGTCGCAGCTTCCGGATGCCATAAACATCGTGGTACGCTTATCTTTTGATAATGCGGGTACCGTGACTTGCATGGAGTTAGGACAAAGGGACACGTAGTAAACTGGTTTTGAAGGGGAACTTGTGTCCCTCCGCTTCTCGCTCGACAACGAGCACCGCGCTCACAACTTGATGAGTTGCCGCGATGTATAATAGCATTGGTTCGCCCATGTTGGGCGCGCCAGACCGGGTTTGTTGCAAATTTGGATTTTATTTTTTCTAGTCCGGCCGTGGCGGCATCCGTCCACTCGAAGTGTTCGGTGCGTCGGAGGAGGTGATAAAGGGGTAATGCCTTTTCTCCCAAACGGGAGATAAAGCGGCTTAGAGCCGCCACGCATCCAGTCAATTTTTGTATTTGCTTGAGGTCTTTTGGGATATCCAATTGTGATAGATCTCGGATCTTGGCTGGGTTTGCTTCAATTCCTCTACCGGATATGATGAAGCCCCAGAGCTTTCCGGCTGGTACGCCGAAAACGCATTTTTCCGGGTTGAGCTTGATGTCATATGTTCGGAGATTATCGAATGTTAGCCTCAAGTCATCTACTAGAGTTTCGACATGCTTGCTTTTGACGACCAGATCGTCTACGTATGCCTCCACTGTTTTGCCAGACATGTCCGAATCATGCGCTGATATGTTGCGCCGGCGTTTTTGAGCCCGAAGCGCATTGTGTTGAAGCAGAATGTGCCGTATGGAGTGATGAATGCCGTTGCGGCTTGGTCAGGCTCTGCCATCTTAATTTGATGGTAGCCGGAGTATGCGTCGAGGAAACACAATGAATCGTGTCCTGCGGTAGCGTCGATGATTTGATCGATGCGGGGAGGGGAAGGGATCCTTTGGGCAAGCCTTGTTGAGGTCCTTGAAATCGACGATAAGGCGCCTGTGATTTGTCCTTCTTTGGTACCATCACCAGTTTGCTAGCCAGCCCGGATGTTTTATATCTCTCGATGAATCCGCCTCCAATAGTTTGGCTAGCTCCTCTCCCATGGCCTGCCTCTTGGGTTCGGAGAAACGCCAAGAGCCTGCTTGACTGCTTGAACCCTTTTAGGATGTTTAGGTCGTGCTCGCCACCGGGCGTGGGATTCCTGGCATGTCTGAAGGGTGCCAGGCAAAAATGTCCCAATTTTAGCATAGCAATTCTCTTAATGCGGCGTCTACATCAGGATTTAATTGTGCCCCGATGGAGGCCGTTTTTGTAGGGTCCGTTGGATGGACTTGGAATTTGACTATTTCGTCCGCTGGTTTGAAGGAAGTGGACTTGGATCTCTTATCGAGTATCACATCATCCCTATTCACCGTGGAGTGCAAGAAGTTGAGTTCCTCGGCCGCTAGGGCTTTGGATAGTGCCTCAAGGGCCAAGGTCGGCTGTCTTATTTTCTATGGAGTGCTATGTCCGGATCACTAGCAAGAGTGATGATTCCGTTGGGCCCGCATTTTGAGCTTCATGTACCCATAATGGGGTATAGCTTGAAAAATTGTGAATGCCTCTCGCCCTAATAGAGCGTGGTATCCGCTGCTGAACGGGCCCACTTGGAACGTGACTTCCTCGGACCTGTAATTATCCGGCATGCCGAACACCACATCTAGTGTGATTTTTCCTGTACAGCGTGCTTCCCGACTGGGGATTATTCCTCTATAGGTTGTGCTGCTTCGCTCAATGAGGCTCCAGTCTATTTCCATTTTTTGGAGGGTTTCCTCGTAAATGAGGTTCAATCTGCTGCCGCCGTCCATGAGTATCTTGGCAAGGCGAAAGCCGTCCACTATCGGACTGAGGACCAATGCGGCTGGTGCTCGGGCTGTTCGGAATTTAGGTTCGTCACTGGCAATAAAGGTAATAGCCGTGTCACTCCATGGATTTATTGTTGCTACTTGGTAGACTTCGCAAGGCTACGGAGTGTTCGCTTCCGCATATTATTTGATGTGAAAGTCTCAAGACTGTTAATACCGTCATCGGTATCCTCGGTCGGTGCTCTAGAGCTAGAAGCTCTTCGCCTCTTTTGGCCACCGTAGTATCCAACATGCTCTAAGGCTATGAGTTGGAGTGGCGTCCTCTGTACTATGAATTTTACAGGGTCCATTGAGCCATCCCTCCAGTATGGTTCCATGCCCTATAGAGGGTTTTTGCTTTTTTGTGTTTAACCCGGGTGCCTGGCGATGGTGCACCCTTTTATTTCGGACTGGGGTTGTATTCAAGGCCGGATTGTCCCAAAATCTTGCTTCGGTTTTCCAGGCGCTTTCCATCGCACAGTACTTGCGTACTATGGACGCCAAGTCGGCAAAGCGTGTGATGTCACGGCGACTTATAGCGTTAAGGATCCCGTTGTCCGTGCAATTATTGCGTAAGAATGAGATTGCGTCTTCCTCATTGCAGTCCTTTATCCCGTCCATAACCGTGAGGAATCGCCCAAGAATGGTGTCTTTGTTTCTGCGGGCTCTTGCCGAATTTGAGATAGGTCGCTTATGTTTGGGTGGGCGGGTGGAATTAAATCCGAACCGCGCCCAACTGAGGCTTAAGGGCCAAGGAGCTTCGAATTTGGAAGCTTGGATTCTTGGATGTTGTCCAATGAATCTAGCTTCATTTGCTGACTTTAGGTTCAGGGCTTGCGCGACGTCCTCTCCTCCACGGGAATCCGGCATGGAGGGATCGGGAATCCGGATGTAGCTAGTCCTTAAGATAGAAGAAGGGTCGCCGTATTGTTCCTCTACCACAACAACGTGGTGGGTAACCTGGGGAGAGTTAATCTCTCGCATCGGGTTTAGGCCCAATCGATCATAGTGTGTAGCGACTCCTGTATGGCGATGCGATCCAAGAGCTCGTTTAAGAAAGAGAGCTCCACCGGATCTAACTGCCGGGCGAGCCCGAGTTAACGTGAAGATTGCTTTCGATGACCCGAGAAGTCATCGCCGGCGCTGGCCGAACAAAGCGGTCATAAGAAAACCGCTTAGCCGGAGAGTTTGGCCGACAGCCAAAGCTTCTTAGTAACAAGGTTGCCGTTTTAAAGACGGTATGAGGCATCCTTCCCGACGGGCGACGACACGAGGAACTCTCAATGAAAGCACCAATGTCGGTGTCAAAACCGCGGATCTCGGTAGGGGTCCCGAACTGCGTCTAAGCGGATGGTAACAGGAGACAAGGGACACGATGTTTTTACCTGTGTTCGGGCCCTCTCGATGGAGGTAAAACCCTACTCCCGCTTGATTAATATTGATGATATGGGTAGTACAAGAGTAGATCTACCACGAGATCAGAGAGGCTAAACCCTAGAAGCTAGCCTATGGTATGATTGTTGTTCGTCCTACGGACTAAAACCCTCCGGTTTATATAGGCACCAAAGAGGGTTAGGGTTATACAGAGTCGGTTACAATGGTAGGAGATCTACATATCCGTATCACCAAGCTTGCCTTCCACGCCAAGGAAAGTCCCATCCGGACACGAGACGAAGTCTTCAATCTTGTATCTTCATAGTCCAGGAGTCCAGCCAAAGGTCATAGTCCGGCTATCCGGACACCCCCTAATCCGGGACTCCCTCAGTCGGAATCAAGGTTAATGATGATATCGGTCATTATTTTCAGACACACAAGGGTTTGAGACAAGGAGATTCCATGTCTCCTCTCATGTTTAATATAGTGGCCTATATGTTAGCCATTCTTATTGGCAGGGCCAAGTAGCATGGGCAAGTGGAGGGGTTAGTTCCTCATCTGGTTGACGGAGGAGTATCCATCTTACAGTATGCTGATGACGCCATCCTATTCATGGAACATGACATTGCTAAGGCGCGTAATATGAAACTCATACTATGTCTATTCGAACAATTGTCTGGTTTAAAGATAAACTTTCACAAAAGTGAGTTGTTTTGTTTAGGGAAGGCCAAAGACGAACAAGACACATATAGAAAATTGTTTGGATGTGAATTTGGTTCTTTACCATTTAGTTATTTGGGTATAACGATTCATCACCGTAAGTTATCCAATAAAGAATGGAAATGTATAGAAGATCAAATAGAAAAAAAGCTTAGCTGCTGGAAGGGTAAGCTAATGTCTTATGGAGGTCGGTTAGTGTTGATTAACTCAGTACTGACTAGTATGCCGATGTTCCTACTATCGTTCTTCGAAATTCCAAAAGGGGTACGGAAACGACTTGATTTTTTCAGATCTCGGTTCTTCCGGGCAGTCGAGATGAGGCCAAGAGGAAATACCGTCTCGTAGCGATGGGACATTCTTTGTCGACCAAAAGAACAGGGCGGTCTCGGTATTGAGAACTTAGAAATTAAGAATAAGTGCCTTATGAGCAAATGGCTCTACAGGTTAGAGACAGAGCCGGAGGGCATGTGGGCACAGATTTTGCGTAACAAGTATCTCCAGTCCAAAACACTCGCTCAGGTTACCATAAGACCAATGGACTCGCCATTCTGGAAAGGGCTTATGCGAGTGAAGGACTTGTTCTTTCGGAGGGTCAAATTCCTGGTTGGCAATGGGATGTCAACAAGGTTTTGGGAGGATACGTGGTAAGGAGAGACGCCCCTGGCCGTACAATATCCCACCCCGTATAACATTGCATAACGAAAGGAGGATTACTTAGGCACAGTTTTACATACGACCCCCTTAAATATTCAATTCAGACGAGCTCTAGTTGGTGAGAGATGGAATGCATGGACGCACCTGGTTCGGAGATTGATAGATGTTCAACTCTCCGACCAACCGGACTCCACGCAATGGAAACTAGCTAAGAATAGGCTTTTTACGGTAAAATCTTTCTATCTGGATTTGATTAATTCTGGCCCAGTCTCGAGATCGTTGCATATTTGGAAGATTAAGGTTCCTTTTTGCATTAAAATCTTTATGTGGTTTGTTCACAGACAAGTAATTCTTAGAAAGGACAACTTAATCAAGAGGCGATGGGTAGGTAGTCCACGATGTTGCTTTTGTGATCATGATGAAACAATACAACATTTATTTCTTGAATGCCCATTAGCCAAATTGCTTTGGAGAACGATTCATATAGCCTTCAACATTACTCCTCCAGTTGACATTGCATCGTTGTTTGGAATGTGGTTAACTGGGGTCGAACATACTACGGCGGCTCGTATTCGGATTGGAATATGTGCGCTCTTGTGGTCTATATGGAATTGCAGGAATGATTTGATATTTAACAGACAACACGATTTAAGTTTCTTGCAGGTCATCTTCAGAGCTACCGCTTGGATCCATACGTGGTCCTTACTCTGTTACTCACTCCTATGGAATCCAGGGAGCCTTTGGTTACTGGGTGCAACCAGTGGGAGATGATCGCACGGGCTATATTCAACCGGTTCGGATGGCGGTCGCATAACAGGATAGGAGTCGAGGGAGCTTATCCTTCTTATTGCCATTCCGGTTGCGGTTGTTAGCATGAACTTTGCTTTATTTTTAGTTTTCGCTCCACTTCCGAGCTATAATACTTTGACGACTTTGTGATACTTTGTGACATTTTAATAATATGGCTGCATGCATCATTATTATGCAGAGGCCGGGGTACGCCTCCATTTCCAAAAAAAAAATCAAACATCACGTCAGTACCGAGAACACCTGAAGTAACAAAAATTACCTCAATGTTCATAGACCACCTAGCGACGACAAGCACTAGAGCCGGGGAAACCTTATTGTAGAAGACAGAAAGGTAGTCGCCGTGCTAAAGCCCAGAAGGACCAGCGCACTAGAATAGCAACCGCCGCTGATAAGGAGAAGCGTAGACCGGAAGGATCCAACCTGTACACACACGAACACGGACGAATGAAGAAACGTAGATCCACCGAAGCCAAGCACCTGACCGAATCCTTGCGAGATCTGCCGGGGACATACCTCCACACGCCCTTTGACGACGCGAGACATACCATTTCGAGGGGGGCTAGGCGGGGTGAGCCTTATTCTATCTTCAGGGAGTCGTCATCATCTCTCCTTCCTGAGTAGGGCACATGCCCTAAATAGACTCAAACAACGCCTAAAATGAAGCATAAGCCCTCCCGTCGGTAAAGGCCAGGATCCACCACGCCTCCATAGCCCTAAGGCCATAGGAGATGAGGCAGATCGGTGGTGGCGCGGCAGGGGACGGGAAAACCCTAGACGCTTGGGAGCATTTCTTTCTTTCTCGAGAAGAAAGAAAACTATCTATCTTCTAGTTACAACAAACCAAACTAGTTTGACACCCTGTCCCTAGTGTTCATGAATTTTTTCTGAACCATATGCAAGAGTGTTGCACGTGATTTCACATAGAACCTAACCGAAATAAGGATCGCCCACTCAAGAGTCGGCGATCTACGACCAAAAGACGATCACAATGCATGAAAGCGAGAACCATCCACTGTGTGAGCCTGAGCAACAATCAGACACAACACGACCCAAAAACGACAAGCATCACATGGACAAGTCCACCGCAAGCCATGATCCAAGATCACTTGTGCAAGCGTAGACACGACATCAGTAAGCAACGAGTCCACCAGCTCAACATCACCGGAACAACCGCTAGCGAGGTTGCAGAACGAGGACCGACGGGTGGATGGGCACAATCCGAAGGGGAACAACATGGTACATGTAAGCACCAAGGACGACACTAACCATGTCGGGCCAAAGGTCGGGTGACATGCCCCAAAGACGGCTAGGGTCACTGGGCAACCAATGACAGATTGCCTCGCGACCGATGACTATTGCTAACCACTGGATGCACACAGGCCCACGAGAGGTGGGACTGCCATATTCGACGAAACCACTACTGGATTTGGGCGAGACGATCGAGAGGGGGAAGGGGAGATGGTGCGAGTCCGTGGCAGAACCACCGCCCGACGACCCTAGGCAAGTGCATGGGGTCTACCCAACAACCACCATTGCAAATTACAAACATATAATTGAAAGTGATTAGCATTTTTATGCCTAAGCTCAACTTGTAAGATTGCTCTACCACCGTGCAAGTAGAACAAAGGCATGTTAGGAACAATTTGAAATACAAGTGAAGCCCAACCCACCTTCATCGCCGTTCCCTTTTCTCCCGGAGACCATGACACTTGTGTGGGAGCCCAAAGGGGGTGCTTCGCCGCCGCCATCCTTGGTGGCCATGTGGGCTTCCCTAGCAGAACGTAGGGTAGGATTTCACCCATGTCACCCTAGAGCGGGCGGGTGGGGTAGGGAGGGGAGGGGAGGGAGGGCGCTCCTTTGTTCACAATTAGTAATACTGGATCACATAGAACCTCCAAAATCTGAAGCCTCTTTCGAAGAGGAATTTGGCATCCGTGATCATGGCTTTTATCGAAAAAATGTTTTTTTTTCTTCTTTTGCGTGTATGCCTGTATGGCACCCTTGATCATGTTAATCTTTCTGCTACTCGTTCTGCAAGATCACCGGTTGGCATGCTAAGCGTAACACATTTTTTAAATCCATTGCATGTACTCTCCATCTCGAAAACAAATACTCCCTCCGTCCAGAAATACTTGTCATCAAAATAGATGAAAATGGGTGTATCCAGAACTAAAATACATCTAGATACATCCATTTTAATGACAAGTATTTTCGGACGAAGTGAGTACTAGCATTCATGGTGTGGCTACAAGGCAAACAAGGGCCAAATTCAGTGCGGTAAAGCTCCGGCAATCCATCGAGTCGACTGACCAACCAAACTTACCCAGATGCGCAGGCACCCCCGACATGTGCTGTCCTGGTCCTACCGACTCGCGCTAGAAACGAAAAGATCTGGCCAGTGAGACATCAAAATATATCTTCACCTCACCCCGGAATTCGGGCGAGGCTGACACAGAGCTCGGCAACCAGCTGTGGTTCAGCCCGAACTGGATAAACACGGCCACGCAGCTGTTTGCCTAGGCACGTGCGACGCCTACTGCCCCGGCGGGTCACGGCAGGGCCGGGCCCGGCGGCCCGCTACCCCGTGCCTGCTGCTGGTGCCTGAAAAGCAGACACCCTTTCGCACACAAACAGCGGCTTTCCGGACCGATGGATGGCCACGTGCCAACGGAACACGCAGACGAACCTCTCTCTCGTGCCAAGAACAATCAATAGTAGTATATCCGGTACACCCGCCTGAGCTAGAGGAAGATCTTTGCTCGTGTACTGCAAATAATATTATTTTGCTGCTAGGAGCACCACATTGCTGTTCTAGGATCACCTTTTGGCTTTTGGCAAGTGGGAGTCGAATTGCCAAGATCAGATCAGGTGGAGCCGGAGGAGAATGAATCTCCGTACGGGTTAGGTGTCCAGCAGTAACATTGGTTTTTTCAGCTACAAATTTGATGGTCTGAACATCGGACCAGATTCTCTCTCTTTGGAGTCTATAGAAGCTACTAGTAAAGGATTAATTTTTAGCACAGAAGCTCCGTCAACATCTTAAGTCGGCCCGCATTATAAAAGTGCAGACATTCAGATGGATCCGAACGCTGCTATAGCTGTCTTAATGGAGAAATTATAAAAAACTGTACTAAAAGACTATGACTAGTTCCCGCATTAGGAAAGAGGATCAAAAGCAATAGCGGGCTTGATCAATCATTTTGGCGTTAACTACGTAAAGCCTATCTTTTTTTACGTCGCCAGCAATCAGCATACGCAAACACTGTATTCACGATGTTGAGATCTCGATGAAACTTCTATTTTTCGCGAAAAGGACGGCGTGCGGAGAGAAAGTGGATTGGAAAAATGACTACGCGAGATGGATGCCCGTTCTCCTTTTCGGCAGCACCGAGCCCGTTTTCTCTGGCGCGCGCGTACAGGTACGTCCGTCCCGGCGTCGTTGTCCACACAAGAACGAACTAGAATCGACACTAACTCAAGATTCTTTTTTTTCAGGGGTAAAGAGAATTTTATTGCATGATTATAGAGTTACAGTCTTGAGGCCACAAATCATCAATACACGGTGGAACTAGACCCAACTACACAGCAGTAGTCCGCTCAGAATGGTTATAATTGGCCAGTCGATCGGCAACTCTATTTTAAAAACGACTAATTTTTTGAGAAAAAACTCCCTAGTACCTAACAAATCTTTGATTTCCAAGACTATTTGGCCATACATTGACCTACAGAGCGCATTATTAGACAGGCTGGATAAGCTTCAAAGGAATCCGACTACACCACCACCGGAAGGTCTGAATGTTGTATCGCCAGCGCCATGCCTTGCATTATTGCATGCAGTTCCGTTTCCAACGAATCATTGTAGTGGAAAATGAAACGATATGTTGTGAGTAGAATTGCACCCTCGTTGTTCCTAAGGACCATACAGCGGCAGCAGATCCGTCGTCCTTGTGGAAGGAGCCATCAACAGATAGGGCCACCGTTCCAGCCGCCGGGGCCGGCCATGGAACTGCAGGGGTTCTGTCAACATTCGACGCCATAGTGACATCTAGGGTAGGCATCTTCCCCTTTAAGATTTCTTCTATTGAGAACCTCCCGGCTAACTTGATTGACTTATAGTAACTGTCCAAAAATTCGACGGTAGCAAGAACTGGCGGGACATCCTTTTCGTGTACCATATCATTTCGCAGTTGCCAAATCCTCCACATCATCATAATCAACATATCTCGAACATCTCCAGAACACTTGCTGAGTAAGGTCATGTGCCATTCCTTTCCAGTATCAAGGAGTAGAACATCAGCTGGTAGTGGCCATCGTCGTCGCATATTCACCCAAAGGATTCTGGCATGTGTACATGCTACCATCGCATGGAACGTTCCTTCCTCCTCCACGCCGGAGAGAGGACATGTCGACCTCGTCGATAAGTGTCTATACCTTTTGCATTGTTGTGTTGCCAATGTTCCGGTTACAGCTTCCCAAGCTGTAATCTTCATCTTTTGAGGGACATCTGAATTCCAAATAAGGTTCCACAAAGAGCGTTCACCATCTGGACTAGTACTGGACGCACCATTAGCAAAGGTAGCATTGTGTTACTGTGTGGCTAGCTTATAAGCACTTTTCACTGTAAACACTCCGCCCTTCTCCTGGAACCAAGACAAGAAATCACAGCGTTGGCGTGGTAAGGTTCTAATTTTCAGAATGTGACTCACATCCATTGGCCAGAAGAACTCATTTAGCCGGTCTGCTCTCCATTCATCATTATCATCTAAGAAGTCCGATACCCAATTTAATCGGTAGTTCCTTTTAGGAGTAATTGGTCGGAAGGAGGCCGGTCTCGGGATCTAGGGGTCCCTCCATGTACGAATTGTTGTACCATTCCACACACGCCATATAACCCCTTTCTTTACCAGCTCAAGCCCGTGTAAAATGCCCTTCCAAACCTCCGAGCCATTGCTCGGAAAAACAGTGTCCAACAGTTGACCATGAGGGTAATACTTTGCCTTTAAAAGACGTTCCTACAAACTATCTGGTGAGTCCAGCAGCCTCCAGGCTAACAGGGTTGATTAAACGACCTCATGTCTCTGAAGCTAATGCCCCCCATGGATTTAGGAAGCCTCGGTTTGTCCCAACTCATCTAGACCATTTTCCTCTTCCCATTCTCAACACCCCACTAGTATTGACGAATCATACGTGTGAGCTCATCATATACCGATGCAGGGAGTTTGAACACACTCATCACATAAGTTGGAATGGCCTGAGCAACAAATTTGATGAGAATCTCCTTATTGTGCGGACATATATTGCTCGCTCCAATCTACAAGCCTCTTCCTTAACCGTTCCTGGATAGTTTCAAAACTACCTTTGTGCATTCTTCCCTCAGGGACCGGCAAGCCCAAACATTTGGGTTCAAACACCTCATGAGTAATCTCCAACACACCCTTCACCTCCTGAACCACATTAGGAAGGCAATGATTCGAGAAAAGGATGGAACACTTCGACAGATTAATTAATTGGACTGTCACCGTCAGGTATGTGTTCAACAAACCTTTCACCAAAGTTGCATGCTGCTCTGTTGCATGGAAGAACAGGAGAGAATCGTCCGCAAACAGAATGTGAGAAATCTCTGGAGCACTTTTGCTAATTTTTACCCCCTTGAGATAATCTTCCCTCATAGCTTTGTTAATAAGAGATGAGAGCGCATCAGCTACAAAAAGGAAGAGGAAGGGGGACCACGGATCACCTTGACGGAGTCCCCTGGAAGGGGAAAAGGGCTCCAATAACTTGCCATTAAACTTTACAGAACATTTCACCGAAGATACACATGCCATCACACGAGAAATCCATAGCTGAGAGAAACCCCATTTAGCTAGAGCCCTCTCCAAGAACTCCCAATCCACCCGATCATATGCCTTAGATAAATTAAGCTTGTAGGCACATAAAGCGGGCGAATTATTTGTTGTTGCCAGTATGTGATGGATACACTCAAAAGTAATGATGGAGTTATCAGATATTAGCCTCCCTAGAATAAAAGCGCTCTGATTCTCCGAAATGAGCTCAGCGAGGAGGGGCCATAATTTGTTCACCATGCATTTATAAACAATTTTATACACCACATTGCACAAGCTAATTGGTCTGAAATCTTTTAGTTCCTTTGGATGGGGAAACTTTGTAAGTGCATCTAGTACCCCTTAGTGATTTTGGTGTATTGAAGACTTCTAGGTTAAGGGACTGGTGCGTTTGTGAGTGTACATGGGTCTATAAGTCTCTGAGAAGTTTGATATTTACAGAGAAAGTCGACCCCTAAAATTGAAGTTCTTCGACTGAAGACTTTGGATTTTTGAAGACTTTCTAAAGACTTTGAAAGTGAATAAATTGGTGTGACCTTGAAGACTTGGTATTCATTCTAGGAACATGAAGCGTGAAGACTTTTGTTTTCGTAGTTTCATTTTCTCTTTCTTGAGTCATAGGAAACACCGTACTGTTAAAGGGGTCGAGGAAATACTAAGGAAAAATTTCCAAGTGATGCTTAACTCAAAATCCTACACCTACCAATCCCTTCGAGTGAAGCCATTGGAAATCTCATACAGTTCAGTCAATTTCTTCAGTGACAGAGACGAAGCTCTTCTGGTGTCTGAGGGATTTGTTCTGACTGAGGAGTTAGTAATTCACCAGTGCGGATTGCCTATAAGTGAGGAATATGATATCCCTGAGGAATTTGATAGTCAAATTTCCGACCGTTGCTGTGCTATGCGCCAGCTGTCCCAAAATATCTACCCTCCTAACGGTCATATCATTGAAGGGCATTTATGTCTTATCATGTCGGGCTGCTCCCTAGGCTATAAATAGCCGCCCCCTACAACCACTAGCTGGTTGGCTGCTCCGAGATAAACTGACACTTGTCATTTGAGAGCATCCCATCCTCCGAGGACTTTGAGCGAAAATCATCAAGTGAGAAAACCCAAACCCAAACACCTACAAACCCAAAGTGATTGAGCATCACTGAAGAGATTGATCCTGCGTTGATCCGACACTTGTTACCTTTGAAGACTGTGCATCTTCCAGACGATTAAGCGTCATGGTCTAGAGCATCCAAGAGGAAATTGTGGATCGCCGAGTGACCGAGTTTGTGAAGGTTTGGAAGTCCCCTGAAGACTTACCACGAGTGATGGGCGAGGTCTGTGTGACCTTAGCTCAAGGAGAATACGGTGAGGACTGTGTGTCCGAGACTGTGTGTCCTCAGGTTTAAATACCTAGCCGCTCCAACTGACGCATAACCTGCCGCAGTTAGCTTGGAACTGTTCTACCAATTCATTGTCTTCACCGAGATTACTGGTTCTATTTCCTCAACCTTTCTATTTCCTCTTTACTGTGTTGTGTGCTTGTTCATATCTGTCTGAAGACTTTGACTGAAGACTTTCTCAATTTCCTCAGTTCAATTTCTTAAGTATGTTTGTCTTCATCCTATTTTATCATGTGCTTACGCTTCCTGTACTCTGTGTTTATTTTTATTTCATCATGATGTCCATGTTTATGTTATGTCATGTATGCATCTGAGTACTTATTCCGCTGCAAGTAGTTCTTCGCTTAGGAATATCCTCACCCTGAAATTCCTCAATGAAAAATTCATAAAAATTGCCTATTCGCCCCCCTCTAGTCGACTTAACGCACTTTCAATTGGTATCAGAGCAAGGTACTCCCTTATTCTGTGTGATTTTGATTTAACCGCCTGGAGTTTTAGTTATGTCGACCGCAGGTATGATCAAGGTCTCTGCTGGGTGTCCTACCTTCGATGGGACAGACTACCCCTACTGGAAGAATAAGATGCGAATGCATCTTGAGGCAATTGATAACGATCTCTGGTATGTTGTGGAAAATGGTGTCACCTTAGTCACACCTTCTCTGAATGCTGCTGATGTGAAGAGATTCAAGCAACTCAATTCTCAAGCGAAGAACATCATATGTGCCCATCTGAGCAAAGGGCGGTATGGAAGAGTGAGTGCTTTGGAAACTGCTAAGCTTATCTTGGATAGGCTGTCCAAGGTTAATGAAGGAGTCTCAACACAATATGACTCTCGAGTTGACGTTCTTCGCAATCTCTTCAACCGCTTCAAAAGACTCGAAAATGAAAATGTTCAGCAAACCTTCGATTGCCTCACTCACATGTCAAATGAGCTTCAAGCACTTGGTGCCACTGACATCACCAACCATGAGGTGGTGAAAAAACTGCTAAGATCGCTTGATTCCTCATTTGATACTCTAGCACTGATGATACAAGAATGTGGAGATTAAAAGTCACTTGATCCCGCCGATATCCTCGAGAGGCTAAACACTCATGAGTTCCAGCTTGCTGAGAAGAGAGATCTCTATGGTTTGAGCTATGTCGATCACGTGCCACGAAGGCCAAGGCGATCTCGAGTCTGAAGGTGAAGATTCTGGTAGTAGCCTTGGTGATCCTGAAGAACTGAGCCAGGAGCTAGCACTGCTCGTGAAGAAATTTCAGAAGTTCTCAAGACGTGGTTGTTTTGGAAAAGCCTCAAGGAGTAATGATTCCTCATCCAGTGACTATAAGAAGACTATGCCACAAATGCAAGAAACCCGGTCACTACATTCAAGACTGTACTCAGTGGGAAACGGAATCAAAGAAGAAGAAATACAATGATTATAGTTCTGATGACTCAAAGAAGAAGAAGAAATCTTCAAAGTCTTCATCATCAAAATCCTCGAAGTCTTCATCTCACAAGAAGAGCAGCTCCAAGAAGGCTCAGGCATTCATTGGCAAGGAAATGGACTCTGAAGCTGAATCTGAGGAACATGAGGAAGAGGAGGCATCTGAGGAGTCAGAATCTGGTGTGGCGAGCCTAGCTCTCGCTACTGCATTCGTCAGAAAGTCCATCTTCTCTGAAGAAAATGGCTTCACCAACAAGGCTGATGAAGGCGAGGATGACTACGCTCCCACCTATTACTTCATGGCAAAAGGTGCCAAGGTACTCAAATATCCCTCCTCTAAATCAAGTGAGGATGAATCTGATGAAAACCTCAAGCCTAGCTACTCTAAACTTGCTAAGATTGCTGTGAAACAACAAAAGGCTTTTGAAAAGTTTCAAAACATGCTAGACAAAAGTGATGATATGTTGGGTGAGGAAATGGATCGCACTAAAACCTTGACTGAAAATCTTAAGAGACTTCAGTCCAAGTTTGACAACCTTCAAGGTCATCATAACACTCTCTTGTCTGATCATGAGAAGCTTTCTTATGAATTTCTTCAAAGAAAGCAAGATCTTGAAAAGCTAAGTGTGAGTTATGAAGATCTTCAGAAGGAGCGCGATTCATTACTTGCTCAACAAATCAGTGTTGCTCAGGAAGAATTTGTTCCTCCATGTTTGAAGTGCGTTGAATGTGAATCTGCTAATTCTTCACCTGAATGTTCAAATGCTTCTAATGTTCCAAATTCTTCACTTGTCCCTGCTATAACTAATTCCTCATCTAAGGACATTGCTAGTATCACTGATGATGCAGGGCTGAAGGAATTGTACATGACAGGCATGTACAAAAGCCTCAAAGGGCATCAGGCTCTTTGTGACGTCCGTAAAAAGCTGATCCTCAACAGGAACCCTAGGAAAGAGGGTATTGCCTTTGAGAGGAAACTCAATGCTGATGGGACATCTTTGGAAGCTTTGGCAGTATCCCAAAACCTCATGGGTTGCTGCAAAAGGGACCTCCAGTAGATCCATCAAATTTATCTGGCTTTACATGTGAATATTCTCATTCTTCTGATGAGTCATTTGACTCCAACTATAAATATTCAAAAATCAGAATGGTGAAGTATTTGCTAGATATGTTGGCACTAACTGCAGGAACGGTTCCCCTATGAAGAAAATCTGGGCTCCCAAAAGGTATCTTGAAAATCTTCAGGTGAATGTCATCATGACACCACCTGTGAAGAATAGGAACCCCAGATCAAACTCTTCATATGGACCAAATTCTTCATATGGATCCAAGTCCTCATACGGACCAAATTCCTCACGAGGATCAAATTCCTCAAAAGGATCATAGTCCTCATATGAACATCATCATGCTAACACTTTTGTTTCACAGGGAAGATTTAAGGGCTATGAATATGAGCATTATTCTTCTAACCATTATGTTCATAAGTCCTTGAAGAATTTCTCTGCTTATTCATATGCTTACCCTAACTCCTCTTATGTGAAACGAAGTGGACTGGTTTCATTGCCACCATTCTCTTATGGAGCTCACAGATTGATGAACCCTTAGCCACCCTTTCAGATGTGGGTGGTGAAGAAAAGGAACTAATCTCTTATGCAGGATCAGGTCTCTAGACGTACCTAAACGTCTGAAGAATTTACTAGAGACCTGAAATTTCTTGAAAGGACGCAAGCTAATCATGAAGAAATGAACTTTCATTTCTCACGTCCTCATTTTGCTTTATTTGTTCCATTGCTTGATGAAATTGATCTGATGAATTTGATATCATATTCTTCACTGATGAAGTATATGAGTTTGTAAGCTGCACTAATTCATCTGCAGGATGATCAACCCAAAGCCAATGAGTGGGTCCTCGATAGTGGATGTACAAATCACATGACTGGTGACAAGAATCTATTGATGGATGTTCCCTTATCTCCATCACATCTTAACCATATCATCTTCGTTGACAAAGGCAAAATCAAGGTATTGGGTTTAGGTAAGGTTGCAATCTCAAAGGATCGACACATGGACAAAGTCATGCTTGTCGAGTCCTTAGGATACAACCTCATGTCTGTCTCAATGCTTTTAGATCTTGATATGGTTGTTATCTTTGGCAAGTATCGTTGTGTTGTGATCATGGAAGCTGACAATTCCAAAGTCTTCGAAGGCTTTAGGAGAGGAGATCTGTATATTATTGATTTCTCTACAGGACCACAACCAGCTATATGTCTTCTTGCAAAAGCTTCAGAAGGCTGGCTATGGCATCAACGACTTGGTCATGCTGGGATGAGGAACTTGCACATGCTCGCGAAGAAGAAGCATGTCATTGGAATTGAGAATGTCAAATTCCTCAAGGACCACTTGTGCGGAGCCTGTGAAGCTGGAAAGATGACCAAGGCCAAGCATCCAGCGAAGACTATCATGACTACCACTCGACCATTTGAATTGCTTCACATGGATCTTTTTGGTCCTAATCACTATTCTGCATTTACAAATGAAGCATCTCTATATGGCTTTGTTATTGTTGATGATTACTCTCGATACACATGGGTGCATATTGTCACTTACAAACATGAGGTGCAGGAAGTCTTCAAACGATTTTCCTCGAGGGCTTCAACAACTTTGGTGTGAAGATCAAGCACATCAGAAGTGACAATGAAACTGAGTTCAAGAATTCTGGTCTTGATGGCTATCTTGATGAACTTGGTATTACTCATGAGTTATCTGCTCCTTATACTCCTCAGCAGAATGGCGTCGTGGAGCGCAAGAACAAGACTCTTGTTGAGATGGCTGGCACTATGCTTGATGAATACAAGACACCTCATCATTTCTAGACTGAGGCAATTGATACTGCGTGCCACATCATCAACAGGGTATATGTTCACAAATTCTTCAAGAAGACTGCATATGAACTCCTCACTGACAAGAAACCCAACGTGAGTTATTTCAAAGTCTTCGGTGCTAAATGTTGGATTAGAGATCCTCATCACAATTCTAAATTTGCACTGAAAACACATGAAGGTTTTATGCTTGGTTACGGGAAGGACTCGCACACCTACAGAGTCTTCGACAACGTTCAACACAAAGTTGTTGAAACTGTAGATGTCCGGTTCAATGAAACTAATGGCTCGCAAAGAGAGAACCTACCTTCTGTGTTAGATGAACAATCACCTGAGGAAACTATCAAGTTCAAGGCTACTGAGGATGTCATTCCGATCAAAAAATCTGCTGAAGAAGTCATTCCAGAACGTGAAGAACATCATGCTGATGCACCTGAGGAAAATGGTGCTGAAGAAAATGCTGATCCAATTCCTCGACGACAACCCGCTCATCCTCGTGTTGCAAATGAAGTGCAGATTGAGAAAATCATCAGCGACATCAACATTCCAGGTCCTCTCACACGCTCAAAAGCTTCACATTTGTCTAACTTTTGTGGGCACTTTGCCTTCGTCTCTATCACATAGCCCACTAAGGTAAATGAAGCATTTCTGGAGCCTGAGTGGATTCAAGCTATGCAAGAGGAATTACATCAATTCGAGCTCAACAACGTCTGGGAACTGGTCAAACGTCCAGATCCTCGCAAGCACAATGTCATTGGCACAAAATGGATCTACCGCAACAAGCAAGATGAAAATGACCTTGTAGTGACGGATAAAGCAGGGCTTGTAGCTCAAGGCTACACACAAGTTGAAGGAATTGATTTCGATGAAACTTTTGCACCTATTGCTAGACTTGAGGCTATTCGCATATTACTTGCTTATGCTAACCATCATGATATCACTTTATATCAAATGGATGTGAAAAGTGCATTCCTCAATGGTAAGCTTGAGGAAGAAGTATATGTTGCTCAACCCCTGTGTTTTGAAGATCCAAAGCATCCCGACAAAGTCTTCAGACTCAATAAGGCCCTCTATGGCCTCAAGCAGGCCCCTCGGGCGTGGTATGATACTTTGAAGGAATTCCTCATGAAGAATGGATTCAAACACGGTTCACTTGACCCAACTCTTTTTCACTAAATCTTATGATGGTGAATTGTTTTTGTGCCAAATATATGTTGATAATATCATTTTTGGCTATACTGACCAACGTTACACTGACGAATTTGGTTATATGATGAGGGAGGAATATGAAATGTCTATGATGGGAGAATTGAAATTCTTCTTAGGTCTTCAAATTCGTCAACATCGCAATGGCATATTCATATCTCAGGAGAAATACCTCAAGGACGTATTGAGGAAATTCGGCATGCAAGATTGCAAAGGAGTCAAAATCCCTATGCCCACAAATGGCCATCTATGCACTGATGAAAATGGTATTGACTTCGATCAAAAGGTATACCGCTCCATGATTGACTCTTTATTATATTTATGTGCATCTAGGCTAGATATTATGCTGAGTGTTTGCATGTGTGCCCGATTTCAAGCTACACCGAAGGAATCACACCATAAGGCTGTGAAGCATATTCTTCGATATCTAGCTCACACACCAATACTTGGATTATGGTATCCCAAGGGCTCGGCTTTTGATCTCATTGGATATTCAGACTCTGACTATGCTGGTGATCGTGTGGACCGCAAGTCAACATCAGGCACATGCCATTTCCTCGGATGATCCTTGGTCTGTTGGTCCTCGAAGAAACATAACTGTGTATCACTGTCTACTACTGAAGCCGAGTACATTGCTGCTGGTTCTTGCTGTGGATGAAGCAAACTCTCAAGTACTACGACATCAACATGAAGAATGTGCCTCTCTATTGTGACAATAAGAGTGCCATCAAGATTGCTCATAACCCAGTTCAGCACTCTAAGACAAAGCACATTCAGATTCGTCATCATTTTCTTCGTGATCATGAGTTGAATGGCGACATTTCGATTGAGCATGTGAAGACTGAAGAACAACTAGCCGATATCTTCACAAAGACCTTGGATCAGAAGAGATTTAGCATGTTGCGGTGTGAGCTAAATATCCTAAAATCTTCGAATGTCCTTTGAAAATGACACGCATCCTAACACTTATGCAAAATTGATGACTTAGGTGTGCAACACACGAAGAAAAGTTTTTCTTCAATCAATGAAGACTAACACCTAAGTACGAGGTGTCTGAAATTAACGAAGAAAAACTTATATGGTACGAGGTGTCAATCAGTGAAGAAATTAACGAAGAATTTGATTCTCAGAACCCTACAACAATTGTACGAGGTGTCTGAAATCATCATTCTTATATGGTGGGTAACGCCACCACTAAAAGTTGAAAAATCTTCAATTTGAGTTTTTCCTCAATTTTGAAATTCCTCAGTTGCTCATTTTCTTCAACTTTGCAATGTATTCACTCTTTCCGCTGTTGTTCTTCATTGGCTATATATATATATATGGGTTTATGTCCTCTACAGCATTCACTTATTGCTATTTCTTCAAGTTGCTTTTTCTGCTAAGTGAGTGTGATCGGACCCTATCCCCTCTATGCTAAACTCAACCCAGTCTATTCACAAATTCTTCATGTGCGTTCTATTTGAAACTCGTTCAAAATCTTCACAGTGTCCTTGTCAACTGAAGAATTGGCAAACGAAACTCTAAAACTTATCTTATCTGAATTTTCGGCTTTTTGCCACTCAAACTGTTCCACATTCTACAATACATTATCCTATTCACCCACGATCTCGCATGATCACCACCTCTTAGTACGTCGGTGACACATGTCACGCGAATGAGAAGGGTCAGGGGCACGTTCCTCCAATTTCCTCGGACGAGCAGTTTTTCACTTCGGCTATAAATACCCCTCCCCTTCCTCACTTCGTTTTCTACTCCACTCGGCCTCACTCCCTCGTTCGAGCTTCCCAAAACCTAGCGCCGCCGCTACTTCCATCGTCGCCGGTGAGGAAGAGCTTCACTGCCTCAACCTCGTCACCGTCGTACTCGCGCCGGCTGCGGATTTCTTCACTCCGCCGCCACCGTAGTTGTCTTCCTCAGCCAAGTTAGGGCGTGGAAGATCTGAACCGACGAGCTTCAAATCTACACTTCCCAGTTCATCGTGTTCTTCATCAAGGGTAATTAAAAGTTACTTTTACTGCCCTTGTTGATTCTGATGTTTTCTACAAAATCTTCAAAAGGTGTTTATTCTTCAAATCTTGACACACTAAACACTGCACACATCATATGTTCTTGATATGTTTCCCTAAGCATCATTTTTCTTCAAGATTCCTCAATTGTGTGGATTTTTAATCTGTACAACTCTGGAACCTAAGACAAAGAACGCTTAGTGAAATTCCTCAAGACTCATCTGGTCAAATTCCTCAAACTTGTTCTTTTTGCAAAAACTTCTGAGAACGCATATGACCTCTCCAAATTCCTCGCAACTATATTCTGTTCACAGGTACACATGTCCGCTGCTGAATCTCTAGGTTCTCATCAACTTAACTCATTTGCAGCGTTCCTTGAAGAAAAGTTGCACACCTCTTCAGAGAATTCTGTTGTCCAAAATCCTCAGCTGAAGAAAATGGCTGATGACAAGAGACCTCAGAAGGGAGGAAAGAAATTGGAAGTCAACACTGCGTTTGAAATCCCTGAGGATATCTATGATGAATATTGCACACCTGATGAGGCTAAACATGGCAAGGAGACCAAAAATCAGCGCAAGGTGCGCATACAGAAGATAGAGAGGAGATGGGCACGAGAATGGAAGGAATATCGTTATGTTACACCTAAGTACATGAAGAAATTCGTTGTACACCCTCCATGCCCAAGACCTCCATTGGCACCTGACCAAGTTGCCGATCCCTCTAGCATCAGAAGAGGTGAGGAATTTCTCAAGGAATGGGCCAAGTGTCAAGCTAAACTGGCCAAACTGGCAAAAGAAGCAGTGAAGAAATTTAACGAAGATTCTGCTACTGCCACTGCTGAGGCCTCTACTAGCAAGCCCAAAAAGGCTATGCCCAAGAAGCCTACTCACAAGACCAATGCTTCAACTTCCATGCCCTCACGGCCAAGCTCCTCAGCAATGCCCTCACGGCCAAGTTCTTCAAAGCCCTCACGGCAAATTCCTCAAGCTACACCAACTCCTCCGAAGTCCTCAGATCCTCCGTCCAAACCCTCAGCACCTCCACATCTCGCCTCATGCCAAAGGACAACGGGCATCTCTATTGCCTCAGGAGCCTCTGCTAGTTCTTCAGCTCCTCCAAATTCCTCAACAGGCCGCACACTGCTGAATACTAAGGCCACTGCTGGACGAGGTTCTTGACCAAGTCCTCACAAGAAGCAGGTTGCTTTTCAAGTACCGTCCGAAGACGACGAAGCTGGTGATGAAGAACTCGCTGAAATCATCAGAGACAGGCAACACAGAGCAGCTAGAGCCAGAGGCAGCAATGTGCCATTGATACTGGATCCAAAGTTGATCCTAGACTTCATCAACTTATGGCACAAGGACCCCAACACACCTCTGCCTGAGATGAACCTCACTCCTGGTCAAAGTCATGTCTTGTTGCCTTCATTGATGAAGAAAATGGAAATATGAACAGGGAGGAGGGTGAAGAAAGCGCAAGTACAAGAAAGAGCGCTTTCAAGCAAAAGCGTCTTGAAGCTTTCACCGAAGAACACAGTAGCTCTGCGATGGAGATCAAGCAACTGAGTGATGAATTTGACCGCTACTATGCTGACTGGCTTGGAGCCAAGGTCAGATTTGTGAAGATAACTGAGAAGTTCACTACCAATGTTGCAGCCCTGATACGTCTCCGTCGTATCTACTTTTCCAAATACTTTTGCCCTTGTTTTGGACTCTAACTTGCATGATTTGAATGGAACTAACCCCAGACTGACGCTGTTTTCAGAAGACTTTCCATGGTGTTATTTATGTGCAGAAACAAAAGTTCTCGGAAAGACCTGAAACTCCATGGATCGTCTAGTTAAAAATAATAAAAAATCCTCGCCAAATATGAAGACCAGGGGGCCCACACCCTGTCCACGAGGGTGGGGGCGCCCCCCCTAGGGCGCGCCCCCTACCTCGTGGTCCCCCTGGAGCTCCTCCGACGCCAACTCCAACTCTATATATAGAGGATAATAAATCATCGCGTTTTACGATACGGAGCCGCCGCCAAGCCCTAAAACCTCTCGGGAGGGCGGATCTGGAGTCCGTTCGGGGCTCCGGAGAGGGGGATTCGTCGCCGTCGTCATCATCAACCATCCTCCATCACCAATTTCATGATGCTCACCGCCCGGCGTGAGTAATTCCATCGTGAAGCTTGCTGGGCGGTGATGGGTTGGATGAGATCTACCATGTAATCGAGTTAGTTTTGTTAGGGTTTGATCCCTAGTATCCACTATGTTCTGAGATTGATGTTGCTATGACTTTGCTATGCTTAATGCTTGTCACTAGGGCCCGAGTGCCATGATTTCAGATCTGAACCTATTGTGTTGTCATGAATATATGTGTGTTCTTGATCCTATCTTGCAAGTCTATAGTCACCTACTATGTGTTATGATCCGCAACCCGAAGTGACAATAATCGGGACCACTCCGGTGATGACCATAGTTTGAGGAGTTCATGTATTCACTATGTGTTAATGCTTTGTTCCGGTACTCTATTAAAAGGAGGCCTTAATATCCCTTAGTTTCCATTAGAACCCCGCTGCCACGGGAGGGTAGGACAAAAGATGTCTTGCAAGTTCTTTTCCATAAGCATGTATGACTATATTCGGAATACATGCCTACATTACATTGATGAATTGGAGCTAGTTCTATGTCACTCTATGTTATGACTGTTACATGATGAACTGCATCCGGCATAATTATCCATCACCGATCCAATGCCTACGAGTTTTCCATATATTGGTCTTCGCTTATTTACTTTCCCGTTGCTATTGTTACAATCACTACAAAACACCAAAAATATTACTTTTGCTTTCATTACTCTTTTATTCTTTTACCACCGCTATCATATTACTTTGCTACTAAATACTTTGCTGCGGATATTAAGTTATCCAGGTGTGGTTGAATTGACAACTCAGCTGCTAATACTTGAGAATATTCTTTGGCTCCCCTTGTGTCGAATCAATAAATTTGGGTTGAATACTCTACCCTCGAAAAGTCGCTATGCGATCCCCTACACTTGTGGGTTATCAAGACTAATTTACGGCGGCGTTCGGGAGCATAGCTCTATTCTTTGAGTCACTTGGGATTTATATCTGCTGGTCACTATGAAGAACTTGAAAGACGCTAAGACAACAATTTATCCCTCAACTACGAGGGGAGGTAAGGAACCGCCATCTAGCTCTGCACTTGATTCACCTTCTGTTTTGAGTAAGCTTGCGACACCTAAACCTGCTTCTGCTATTCGTTCTGATATGTTGCATGTTATTGATGGTGCCACTTATGCTATGCATGATACATATGATGAAACTATTTCTATGCTTGACACTACTGTGCCCCTTAGTGAATTTTTTGATGAACAAATTGCTAGGGCTAGAGAGAAAGAAATTATTGAAACTGATTATATTGATGAAAGTGATGATGAAGATAGGCCGGTTATTCCTGAGGGTTATATTTTTGATAAAGAAGCTTCTGCAGCTATTTTAGCTTGCAAAGATAATTATGAACTCAGGAGGTTATTATCTAAATGGAATAAGGAACCTCTTAGAGATAGAATGAGGCCTGACCCTGCTTTTGCTACTTCACCTATTTGTGTTGCCGATAATGATTATGAATTCTCTGTTGATCTTGATATAATTACCTTGGTTGAATCTGATCCTTTTCGTGGCCATGAATCTGAAACTGTTGTGGCACATCTTACTAAATTAAATGATATAGCCACCCTGTTCACTAATGATGAGAGATCTCGCTACTTTTATATCCTTAAAATATTTTCGTTCTCATTAAAGGGTGATGCTAAGATATGGTTTAATTCTCTTGATCCTGGTTGTGTGCGTAGTCCCCAGGATATGATCTATTACTTCTCTGTTAAATATTTCCCTGCTCATAAGAAACAAGCTGCTTAAAGGAAATATACAACTTTGTGCAAATTGAAGAAGAGAGTCTCCCACAAGCTTGGGGGAGGCTTCTCAAGCTACTTAATGCTTTGCGTGATCATCCCCTTAAGAAAAATGAAATACTTGATATCTTTTAAAATGGACTAACCGATGCTTCCAGAGATTACCTGGATATTTGTGTTGGTTCTCTTTTCAGGGAAAGAACACCGGAGGAAGCTGAAATTATATTGAATAATATGTTGACAAATGAAAATAATTGGGCACCTCCTGAGCCAGCCCCTTCTCCAATTACTGAGCCTATTCTTAAACCAACTACGAAGAAGAGAGGTGTTCTATTTCTCAGTCCCGAAGATATGCAAGAGGCAAAGAAATCTATGAAAGAAAAAGGTATTAAAGCTGAAGATGTTAAGAATTTACCTCCTATTGAAGAAATACATGGTCTTAATTTACCGCTTGTTGAAGAAACATATAACCTTGGTGCATTACCTATTGAAGAACCCCCAGGTCTCGATAACCCGACACAGGTAGTAAAGGTAAATTCTCTCTATAGATTTGATGAAGGTGATATTCCTCACTATAAGTCTGCTAGGCAATGTTTAGAAGAGTTTGATAATTTTATTGTCAAACAAGAAAACTTCAATGCTTATTTTGGTAGACAATTAAAACAAAATACTTATATGATTAAACACTTGGGTGATTATATGGCTGATGTTAGATGTGAACTTAAACTTGTTAGCAAACATGCTTCTATGGTTACCATTCAAGTAGAACAAGCACTTAAGGCTCAAAATGATTTGCTCAATGAAATGAATAGTAAGAAAAATGTTTATGCTGTTAGAGTGGCTACTACAACTGGTAGAATGACTCACGAACCTTTGTATCCTGAAGGCCACCCTAAGAGAATTGAGCAAGATTCTCAGAGAAATAATATTGATGCTCCTAGTTCTTCTAAAAGGAAGAAAAAAAATGGTAGGACTTTGCAAACTTCTAGTGAACCTATTACTGAACCACCTGAGAATCCAAATGATATATCTACTTCTGATGCTGAAACACAATCTAGTGAAAATGTTAATGATGATGTTCATGATGATGCTCAACCTAGTAATGATAATGAGGTTGAAATTGAACCTGCTCTTGATCGTGATAACCCACAATCAAAGAATCAACGTTATGATAAAAGAGACTTTGTTGCTAGGAAACATGGTAAAGAAAGAGAACCTTGGGTTCATAAACCCATGCCTTTTCCTCCCAAACCATCCAAGAAGAAGGATGATGAGGAGTTTGAGTGCTTTGCTGAAATGATTAGACCTATCTTTTTGCGTATGCGATTAACTGATATGCTCAAAATGAATCCTTATGCTAAGTATATGAAAGATATTGTCACTAATAAAAGAAAGATACCGGAAGCTGAAATTTCCACCATGCTTGCTAATTACACATTTAAGGGTGGAATACCAAAGAAACTTGGAGATCCAAGGGTACCTACTATACCTTGCTCCATTAAAAGAAATTATGTTAAGACTGCTTTATGTGATCTTGGAGCTGGTGTTAGTGTTATGCCTCTCTCTTTATATCGTAGACTTGATTTGAATAAGTTGACACCTACTGAAATATCTTTGCAAATGGCTGATAAATCAACTGCTATACCTGTCGGTATTTGTGAGGATGTGCCTGTTGTGGTTGCAAAAGTTACTATTTTAACGGACTTTGTTATTCTTGATATTCCCGAGGATGATAGTATGTCTATTATTCTTGGAAGACCTTTTATGAATACTGCAGGTGCTGTTATTGATTGCAACAAAGGCAATGTCACTTTTCATGTTAATGGTAATGAGCATACGGTACACTTTCCGAGGAAACAACCTCAAGTTTATAGTATCCACTCTATTGGAAAAATTCCATCGATTATATTTGGAGGTTTCGAATTTCCTCTTCCTACTATCAAGAAGAAATATGATATTCTTATTATTGGGGATGTGCATATCCCCGTTGAGGTAACCTAGTGTTATTCAAAATTTCTCCGGTTTCATGTTACTCGGAATGATTTTATTAACAAGACCTGATCAACCTTGTTAGTGGATTCTTTTTGATGAGCATGAGACGGATGAAACTAGAAGCACAACCTTCTGTACCCTCTTTATACTTTCTATTATTTAGTTGAAATAAAGTAATAATAGTATTTTCCTGTCTGTTTCCTGATTTATCCGTGCAATATAAAAATACCCCAAAAATAAAAGTCCTCCAAAGCCATGCCAATTTAATATGATTTTTTCGGGAATATTTGAGGATTTATAGAACTGAACACACTGCGGGGGGAGCTGCCACCTGGCCACGAGGGTGGAGGGCGCGCCCTACCCCCCAGGGCGCGCCCCCCTGCCTCGTGGGCCCACGGTTGCCCTCCTTCACTTATTCTTGCACCCATCCTCTTCTTCTTCCTCCCACAAACACGAATAACCAGCTGAAGCATGAGTTCTAGCTCACTTTGCTGCGATTTTCGATCTCCTTGCTCAAAGCACCTCTCACAAAACTGCTTGGGGAGATTGTTCCTTGGTAGGTGACTCCTCCATTGGTCCAATTAGTTTTTGCTCTAGTGCTTTATTTATTGAAAATTTGTACTGCATAGGTGACTATCTTCTTGAGCTTGCATGTCAAATTTATATGGTTCCAAGTAGTTCTAATGCTTGATATAGGCTCTAGGCACTTGTAGGAGTAGTTGCTATTAATTTTATTGAGTTTGGTTCACTTTTGTTTGAAGTTACTAAAAATTTCAGAATTTTTTCAGAGAAAGCAATATGCTTAGGAAAATGTTCCAAGGTGTGTTTTCGAGGAAGCAAGGCCCAGGCTTGCAATGCGTGATGCTGATGAGGAGCCCCCAAGGGACGCTCCAGTGCGGCCTTGCGAGTGGCCTTCAGAAAATTTTATGGATCGAGCGGGAATCAAAGAAGAATTCATAACATATTTGTGTAACGCCTCTCTTGTGAGCTTTGAGGCAGACAAATGCCTCCAGTACCATGATCTCACTAGTTCATTTGTGAGGAGGTTTGAATTTTCATCTTCACGTAATTCTCCAACTGTCATGTTTGATCTTTATTACAAATCTTATACCATGGACTTAGAGGATTTTACTTTTGCTTGCAAACTTCCACAATGGGGTAGTGCTAGTGATCCCCGTAAATCTGAATTTAGAGATTTTCTTGCTAGTATAAATGTAGGGGAATCTAGAGATATAACACAAGCTACCATTGGGAGCATCCATTTTCCTGCTATACATTATTTTTCTCTCTTGATAGGTAGGTGCATAAATGCTAAGGATGAATCATGTCACATGTGTATCCCTAACCTTAGCATTCTCAGGAGTGCTGTGTTAGGAGACCAATCTTATCATATGGGAGCCATTGTAGCACGTAGGTTGCATCATAATAGATATAATGGAGATTTCTTTGGAGGAATTTATGCAACCCGCTTAGCTAAATTTCTTGAGGTGGACGTTCGTGAGGATGACATGGAGTTGCCTCCTACTTATTTAGATTTTAATTCTACGGCCTCTCATCAGTTTGTCGAGAGGACTGAATCACCTCTCCAGTATCGACTAATCTTTGACAAACGGCGTGTTGTCCGTATTACTCTCCCTGCTCCTGCCTTCTTTGATTATCAGGTAAAACGAAGATATATTATTACCAGAGAGGAGGCATATGAGTACGAGAGGAGAGCGGAGGCAGCCCGACGCCATGCTGCAGCTCAGGAGGCGATAAACGCTGCATCGCAGTACGACCCCAGCTACACCTACGGGTATCCGCCGGGCCATCCCTGGCAATGAACCAACTTAGGCCAAAAGCCTAAGCTTGGGGGAGTACGTATTTCCCACCGACATTACATTTATCTTTACACACTCATTGCTAGATGTCGGTGCTCATACTTTTTCACTGTAATATCCATGCTAGTTTATTTTCTTTTTCCTGCTTTCTTCTTGTGTGTTTAATAAACCTTAAGAAAAACCAAAAAAATTAGTTGTAGCTTTTAGTTAGTTTACTTTTCTTGTTGTAGTAGTAATAATTAAAAAGAAAACCCAAAAAGATTTCCCGTTCTTCTTTTGCTTGTTGGGAGCTTTCCCGTGTAAATAGTTTTTATTTCTTTTCTTTTCTTTGGGGGTTGATAGGAGAAGACCATGATTAAATTATTGAAGTGGCTCTTATATGCATTATTGTTGATTTAACCAAGAGCCCATATTGCCTTGTCTTCTCCTGTTTATTGAATGCTCGCAGATTCCAGCTTAGTCCAATGCACGTACACTCTTATTATTTTTCACATCGTTCGGTCGTGCAAGTGAAAGGCAATTATGACAATATGCGATGGACTGACTGAGATGAGAAAAGCTGGTATGAACTCGACCTCTCTTATTTTTGTAAAAATGATGAGTTCATCGTTCTTGATTCAACTTATTATGAATAAACATGTTTGCAATGACAATTAGAGATCATAGATGCTCGTGCCATGCTTGATTAGCTATGAGTTATAATGGTTTACATTGCGTGCCAACATGCTATTAAAATGGTTGTGATGTGGTATGATGGGGTGGTATCCTCCTTTGAATGATTTAAGTGACTTGATTGGCACATGTTCACACATGTAGTTGAAACAAATCAACCTAGCCTTCACGATATTTATGTTCATGGTGGATTATATCCTACTCATGCTTGCATCCAATGTTTATTAATTTTAATGCATGTTCATGACTGTTGTCGCTCTCTAGTTGGTCGCTTCCAGTCTTTTGCTAGCCTTCACTTGTACTAAGTGGGAATACTGCTTGTGCATCCAATCCCTTAAACCCCAAAGTTATTCCATATGAGTCCACTATACCTTCCTATATGCGGTATTTACCTGCCGTTCCAAGTAAATTTGTATGTGCCAAACTCTAAACCTTCAAATAAACATTCTGTTTTGTATGCTCGAATAGCTCATGTATCAACTAGGGCTGCCCTTATCTTCCATGTTAGGCGGGTTATTCTCAAGAGGAGTGGACTCCACTCCTCACTCACGAGAAAATGGCTGGTCACCGGGATGCCCAGTCCCATGCTTTATGCAAACTAAATCAAAATTAATTGCAAACAAAACTCCCCCTGGGACTGTTGCTAGTTGGAGACACTCATTGTTTCGAGAAAGTCATGGATTGATGCTTGTTGGTGGAGGGGGAGTATAAACTTTACCATTCTGTTTGGGAACCGCCTATAATGTGTGTAGCATGGAAGATATCGCCATCTCTTAGTTGCTATGTTGACAATGAAAGTATGCCGCTCAAAATATTATTTATCTCTATTTCAAAAGCTGAGCTCGCACCTCTACAAATCCTCGCTTCCCTCTGCGAAGGGCCTATCTATTTACTTTTATGTTGAGTCATCACCCTCTTATTAAAAAGCACTAATTTGGAGAGCACATTGTCATTTGCATTCATTACTATTAATTTATATTGGGTCCGACTATGATTGGATCTCTTTTACCATGAATTACAATATCTAGTCAGTCCTTGATCTTTAAAGGTGCTCTGCATTTATGTTTTATGGTCTCGTAAAGGGCTAGCGAGATACCATCCTGTTATATCATATTATGATTGTTTTGAGAAAGTGTTGTCATCCGAGATTTATTATTATCGCCGCTAGTTGATTATGCTATTGATATGAGTAAACATGAGACACGAGAATTATTGCAAATGTGGTTAGTCATGATCTTTCTTTGAAAACTTGAATCTTTGGCTTTACATATTTATAACAACAAGAGCAAATAGAGTTTGTAAAAGTTTTTCTTTATCACTTTCAGTTTATCAACTGAATTGCTTGAGGACAAGCAAAGGTTTAAGCTAGGGGGAGTTGATACGTCTCCATCGTATCTACTTTTCCAAACACTTTTGCCCTTGTTTTGGACTCTAACTTGCATGATTTGAATGGAACTAACCTGACCGACGCTGTTTTCAGCAGACTTTCCATGGTGTTATTTATGTGCAGAAACAAGAGTTCTCGGAATGACCTGAAACTCCACGGGTCGTCTGGTTAAAAATAATAAAAAATCCTCGCCAAATATGAAGACCAGGGGGCCCACACCCTGTCCACGAGGGTGGGGGCGCCCCCCCTAGGGCGCGCCCCCCTACCTCGTGGCCCCCCTGGAGCTCCTCCGACACCAACTCCAACTCTATATATTTGCTTTTGGGGAGAAAAAAAGGAGAAGAAATCATCGCATTTTACGATACGGAGCCGCCGCCAAGCCCTAAAACCTCTTGGGAGGGCTGATCTGGAGTCCGTTCAGGGCTCCGGAGAGGGGGATTCGTCGCCATCGTCATCATCAACCATCCTCCATCACCAATTTCATGATGCTCACCGCCGTGCATGAGTAATTCCATCATAGGCTTGCTGGACGGTGATGGGTTGGATGAGATCTATCATGTAATCGAGTTAGTTTTGTTAGGGTTTGATCCCTAGTATCCACTATGTTACGAGATTGATGTTGCTATGACTTTGCTATGCTTAATGCTTGTCACTAGGGCCCGAGTGCCATGATTTCAGATCTGAACCTATTATGTTTTCATGAATATATGTGTGTTCTTGATCCTATCTTGCAAATCTATAGTCACCTACTATGTGTTATGATCGAGCAACCCCAAGTGACAATATTCGGGACCACTCCCGTGATGACCATAGTTTGAGGAGTTCATGTATTCACTATGTGTTAATGCTTTGTTCGGTACTCTATTAAAAGGAGGCCTTAATATCCCTTAGTTTCCATTAGGATCCCGCTGCCACGGGAGGGTAGGACAAAAGATGGCATGCAAGTTCTTTCCCATAAGCACGTATGACTATATTCGGAATACATGCCTACATCACGTTGATGAATTTGAGCTAGTTCTGTGTCACCCTATGTTATGACTGTTACATGATGAACCGCATCCGGCATAATTATCCATCACTGATCCAATGCCTACGAGTTTTCCATAAATTGCTCTTCGCTTATTTACTTTCCCGTTGCTATTGTTACAATCACTACCAAACACCAAAAATATTACTTTTGCTTTCATTACTCTTTTGTTACTGTTACCACTGCTATCATATTACTTTGCTACTAAATACTTTGCTGCAGATATTAAGTTATCCAGGTGTGGTTGAATTGACAACTCAGCTGCTAATACTTGAGAATATTCTTTGGCTCCCCTTGTGTCGAATCAATAAATTTGGGTTGAATACTCTACCCTTGAAAGCTGTTGCGATCCCCTACACTTGTGTGTTGTCAAGCCCCAACGCAACAGGAAATTCCTCAGGCCGAGGCATCTACTCAGCCTACAGAAGAACATGGCAGCACCGCTGATGAAAATCAGGCTGCTGATGAAACTGCTAGTGTCAGGGCTGATGACTGCATTCCAGCCTATGATGACTCTGCCAGGGCAACCACTAGTGTTGCGCCTGAAGAAACTGTCAGGACAACTGAAGCTTCAATGGTTGTGCCTGAAGAAACTACAAATGCCAGGGTAACTGCATCAGTTGTGCCTGAAGTTATTGAACCAATTTCCTCTTCTCCTCCGGCACCTACACCAAGTCCAATTCTTCCTTCCACATCAGAAGCGAAGAAGACCAAGGCTGCGGAGCGTGCAGCTGTGAAGAAAAGGAAAGCATCAACTTCATCAGATTCTTCAGCTCCGAAGAAGATGAAGAAATTGACTAGCTCTTTCGAGAATCCAACTTATGTTGTTCCAGCCTCAAGCATGCCATCAAAGGAACTTGTTCGTTTTGATGAAGAATATGTGATCCCAAGCGGATCCGAAGAAGATATTCCTTCTGCTGCTTCCTCAGAGCAGTTGGATGAAGAAATTGAAGCGGATGCAATCTCTTCAACCCCAATCGTCTCATCGCCCATGCCTCAGTTCACAGCTGAAGAGGTCGGCGTTGAAGAAAAGAGTGATGAAGATGAGGATGTGGACATTGGGTGCACAACGCCTGTGATGAACGATGACTTTTGGGAAAGTCAGCACCCCAATTCTCCTCAGTTCACACCTATGCAACAAATTCCTCAATCCCCAGTGTATACTGAAGTTCAAATGGGATCTGAAGAACCACACCCCACTCCATCTATTCATGAAGAGATTCCAGCCACTAGTGCTGATGTTAATATTGATGAAGAATTGAAGACCCAGGCTGCCACTGAAGAAGAACATGAAATTCCTCAGCCTATGGATCCTGAGATTGCGATTCCTGAGGTTGTGATGCAATTAACTGATACACCTCAGCCCAAGACAAAGGATCCCTTCTCGAAGAAGCAAAAATTCAAGGCTGATGACTTCTTCGGCTAGCATGTGTTCTTCACTGAGTATAACCCATATGACTCTGCTCATCTTAGAAGAAAGCGCTTCTGGACTGCCAGCCAAGCCAACTTCTATTCTTCACTATTTTTCAACAAAGACAAAGTCTTCGACCATGAGAATATTCCTCACGTGGACATGGAATCACTGCCTTTCTTTGCCCCATTCCTCAGTGTGCTTCATGATGCAGGACTGCTCAACTTTTGCACTGACATTGTTGATTGGAATGAAGAGCTAATTCTTCAGTTCTATGCAACGCTGCACATCACAGGAGATGCTAATAATGTGAACTCTTGGCTATTGGACTGGATGACAGAGAATACACACTACAAAGCACCGGCCTCAGAATTGCTTCATGCCCTGCCTGTCAGTCCTTCCCTTGAAGGTGCTCGTTGCCTATACCATAAACCTGAACTTACCGCTCATTACATGCAAGTGTTAATGAAGCCGCTGAAGCCTAGTCAAGCCCCAAGGACCAAATTCCTCGTGAAGGAATTGCTCTATGTGCCTCCGACTGTCTATCGCATTCTGACGAAGACTTTGAGTCCAATAAAAGGCCACGAGTCGAATGATGAAGAAGTCGCTGGCATCATGAAGAATCTGCTTTTCAGCATCATGCATGGCATTCCTGTCAACTATCATGATTTCTTCATGAGGACTCTGGCAAATGTTGCACTCTCTCCGTTTGAGTTGAAGTATTACGCTCCTTGGATTATGAGATTCCTCAGAACAAGGTCTTCACTCAACTACAAGGCTGACTTTCAGAATCATCTCAGCTACTTGCCCCCCATTGAAGTCCTCAAACGGACATTTTCCTCATCTGATGACAAGGGCAAGGCCACAACTGTTATTGATGAAGGCATTCGTCCATTGGATGGTCAGCTCCGCAAAGCTGCATCTTACTCCACCAATGATGACTCTGCCACTCATAACTCTGTCGCACATGCTTCAAAGCAAAATCCTCAAGGCACAGCTCCAAGGGTGATGACTGATCGTGAGCTTCTCCTCAGTCTTCACCAAAAGGTCGATCGCAACCACAAATGGGTTAAGCGTCAGTTTGGTTCACTTCTTCACAACATGGCTGCTACACACAATGCAGTGAAGAAAAACCATTACTACCTCCATGAAGTATTCGGTCGCACCTGGGCTGTTCTGTCACATCTGTATGGTGAAGAAGATCTGAAGCAAATGGGTCTCAAGCAGGACTTTGACTGGTCTCAACCACCAGCAAAAAAATTCAAGAAGGTCAAAGTTTCCTTCTTGGTGGCTAGCTCATATTCTTCATCGCGCGACACGGATGAGCATGAAGACTTGGACGACACTGCGGCAGGCCCTACTACAACAACCGACCCCAACAATGTTGGCGCTCCTCCATCAACTTGATATTCTTCAGGGGCGTTAGTCCTCATTTTTTGATCTGTTTGGTCATTCAATGACAAAGGGGGAGAAATTTGAGTTAGTCTTCAAGCGGGTCTACCTATATGGGCGTTTTTTTGCGAAGTTACAACTCTCGTTCTTTTGAAGACTTTGCTGAATCGAGTTGTAAACTTAAACCCGATGGTGGTCTGATACTTTTGATGTGTTCTTCTGCATGCTTATTCCTCTTATATGTTAATGCACGCATGCTGAATTACATCAGTCACCATATTTCATCATGCATTTCAAATTCTTCACATTATATGTCAAATGCATGTATGAATTACAAGATATAGGGGAGATCTCCATGATACTACTTTTCATGTGTGCATTGCTTCAAAAGCAAATTCCTCAGTATGCACATCTTCAGGGGGAGTTCTTCTATATCTTGCAATCAAATTCCTCAATATCAGTATTTACACTTCATATGTTTATCCCCGTTGAAAACTTAACCTATATTGTCATCAATCACCAAAAGGGGAGATTGTAAGTGCATCTAGTGCCCTTAGTAATTTTGGTGTATTGAAGATTTATAGGTTAAGGGACTGCGTTTATTGAGTGTACACAGGTCTATAAGTCTATGAGGAGTTTGATATTTACAGAGAAAGTCGACCCCTAAAAATGAAGTTCTTCGACTGAAGACTTTTTCTGAAGACTTTGAAAGTGAAGAAATTTGTGTGACCTTGAAGACTTGGTATTCGTTCTAGGAACATGAAGCGTGAAGACTTTTGTTTTCGTAGTTTCATTTTCTCTTTCTTGAGTCATAGGAAACACCGTACTGTTAAAGGGGGTCGAGGAGATACTAAGGAAAAATTTCCAGGTGATGCTCAACTCAAAATCCTACACCAACTAATCCCTTCGAGTGAAGCCATTGGAAATCTCATACAGTTCAGTGAATTTCTTCAGTGACAGAGATGAAGCTCTTTTGGTCTCTGAGAGATTTGTTCTGACTAAGGAGTTAGGAATTCGCCAATGCGGATTGCCTACAAGTGAGGAATATGATAGCCCTGAGGAATTTGATAGTCAACTTTCCGACCGTTGCTGTGCTATGCGTCAGCTGTCCCAAAATATATACCCTCCTAACGGTCATATCATTGAAGGGCATTTATGTCTTATCATGCCGGGCTGCTCCCTAGGCTATAAATAGCCGCCCCCCTACAACCACTAGCTGGTTGGCTGTGTTGGGGAACGTAGCAATAATTCAAAATTTTCCTACGTGTCACCAAGATCAATCTAGGAGATGCTAGCAACGAGAGAGGGAGTGCATCTTCATACCCTTGAAGATCGCTAAGCGGAAGCGTTACAAGAACGCGGTTGATGGAGTCGTACTCGCGACGATTCAAATCGTGGAAGATCCAATCTAGCGCCGAACGGACGGCGCCTCCGTGTTCAACACACGTATAGCCCGGGGACGTCTCCTCCTACTTGATCCAGAAAGGGGAGAGGAGAAGTTGAGGGAGAACTCCAGTAGCACAACGGCGTGGTGGCGATGGAGCTCGTGGTTCTCCGGGACAGCTTCGCTAAGCACTACAGAGGAGGAGGAGTTGGAGGAGGAGAGGGCTGCGGCAGGCAATGGGTGCGGCTGCCCTCTCTCTCCCTCACTATATATAGGGGGAAGGGGGTGGAGGAGGCGCCCTAGGGTTCCCTAGGGGAGGGGCGGTGGCCACAGGGGAAACCCTAGATGGGTTTGGGCGCCCCCACGCCTAGGAAACTTGCCCCCCAAGCCGGGTGGGGTGGCTGCCCTAGGGTAAGCGCCCCCACCTCTCCACGTTACGTGAGATGGGGTGGGAGGGGCGCACAGCACCTTAGTGGGCTGATGTGTGATACATCTCCAACGTATCTATAATTTTTTATTGCTCCATGCTATATTATCTATTGTTTTGGACTATATTGGGCTTTATTTTCCACTTTTATATTAATTTTGGGACTAACCTATTAACCGGAGGCCCAGCCCGAAATTGCTGTTTTTTGCCTATTTCAGTATTTGAAGAAATGGAATATCAAGCAGTGTCCAAACGGAATGAAACCTTCGGAACGTGATTTTCTCATCGAGATAAGATCCAGGAGACTTGGACCCTCGGTCAAGAAAGGATGGAGGCGGCCACGAGGTGGAGGGCGCCCTAGGGCGCGCCCCCGAAGCTCCACCGACGTACTCTTTCCTCCTATATATACCTACATACCCCCAACAGATCAGAGACTGAGCCAAAAACCTAATTCCACCGCCGCAACTTTTTGTATCCATGAGATCCCATCTTGGGGCCTGTTCCGGAGCTCCACCGGAAGGGGAATCCACCACGGAGGGCTTCTACATCATCATCATAGCCTCTCCGATGAAGTGTGAGTAGTTTACTTCAGACCTTCGGGTCCATAGTTAGTAGCTAGATGGATTCTTCTCTCTTTTTGGATCTCAATACAATGTTCTCCCCCTCTCTCGTGGAGATCTATTCCATGTAATCTTCTTTTTGCGGTGTGTTTGTTGAGACCGATGAATTGTTGGTTTATGATCAAGATTATCTATGAGCAATATTTGAATCTTCTCTGAATTCTTTTATGTATGATTGGTTATCTTTGCAAGTCTCTTCGAACTATCCGTTTGGTTTGGCCAACTAGTTTGGTAGTTCTTGCAATGGGAGAAGTCCTTAGCTTTGGGTTCAATCTTGTGGTGTCCTTTCCCAGTGACAGTAAGGGCAGCAAGGCACGTATTGTATTGTTGCCATCGAGGATAACAAGATGGGGTATTTATCATATTGCATGAATTTATTCCTCTAAATCATGTCATCTTGCTTAAGGCGTTACTGTGTTTTCATTAACTTAATACTCTAGATGCATCTTTGGATAGCGGTCGATGAGTGGAGTAATAGTAGTAGATGCGGTGAGTCGGTCTACTTGTCTCGGACGTGATGCCTATATACATGATCATACCTAGATACTCTCATAACTATGCTCAATTCTGTCAATTGCTTAACAAGAATTGCTCACCCACCGTAAAATACTTATGCTCTTGAGAGAAGCCACTAGTGAAATCTATGGCCCCGGGTCTATTCTCATCATATTAATCTTCCTACGCTTTTATTATTGTTTTGCTTTTTACTTTGCCTTTTATTTTACTTTGCATCTTTATACCAAAAATACCAAAAATATTATCTATCATCTATATCAGATCTCACTCTAGTAAGTGACCGTGAAGGGATTGACAACCCCTATTCGCATTGGTTGCGAGGAGTTATTTGCTTTGTGTAGGTACGAGGGACTTGCGCGTGGCCTCCTCTTTGGATTGATACCTTGGTTCTCAAAAGCGAGGGAAATACTTACGCTACTCTGCTGCATCATCCTCTCCTCTTGAGGGAAAACCAACGCAAGCTCAAGGCGTAGCAAGAAGGATTTCTGGCGCCGTTCTTCGGGAGTCTACATAAAGTCAACATACCAAGTACCCATCACAATCCCTTATCCCTCGCATTACATTATTTGCCATTTGCCTCTCATTTTCCTCTCCCCCTCTTCACCCTTGCCGTTTTATTCGCCCTCTCTTTTCCATTTTTTTCTCGTTCGCTTGTTTGCTCGTGTGTTGGATTGCTTGCTTGTCACAATGGCTCAAGATAAAACCAAATTATGTGACTTTACCAATACCAACAATAATGATTTCCTTAGCACTCTGATTGCTCCTCTTGTCAATACTGAATCTTGTGAAATCAATGCTGCTTTACTGAATCTCGTTATGAAAGATCAATTCACCGGCCTTCCTAGTGAAGATGCCGCTACTCATCTAAATAGCTTCGTGGATTTATGTGATATGCAAAAGAAGAAAGGTGTTGACAACGATGTTGTTAAATTGAAGCTATTTCCTTTTTCGCTTAGAGATCGTGCTAAAGCTTGGTTTTCATCTTTGCCTAAAAATAGTATTGATTCTTGGAACAGGTGCAAAGATGCTTTTATCTCTAAGTATTTTCCTCCCGCTAAGATCATCTCCCTTAGAAACGATATTATGAATTTTAAGCAACTTGATCATGAACTTGTTGCACAAGCTTGGGAGAGAATGAAATTAATGATACTTAATTTCCCTACTCATGGTTTAAATTTATGGATGCTTATACAAAACTTTTATGCCGGATTGAATTTTGCTTCTAGAAACCTTTTAGATTCGGCCGCGGGAGGCACTTTTATGGAAATCACTTTAGGAGATGCTACTAAACTCCTAGATAATATTATGGTTTATTATTCTCAATGGCACCTTTGAAAGATCTACTAATAAAAAAGTGCATGCGATAGAAGAAATCAATGTTTTGAGTGGAAAGATGGATGAACTTATGAAATTATTTGCTACTAAGAGTGTTTCTTCTAATCCTAATGATATGCCTTTGTGTACTTTGATTTAGAATAATAATGAATCTATGGATGTGAATTTTGTTGGTAGGAATAATTTTGGTGAGGCATGCGATGGCCCGCCAGTCGGCCACACCCCAAGTCGCGGCGATCGAGCCCGACGAATCTCTATACGGCCTGTTCGATCGGGTTCAAGCAGAGATCAAGGTCCGAATGCGATAGCAAGTGACTATGGCAGAGGTTCTGATGGTCGATGGACCATGCAGTCCCCCCGGATTAACGCGCACCAACGGAGGTGACGGTGGAGGCGATCCGGAGAAAGCCCACGAAGAGTACTTGCCCGAGCCCCTCACTTCACTCCAGAGGGAGGAGCTTCGCCGTCGGAACATGGATGCACTTCACACTCCTATCGTTGGAGAAACCCCCGAGGCTCGTGCCTTGGAGGATGCGCAACAGCCAACTGGCTGGCGCACTCGATGGAGAACCTTCAGCGAGTACTCGGCGCCTTGCGACCAAGGGTTCCAGAATCCAATCGGCGTCGGCTCTTTCAACTGCCAACTCAGGTATATCGAACTCCGATTCAGAATTTAGCAATCGCCGCCCGTATAGCGAGTCAATTCAGCCTTCCCGGTCGAGGCGGGTAGAGGTTTGCTGCAAATCGAGAGATCTGCTCCGGCGGCGGAGATCAAAACTCAGTTGTATCACGATCGCGAACAGGATTCACAACCGATCCGTCGTTGTGAATTCAGTCCGATCAGCCCATAGTCCGAGATCGCCCCGAGGCGTGAGGAACGTGGGGGCGTGATGATCAAGACAAGGGTCATGAAAAGTATGAGCACCGATTCGATCGCAACGATCGGCGTCGAGTGCCCACTCCTCCCCCAAGGGGTGGATCATACGCTCCTCGGCAGCAGGACGACAGACGCCAGCACGGTGTTGGGCGAAGAGTTCCAGTCGACCCCAGGGAACCAGGCTTTGATGCGAGATCTATTATCGTGCAAGGTTTAGTCGACAGGAACAGAGCTCACCGAGACGGCCATGATAGAGATGTTCCCTCCAGCAGCAGAGTTCATGTCTCGGGACCAGAGTGTTTCAGCAGAGCCATCAGAGCCGAGGTGATTCCTCCCAACTTCAGGTTGGTGACTGGAGTTAGTAAGTTCCTTTGGTGAATCCAAGCGACACTTGGCTTGAAGATTACCGAGTGGCTGTTCAGATCGGGCGGTGGCAACGATGAGGTAGCCATGAAACATTTGCCTCTTATGTTGGAGGGTTCAGCCAGGCGTGGTTGAATCGATTAGCACCCAATGTGATTTACACTTGGGAAGATCTTGCCGAGTGTTTGTCGTGACATTTGAAGGAACTTGCAAACGACCAGCAGGATTGACGGAGTTGCGATCGTGTGTGCAAAAGTCGAGTGAAACTTTGAGAGATTATATCCAGAGGTGGATCACTTTGCACCACGATCGAGAATGTATCGATCACCAGCGATCTGTGCCTTCAAAGAAGGTGTCAAGAACAGAGAATTGAGTTTGAAATTTGGTCGAACCGGAGATATGACCTTGAGTCGGATGATGGAGATTGCCACCAAGTATGCAAATGGTGAAGAAGAGGATCGGATCCGGAGTTGTAAATATAAATCGGCCGCCAATGAGGTCGGCGGAGGAAATTCCAGTCGGAAGCAGAAGCGTAGAGCCGAGCCAGCCGCTCCCGGAGAGGCCTTGGCTGTGACCCTAGGAAAGTTCAAGGGGAAACCCAAGGGTCCTTGGATCCCCAAGAAGGTGAAAGACCAGGATGGAAACGACATGTTGGATTTGCCATGTCATATTCATACAAAGAAAGATGAAGAGGGTAGACTCATTTACCCGAAACATACCACTCGACAGTGTCGGCTCTTGATTCAGCAGTTCCAAGGGAAACAACTCAAGGATAAGGATAAGGAAACAGACAAAGTTGAGGACAAAGATGACAGCGATGATGGATATCCCCAGGTCAATTCCACCCTGATGATTTTTGCTGATGTTGGAAGCAAAAGTCGATTGAAGGTTATCAATCGGGAAGTGAACTTGGTTGCTCCGGTGACTCCCAATTATCTGAAATGGTCCCAGACCGCCATCACATTCGACCAGTCTGATCACCCGACGCACATTGCCACCCACAGGAGGCAAGCATTGGTGGTCGACCCAGTTGTTGAGGGCACTCGGTGACCAAAGTCCTGATGGATGGTGGTAGTGGCACGAACATATTGTCTGCGGAGACGTTGAAAGGAATGGGCATTCCGATGTCCAGACTCAGTGCCAGTAACATGAGTTTCCACGGAGTCATTCCTGGAAAGAAGGCTGAGTCACTCGGCCAAATTGCTCTTGATGTAGTTTTTGGTGATTTGAAGCATTTCCGGAAAGAAAAGTTGACCTTTGAGGTCGTGGATTTCAGGCGCTTATCACGCTATTCAGGAAGGCCGACTTATGCACGCGTTTCATGGCCCGACCATGTTACGTGTATCTTAAACTCAAGATGCCTGGTCCCAAGGGCGTGATCACATGTAACGGGCAATCGGAAGAAGGCGGAAGAGTGCTTCGAGAAGGCTCTAAGATCGCCGATGCTCGGTTGGCGATGGTAGAGCTACAAGAGTATCAGAAACTGCAGATCCGAGTGATTTGTTGCGAGCTAAGAAGCACCTTTCTGAGTCGACATTTCAATCGGTGGTGAGACGAAACAGGTTCACATTCACCCGACTGATCCCAATGCTGCTCCGACCAACATCTCAACAACACTCGACTCAAAATAGGAAGAAGCGCTCATCCAGTTCCTCCGTGAGAACTGGGACATCTTTGCATGGAAGCCTGCTGACATGCCGGGTGTTCCCAGGGAGCTGGCTGAGCATCGCCTACAAGTCGACCCAAAATTCAAACCGGTTAAAGAATATCTTCGGCGGTCCGCCGTCCAGAAGAGAAAGGCCATTGGCGAGGAGGTGGCTCGGCTCTTAGCGGCAGAGTTCATCCGAGAGATCTACCACTCCGAGTGGCTCGCTAATGTCATCATGGTCCCCAAGAAGGACGAGTCGTTGCACATGTGCATCGATTTCAAGCATATCAATCGGGCCTGCCTGAAAGATCATTTCCCTCTTCCTCGCATTGATCAAATAGTTGACTCAACTGCGGGATGTGAGAGGTTGTCTTTTTTAGACGCCTATTCCGGGTACCATCAAATCCGTCTGTATGGACCCGATGAGATTAAAACAGCGTTCATCACTCCATTCGGTGCTTCATTATGTCACCATGCCATTCGGTCTCAAGAATGCGGAGCCACATTCATGAGGATGATTCAAGTGTTTGCTCACTCAAATCAGCCGTAATGTAGAAGCGTACATGGATGATATAGTGGTCAAGTCACGAAAGGGTTCCGACGGTGGTGACCTTGCTGAAACATTTGCCAATCTCGGGAGGTGCGATATCAAGCTTAACCCATCAAAGTGTACATTTGGAGTTCCTGGTGGAAAGTTACTCGGTTTCTCGTTTACGGCGAGGAATCGATGCTAATCCCGAAAAGGTTGGCACCATACTCCGAATGAAGCACCCTGTGCGTGTGCACGATGTCCAGAAACTTAATGGATGCTTGGCCGCTTTAAGTCGATTCATCTCTCGCCTCGGTGAAAAGGCATTGCCTCTTTACCGGTGATGAAGAAGTCGACAAGTTCGAGTGGACTCTAGAAGCTGATGCGGTGTTTGCGAGCTCAAAGCTCGCTCTCCACCCAACCGGTGCTTGCTGCCCCAATCAGCAAAGAGCCTTTGCTGCTTTACATTGCAGCCACTAGACAAGTCGTCGATTACCGTGCTTACGATTCGGCCGGAAGAAGAAGGAAAAGCCTTCAAAGTTCAACGCCCAGTTTATTATCTTTACAAGTATCTTGACCCCATCAAAGCAAAGATACCCTCACTATCGAAGCTTATTTATGGGATCTATATGACCACAAAGAAGGTTGCTCATTATTTCTCCGATCATTCCATTACGATCGTCGTGACGCCCATTGTCGAGAAATTCTTCATAACAGAGATGCAACTGGTCGAGTAGCAAAATGGGCGATTGAACTCCTTCCCTTGATATCAAATTCGAGGCAAAGAAAGCCATCAAGTCCCAAGCAATAGCAGACTTCCTCGGCGAGTGGGTGAACAGCGACTTCCGACTCAAGTTCACTCGAGCACTGGACTATGTTTTTCGACGGTTCCAAGATGTTGAGCAGTTACAGTGCGGGGTTGTATTGGTTTCCCCGAGGAGATAGGCTCAAATATGTTCTCCAGATTCACTTTGATTCTTCCAACAACGAAGCGAGAATATGAAGCACTCTGTATGGGTTGCGCATGGCCATTTCACTTTCGGCGTCCGTCGCCTTATGGTCTCTGGCGACTCGGATCTGGTTGTTAATCAAGTGATGAAGGAGTGGGATGTCGAAGCCCGGCTATGACAGGTTATTATGCAGATGGAAAATTTGGAGAACAAATTTGAGGGTTAGAGCTTCATCATATACCCCGGTGAAAAATCAAGCTGCAGATGATTTGGCGAAGGTAGGATCCAAGAGGAAGCCATTCCTAGTAATGTATTTTTGGAGCACATTCATGCACCATCGGTAGGAGGATCCTTTCACGAAGAAGCCCTTGCAAAAGAGTGCCAATGATCCGGTGAAGTTGAGGTCCCGGCCGTGGTCGACCTAATTATGGAAGTTGTGGTCATAACTCCCAAGCTGGGCGGTGCCGTACATCGCATATATCCTAAGGAAAGAGCTCCCGGAGAATGAAGAAGAGGCTCGGCAGTCGTCCAAGCGATCCAAGGCCTTCTGATGATCAAGGGACAGTTGTTCGGAGAAAGCGTGGATCGAGTCGGCCGAAGTGTATCACGCCGAGAAGAAGGTCGATAATTCTTGAGGATATCCACTCGGGAACTGTGGCCATCATCGTCCTCTCGGACCATTGTGGCTAAAGCATACCGGCCGGGATTATCTTGGCAAAGCAAATGAAATGGCAAAAGAAATAGTCGACAAGTGTGAAGGGTGTCGGTTCTATTCCAACATGTCGCACAAGCCGCCTCAGCCTTGAAGACCATTCCACTCGTCTGGCCCTTCGCTGTTTGGGGGTTAGACATGATTGGACGGCTGAGAACTGGCAGAAGCGGCTTCACTCATTTGCTAGTAGCAGTCGACAAGTTCACCAAGTGGATCGAAGCCAAGCCCATCAAGAACCTCGATGCATGCACTGCTATCAGTTTCATCAGAGAGTTGATATTCAGATATGGAGTTCTGCATAGCATCATCACCAACAATGGGTCAAACTTCGATAATGAAAAGTTCAAAGCCTTCTGCGCCTCTCAGGGCACGTGGGTTGACTATGCTTCAGTTGCTCATCCTCAGTCGAATGGACAAGCAGAGCGTGCAAACGGCCTCATTCTCAAAGGGCTGAAACCACGGCTGATGCGTGATCTCAAGCACGCATAGCAGGAGCTTGGGTCGACGAACTTCCATCAGTTCTTTGGGGATTGAGGACCACTCCTAATCTGTCATTGGGAGAACTCCATTCTTCTGGTCTATGGAGTCTGAAGCAGTTCTGCCGAGTGACCTGCTTCACAATGCGCCTCGAGTCGAACTATACTCTAAAGAAGAAGCGGAACAAGCCCGACAAGATGCAGTCGACCACTTGGAAGAGGAGAGGGAGATGGCCCTGATCCGCTTGACTATCTATCAGCAAGACTTGCGTCGATTCCATGCCAGAAATGTGAAGAGTCGAGCCTTCCAAGAGGGAGATTTGGTCCTCCGAGTGGATCAACAGAAACCACACAAGCTCGCTCCCACTTGGGAAGGTCCCTTCATCGTCACGAGAGTTCTCCACAATGGAGCATATAATCTCTACAACGTTGATCCCCAGATCGACGAGCCTCGAGCTTGGAACGCGGAGCTGCTCCGCCCCTTTTACACTTAATACTCACTCGGTTGAGATATAATAAAAGTACTTTTGTAGTTTGTTTATCTAAGACAAGAATGTTATAATTTTCCCGATGATTGTTATTACTTTTTGTTGAAATTTCCCCGATTGGGTGGCTTAGTTCTTGAATCCGGTTCGCCTAAGTTTGTAAAAAAATCCTTTCAGTGAGTGAGCCAGTCTCTCACTCGGGGGCTTAGCTGCGAATCCGCTTCGCCTAAGTATTCAAAATCCTACAGAGTGGTGAGCCAGTCTCCCACTCGGGGGCTTAGCTGCAGTCCAAGTACTCGCCTAAGTATTTAAAATCCTACCGAGTGGCGAGCCAGTCTCCCACTCGGGGGCTTAGCTGCAGTCCAAGTACTCACCAAAGTATTCAAAATCCTACCGAGTGGCGAGCCAGCCTCCCACTCGGGGGCTTAGCTGCAGTTCAAGTACTCGCCTAAGTATTCAAAATCCTACCGAGTGGCGAGCCAGCCTCCCACTCGGAGGCTTAGCTGCAGTCCAAGTACTCGCCTAAGTATTCAAAATCCTAACGAGTGGCGAGCCAGCCTCCCACTCGGAGGCTTAGCTGCAGTCCAAGTACTCGCCTAAGTATTCAATTCCCTCTGAGTGGCGAGCCAGCCTCCCACTCGGGAGGCTTAGCTGCAGTCCAAGTACTCGCCTAAGTATTCAAATCCTACCGAGTGGTGAGCCAACCTCCCACTCGAGGGCTTGCAACAGCCCAAGGATTCGCCTTAACATCCAAAATAATGAAAATCGCAAGGACGACGAGGTGTAGGTCGACTGTTACCTTCTCCTTCAAAGCTACACCATAAAAATCCTACCGAGTGGAGAGCAAACCTCCCACTCGGGGGCTTTAGCTGCAGCCCAGTGCTTGCCTAAGTAATAGAAATCCTACCGAGTGGTGAGCAAACCTCCCACTCGGGGGCTTAGCTGCAGCCAGTAGCTCGCCTAAGTAATAGAATTCCTCTACAGTGGAGAGCAAACCTCCCACTCGGGAGGCTTAGCTGCAGCCCAGTGCTCGCCTAAGTAATAGAAATCCTGCCAAGTGGAGAGCAAACCTCCCACTCGGAGGCTTAGCTGCAGCCCAGTGCTCGCCTAAGTAATAAAAATCCTACTGAGTGGAGAGCAAACCTCCCACTCGGAGGCTTAGCTGCAGCCTAGTGCTCGCCTAAGTAATAAAAACCCTACCGAGTGGAGAGCAAACCTCCCACTCGGGAGCTTAGCTGCGGTCCAATGCTCTCATAAGTAAGGAATTCATCCCAATCCGCAAGGACGACGAGGTGCAGGTCGACTGTTACCTTCTCCTTCGGAGCTTCGCCACAAGTACAACGTGCGGTCCATCCCAATCCGCAAGGACGACAAGGTGCAGGTCGACTGCTACCTCCTCCTTTGGAGCTTCGCCACAAGTACAACGTGCGGTTCATCCCAATCCGCAAGGACGACGAGGTCAGTCGCAGTATGTGTTCCATCTCTACTTGCAGGATAGTTGAAGCACAAGTCGACTGGAGTTTCAACGGAATATCTTCCGAATGAGGAACAAAGTTCTCCCGAAGGCAAACAAAGCATGTTAAAGGATAAATCAAGTTCGGATAAACGTCCTACGGATCCAAAGGTGCTCAGGCGTTAAGCCTGCTAAAATTTATCGGTTACAAAAACCACTCGGCATTCCGAGGCAAATTTAAGGTGGGACTTAGAAGTTTTTTACTCCTCCGACGGAGGACTGGAAGGTGAAACAAACTGGTCGAGGTCGATTCCGTCGGCAATACGGGTAGCGGCAGCGATGAAAGTCTCGATGAAAGATCTGAAGTCGTGCTTCCTGGTGTTGGCAACCTTGAGAGACACCAGCTTGTCCTCTTGCGCTTCTTTGCGGTGGACACGAACCGGAGATAGAGCAACATCGGCACCAACGTGGCGTAAGACTTTTCCATTCTTGCACTCGACATGGAATCTCATTCACCGAGTCATCGAGATTCAAGGTCATTCTGCGTCGATTTGGCTAGAGAGTCGAGTCGATCCAGCGACATCGCAACTTTCGGTCGAGCAAGATAATCCACCACGCTTAGCAATGCGAGACTCGGTCGGAGCACATTCATAGGAGCTTCGTCCTTCACAGGAGAGTTGACGGGTCCAAACTGGTTTCCACTCATTGGTTTCTTCTTGAAGTTTTGATGTAATTCTAAAACACAGCTCGATTCAAAATAACGATCATGTGATGAGCCGATGATAGCAAGACAATCGGGTAAAGAGATTACCTTCAAGCATGAGAAAGCAGCTTCTTGGCAAGCCCTCCAAGATAAATCTCCGGTCATTTCGCTTCCCGCCGGTTGGACAGCCTTGTCGAACGAGCAATCTTGTCGTTCTTGATCGACTAACTTCCTTGTTAGCAGCGTCAAGCGGCTTTCGACTTGGCATTTTCGTCTTGAGTTTGTCGATCGAGGCAAGCTTCTCTTCAGCGAGCTTTGTTTTCTCCAAAGCCGCCATACGTGCTCTCTGCAAGGTCAAGGTCCTTCTTCTTCAAAGTCTCTTCCAGGTTTATCTCAAAGCAACAATGAGAACAGAGTTCGTAATGAGCGAGAAAAAACAAAGGCGGTTGTCAAAAGTTCTCACCAGCCATACCTTTTGCTTCATTCTTTGCCTTACGCAAATTCTCTGAGCAAGCTTCAAATCAAGGTTGAGCTGGATCTGTTTGTTCTCTAACTTCAGTATAGCGAGCCACACGCTCGCAAGATTTCTACAAAGAGTCAACCAACGAAAGACATCAAAGACAGATCACTTCCGAGTGATTAAGGAAAAATAGTAGCATTTCTAAGACTATCGTCGAATCAAAACATTCGACGGTAGTCTCGGGGACTACACCCAGCGGGTGCACTCAGCGTGCCCCCACTGGTTTTACCAATTTGGTTCGACCAGTCGACCAAAAGAGGCAAAAAGGTTATGTGTCGTGATTCAGCGAGAGAAAAAAAGCGACAACAACACACGCTTCTTTAGACTATAGTAGATCGCGATCGACCATAGTCTCGGGGACTACACCGGTTGGTGCACTTAGCGTGCCCCCACTGGTTTCTGCAGTTCCATTCGACTTGGTCCGTCGGTCGAGTGAAGAAGTTCACAGATAAAGACTATAGCCGGCGCACGCGATGCGACCATAGTCTCGGGGACTACACCGGTGGGTGCACTCGGCGTGCCCCACAAAAATTCAATCGACACACCCACCTAGTGGGTGTACAGATATGGAAATCTCCAGAAGGAAGCAGTTTCATGTAGCATATCCTAACAAAGCAAGCAACGACTGACTTACTTGGACATTGCTCTGGAGAGCTGAACTAGCATCATAGGCCGTCTGGCTAGCCTCTCGGACCGCTTTCACTTGCTCCATCATGATCCTGCAGCGTATGGCCTCCTTAGCAGCACTCACTTGGTCTTCGGGGCGTGGTGTATAGCAAAGAGAGATGGTGGATCAGCGATCGGCCGAAGTGGGTCGGGCACTTGTCGTGATGCAATGAATGACCACGAAGCCCGAGTGGGGTTGCCTCCCTCGGAAACCAGCATCTCAGGAATCGCCGCGACTGGAGCAGCCTTGCCATCAGGCACTCTCTTGTTCTTCCTCTTCCTCAATGGCGCTTCCTCGTCATCATCGGGGAGATCAATGACGTGAGGCGGAACTACAAGAAAGATTCAAAGGTAAACATAGAAGTCCAATCGACTAAAAGCGAAACCTCAGAGATCATACCAAGGTTGGAGGTGGCAGCATCCTCCATTTCCTGATCTTCGTGCTTGGCTGAAGGCTCGGAGGTAGCGGCACTGTAGATTTCAAGAATCGGCTGATCAGTCATCGAGTCGACCAAAAGTTCACTCATGTGGAATAAGGAAATACAAGGTTCATTGGTTACCGGAGATGGTGGGGATGACCATCCGCATCTTAGGCGAGCCTTCGCCGGCTTTGACGATGTTGCTCGAAGTTGCTTCGGCGGTTTCTCAGTCGGCGCAGGGGAAGTTGTGCTAGGTCGCTTCGTCGACTGCCCAGTGGGCACAACAGCTTTACCGCGCCCGGTCGCCGGGTCATGCGTCAACTTGGACCTTCCCTCTGAGCGAGGAGGATCGACATCTTCCTCCTCTTCCTCCTGCTCCTCCTCTTCATCAGAGCTGTCATCCCCCTCATCCTCCTCGCCGTTGGACTCCCATTCCTCCTGACTTTCACCTCCACTTCCTTCTTCTTCTTCGATTTGTTTCCTGTGCCCGTTGGGCATCGAGTACATCTCGGTGGTGACCTAGAAGACAACAAAACAAAGGCGAAAGCCGATCGGCAATTGGCATCTAAACAGAATGAATGCAGCCGAATCACAGTCGAAGATAAGTGGTTGTACCTTGTCTACTTCGTAAGTCTGGTCGAGTGGTGGAATCCTCCTAGCTCTGCGAGGGTTATCTTTGTTTCTGTGATGGCAGTCATCCACTTCTCCAGTGATGGCGTCATCGACCTCCTCTGGATGGACCCAGTGGTATCATCCGCATCGAGTACATCCACATCGGATGACCTTGGTATTGGAGTGGCTGAATCGCCGTCGAAGGAAAACCTCCAGAGATCCATGCTGGTCACCCGTCGCGAATGAGCTGGACTACGCGCTCCATCGCCAATTTTACTTGGGCCTTCTCCTCTGGTAACACCTTGGGGAAGATGGCTTGTTCACTCGACTCATGGAGAAAGGAGGGAGCCCATTCATTGCCCGGCGTCGGTTGGTCTTGGCGATGAACCAGGTCGATTGCCACCCTCTAACCGAAGTCGGGGAGAGTCATAGCCGGAAAAGGCGCTCTTCCCCTCATCTGGACCCCGAGTCCCCACACATTTGGATTACTTGGGTTCTCTCATCATTCGGTTCGTTTTCTTCACCGTCTGAGAGCGACGGTGAATATATGTGAAGAGACCCGGTCTGATCGACAACCCAAGAAGTTCTCGCATAACGAAATGAAAGCAGCAAGATAGACAATGGAGTTGGGAGTGAAATGATGGAGTTGCGCTCCAAAAAGTTCGAAACCCGGAAAAAAGGATTCGGTGGCAGAAAATCCCGATCTACGTGGGTGGCGGAGAACGCACTCATCCTCTTGAGCTGCGGTTGCCACTCCGTTCCGGAAGCCTCGCCGACCCATGGGGATCAGTTCTTCATTGGCGGATCGGTGAGGTCCTTCTCGGTGATGGTCGAGCAGATCCAATCTCCTTGGACCCAGCCTTGCGGCGATTTGGACCATGAAGAGGATCCGCCCGGTGGGCGCTCTCCCCTTAGCCTTCGCCGCCGCCTTCTTCACCCGTTCGAGCTGCGGTCTTCTCCTTCACCATGGTCGCCGTGAAGCAAGTCTTGAGCTCTTGTTGGACAGGCTAAGAGCGCAGCAAGAAGGTTTGGAGGCGGAGGGAGGAGAAGATTGGGGTCGCACTGTTCAAAATACCCCGTCCGACGCTTTATATGGGGCCGCTTCCGAGTGGCTGACCGGTAGGCCCAGGAATCCTGTCAAATCCTGCAACAGGCGCGCACGCGATACGTGGCGAAAAAAGGCGGCCTTGAAGATCGGCGTCATCGTCTTATCCCATCCGAGTGCCGCAGTTTTCTCCGCTTCGCGCTTCCCAAAATTCGGATCGCGAAATCCGCTAACCGCATGAAGCAACCCGTCGGATAGCAGATTTCCTCCAATCCGTCGCTCGGAAATCCTCAAGTTCACAAAGTTCACTCGACAAATGTGAAGAATGGATCAAGGTGACTGAAAGAGAAGTTGATGCCATCACTAAAAGGTCGTTGATCCAGAGTAAGACACACTCGCAACACGAAGAACAGGTCGGAAAGATTATCAACTCCTTCCTCACTCAAACCTCGATCCATTCGGGGGCTAATGATGAAGTCATGTACCTGGGGTAGGGTCATAGAGAAGCGGCCTTCCAGTCGACCTCTTAGGTTTCCACTCGACAGATTCAAAGACACTCGACCATGAAGACCCACTCGACCACCAGGAGTCCAAGAGCCACTCGGTGCCCAAACGGTCTGTAGTTAAATAGTCTTTATGATCTTAATGACACTTTATGTAAGGCGTTACCAAGATGCGCCTAGCTTTAACGCACCTTAAACCCTCTACTACGTGGGCTGGCTAGGGTCCTGGTGCACTCTATATAAGCCACCGCCCTCCACAGGTAGAAGGGTTCGCACCCCTGTAACACATACACATATAATCCAGTCGACCGCCTCCAGGCTCCGAGACGTAGGGCTATTACTTCCTCCGAGAAGGGCCTGAACTCGTAAATCCCTTGCGTATACAACTACTCCATATCTAGGAACTTGCCTCTCCATACCTACCCCCCATTCTACTGTCAGACTTAGAACCACGACAGAGGGCGCCCCCCTAGGGCGTGCCCCCCTACCTCGTGGGCCCCCCGAAGCTCCACAGACGTACTCCTTCCTCCTATATATACCTACGTACCCCCAACAGATCAGAGACGGAGCCAAAAACCTAATTCCACCGCCGCAACTTTCTGTATCCACGAGATCCCATCTTGGGGCACATTAGGAGCTCATGGGAAGGGAATCCACCACAGAGGGCTTCTACATCATCATCATAGCCTCTCCGATGAAGTGTGAGTAGTTTACTTTAGACCTTCGGGTCCATAGTTAGTAGCTAGATGGCTTCTTCTCTCTTTTTGGATCTCAATACAATGTTCTCCCCCTCTCTCGTGGAGATCTATTCGATGTAATCTTCTTATTGCGGTGTGTTTGTTGAGACGGATGAATTGCGGGTTTATGATCAAGATTATCTATGAGCAATATTTGAATCTTCTCTGAATTATTTTATGTATGATTGGTTATCTTTGCAAGTCTCTTCGAATTATCCGTTTGGTTTGGCCAACTAGATTGGTAGTTCTTGCAATGGGAGAAGTGCTTAGCTTTGGGTTCAATCTTGCGGTGTCCTTTCCCAGTGATAGTAAGGGCAGCAAGGCACGTATTGTATTGTTGCCATCGAGGATAACAAGATGGGGCATTTATCATATTGCATGAATTTATTCCTCTAAATCATGTCATCTTGCTTAAGGCGTTACTCTGTTTTCATTAACTTAATACTCTAGATGCATCTTTGGATAGCGGTCAATGAGTGGAGTAATAGTAGTAGATGTAGGCAGGAGTTGGTCTACTTGTCTCGGACGTGATGCCTATATACATGATCATACCTAGATACTCTCATAACTACGCTCAATTCTGTCAATTGCTCAACAGTAATTGGTTCACCCACCGTAAAATACTTATGCTCTTGAGAGAAGCCACTAGTGAAATCTATGGCCCCCGGGACTATTCTCATCATATTAATCTTCCTACGCTTTATTATTGTTTTGCTTTTTTACTTTGCCTTTTATTTTACTTTGCATCTTTATACCAAAACTACCAAAAATATTACCTATCATATCTATCAGATCTCACTCTCGTAAGTGACCGTGAAGGTATTGACAACCCCTATTCGCGTTGGTTGCGAGGAGTTATTTGCTTTGTGTAGGTACGAGGGACTTGCGCGTGGCCTCCTACTGGATTGATACCTTGGTTCTCAAAAACTGAGGGAAATACTTATGCTACTCTGTTGCATCATCCTCTCCTCTCCGGGGAAAACCAACGCAAGCTCAAGACGTAGCAATGTGCCCCCTCCCCTTGGCCCATAAGGCCTCCCAACGCTTGCCGAGGCCTCCGAAACACCTTTCGGTCACGCTGGTCGTCACCAGGTACTCCCAGAACAATTCCGGACTCCAATACCCTTCGTCCAATATATCGATCTTCACCTCCGGACCATTCAGGAGTTCCTCGTCACGTCCGGGATCTCATCCGGGACACCGAACAACCTTCGGTAACCACATACTATTTCCCATAACAACTCTAGCGTCACCGAACCTCAAGTGTGTAGACCCTACGGGTTCGAGAACCATGTAGACATGACCGAGACGTTCTCCGGCCAATAACCAACAGCGGGATCTGGATACCCATGTTGGCTCCCACATGTTCCACGATGATCTCATCGGATGAACCACGATGTCGCGGATTCAATCAATCCCGTATACAATTCCCTTTGTCCACCAGTATGTTACTTGCCCGAGATTCGATCGTCGGTATCCCAATACCTTGTTCAATGTCGTTACTGGCAAGTCTCTTTATTCATTCTGTAACGCATGATCTCGTGGTTAACTCATTAGTCACGTTGAGCTCATTATGATGATGCATTACCGAGTGGGCCCAAAGATACCTCTCCGCCATACGAAGTGACAAATCGTAGTCTCGATTCGTGCCAACCCAACAGACACTTTCGGAGATACCTGTAGTGCACCTTTATGGACACCCAGTTACGTTGTGACATTTGATACACCCAAAGCACTCCTACGGTATCCGGGAGTTGCACAATCTCATGGTCTAAGGAAATGATACTTGACATTAGAAAAGCTCTAGCAAACGAACTACACGATCTTGTGCTATGCTTAGGATTGGGTCTTGTCCATCACATCATTCTCCTAATGACGTGATCCCGTTATCAATGACATCCAATGTCCATGGTCAGGAAACCATAACCATCTATTGATTAACGAGCTAGTCAACTAGAGGCTTAATAGGGACATGTTGTGGTCTATGTATTCACACATGTATTAAGGTTTCCAGTTAATACAATTATAGCATGACCAATAGACAATTATCATGAACAAGTAAATACAATGATAACCATTTTATTATTGCCTCTAGGGCATATTTCCAACAGTCTCCCACTTGCACTAGAGTCAATAATCTAGTTCACATCACTATGTGATTGTAATGAATCCAACACCCATGGGGTTTGTTCATATCTCGCTTGTGAGAGAGGTTATTAGTAAACGGGTTTGAACCTTTCAGATCCGTGTCTGCTTTACAAATCTCTATGTCATATTGTAGATGCGGCTACCACGCGCTACTTGGAGCTATTCCAAATAACCGCTCTACTATACTAATCCGGTTTACTACTGAGAGTCATCCGGATTAGTGTCAAAGTTTGCATCGACGTAACCCTTTACGACGAACTCTTTTACCACCTCCATAATCGAGAAAATTCCTTAGTCCACTAGTTACTAAGGATAAGTTCGACCGTTGTCATGTGATCCATTCCTGGATCACTCTTGTACCCCTTGACTGACTCATGGCAAGGCACACTTCAGGTGCGCTACACAACATAGCATACTGTAGAGCCTACGTCTAAAACATAGGGGACGACCTTCGTCCTTTCTCTCTCTTCTGCCGTGGTCAGGTCTTGAGTCTTACTCGATACTCACACCTTGTAACACGGCCAAGAACTCCTTCTTTGCTGATTTATTTTGAACTGCTTCAAAATCTTGTCACAGTATGTATTCATTTGAAAGTACTATTAAGCGTTTTTTTATCTATCCTTATAGATCTTGATGCTCAATGTTCAAGTAGCTTAATCCAGGTTTTCCACTGAAAAACACTTTTTAAATAACCCTGTATGCTTTCCAGAAATTCTACATCATTTCTGATCAACAATATGTTAACAACATATACTCATCAAAAATTCTATAGTGCTCCCACTCACTTCTTTGGAAATACAAGTTTCTCATAAACTTTGTATAATCCCAAAATCTTTGATCATCTCATCAAAGCGTACATTCCAACTCCGAGATGCTTACTCGAGTCCTTAGAAGGATTGCTGGAGCTTTGCATACTTGGTAGCATCTTTCAGGATTGACAAAACCTTCTGGTTGTATCACATACAACCTTTCCTCAAGAAAATCGTCGAGGAAACAATGTTTTGACATCCTATCTGCAAGATTTCATAAATAATGCAGTAACTGCTAATATAATTCCAACAGACTCTTAGCATCGCTACGAGTGAGAAAGTCTCATCGTAGTCAACTCCTTGAACTTGTCGGAAAACATCTTAATGACAAGTCGAGCTTTCTTAATGGTGACACTTACCATCATTGTCCGTCTTCCTTTTAAAATCCATCTGCACCAAACAGCCTTACGACCATCAAGTAGTTCTTCCAAAGTCTATACTTTGTTTTATACATGGATCCTCTCTCGGATTTTATGGCCTCGAGCCATTCGTCAGAATCCGGGCCCACCATCGCTTCTCCATAGCTCGTAGGTTCACTGTTGTCTAGCAACATGACTTCCCAGACAGGATTACGTACCACTCTGAAGTAGTACGCATCCTTGTCGACCTACGAGGTTTGGTAGTGACTTGATCCGAAGTTTCATGATCACTATCATAAGCTTCCACTTCTAATGGTGTAGGTACCACAGGAACAACTTCCTGTGCCCTGCTACACACTAGTTGAAGTGACGGTTTAATAACCACATCAAGTCCCCACCATCCTCCCACTCAATTCTTTCGAGAGAAACTTTTCCTCGAGAAAGGACCCATTTCTAGAAACAATCACTTTTGCTTCCGGATCTGAAATATGAGGTATACCCAACTATTTTGGGTATTCTATGAAAATGCATTTATCCGCTTTGGGTTCGAGCTTATCAGCCTGAAACTTTTTCACATAAGCGTCGCAGCCCCAAACTTTTAAGAAACGACAACTTAGGCTTCTCTAAACCATAGTTCATACGGTGTCGTCTCAACAGAATTGCGTGGTGCCCTATTTAAAGTGAATGCAGTTGTCTCTAATGCCTAACCCATAAACGATAGTGGTAATTCAATAAGAGACATCATGGTATGCACCATATCCAATAGGGTGCAGTTATGATGTTCGGACACACCATCACACTATGGTGTTCCAAAGTGTATTATTTGTGAAACAATTTCCACAATGTCTTAATTGTGTGCCAAACTCGTAACTCAGATATTCATCTCTATGATCATATCATAGACATTTTATCCTCTTGTCATGACGATCTTCAACTTCACTCTGAAATTACTTAAACCTTTCAATAATTCAGACTTGTGTTTTATCAAGTAAATATAATTAGCATCTACTCAAATCATCTATGAAGTAAGAACATAACGATATCCACTGCATGCCTCAGCACTCATTGGACTACACACATCAAAATGTATTTCTTCCAACAAGTTGCTTTCTTGTTCCATCTTACTGAAAACGAGGCCTTTCAGTCGTCTTGCCCATGTGGTATGATTTGCATGTCTCAAGTGATTCAAAAATCAAGTGAGTCCAAATGATCCATCTGTATGGAGTTTCTTCATGCATATATACTAATAGACATGGTTCACATGTCTCAATCTTTTCAAAAACGAGTGAGTCCAAAGATCCATCAACATGGAGCTTCTTCATGCGTTTTATACCAATATGACTCAAATGGCAGTGCCACAAGTATGTGGTACTATCATTACTATCTTATATCTTTTTGCATGAACATGTGTATCACTACAATCGAGATTCAATAAACCATTCCTTTTAGGTGCAAGACCATTGAAGGTATTATTCAAATAAATAGAGTAACCATTATTCTCCTTAAATGAATAACCGTATTGCGATAAACATAATCCAATCATGTCTATGCTCAACGCAAACACCAAATAACAATTATTTAGGTTTAACACCAATCCCGATGGTAGAGGGAGCGTGCGATGTTTGATCACATCAACCTTGCAAGCACTTCCAACACATATCGTCATCTCTCCTTTAGCTAGTCTCCGTAGCCTTTTATTTCGAGTTATTAACACTTAGCAACCGAACCGGTATTTATTACCCTGGTGCTACTAGGAGTACTAGTAAAGTACACAATAATATAACGTATATTAAAAATACTTCTGCCGACCTTGCCAGCCTTCTCATCTACCAAGTATCTAGGGTAGTTCTGCTTCAGTGACCGTTCCCCTCATTACAGAAGCACTTAGTCTCGGGTTTGGGTTCAACCTTGGGTTTCTTCACTAGAGCAGCAACTGATTTGCCGTTTCATGAAGTATCTCTTCTTTCCCTTGCCCTTCTTGAAACTAGTGGTTTTACTAACCATCAACAATTGATGCTCCTACTTGATTTCTACTTTCGTGGTGTCAAACATCACGAATTGCTCAAGGATAATTCATGTCTATCCCTGATATGTTATAGTTCATCACGAAGCTCTAATAGCTTGGTGGCAGTGACTATGGAGAACCATCACTATCTCATCTGGAAGATTAACTCCCACTCGATTCAAGCGATTGTAGTACTCGAGACAATCTGAGCACATGCTCAACGATTGAGCTTTTCTCCCTTAGTTTGCAGGCTTAAGAAACTTGTCAGAGGTCTCATACCTCTTGACGTAGGCACTAGTCTAAAATCCCAATTTCAGTCTTTGGAACATCTCAGATGTTCTGCGATGTTTCAAAAACGTCTTTGGTGCCACAATTCTAAACCGTTAGCATTACACACTGAACTATCACATAGTCATCAAAACATGTATGTCAGACGTTTCGCAACATCCACAGACGACGCTCGAGGTTCAGCACACCGAGCGGTGAATTAAGGACATAAGCCTTCTGCGCAGCAATGAGGATAATCCTCAGTTTATGGACCCAGTCCGCATAATTTCTACTATCAACTTTCAACTAAATTTTCTCTAGGAACATTCTTAAACAGTAGAACTAAAGCGTAAGCTACGACATAATTCGCAAAGACCTTTTGACTATGTTCATGATAATTAAGTTCATCTGATTATTTAATGAACTCCCACTTAGGTAGACATCCCTCTAGTCATCTAAGTGATACATGATCCGAGTGAACTAGGTCGTGTCCGATCGTCACGTGAGACGGACTAGTCATCATCGGTGAACATCTTCATGTTGATCATATGTCACGCCCAATATGCGACCCTATCCAAAAGGAACTCGAAGGTCCCACCAAGGATAGACCCGCATATTGAAACGCTTTTGCAAGGTGGATATCATTACATCAACATTACAAAATAGGTAGGGATACATCCAAAACATACAATGTCACCAGAATACAACATACATGAGAACAACCTCCGACTACAGAGGAAACATAAACAAAAACTCAAACGACATCCACCCTGCTAGCCCAGGCTGCCGACCTGGAACCTATCCCCTGATCGAAGAAGAAGCAGAAGAAGAACTCAAGACAAGCAAGCATCGCTCTCGCGTCATGATCATCGCAACCTGTACACCTGGCTGTTGGTGTAGTAATCTGTGAGCCACGAGGACTCGGCAATCCCATTACCTTGGGTATCAAGACTAGCAAAGCTTAATGGGAAAGGAAGGGATAAAGTGGTGAGGTTGCAGCAGCGACTAAGCATGATATGGTGGCTAACATACGCAAATGAGAGCGAGAAGAGAAACAAAGGAACGGTCGTCAACTAGTAATGATCAAGAAGTGATCCTGAACTCCTACTTACGTCAGACATAACCCGAAACCGTGTTCTCCTCTCGATCAACTCCCGAAAAGAGACACTCCACGGTTCACGCTACGGTTGGTGTATTTTAGAAGAGTTTGCTTCAAGTTTACTACAACCGGATATTAACAAATTTCCATCTGCCACATAACCGTGGGCACGGCTCTCGAAAGTTTATACCCTGCAGGGGTGTCCCAACTTAGCCCATGATAAGCTCTCGCGATCAACGAAGGATATTCCTTCTCCCCGGGAAGACCCGATCACTCTCGGAATCCCGGCGACAAGACATTTCGACAGCAATAAAACAAGACCAGCAAAGCCTCCCGGATGTGCAGACAAATCATGATAGGAGCTGCACATATCTCGGTCTCAGGGCACACCGGATAGGTCAGCCTACGAGTAAAACCAGCCCTCGAGTTGCCCGTGGTGGCCCTTGATCTGCCCGTTTGGACCAACACTCGAAGGAGCACCGGCCCGAGGGGGGCTAAAATAAAGATGACCCTCGGGCTCGGAAACCCAAGGGAAAAAAGGGCATAGGTGAGGCAAATGGTAAAACCAATGTTGGGCCTTCTTTGGAGGAGTCTTATTCAAAGCGAACTGTCAAGGGGGTCCCATAAATCACCCGACCGCGTTAGGGACGCAAAATCCGGGAACATAATACCGATATGACGGAAACTAGGGCGGCAAGAGTGGAACAAAACACCATGCATCAGGGCGAGCCTTCCACCCTTTACCAAGTATATAGATGCATTAATTAAATAAGAGATATTGTGATATCCCAACAAAATCCTGTCCACCATGGAGAAATCTTCAACTTCACCTGCAACTAGCAACGCTATAAGAGGGGCTGAGCGAAGCGGTAACATAGCCAAACAACGGTTTGCATAGGAAAGGTGTTAAAGGTCAGAGGTTCATGGCAATTTGGGAGGCTTGAGCAGCAAGTGATTGGTAGCGCAGCATAGCGATAGAACGAAGCAACTAGCAAAGCAATGATAGTAGTGAGATCCAGGGTAGCGATCATCTTGCCTGAAATCCCGCTAGGAAGAAGAACGAGTCCATGAAGAAGATGAACGGATGAAGCCGAACCGAGAGTAGACGAACGAACCCTCACGATCGCGACGAAACAGGAACAAACAAGAAGAAGCACACAACATAGTAAACACACCACACATGAACAAGACATGATGCACAACAAGCATGATGCATGACAAAGCTATATGAGGCTACTCATGTCAAGAGATGATGCAAACAAGAGCAACACATCAAGGAAAGTTTAAATGAGGCCGGGAACAACATATAACAATTCCGGTAAGTCCTCATATGCAAATTTCGAAATTAGTCCAGATCTGAATAACTTTATGTTCAAGTTGTTAAACAGCAATTTAAAATGCACCAAGATGATCTACACGGAATTCTAGTCAAGTTACATATAAAGTTCATTAGATTTGGAGCTACGGCCTAGAAGATATGAGCAAAACAAGTTAAACATGGCACTGATGCAAAATGCATATAAACATCAAGCAAACACCTCAAAACAAGGATGCAACATGATAATATGAAACTACATGCAAAATCAAGCAAGTTTCATGTAGAGCATACTCAAAACGGAGCAACGGTTCAACACATACACATGAAACAAGTTTAAAGGACAAGCTGTCCAAAACAGCAACTAGGCATATTGCAAGCATCAAAAACACTATGCTACAGCATCTCAACGTAATAACAAAAGGCATGGGCATGATGTACAGGTAAAGCATGACAAGACATGAACACTGAGCTATCTCCAGAAACTACTAGAACATGCTCAAAAACACATGGCAAGATTGCAAATAATAACAGTTTCAGACTTTAGCAGAAATAACATCAGGTTGCAATGTTTAGAGCTATGAAACAACATGCTGAATGAACTTATCATGGCAAACAAAGACATGGAATAAATCTACTAAATGCATAGAACAAATGTCCTTTACTGAGCATGAGCCAAAAAGGATCAGAAAATATGATGGCACGCATGTAAACATAGCAAGTTATATTACAGATTCATACATGGCAGGAACAACAATAAGTAGGCATGTAGATGAGCTTGAACCACTCATCACAGAGCAATACATGGCATGACAAGGCAACTCACAGTAAGAAGACATGGCATAGAAGCTATACATGGCAAGACAACATCATATCATACACGGATCAACCACAGCAACCTTGGCAAAATTGAACATGTAAACAATCTGCCAGGAAACATTTTATAGCAAAAGTAGAGCTTGATTGACTCAAGCTATGGCACTCCATAATTGCCAAAAAGGGCATGGATCGATAGAGCATAACCATATGTTCAAAACATCCTTACTGAAGTATCTCAAAATAAGCATGGATCTCTCGGTAGCATCAAGTTTACATAGCAACAAAATATCAGCAGAACAGGGGCTGAAATCAGCAACATCATGAAGCCTAGTTTGCATGTTTGTGCTAGTCATGACAGAGATCACAAAAATACATGGCATACACCCCTGTAAAGATGGCATGGCATATTACAAAACACATGTAGGACTCAAGTTCATAGGGTGCACACATCAATCATGGCAAAAATGACAAAAGTGCATGTTCTGATAAGACTCTGAAACTAACATCACATAGCCCTCTTCTAACAGAATTTCCGGCATCAATATGAGCTCAAATGTAAATGACGCAATGAGATGAAATTATTTGCTCGTCGAGGCGAACAGTTCGACATATTATACGCACGAAACGGAGCTACAGATGCAGAGTTATGATGCGATGAAAATGCATGAAAAAATTACAGAATCTGGGGACTTAGTGGATTTCGGGGGGAAAGTCAACCTTACACGGATTTCGAGGTTAAATCGTGCGGCGCTTCGCGGAGGAGGCGCCGGAGAGGAGGGGCCGGCGAGGGGTGCGGATCCGCCTTCCTGCTGCCGGATCTGGCGGCGGCGCCGGCGGCCAGGGGCGGTGGCCGGAGGCTGGGCCGGGCGCGGAGGGCGAGGGCGGCGGCGCTCGGGCGGCGGCGGAGGCGGGCGAAGGGCGCGAGGCGCTGGTAGCGGCGCGCCAGATGGGCTGGAGGGCTCAGGCCGGCCGAAAGGGCCGACGGAGGCGGGACGCGCGACAGTGGCGCGATGCCACCGCCCGGCGCGGCGGTGACGTGGCCTCCTCCGATTGGTCGGAGTAAGGTGGTCGGCGGACGTGTCCGGCGCGGGCGGACATGTCCTGTGGCGCGGGAGGAGCGGGGCTAGGGTTGGACTGCACGAAAAATCCGGGAGGGACACATATTTATAGGTAGAGGGAGCTAGGAGAGTCCAAATGAGGAGCGGTTTTCGCCCACACGATCGTGATCGAACGACCGAGAGCATGGAGGGGGTTAGGATGGGTTTTGGGCCACTTTGGAAGGGGTGTTGGGCTGCAAAGAGAAGGAGGCTTTTGCGGTTACCCGGTTAACCGTTGGAGTATCAAACGACCTCCAAATGGCACGAAACTTGACAGGCGGTCTACTGGTGCTATACCAAGGCCGCTTGGGAAACCTCGGGCCATTCCGAGAAAGTTTAACAACCGCACACGAAAAGAGGTAAAAGGGGGCGCCGGGGGACATAGGAGTGCCGGATTGCAAAACGGACAACGGGGAAAATGCTCGGATGCATGAGACGAACACGTATGCAAAATGAAATGCACATGATGACATGATATGAAATGCAGATGATGACATGGCAAAGTGCAACACGCAAGCAAATGACATGGCAACGACGGCGAATAACTGGCAAACACCTGGCGCATTGAATCCGGGGCGTTACATCATATCTATTATACGACTCATGTTCGACCTTTTGGTCTCTTGTGTTTCGAGGCCATGTCTGTACATGCTAGGCTTATCAAGTCAACCTAAGTGTTTCGCATGTGTAAATCTGGCTTACACCCGTTGTATGCGAACGTTAAAATCTATCACACCCGATCGTCACGTGGTGCTTCAAAACAACGAACCTTCGCAACGGTGCACAGTTAGGGGGAACACTTTCTTGAAATTTTAGCGAGGGATCATCTTATTTATGCTACTGTCGTTCTAAGCAAATAAGATGCAAACATGACAAACATCACATGCAAATCATAGTGACATGATATGGCCAATATCATCTTGCGCCTTTTGATCTCCATCTTCGAGGCGCGGCATGATCACCTTCGTTACCGGCATGACACCATGATCTCCATCATCATGATCTCCATCATCGTGTCTTCATGAAGTTGCCTCGTCAACTATTACTTCTACTACTATGGCTAACGGTTAGCAATAAAGTAAAGTAATTACATGGCGTTTTTCATTGACACGCAGGTCATACAATAAATTAAGACAACTCCTATGGCTCCTGCCGGTTGTCATACTCATCGACATGCAAGTCGTGATTCCTATTACAAGAACATGATCAATCTCATACATCACATATATATGATTCGTCACATCCTTTTGGCCATATCACATCACATAGCATACCCTGCAAAAACAAGTTAGACGTCCTCTAATTGTTGTTGCATGTTTTACGTGGCTGCTATGGGTTTCTAGCAAGAACGTTTCTTACCTACGCAAAACCACAACGGTGATATGCCAATTGCTATTTACCCTTCATAAGGACCCTCTTCATCGAATCCGATCCGACTAAAGTGGGAGAGTCAGACATCCGCTAGCCACCTTATGCATCAAGTGCATGTCAGTCGGTGGAACCTGTCTCACGTAAGAGTACGTGTAAGGTCGGTCCGGGCTGCTTCATCCCACAATGCCGTCGAATCAAGATAAGACTAGTAACAGTAAGAAAATTGAACAAATCATCGCCCACAACTACTTTGTGTTCTACTCGTGCATAGAATCTACGCATAGACCTAGCTCATGATGCCACTGTTGGGGAACGTAGCAATAATTCAAAATTTTCCTACGTGTCACCAAGATCAATCTAGGAGATGCTAGCAACGAGAGAGGGAGTGCATCTTCATACCCTTGAAGATCGCTAAGCGAAAGCGTTACAAGAACGCGGTTGATGGAGTCGCATCATGGCGACTCAAATCGCGGAAGATCCGATCTAGCGCCGAATCTGACGGGCGCCTCGCGTTCAACACACGTACAGCCCGGGGACGTCTCCTCCTTCTTGATCCAGCAAGGGGAGGAGAAGTTGAGGGAGAACTCCAGCAGCACGACGGCGTGGTGGCGATGGAGCTCGTGGTTCTCCGGCAGAGCTTCGCTAAGCACTACGGAGGAGAAGGAGTTGGAGGAGGAGAGGGCTGCGCCAGGCAAGGGGTGCGGCTGTCCTCTCTCTCCCTCACTATATATAGGGGGAAGAGGGTGGAAGAGGCGCCCTAGGGTTCCCTAGGGGAGGGGCGGCGGCCACAGGGGAAACCCTAGATGGGTTTGGGCGCCCCCACGCCTAGGAAACTTGCCCCCCAAGCCGGGAGGGGTGGCTGCGCTAGGGGAGGCGCCCCCACCTCTCCACTTTACGTGAGATGGGGTGGGAGGGGCGCACAACCCCTTAGTGGGCTGATATGCCCCCTTCCCTTGGCCCATAAGGCCCCCCAACGCTTGCCGGGGCCTCCGAAACACCTTTTCGTCCTACCGGTCGTCACCCCACTCCCAGAACAATTCCGGACTCCAATACCCCTTCGTCCAATATATCGATCTTCACCTCCGGACCATTCCGGAGTTCCTCGTCACGTCCGGGATCTCATCCGGGACTCCGAACAACCTTCGGTAACCACATACTATTTCCCATAACAACTCTAGCGTCACCGAACCTTAAGCGTGTAGACCCTACGGGTTCGGGAACCATGTAGACATGACCGAGAAATTCTCCGGCCAATAACCAACAGCGGGATCTGGATACCCATGTTGGCTCCCACATGTTCCACGATGATCTCATCGGATGAACCACGATGTCGGGGATTCAATCAATCCCGTATACAATTCCCTTTGTCCACCGGTATGTTACTTGCCCGAGATTCGATCATCGGTATCCCAATACCTCGTTCAATGTCGTTACCGGCAAGTCTCTTTACTCGTTCCGTAACGCATGATCCCGTGGCTAACTCATTAGTCACATTGAGCTCATTATGATGATGCATTACCGAGTGGGCCCATAGATACCTCTTCGTCATACGAAGTGACAAATCCCAGTCTCGGTTCGTGCCAACCCAACAGGCACTTTCGGAGATACCTGTAGTGCACCTTTATAGTCACCCAGTTACGTTGTGACGTTTGATACACCCAAAGCACTCCTACGGTACCTGGGAGTTGCACAATCTCATGGTCTAAGGAAATAATACTTGACATTAGAAAAGCTCTAGCAAACGAACTACACGATCTTGTGCTATGCTTAGGATTGGGTCTTATCCATCACATCATTCTCCTAATGATGTGATCCCGTTATCAATGACATCCAATGTCCATGGTCAGGAAACCATAACCATCTATTGATCAACGAGCTAGTCAACTAGAGGCTTACTAGGGACATGTTGCGGTCTATGTATTCACACATGTATTACGGTTTCTAGTTAATACAATTATAGCATGAACAATAGACAATTATCATGAACAAGGAAATACAATAATAATCATTTTATTATTGCCTCTAGGGCATATTTCCAACAGGCTGCTCTGAGAGAAACTGACACTTGTCATTTGAGAGCATCCCATCCTCCGAGGACTTTGAGCGAAAATCATCAAGTGAGAAAACCCAAACCCAAACACCTACAAACCCAAAGTGATTGAGCATCACTGAAGAGATTGATCCTGCGTGGATCCGACGCTTGTTACCTTTGAAGACTGTGCATCTTCCAGACGGTTAGGCGTCATGGTCTCGAGCATCCAAGAGGAAATTGTGGATTGCCGAGTGCCCGAGTTTGTGAAGGTTTGGAAGTCATCTGAAGACTTACCACGAGTGATTGGGCGAGGTCTGTGTGACCTTAGCTCAAGGAGAATACGGTGAGGACTGTGTGTCCGGATCGTGTGTCCTCGTGTTTAAATACCTAGCCGCTCCAACCAGACGCATAACCGCGAAGTTGGATCTGATCTACCAAATCATTGTCTTCACCGAGCTTATTGGTTCTATTTCCTCAACCTTTCTATTTCCTCTTTACTGTGTTGTGTGCTCGTTCATATCTGTTTGAAGACTTTGATTGAAGACTTTCTCAATTTCCTCAGTTCAATTTCTTCAGTCTGTTTGTCTTCATCCTGTTTTATCATGTGCTTATGCTTCCTGTACTCTGTGTCTGTTTTCATTTCATCATGATGTCCATGTTTATGTTATGTCATGTATGCATTTGAGTACTTATTCTGCTGCAAGTAGTTCTTCGCTTAGAGTGAAAAATTCATAAAAATCGTCTATTCACCCCCCCCCCACCCTCTAGTCGACTTAACGCACTTTCAACCTTAGGAATCAGCACAATCGCTGTGTCATTACCTCCATCTAGCATAATGCCCGTGGCAAAGAAGTCATGCACTGCGGCCACAATTTCATCCTTCAATATCGCCCAATTCCGCTGGTAAAATCTGTCCGGAAATCCATCACACCCCGGAGCCTTCAAAGGGTCGATCTGAAATAGGGCGTCCGAGATTTCCACCTTGGAGTAGGGTTTACATAGTGATTCGTTCATCTCTTTCCGTAACCTTGGGTACAATACAGTCAAGAACCTCCCCTGGGGACAGGGTTGGGTCTTTAATGAAGATCTCCTTGAAGTAGGAGTGCGCCATCCGTTCCAAATTCGTCGGGACGCTGCACCATGACCCATCATATTTCTGCAACCGCTGAATATAGTTTCTACGGGCTCGCCATACTGCCCGCCGATGTAGATACTTTGTGTTGCGTTCGCCTTCCTTCAACCAGGTAACATGGGGTCGCTGGAGCCATTGCATCTCCTCTCTATAGAGCAACTCGTCTAGCTGGTTCATTTTTGACCGTATAAGGGCGCGGTTTACCCCGAAAGTTGTAATTCTACCAGCTGTGAGCGGAGCGACACTAACTCAAGATTCTACATTAAAGAAAACTGATGTATGTTTTTTTCTTTTGACAGAAGTTAGTATATCAATATCAAGATGGATACAAACTCACCTATGCAACTATACAATATTTAAAATAATTAGCATATTAGGAATGCACACAGCCAAAATAAAATAAAAAGGATATGCAAAGAAAGCCGACGCACTCAACGAAAAATAACAATCAAGTTAACAACACTATCAACCATGGGAGAGGATTTGTGGCACGCAAGTGCGGGAACACTCATGCCCCTGGTGCCTGCTTATTATTTTGGCTTCCGATTTTTTAAATTTTATATCTTTTAAACAAAAAAAATCCAAATTGAGCTTCCTTTTCATATTCGTGTTTCTCATCCAGTGCCTTCAAAAAATATGTTAAGTTTCACTACTTGAAACTTAGTACGAACGATCGATAAAACCCTCATTATTTTGTGTCTACGGCCAACAGAAAAAATTGCTTAAAATTATATCTCTAAAACTGGTTAAAAGTTGGCATTTTAAATGCAAAAAACCTAAATTTCAACGTTACCGTACACTCGTGCGGGGTTGAACTGCTGCGTGAAACGCGAGGCAAAACGAGCAGGTGGCGGTATTTGGCAGGTGAATGCCCCCGCACTCGTGTGCCCCTGCAAATTTCCGTATTACATGAAATGTCCTCTGGAAGCAAGCCGATGCATCAACGTCATGGTCGTTGTCGTCGGATCTACCACTGGAGATCAGATTCTATATTTTCACCTCAAAGAGCACGGCTAAGCAATCTGAAGCAATGCCTTCGGCTTGAAGGAATTCTTTTTTGCCATATATGCATCAAAGGAAAATACTAGAAAACATGACTAGTCCCACGTCCATGAAAGAAAAAGGCTTAAAATCAACAGCGAGTTGATCTGTCAGCTTGACGTCAACTACGGAAAGCCTCTGTCTTTTCCCCTCCGGCGGCATAGCAAATAGTGCAGTACCCACGACGTGCGGAGAGAAAGCCGATCTGATACAGCGAAACGTGACTACGTGAGATGGACGCCCGTTCTCCTTTGCGGCAGCACCGAGCGTACTCCCTGTCGGCATGGCACGATACGGCGGGCTAGCGACCCCGTTTTCCGTCGCGCGTCGCCGTTGCATGCGCGGGAGGCAGGGCAGGAGGCGGGCGACGCCGAAAGCGACGGCACGGGGACTCGAGCGGTGGCCCATCATCATCCGTCGCCCACGCGACGCCCGGCGATGGGGACGGGGAGACTGGGATCTCACGAGGACGAAGGCCGTAGCTTAGCTAGCGCAGCGGGCGAGCTGTTCGCTTCCATGTCCACACGCTGCTTTGTCTGTATCAGGAGTACGTGGGTTGGGCACTTCGGTTTGACTGCGTCGCTCTTCTGGAGATCTCGCCGTGGCCCCGCCGGCGAGTGGCGCAGGGGCCGACCCGACCCATCGTCCGCTCTGTCGGGTATGAGGGCATGTGCATTAGTTCAGTCGGACACCGTCGGTTGTCTACATTTTTATAGGTAAAGTGTTTGGGGCCGGTGCGCTGGCCGAAGCGCTCGGCCGGTCGCTTCCTTTTTTCACGCACGGGACACGTTGGCACGCGCGCTTAGTTAACCAAAAGTTTTTTACTTTTCTTTCTTTCTTTTTTTTTTTGCTTCTTCTTCCTTTCGCCTCCGTCTAACCCCATCTCATCTCTCCTATTGTAGCGCGTGAAGCAGCTCGCCGTCGGCCATGGATATAAGTTGCAGCCCCGCTCGCCTTCCCATCTCCTTTTTCTTCCTTCTCCCTCTCTTCTCTTTTCTTCCTCCTCTATTCCCCTTTTGTTGCAACCGGCGACGGGCAAAACACCGGGAGGACGGAGGTGCTCGTGCTACAACCATGGCCACGGGGAGGAGCCGCAACCGCGGTACCGGGAGAGTTGCAAACGGTGTTTTCTCGTGCTACAACCATGGACACAAAAAGCTGCATCCACTAAATAAAAAAGCTTCAACCAGACAATAAAATACAGGAAAAGTTACAACCGTTTGACAAAAAGCTTCAACTCGCAGATGAAAAAGCTTCAACCAGAGATTGAGAAATCTTCCTCGACGACGGCCATGGCGTCTCTCTGTGATTTTGCTGCAACCGAACAATAGAGGAAGATTTCACCCAGGCGCTGCTCAAAACGAAAAAAGTTTCAATCATTTACATAAAAGTTTCCACCGTAGAGGGAAAAGCTTAAACCATTGAGAGAAAAGCTACAACCGTGTCAATTTTTTGCTACTACCGTCTGTGTGTTTTGCTACATCCATTCATGCGGCCATGGCGCTTTTTTACGACCGATGTGTGACGGCGGCATTTAGCGAGGACGACATTTTTGTTGCAATAGCCTCGGTTTTTTGCTACCAGTGGCGATGTGTTTTGCTACATCCATTCACGAAGCCATGGTGCTTCAAGCACGGCGGCGAGTTCCGGCAGCGTTCACGGATTAGCTACAACCGGAGCGAGTGTTGCATGTGTCGATGGCCGGCAGCGACGGAGTTGCGACGAACTTCATTGCCAAGTTGCGGCTGGCGGAGGAGGTGGCTAGCTGCCATCCACGGGGTGGGGATGGTGTCTTTGTGAGGTCAACGGCCGTGAGGCGGCCCTCGGTGCGGTGCGGCGAGTGGCGGGTGTGGCGAGGTGCAGCTGCGGCGGGCGAAGCGCGGCGAGGTGCAGCTGTCTTTGCTGCGGTCTTTGTCAGGCGGCGAGGGCGGTGCGGTGAAGATTTTTCCAGAGGGATCTCGATCGCGCAGATCTGACGACCCCGGCTCGCGCATCGGACGGCTGGTGTTGGGCCGGCGCACCGGCGCAGATCAGCGCCCATTTTTATATAAACGACGGTCTAAAAAGACCATCTTCCAAAATCTTTTAGTTTTCTATATACTAATCCTATATCTTAGTAACTACTAGAAGGGTTGGGCACGGTTTGCTCCGCCATTGATGTTGTTGGATCTTCGTAACTTTTTTACTTTGTCTCTTTCGAAGTATGAGGTGTGTTGGTTTTTTGAAAAGTCAATCCTCTTCAAGTTTGACCAAACTTGTAGAGAAATATATCGATATTCATAATATCAAATCGGTATCATTAGATTAATCATGAAATGAATTTTCATTTCTTTTAGTATTGGGATGTCGATATTTTTGGCTTGAACTTGTCAGAGTAAATAAATTTGACTTTTTAAAAAACTAATATACCTTATATTTTTTATTTTTTTGAAACGAGGCAAAAGACTTGCCATTTTCATTGACTAAGAAGGAGAGAATGCTCGGTTAATTAACGGAAAATCAGGCTAAAACTGATACAAACCAACCCACATAACATGGGTACCACCGGCCAACCTGGCCACCAACATGGGATCACAGAGCTACAAGCACCTGCACAGAAACCATGACTACACATGCCAACAGAAGGCTACACGCATGAACAACCGACAGCTCCGACTTTGTCGACAATCATCACAAAGAAAATATGCAGGACTTGCGCCGATCGTGCCCTCCGTAATCGACCACCGAGTGCATGTCATCGTCACCCCATGGACACACTCCACCACAGTCTCCGACTTCAAAGCAACAAGGCAACCAATGGAAGAGCACCTCAGACACGCCGGGAAGATCCGACTACCGAAGCCCGAGCCGCGACCAAAGCTCCTCTCGACGCCATCATCATTGCCAAACAGAAATCAGCGCCCCCGAAATGGCGGCCTCAGCAAATTACGCGGCGAAGATGCCACAAACCACGCGGCGAAGATGCCGCCATCCACTGGTCACCAGGTTGTGGCTGGCTCCGAGACGATCCCCACAAGGAGGAAGAAGACGTGAAGGCGCCTTCATCACCCGATACCGAAGATCTGAGGTTTCCTTCTGGAGCCAATGTCTCGGAGAGGGGTGGGGGGAGGAGCACCACACAACGGCAACGCTTTCAAGAAAGAGCACGACGCCCACGGGCATCGCCGTCGCCAGATCCGGCAAAGGCCGGACATAGGATTTCTCTCGGAGATGCTCAACCGCCACCTGCTCGCACCTGCGCAGCCAAAAAACCCCATCCTGCCGAGGCCGACCCTGCACTAGCCGTGGGATCCCCCGACCCACCACACCCAGGCACGCGCACCACCCCCCAGCCGAAGCCGCTTCCACCAAAACCGGGGCCGCTGCCCCGGCAGCCTCCACCACGCTGCCAGCCAAGCCGGGCTAGCAAGCCGACCAGCTCCATAGCACCAAGCTGGGAGGGGGGGCACGCCGCCCCAACCCTTATATTTTGGAACTATGGGAACACTTCGTTCGGCGAGTGGGGTAGATGATGGAGTGTGTTTTATTTTTTATTTATAATGTGATGTTTTGGTGGGCCTTTCACAGTGTGATTTTGTGTTATCTACAAAAGAACCTGTATTTATGTGGGAAAATTTCCTGCGTCAGTGACTACATGTACGATATTGGTGCTATAGTATCACACCTTGGCGCTTCTTTTTCTAGGTGGTGATAAGGTGCGTGGGACTGATATGTTTTTATAGGCCGGCCATCGTCGATTTGATTTGGAAAATCATTGAGCCGGTCAAAATACAAACCAAATCCAAAATTGATTATCTCAATCTAATCTGAGAGCTTCAAAATTAGGGAGCATAGTGAACTAAAAGAATTGAATGAGAGAGTTTCTTGAGAAGTTGTTGACCTCGTCAAAATTAGGTGATTCAACTCTAAATTAACGATTTCAATTGATTATGAGGCCTTAAAAGTTAGTTAGCATAGTGTAATTAATAGATAGCTTATAACAAGTACAATGTTTATGTGTCCAAAATATAGACAATGTAAAGCAAAACTGCTCTCGAGCAGATTATCTATATAAGAATGCTTTTTTGCCTCATATTATCTATATCTCCATTTGGACAAGCTGTTTGGCATGCTCTTAGACCCTGACCATATTGTTAGCTTTCCCTGTCCCCTTTGCACTTGGCTTATAGTTAATCTCTCTTTTTTTTGTATTATTACTCTGCGTTTCCTTTTACTTTGCATATTAGTTTTGTCTTAATCAAAATTTCTGAAGTTTGAACAATTTTATTAAAAGAAAATTAATCTTTAGATCTATCACGGAATATATTATTTTTTTCTCTCCTCGTCATCTTTTTCATTCAATGAGCTCACAGTTTCATCAATTCCTTCCTCCATCGGTTTCTGCAAAATATTTGTCTCTTCTTGGACAGCGGAGAAGTCCTCAATATATGGTTTAATATAAGCATTAGAAGAGTAATTTTTATAGCAATATTTAAGTATGGCAAAAATTTCAGATTTTAAAAAGTAGCATCATGCTTTTCAATCAAAGAAGCAATTTCATAAGCACCCTTAAAAGCAACAAATTCTTCAATTTGTTCAATATCAAAATAATTATAAACACCCTTGGCATAAGAAGAAAAGATTCTGTTATCACTAAACTCACATTGGAATGGAAGGTGTTTTTACGGTCTTCAGAACAACAAGTACAATCATGTATTTCGCATAAATTCAAAGCATAACAATATAAACTATTAATACGATGCCATAAAAGTTTCCCTTTTTGAGATAAGCGGTGTCGCACAAAAGCACGAGCATATAGGGATCGAAGATGATCCAAGTAGAAAGCTTCAGTGTATGATAGATTTTGGGTGGTTCTTCAATCATTGTTTAGTAGGTACAACTATTGTTTTGGTATTTTATGTTTCATACCCATAACTAGAGATAGAAAACAAGAGCACAAAATAAAAACTACTTAGTGATTAAGTAAACAAGCATACACAAGAATATTCACCCCACGCTATTGCTCCCCGGCAACGGCGCCAGAAAAAGGTCTTGATAACCCACAAGTATAGGATATCGTTTGCAGCCTTTTTTGATAAATAAGAGTGTCGAACCAAACGAGGAGCTAAAGGTAGAACAAATATGCCCTCAAGTTCTATCGACCACCGATACAACTCTACGCACACATGACGTTTGCTTTACCTAAAGCAAGTATGGAACTATTTTGTAGGTGAAAGGATAAGTTTGCAAGAATAAAACTAGAAGTACTTTAGAATAAAACTATGAGCAAATTGCAAGGTAATAAAAGTAGATAGCTTTTGTCAACAATAAAGTCATTTGTCCTAGGCAATCGATAACTAGACCGGTAATCATTCTTGTAATTTTACATGAGGAAGAGGCATGAGCTAACATACTTTCTCTACTTGGATCATATGCACTTATGATTGGAACTCTAGCAAGTATCCCCAACTACTAAAGATCATTAAGGTAAAACCCAACCATATCATTAAGTATCAAGTCCTCTTTACTCCCATATGCAATAACCCACTTATCTGTGTTCAGGCTTCTGTCACTCCGGCAACTGACAATAAGAAAATTATGAACGTATTGCAACACCCTACAGCAGGGACCCCTCACGTTTGCGCGAGACGGAGGGCACCATAGGACATCACCATAATAAAATATACACTCAAACCAACCATGATCATCAATTAGCCCATAGGACAAAACAGATCTATTCAAACATCATAGGATAACCACATGTCATTGGAAAATAATATATAGTGTTGAGCACCATGTTTAAGTAGAGATTATAGCTAGGAGAAGGGGTGTTACACCGTTGCATAGAGGGGAAGAAAGTTGGTGTTGACAGTAGCAAGATTATTGATGTAGATCGTCGTCACGATCCTTGCCCTGGCGGGTAGCAGCGTTCCGGCGCCACCGGGAGAGAGGGGGGAGAGAGTCCCCTCCTTATTCTTCCTTGGCCTCCCCCCTAGATAGGAGGAGATTTCCCCCTCTGGTCCATGGCCTCCATGGCGGTGAAGGGGCGGGAGCCCCTCTGAGATTGGATCTGCCTCTCTGTTCTCTCCTGTTTCGCGTTCCTGTTTTCTGGCTAAAAACCATTTCTTATATTCCCGGAGATTCAGAATTCGATTAACTTGAGATTTTAACATGATTTTTCCGGATATAAGCTTCCTTGCGCCCGAAGTAGAGCTGCAACCGACGTGCGAGGTGAGCACAACCCACCACCGTGCGTATGGCCCCTAGGGCGCGCCCTGGTGTATCTTTGGGGTTGTGGGCCCCTGTTTGCGTTGATTCCAAGTCCCAAAAATCACAATATCCAAAATATTTCTCCGTAAATTTTTATCATGTTTGGACTTCTTTTGATATGGATATTCTGCGAAACAAAAAACATGCAACAAACAGGAGCTGGCACTGGGCACTAGATCAATAGGTTAGTCCAATAAATCATATAAAATGTTGCCAAAAGTATGTAAAAGTTGTATAATATTGGCATGAAACAATAGTATGTAAAAGTTGTATAATATTGGCATGAAACAATCAAAAATTATAGATACGACGGAGACGTATCAAGTTACAAGATGATGTATTACAGAACGAGTAAAGCGGCTTGCCGGTAACGAGATTGAGTTAGGTATGGAGATACCGACGATCGAATCTCAGGCAAGTAATATACCGACGGACAAAGGGAACTATGTATGTTGTCATAATGGTTCGACCGATAAAGATCTTCATAGAATATGTACGAACCAATATGGGCATCCAAGTCCCGCTATTGGTTATTGACCGGAGAAGCGTCTCGGTCATGTATACATCGTTCTCGAACCCGTAGGGTCCGCACGCTTAACGTTCGTTGACGATATAGTATAATATGAGTTATGTATGTTGGTGACCGAATGTTGTTCGGAGTCCCGGATAAGATCACAAACATGACGAGGAGCTCCGGAATGGTCTGAAGGTAAAGATTGATATATATAGGATGAAGATATTTGGGTTTTGGAATGCACCGGATAATCATCGGAGTACCGGAAGGGGTTCCGGGAGGCCGCCAGTAGGACTTGGTGGGCCTCATGGGCCAAAGGAGGGAAGCACACCAGCCCACAAGGGGCTGGGCACGCCCCACCTCCCCTGCCCATGCACATAAGGAAGGAGGGGCGCCCTAGGGCAGCCGGCCCCACTTTCCTTCCCCCCATGCATCTAATATGGAAGGGGGTGCGCCTAAGGCATGGCAGCCGCCGGCCCCCCTCCTGCCTTCTCCTTCACACCTAAAGGAAGGAAAGGGGGAGGCGCCTAGGGCTGCCTCCTCTCCCCTCCACCTATATATATGAGAGGAGGGGAGGGGCAACACACACCATGAATCTCCAAGCCATGTGCGGTGCCCCCTCTCCCTCTAGTTCTAGTTCCTCCTTCGTCCACGTCCGTTGTGCTTGGCGAAGCCCTGCGGAATAGTTTCACCACCACCGTCACCACGCCATCGTGCTGCCGGAACTCATCTACTACTTCGCCTCTCTTGCTGGATCGAGAAGGCAAGGACGTCATCGAGCTGAACGTGTGCTGAACACGGAGGTGCCGTACGTTTGGTACTTGATTGGGACAGATCATGAAGGTGTACGACTACATCAACCACGTTGATAAACGCTTCCGCTTAATGATCTACAAGGGTATGTAGATGCTCTCCCCTTCTCGTAGCTATGCATCTCCATGGATAGATCTTGTGTGTGCGTAGAATTTTTTTTGTTTTCCATGCAACGTCCCCTAACAAAAAAATCACCATACAAGCCATGGGCAAGGTTCTGACTAACCACAATTTTCCTATTATATTATTTCACTAACAAAATTGATTTGGTACCTCTATATATTTTGTCTAGCATACACAAAACAAGTTCACCACAACACAAATTAAGCATCTCCCAATTTTCACTCATTTTTCTACTTTTCACCTTTTCAGGGATCTTCTCAATTTTTGGTTTTTAGGGGGAGAAAACAACTTGTTGTTTGAATGCAACAAACATTCACTTTTTTATATTTGTCAAAGAAATACTTGTGATTTCATTTATGCTCGCAATCATTACAGGTGCATTGTTTTCGATCCAATATCCTCGAAAATATAAAATAAATTGTACCACAACTAAGAACTACATTGGTGTATCTCAGACACACCTTCTTAATGGTACCAATATTTGCAAAATGAAGTACTCTCAATAATTTAGTAAAGAGACTACAATTAGACTCGTGTCATGATGTTGCCACTCCTTCATCCGCACAATCTTTATTACGAAAATTTTATTTTCTAATAGTCCATTGAGTTATCCATCTAAAAAGATGGGAAAATGTGAGCAATGAACAAACTTGGCTCCAAAATGACCCCTAGAAGTGTAGCAATTGAACCGCAAGATTTTCGCCATAGTGTCGAGAAAAAAATTCCAACTTCAGAAAGAATGAAACCAACAAAAAAATCATGCCACACTAATCTAATCTACGAGGACACAAACGGGCGCTAGATGGGCCGGCCCGGCACGCGGGAGGCCACATCCTCGTTTTTTTCATGTTTTTTTCTTTCCTTTTTAACTTCCGTCTACGCTTCCAAATATTAAAAATAAATATATGACAAAAAACTTTACATAAAATATTTGAAAAAATGTCAACCTTCCAAATGTTAAATGTGCATAGAGAAAATGTTTTTAATGTATACGAAAAATGTATAAAAAAATATACAACGTGTGCGAAAAACGTTGAACATTAATTTTTTAATCCAAGCATAGGAAAGAATGTTAAAGAAGCATTTCAAAATGTTAATATGAAGAAAATATGCCCTAGAGGCAATAATAAAATTGTTATTTATATTTCCTTATATCATGATAAAGGTTTATTATTCATGCTAGAATTGTATTAACCGGAAACTTAGTACATGTGTGAATACAAAGACAAACAGAGTGTCCCTAGTATGCCTCTACTTGACTAGCTCGTTAATCAAAGATGGTTAAGTTTCCTAACCATAGACATGTGTTGTCATTTGATGAACGGGATCACATCAATAGAGAATGATGTGATGGACAAGACCCATCCGTTAGCTTAGCATAATGATCATTTAGTTTTATTGCTATTGCTTTCTTCATGACTTATACATGTTCCTCTGACTATATGAGATTATGCAACTCCCGAATACCGGAGGAACACCTTGTGTGCTATCAAATGTCACAACGTAACTGGGTGATTATAAAGATTCTCTACAGGTGTCTCCGAAGGTGTTTGTTGGGTTGGCATAGATCGAGATTAGGATTTGTCACTCCAAGTATCGGAGAGGTATCTCTGGGCCCTCTTGGTAATGCACATCACTATAAGCCTTGCTAGCAATGTGACTAATGAGTTAGTTGCGGGATGATGCATTACAGAACGAGTAAAGAGACTTGCCAGTAACGAGATTGAACTAGGTATAAGGGTACCGACGATCGAATCTCTGGCAAGTAACATACCGATGACAAAGGGAACAACGTATGTTGTTATGAGACGGCTCCTGTCGGCGGGCCACTCCGTCGTTCTCCGTCGCCTGCCGCCAACGCCGCCACCAGCCCAGTGGGGAATGAGCAGCAAGCGTCCTCGCTGCACCCCTCGGTGCGGCGGGACGGCTGCACCACCACTCTGTCGCTGACCCCGGTCGGCTCGTCATCTCACGCCCGTCGCGCTCCCACGGCCGCGCAGGCCGCGCTGTGCATGGCGCGCGAACTCCTGCATTACCGCCCCATCGACGACCTCTATGAGGACTGGCTGGACTGCATCGCCGAGCTCGTCAGCACCGCGGGGGGCTCCCTCATGCCATCCCTCTCGTTGCCTCGCCCTCCACCAACTGCGGGTGACGTGGCCCATGGAGCACCACCGCCACCACCTCCGCACCAAGACGGCGTACTGGCGCCAAGGCGTGCGACCCCCAGCGCGACCCGCCACGTCGGGCACCCGTGCGCGAAGAAGGAAGGTGCCAAGAAGTTCCTCGTCCACAATAAAACGCTCCAGCGCTCCCAGCACCACTACAACAAGACCGTGCGCCGCCTGCGGTGGCGGTGCACGGACATCAAGGGCAGGCTCCACATTAGCAAAGGGTCCCGGTGGCCACCGCCGGCTGCCGCGCCTTCACTCCTGAGCCGCGTAGCGTCGCATGTCCGGGAAAGTTCAAGCCAGACCTGCCTCCTCTCTACAAGGCACCCCCGACCCCGCGGAGTCCCTGCAGCTCTACGAGCTGAGCATCGAGGCGGCCAACGGCAACGAAAAAGTCATGGCGAACTGGTTCCCCATGGCTCTCAAGGATGGCGCCCGCTCATGGCTCCTGAACCTGCCTCCGGGCTCCATCTCCTCCTGGAACGAGATGCGCGACCATTTCGTCGCCAACTTTCAGGGCACTCGCAACCGCCCTCCGGCCGCGGGTGACCTGCGCCGCGTCAAGCAGCAGCCAGGGAGACCCTCCAGAAGTACATCCAGTGTTCAACAACGTTCTCCTCAAGATCCCCAAGGTGACGGACAAGGCCATCATCTCTGCGTTCTCCGATGGCGTCCACGACGTCAAGATGAAGGAGGAGCTCGCAATCCACAAGGAGTTGTGCACGGCTCTGGAGCTGTTCAACATGGCGACCAAGTGCGCAAGGGCTGAGGAAGGGCGCCTTTCCCTTCTCGAGCTCCGAGCTGCCGACCTGGAGGAGAAGAAAGCCAAGGCCAAGGATGTGAAGTGCAAGGGAGTGGCCGTACTCGCGGCGGAGCCGGACACGAAGCGCGACCGCGACCAGCCTGAGTCATCCAAGAGCAGCCGGCCGTTCTGCGCCCTTCCACAACATTCACAGCCACAACACCAACGATTGTCAGGAGCTCAGGGCCATTCGAGATGGACGCCTCGGTCGACGCCCCGAGCGCAACGACCGGGGCTTCGACTAAGGAGGAGGACATGGTGGAGGATGCTGGGACGACCGTGGCCCTCGCTAGGAGTGGCGTGACCAGCCTCGCGAGGACCGCTGGCAAGACCAACCTCGCGAGGGCGCCTAGAGGGATCAGCCTCGCGAGGACCATCCTCAGGGCAATGCTGGGCTTCCTCCGCTGCCGCTACCACCAAGAAGGAACGACGACCACCATCAGGACGAGGGGCCCGGGGGCTTCCAGGAGCCGAGGGCTATCGCCTGCATCCTGGGCGGGGCTCAGGCCCCAGCCTCTCAGTGAATCTTCAAGCAGTTTGCTTGCGAGGTGAACGAAGTCCTCCCCAGGCTCGAGTCCACACGCCTGCTTAGGTGGTCCAACAGCGCCATCACCTTCAGTTCGGCAGATCAGCTCAAGTGCACGGCCACCGTTGACGCTCTCTCGATGCTTTGCTCACCTGTCATCAGCAACGTACAAGTCACCAAGACCCTCATCGACGGCGGGCAGGGCTCAACGTCCTGTCCGTCGAGACGTTCGATAGCCTTCAAGTGCCCTACGATCAGCTTCAGCCTATCAAGCCCTTCTTAGGAGTGACCGATGGTTCCACCACACCGATAGGGCAGGTCTGCCTCCCTATCACCTTCGGACAGCATGACAACTACCGCACCGAGCCATCGACTTCGATGCCGCCCACATTCGTCTGCCATACAATGCCATCCTCGGGTATCCGGCCCTGGCCAAGTTCATGGCAGTGACTCACCACGGCTACAACATCCTCAAGATGCCAGGAAGCGGTGGGATCATCACAGTCCCCTGCAAAGAAAGAGATGCGGTGTGCTCCCTCGAGCGCGCCTTCCAAGTAGCATCAATCGAAGACCCCAACAACAATGAAGCACAATACCCTCCTGAGGTCGTCCCCAAGAAGAAGAAGCAACTACTCCGCACTGGGCCTCAAGAGGACGGCACCGCAGGTGGAGCCACGTCAGGATTAGCGCCCGCGCCGAGGGCGCCTCCCTCCCTCGCATAGGAAGGCGCGCCTGGCGCCCTCCTCGGGCATGGCTCAGGGGCTCTCTTCTAGAGGGCCTCAGACCTTGCCAACATCACGAGGGAGGCGCTCGGGTACCACGTGGAGGCATGCTTTGCAGCACGCTTCCCTCAGGAGGACACCAGACGAGGAGCGTCCGGCGCTCAGGAGTTCATTGCCAAGACCACTCAGGAACTGCAGGATGCAAGAGCCATGCGGCGGCCGCTCACTGGGCGACCCCCATCCAGCGAGGATGGCGGGCTGCAGCGTCAAGGCCGACATCCTGTGGCTAAACAGGGCCGCATCTCAGGAGCTTTTCTAGCCTTCGCGCGTGGGCCGCTGCGAGGGCCCGCCTCACAACTATGTTCGCATGCCTTTTAGCATGTCGAGCGTGGCGTCCGCCTTCCAGCGCAACCTCTGGAGCATCCTGGCGGCTCAGGAGGCCAGACATCACGCGGTCCTGGCGGAGATGGAGACGGCCCTCAAGGAACCGCCTGGACCCCAGAGCCTCCCGAGGCTCAGGGCCCTGGTGGCTCGTGAGGAGCAACCCCTTCATCATGCGTCTTCAGCTGCCTCAACACCCCTTCGACGACAGAACCAGGTGACATCTTCCAAGTTTATTTAGCTGGGAGCGCCCCTCGGGCTGCATCATTCCCAGGCCGCATGGGTCCGTCCCTGTGGCATGTATCCCTTTACATCTTTAGCTTACCTTGCTGGGGGCGGCCCTCGGGCTGCATCATCCCCAAGCCACTCGGGTCCAGCCCAGTGGCATGTATCATTCTTGCATTTGCCTAAGCTAGTTCGCTTTTCATGCATCACCTATCTATGGATATCACCTGCTTGATTGTCGCCCACCATGGAAGCCGCGCGTCGAGCATCTTTCTTCAGGATCCTTCGCATAAGGAGGTTAGGAACGGCGTCTATGATCGGGCCCGTCCCTGCAGCGTCGATAAATCCAACGGCTGAGCTCTGTCTGGTGGGTCGGCCCCATTCACGTCACCTCCTAGGGTCGTTGGTGCCTGGCCTTCTCATGCGATAGCCTCAGGAGATTCGTTCGGCGCAGGTTGTCTAACCATGTTGCAGGACCACCATAGCCACCAAGAACCAAGACCAGGCGCAACCCGCCTTGAGGTAGGGCCTCGTGAGTCCCGCACTAGCTCATGAGTGCCCAGACACACCTCGTCTAGCCCTTCCGTGCAACCCACGTGTCAGGGCGGGGTTGTACACGCCCTGGAGGCTCTCCGCAGTAGGGAGTCCCCTCCCACGTACCAGTGGAAGCACCATGCTCCGTGCTGGCCGTCGACACTGCCGAGGAGCAGCTATGCCCGTGCAAGTGCGGAAGCGCTATGCTCCGTGCTGGTGATAAACAACTAAGGGCGGCCCCACGATCGTATCAACCTAGGGAGCCCTTGAGCTCAGTGTCCGGCCTCACCGCAACACCTCCCCTCGGGAGAGTCGCGTGAGGGGGCTGGGCACGGGGGCTGCGCTCGGGCCACGCCCAAGCGTACGCCACCCAGCCAGGTCCCCCGGACCTGGTCGTCACGCGCCCCTCCCGAGCCAAGCCTCGTCGAGGACAAAGGTATGGAGGTTGTTTGAGCGTCAAGGGAGACTCCTGAGCATCGCGACTTAGGAGCCTAACTGGTCACGTAGCCCCTCGCTCCTTGGTCTCGTCCTGGTCTCCGGACGACCCAACGACTGCTGAGGTATGCGCGCGGCCGGGCCCTGCCGACGTAGAACACTAGACCTATTCCTGCGTCTTCTTCTTATAAGCTGTTTGCGCGTCAAGGGGGACTCCTGAGCATCGCGACTTAGGAGCCTAACTAGTCACGTAGCCCCTCACTCCTTGGTCTCGTCCTGGTCTCCAGACAACCCAACGGCGGCTGAGGTATGTGCGGGGCCGGGCCCTGCCGACGTAGAACAAAAAGCAAATAGGAAGAAAATCGCAAAGTCTCAAGCAAAAATTACAAGACAAATTATACTCACAATACCAAACACAAGTTTAAGCGCCTCCACGAGGCATGATGCATGTTGCAGGAGTAAAACAGGAAAGCAGCTGCGAGCAAGTCATCCCTGGACGTAGCCGTCGCCCGCAAGGGGTGCACCCTCCTTGGTGGCGTCGCCTTCACCTGTACCACCGGCCGGAGCTACAGGATCGGTAGCACCGCCAGTCGAGGCGCGGGAGCGAAGGCGCGGAACTTCTTCAGCAGGGCCTCCACCTGACCCTTCATGGTTGCGGCAGCGGCTGCGCAGTGTTCATCGTCCACAGGCTCCAGCAGCTCATCAAGGCGGGTGGTAGGGTCACAAAGATGGAGGTGGCTGAAGACGCGCGTCAGCGCAGCTGAAGAAAGGATGCGAGCCACTTCCTCTGCCATGGGGCCGATGCCGCTCACGACTTCCTCGAGCACCTCGACCAAGTAGGGAAGCAGCTGGGCGGGGCCGTCCTCGTTGGTGGTCAGCGGCTTCTCCAAGCCCTTCTCATAGAGTGTCTTCAGCGCCACACGAGACCTCTCCTCGAGGAGCGCGAAGGCCGCGCGGTCCTCGTCCAGAACCTTTGCCTTGGCGTCAAGTTCAGCTTCCTCCACCTTCACCTTTCGCTCGAGCTCCTCCAGCCAGCCGCGCTCAGTGGCCTGCGCCTTCGCCGACTGCTCCAGCTCGGCGTCGCGACCTGATACGTCTCCAACGTATCTATAATTTTTTATTGTTCCATGCTATTATATATTCTGTTTTGGATGTTTAATGGGCTTTATTATATAGTTTTATATTATTTTTGGGACTAACCTATTAACCGGAGGCCCAGCCCAAATTGTTGTTTTTTGCCTATTTCAGTGTTTCAAAGGAAAAGGATATCAAACGGAGTCCAAACGGAATGAAACCTTCGGGAACGTGATTTTCGGAACAAACGTAATCCAGAGGACTTGGAGTGGACGTCAAGCAATCAAGAAGGAGGCCACGAGGCAGGGGGCGCGCCCTCCACCCTCGTGGGCCCCTCGTAGCTCTCCTGACCGGCCTCTTTCAGCTATATATACTCATATACCCTGGAAACATCATATACGGATCCAAAACCCTATTTCCACCCGCAACCTTCTGTACCCGTGAGATCCCATCTTGGGGCCTTTTCCGGCGCTCCGCCGGAGGGGGCATTGATCACGGAGGGCTTCTACATCAACACCATAGCCTCTCCGATGATGTGTGAGTAGTTTACCTCAGACCTTCGGGTCCATAGTTATAAGCTAGATGGCTTCTTCTCTCTCTTTGGATCTCAATACAAAGTTCTCCTTGTTTCTCTTGGAGATCTATTTGATGTAACTCTTTTTGCGGTGTGTTTGTTGAGATCCGATTAATTGTGGGTTTATGATCAAGATTATCTATGAACAATATTTGAATCTCCTCTGGATTATTTTATGTATGATTGGTTATCTTTGCAAGTCTCTTCGAATTATTAGTTTGGTTTGGCCTACTAGATTGATCTTTCTTGCAATGGGAGAAGTGCTTAGCTTTGGGTTCAATCATGCGGTGCTCGATCCCAGTGACAGTAGCGGAAACGACACGTATTGTATTGTTGGCATCGAGGATAAAAATATGGGGTTTATATCATATTGCATGAGTTTATCCCTCTACATCATGTCATCTTGCTTAAAGCGTTACTCCGTTCTTATGAACTTAATACTCTAGATGCATGTTGGATAGCGGTCGATGTGTGGAGTAATAGTATTAGATGCAGGCAGGAGTCGGTCTACTTGTCACGGACGTGATGCCTATATACATGATCATACCTAGATATTCTCATAACTATGCTCAATTCTATCAATTGCTTGACAGTAATTCGTTTACCCACCGTAATACTTATGCTCTTGAGAGAAGCCACTAGTGAAACCTATGGCCCTCGGGTCTGTTTTCCATCATATTAATTTCCCAACAACTAGCTATTTCTGACGCCGTTTATTTTGCAATCTTTACCTTTTATCTTTATCATAAAAATACCAAAAATATTATCTTATCATATCTATCAGATCTCACTTTTGCAAGTGGTCGTGAAGGGATTGACAACCCCTTTATCGCGTTGGTTGCAAGGTTCTTATTTGTTTGTGTAGGTACGAGGGACTTGAGCGTGGCCTCCTACTCGACTGATACCTTGGTTCTCAAAAACTAAGGGAAATACTTACGCTATTTTGCTGCATCACCCTTTCCTCTTCAAGGGAAAAACCAACGCATGCTCAAGAGGTAGCAAGAAGGATTTATGGCGCCATTGCCGGGGAGTCTACGCACAAGTCAAGACATACCAAGTACCCATCACAAACTCTTATCCCTCGCATTACATTATTTGCCATTTTCCTCTCGTTTTCCTCTCCCCCACTTCACCCTTGCCGTTTTATTCGCCCTCTCTTTCCGTTCGCCTCTTTTTCGCTTGCCTCTTGTTTGCTCGTGTGTCGGATTGCTTGCTTGTCACGATGGCTCAAGACAATACTAAATTGTGTGACTTACCAATACCAACAACAATGATTTTCTTAGCACTCCGATTGCTCCTCTTACCGATGCTCAATCTTGTGAAATTAATGCTGCTTTGCTGAATCTTGTCATGAAAGATCAATTCGCCGGCCTTCCTAGTGAAGATGTCGCTACCCATCTAAATAGCTTTGTTGATTTGTGTGATATGCAAAAGTAGAAAGATGTGGACAATGATATTGTTAAATTGAAGCTATTTCCTTTTTCACTTTGGGATCATGCTAAAACTTGTTTTAGTCTTTGCCTAAAAATAGTATTGATTCTTGGAATAAGTGCAAGGATGCTTTTATCTCTAAGTATTTTCCTCCTGCTAAAATCATCTCCCTTAGAAACGATATTATGAATTTCAAGCAACTTGATCATGAACATGTTGCACAAGCTTGGGAGAGGACGAAATTATTGATACGTAATTTCCCTACTCATGGTTTGAATTTATGGATGATTATACAAAAAAATTATGCCGGATTGAATTTTGCTTCTAGAAATCTTTTAGATTCGGCCGCGGGAGGCACTTTTTTGGATATCGCCTTAGGAGAAGCTACTAAACTCCTAGATAACATTATGGTTAATTATTCTCAATGGCACACTGAAAGATCTACTAGTAAAAAGTACATGCGATAGAAGTAATTAATGTTTTGAGTGGAAAGATGGATGAGCTTATGAAATTGTATGCTAATAAGAGTGTTTCTTCTGATCCTAATGGTATGCCTTTGTCTACTTTCATTGATAATAATAATGAATCTATGGATGTGAATTTTGTTGGTAGGAACAATTTTGGTAATAATGCTTATAGAGGAAATTTTAATCCTAGGCCGTATCCTAGTAATTCCTCTAATAATTATGGTAATTCCTACAAAAACTCTTATGGAAATTTTAATAAGTTTCCCTCTGATTTTGAGACTAGTGTTAAAGAGTTTATGAATTTACAAAAGAATTTCAATGCTTTGCTTGAAGAAGAATTGCCTAAGATTGATGAGTTGGCTAGGAACGTTGACAGAATTTCTCTTGATGTTGATTCTTTGAAGCTTAGATCTATTCCACCTAAGCATGATATCAATTAGTCTCTCAAATCCATGAGAATTTCCATTGATGAGTGCAAAGAAAGAACCGCTAGGATGCGTGCTAAGAAAGATTGCTTTGTAAAAGCGTGTTCTTCTATTTTTATGAGAATAAAGATGAAGATCTAAAAGTTATTGATGTGTCTCCTATTAAATCTTTGTTTTGCAATATGAATCTTGATAATGATGTGACTGGAGATGAGTCAACTTTAGTTAGAAGGCGTCCCAAAAATTCGGAGTTTTTAGATCTTGATGCAAAAATTGGTAAAAGTGGGATTGAAGTGGTCAAAACTTTAGATATCAATGAACCCACTATCTTGGATTTCAAGGAATTTAATTATGATAATTTCCCTTTGATAGATTGTATTTCCTTGTTGCAATCCGTGCTAAATTCTCCTCATGCTTATAGCCACAATAAAGCCTTTACTAAACATATCGTTGATGCTTTAATGCAATCTTATGAAGGAAAACTTGAGTTGGAAGTTTCTATCCCTAGAAAACTTTATGATGAGTGGGATCCTACTATTAAAATTAAAATTAAATATCATGAATGCTATGCTTTGTGTGATTTGGGTGCTAGTGTTTCTACGATTCCAAAAACTTTGTGTGATTTCCTAGGTTTCTGTGAATTTGATGATTGTTCTTTAAACTTGCATCTTGCGGATTCCACTATTAAGAAACCTATGGGAAGAATTAGTGATGTTCTTATTGTTGCAAATAGGAATTATGTGCCCGTAGATTTTATTGGTCTTGATATAGGTTGCAATCCTTCATGTCCTATTATCCTTGGTAGACCTTTCCTTAGAACGATTGGTGCAATTGTTGATATGAAGGAACGGAATATTAGATTCCAATTTCCGTTAACGAAAGGCATGTGAAACTTCCCTAGAAATAAAATTAAATTACCTTATGAATCTATTATGAGAGCCACTTATGGATTGCCTACCAATGATGGCAATACCTAGATCTATCCTTGTTTTTATGCCTAGCTAGGGGCATTAAACGATACCGCTTGTTGAGAGGCAACCCAATTTATTTTTAGTTTTCTTGCTTTTTGGTTCTGTTTAGTAATAAATCTTTGATCTATCCTCTAGTTAGATGTGGTTTTGTGTTTTAATTAGTGTTTGTGCCAAGTAGAACCAATAGGATCTTCTTGGATGATAGTTATTTGATCATGCTGAAAATTCCAGAAACTTTCTGTTCACGAAAACAATTTTTTAAAATAACCAAAACGTGATAAAATACTGATTCCAATTGAAGTAGATCAGTAAACAAATTATCTAGGTCTTCCTATTTTGGTAGATTTTTCTGAGTTCCAGAAGTTTGTGTTAGTTACAGATTACTACGGACTGTTCTGTTTTTGACAGATTCTGTTTTTCGTGTGTTGTTTGCTTACTTTGATGAATCTATGGCTAATAAAAGAGTTTATAAACCATAGAGAAGTTGGAATACAGTAGGTTTAACACCAATATAAATAAATAATGATTTCATTACAGTACCTTGAAGTGGTGTTTTATTTTTCTTTCGCTAACGGAGCTCATGAGATTTTCTGTTAAGTTTTGTGTTGTGAAGTTTTCAAGTTTTGGGTAAAGATTTGATGAAATATGGAACAAGGATTGGCAAGAGCCTAAGCTTGGGGATGCCCAAGGCACCCCAAGGTAAAATTCAAGGACAACCAAAACCCTAAGCTTGGGGATGCCCCGGAAGGCATCCCCTCTTTCGTCTTCGTCTATCGGTAACTTTACTTGGAGCTATATTTTTATTCACCATATGATATGTGTTTTGCTTGAAGCATCTTGTATGATTTGAGTATTTTTCTTTTAAGTTTACCAAAATCATCCTTGCTGTACACACCTTTTGAGAGAGACACACATGATTCGGAATTTATTAGAATATTCGATGTGCTTCACTTATATCTTTTGAGCTATATAGTTTTTGCTCTAGTGCTTCACTAATATCTTTTAGAGCACGTTGGTGGTTTTGTTTTATAGAAACTATTGTTCTCTCATGCTTCACTTATATTATTCTGAGAGTCCTACAAAACAGCATGGTAATTTGCTTAAATTGTGAAATTAGTCCTAATATGATAGGCATCCAAGATTAGTAAAAACTTTCTTATAAGTGCGTTGAATACTAAGAGAAGTTTGATACTTGATAATTGTTTTGAGATATGAAGATGGTGATATTAGAGTCATGCTAATTGGGTAGTTGTGAATTTGAGAAATACTTGTGTTAAAGTTTGTGATTCCCGTGGCATGCACGCATGGTAAACCGTTATGTGATGAAGTCGGAGCATGATTTATTTATTGATTGTCTTCCTTATGAGTGGCGGTCGGGGACGGGCGATGGTCTTTTCCTACCAATCTATCCCCCTAGGAGCATGCGCGTAGTACTATGTTTCGATAACTAATAGATTTTTGCAATAAGTATGTGAGTTCTTTATGACTAATGTTGAGTCCATGGATTATACACTCTCTCCCTTCCACCATTGCTAGCCTCTCTAATAGCGTGCAACTTTCGCCGGTACCATACACACCATTACCTTCCTCAAAACAGCCACCATACCTACCTATTATGGCATTTCCATAGCCATTCTGAGATATATTTCCATGCAACTTACCACCGTTCCGTTTACTATGACACGTTCCATCATTGTCATATTGCTTTGCATGATCATGTAGTTGACATCGTATTTGTGGAAAAGCCACCGTTCATAATTTTTATACATGTCACTCTTTATTCATTGCATATCTCGGTACTCCGCCAGAGGCATTCACATAGAGTCATATTTTTTTCTAAGTATTGAGTTGTAATTCTTGAGTTGTAAGTAAATAAAAGTGTGATGATCATCATTATTAGAGCATTGTCCCAGTGAGGAAAGGATGATGGAGACTATGATTCCCCCACAAGTCAGGATGAGACTCCGGACGAACAATTAGAAAAAGAGGCCATAAAAAAAGAGAGAAGGCCCAAATAAAAAAATGAGAGAAAAAGAGAGAAGGGACAATGTTACTATCCTTTTACCACACTTGTGCTTCAGAGTAGCACCATGATCTTCATGATAGAGAGTCTCCTATGTTGTCACTTTCATATACTAGTGGAAATTTTAAAATATAGAACTTGGCTTGTATATTCCAATGATGGGCTTGTTGGAAATATGCCCTAGAGGCAATAATAAATTAGTTATTATTATTATATTTCCTTGTTCATGATAATCGTTTATTATCCATGCTATAATTGTATTGATAGGAAACTCGGATACATGTGTGGGTACATAGAAAACACCATGTCCCTAGTAAGCCTCTAATTGACTAGCTCGTTGATCAATAGATGGTTACGGTTTCCTGACCATGGACATTGTATGTCGTTGATAACGGGATCACATCATTAGGAGAATGATGTGATGGACAAGACCCAATCCTAAGCCTAGCACAAAGATCGTGTAGTTCGTATGCTAAAGCTTTTCTAATGTTAAGTATCATTTCCTTAGACCATGAGATTGTGCAACTCCGGATACCGTAGGAATGCATTGGGTGTACCAAAGCGTCCTGGCAACGTGAATCGGGTGGCTATAAAGGTGCACTACGGGTATCTCCGAAAGTGTCTGTTGGGTTGGCACAAATCGAGATCGGATTTGTCACTCCGTGTGACGGAGAGGTATCTCTCTGGGCCCACTCGGTAGGACATCATCATAATGTGCACAATGTGACAAAGGGGTTGATCACGGGATGATGTGTTACGGAACGAGTAAAGAGACTTGCCGGTAACGAGATTGAACAAGGTATCGGCATACCGACGATCGAATCTCGGGCAAGTATAATACTGCTAGACAGAGGGAATTGCATACGGGATTGCTTGAATCCTTGACATCGTGGTTCATCCGATGAGATCATCGTGGAACATGTGCGAGCCAACATGGGTATCCAGATCCCGCTGTTGGTTATTGACCGGAGAACGTCTCGGTCATGTCTGCATGCTTCCCGAACCCGTAGGGTCTACACACTTAAGGTTCGGTGATGCTAGAGTTGTTATGGGAAATAGTATGTGGTTACCGAAGGTTGTTCGGAGTCCCGGATGAGATCCGGACATGACTAGGAGCTCCGGAATGGTCCGACGGTGAAGATCGATATATTGGACGAAGGGTATTGGAGTCCGGAAGTGTTCCGGAGGTACCAGGCTATGGCCAGCGTGTCCGAAAGGGGTTTCGGAGGCCCCGACAAGCTTTGGGGGGGCTTATGGGCCAAGGGGAGAGAGCACATCAGCCCACTAAGGGGCTGAGCGCCCCTCCCACCCCATCTCACGTAACCTGGAGAGGTGGGGGCGCCACCCCTAGGGCAGCCACCCCTCCTGGCTTGGGGGGCAAGTTTCCTAGGGGTGGGCGCCAAAACCCATCTAGGGTTTCCCCTATGGCCGCCGCCCTCCCTAGGGAACCCTAGGCGCCTCCCCTCCTCCCTTCCCCTATATATAGTGAGAGAGAGAGGGCAGCCGCACCCTTCCCCTGGCGCAGCCCTCTCCCTCCTCCAGCACCTCCTCCTCCTCCGTAGTGCTTGGCGAAGCCCTGCCGGAGAACCACGAGCTCCATCACCACCATGTCGTCGTGCTGTCGGAGTTCTCCCTCAACTTCTCCTCTCCCCTTGCTGGATCAAGAAGGAGGAGACGTCCCCAGGGTGTACGTGTGTTGAACACGGAGGCACCGTTGTTTGGTGCTTAGATCGGAATCAACCACGATCTGAATCGCTGCGAGTACGACTCCTTCATCTGTGTTCTTGTAACGCTTCCCCTTAGCGATCTACAAGGGTATGTAGATGCACTCTCCTCTCTCTCGTTGCTAGTTTCTCCATAGATAGATCTTGGTGATGCGTAGAAAATTTTGAATTTCTGCTACGTTCCCCAACAGTGGCATCATGAGCTAGGTCTATTGCGTAGATTCTATGCACGAGTAGAACACAAAGTAGTTGTGGGCGTTGATTTTGTTCAATATGCTTACCGTTACTAGTACAATCTTGTTTCGACGGTATTGTGGGATGAAGCGGCCCGGACCGACCTTACACGTACACTTACGTGAGACAGGTTCCACCGACTGACATGCACTTGTTGCATAAGGTGGCTAGCGGGTGCCAGTCTCTCCCACTTTAGTCGGAATGGATTCGATGAAAAGGGTTCTAATGAAGGGTAAATAGAAATTGTCATATCACGTTGGTGTTTTGCTTAGGTAAGAAACGTTCTTGCTAGAAACCCATAGCAGCCACGTAAAACATGCAAACAACAATTAGAGGACGTCTAACTTGTTTTTGCAGGGTATGCTATGTGATGTGATATGGCCAAAAGAATGTGATGAATGATATGTGATGTATGAGATTGATCATGTTCTCGTAATAGGAATCACGACTTGCATGTCGATGAGTATGACAACCGGCAGGAGCCATAGGAGTTGTCTTAATTTATTGTATGACCTGCGTGTCATTGAACAACGCTATGTAATTACTTTACTTTATTGCTAAGCCGTTAGCCATAGTAGTAGAAGTAATAATTGGCGAGACAACCTCATGGAGACACGATGATGGAGATCATGATGATGGAGATCATGGTGTCATGCCGGTGACGATGATGACCATGGAGCCCGAAGATGGAGATCAAAGGAGCAAAATGATATTGGCCATATCATGTCACTTTTTGATTGCATGTGATGTTTATCATGTTTATGCATATTATTTGCTTAGAACGACGGTAGTAAATAAGATGATCCTCATTATAATTTCAAGAAAGTGTTCCCCTAAGCGTGCACCGTTGCAAAAGTTCGTTGTTTCGAAGCACCACGTGATGATCGGGTGTGATAGATTCTAACGTTCACATACAACGGGTGTACGCCATATTTACACACGTGAAACACTTAGGTTAACTTGACGAGCCTAGCATGTACAGACATGGCCTCGGAACACGAGAGACCAAAAGGTCGAACATGAGTCGTATAGTGGATACGATCAACATGAAGATGTTCACCGATGATGACTAGTCCGTCTCACGTGATGATCGGACACGGCCTAGTTGACTCGGATCATGTATCACTTAGATGACTAGAGGGATGTCTATCTGAGTGGGAGTTCATTAAATGAACTTAATTATCCTGAACATAGTCAAAAGGTCTTTGCAAATTATGTCGTAAGCTCGCGCTTTAGTTCTATTGTTTTAGATATGTTCCTAGAGAAAATATAGTTGAAAGTTGATAGTAGCAATTATGCGCATCGGGTCCGTAAATGGCGAGGATTGTCCTCATTGCTGCATAGAAGGCTTATGTCCTTAATGCACCGCTCGGTGTCTTTGAACCTCGAGCGTCGTGCATGGAAGTTGCGTAACATCCGACATACACGCTTTTGATAACTACGTGATAGTTCAGTTAAACGGTTTAGAGTTGAGGCACCAAAGACGATTTCGAAACATCACGGAACATATGAGATGTTTCGAGGGCTGAAATTGGGATTTCAGGCTCGTGCCCATGTCAAGAGGTATAAGACCTCCGACGATTTTCTTAGCCTGCAAACTAAGGGAGAAAAGCTCAATCTTGAGCTTGTGCTCAGATTGTGTGAGTACAACAATCACTTGAATCGAGTGGGAGTTGATCTTCCAGATGAGATAGTGATGTTTCTCCAAAGTCATTGCCACCAAGCTGCTAGAGCTTCGTGATGAACTATAACATATCAGGGATAGATATGATGATCCTTGAAATATTCGCGATGTTTGACACCATAAAAAGTAGAAAATCAAGAAGGAGCATCAATTGTTGATGGTTAATGAAACCACTAGTTTCAAGAAGGGCAAGTGCAAGAAGGGGTACTTCATGAAATGGCAAATCGATTCTTTGCTCGATTGAAGAAACCTAGGGTTGAACCCAAACCCGAGACTAAGTGCTTCGTAATGAGGGAACGGACCTTTGAAGCGTAACTACCCTAGATACTTGGTAGATAAGAAGGCAGGCAAGGTTAACAGAAGTATATTGGATATACATTGAATTAAATGTGTACTTTACTAGCACTCCTAGTAGCACCATGGTAATAGATACCGGTTCGGTTGCTAAGTGTTAGTAGCTCGAAATAAAAGCTACGGAATAAACGTAGACTAGCTAAAGGTGAGCTGATGATATGTGTTGGAAGTGTTTCCAAGGTTGATGTGATCAAGCATCGCACGCTCCCTCTACCATCGAGATTGGTGTTAAACCTAAATAATTGTTATTTGGTGTTTGCGTTGAGCATAGACATGATTGGATTATGTCTATCGCATGTCTGATTATTCATTTAAGGAGAATAATGGTTACTCTGTTTATTTGAATAATACCTTAAATGGTCTTGCACCTAAAAGGAATGGTTTATTGAATCTCGATCATAGTGATACACATTTTCATGCCAAAAGATATAAGATAGTAATGATAGTACCACTTACTTGTGGCCCGCCATGTAAGTCATATTGGTGTAAAAGCATGAAGAAGCTCCATGTTGATGGATCTTTGGACTCACTCGTTTTGAAAAGTTTGAGACATGCGAACCATTTCTATTGGTGTATACGCATGAAGAAACTCCATGCAGATGGATCGTTTGGACTCACTTGATTTTGAATCACTTGAGATATGCAACTCATACCACATGGGCAAGATGACCAAAAGCCTCGTTTTTAGTAAGATGGAACAAGATAGCAACTTGTTGGAAGTAACACATTTTGATGTGTGCAGTCCAATGAGTCTTTGAGGCATCTGATGAATATCGTTATGTTCTTACTTCACAGATGATTTGAGTAGATGTTGATTATATTTACTTGATGAAACACAAGTCTGAATTATTGAAAGGTTCAAGTAATTTCAGAGTGAAGTTGAAGATCTTCGTGACAAGAGGATAAAATGTCTGTGATATGATCATAGAGATGGATATCTGAGTTGCGAGTTTGGTACACAATTGAGACATTTTGGAAATAGTTTCACAACTAACACCGCCTGGAACACCATAGTGTGATGGTGTGTCCGAACATCATAGATGCACCCTATTGGATATGGTGCGTACCATGATGTCTCTTATCGAATTACCACTATCGTTCATGGGTTAGGCATTAGAGACAACCACACTCACTTTAATAGGGCACCACGTAATTCCGTTGAGACGACACCGTTTGAACTATGGTTTGGAGAAACCTAAGTTGTCGTTTCTTAAAAGTTTGGGGCTGCGACGCTTATGTGAAAAGTTTCAGGTTGATAAGCTCGAACCCAAAGCAGATAAAATGCATCTTCATAGGACACCCAAAACAGTTGGGTATACCTCCTAATTCAGATCCAAAAGCAATAGGGATTGCTTCTTGAATCGGGTACTTTCTCGAGGAAAAGTTTGTCTCGAAAGAATTGAGTGGGAGGATGGTGGAGACTTGATGAGGTTATTGAACCATCACTTCAACCAAGATGTAGCGAGAGGCGGGAAGTTGTTCTTGTGGCACCTACATCAATTGAAGTGGAAGTTGATGATGGTGATCATGAAACTTGGATCAAGTCACTCTGAGAACCTCGTAGGGTGACAAGGATGCGTACTACTTGAGAATGGTACGATAATCATGTCTTGAAGGTCATGTTGCTAGACAACAATGAACCTACGAGCTATGGAGAAGCGATGGTGGGCGGATTCCGACAAATGGCTCGAGGCCATAAAATCCGAGAGAGGATCCATGTATGAAAACAAAGTGTAGACTTTGGCGTAACTACCCGATGGTCGTAAGGCTGTTGAGTAGAGATAGATTTGAAAGAAAGACGGACAATGATGGTAAGTATCAACATTAAGAAAGCTCGACTTGTCGTTAAGATGTTTTCCGACAAGTTCAAGGAGTTGATCATGGTGAGGCTTTCTCACTCAGTGGCGATGCTAAGAGTCTGTTGGAATTGGATTAGCAGTTACTGCATTATTTATTAAATCTTGCATATAGGATGTCAAAACATTGTTTCCTCGACAATTTTCTTGAGGAAAGGTTGTATGTGATACAACCTGAAGGTTTTATCAATCCTGAAAGATGCTAACAAGCATGCAAGGCTCCAGCAATCCTTCTAAGGACTGGAGTAAGCATCTCGGAGTTGGAATGTACGCTTTGATGAGATGATCAAAGATTTTGGGTTTATACAAAGTTTATGAGAAACTTGTATTTCCAAAGAAGTGAGTGGGAGCACTATAGAATTTCTAATGAGTATATGTTGTTGACATATTGTTGATCAGAAAAAATGTAGAATTTCTAGAAAGCATATATGGTTGTTTGAAAAGTGTTTTTCAATAGAAAACTTGGATTAAGCTGCTTGAACATTGAGCATCAATATCTATGAGGATAAATCAAAAACCGCTAAATGGTACTTTCAAATGAGCACATACCTTGACATGATCTTGAAGGTGTTCAAGATGGATCAGTCAAAGAACGAGTTCTTGCCTGAGTTGTAAGGTATGAAGTTAAGAGTTAAAGCTCGACCACGGCAGAAGAGAGAGAAAGGACGAAGGTCGTCCCCAATGCTTCAGACGTAGTCTCTATAGTATGCTATGCTGTGTACCGCACCGGAAGTGTGCCTTGCCATGAGTCAGTCAAGGGGTACACGATGATCCAGGAACGGATCATTGGACAACGGTCAAAATTATCCTTAGAGGAATAAGGAAATGTTTCTCGATTATGGAGGGGCGTAAAGGGTTACGTCGATGCAAGCTTTAACACCTATCCGAATGACTCTGAGTAGCGAACCGGATACGTATAGTGGAGCGACCATTTGGAATAGCTCCAAATGGAGCGTGGAAGCAGCATTTACAATATGACCTAGAGATTTGCAAAATACATACGGATCTGAATGTTGCAGACCCGTTGATTAAAACCTCTCTCACAAGCAAACATGATCAAACCCCAGAACCCATTGAGTCTTAGTCACATGGTGATGTGAACTAGTTTAGTGACACTAGTAAACTCTTTGGATGTTGGTCACATGGCGATTTGACCTATCAGTGTTAATCACATGGCGATGTGAACTAGATTACTGACTCTAGTGCAAGTGGGAAACTGTTGGAAATATGCCCTAGAGGCAATAATAAATTAGTTATTATTATTATATTTCCTTGTTCATGATAATCATTTATTATCCATGCTATAATTGTATTGATAGGAAACTCAGATACATGTGTGGGTACATAGACAACACCATGTCCCTAGTAAGCCTCTAATTGACTAGCTCTTTGTTCAATAGATGGTTATGATTTCCTGACCATGGACATTGGATGTCGTTGATAATGGGATCACATCATTAGGAGAATGATGTGATGGACAAGACCCAATCCTAAGCCTAGCACAAAGATCGTGTAATTCGTATGCTAAAGCTTTTCTAATGTTAAGTATCATTTCCTTAGACCATGAGATTGTGCAACTCCGGATACCGTAGGAATGCTTTGGGTGTACCAAACGTCCTGGCAATCGGGTGGCTATAAAGGTGCACTACGGGTATCTCCGAAAGTGTCTGTTGGGTTGGCACAAATCGAGACTGGGATTTGTCACTCCGTGTGACGGCGAGGTATCTCTGGGCCCACTCGGTAGGAGATCATCATAATGTGCACAATGTGACAAAGGGGTTGATCACGGGATGATGTGTTACGGAACGAGTAAAGAGACTTGCTGGTAACGAGATTGAACAAGGTATCGGCATACCGACGATCGAATCTCGGGCAAGTATAATACAGCTAGACAAAGGGAATTGCATACGGGATTGCTTGAATCCTTGACATCGTGGTTCATCCGATGAGATCATCGTGGAACATGTGGGAGCCAACATGGGTATCCAGATCCCATTGTTGGTTATTGACCGGAAGAACGTCTCGGTCATGTTCGCATGGTTCCCGAACCCGTGAGGGTCTACACATAAGGTTCGGTGATGCTAGAGTTGTTATGGGAAATAGTATGTGGTTACGAAGGTTGTTCGAGTCCCGGATGAGATCCGGACATGACGAGGAGCTCTGGAATGGTCCGGTGGTGAAGATCGATATATTGGACGAAGGGTATTGGAGTCGGAAGTGTTTCGGGGTACCGTGCTATGGCGGCGTGTCCTAAGGGGTTTGGAGGCCCCGACAAGCTTTGGGGGGGGCTTATGGGCCAAGGGAGGGCACATCAGCCCACTAAGGGGCTGAGCGCCCTCCCACCCCATCTCACGTAACTGGAGAGGTGGGGCGCCACCCCTAGGGCAGCCACCTCCCGGCTTGGGGGCAAGTTTCCTAGGGGGTGGGGGCGCCAAAACCCATCTAGGGTTTCCCCTATGGCCGCCGCTCCTCCCCTAGGGCGCCTCCCCCTCCTCCCTTCCCCCTATATATAGTGAGAGAGAGAGAGGGCAGCCGCACCCTTCCCCTGGCGCAGCCCTCTCCCTCCTCCAACACCTCCTCCTCCTTCGTAGTGCTTGGCGAAGCCTGCCGAGAACCACGAGCTCCATCACCACCATGTCGTCGTGCTGTCGGAGTTCTCCCTCAACTTCTCATCTCCCCTTGCTGGATCAAGAAGGAGGAGACGTCCCCGGGCTGTACGTGTGTTGAACGCGGAGGCACCGTTGTTTGGTGCTTAGATCGGAATCAACCGCGATCTGAATCGCTGCGAGTACGACTCCTTCATACGCGTTCTTGTAACGCTTCCGCTTAGCGATCTACAAGGGTATGTAGATGCACTCTCCTCTCTCTCGTTGCTAGTTTCTCCATAGATAGATCTTGGTGATGCGTAGAAAATTTTGAATTTCTGCTACGTTCCCCAACAGGGCTTCCTGAAAATGCCCTAGGTCTTCGTGAGCAAGCGAGTTGGATGCACACCCACTTAGTTTCTTTTGTTGAGCTTTCATACACTTATAGCTCTAGTGCATCCGTTGCATGGCAACCCCTACTCACTCACATTGATATCTATTTATGGGCATCTCCACATCCCATTGATACGCCTAGTTTATGTGAGATTATCTTCTTCTTTTTGTCTTCTCCACAACCACCATTCTATTCCACATATAGTGTTATGTCCATGGCTCACGCTCATGTATTGTGTGAAGATTGAAAAAGTTTGAGAACATCAAAATTATGAAACAATTGCTTGGCATGTCATCGGGGTTGTGCATGATTAAATACTTCGTGTGATGAAGATAGAGCGTAGCCAGACTATATGATTTTGTAGGGATAACTTTCTTTGGCCATGTTATTTTGAGAAGACATGATTGCTTTGTTATTATGCTTGAAGTATTATTATTTTTATGTCAATATTAAAATTTTATCTTGAATCTTTCGGATCTGAATATTCATGCCACAAGTAAGAGAATTACATTAAAAATTATGCTAAGAAGCATTCCACATCAAAAATTCTGTTTTTATTGTTTACCTACTCGAGGACGAGCAGGAATTAAGCTTGGGGATGCTTGATATGTCTCGAATGTATCTATAATTTTTGATTGTTCCATTCTAATATATATTTTTTTGGGATGTTTAATGGGCTTTATTATAAACTTTTATATTATTTTTGGAACTAACCTATTAACCGGAGGCCCAACACAAATTGATGTTTTTGCCTATTTCAGTGTTTCGAAGGAAAAGGATATCAAATGGAGTCCAAACGGAATGAAACCTTCGGGAATGTGATTTTCGGAACAAACGTGATCCAGAGGACTTGGAGTGGACGTCAAGCAATCAAGAAGGAGGCCACGAGGCAGGGGGGGCGCCTACCCCCTGGGCGCACCCTCCACCCTCATGGGCCCCTCGTAGCTCTCCTGACTGACCTCTTTCGCCTATATATACTCATATACCCTGGAAACATCATATACGGAGCCAAAACCCTATTTCCACCGCCGCAACCTTACATGCCCATGAGATCCCATCTTGGGGCCTTTTCGGCGCTCACGGAGGGGCATTGATCATGGAGTGGTTCTACATCAACACCATAGCCTCTCCGATGATGTGTGAGTAGTTTACCTTAGACCTTCGGGTCCATAGTTATTAGCTAGATGGCTTCTTCTCTCTCTTTGGTTCTCAATACAAAGCTCTCCTCATTTCTCTTGGAGATCTATTTGATGTAACTCTTTTTGCGGTGTGTTTGTCGAGATCCGATGAATTGTGGGTTTATGATCAAGATTATCTATGAACAATATTTGAATCTCCTCTGAATTCTTTTTTGTATGATTGGTTATCTTTGCAAGTCTCTTCGAATTATCAGTTTGGTTTGGCCTACTAGATTGATCTTTCTTGCAATGGGAGAAGTGCTTAGCTTTGGGTTTAATCATGCGGTGCTCGACCCCAGTGACAGTAGGGGAAACGACACGTATTGTATTGTTGCCATCGAGGATAAAAATATGGGGTTTATATCATATTGCATGAGTTTATCCCTCTACATCATGTCATCTTGCTTAAAGCGTTACTCCATTCTTATGAACTTAATACTCTAGATGCATGCTAGATAGCGGTCGATGTGTGGAGTTATAGTAGTAGATGCAGGCAGGAGTCAGTCTACTTGTCACGGACGTGATGCCTATATACATGATCATACCTAGATATTCTCATAATTATGCTCAATTCTATCAATTGCTCGATAGTAATTCGTTTACCCACCGTAATACTTATGCTCTTGAGAGAAGCCACTAGTGAAACCTATGGCCCCCGGGTTTATTTTCCATTATATTAATTTCCCAACAACTAGCTATTTCTGGCGCCGTTTATTTTGCAATCTTTACTTTTTATCTTTATCATAGAAATACCAAAAATATTATCTTATCATCTCTATCAGATCTCACATTTGCAAGTGGCCTGAAGGGATTGCCAACCCCTTTATCGCATTGGTTGCAAGTTTCTTATTTGTTTGTGTAGGTACGAGGGACTTGAGCGTGGCCTCGTACTGGATTGATACCTTGGTTCTCAAAAACTGAGGGAAATACTTACGCTACTTTGCTGCATCACCCTTTCCTCTTCAAGGGAAAAACCAACGCATGCTCAAGTGGTAGCACGACCCTTGATGGCATCTCCCTGAGCCTTCATCTTCTCCTCCTCCGCCTTGCGGCTACGGGCTTCTTCTGCACGCTCGCAGCACAGGGTCTTCAGCTCAGCCTCCAGCACCCGGCAGCGATCCTGGGCAGCCTCGACGTCCTTCAGCGCCGCCTCGCAAGCAGCCGCTGCTTGGGCGGCGGCCTGCTTCTCCTTCTCGGAGGTCGACGTGGCCTGGCTCAGCGCCGCCCGAACAGACACATCGGAATGGAGCCAGCCGGAGACTAGCTCCAGGCGCCCGGCCACCAGGAGGGGGTCGGCGCCCTGAAGATCTTCTCGCAGCTGGGTCATCTCAGAAAGAGCGCGCTCCAAGATGTCAGAGGAGGCGGAAGGACCTGGGAGCAGCGGTGCAGCGGGAGGAGGAGGAGAAGGTATCGTCACCATAGCCTGGGAGACTGGGGGCTCCTAAGCCCTGGAGACCTCAACAGCCGAGCCGTGCGCTGGTGCCTCCGGAGCCAGCGGGGCCACGGGGGCTGACTCCTCCTGAGGATTCTCCCCCAGGCCTCGCGAGGACGACCGAGCTGGAGAGGCATGAGCACCAACGCTGCCCTTTTCCACGGAGGGAGACGCAGCCGGAGCATGTAGGCTAGTCCCGAGTGGCACCACCGCCTCCTCCTTCCTCTTCTTCACCGTAGGCGTCGGCCTAATCACATGGCGGAGAAGTGTCAAGGTCAAGTAGCAAAAGCAAGGACGAAGCAAGGCAAGAGCACTTACTGGTCCACCGTAGTGTAGTCCACCCTCCTCTTGCTAAGCTTGAAGCCCAAGAGCCTCCCAGCCCTGGGCGCGGGTGCACGGGCCCCAGGCGTCGGCCTCGTCGTCGTCAGGAAGGGTGCGGAGGATGTCGGCCTTGCTCAAGGGGGAGGTCTCCCCCATCCCCTCAGGGGTCGCCTCCGAGTCGCGCTCCTCGTCCTCCTCCTCCTCCTCCTCCTCCTAGCGAGATTCGTCAGAAGACACCTTCACCGGCACCTTCGCAGCCGAGACCACAGGAGGCGCTGGCGGCACCAGCCCGCGCCCATCAAAGGTTGACATGGCAGCTACAACCTGCGCCCCGTCCTTGCGGCGGAACAAGGGAAAGAAGGCACTTGGCGGGTATTCTTGGTCATCCCCGACCAGGAGGCGGAGAGCCGCGGCCAACTCTTCGTCGGGCAAGTCTTCCGGGCTCAGGCGAGCCTTGTCTTCTTCGCTCCCAAGCCTCTCTATGTGCTTAAAGTTTCAAAGTTATGCTTGTTTTGCCTTCCTATGCTAGTTGATTATTGTTCCCATAAGTTGTTTGCTCACAAAATCCCTATGCATAGGAAGTTGGTTAGACTTAAATGTTCTAGTCATATTCTTCATGATGCTCTCTTTATGTTTCAATTCTTATGTCTGTAAGGGCATATTTATTCCCTAGTGGTTTTGGTGATTGATGACAATGCTTTTGCGGACTAATCGTGTGCGTTAAGTTCTTTCAGAAGATCATCCATTGGCACGAGACGATTACCTCCCCTCGGTGTTGCATTCAAGAGGCGGTGTAGCTTCTGCGGTTCGTTGTTGGTGGACTAGTTTCGTAGGAGTCACCGTACTATTAAGAGGGGATCCGCTTTGGTAAGGCTAGGGTGGAATCAACACGTACACATCCTTTTCACACCTGTTGTCTTCCTTTCGCATCTTTGGAGCTGCCCCTCTCTCTTTCAAGTTTACGCCCTGTGCGGTGTAGTACCGCTACCTACTGATGATAATGCCGAAGCCCTGGCGGTAGTACCGCTCACCGATGATGATACCGCTCCGGTAGTACTTCCGATGAGCGCTATAGTACCGCTCATGAGCATTGTACTACCTCGATAGTACTGGCGCCTACTACCGCCTCGATTCGAGACGGTGTTTTCTCGTGTCGGGTTTTGCGGCACTAGTTGCGGCAGCTTGGGCGGTAGTACCGCTCTTAAGCGGTAATGCCGCTCTGCTCCTTGATAGTACCGCTCTGTGGTGGAAGCGGTAGTACCGCTAAGCGAGGCGGTAGTACCGCCCTCGTGATAATCTGCCCTCCTTAATGATAGTACCGCTCTGTCTTGGCTGTTGAGTGGGGTAACGGTTGGATGTGTTTCCCCACTATATAAAGGGTCATCTTCTTCCTTGTTGACCTACCTCTTTCCCCCAAGCTCCATTGTTGCACAAAGCTCCATTTTCGCCCGATCTCCCTCCTAGCCAATCAAACTAGTTGATTTGCTCGCGATTGGTTGAGAAGGCCCAGAACTACACTTCCACCAAGAGAAATTTGATTCCCCACTTATCCCTTGCGGATCTTGTTACTCTTGGGTGTTGAGCACCCTAGGCGGTTGAGGTCACCTCGAAGCCATACTCCATTGTGGTGAAGCTTCGTGGGGTTGTCGTTGTTGTTGTTGGGAGCCTCCGGTTGTTGTGGAGTTTGCCCCAACCTTGCTTGTAAAGGTTCGGTCGCCTTCAAGGGCACCAATAGTGGAATCACGGCATCTCGCATTGTGTGAGGGCGTGAGGAGAATCTGATGGCCCTAGTGGCTTCTTGGGAGCATTGTGCCTCCACACCGCTCTAACGGAGACGTACTTCCCTTCAAAAGGAAGGAACTTCGAACACATCCTCGTCTCCACCGGCTCCACTCTTGGTTATCTCATTCCTTTACTTGTGCTAGCTTATTCGTGTTATTTTCCTTGCTTGCTCGTGTGCTAGTGTTGTCGCATCATATAGGTTGTTCACCTAGTTGCACATCTAGACAACCTTTATTATTGCAAAGTTTAAATTGGCTAAGAAAAGCTTAAAAATTGTTAGTTGCCTATTCACCCCCCCTCTAGTCAACCATATCGATCCTTTCAATTGGTATCAGAGCATCGTCTCTTTTTAAGGACTTTACCGTCCGAAGAGTATGGTTGACGTCGTAGATGATGTGGGGAGCACTCCGGTCTGAATCCGACATCATCTACGGAGATGGAGTACCTCGATCTCTCGTGAGGAATTCAATGTGGCGTTGGACACATTGAAAACCTCCATGACGAGCGAGGTCAAGGACATGTTTAAGGATTTCCTAGAAGGGCTTTTCCACCGCACCCGTGAAAGTGGGTGATCCCGCCGACACGGGAGCGGATGCTAACTCCGATAAGGGGGAAGCTACGAATGAGAAAGCCCCCTCGTCTAGTGGTAAGAATGGCACCGGCATCTTTGCCCATGTGCAACCTCCCGTTTATGGTGGGCCGATTCCTTCCACTCATTTGAATCATGCCGGTCCACCACCTAAGGTTGATAAAAAGGAGGATTTTGATTCTTGGGTTTATCGTTTTAAGCGTCATTTAAATCATGTGAACACTAACCTTTGGAGAATCATTGAAGAAGGTTTCTATCCGCATGATCCGAGCAACTTTTCTCCAAGAGAGGTCGTGGACCATCAATTCAATGAGAATGCTCTCTTCATCAGCCAAGAAGCAATCCTTCTCGAAGACCTCCCTCATCTCCGGCCTTACATCCGTGCCAAAGATGCTTGGCTCAAGGTGGTATCCATGTATCGAGGAAGCGCAAGCATTCAACGTTCCAATTATGAAGTGGTCCAAGACGAAGGCGATGTGTTTGCAATGAAGGTAGAAGAAGAACCACGTGAGCTCTATCGGAGAGTAACCAAGCTTGTCGTCTCCCTCCGGGATCATGGAAGCAAGGATCTTGATGACAAGCTGGATCAAGCGCAAATTTCTCAAGGCAATGATGCCATACCACAAAGCCATGTCCTCCGTCATCCGTCAACGACCGGACTTCCACACCTTGTCCTCAAGTGATGTGTTGGACGAGTTTGTGGCTATGAGCATATTGGACAAGACTGCCGACAATGCGGTGCTTCACTCTCAAAGAGCTAAGAAGCCCAACCTCGCCTTGAAGGCCAAGATTTGTGTCGAAGAAGATGGAGAGGAGGAAGAAGAAGAAAGCAACCTCGAAGATACTAAGTATGATTATCATGAACACATGGCTCTTGCTTCAAGACAATTTTGGAGCAAGAAGAACTCAAGACCCAACTTCAACAAGAGCAATTCAAGTGGCTCTAAGGTCAAGCAACGTGTGAGGACGTGTTTCAATTGTGGCAATGTGAGTCACTTTGTTGCGGAATGCCCATATGAGAAGAGGGAAGACAATGGTGGCAAGCTCATCCGTAAGGACAAGGTCAAGTCTTTCCCAAACAAGAGCAACTTTCCAAAGAAGACTCCTCACAAAGCCTTGGTGGTTCAAGAAGAGTACACTGAGGATGATGATGATGATGAGGATGGTGAACCGGTTGCCATGGCCTCCGTGGCCATTGCAAAGACTCCTCGGGTGTCTCTCTTCGGCTCACCAAATGAAAACATCACCGCCAAGTGCCTCATGGCTAAAGCCACCAACAAGGTAACCCCCAACATCAAAACTACCATCATCCATCATTCCTCTTTAACGGATTGCATTGATGAACATGAGGGGACTAACGTGAGGAAAATGAGTTTGAGAGCTTTATGAGTAAACTCAAGGGCAAAACCAAGATGCACTTTGCTCTCTTGGAACAACTTGGTGAAGCCAATGTCATGATCGAGACTCATGAAGAAACCATCTCTAAGATGGAAGGGCATAGTCGTGACTATGCCGATGAGATTTCGGATCTTTCCAATGCTCTTGAGGAAGAGCGTGGCCTTCGTTTGGCTCTTGAGGAGTCACACAACGATGATCACGCTAAATTAAAGAAAGACCTTGATCATACTCTTGTTGTGTCTCGTGTGCTTAGTTCCGAGAAGGCAAAGCTCGGAGTTGATCTTGCTAGACTCAACGAGGACTTTGACACTCTCGACAAGGCTCACAAAGTCTTGAAGGGTGCTCATGCTAGTCTCAAAGAGTCTCATGATCAACTCCAAGTGAAGCTAACCAAGGAGAAAGCCACCTTTCCTCATATGATATTGATTGATAATGCAAATGCTACTAACCCTTGTTGTGAGCATGTGCATCTTGTTGAGGAGAATGCTAAGTTGAAGGAGCAACTTGAAAAGGGCCTTGTCTCATGCATTCAAGGTGAGAAGAACCTTAACGATCTTTTGAGTAATCAAAAGGAAGTTGTGGCCAAGGAGGGATTGGGTTCGCGCCCAAGCCCAAGAGCAAGAAGAAGAATGACAAGACCAAGCAACCTCCCCTCTCAAGCAAACTTTTGTGAAGGAGGGAGAGGGTGCTTCAAGAAGAAGAAGAACCGTGCAAAGGGTGACAACGCCAAGAAGGACAACGTCATCCCCATGAACATAGCCATGACTTTAACCCCTCTTATGTGTTGTGCCGCTAGTGATGGGCATGTTTATGCTAAATTTGTTGGTTCTTCTTATGAGTACATTGAATGGTCTATTTGGGTTCCTAAGACCCTCGTTACTAACATCAAAGGACCCATTACCCAATGGGTACCTAAAACCAAGCATTGATCTCTTGTAGGGATTTGCTTCCGGTGGGGGATCATGGTTGCTTGATAGTGGAGCAACGAATCATATGACCGGAGCAAGGACATGGTGGTGGATGTGCAAGAGATTCCATCTATGCCCACCGATGTCGAGTGGGGTGATGCATCACATTCTAAGGTATTGGGTCTCAAAGAAGGTTGTCATTTCTCATGATCTTACGATCGAGAAAGTCATGCTTGTTGAGTCCCTTGCATACAATTTGCTTTCCGCTCGTCAACTTGCAGTCATGGGTTTTGCTACTTTCTTTGACATTGATTCCGTGGCCCTCTTGTGGAGCAAGACTCTTAAAGTAGCCTTTGTTGGGCATGTCGAAACGGTCTCTATGTGATTAACTTTTGGGCGACCCACTAAGACCGCGACATGCCTAATGGCTAAAGTTGACGTGGGATGGCTTTGGCATCGCCGTTTAGCCCATGTCAATATGAGATCTTTGCAAAGTCTTCTCAAGGGGGACCATGTTCGTGGACTAACAAATGTTAGTTTTGCCAAAGACCGTGCTTGTATTGAAGGAAAGCTTCATGAGAAGGCTCACTCTCCCACAACTATCATCTACTCAAAGAGACCCTTGGAGCTCCTTCACATGGATCTCTTTGGGCCCCCATCATTTGATAGTCTTGGAGGAAGAAAGTATTGCTTGGTGATTGTGGATGACTATTCAAGATACACTTGGGTATATTTCTTCAAGAGGAAGAGTGAGACCCAACAAACCGTCATCGACTTTGCAAATGAAGCTCAACGTCAACACAATGCAAAGATCTTGACTATAAGAAGTGACAACGGCACCGAGTTCAAGAATTTCACCTTGGATGAGTTTCTTAGTGATGAGGGAATCAAGCATCAATATTCTGCACCATATACCCCTCAACAAAATGGTGTGGCGGAGAGAAAGAACCGGACGTTGATGGATGCGGCGAGGACCATGATGGCGTAGTTCATGTCTACGTACAACTTTTGTGACTAAGCCATCAACACCGATTTTCTTGCATCCAATCGTCTCTATCTCCGCAAAGGCTTGAACAAGACTCCAGATGAGATACTCACCGCAACAAGCCCAACCTTAAGTACTTCCGGGTGTTCGGTGTAAGTGTTTCATTCTCAAGAAAGGTGTTCGTTTGTCTAAATTTGAAGCTAGAGCTCATGAGGGCATATTTGTTGGTTATGCTACAAACTCTCATGCTTATCGTGTCCTCAATAAATCCACGGGACTTATTGAGGAGGCGATGTAACGTGGAGTTTGATGAGAATAACGGCTCCCAAGTGGAGCAAAGTGGCACTTGTGATGTAGGTGATGAAATTCCTCCTCAAGCCATAAGAAGAATGGGAGTTGGTTTCATCCTACCCATTGAGGAACCCCTTGTGGCCGAAGGAGAAGGACAATGCTCCACTCAAGTGGAGCCATCACCAACCCAAGGCCCACACGCTTCCGAAGAACAAAGTGAAGGCCCTCAACCTCTAGAACAAGACCAAGGGCAAGATCGTACTCAAGACGATAATATCACCTCAAATGATGCCCAAGGTCAAGTTCTCTCCCCCAAGAATGCTCAAGATGAAGTTCATGCTCAAGACGGTGCTCAAGATGATCAAGTGACCCCTCCTCATCTCACCTCCGAGGAGGAATTAGAGCGTCGTGCCGCCAAGATTGCTTCCAAACTCACAACCAAAGGCCATCTCTTGGAGAATGTGGTTGGAAGCCTAAGAAAAGGGGTCTATGAGGCACTTGAAGACTCGGATTGGCTCAATGCTATGCATGAAGAACTCAACAACTTTGAGTACAACAAGGTGTGGAGATTGGTGCCAAGGCCATCGGAGAACCACAACGTCATTGGGACCAAGTGGATCTTCAAGAACAAGCAAGATGCTCATGGGAACATCATTCGCAACAAGGCAAGATTGGTAGCACAAGGCTACTCCCAAGTCGAGGGTATCGACTACGGTGAAACCTTTGCTCCGTGGCTCGTCTTGAATCCATTCGCTTGTTGATTGCTTATGCTTCTCATCACAACTTTAAGTTGCAACAAATGGATGTGAAAAGTGCTTTTCTTAATGGTCCCATTAATGAGTTGGTCTATGTCAAGCAACCAACCGGGTTCGAGGACCCCTACTTTCCGGATCATGTGTATCAACTCGATAAGGCACTCTATGTCCTTAAACAAGCCCCACGTGCGTGGTATGACCACCTTACCGAGTTGCTACAAGATCGTGGCTTTGAAGTGGGGCAAATTGATCCCACTCTTTTTACTAAGAAGGTCAATGGGGAGTTGTTTGTATGCCAACTATATGTTGATGATATTATCTTTGGTTCTCCTAACAAAGCTTTCAATGAGGAATTTGCCGCTCTCATGACCTCCAAGTTCAAGATGTCTTCGATGGGAGAGTTGAAGTTCTTCCTTGGTTTTGACATCAAACAACGAAGAGAAGGAACCTTCATCAACCAAGCCAAATACACTCAAGACATGCTCAAAAGATTCAAGCTAAGTGATGTCAAGCCGACTACTACACCAATGCCTACTAAGTGCCAACTTGACATTGATCCCAATGGTAAAGCGGTGGATCAAAAGGTATATCGCTCCATGATTGGATCTCTGCTTTACCTTTGTGCATCTAGACCGGATATCATGTTGAGTGTGGGTATGTGTGCACGGTTTCAAGCCGCACCAAGGAAAGTCACTATGTGGCGATCAAGCGAATCTTTCGATATTTGGCTCATACCCCAAACTTTGGCTTATGGTACCCAAGAGGAGCAAACTTCAAGCTTGAAGGATTCACGGATTCCGATTGGGCGGGAGACAAAGTGGATAGGAAGTCCACTTCCGGAGGGTGCCAATTTCTTGGTTGCTCTTTGGTAAGTTGGTCTTCCAAAAGCAAAGTTGTGTGTCTCTCGTCCACCGAGGCGGAGTATGTGGCAGCGGTAGTTGTTGTGCTCAACTCCTATGGATGAGGCAAACTTTGAAGGAGTACGGTGTCAATTGTGACAAAGTGCCTCTTTGGTGTGATAATGAAAGTGCCATCAAGATTTCTCTCAACCCGGTGCAACACTTCAAGACGAAGCACATTGAAATTCGGTATCACTTCATCCGGGATCACATTAGGCGAGGGGAGATCGAGCTCAAGTATGTCAAAACTCATGATAACCTTGCAGATATCTTCACGAAGCCCTTGGATGAAGCAAGATTTCGCGAGTTAAGGCATGAGCTAAATATCATTGATTTGAGCAATGTGACTTGAACCCGTGCGACTCCTACCACACTCAATGTAATGTCTAGTTTAGGTGTAGGCATGGACATAGGGGGAGTGTTGTTCTATTAATGAACTCTCCCTCCCCCCCTTTATGCATAAAACGATCAACTCTTTCACTTTAGCCATTGTTGATGGCACATGTGCTTCAAAGAGGAGTTTTGGTCATGGGCCCAAGGATAATTCTTCGCGGTGCCATACCAATTGACTCAAACATAGGTGGCTCCGGCCACCGCCCTCTCTCGAGAGAGGCCTGATCTTGCTCCCTTTTGTGTTGTTTGCTTTGAAGGAGTGGGTTCCGGTTCATGTTTTCGTGTGTTTTGTTTTGACGGTCTCTATTTTGTCATCGACTTTCTGTTCCGTTCGGTGTATTTTTCTTCTTTTTTGTTTGCCTAGGAGGCCTCTCCTCACAGTTCTTTGGCGGTACTACCGCTCTTGGTAGCCAGTACTACCGCTCCAAGCGGTACTACCATCTTTGGTGGCGGTACTACCGCTCAAGCGGTACTACCGCCCTCGGTAGCAGTACTACCGGGAGGCGTCAGGCTGGGGAGTTGTTCGAGGCGGGAGTTTCTTCTCCCCCATACCCATTCGCCCCCTCGCTTTGTCTCTCTCCAAAGCAAAGCGCCTTGAGAGGGCTCCGTGGATCTCCCTCTCCGGCCGTTCCTCTCCATTCCCTTCGGTGGAGACGATCCCCACCTCGTCCTCTTGCCATGGATGCCAGATTGCCCCGTTCCTTGCTCTTTTTATCTAGGTTTTCAATCTAGCTTCTTAGGGGCATTAGCGGTTGCATCCTTAGATTTTTGGCTAAATCTAGGCTTGAGTAGGATGAAGAAGGCTTCTAGGCTGTTTGGATTATTGTTTAGTTGGAGTACTTTTGAATTTGGAAGGACGGAAGTACTGGATCTGACCACGGTAGTAGGAAACGGCTGTTTCCCCGCCCCGAGCGGTACTACCGCTCCGCGGAACGGTACTACCGCTTGGAGCGGTACTACCGCTTTGAGCGGTACTACCGCTTCAGGATCGCGGTACTACCGCCCTCTACCTACCTCTTGTGATCCTCTTTGTTCGTTCTTGTGGCTTATCCTCATTACGTCTGGTTGTTTGCGTGTTTTGTGTGTGTGGTTCCAGTGATGAGATTCACGAGCCTCAAGCTCGTCGTGTCAACCCGGTCGTGTACGCGTCCAAGCGCTACCGCACCACCGAAGTCTGCCGGAGGATCTTCTAGTGCTCCACCTCCTCCCCAAATGCGTAAGAAGATCAAGGCGTGCCAAAGCCGGGAAAACTCGCCGTAAATGCAACCCAAGGAGTTACGGGCAAGGCGCCGTCATAACCCGTATGAGGTTGCCCAAGATCCCACTTTGGTCAATCCGTCTGCTCTGGAACAAGTTCCAATTTGCCATCTATTTTGATGTTCTCAAGGCCAAGAAGAATCTCTATGTCAAAGTGCACTCCATCGACATTGAGCATATGAAGAGTGATCCTGACTACTTTGGTGAAGCTCTTGAGATGTGCACTCAAATGAACATTCTCCGGATCATGCAATTCAACAAGGACTTTAATCTTTGATGTTGTGGCCCGATTCTATGCCACGGTTCACCTTGGGATCGATGAGGACAGACTCGACCGGATGACAAATGGCAAGTTCTTTGTCGATCAAGTGGAAAGCCTTCATGCGATTGATTGGGGTGGAAGACCTTGGACTTGAGTCTCTGTCGGCTTTCGCCCCCACCTTCGAGCCATCGCCACTCACAAGCAAGCTCAGTGGCCCTCGCACCTGAAAATCAACCCCGAGACACACAAGGAGACCTATGAGCTACCCGCCTATCTGGACATACTTCACCGCATCTTCAGAGAGACTCTTTTCCCTCGCGCCGAATCTGGACCAGGTTCACTCTTATCTTGTGGACATGCTTATCTTCCGTCAATGAGAGAAGGCAGAGCACCGGAGAGACCTTGGATATCTCTCATGTTATGTGGTCTCGAGCTGGTTTCGCCATCTCCGGCGCAAATGCCCGATTTATGGTCCGTTCATTATGCTGCTCATTGAGAAGGCCTGGGATCATGTCTATCCCAAGGAGGCGCTGGAGGTTGGAGATTTGGTCTCTCACGATATCAAGCGTCTGAGGAAGAAGGATAACTGGGGCACTCAAGCCCCTACGACTGGTGTTCCGTCATCTGCTGCTGCTATGGAGACCAAGAGGAGGTTGAGGCTGAGGATGAGGATGATGACTACATGCCCTCCGGGGACAGAGCCATCTTGGGCCCGTAAGCTCAAGGCCAAGGTAAAGAAGCTCTTCCGCATGGAGTCTCATGGTCGTTACATGGCTCACGTGGCGTAGAAGAAGGCCCGAGGTCGTCACAAGGAGCTCATGCGCTGGGCCATGCCACTGGCCCAGAGTGGATCTGAGGACCACCGACCGAGGAGGAGGAGTGGATTCAAGAAGACCTTGCCCATGGACCGATTCTGAGACCGAGCACTTCCAGACTGACGACGGTGGTGCCGATGATTCTGCTGGGCTCTGATGCGCGTGTTCCTTATTTGCTCTCACCTGGGGCCGTAGCAGCGTTCCCTCTCCTTTTTGGTGTCTCGATGCCAAGGGGGAGAGAGCTTAGGATTCTTGAGTTGTGTCTTGTGTCTTGTTTCGTGTGTCTTGTCTTTCGTGTTTCAGTTGGTTTGCTTTAGTTGGTTTGTCCGTGAGACGTGAGACCTAAGTTCGTATGTTCGAGTCATATGGTGTGAGACATATGCTACCCTACCCCTTCAAAGATCTTTATCTATGTCTATCTAGCTCATGAGTTGCATGCTTTATCTATGTCTATCTATGCTGTTCTCATACACCATGCTTAGTTTCTTGGTCTCTAAAATGTAGAGGGAGCTTTGATCCGCGTGTGTGTCTGTGCAGTCAAAGCACCTATCTAAATAGCACACATCGAGGGGAGCCCAACTACATATTAGGACCGTCGGGTTTGTATGCTTTCGATATATATCGTGTTTATGGAAATCCCGTATTGTCATCAATCCACCAAAAGGGGAGATTGTAAGGGCATATTTATTCCCTAGTGGTTTTGGTGATTGATGACAATGCTTTTGCGGACTAATCGTAATGCGTTAAGTTCTTTCGGAAAGATCATCCATTGGCACGAGACGATTACCTCCCTCGGTGTTGCATTCAAGACGGTGTAGCTTGCGGTTCGTTGTTGGTGGACTAGTTTCGTAGGAGTCACCGTACTATTAAGAGGGATCCGCTTTGGTAAGGCTAGGGTGGAATCAACACGCATACATCCTTTTCACACCTGTTGTCTTCCTTTCGCATCTTTGGAGCTGCCCTCTCTCTCTTTCAAGTTTACCTGTGCGGTGACAGTACCGCTACCTACAGTGATAGTACCGCCGAAGCCCTGGCGGTAGTACCGCTCACCAGCGGTAGTACCGCTCGGTAGTACCGCTCCGATGATGATAATACCGCTCCTTCATTCAGTACTACATCGAGTAATGGCGCCTACTACCGCCTCGATTCGAGACGGTGTTTTCTCGTGTCGGGTTTTGCGGCACTAGTTGCGGCGATTGGGCGGTAGTACCGCTCTTAAGCGGTAATACCGCTCTGCTCCCTTGATAGTACCGCTCTGTGGTGGAAGCGGTAGTACCGCTAAGCGAGGAGCGGTAGTACCGCCTCGGCATAATACCGCCCTCCTTAAGCGGTAGTACCGCTCTGTCTTGGGCTGTTGAGTGGGGTAACGTTGGATGTGTTTCCCCACTATATAAAGGTCATCTTCTTCCTTGTTGACCTACCTCTTTCCCCCAAGCTCCATTGTTGCACAAAGCTCCATTTTCGCCCGATCTCCTCCCTAGCCAATCAAACTTGTTGATTTGCTCGGGATTGGCTGAGAAGGCCCAGATCTACACTTCCACCAAGAGAAATTTGATTCCCCACTTATCCCTTGCGGATCTTGTTACTCTTGGGTGTTGAGCACCCTAGACGGTTGAGGTCACCTCGAAGCCATACTCCATTGTGGTGAAGCTTCGTGGGGTTGTCGTTGTTGTTGTTGGGAGCCTCCGGTTGTTGTGGAGTTTGCCCCAACCTTGCTTGTAAAGGTTCGATCGCCGCCTTCAAGGGCACCAATAGTGGAATCACGGCATCTCGCATTGTGTGAGGGCGTGAGGAGAATCTGGTGGCCCTAGTGGCTTCTTGGGGAGCATTGTGCCTCCACACCGCTCTAACGGAGACGTACTTCCCTTCAAAAGGAAGGAACTTGAACACATCCTCGTCTCCACCGGCTCCACTCTTGGTTATCTCATTCCTTTACTTGTGCTAGCTTATTCGTGTTATTTTCCTTGCTTGCTCGTGTGCTAGTGTTGTCGCATCATATAGGTTGTTCACCTAGTTGCACATCTAGACAACCTTTATTATTGCAAAGTTTAAATTGGCTAAGAAAAGCTTAAAAATTGTTAGTTGCCTATTCACCCCCCCTCTAGTCAACCATATCGATCCTTTCAATGTCTTTTGTGAGCATCATTGAAATCACCATGCCTAGCTAGGGGCTTTAAACGTTAGCGCTTGTTGGGAGGCAACCCAATTTTATTTTAGTTTCTTGCTTTTTGGTTCTGTTTAGTAATAAATAATCCATCTAGCTTTTGTTTAGATGTGGTTTTGTGTTTTAATTAGTGTTTGTGCCCAGTGGAACCTTTGGGAAGACTTGGGTGAAGTCTTTATGATCATGCTGTAAAAAACAGAAACTTTAGCGCTCACGAGATTAGCTAGAACTTTTTACTGGAGAGTGATATTTAGTTGATTCTTTTTGCAGATGATTACTAGACAAATTGCTCAGGTTCATCAATTTATTTTAGAATTTTTGGAGTTCCAGAAGTTTGCGTTAGTTAACGATTACTACAGACTGTTCTGTTTTTGACATATTCTGTTTTCATTGTGTTGTTTGCTTATTTTGATGACTCTATGGCTAGTAAAATAGTTTACAAACCATAGAGAAGTTGGAATACAGTAGGTTTAACACCAATATAAATAAAGAATGAGTTCATTACAGTACCTTGAAGTGGTGTTTTGTTTTCTTTCGCTAACGGAGCTTACGAGTTTTTTAAGTTTTGTGTTGTGAAGTTTTCAAGTTTTGGGTAAAGATTCGATGGACTATGGAATAAGGAGTGGCAAGAGCCTAAGCTTGGGGATGCCCAAGGCACCCCAAGGCAATATTCAAGGACAACCAAGAGCCTGAGCTTGGGGATGCCCCGGGTGGCATCCCCTGTTTCGTCTTCGTTCATCGGTAACTTTACTTGGAGCTATATTTTTATTCACCACATGATATGTGTTTATTTGGAGCGTCATTTTATTTTCTTTAGCTTTGCTTGCTGTTTGAATAAAGTGTCAAGATCTGAAAGTCTTAAATGTTAGAGAGTCTTCGCATAGCTACATAATTATTTAACTACTCATTGATCTTCACTTATATCTTTCGGAGTAGTTTGTCATTTGCTCTAGTACTTCACTTATATCTTTTAGAGCATGGTGGTGGTTTTATTTTGAAGAAATAGATTAACTCTCATGATTCACTTATATTATTTTGAGAGTCTTAAATAGCATGGTAATTCACTTAAACAATCATAATATGCTAAGCATAAAATATTTGTAAGAATTCTTATGAGTGTTGAATACTATGAGAAGTTTGATGCTTGATAATTTTTTTGAGATATGAAGATGGTGATATTAGAGTCATGCTAGTTGAGTAGTGGTGAATTTGAGAAATACTTGTGTTAAAGTTTGTGATTCCCGTAGCATGCACGTATGGTGAACCGTTATGTGATGAAGTCGGAGCATGATTTATTTATTGATTGTCTTCCTTATGAGTGGCGGTCGGGGACGACGATGGTCTTTTCCTACCAATCTATCCCCCTAGGAGCATGCGCGTAATACTTTGCTTTGATAACTTGTAGATTTTTGCAATAAGTATATGAGTTCTTTATGACTAATGTTGAGTCCATGGATTATACACACTCTTCTTCCTTCCACCATTGCTAGCCTCTCTAATACCGCGCACTTTTCGCCGGTTTCATACACCCACCATAAACCTTCCTCAAAACAGCCACCATACCTACATATCATGGCATTTCCATAGCCATTCCGAGATATATTGCCATGAAACTTTCCGCCATTCCATTTATTATGACACGCTCCATCGTTGTCATATTGCTAGCATGATCATGTAGTTGACATCGTATTTGTGGCAAAGCCACCGTTCATAATTCTTTCATACATGTCACTCATGAATCATTGCATATCCCGATATCACGAGGCATTCATATAGAGTCATATCTTGTTCTAAGTATCGAGTTGTAATTGTTGAGTTGTAAGAAAATAAAAGTGTGATGATCATCATTTTTAGAGCATTGTCCCAAGTGAGGAAAGGATGATGGAGACTACGATTCCCCCACAAGTCGGGATGAGATTCCGGACGAAAAAAAAGAGGCCATAAAAAAAGAGAAAAGGCCCAAATAAAAAAATATAAAAAAATAAAAAAAATGAGAGAAAAAGAGAGAAGGGGCAATGTTACTATCCTTTTACCACACTTGTGCTTGAAAGTAGCACCATGATCTTCATGATAGAGAGTCTCCTATGTTGTCACTTTCATATACTAGTGGGAATTTTACATTATAAAACTTGGCTTGTATATTCCAATGACGGGCTTCCTCAAAATGCCCTAGGTCTTCTTGAGCAAGCGAGTTGGATGCACACCCACTTAGTTTCTTTTCTTGAGCTTTCATATACTTATAGCTCTAGTGCATCCGTTGCATGGCAATCCCTACTCACTCACATTGATATCTATTGATGGGCATCTCCATAGCCTGTTGATACGCCTAGTTGATGTGAGACTATCTTCTCCCTTTTTGTCTTCTCCACAACCACCATTCTATTCCACATATAGTGCTATATCCATGGCTCACGCTCATGTATTGCGTGAAGATAGAAAAAGTTTTGAGAATGTCAAAAGTATGAAACAATTGCTTGGATTGTCATCGGGGTTGTGCATGATTTAAATACTTTGTGTGGTGAAGATAGAGCATAGCCAGACTATATGATTTTGTAGGGATAACTTTCTTTGGCCATGTTATTTTGAGAAGACATAATTGCTTAGTTAGTATGCTTGAAGTATTATTATTTTTATGTCAATATTAAACTTTTGTCTTCAATCTTTCGAATCTGAATATTCATACCACAATTAAGGAGAATTACATTGAAATTATGCCAAGTAGCATTCCACATCAAAAATTATCTTTTTTTATCATTTACCTACTCGAGGACGAGCAGGAATTAAGCTTGGGGATGATTGACACGTCTCCAACATATCTATAATTTTTTATTGTTCCATGCTATATTATCTGCTGTTTTGGGCAATATTGGGCTTTATTATCCACTTTTATATTATTTTTGGGACTAACCTACTAACCGGAGGCCTAGCCCAGATTTGCTGTTTTATGCCTATTTCAGTGTTTTGAGGAAAAGGAATATCGAATGAGTCGAAAACGGAACGAAATCAACTGGAGAAGTTATTTTTGGAAGGAAAGCCACCGGATAGACTTGGACTCTCACGAAGATACGGGAGCTGGCCACGAGGGTGGGGGGCGTGCCCACCCCCCTAGGGCGCGCCCCCTGCCTCGTGGGGCCTCCGAAGCTCCACCGACGTACCCCTTGCACCCATATATAGCTACGTATCGTAAAACTTCCAGAACAGAGAATAGATCGGGAGTTCCACCGTCGCAAACCTCCAGAGCCACCAAAAACCAATCAGGACCCTATTCCGGCACCCTGCCGGAGGGGGGAACCCTCACCGGTGGCCATCTTCATCATCCCGGCGCTCTCCATGACGAGGAGGGAGTAGTCACCCTCGGGGCTGAGGGTATGTACCAGTAGCTATGTGTTTGATCTCTCTCTCTCTCTCTCGTGTTCTTCATCTTGATGTATCGCGAGTTTTGCTATTATAGTCGGATCTTATGTTTCTTCTCCCCCTCTACTCTCTTGTAATGGATTGAGTTTTCCCTTTGAAGTTATCTTATCGGATTGAGTCTTTAATGATTTTAGAACACTTGATGTATGTCTTGCCGTGCGTATCTGTGGTGACAATTGGATATCACGTGATTCACTTGATGTATGTTTTGGTGATCAACTTGCGGGTTCCGCCCATGAACCTATGCATAGGGGTTGGCACACGTTTTCGTCGTGATTCTGTGGTAGAAACTTTGGGGCACTCTTTGAGGTTCTATGTGTTGGTTTGAATAGATGAATTGAGATTGTGTGATGCATATCATATAATCATGCCCACGGATACTTGAGGTGACATTGGAGTACCTAGGTGACATTAGGGTTTTGGTTGATTTGTATCTTAAGGTGTTATTCTAGTACGAACTCTAGGGCTGTTTGTGACACTTATAGGAATAGCCCAACGGATTGATTGGAAAGAATAACTTTGAGGTGGTTTCGTACCCTACCATAATCTCTTCGTTTGTTCTCCACTATTAGTGACTTTGGAGTGACTCTTTGTTGCATGTTGAGGGATAGTTATATGATCCAATTATGTTATTATTGTTGAGAGAATTTGCACTAGTGAAAGTATGAACCCTAGGCCTTGTTTCCTAGCATTGCAATACCGTTTGTGCTCACTTTTATCGTTAGTTACCTTGCTGTTTTTATATTTTCAGATTACAAAAACCTATTGTCGGTGTCAAAACCGGCGGATCTCGGGTAGGGGGTCCCGAACTGTGCGTCTAGGCGGATGGTAACAGGAGACAATGGACACGATGTTTTTACCCAGGTTCGGGCCCTCTTGATGGAGGTAATACCCTACTCACCTTGATTAATATTGATGATATGGGTAGTACAAGAGTAGATCTACCACGAGATCAAGGAGGCTAAACCCTATAAGCTAGCCTATGGTATGATTGTTGTTCGTCCTCTGGGACTAAAACCCTCCGGTTTATATAGACACCGGATAGGTTAGGGTTACACAGAGTCGGTTACAACGGTAGGAGATCTACATATCCGTATCGCCAAGCTTGCCTTCCACGCTAAGGAAAGTCTCATCCGGACACGGGACAAAGTCTTCAATCTTGTATCTTCATAGTCTTGGAGTCCGGCCGCGACGATAGTCCGGCTATCCGGACACCCCCTAGTCCGGGACTCCCTCAGTAGCCCCTGAACCAGGCTTCAATGACGACGAGTCCGGAGCGTTGATTGTCTTCGGCATTGCGAGGCGGGTTCCTCCTCCGAATACTTCATAGAAGGTTTTGAACACAAGGATAGTGTCCGGCTCTGCAAAACAAGTTCCACATACCACCGTAGAGAGAATAACTTTTGCACAGATCTGCTGACGTATTCCGCGGCGTGACATCACACCACAGCCAGGCCTTTATGTGAATCGTTTTTTACCGTTCCACCTTAGCGCGTTTAGCGAGGCGGTTTCCTTGGCACGTCTTATCAAAGCATAGATCGTGCCACCTTATTCCGGGATTCTCATTAATACGGATGTGGGTAACCCATCCGTGCCATTGATTACGGCGCTTGGGAGATAAGCGAGTTTTACCAGGCTGGTGGGGGACGCATAACTTCGTCCGTCCATATAAGGGGATAAGGATCCACCTTTTCACCTCGCCTTCGTCCTCCTTTGCTCATCCATTTCCGCGCACTCGAGCTCCAGCGCCCAAGTCCGCACATCCCACCTCAACCTTCTCCAGCCATGTCAGGAGCGGGAGGCAGGTGGATGGCCTCCTCCGTCACGGAGGGGCACATCACAAGACTGCGGGAGGCCGGATATTTGTCCGGCGACATCGCGCACAGGCTGCTCGACGCGGGGCAGCTCATTCCAACCCCCGGGCCCCATGAGAGGGTGGTGTTTCTCCCCCAGTTCCTCTGCGGACTAGGTTTTCCACTTCACCCATTTGTCCGGGGGCTCATGTTCTACTACAGCCTGGACTTCAACGACCTGGCCCCGAATTTCATCCTCAACATCTCGGTGTTTATCGTGTCAAGCGAGGCCTTCCTCTCGCATCCAGCCCCATTTTGGCTTATGGTGAAGATCTTCAACGTCCGGCCAAGGTAGTGGGCGGCCGTCAGCGGAGTCTTGAGGCGCCATGGTTGGCAAGATGGCCAAAGTCCCATGGCTCGAGGGCGCCTTCGTGGAGACAATAAAGGGGTGGCAATCGGGGTGGTTCTACATCACCGAGCCCCGCGACCCCGAATGGGTGGCGGCCCCCGAATTCAGATCTGGCTTCCCCACATGGCTCTCGTCATGGAAAGAGACGGGCCTGACGTGGGGGAATTCGGACGAGACATCCGGACTCCAAACATGCGTCCGAAACCTAATGGACAAGAATCTCAAGCATGTCGACGTAATCCAGGTGATGCTCATCCGCCGGATTCTCCCATGCCAACAACGGGCCTTCAATTTGTGGGAGTTCGATCCGCAAGACAAAGACTGGAACCTTGAGCCGGCTCTTCGACACTACGCACGAAGACGCCGGAAGGTGCCGTCAAGGGCGCTGAAGCCCCAAAGCATCCGCTAACAAAGATCGCGGATACAGCTCGCGCCGTCAAGCCAGCGAGGTAAGTTATTTTACCCTTTACGGGACTCTTTTTTCATAGATTGACTCTATGCGGGATCTAAAACTCCCTAATCTTTGACAGGACTGGTTGAAGACGTCCGGACAGATTAACTGTCCGGCTCCTTTGCCGGAAGACCAGTGGACGCCTTGGAATTGGACGGCTGCTGGCTCCGGCACCCCATGTGGTGCCGGAGAAGAAGGCTAAGAAGGAGGCCACGGAACTCAAGGAGCTCCGATGCCAGTCTTTGTCAGATTACATTGCGTAATCATCTCCACGAGGACGAGGAGGAAGAAGAAGAAGCTCCTCCCCCAGCGGGGGAGGAGAAGAAAAGGAAGGCCGCCCCAACTAGGAAGGCCGGAGGGTCCAAGAAGGGAAGAACCCTTCCTCCGGACTTCTCCACCAACGTCGACAGCGACGAGGAGGATTGGCCAACAAGGGCCAAGCCCCTGGCGAGATCGTAAGTCTCCGGATACCCATGACTTTTTAATTATTGCATATTGTTCTCTAATATCGAACAATCATGCAGCCCGCCCAAGAGCGAGCTAGCCGCTTCGACGAGCGGGTCCCTGGGTTCGTCGGAAATGGAGAGTACTTCGCTTCCGACCGCCTCCTCACCCCACGCTACGGACGATGCCGAGGTGGCGCCCCAAGGGGGGCCAAGTCAAGAGGAGGTGGCGCAGGAGGAGCCACAAGGCAACCTCCCGGACTCCAGGCACATGGGGGGCAAGACCCCCAGGGGCTCTAAGCCCGACCCTTGTCCGGACTCCATGCCGGAACCTTCAGTTCCGGAGTCCCGGCAAGCGGTCCTTCGCAAGAAGGGTAAGACGCCGGTGTCCTCCGTCCAACCGGAGGCACCGGATAGCTATGGAGGCGCTTAACAGCGCTTCCATCGAGGAGGAGCACCGCCATTATGAGTGCGGTGATCCGGACAGTTCGATCTGCCAAGAGCGGTCGACCGAAGCTTGTACCAACCTTCTAACAGGCTTTGAGGTAAGTTTAGAATATGTAAAAATATTACCGCATAGACAAGAGCCCACGATGCTTAGTTCGTGTTCGGAAAGAAAAGCCGGACTAAGGATCTAAAAGATATACGCAGGAGTCTAACATAAGTATGTCAATATGGGAATGCAGGCTGCCACGACCTCTGCCGCCTTGGCTAGCAGGTCATCAAGATTGAAGCAGATCCTCGAGCGGTCCGAGAACAAGCTCGGCCAAGCCAAGAAGCTCGAGGACAAGGAAGGTAAGTGATGCCTTATTAAAGAAATACCTTATAAAAAGGTTTTGGTTGCAAAAAATAACAGGAATAACATGGGTACTGGAGGGGCCACGAACGAGGTGGCGACCCTGAAGGAGGCGGTGTCCGTGGCCGAAAACAAAGCGGCCGCGGAGCGCACCGAGCGAGAGAAGGGGGAGGCGCAGCTGGCCAAGGTACGGCAAGAGCTCCAAGCTCTCGTGGAAAGACACGAGAGTTTGGAGCGTGACTCGAAGACTCAAGAGTCCGAGCTTGCCTCGGCTCTTGAGAGGGCCAAAGCTGCTAAGGCCGAGGCCCAAAAAGCCCTCCAAGAAATTGAGTTGTTAAAGAAGATAGCGGCGGGTAAGGCATTCTGTATGCAAAGCAAGCATGTGAAAGTAAATTACCTATTACTTACCCGGATTCAGAGCTCTCCAGGAGCATTCGCAGATTTGCCCCATAGTGTGTCTGATGTCGCCAGATTCTACCGCCCCCAAGGAGGGGGGGGCCTCGACGAAAAGGTGTTCTCGTCTCGGTATCGAGGCCGGACATCCGGTGCCCTGACGACCAGTGAAGCAGCTGGTCGAGCTCCTAAGGTCGTTGAACAGGCCATGAAGGGCCTTATAAGCGCCGGTGTGGCCATTAGAAGCCATGCCTGGGAGCTACTTCGGCTTAGTGCAGCGGCTGGTGGACGCCTGTCCATGGATTGAAGTCATCAAGCGCTCCGTCTGCATTGAAGGTGTTCGTCGGGCCCTTGCCCGTGCTAAAGTGCACTGGGGCAAGCTGGATGCGGAGAAGCTTGTGACGGACGGGCCACCGAAGGGCAAGGAGCATCGCACGCCCGAAATGTACTATGAGGGCCTCCTGAAGGGTGCCCGCCGAATAGCGGATGAGTGCTCCAAAGATGTAATTTTTGAATAGACTCGCATTTGTTATCCCAGACGCTGAAAACTTGTTCATATGCGCTTAAGCAACGCTTGTTAATTTAAAATATTACCTTCTGTGTGGTCGTTTATCAAATTTGAGAGATGGCAAGTCGTTGGCTTCAGCCCCATGCCACGAGTCTTTGGGGTGTTCGGGATAAACTTGAGCACTCTTGTTCCCATTCTTGGGTCCATGTAGGAGGCGCTCAACACAACGAACAAGGCAACCGGACTTATAGTGCTTGAACACTCTCACTTAGCCATAGAATTCTATAATTTTAAATTTCGTGAAGCCCCTAGTATTCGGAAGACCGAGTTCAGGGCGCTATCCACGCCTTGGCCGGACAATTCCGGTTCCTCGCTCTAAGCGGCATAAGTCTTTAGGGACCCGAAAAAACCTCTCGAACAGCGACCGGCTCTCGCCCTATCATGACAGTCAGTTTTAGCTTTCTCCACTGAGGTGCTCGACCCAGCTCAACTGGGGCACAATCGCAGTGGTTCTCCCGGTGCTACCTTAGCCGATATAACGGAACGTAAGGTACCAAAACACTGGAGCCGGGCAAACCCAACTATTGACCCAAGACATGATTCGGAGCCGATTCATATAATGCTATAAGTTCGGGGTGCCGCACTTGTGAAAGTGTTTGGACTTATCACATCATAATTTTGGGATACTTAAGCCCCTGGTGTATTGGCCGTACCAAAGTGTACGGTTGCGACATGTCATGAAATGAACATATGTATAGATAAAGGAAGTAGTGCAATAATAAGCAAAAGCTATGTATTGTTTATTCAAAAGGGTACTGCAATGAGAGCAGGACGATACAAATAGTGCGATAAGCAAGAGATGGGACTATCTAACATGTCCCCCTCCCGGGTAACTCAAGGGATGGTATGTAAAACAGGTATAATGCTCGTAATAGAGACCACCAACACTCGACATGGCTTTCCGCTTCCTGGCTGTTGCATCGTGAGTTCGGCGATTCAAGTGTCGGACAGGACTTCTCAAAGACGGAGTCCCGAAAGTAAGAAAAAGGAAGAAAAAAGGAAAAAAGGAAAAGAATGACACAATCGGGAGCCCCTGGTGCGGTCGAGCCGCATTCTTGGCGTGCCGTGGTCTTGCCCCTCCCCATATGCCCATGGTATCTCCAGAGCGTAATGTTGTACGTGTAATACTAGCTTCGCAATTTCGCGCGGGCGGGGGTTGGGGCCGGATTGCTACGCGTGCTTGAATCGTGCCAGGCGGTCTTGTTGTAGGTTACTCCGGCGCTGCTGATGTTGTCCGGACGCTTAGTGGCCGGACTCGAGAATTGCTGTGAGAGGCTGCTTTGTACCTCCGCCGCGAGGGCCGCCGTGTGCTCCTCCGTTCAGAGAGAGCGTTCAGTGTTTCCGTTGACCGTGATTACTCCTCGAGGGCCTGGCATCTTGAGCTTGAGGTATGCGTAGTGCGGCACCGCATTGAACTTTGCAAATGCGGTTCGTCCGAGCAGTGCATGATAGCCGCTGCTGAATGGGACGATGTCGAAGATTAACTCTTCGCTTCGGAAGTTATCCGGGGATCCGAAGACCACTTCGAGTGTAACTGAACCCTTACAGCTGGCCTCTACACCCGGTATGACGCCTTTAAAGGTCGTCTTTGTAGGTTTAATCCTTGAGGGGTCTATGCCCATTTTGCGCACTGTATCCTGATAAAGCAGGTTCAGGCTACTACCGCCGTCCATCAGGACTCTGGTGAGGTGAAATCCGTCGATAATTGGGTCAAGGACCAATGCAGCGAAGCCGCCGTGACGGATGCTAGTGGGGTGGTCCCTTCGATCGAAGGTGATCGGGCAGGAAGACCATGGGTTGAACTTCGGGGTGACTGGCTCCATCGCATATACGTCCCTTAGTGCATGCTTCCGCTCCCTTTTGGGTATGTGGGTTGCGTATATCATGTTCACCGTCCGCACTTGTGTAGGAAAACCCTTATGTCCTCTATTGTTCGTGGCCGGGCTCTTCCTCGTCATCGCTATGCAGCCCTTGTCATTGAGTTCGGCACTTAACTTGCTCGCTTGCTTGAACACCCAACAATCCCTGTTGGTGTGATTGGCTGGTTTTTCGGGGTGCCATGTATCTGGCACAAGCGATCGAGTATTCGGTCCAAATTGGACGGGCCCTGGGTATTTCTTTTGAATGGCTTCTTCCGCTGACCGGGTTTAGAGCCTCTGAATCCGGCATTGGCGGCCGTATCTTCAGTATTATCGCCGTTAATGCGGCGCTTGTTTTTCTTGTGATGCGACCTGCCATTGCTGTCTTTGGTATCCGAACTATCAGGATGTTTGGCCAAGTTGTTGCTTCGAGCTAGCCAGCTGTCCTCTCCCGCACAAAAGCGGGTCATGAGTGTTGTGAGGGCTGCCATGGATTTTGGCTTTTCCTGTCCTAGGTGTCGGGCAAGCCACTCGTCGTGGATGTTATGTTTGAAGGCTGCAAGGGCCTCTCGCATCCCGGACAAATAACGATTTGATTTTTCTTTGTTAGGAACCGTGTCCGTAACTGTCGGCCGATTCTTCCGGCTGCTGAATTATGTGGCTAAGGTCATCGACGTTCGGTGGTCGCACATATGTGCCCCGGAAGTTATCAAGGAATGCGGCTTCGTGTCCTCCCAACAACCAATTGATTCTCACGGCAAGCTGTTGAGCCAATGCCGAGCTGGTCCTTTAAGCTTGAGTGGGAGGTATTTGATGGCATGTAGATCATCACCAAGGGCCATGTGGATATGGAGGAGATAGTCCTCTATCCGCACCGCAAGATCTGTGGTACCATCGTATGATTCGATGTTTACGGGTTTGAAGCCCTCGGGATTTGATGATCCATTACTTCATCCGTGAAGCATAGTGGGTGTGTGGCGCCTCAGATTGGGCTATATCACGGCGTAGCTCATATGAGCTTTGTCTCATCGTGTTCGGCCCGGCCGGTTTTGTTTGTATCCGCGCGACGGTAATCATCCCGCGTTGTTACGCCCACACGATCCGTGAGATCGATCTTGTATGTTTTGCCTTATCCTCCAATATATCTCGCAAGTCCAGGCGCTTTCCCGTGCCTTGGTACTTTTGAGCGGGCGTTGAGGTGTGGCTTGAGCGGAGGGCCGATAGGCTTCTGTCGCTGACCACGGGTGGCCGGGTCTGCCATGTCGTCTTATTTGGTGACTTGGGTGCTTCCTCCTCCGATCGAGGCAATGGCCTGCGTTTGGGGTAGCTTTTGGAGGGGTGTTCGAAGTTCATACTCTTCGCTGCAAGGACTTCATCCATCCGTCACTAGCGTGTCTTGATCAGCTCTAACTCAAGGTCGCTTTTTCTTGAGGCTGCTTGTCGTGGCTATAAGCCTGCGTTTGAAATGCTCTTGTTCGGCGGGATCCTCCGGCACGACAAATTCGTCGTCGTCGAGGCTTGCCTCATCTTCGGAGGGAGGCGCACAATTGTCGTCCTCGACCTCTCTTTCTGCCGCACTGTCGTGCAGACTTGCTTCTCCCTCCTCCTGCGCTGAGTCCTGCTGGAGGGGTTCTCTTCGGCACTGTCCGGTGTTATTATCTCCGTGCCGGAATCACCGCTTTATTGTGGCGGGATTTAGAGCGGCGCCCGACGTTGGCGCTTGGGCTGTTTCTTGGAGGGTCATCCTCCGTTGTTCCATCGCCGTTCCCATCTTTTGGGATGTCCACCATGTATATGTCATATGACGAGGTGGCCTTCCAAAGGCCCTCAGTAGGCGCTGGTCTTGGTCGACTCGGCCGTCGTCCATACCGGCCGACGTCTTGAGTCGAAGTCGAGCATGTCGGTTAAATCATCGATGCTGGCTACAAAGTGGGTGGTGGGTGGGCATTGAATTTCGTCGTCCAGATCCCAACCTTCCTGTCCGCAGTCCGCCAGGCTCTCCGGATAAAGAAAGAGAGACTTTAGTGAATTCAGAATGTCGCCAAAGGGCGAAAGTGAAAGATGTCCGCAGCGATGAACTCCATAACGGGCGCCCAATCGGATTCGATTGGCGGCGCTGGAGGGTTCGGAGTCCGGAGAGGAGTCCGCACCACAGAGTCGAGGTCTTCGCAGGGCGGGGATGGAGTTCGCTCAATCGCCGTAGAGATTGTAGCCCCGAGGCGGTGTCCAACCACTCGTCCTTGATCGGGAATCCGGCTCCGGATTAAGGGTCGGAGCGGATCTTGAGTGCAGCCTCCGAGGCACCGCTCGTCAGCAGAGCTAGATCATGCCCATCGAGACAAGGTGGCACGCTGGCGTGGCTCGAATCCTTCAAGATCAAGTCTCCGCGGATATCGGCCAGTATAGTTCAAACTTCCAAATCTGACCGATGGCCGGGCGTAGCTTCGATCTGCTCCAGATGGCCAAGCTTAATTGGCCCGCAAGGTAAAGCCGCCCGAACACAAAGATCTGTCGGGGAGAAAAGTCTCACCCTGGACCGCGTCGTTGTTGATGATCGAAGGAGCCATCGGGCCTATCGGTGATGACACAGAGGAACTCTCAATGAAAGCACCAATGTCGGTGTCAAAACCGGCGGATCTCGGGTAGTGGGTCCCGAACTGTGCGTCTAGGTGGATGGTAACAGGAGACAAGGGAAACGATGTTTTTACCCAGGTTTGGGCCCTCTCGATGGAGGTAATACCCTACTCCTGCTTGATTAATATTGATGATATGGGTAGTACAAGAGTAGATCTACCATGAGATCAAGGAGGCTAAGCCCTAGAAGCTAGCCTATGGTATGATTGGTGTTCGTCCTACGGACTAAAACCCTCCGGTTTATATAGACACCGGATAGGTTAGGGTTACACAGAGTCGGTTACAACGGTAGGAGATCTACATATCCGTATCGCCAAGCTTGCCTTCCACGCCAAGGAAAGTCCCATCCGGACACGGGACGAAGTCTTCGTAGTCTTGGAGTCCGGCCGCGACGATAGTCCGGCTATCCGGACACCCCCTAGTCCGGGACTCCCTCACCTATATCTACCATCCATATTGCACTTGTATCACCATCTCTTCGCCGAACTAGTGCACCTATACAATTTACCATTGTATTGGGTGTGTTGGGGACACAAGAGACTCTTTGTTATTTGGTTGCAGGGTTGTTTGAGAGAGACCATCTTCATCCCACGCCTCCCACGGATTGATAAACCTTAGGTCATCCACTTGAGGGAAATTTGCTACTGTCCTACAAACCTCTGCACTTGGAGGCCCAACAACGTCTACAAGAAGAAGGTTGTGTAGTAGACATCAGGGCGCCATTAGTCACTGATGTGGAAGGAGATGGGAGCAGATCTGGAGATTTCGGAAGCAAGGAGCAAGGAAGGGGATCTGGAGCAAGGCGAAAGGAGGCAATGAAGGCAAGCGTTGCCCGCGCCAGCCTTTTGTCAGACGAGCAGTTGCTAAGGCAGCGTGGGGAAGCAGAGACGCCCACGTCCAATCAATCGCCACGCGTCGACCAAGGCCGCAGGCTGTTGGGGCCCGCGGTGCTCCGCACTTGCCCTTTGGCTTCGCCTCGAAGCCAAGTCCGAGCACGCCTTGGGCCCGGGGGCTACTGTCGGCGTTCTGGGAACGGGGGTCCCCAGACTTGCCTGCCTGCGGCCCATGGCGTGGCTCTACTCGCGGCCCAGTGCGGCCCGTATTCACCAGCAAATGCCCACGACCATCGCGAGGGGCCAAGCCTCGCGAGGCGGACGACACAAGACCTCCTCGGGAGTGTCCTCCTCAGGCTGGCTCGTGAGGGGCGGAGAGATCAAGGCAAGGCGAACCTCGCGAGGTTCCAATGACGTAAGCCATGACGACCAAGGCCAGGCGGGCGCCAACACGTACAGTGTCCTCGCTTCCTCTTTGGTGCTATGAAGGCAAGCACAGGCGAGGAGTACCGAGGCATCAGGCAAAGGTTTCCATTTCGGTGCAACGAGACCAAGACCAGCAGGACGACAGGACGAAGTTCACCGTGGAGCCCAAGACGGCGTCACCACCAGAGCCTTTGGCAGGCGAAGACCACCTTTAGTTAGGATAGCCTATACTAGCTGCCCCCTTCAAACCGGCCATTGTTGGCTCCCTTCCCGCTCAATATTTGGGAAGAGGACCAGGGCCTCTATAAATAGGACTAGCCACCACAGTAGGAGGCAACGGGTCGAGAACTCATCTTGAACAGATCCATTCCATCCTCACACCCACCAAGCACAAGAACACCTCTCTTCAGGAGGTTGTTCTTCCCCTTGTACTGTTCATCCTCAGTGAAAGGGTCGACATAGTTGACTAGAGGGGGGGGGGTCAATAGACAACTAACAATTTTTAGCTTTTCTTTACCAAATTAAACTTTGCATCAAAGTAAGTTGTCTAGATGTGCAACTAAGTGAACAACCTATATGATGCAACAAACACAACCACACAAGCAAGCAATGAATAAAACACAAGTAAGCTTGCACACGTAAAGGGATGAGATAACCAAGAGTGGAGCCGGTGGAGACGAGGATGTGTTACCAAGTTCCTTCCTTTTGAGGAAGTACGTCTCCGTTAGAGCGGTGTGGAGGCACAATGCTCCCCAAGAAGCCACTAGGGCCACCGTATTCTCCTCACACCCTCACACAATGCGAGATGCCGTGATTCCACTATTGGTACCCTTGAAGGCGGCAATCGAACCTTTACAAACAAGGTTGTGGCAATCTCCACAACTTAATTGGAGGCTCCCAACACCACCACGAAGCTTCACCACAATGGCTATGGCTTCACGGTGACCTCAACCGTCTAGGGTGCTCAAACACCCAAGAGTAACAAGATCCGCTAGGGATTAGTGGGGGGAATCAAATTTCTCTTGGTGGAAGTGTAGATCGGGGCCTTCTCAACCAATCCCGAGCAAATCAACAAGTTTGATTGGCAAGGGAGAGAGATCGGGCGAAAATGGAGCTTGGAGCAACAATGGAGTTTACGGTTGGAAGAGGTGGGTCTTCTTGGGGAAGAAGACCCCCATTTATAGTGGGGGGACATTTCCAACTGTTACCCACCACTCAGGCCGCGACCCACGGAACTACCGCACCACAGGCGGTACTACCAAGATGGGCTCATGCGGTACTACATGGCGGACCATGCGGTACTACCGTGGGCACAGCGGAGACCGGACCTAGCAAACAGGAGCACTAATAGGGGCGGTAGATCCGCAGAAGCATCGCTGCCGTGACCTCATACTTGTACTTCCAAGAAGACAGCCACAGTTAGGTTCCTGTAGGCACAGATGTAAAAAATTACATCCGTGACTACCTCCGCTTGAGAAATTCCCGTGCAAAAATCCGACATGGAACTACCGCGACCATGGGTGCGGTACTACCGTGAAAGGTGCGGATGTAAAAAATTACATCCGCCCTTACCTCCGCACTTGCATCAGACGGCTCAAGGCGTCACGGTACTACCGCCACAAGAAGACGCAGTATTGGGTAGCGCGGATGTAAAAAATTGCATCCACGCATACCACCGCTTGAGCAGCGGTGCCAGACCAGAGCTCGCGGTACTACCGCTCAGAGGAGCAGTACTACCGTGCAGGAGCCCCAGACTACATGGCTCTCATGTAGTACCGCCAGAGGAGCAGTACTACCGCTAGCCTGAGAAGAGCAAGGCCGAGACCTTCAAATCGCAGAGACAAGGTGAGACGGAAGAACACTCCAAGGAGCTCAAGGAAAGGCGGTGCAAAAGGGAATGTGTACGTGAAATTCCACCCAAACCTTTCCAAAGTGGACCCCCTCTTAATAGTACGGCTCTCCTACGACTCAACTCCACCGAACCGAACCGTAGACAAACGTCGTCTTCAATAATCTTCGAGGGGCATGGAATCGTCTTGTGTTTAGTCGTGATGAATCTGAAAAGCTCAATACACACGATTAGTCCACAAAGGCATTGTCATCAATCACCAAAACTACTTAGGGACAAAAGTGCCCTTACAATCTCCCCCTTTTTGGTGCATTGATGACAATACGGGATTTGCACAAAGGAAATGAATATAGCACAAGCAAACCCCACATCTCTAAAATATAGATGAGCTCCCCCTAGATGCGTGATAGAGAGTAAAGTGCTTAGAACTGCACGACACGAATACTAGGATCACCACTCCCCCTATATTTTAGAAACAAAGCATATCTTGCAATGGTAAGGGTGACACTAAGCAAGATAGTAGATAAGAGCATAACATGAATAGCAAGATAAAGCACAAGCTCAATAAGATGATAAGGTACGATAGAGTGCATATGACTTACACCATATGATAAACTTAGTCTCACAAGCACAACCAAATCAAAGCAAGCAAGTTCAACGACGGAAAGCAAAGCAAACGATGAAACACACGACACACATCAAGAATCCTACACTCTCTCCCCTTTGGCATCGAGACACCAAAAGGCGGAGAGGTCACCTACAACAAAGGTGGTAGCTCAGCGGAAAAGGACTCCTCGTCTTGAGACTCTGGCCGGAACGGACTCCTCCTCCGAATCGGTCCACTTGTAGCCCTGCTTCTCCATCCGTGTAGTCTCCGGGTGATGTGCTTCTCGTAACCGATGGCCACATCCTCCCCGCAAGCCCTCAAGATCCCGATGTCGCGACGACGACTCTCCTTCCGAGCAACATGGGCCTTGTATCGACCACTGAATCTGCATGCGTAACAACCTCTTCATCTTGTTCTTCAAACTTCTTTGCCCAAGAGGGCTCATCGAGGGAGGCGAGAAGGCGTAACGGTCGCCAGCAGCCTTCTTCCTCCCCAAGTTCCTCCTCATCCACAAATGCCTGGCAGCCTCAGCAGAAGTGGTGGTGTTAGCCCAATGTGGCTTGATGCGGAGCCTGACGGACTCATGACGAATCCACCCTGGAGCTTCAAACTCATCCTGGGGAAACATCCTCTCCCATGTCGTGTAAATCAAGTGGAACAGGTAAGGCCCGTAGATGGGGACCTTACGATTGAACACGGCGAACTGAAGCTCACACCACATGATATGTGAGACATCAAGTGGTCGAGTCTGAGCCTTACGGGCCTCCTCGCAGATAAGCATCATGTCAACGAGGTAAGCATGTACCTGGCCCATGTCCCCAATGCGTGGGAAGAGGGTGTTCCGAAAGAGCCGATGCATAATGTCAAGGAAGGGATTAAGCACCCACGTAGTCTTCTTGTTGGGAAGAGTCTTCGGAACAAGGAATGGCATGAGCTTGTTCTTGTTGGAAGAGTCGGAGTTGGCATGAGGGCGAACTCCAACTGGCGTGTCGAGCCCTTCATCTGGAATGTTAAGCAACTCCATGAACTCCTTCCAAGTAGCCGACAGACGGCGACCATTAGTCATCCAAGTCATGGTTCTTGCATCATCAGTGCCGAAATGGACGGAAGCAAAGAACCGTGCGATGATCTCTGGATCAAAATCCTCGTGGAAGGTGAGCAAGTCTCAATGGCGAACTGCTCGACTAGATCCAAGGCCTCTCCAAAGTACTCACGGTGCTTGTCCTGCCTCATATGATGCATGTCAATGTAGTAAACTTCAACATAGTGATTCTGCTTGGCCTTGATCACATCCATGTATATCAGATTCTGCTGCTTGTTCCAGAAGAGTTCATTGCCTCGCGTGCTAGCCCGGGGATTCACATAGGGATTGAGCTTCCTTCGAATGACAAACTCGGCCTGGGCATCACATCCATGCCCATGACGGGCTCCTTCGCTTGTTGGCGGTAGTCTTGGTCCTGCGTTGGGGAGCAGCAGAGGACCCCTCCGAACATCATCTGGTTCTTGTGACGCTTTGACCACATGTCTTGGCTGGGATTCGAGCGACGAGCAAAACCGAGCCACCACCTAAACACGCATGTAAAGACACGCACGGGAACAAAACGGATCAAAACCAAACCAAGAGAAACACAAAACATGCAATTTGGACGAAACAAATGAGCACAGGATAAATCTACGGTAGTACTGGGCAGGGTTGCGGAAGTAATAAGTTACATCCGCTCCAGCCGCGGTAGTACCATGCTGGGATAGCATGGTAGTACCACGCTTGGGGCGGAAGTAATTTCTTACTTCCGGACGCCAAGCGGTAGTACCGCACCGAGGTGCGGAAGTACCGCTGAGCGCCAGATCCAGGTGAGGCTGCGGTAGTACCGCTCCAGGAGGAGCGGTAGTACCGCACTGTTTTGAAACCGCCACAGAGGACGCGGATCTGGATCTGGAACCTCCGCACGACAACTTCGGTACTACCTTTGATCAAACGGAACTAATTTGACTATCCAAAGAGCATGGGACTACACTACCACTCTACAACGAATCCCACTTGCACAGATTTAGCCAAAAATCTCAAGAACACCACATGCATCTCCCCAAAACCTAGAAGCACAAGGAAGGACAAAAAGAAGAGGCACTTGGGGAAAAACCTGGGTCCATGGCAAGAGGGCGAGGTTGGGAACGATCCCACCGGTCGGAATCCGTGGAGAGCGGCCGGAGACGGAGATCCGGCGAAGGCCTTCGGCGCCGTTCTTGGTGAGGAGAGAGAGAGAGAGACGGGGTGGGGAATAGAGATGAATGGGTATGGGGGAGTTAGAACTCCCCCTGTCCCGCTCTTAACCCCCACCCGCTCGCGGGGGCGTGGAAGTACCGCGGGTCATCGCGGTAGTACCGCCCGGGCGGAAGTACCGCACGCTGGGCGGTAGTACCGCTCGTTCAGCGGCAAGAAAATTTCTTGCCAGCGGAGGTACTAGTACTGCGTGCCTGGAGGGCCACGCACAAAACGTAGAGCCACCAACTCCTGCGGTAGTACCGTGGCTCACCACGGTAATACCGTAAGACCAAGAAAGTGTAAGAACACACAAGAGAAAAGAGAGAAAAGGCAAAAAAATCCGGAAGAGACACCAACCAACTAAGAGACGGACACACACGACGAACGAGACCAACTACGAGACACAACTTCTCCGTGAGGAGAGTGGTGGCCGGAGCCACCTATGTTTGAATCAATTGGTATGGCACCGCGAAGAATTATCCTTGGGCCCATGACCAAAACTCGTCTTTGAAGCACAAGTACCATAAAAAATGGCTAATGTGAAAGATATGACCGATTTATGCATAATGGGGGGAGGGAGAGTTCGTTGAGAGAACAACGCTCCCCCTATATCCATGCCTACACCTAAACTAGATAACAAGTTGAGTATGGTGGGGTGTGCAAGGGTTCAAGCAACATTGCTCGAATCAATGATATTTAGCTCATGCCTTAACTCGCGAAATCTAGCTTCATCCAAGGGCTTCGTGAAAATATCTGCACGGTTATGATGAGTGTTGATGTACTTGAGCTCGATCTCCCCTCGCCTAATATGATCACGGATGAAATGATACCGAATCTCAATATGCTTCATCTTGAAGTGTTGCACCGGGTTGAGAGAAATTTTGATGGCACTTTCATTGTCACACCAAAGAGGCACTTTGTCACAAATGACACCGTAATCCTTTAAAGTTTGCCTCATCGATAAGAGTTGTGCACAACAACTACCGGCCGCTACATACTCCGCTCGTGGACGCAGAGACACACAACTTTGCATTTTGGAAGACCAACTTACCAAAGAGCAGCCAAGGAATTGGCACCCTCCTAAGTATACTTCCTATCCACTGCCTCCGCCCAATCGTAATCCGAATATCCTTCAAGCTTGAAGTTTGCTCCTCTTGGGTACCATAGGCCAAAGTTTGGGGTATGAGCCAAATATCGAAGATTCGCTTGACCGCCACATAGTGGCTTTCCTTAGGTGCGGCTTGAAACCGTGCACAAATTCCCACACTCAACATGATATCCGGTCTAGATGCACAAAGGTAAAGCAAGGATCCAATCATGGAGCGATATACCTTTTGATCCACCGCTTTACCATTGGGATCGATGTCAAGTTGGCGCCGTGGGCATTGGAGTGGAAGCCGGCTTGACATCACTTAGCTTGAATCTCTTGAGCATGTCTTGAGTGTATTTGTCTTGATTGATGAAGGTACCTTATCTTCTTTGCTTCACTTCGAAACCTAGAAAGAACTTCAACTCTCCCATGGAAGACATCTTGAACTTTGAGGTCATTAGTGCGGCAAATTCATCATTGAAAGCTTTGTTAGGGGAACCAAAGATAATGTCATCAACATATAGTTGGCACACAAACAACTCCCCATTGACCTTCTTAGTAAAAAGAGTGGGATCGATGAGCCCAACTTCAAACCCACGATCTTGTACCAACTCGGTAAGGTGGTCATACCACGCACGTGGGGCTTGTTTAAGGCCATAGAGTGCCTTATCAAGTTGGTACACATGACCGGGAAAGTAGGGATCCTCGAAGCTGGGGGGTTGTTTGACGTAGACCAACTCATTAATAGGACCATTAAGAAAGGCACTCTTCACATCCATTTGTTGCAACTTAAAGTTGTGATGAGAAGCATAAGCAATCAACAAACGAATGGATTCAAGCCGAGCAATGGGAGCAAAGGTTTCACCGTAGTCGATATCCTCGACTTGGGAGTAACCTTGTGCCATGAATCTTGCCTTGTTGCGAACGATGGTTCCATGCGCATCTTGCTTGTTCTTGAAAATCCACTTGGTCCCAATGACATTGTGGTTCCCCGTTGGCCTTGGCACCAACCTCCACACCTTGTTGTGCTTGAAGTTGTTGAGTTCTTCATGCATGGCATTAAGCCAATCCGGATCTTCAAGAGCTTCATATAACTTTTGGGGTTCAACACAAGAAACAAACGCGTGATGTTCACAATAGTTTGCCAATTGTCTACGAGTGCTTACCCCCTTTTGGATGCTTCCAAGTACATTCTTCATGAGATGACCCTTGGTGGTGAGCTTGGAAGCAATCTTGGCGGCACGACGCTCTAGTTCCTCCTCGGAGGTGAGTTTAGGAGGGGTCAATTGATCATCTTGAGCGCCGTCTTGAGCAAGTTCTTGATCTTGAGCTTGCTCGGGGGAGAGAACTTGACCTTGGCATCACTTGGTGTGTCGACATTGTCTTGAGCATGATCTTGCCCTTGGTCTTGTTCATGAGGTTGAGGGCCTTCACTTTGTTCTTCAGAAGCGTGTGGGCCTTAGGTTGGTGATGGCTCCACTTGAGTGGAGCATTGTCCTTCTCCTTCGGCCACAAGGGGTTCCTCAACGGGTAGGATAAAACCAACACCCATTATTCTTATGGCTTGAGGAGGAATTTCATCACCTACATCACAAGTGCCACTTTGCTCCACTTGGGAGCCGTTATTCTCATCAAACTCCACGTTACACGTCTCCTCAATAAGTCCCGTGGATTTATTGAGGACACGGTAAGCGTGAGAGTTTGTAGCATAACCAACAAATATGCCCTCATAAGCTCTAGCTTCAAACTTAGACAACCGAACACGCTTTTTGAGAATGAAACACTTACACCCGAACACCCGAAAGTACTTGAGGTTGGGATTGTTACCGGTGAGTATCTCATATGGAGTCTTGTTCAAGCCCTTGCGGAGGTAGAGCCGATTGGATGCATGACATGCGATGTTGATGGCTTCGGCCCAAAAGTTATATGGAGACTTGAACTCCGCCATCATGGTCCTTGCCGCATCCATCAACGTCCGGTTCTTCCTCTCCACGACACCGTTTTGTTGAGGGGTGTAGGGTGCAGAATATTGATGCTTGATCCCCTCATCACCAAGAAACTCATCTAAGGTGTAGTTCTTTAACTCGGTGCCGTTGTCACTTCTTATTGTCAAGATCTTTGCATTGTGTTGACGTTGTGCTTCATTTGCAAAGTCAACGACGGTTTGTTGGGTCTCGCTCTTCCTCTTGAAGAAATACACCCAAGTATATCTTGAGTAGTCATCCACAATCACCAAGCAATACTTCCTACCCCCAAGACTATCAAAGGATGGAGGCCCAAAGAGATCCAAGTGAAGGAGCTCCAAAGGCCTCTTCGAGTAAATGATAGTTGTGGGAGGGTGAGCCTTTTCATGAAGCTTTCCTTCGATACAGGCACTGCAAGCATGATCTTTAGCAAAACTAACATTCATTAGTCCACGGCCATGGTCCCCCTTGAGAAGACTTTGCAAAGATCTCATATTTACATGGGCTAAACGGCGATGCCAAAGCCAGCCCACATCAACTTTAGCCATTAGGCATGTCACGGTCTTAGTGGGTACCTCCGAAAAGTTAATCACACAGAGACCGTTCTCGACATGCCCAACAAAGGCCACTTTAAGAGTCTTGCTCCACAAGAGGGCCACGGTATCAATATCAAAGAAAGTGGCAAAGCCCATGATTGCAAGTTGACGAACGGAAAGTAAATTGTATGCAAGGGACTCAACAAGCATGACCTTCTCGATCGTGAGATCATGAGAAATGACAACCTTGCCGAGTCCCAATACCTTAGAAAACGAGGCATCACCCCACTCGACATTGATGGGCATAGAAGGAATCTTGTGCACGTCCACCACCAAGTCCTTGCTTCTGGTCATATGATTTGTAGCTCCACTATCGAGAAACCATGATCCTCCACCGGAAGCAAACACCTACAAGAGATCAATGCTTGGTTTTAGGTACCCATTTTGTAATGGGTCCTTTGATGTTAGTAACAAGGGTCTTAGGAACCCAAATAGACCATTCAATGTACTCATGAGGAGAACCAACAAATTTTGCATAAACGTGCCCATCACTAGCACGGCATAGCACATAAGAGGGATTAAAATCGCCGGCTTTGTTGGGAGGGGTGGCATTGCCCTTCTTGGCATCGCCACCCTTTGCGTTGATCTTCTTCTCCTTGGAAGCACCCTCTCCCTCCCTCACAAAAGTTTGCTTGAGAGGAGGGGGTCGTTTGGTCTTGTCATTCTTCTCCTTGTTCTTGGGATTGGGTGTGAACCCAATCCCCTCCTTGACCACAACTTCCTTTTGATTACTCAAAAGGTCGTTGAGGTTCTTCTCACCTTTTATGCATGTGACAAGGCCTTTCTCAAGTTGCTCCTTCAACTTAGCATTCTCCTCAACAAAATGCACATGCTCACAACAAGGGTTAGTAGCATTTGCATTATCAATCAATACCATATGAGGAAAGGTGACTTTCCCCTTGGTTAGCTTCACTTGGAGTTGATCATGAGACTCTTTGAGGCTAGCATGAACACCCTTCAAGAATTTGTGAGCCTTGTCGAGAATGTCAAACTCCTCGTTGAGTCTAGCAAGATCAACTCCAAGCTTTGCCTTCTCGGAGTTTAGCACACGAGACACAACAAGAGCATGATCAAGATCTTTCTTTAATTTAGCATGATCATCGTTGTATGACTCTTCAAGAGCCAAACGAAGACCACGCTCTTCCTCAAGAGCATTGGAAAGATCCGAAATCTCATCGGCATAGTCACGACTATGCCCCTCCATCTTAGAGATGGTTTCTTCGTGAGCCTCGATCATGTCATTGGCTTCACCAAGTTGTTCCAAGAGAGCAACGAAGTGCTTCTTGGATTTGCCCTTGAGTTTACCCATAAAGGTCTCAAACTCATTCTCCTCCACATTAGTTCCCTCGTGTTCATCAATGCAATTCGTCAAAGAAGAATGATTGATGATGGTAGTTTTGATGTTGGGGGTTACCTTGTTGGTGGCTTTAGCCATGAGGCACTTGGTGGTGATGCTTTCATTGGGTGAGTCGAAGAGAGACACCCGAGGAGTCGTCATAATGGCAACGGAGGCCATGGCAACCGACTCACCATCTTCATCATCATCATCATCATCCTCATTGTACTCTTCTTGTACCACCAAAGCTTTGTGAGGAGCCTTCTTGGTGAAGTTGCTCTTGTTGGGGAAATACTTGGCCTTGTCCTTACGGATGAGCTTGCCACCATTGTCTTCCCTCTTCTCATATGGGCACTCCGCAAAAAAATGACTCACATTGCCACAATTGAAGCAAGTCCTCACTCGTTGCTTGCCCTTTGCGCCACTTGAGTTTCTCTTGTTGAATTTGGGCCTTGAGTTCTTCTTGCTCCAAAATTGCCTTGAAGCAAGGGCCATGTGTTCATGATAGGCATACTTCGTATCTTCGAGGTTGCTCTCTTCTTCTTCTTCCTCTTCTTCTTCTTCGACACAAACCTTGGCCTTCAATGCAAGGTTGGGCTTCTTTGCTCTTTGGGAGCGAAGCACCGCATTGTCGGCGGTCTTGTCCAATATGCTCATAGCCACAAACTCATCCAACACATCACTTTCGAGGACAAGGTGTGAAAGTCCGGCCTTTGACGGATGACGGAGGACATGGCTTTGTGGTAGGGCATCATTGCCTTGAGAAATTTGGCGCTTGATACAATTGTCATCGGTGTCCTTACTTCCATGATCCCGGAGAGAGACCGCGAGCTTGGTAACTCTCCGATAGAGCTCACGAGGTTCTTCATCTTCTTTCATTGCAAACTCATCGGCTTCATCTTGTACCACTTCATAATTGGAGCGTTGAATGCTTGCACTTCCCCGATAGATAGAAATCACTTTGCGCCAAGCATCTTTGTGTGAGCAAGGCCGAAGATGCGGGAGGTCTTCGGGGAGGATTGCTTCTTGGATGATGAAGAGAGCATTTTCATTGAATTGATCATCCACGGCTTCTCTAGGAGTGAAGTTGCTCCGGTCATATGGATAAAAACCTTCTTCAATGTTTCTCCAAAGGTTAGTGTTCACATGATTTAAATGACGCTTAAAACGATAGACCCAAGAATCAAAAACCTCCTTTTTATCAATCTTGGGGGGAGGACCGGCATGATTCAAATGAGTAGAAGGGATCGGTCCACCATAAACGGGTGGAGGTTGCACATGGGCAAAGATGCCGGTGCCATTTTTACCACTAGACATAGGAGCTTTCTCACTAGTGGCTTCCCCCTTGTAGGGGTTAGCATCCGTCTCCGTGTTGGCGGGATCACCCACTTTCACGGGCGCGGTGGAAAGTTTAAGCCCTTCTAAGAAATCCTTAAACATGTCCTTGACCTCGGTCATCATGGAGGTTTTCAATGTGTCCAACGCCACGTTGAATTCCTCACGTGAGATCGAGTTACCCCCATCTCCTGTAGATGATATCGGATTCGCACCGGAGTGCTCTCCCACATCATCTACAACGTCAACCATACTCTTCGGACGGTAAAGTCCTTAAAGAGAGACGAGGCTCTGATACCAATTGAAAGGATCGACATAGTTGACTAGAGGGGGGGGGGGTCAATAGACAACTAACAATTTTTAGCTTTTCTTTACCAAATTAAACTTTTCATCAAAGTAAGTTGTCTAGATGTGCAACTAAGTGAACAACCTATATGATGCAACAAACACAACCACACAAGCAAGCAATGAATAAAACACAAGTAAGCTTGCACAAGTAAAGGGATGAGATAACCAAGAGTGGAGCCGGTGTAGACGAGGATGTGTTACCGAAGTTCCTTCCTTTTGAGGGGAAGTATGTCTCCGTTAGAGCGGTGTGGAGGCACAATGCTCCCCAGGAAGCCACTAGGGCCACCGTATTCTCCTCACGCCCTCACACAATGCGAGATGTCGTGATTCCACTATTGGTGCCCTTGAAGGCGGCAACCGAACCTTTACAAACAAGGTTGGGGCAATCTCCACAACTTAATTGGAGGCTCCCAACACCACCATGAAGCTTCACCACAATGGACTATGGCTTCACGGTGACCTCAACCGCCTAGGGTGCTCAAACACCCAAGAGTAACAAGATCCGCTTAGGGATTAGTGGGGAATCAAATTTCTCTTGGTGGAAGTGTAGATCGGGCCTTCTCAACCAATCCCGAGCAAATCAACAAGTTTGATTGGCTAGGAGAGAGATCGGCGAAAATGGAGCTTGGAGCAACAATGGAGTTTAGGGTTGGAAGAGGTGGGTCTTCTTGGGAAGAAGACCCCTTTTATAGTGGGGGGGCATTTCCAACCGTTACCCACCACTCAGCCCGCGACCACGTAACTATCGCACCACAGCGCGTACTACCAAGACGGGCTCACGGTACTACATGGCGGACCGCGGTACTACCGTGGGCACAACGGAGACCGGACCTAGCAAACAGGAGCACTAATAGGGCGCGGTAGATCCGCAGAAGCGGTACTACCGTGACCTCGTCTGTATACGCAAGACAGCCAAGTTAGGTTCGTAGGCACAGATGTAAAAATTACATCCGTGACTACCTCCGCTTGAGAAATTGCCGTGCAAAAATCCGACACGGAACTACCGCGACCATGGGTGCGGTACTACCGTGAAAGGTGCGGATGTAAAAAATTACATCCGCCCTTACCTCCGCACTTGCTACTGTACCTGGCCTGGCGTCATGGTACTACCGCGCCGCAGCATGGTACTACCGCGGGTAGCGCGGATGTAAAAAGTTACATCCGCGCATACCACCGCTTGAGCAGTGGTGCCAGACCAGAGCTCGCGGTACTACCGCTCGAGGCGGTACTACCGTCAGGAGCCACGGTACTACCGTGCAGGAGCGGTACTACGGCTGGCTCCTGCGGTAGTACCGCTTCAGAAACAAGATACCGCTTAGCTTTGAGAAGAGCAAGCGGAGACCTTCAAATCGCAGAGACAAGGTGAGACGGAGGAACACTCCAAGGAGCTCAAGGAAAGGCGGTGCAAAGGGAATGTGTACGTGAGATTCCACCCAAACCTTTCCAAAGCGGACCCCCTCTTAATACTACGGCTCTCCTACGACTCAACTCCACCGAACCGAACCGTAGACAAACGCCGTCTTCAATAATCTTCGAGGGGCATGGAATCGTCTTGTGTTTAGTCATGATGAATCTGAAAAGCTCAATACACACGATTAGTCCGCAAAGGCATTGTCATCAATCACCAAAACTACTTAGGGACAAAAGTGCCCTTACACTCAGCCCAAGAGGCAATCCACCACACCACACTGGAGTAGGGTATTACACCACAACGGTGGCCCGAACCAGTATAAATCTTGTGTCCCTTGTGTTGCGAGTTCATCGAGCTAAGCTTTGAGATCGCGGCGAGGTTGAGGGCGTGATTAGGTAGGGGGAGATCTTCGTGCGCACCCCAGTGTTCGAACCTCAAGGGTTTTGCCGGATCCCGAAATCCGATAGAATATACACTTTGATGAGTTGATCAAAGCATATAGTTTTATATAGACTTGCAGTGAAGCCTGTATTTACAAGAAAGTGAGTGGGAGCACTACAGCCTTTCTGATAAGTATATGTGAATGACATATTTGTTGGGGAGCGCAGTATTTCAAAAAATTTACCTACGATCACGCAAGATCTATCTATGTGATGCATAGCAACGAGCGGGAGAATAAAGTGTGGTTACGATGTTCGGACACATCATTACATTGTGGTGTTCTGGGTGGCGTGAGTTGCGAAACTATTCCGCATTGTTTCAAATGAAGACCAAACTCGTAACTCAAATATTCTCCTCCACGATCAGATCGCAGAAACTTTATTTTCTTGTTACGATGATTTTCCACTTCACTCTGAAATTCTTTGAACTTTTCAAATGTTTCAGACTTATGTTTCATTAAGTAGATATACCCATATCTGCTAAAATCATCTATGAAGGTCAGAAATTAACGATACCCGCCGCGAGCCCCGATATTCATTGGACCACATACATCAGTATGTATGATTTCCAACAAATCTGTTGCTCGCTCCATTGTTCTGAAGAATGGAGTTTTAGTCATCTTGCCCATGATGCATGGTTCACAAGTACCAAGTGATTCATAATCAAGTGATTCCAAAAGTCCATCTTATGGAGCTTCTTCATGCGCTTTACACCAATATGACCCAAGCAGCAGTGCCACAAATAAGTTGCACAATCATTATCAACTCTGCATCTTTTGGCTTCAATATTATGAATATGTGTATCACTACTATCGAGATTCAGCAAAAATAGACCACTCTTTTGAAGGAAATATGCCCTAGAGGCAATAATAAAGTTATTATTTATTTCCTTATATCATGATAAAGGTTTATTATTCATGCTAGAATTGTATTAACCGGAAACATAATACATGTGTGAATATATAGACAAACAAGATGTCACTATTAAGCCTCTACAAGACTAGATAGTTAATCAAAGATGGTTATGTATCCAAACCATGAAAAAGGAGTTGATATTTGATAAACAAGGTCACATCATTAGTTGAATGATCTGATTGACATGACCCATTCCGTTAGCTTAACACTTGATCGTTTAGTATGTTAATGCTTTCTTCATGACCCATACATGTTCCTATAACTATGAGATTATGCAACTTCCGTTTACCGGAGGAACACTTTGGTACTACCAAAGCGTCACAACGTAATCGGGTGATTATAAAGGAGTACTACAGGTGTCTCCAAAGGTACTTGTTGGGTTGGCATATTTCGAGATTAGGTTTTGTCACTCCGATTGTCGAGAGGTATCTCTAGGCCTTCTCGGTAATACACATCACTTAAGCCTTGCAAGCATTACAACTAATGAGTTAGTTGTGAGATGATGTATTACGGAGCAGTAAAGAGACTTACGGTAACGAGATTGAACTAGGTATTGGATACCGACGATCGAATCTCGGGTAAGTAACATACCGATGACAAAGGGAACAACGTATGTCATTATGCGGTTTGACCGATAAAGATCTTCGTAGAATATGTAGGAACCAATATGGGCATCCCGTGTTCCGCTATTGGTTATTGACCGAGAATGGTTCTAGGTCATGTCTACATAGTTCTCGAACCCGTAGGGTCCGCGACGCTTAACGCTTCGGCGATGCTCATCATGAGTTTATAAGTATTGATGCACCGAAGTTTGTTCGAGTCCCGGATGTGATCACGGACATGACGAGGAGTCTCGAAATGGTCGAGACATAAAGATTGATATATTGGAAGCCTACATTTGGACATCGGAAGGTTCCGAGTGAAATCGAATTTCTCGGAGTACCGGAGGTTACCGAACCCCGGGAACTACATGGGCCCATAGTGGGCCTTGGAGGAAAGGAGAAGGGGCAGCCCTAGGTGGCATGGCCCCCCCTTCCCTAGTCCTATTAGGACTAGGATAGGTGGGCCGCCCCTCTCTCTCTTTCCCCTCCGGGAATCCTAATCCAACTAGGATTGGAGGGAGTCCTACTCCCGGAGGAGTAGGACTCCTTGGTGCGCCTCCTCCCTTGGGCCGCCACCTCCCCTTGGCTCCTTTATATACGGGGCAGGGGCACCCCATGAGACACAAGTTGATCTACGGATCTTTCCTTAGCCGTGTGCGGTGCCCCTTCCACCATATTCCACTTCGTCATATCGTCATGAGCTTAGGCGAAGCCCTGCGGAGAAGTCATATCGTCATGAGCTTAGGCGAAGCCCTGCGTCGGTGGAGCATCAACATCGTCACCACGCCGTCGTCTTGTGGAACTCATCCCGACACTTTGCCGGATCGGAGTCCGGGATCGTCATCGAGCTGAGCGTGTGCAGAACTCGGAGGTGCCGTGTTCGGTGCTTGGATCGGTCGGATCGTGAAGACGTATGACTACATCAACCGCGTTGTTATAACGCTTCCGCTTTCGGTCTACGAGGGTACGTGGACGGACACTCTTCCCTCTCGTTGCTATGCCATCACCATGGTCTTGCGTGATCGTAGGAATTTTTTTTGAAATTACTACGTTCCCCAACATCTTTAAGGGTGCATGACCATAAAAGATATTACTCATACAAAAAGAACAACCATTATTCTCAGATTTAAATGAATAACCGTCTCGCATCAAACAAGATCCATATACAATGTTCATGCTTAACGCTGGCACCAAATAACAATTATTCAGGTCTAAAACTAATCCCGGAGGTAGATGTAGAGGTAGCGTGCCGACGGCGATCACATCGACTTTGGAACCATTTCCCACGCGCATCGTCACCTCGTCCTTAGCCAATCTTCGCTTAATCCGTAGTCCCTGTTTCGAGTTGCAAATATTAGCAACATAACCGGTATCAAATACCCAGGCACTACTGCAAGCATTAGTAAGGTACACATCAATAACATGTATATCACATATACCTTTGTTCACCTTGCCATCCTTCTTATCCGCCAAATACTTAGGGCAGTTCTGCTTCCAGTGACCAGTCCCTTTGCATTAGAAGCACTCAGTCTCAGGCTTAGGTCCAGACTTGGGCTTCTTCACTTGAGCAGCAACTTGCTTGCCATTCTTCTTGAAGTTCCCCTTCTTCCCTTTACCCTTCTTCTAGAAACTAGTGGTCTTCTTGACCATCAACACATGATGCTCCTTCTTGATTTCTACCTCCGCAGCCCTTAGTATTGCGAAGAGCTCGGGAATTGTCTTATCCATCCCTTGCATATTATAGTTAATGACGAAGCTCTTGTAGCTTGGTGGCAGTGATTGAAGAACTCTGTCAATGACACTATCATTAGGAAGATTAACTCCCAGCTTAGTCAAGTGATTATGATACCCAGACATTTTGAGTATATATTCACTGACAGAACTATCTTCCTCCATTTTACATCTGTAGAACTTATTGGAGACTTCATATCTCTCAATCCGGGTACTTGTTTGAAATATTAACTTCAACTCCTGGAACATCTCATATGCTCCATGACATTCAAAACGACGCTGAAGTCCCGGTTCTAAGCCGAAAAGCATGGCACACTGAACTATCGAGTAGTCATCAACCCGCGAGTGCCAGGCATTCACAATGTCTGCAGTTGCCAGCACGGGTGGTACACCTAGCGGTGCTTCCAGGACATAATTCTTCTGTGCAGCAATGAGGATAATCCTCAAGTTACGGACCCAGTCCGTGTAGTTACTACCATCATCTTTCAACTTAGCTTTCTCTAGGAACGCATTAAAATTCAAAGGAACAGTAGCACGGGCCATTGATCTACAACAACATAGACATGCAAAATACTGTCAGGTACTAAGTTCATGATAAATTAAAGTTCAATTAATCATATTACTTAAGAACTCCCACCTAGATAGACATCCCTCTAATCATCTAAGTGGTGGTCCAAATCAACTAAACCATGTCCGATCATCATGTGAGATGGAGTAGTTTTCAATGGTGAACATCACTATGTTGATCATATCTACTATATGATTCACGCTCAACCTTTTGGTCTCAGTGTTCCGAGGCCATATCTGCATATGCTAGGATCGTCAAGTTTAACCCGAGTATTCTACGTGTGCAAACCTGGCTTGCACCCGTTGTATGTGACGTAGATCTTATCACACCCAATCATCACATGGTGTCTCGGCACGACGAACTTCCGCAACGATGCATACTCAGGGAGAATACTTATACCTTGAAATTTAGTGCGAGATCGTCTTATAATGCTACCGCCGTACTAAGCAAAATAAGATGCATAAAGGATAAACATCACATGCAATCAATATAAGTGATATGATATGGCTATCATCTTCTTGTGCCTTTGATCTCCATCTCCAAAGCACCGTCATGATCACCATCATCACCGGCGCGACACCTTGATCTCCATCGTAGCATCGTTGTCGTCTCGCCAACTATTGCTTCTACAACTATCGCTATCGCTTAGTGATAAAGTAAAAACAATTACATGGCGATTGCATTGCATACAATAAAGCGACAACCATATGGCTCCTGCCAGTTGCCGATAACTCTGTTACAAAACATGATCATCTCATACAATAAAATATAGCATCATGTCTTGACCATATCACATCATAACATGCCCTGCAAAAACAAGTTAGACGTCCTCTACTTTGTTGTTGCAAGTTTTACATGGCTGCTACGGGCTGAGCAAGAACCGTTCTTACCTACGCATCAAAACCACAACGATTTTTCGTCAAGTTTGCTGTTTTAACCTTCAACAAGGACCGGTCGTAGTCACACTCGATTCAACTAAAGTTGGAGAAACTGACACTCACTAGCCACCTGTGTGCGAAGCACATCGATAGAACTAATCTTGCGTAAGCGTACGCGTAATGTTGGTCTGAGCCGCTTCATCCAACAATACCGCCGAATCAAAGTATGACATGCTGGTAAGCAGTATGACTATTATCGCCCACAACTCTTTATGTTCTACTCATGCATATAACATCTAGGCATAGACCTGGCTAGGATGCCACTAGAAAATATACCTACTATCACGCAAGATCTATCTATGTGATGCATAGCAACGCGGTTGATGTAGTCGAGCGTCTTCGCGATCCAACCGAACGCACGGCACCTTTGTGATCTGCACACGTTCAGCTCGGTGACGTCCCTCGCATTCTTGATCCAGCTGAGGCCGAGGGAGAGTTCCGTCAGCACGACGGCGTGGTGACACAGGGCTTCGCCTAAGCACTACAACGATATGACCGAGGTGGAAATCTGTGTAAGGGGGCACCGCACACGGCTAAGACAACTGTCAACTTGTGTGTTCTAGGGTGCCCCCTTGCCCCCGTATATAAAGGAGCAAGGGGGAGGCCGGTCGGCCCTCATGGGGTGCGCCCCAAGTAGGATTCCTACTAGGAATCCTATTCCTAGTAGGTTTCCAACGAGGGAAGAGAGGGGGAAGGATGGAGAGGGAGAGAGGGAGAAGGAAAGGGGGGCGCCCCCTTCCCTTTTCCTATTCGGACTCCAAGTGGGGGGGGGGGGATCTGCCCCGGCTGCCCTCCTCTCTCTTCACTAAGGCCCATGGTGGCCCATTAATTCCCCCGGGGGGTTACGGTAACCCCTCCGGCACTCCGGTTTTACCCGAAACCACCCGGAACACTTCCGGTGTCCGAATAACATGGTCCAATATATCAATATTTATGTCTAGACCATTTCGAGACTCCTCGTCATGTCCGTGATCTCATCCGAGACTCCAAACTACCTTCGGTACATCAAAACACATAAACTCATAATACCGATCGTCATCGAACGTTAAGCGTGCGGACCCTACGGGTTCGAGAACTATGTAGACATGACCGAGACTCATCTCCGGTCAATAACCAATAGCGGAACCTGGATGTTCATATTGGATCCCACATATTCTACGAAGATCTTTATCGGTCAAACCGCATAACAACATATGTTGTTCCCTTTGTCATCGGTATGTTACTTGCCCGAGATTCGATCGTCGGTATCTCAATACCTAGTTCAATCTCGTTACTGGCAAGTCTCTTTACTCGTTCCGTATTGCATCATCCCGCAACTAACTCATTATTCACATTGCTTGCAAGGATTATAGTGATGTGCATTACCGAGAGGGCCTAGAGATACCTCTCTGACAATCGGAGTGACAAATCCTAATCTCGATTTATGCCAACTCAACAAACACCATCGGAGACACCTGTAGAGCATCTTTATAATCACCCAGTTACGTTGTGACATTTGATAGCATGCTAAGTGTTCCTCCGGTATTCGTGAGGTGCATAATCTCATAGCATAGGAACATGTATAAGTCATCTAGAAAGCAATAGCAACAAACTAAACGATCATCGTGCTAAGCTAACGGATGTGTCTTGTCAATCACATCATTCACTAATGATGTGATCCCGTTAATCAAATGACAACTCATGTCTATGGTTAGGAAACTTAACCATCTTTGATTAACGAGCTAGTCAAGTAGAGGCATACTAGTGACACTCTGTTTGTCTATGTATTCACACATGTACTAAGTTTCCGGTTAATACAATTCTAGCATGAATAATAAACATTTATCATGATATAAGGAAATATAAATAACAACTTTATTATTGCCTCTAGGGCATATTTCCTTCAATATTGTAGATCAGAAATGATTTAGAATTTTATGGAAAGCATAAAGGAGTGTTTGAAAGGAGTTTTTCAAAGAAAGACCTCGGTGAAGCTGCTTACATATTGAGCTTCAAGATCTATAGAGATAGATCAAGACGCTTGATAAGATTTTTCAATGAGTACATACCTTGACAAGATTTTGAAGTTGTTCAAAATGGAACAGTCAAAGAAGGAGTTCTTGCCTGTGTTGCAAGGTGTAATGTTGAGTAAGACTCAAAACCTGACCACGGTAGAAAATAGGAAGAGAATGAAAAGTCATTCCCTATGCCTCAGCCATAGGTTCTATAAAATATGCTATGTTGTGTACTAGACCTAATGTGTACCTCACCATGAGTTTGGCAAGAGGGTACAATAGTGATCCAGGAGTGGATCACTGGACAACGGTCAAAATTATCCTTAGAGGAATAAGGATATGTTTCTCGGTTATGGAGGTGACAAAAAGTTTGTCGTAAAAGGTTACGTCGATGCAAACTTTGACACTAATCCAGATGACTCTAAGTCTCAATCTAGATACATATTGAAAGTGAGAGAAATTAGCTAGAGTATCTCCGTGCAGAGCATTGTAGACATAGAAATTTGCAAAATACATGCGGATCTGAGTGTGGCAGACCCGTTGACTAAACTTCTCTCACGAGCAAAACATGATCACACCTTATTACTCTTTGGGTGTTAATCACATGGCGATGTGAACTAGATTGTTGACTCTAGTAAACCCTTTGGGTGTTAGTCACATGGTGATGTGAACTATTGGTGTTAAATCACATAGCGATGTGAACTAGATTATTGACTCTAGTGCAAGTGGGAGATCAAGGAAATATGCCCTAGAGGCAATAATAAAGTTGTTATTTATATTTCCTTATATCATGATAAATGTTTATTATTCATGCTAGAATTGTATTAACCGGAAACTTAGTACATGTGCGAATACATAGACAAACAGAGTGTCCCTAGTATGCCTCTACTTGACTAGCTCGTTAATCAAAAGTTTCCTAACCATAGACATGTGTTGTCATTTGATGAACGAGATCACATCATTAGAGAATGATGTGATGGACAAGACCCACCCGTCAGCTTAGCATAATGATCGTTTAGTTTTATTGCTATTGCTTTCTTCATGACTTATACATGTTCCTCTGACTATGAGCTTATGCAACTCCAAAATACCGGAGGAACACCTTGTGTGCTATCAAACGTCACAACGTAATTGGGTGATTATAAAGATGCTCTACAGGTGTCTCCGAAGGTGTTTGTTGGGTTGGCATAGGTCGATATTAGGATTTGTCACTCCGAGTATCGGAGAGGTATCTCTGGGCCCTCTCGGTAATGCACATCACTATAAGCCTTGCAAGCAATGTGACTAATGAGTTAGTTGCGGGATGATGCATTACGGAACGAGTAAAGAGACTTGCTGGTAATGAGATTGAACTAGGTATAAGGATACCGACGATCGAATCTCGGGCAAGTAACATACCGATGACAAAGGGAACAACATATGTTGCTATGCGGTTTGACCGATAAAGATCTTCGTAGAATATGTAGGTGCCAATATGAGCATCCAGGTTCCGCTATTGGTTATTGACCGGAGATGTGTCTCGGTCATGTCTACATAGTTCTCGAACCCGTAGGGTCCGCACGCTTAACATTCGATGACGATTTGTATTATGAGTTATGTGATTTGATGTACTGAAGTTTGTTCGGAGTCCCAGATGAGATCACGGACATGACGGGGAGTCTCGAAATGGTCGAGACATAAAGATTAATATATTGAAAGGTTGTGTTTGGACACCGGAATGGTTTCGGAAAGGTTCAGACATTTTCCGGAGTACCGGGGGTTACCGGAACCCCCCGGGGGAGTTAATGGGCCTTCATGGGCCCTAGTGGAGAGAGGAGGCAGCGGCCAGGTGGAGGCGCCCCCCCAAGCCCAAACCGAATTGGACTAGGGTTGGGGGGGGGGGCTTTCCTTCTCTCCTCCTCCTCCCTCCCTCCTTCTCCTAGTGGGAATAGGAAAAGGGGGGGGGGGGGTCTCGAATCCTACTTGGACCGGGAGTCCAACGGTCCAAGTAGGACTCCCCCCCATGGCGCGCCCCCCTTTGGGCCGGCCACCTCTCCTCCCCCCTTTATTTACGTGGGAGGGGGGCACCCCAAAGACACAAGTTTCTCTTAGCTGTGTGCGGTGCCCCCCTCCACAGTTACACACCTTGATCATATCGTCGTTGTGCTTAGGCGAAGCCCTGCGCCGGTAACTTCATCATCACCGTCACCACGCCGTCGTGCTGACGGAACTCTCCTCGGTCTCAACTAGATCAAGAGCTCGAGGGACGTTATCGAATTTGAGCGTGTCTTTGACGCGGAGGTCTTTGTCGTTCGGTACTTGGATCGGTTGGATCGCGAAGACGTTTGACTACATCAACCACGTTACTTAACGCTTCCGCTTTCGGTCTACGAGGGTACGTGGACACACTCTTCCCACTCGTTGCTATGCTTCTTCTAGATAGATCTTGCGTGATCGTAGGAATTTTTCTGAAATACTACGTTCCCCAATATAATAAAGCATTTGAAAAATGTCAAATGTGTATAGAAAAAATATTGATCATGTAAACAAATATTAACCTTGTATTTGAAAAATGTTAATCTAGCATTTGAAAAATATTAAATGTGTATAGTAACCATGTATTAAAAAACATAATTTTGTATTTAAAAAATGCTAATCAAGCATTTGGAAAAATGTTAAATGTGTATGGTAAAAATGTTGATCATGTATTAAAAATACCAATCTTGTATTTGAAAAATATTATACATGTATAAAAATACCAATCTTGTATTTGAAAAATATTATTCATGTATTAAATAATGCATTAGATATATACCAAAAATGTGCGTAGAAAAATAGTGAAAACCGAGAGAAGCCAAAGAAAATCGATGAAAAATGAGGAAGAAACAAACAAAACAAATGAAAAAGAAGAAAAGAAAAAAGCTAATGAAAAGCGAGATGAGACAAAGAAAACCAAAGAAAAATAAAGATTTCTTTTTAGAAAACAGTGAACAAAGAAAAAAATGAAGAAAAACGGTGAAAAACAAAAAAGCTAGAAATCCAGTCAAAAAACGGCTCTTTTACCTCAAGTTGGTCGCGCACTACTAATTTAGTACAAAATCAAAAGTGACTGAGTGGCTTGCAGCGCTACGCAGCATCAGGATACCTGGGTGCGCCCTTTTTCTTCTCTGTTTATTTTAAGTCCGCGTTAATAGACCGAACATCACTGTGGATGCTTCAGGCGAGAACTCCTTCCGTCTCGCTTTAAGCGAGATATAGCGTTCGCACTGCCAAACAGGTTTTCAAATTCCATCCACAAATTCTTGTGCTCGGGGCCCAGTGCATCTCGTAGGCTATTTTCTGCACCACCGGAACTGACGGCCCAAGAAAATCCCTACGCCTCCAAATTCAAGCCTTTTCTTTACTCTCTGTCCTCTGCCCACCAGACCACAACAGTTCTCCGCCGCGACGACTAGCCGGCAGGCGACGACGACGACGAGCAGCTTCAGCCAGATCCGACGAGATGGTAAGCTCATAAACCCTAGCCCCTCTGGTGATCTAGGCCCTCCAGGGTTTCGCGAGGTACTAAAGCGCCGTCGGTGGTGTTCTCGCAGGCGGCCAAGGCGATCTCCAGCCCCGTGCCGGTGGAATGGTACCCGACGCTGGCCGTCGTCATGGTCTCCGTCGGCCTCATGCTCACCGCATCCTTCTTCATGTAAGTCATCTGCCCGATTCCGATCTCCCCACCTCCTCGCGCGATTCGTGCAGATCGATGGCCTGATCCGATCTGATGCGCCTAGCGGCTGCGTGTGTTTGGGACCGAGCGGAATCGGTTCATCTGCGGGCTGGGATAAGGGATCTGATGTGGTACTTTGTTGTGCTGTCAAATAATTATTAGCTCGAAGAGTAGGTGGTAGCATCCTCTGGAGGGAGAAACCCAGCCACGATGAGTTTAGGCTGTATCGTCTTTGGCTTATTGTCACTGCTCAGTAGTGTTGTGGATCCTGCATGACAGAGATAACGAATGCGCTTACCTTGTTGGCTTCAGGTTGGATAGATGGGCCTAGGTTTATTTGAAATTCGGTGTGGAGAGTTCAGTACCTCTTGCACCAGTTTTTCTGCTTGTCAGGAAAAGGATTTGCTGGCATTGAACACTTGGTTTGGAGTTCCTGTTAAGAGTATATATAATTGGGCTGCTAGATCAGAAAAATTACATATCACATGAACTGCTAGAACAGAACAATTACTTATCACATAACCTGCTAGGACAGCAATTGGGCTCACATTGAACACTTAGTTTGGATTTCCTCGCATTGAACACTTTTACTTTTGATTATTTTTCATTGAACACTTAGGTAGAAGGTAGCAAAAAATTCTGATTGCATTTTCTCTTTAAAAATAAAAATAAAACACATCAAAGTACACTTTTTATCACTGTGTCTAACACAGAGCAAAGAGAAAACTTGGTTAGACCTGTTATTTACTATGTTCATAATTGTGCAACTTAGAGTAATATGTCGGTATGTCCTAGCTCCCTAGTCTTTGTCCCTTCCAATTTGATAGTAACAGTTCAAGCTATGGTTATTTCCAGAAACTGTGATCAACATCATGGGCCCCAAGGCTCTTAACCAATCAGTATGTATTACACATTATTGCTATGCCTACCAAACCATAAGAAACAGGGCCACCTATTACAGTTTTGGTCCTCTTTGGGTCTCCTTTGATTCATAGGAGTTTTACAGGATTTTTATAGGATTGTGATCCTATGGAATATTTCCTATATGTGTTGTTTAATTTGTAGGAATGCAATCCTTAGGAATTATTTCTATGGAACTTTCCCCAGCTTTTGGAAAAGTTCCTATGCTTCCATCAGAACACATATGTGTGCCAATTCCTTTGTTTTGCAATTCCATATGATTCAAATGGGCAGGGCATATCAATCCTGCATTTTTCCTATCCTATGAATCAATGGAGCCCTTGGAATTCAGGAATAAAAAGATAGAAATAGGAAAAACATAAGAATTGGATGTCATGACCTGCTAAGCCCTACTGGAATTAGCACAAAGAAAAAACCCTGGAATGGAACTGGTGTTTAAGAACTCAGTCCATCTGAATTTTGATGGCCTCATTCTGTTAATCTAAAAGAACCTCAGAGGTAATACGGTAGTAGGAAATATTCCTAGAACTGAAATACGAAAATCCTTCAGTACAAAACTTAACTCAGTTCATGATGGGAATAATTTTCAGCATGGTGATTCAATATTTTTTTTTTGTGGTGCTGGTAGGCATAGTCTGGTTTTACTCGGGATATAGCTAATTAGGAAGTATACAAATGAAATCTGGAGGTAATGTCACACTGATTGCTGAACAGAGGTGTTGGTTCAAGCCTTAAGTTATTGAAGCTGACCAATTACTTCAGCACTGGTAATTCAAGCGCACAAAAATCTAACCAGCAATATTGTCCATTTCAGTTATGAAGCCACAACTTCAAGGCGGAGCCGTAGTTTAGCAAAGGAGATTGTCACAGCGTCCATTGCTTCCGTCTTCTTGGTACGCCCCTTGAAAGACTGTTGGCTGTTTCACAATTCTGTATAGGTTGATTGATTCACATCTAAGTTAGCTTTTCGATTGTTTCACAGGGCTTTGGATCTCTCTTCGTGCTCCTCGCAAGTGGCGTTTATGTCTGACAATCGGCTCCCCATCCGTAGTCCTAGGATGTGTCACATGTCTGAAATTGTGTTGCTTCCTAGAGAATATGCAGTCCTACATGGACATGTTTTAGATAATAGACGAGTGACGTCGAAATTCAGCCAATGTTGTCGAACCTGTTTTGGAATCTCTTATCATACTATCCGTCCACAACTTCATTCTGTTATTAGTTATTTGGCATAAGCTACGGCAGTCCTATTTCTGTTTCATAATATGCAGTACAACCATATTTCTTTTCAATGGTAAAGAGCAACGAACTGAATACGATACTTCACTCGACCCGTTTCGACAACATAACCTGGAGAAACAAGGGTTGGATCGGAGGCAAAATCTGGAGACCATGCCAGCATCAAATATATATTTATATGAATAGGGAAGTATTGGTACAAAATGACAGGTGTTTAAGAATATAAGGTAGGAAAGGAAATATAAGTTTTTCGTTCAAGTGGGCTTGTTTAATGGCAGCGATTTCTTGAAGTTTAAGAGCACAGGTATGTGTGAATGTGATCGGCGACCACATGCTCAGAGTCAAGAAAAGAACAAGAAACTGCTATTGGCTTCACCATTTTTTTTTGTTTTAAAAATAAAATGGCTCCACCGGGTTTCGTGGGAAACATAACAAATGCTACTATGATGGCCTCATTTGTACTAGTATTTCTCATGCTTGATTGCTCTTCGACATCTGCCCTTTCTCCTCCTGGCCCCTTTGTTGGAGTTCGTACCAGCTCCCAAAGCCTATATGCCGCCCTCATAAAAGGGCGGTTTGATTTCTGCAGAACTTTGGACCTCCTACGGGTTGAATAAATTTCCATGTGGCCGTTCTTGCTAGTAGTGTTGCAACTCTTCCCTTTTCTCTTTGGTCGTGTGTTGTACCCTTTCCCTGCATAGAAGGGTACGCAAACCAGAGCTGGAGGCCCATACTGACATACTTTAGATGTGCCTGGTGCCTGGTTTTCACTTTCAGTTAGATTCCGATGAAATTCACTGATTTTCATTAATTTCAGCAGACAATGAAATATTTATGTGTCGGCCAAAATATTTCGGCAATTTAAGTAGTACATAAGAATTCAAATATTTTTCAAAAAAAAACAAATATTTAATAATTGACTTAAAGTGAATATTTGGGTCAACATAAGTCAGGTTGATCACTGAGGCTGGCCATAGTGGAGGTAACATAACTAGTACTCCCTCTATCTCAAAATAAGTGTCTCAACTTTGTACTACCTCTAGTACTCCCTCCGTTTTTATTTACTCTGCATATTAGAGTTGACTGAAGTCAAACTTCATAAAGTTTGACCATGTTTATAGAAAAGAATATAAATATTTACCATAGCAAATATATATATGATGCGAAAGTACATTCAATAATGAATCTAATGGAATTGATTTGTTATTGTACATGTTAATATTTTTTTCTATAAACTTAGTCAAAGTTTACAAAACTTGACTTTGACCAAAGCTAATATGCGGAGTAAATAAAAACGAAAGGAGTACAAATTTATACTAAGCTCAAGACACTTATTTTGGGACAGAGGGAGTATCATATACTTGGGACTCGTAAACATGCTTACATGGCAGGAAATTAAAGAAGAGAGAGAGGGTTATAGTAACATAGGTAGATACCGTAACATAATAAATGTTATGCTACTATGTGTCATCCATGGCAATAAATAAGACCATCTATGACTTTATAATACTATGCACTATGGATGTACTCCCTCCGTCTCGAAATTCATGTCGCAGCAGTCATTTTACAATTTAGTACTCAGCCTTTTCCCGACCGAACCCGAAGTCCCTCTGTGTAGTCGCTCTCTTCCTCCTTCCTCTCCGACCGTCCCAAGACCGCACGCTGCCGTTCCCCTCAGCGACTCCACGCTGCCTGCGCCTCCTCTCCCTCCCAGCTTCCTCTCCCTCCCCGGCCGGCGCTCTCCCTTCTTGGCGTTCTTGCGCTCTCTTCCTCTCGCATGTCCCTCCGTATAGGTGAAAATCCGATTTTCCCCCTTCGGCTCTTCGATCTGCAGCGGTTGTGCTCAATCTGCGGCGGAGACTACCAAGACGGCAGCGTGTGAGCTGCTTCACGGTCGCTTTGCAGGCTGCTTCTTTGGTCGCCAGTGAGGAGCTCATCTCCTGCAGCCAGCGGCTACACAGCCGCCGTCCGCGCTCATCCAAAGACGCCGGTAGCGGTCGACTCGACATGGCTACGGCCACGCAGCAGCGGCGGCGGGATGGTGGCGGCAAGCTCCGACATGTTCCTCCATCCGCTCTAGGACTCCACCGCCAAGCACACCAACCTCAAGGTCTGTTCCTCGTCGGCGTTGTAGATTCTTTGCTTGCTTACACAGATGCTTCCATACTGATTGGCCTCGGGACTACAGATTCATTGCTTGCTCACACATTTGCTTGAGTACTACAGATTCTTTGCTTGAGTAGAATTGATTGGGCTGCTACAATAGAATTGCCACACAATAGAATTGGCCTCACTGCTGTAGATTTTCTGAAACTGATGTTGTAGAATTGGCCACACCGCTGTAGAATCTCTGTCACAGATACTGTAGAATTGGCCTCACTGCTGTAGATTCTCTGATATCCTTGCCTGAAACTGAATATAAAGTCAGTTTCGTCAGTCTCGATCTGAATATAAACTTTATCTGAAACTGAAATTGAAACAGGTGCAGTCGTAAAAATGCACTTTAAAACTCAGTTAAAAATTCAATTTTAGAGCTTGGCTCCTGATCTTTATATAAAGTGTACTGCAAGTTTATTGCAAGAAAGTTTAAAATTCAATCTAAAACTCAGTCTAAAATTCAGTTAAAGTGATCTGAATATAAAAACTCTTGGAGTAAAAATTCAGTCTAAAAGTCAGTTAAAGTTTCAGTTTTAGAGAGTTGGGATTTTATTGCAAGCAAGTTTTGTACTGTCATACAGTATTTTTCAGTTTGTAAAACTGGGAAGTGTATTTTCTATTTTGAAACTTAGTTTAACTATTTTCAATTTTGATGGAAAATCCGTCAAAAGTCAGTCTAGACTGTATTTAATCAGAAAATGTTGCATCATCATGCACGCATGTATCTCTGTCGGAGTAAATGACCACGGGTAGCCTAACCGGCTCCCCCTGGCTCTTCAAAAAAATTACAGGCCGATCGGGCCTTCAAGCATCCAAGGCGTGGGGCCGCCTTCCCTTGGACGGCTATCTCTCAAGCCGGCTACCGGGAGGCGGCCCGGCCCTAAACCCACAGGAGGAAAGCCACAAGAGGGCCGACTCCAAGAAGCCGGCCACGAGAAGGCCGACTCCAAGAACCCGGCCCCCAGCAGGCGGCCAATATCGTACCCTCAAACTCTGCACCCACATAACAACGATGAGACGAGGCGTGGCTACAGTGAAGCCTGCCACCCCCGAATTCCGGAGTGCGCGTGGCCACAGTGCGCCGTACGGGGCGGCCATCACCCGTCCGGCGTGGCACTGTTGCCATGTCGACCATGACGTCACCCACGACAGTCGCCAAGACGGCCCTTGAGCGGCGGGCCCTTGATCGAAGGGACGCCTGAAGCGGCCTGGCCTCCCCTGGCCGGCTTTGAGATGTGGCGGCTCCCAATGGCCTGGTTTGCTCCCTCCTCAAGGAGGCGCCTCATTAAGGAGACAAAGGCGAGTTAAGGCTCTGATGATCGCCCGCCCGGTAGCGCTGCTGTAGCCATGCTTCTCGACAAAGCCCTCGTCATCGAGTGAGGCAACAGCGATAACCAATCCCGACAAGGCCCCGGCGGTGGGACCTACTTGTCGCCCAGAAAGCCGGCAGCCGGCAGACCCACCAACGGCGGAGAAGCCGCGAACATAGACATTCGACGGCTAGGGCCCGCGCCACCGGATTACCATTGTACCCACAGGGGTAGGCCTATATAAACCCCCCGGGGCACCCATGCAAAGGGTTGATCTCTTAGAGTTTTAGACACCACATAGAGGGAAGAGGAGAGCTAGCCTTGCCCTTCTTCTTCCTCTCACCGAACAGCTCAAGGAGCCTCTTGTAGCTACTTGTTAACTTAGTGATCATGCAGAGACCCCGCAGAGCAGCGGTGAGGTGTTATCTCCCGGAGAGCCCCAAGCTGGGTAAGATTAATCGGCGTGCATGTCTTCGCCTTATCCCGTTCCAGCACCGCGACGTCTTATTGGCTCCCACAATGATAAGCCACCCGTTGGCATATGTCGCACCTACCACCGACATTTGGCGCCCACCATGGGGCCAGTGCACCGTCGTCCAAGACCTGCTCTGGACGGGAACCCTTTTCCTTCCCAGCGAGCGTAGCCAGCCCGGCACGCCCGATGGCGCTTGCCCCGACGCGCTGCAAGGCGTCGCTGACGCCTGCGCGGCGAGCTGCCTCGCCGATCTTCTTGGCGAGGCTCGCATCTCTGACGAGCCCGCATCCGACGCGGGCACAGGCTGCCCCGAGAGCCACCTCGTCAGCCTCCTGACCAACTCCACGTCTCCAGCGAGCCTGCTGTGGATTTGGAGTCGGTTGGCTCCACCGACCCGATGCTTGTCGACTCCGACACGGCATCACTTGACGCTTTCCCCACCAACGTAGTGATCTTCAACGACCCGCTCCCTCGAGTCGACAGCTGTGGCAGCGCCATCACCGAGGTGCTGGTCATCAGCCACGGCATCGCCTCTGGCTAGAACGCCCATGACGCCCTGCAAGCGGCGCTGCATGACTTGTCCGTCCCCCTTCCGCCCGACGCCGACGTCGAGGCACTGGAGGCACGCCGCCTCGCCCTCATCATGGAGGGCCAGAAGATAGCCTCCATGAGACGCCTCACTGAGGCTCACCAGCGCAAAGTCGACCGCGCCGCCTTTGGCACGCCGCCCCCCTCCCCCCCTCGACGGGCCGAGCCGAATCGGCGTCATCAAGAAGCGTGGCGCAGCCATCGCCGACATCTTTGGGAAGCAGAACCGCCCGATCTATGCCACGCCCCTCGAGAACCTACGCGCCGCCCGGTAGCCGTAAACGAAGTTGAATGGATGAGGCGGCGAGCTCCCCTACATGACCAGACGCATCCAGCAGTTGATCGACGCGGCCGCAGAGCGTCATGAAGCCGGCGTCCACGCCGAAAGTCCTCCACGCCGTGAGCACGGTGCGACGTCACGGACGCCGACTGTGGGCAATACCCGCGCAAGGCAAGAAAAGGGGCGGCGCTGGCGCGGCGGACTCGAATCTTCATCGAGCGCGGCGAAGGCCGCCCTCGAGCTATCGAACGGCGAGGCAACCCGCCTCCTCCTCCGCCTCGTGGGGAGAGATATCCCACCCCGCCGCCTGTCACGCATCCGACTCTCAGCGGCCGACTAGGCCACCGCGAAGGAGTCGGCGAGAATGACGCCCGCCATCAGATCGACCGCCTAGCGCGATCCCTGGCGCTAGAAGAAGAAGACGATGTCAGCCCGCCTTGCTTCGGCCCCTGCATCCGCGACGAGCCCTTCCCCAAAGGGTTCTCGCTCCCAAGAGACACGCCCAAGTACAACGGCTTCGTGAAGTCGGAAGATTGGCTGATCGACTACTCCACTAGTCAAGATAGCAACGGCAACAAAGCGGCGGCGTTGCCGTGAAGTATGTCCCCTCATGCTCCAAGGCACAGTAGCGTGCACAGCTCAACAGCCTCAAGCCGTCTGACGTCAACGGTAGCTAGACTTCACAGAAGCCTTCATCCGCAACTTCACCAGCACCTACAAGCAGGCTCCCAAGCCCCGACAGCTCTCCTTGTGTGTTCAAGGTTCCAATGAATCAACTCGCGACTACCTCAACGCTGGGCCGTGCTCCGCAATTCCTGTGAGGGGGTGCACGAGGTTCAAGCCATAGAGTACTTCACCGCCGGGTGCCGAGAAGGCACCCTCCTCAACCACAAGCTCCTCTGCGACGAGCCGACTACCCTCGACGAGCTGCTGGTGATAGCGGACAAGTACGCCACGGCCGACTCTTCAATGAAGACCGAGCTCCGAGCAGACGCCTCCGGGAAGGTGCTCAATCCGACTCCCAAGATGCCGGCCGGGGACTCCAGCCGACGCCCGTACCAGAACGACAACAAGCACAAGGGCCCCATGCCGCCTTCCACCAGTCGGCAGGTGGCCTGATCGAAGAACAACCGGAGGCGGCCCGCGCCAAGAAGCGCGAAGAGCGGCAGGCCGGCTTGGCAGCCGACTTTCTCCTCTGAACAAACCCTCGATGCCCTTGCAAGTTCCACAGGCGTGAAGCCGTCCAACCACTACGACCGGAAATGCCATCGCTCACCACGAATCTCCAAAGGCGAAGGGCTGGTGCCGCCTCCGCCTGCTGGTCAGCCGCCTTCGGTCCCTCAACAGCCGGCCACTCGACCAGCAGTCGGGGCCGTTCAAGACGAGTTCCCCGACGAGCATGCCGCCTACGTCGTCTTTACAAGCCAGCCCGAAGACCGGCGCAGCCGGCGCCGACAGCACCAAGAAGTCAATGCGGTCGCCTCCAACAAACCCGAGTTCATGCACTAGTCAGAAAGGCCTATCAGCTGGAGCCGGGCCGACCACCCAGAGGTGATGCCGTCTCCCGGCTCTTACGCGTTGGTTTTGGATGCCACCCTCGCAACAGAAAGGCGAGCTGCCCGTTTCTCCCGCGTGCTGGTAGATGGCGGGAGCAGCATCAACATACTGTACCGTGACACCATGGAGAAGCTGAACGTCAAGACAAAGCAGCTCATGCCTAGTCGGACCGTGTTCCATGGCATCGTACCCGGCTTGTCCTGCTCACCAATCGGCAAGATCAAGATAGACGTTCTCTTTGGGGACAAGGATCATTTCCGCCGAGAAGCAGTTTGGTTTGAGGTAGTGGATTTGGAGAGCCCTTACCACGCGTTGCTTGGCCGACCTGCTCTGGCCAAGTTCATGGCTGTACCCCACTACGCCTACCTCAAGATGAAGATTCCGAGTTCCAAGGGCATCATCACCATAGCCGGCGACTACAAGAAATCCTCCGAATGTGCAGCAGCTAGCAGCCGGCTGGCCGAGTCCCTCATGATCGCCGAAGAAAAGAAGATGCTGGATTGGGTCGTGGCCATGGCCGGCAAGCAGCCGGCTTTGTCCCCTGACCCCAAGGAGTGTGATGCCCAAGGTTCTTTCCAGCCGGCCAAAGAAACGAAGAAGATACCTCTGGACCCGGAGCACCTAGAAAGGTTTGCCGCCATTGGGGCAAACATGGACAGCAAATAGGAAGGCGAGCTCGTCGATTTCCTCCGTGAGAATCGGGACATCTTCGCATGGTCCCCCAAGGACATGCCGGGTGTTCCAAAGGAATTCGCCGAGCACAAGCTACACGTCCGAGCAGATGCAAAACCAGTTAAGCAGCCCCTCCACCGACTGTCAGAGGAAAAGAGAAGGATTGTAGGAGAAGAGATAGCCCGGCTTCTGGCAGCCGGCTTCATTATGGAGGTATTCTTTCCAGAGTGGCTTGCCAACCCGGTCCTCGTGCTGAAGAAGAATAACAAGTGGCGCATGTGTATAGACTACACCAGCCTCAACAAAGCCTGCCCCAAAGATCCCTTCGCCCTGCCAAGGATTGATCAAGTGATAGACTCCACAGCCGGATGCGAGCTGTTGAGTTTCTTGGATGCTTACTCAGGCTACCACCAGATAAAGTCGGATCCAGCCGATCGCCTGAAGACCGCCTTCATCACACCATTCAGAGCTTTCTGCTACCTGACCATGACATTCGATGAGTCCAAGATGCGCACCGGCTTGGGAGCCGGCATCATCCTCACCTCTCCCAAAGGCGACAAGCTCAGATACACATTGCAAATTCATTTTGCCACCTCCAACAATGTGGCCGAGTACGAGACGCTCATACACGGGCTCCGGCTAGCCAAAGAACTCGGCATCCGCCGGATCCTGTGCTATAGCGACTCGGATTTGGTAGTCCAACAATCATCTGGCGATTGGGACGCCAAGGACGCAAACATGGCGAGCTACTGCTTCCTCGTTCAGCAAATCAGCGGATATTTTGAAGGATGCGAGTTCCTCCACGTGCCACGGGCCGACAACGAGCAAGCAGATGCCCTTGCACGAATAGGCTCCACCCGACAAGCTATACCAACCAGCGCCTCTGTCCAACGCCTCCTCAAGCCGTCTATCAAGCCGTCTCCAGAATCCGATTCCATCTTCGTACCGCCCAACCCCGACGCAGTCGGATCCGGCTTGGGGAGCTGAGCAGGTGGCTCGGGGACTTCGATAGGCGGCCCGGGGACTTCAACAGGCGGCTCGGGGACTGCCATAGTCGCACCCGGCCTGGGGACTACGACAGTCGGCCCGGGGACTGCATCGACACAACAGGCGGTGGCCGACCCCAGCTCTTCACCACCCAGCCCGCCCGCCCTGGTCGCAGTAGCCGTGTTGGCAATAGAAGAAGTCACAGCTCCATCATGGCCCAGCCCATCCTCAACTTCCTAGTAAACAGAGAGCTGCCGACTGACAAGATCGCGACAAGACAAGTCCAACGCCGAGCCGGAGCATACACAATAGTTAACCGAGAGCTCGTTAGGCGCAGCGTCACTGGAGTCTTCCAGCGCTGCGTCGAGCCAGAGAAGGGCATAACAATCCTCAAGGACATTCACCAAAGCGAATCGCGCCACCACGCGACCTCAAGATCACTCGTCGCCAAAGCTTTCCGCCATGGATTCTTCTGCCGACTGCTTTGGATGACGCCAAGGAGTTAGTCAAATCTTGCAAAGGGTGCCAAGTCTTGACTCAAGCAACACCTGCTTCTGCACTCAAGACCATTCCCTCACTTTGGCCTTTTGCCGTCTGGGGAATTTGGATATGGTGGGCCCGTTCAAGACGGCGCGCGGCGGCATGACACATCTGCTCGTCGCCGTCGACAAATTTACCAAGTGGATTGAAGCAAAGCCAATCAAGAAGCTGAATGGGCCGACTGCCGTGACATTCATCGCAGGCATTACAACCCGGTACGATGTACCACACAGCATCATCACCGACAATGGCACGAATTTTGCCAAAGGAGCGCTGGCACGTTTCTGTGCGACACAGGGCATCCGACTGGACTTAGCGTCTGTTGCCCACCCACAGTCAAACGACCAAGTTGAGCGAGTAAACGGCCTCATCCTCTCCGGCATCAAGCCCCGACTGGTGGTCGTGCCCTTTGGAGCGTTCGCCGGCTGTTGGCTCGACGAGCTGCCGGCCGTCCTCTGAGTCTGCGCACTACCGAACAAGTCAACCGGCTTCACCCTTTCTTCCTTGTATATGGTGCCGAGGCTGTCATCCCAAGCCCGACATCGAGTTCGACTCACCTCGGGTCACCATGTACACGGAGGCGGAGGCCAAGGAAGCACGAGAAGGCGGCGTCGACCTGCTTTGGAAGAAAGCCGGTGTTAGCCCTCACCAGTCCGCCATCTACCAGCGGGGTTTACGCCCGCTACCACAGCCGGAAGGTCAAGCCAAGATCCTTCCAAGAGGGTGACCTTGTGCTCCGCTGATCCAGCGAACAACCGGCCCAGCACAAGCTCGGCCCCTTGGGAAGGCCCCTTCGTCATCGGAGCATTAGGCAACGACTCCTACTACGATTGACGCACAGAAGCCGAAGGCACGCAAGAGGGACGACTCCAGCAAGGAGTCGGAACGACCATGGAACGCCAATCTCCTCTGAAGATTTTACAGTTAAAATGCAGTATGTACCATGCTACCTTTTGTATTAAGTACGAGACAACGGGCCCCCCGAGGAACAGTCGGGGACTATTCTCTTTTATCTATGAATGATGAGTACCATGCCTATGATTATGTTACTACATTCATTTTTCTCGTCCGGCACCGGGTTCGACTAGTCGGCCCGGGGACTTGCCGCCTTGAGTTATATTCAAGTTCTACCTGCAGTCAGACAAGTAGTGTGCCGGCACCCAAGCCCTCTCTTGTCGAAAGCCGCAGCTCGAAGAATCGGCTGTCCGGCTGGCAAGAGCCAAAGGCGGAAAGGATGCCCACATGAAAACGGCTAAGGACTAATGAACTTATATAACGCATAAGCGGCTTCCCACCCGCCGACCGGGCTGTCGAGAAGCCGGCTGGCGGCTTCCCATTCTCCTTGCTACAATCTAAGAAAGCTCGAGTACTTGCCTTCCCAAAAGCATTAGCTCTTCCCCGACCACAGATCGCAGAGCATTTGTCCATTTGAGGAAGGCGGCGACTAAGGGAAGGCGGCAAAGGAAACAACCAAAAGGATGAAAAGCAAGTATGAACGGAAGCCAAGCACATGCATGATTATATTTACACAAAAGGCTTTCGAAAGGCCAACATTCAACATAGTTTGAATACACCCCGATGGGTGGAATCGCATAAATTTAATAAAAGTTGTTCAAAAGAGTATGACGAGGAAAGTAAAGGCAGCGGATCGGGCCAAGGAGCAACAGGCGAGTCGGGCAGGTTGGTGGAGGCAGTAGTGCCGGGTGGAGGAGTGGCCGGTGGCGAGTCTCGGCAAGATCGTCGCCTCTTCTGCGGGCGCTTGCACTGCAACCGTTCTGGGAGGCACGATCAGGTTGAGGCTGGCTGGTCGCTTCACCGTCTGGCACGGTGTCTTCGCCATCCTCCTTCTCTTCCTCTTCGCCCTCGTCGCTAGAAGCGATTTCCTCCGCCGAGTCTTCACCTCCTGCCGGGTTCAGCCCGAACCACTCCTCCGGCTGAGCGACACCGTCATCATTTACTTCAGGGGAAAAGACACTGGTGTCGGTGTAATCGGTGATCACCGAGGCGCGCTGGATGATAGCCTGCCGCACTACCACCAGCTCTTCGTCAGCCTCCTGCCGCCAGGTGCTCAGCTGGGCCAAGCTCAGCCCAGGATACCAGGCTCGGATGAACTCCAACGCCCGCCTGGCGCCGGACCGAGCTGCAGAAGCCTTCTAGGCCTCGGCGGTGGCCCGCAACCTCTAGCGGTCGGCGATCCATTTGAGGTGCGAGAACCGCCTCGCCCGGGCAGGCGGACAGCACCTGCGCCCGGCGCGAAGACGGCGGAGCATGCGGTGTGCCGGTTGCAGACGGGCTTGAATCGCCAGAAGCTGCGCCTCAAGTGACCGGCTGGCATCCGGCGCGATCTCGACCCCTGCCTGCCGTCGTGCATCGCGATGGGCCTCGATGGCTTGGCTGACAGCAACGGAGTAACCGGGAAAGTAATCTGCACAAAGAAGAAAGAAGTAGCACAAAGTTAGAAGACAAACCAGATGACAAAGGGGCAAGCAAAGGGATGAAGAAGAAGGTGGCCTACTGTCAATCAAATCCTCGATCCGTCCATAGCCTTCGCTCAGCGCTTGCTTCGCCTCGGCCCAGCTCGCCGCCTTGGTCTCATATTCGGCTTTGAGGGCGGCCTCGCTGTCCTGCGCCGTCTTCTGGGCCGCCTTATGGCTCTCCTCCTTGTCGGCCAGTTTCTTTGCCAAGCGGTCACATTCCTGGGCCAAGGCGTTGCACTCGACTTCCTTGGCGTGAAGGGCGGTCTGGACCCCGCCTAGCTGTTCCCTCAAGTCGGCATTGGCCCCTGCAAATATGAAGAAGAAAAAAACAATAAGGAAGAAGTCGTCAGGAAAGATCCGACCCGACTGCTTAGCAGTCGGCCCGAATCTCGGGGACAACACCCAGTGGGTGCGCTGACGCGCCCCCACGTGAGATAAAAAATGAAGCACTTACTCAGGATCTCAGTCAGATCGGTGATCTTCTGGCTCATCTCCTGGGCGTAGGAGTTGAAAGCAGCCGCGCAGAGATTGTGATATTCCTGCAAATAGGACGGAGGTGCAAATAAGAACAAGACCACAATCGAAGTTTACTAAGAAGTTCCAAAGCCGCGCTCGGCCGCCGACTGAACTCGGGGACTACACCGGTGGAGTGCGCTTCGCGCCCCCACGGAAGAAATCAAGAACAATCGACGAAAAGCGGGAGGACTCACCCGAATGACCATCCGCGTCGTGAGGAACTCTTGATTGTACCGCTTCAACGCGGCGGCCTGGGCCTGAAGCCGGCTCCGGACCTCCTGCGCCGCCACGTTCAGCTCGGTCGTCCCACCGCCGGGTGTCCACTCAGACGAGCTGGCGCTGGCCGCCTCCAGATCCTGAGCCGACGAGCTGGTGCCCGCGGCTTTCTGCGGCTCCGGCGCTGAAGTCGCCTCCCCCGCGCAAGCAGGCAGACGGGGACCACAAGATCCGCCCCCACAGTTGGCTCGCCTCCAGCCGGCTGCTCGGGCGGCACGTCAAGCCGGCCGCCTTGGCCCATTCCAGTCGGTGGTGACGGTGCCGCCTCCCCCTCTAGGACGACTACGTCGCCCTCCTCCCTCTCCGTCACCGGCCGGTTGCGGCCGGTTTCCTCCAGCGGGGGCACCGGGATGTCGGGGGCCACGGTGCGAAGAGGGATGATGAGCTGCGGAGGCTGGTTACGCGTGGCCTCCGCCGCCTTCTCCGCGGCCCCTGCCTCCGCCTGGGCCTTGGCCAATGCGTCGGCTTGCGCCTCCGCCGACTTCTCCCTCGTCTCCTGGGCCGCCCTCCGCTCCTCCGCCTCCCGCTCCTCCCGCGCCTCCCGCGCGTTCCGCTCCGTCGCCTCCAGGAGATCGGCACGGGGATCCACGCGGCGGGAGCTTGCAGACCCTCCCGCCGCTCCGACTATGGAGGCGGCAGGGACCTGCTCGAGGGAAAGCGACGCCCTGATTGGCAAATCAAGAAAAGAGCTTAGAAGAATATCAACCGAAGAGAAGAAAGAAAGGTGTGAGAAAATCGACACTTACGCTGAAACCGCCTGCGGCTGCTTCACCACCTTGCGGAAGCGGGCCGCCTTCGCGGTCGCCTCATCCCGCTTGGTCGCCGCCGCGGAACCCCTGGGCTTCTTCGGCCGACTGCCAAAGAGAGTCGCGCGGCCCGGCGTTTTTGCGCGCCACCACGAGCAGCTGGCGCGGCAGATGGGCCCGTGCCTTGATGATCGGACGCTGGCTGACGACGCGGAATAACTTTGGCCTCGTCGTCATCCGGCCAGTCCCCGAAGCCGACTCCGAGCTCGGGGCCGCCTGCCTCACCACCTCCTCCTACGACATCGTCGTCCAGGGCGGCCACCCCCAAGTATGGATCATCAAAGTCGTCCGCCGTGCGGTTGGGCATGAACTGGCGCTCCAGACCCGCGGCTCCGGCCGCCGGTCGAAGAAGGGGGCTCTGCTAAAAACAAGCCGGCTGGTCAAGAGTCGGCCATTATGAACCCGGCAACAAGAGAAGAAGAAAAGAAGGGAAGCTTACCGTAGGCGGAGGGTTGGCGCGAGAGTACGGCTCCTTGCCATACCGCCACTCCTCGGTGAGCTTGCAGTTGGCGATGTAGTTCACCATGTAAGATACCTCGTCATGAGGAATCTCCTTGGTGCTTAGCCGGCTTGGGTCGAAGCGGCCGCTCATCTGGCAGATCATGTGGGGTCGGCCTTGAAGTGGGAGCACCCGACGCTCCACGAAGGCGGCTACCAGGTCGGCCCCGACCAGGCCTTCCGACTGGACCATCACCCGGAGCAGGCGGCGGCGGCAGCCCAATGGGAGACAGCGTCTGGCTCGGTAGGACCATGAAGGCTGCCTCCTGCGGCGGGCCGCCTCGTAAGCCGGCAGATTGACGAAATCGCCTTGCGGGCAACGTTCTTCACGTGAAGTAGGATTTCTGCCGAGCTTCACCGACCGGATCGGCCGGGATGGGCGGAAGCAGGTTGTTGTCGCTCGACCTCCGCATGGCGATGAAGGCGCCCGCGTAAAGCGAACGCGCCCGTGGTGACGGTGTCGAGCTTGCACTGGAAGAATCCCCCCCAGAGCTCGAGGGTGGGGAGGACGCCAAGAAAGCCTTCGCACAGAGTGACGAAGGCCGACAACAGCATCACCATATTTGGAGTGAGGTGGTGCGGTTGGAGATGATAAAACTCGAGGAAGGCGCGGAAGAATTCGCTCGCCGGCAGGCCGACGCCGCGCAGGCAGTGCGAGCGGAATATCACCCGCTCGTCCTCCTCCGGCGCCGGCGAGATCTCCGTCTCCGACGCAAGGCGAGCCCGCACGTAATCTGTGCCCGGCAACCGCTGCGTCTTGCGGAGGAAGTCGACATGGTCCTCATGGACGTTGGAGCCGTCCCAGGAACTTGACAGCGCCATGAGGACGGGGAAGCGACGAGAGAGGCGCGACGGCGGAGGGCGCGCGACCCAGCTGCGACAGAGCTACGGCGAGCCAAGAAGATTGGCGGAAGGACAGCGCGGCGGTGAGGCGCTGCGGCGGCGGAGAGGAGGATGAAGAAGAAGAAATGGTGGAGCGAGGGCGAGCGTGCGAGCGTCTGCCGCTCCCCCTCCTCCCCCTACTTATAGCCTCGTGCGGTGAAGCCGAGGAGGCGAGGCGTGGGGGGACGTGGGATTAACTGCGCCCACTCCCCCACGCCACGCGATTATCGCGCCCTAAAGGTGTGCGAAAACTGTCGCTGGAAGGTGAACGACCCGTTCGGGCCATAGAAGATCTGCACTTTGGCCGAGGCCTGGGAGTGGCGGGCCCCGGTCTGCGGCGACGTCCCATCGCGCGCGTGGGCAGGCAGGCCCGGCCCGCTGACGGGTGCCATGTGGCGCGCAGGCGGCAAGCGGTCAGCGCACGGCCCGGCTCGCGCGCCACCTGGTTCTCACCTTCAAGCTGCAAAGCCTCCCAAAGACGGCACACCTAATCAAAGCCGACTCCTACCTGCCGGCTCTTCAGGATAGGAAGCTGATTGAGCTTCTCGTCCTCTCTTCAACCTCGAAGCCCAACCAGCTTCTGGGACTACTGTCGGAGTAAATGACCACGGGTAGCCTAACCGGCTCCCCCCGGCTCTTCAGAATAATTACAGGTCGATCGGGCCTTCAAGCATCCAAGGCGTGGGGCCGCCTTCCCTTGGCCGGCTATCTCTCAAGCCGGCTACCGGGAGGCGGCCCGGCCCTAAGCCCACAGGAGGAAAGCCACAAGAGGGCCGACTCCAAGAAGCCGGCAACGAGAAGGCCGACTCCAAGAACCCGGCCCCAAAGAAAGGCCAAGATCGTGCCCTCAAACTCTGCACCCACATAACGGCGATGGGGCAGGCGTGGCTACAATGAAGCCTGCCACCCCAGATCCCAGTGCAGCGTGTACAGTGATCGCCATATGGGCGGCCATCACCCGTCCGTGGCAATGTTGCCATGTTGACCATGACGTCACCCACGACAGTCACAAGACGGCCCACAGCGGCGGGCCCTTCGGAAGGGACGCCCGAAGGCGGCCTGGCCTCCCCCAGTCGGACTGAGATGTGGCCGGCTCCCAGCGGCCGGTTTGCTCCCTTCCTCGAAGGAGGCGCCTCATTAAGGAGACAAGACGAGGTAAGGCTACAGTGATCGCCCGCCAGGCGGCGGCACTGTAGCCATGCTTACCTCGACAAAGCCCTCATCATCAGGAGTGAGGCAACAGTAACCAGCCCCCGACAAGGCCTCCGAGCGGTGGGACCTGCTTGTCGACCAGGATGCCGGCAGCCGGCGGGCCCCAGCAGCCGGCGGAGAAGCCGGCGAACATAGACACTGACGGCTAGGGCCCGCGCCCAGCCGGATTACCATTGTACCCCTGGGGGGTAGGCCTATATAAACCCCCCAGGGCACCCATGCAAAGGGTTGATCTCTTAGAGTTTTAGACACCACATAGAGGGAAGAGGAGAGCTAGCCTTGCCCTTCTTCTTCCTCTCACCGAACAGTTCAAGGAGCCTCTTGTAGCTACTTGTTAACTTCGTGATCATGCGGAGACGTCTCCCCGGAGAGCCCCGAAGCTGGGTAAGATTCGTCGGCGTGCATGTCTTCGCCTTATCCCGTTTCCAGGCACCGGCGACGTCTTATTGGCTCCCACAATGATAAGCCACCCGTTGGCATATGTCGCACCTACCAGCAGTGGCGGAGCCAGCCAACTCAAGGAGCCGGGGCAAAGCCTGTATACAGTGACGTTGTCCAGAATTTGCCCCTGTAATTAGTGATATTAATCATGGTTTATGTGTACTACTTAGTGGAGAATGGCCGGAGCAGCCCGGGCAGCTGCCCGGGGTCGCCGGTAGGTAGCTCCGCCCCTGCCTACCACCCGACAATCCCCTACTTCATCACCATTCGTTTCACCACACCACTTGCTTGCTCATCTTCACAGGCATATGATGTGCACCCTTGGTCGTCCGGTCCGAGGAACTGCTAACGAAACAACGCCCAACGTCGTGAGTGTGCTCACGTTCTGCAATCAAGCAACCGCCCTCCTCCGTTCTCCTCCAGCAGCAGCAGCAAAAGGTTTTTGCTCTCCCTTGTTACTGAATTTAAACTGGAGAGTGGAGACAACATTTAAGTTCTGAACCTTGTTCTTTTCAACCTTGTTGCTCTGTTGGAATACGCTGGCCACTCATCTAGCGCCACATGGATGTATTTTCCTTGGTCAATCTTTTTACATGGATGCCTCATTTTTTTGGTAGGTTAAACTTTGCAATCATTTTTTACGGTAAGGAATCAACCCATCACCCACATGAAGTTAGCTAGCTGGGTGATCCTGATCCAAATGAAAAGGTGACCTCCTCAAAGTAGTCCAAAGAGAACCTTGCAAGTCCAAGAGAGAAGCAGCATACTTGGCAAAAATGGCAACATCAATGTCAATCAACAGCATCTAGGCATTTGCATGATAAAACAGCATCAATATCAAAGAATTTGAAGATGCCTCAAAGCATAGTTTAGCAAAAAGAACATTGGAGGTAAAACCACAAGCAGGAAACGCCGTGGTGTTTGTCTGAATTTATTTCCTGCACATCAATTGTTTTTGTCAATGTCTGTAGAGGTTATGCTTATGCTACTAAATTTTAAATTGAACGCAATTATCATTTAGATGCACATTTGAGGGCCTGCAGTTGGTTATTTGGTTGTCCCAAACTTGAGATCAATGCAATCACCTACCTTTAGTTCCATTACTATTCCATTTAATAGCAGAAAAAGAGCATACGGTTTTGTTTGTTAAAGATAAACACTTCCTTCAGTGTTCACTGTTCAGAATGGTGGTAGCTTAAAATTGTCAGAAATGTTGATGTCTAGGAGGAACTGGAGCAACTCTACTTGCCAGATGAGATTTGAGCACGAAGTTCCTTAACTCGAAGGCCGGACTGAACAAACACCCCAGCAATCATGTGCTGCCAAGGACACTGAATAATCTCGAGTGAAGTTGGAAGCCATTGGATCTTTTTCGAACTGCAACTAGCAGGACATCAACTCCAAAATTATCAAGTGCATTCCTAGAAAATTATCTGATGATTAAAAGAAGAAAATCTTGTCTGATTTTGATCTGCTCCAAAATTAACAGTGAATTTGATTGAATTTCAGAGAGTGCAGGGGAGCAGCAGTAGCAACAACAACACGGGCACGGGACAAGCAGGCGACAGGGGAGAATCACGGGAGACAGCAGGGCTCCACCAGCAGGAGCTCGAGGAGAAGCAGCAGTGGGAGCTCGGAAAGAAGCAGCAACCGGAGCTCAAGGAGAAGCAACAACGGGAGCTCGAGGACGCGCGGGAGAGCAGTTCTGGGCGGAAGCGCAGATCTTGGCGGCGGCGCGGGTATGGGCGGCGGCGGAAGAGCAGTTCTGGGCGGTGGCGGCAGAGCAGTTGGGCGGCAACGCAAGTCTGGGCGGCGGGAGGGGATCGAGGCGGCGGAGGCGACGCCCCTAGGAACCGCGGCTGGAGGGGACCGCAGCTGGCCGGCGCCGGCCCCTGGCGATGCTCGGGCGACGAGCGGAGGAAGAAGACGGGGTGGAGGAGTCTGTTTGAGACAATTTTCAGATGACGAGGTTTTGTTTGCAATTTTACCGATGAACTGGGCGTGCGACATTAATTTTGGGACGGAGGGAGTAATATCATACACTAGTATCATATGCATGATACTAATACTAGTATATGTTACTCCCCACTATGACCAGCCTGACAGCTGTAGTCTGGCTCGAATCCTCGGCTCCTTTGTCTTCAACCCCTAGGGTAGGGAGGCTCCAATTTCTGTAGCGTCTATTCCCGCAGTCGAGGAAGGTGGTGTTCGCTGGCGACGATGTTTCGGTCGGCATCACCATATGGCCCGATTGCATATCATAGTTGTCATCTGAAGTTGTCGATGGAAGAGAATGAGGACAAGCTGTGTTGTATACATATTTTTCATTCAGTGACTTCTTCTGGGTCCTTTGCCTTCAAAGAACGAGCAGCCACTCCTACGGCCCACCTCTTCCTGCTTGGTTCAACAATGCCTCTTCTCTATGTGATTGGTCCCATTAGCAGGTTTGCAGCTAAATCCTCACTTCCATGATTAACATCGCCAGGAAACTGCAACAACTCTCTATATTTTTAGTTGTAATCTTCTGCACAGTATGCTGCCCTAGCGTAGCTCAATGATGCTGGAACTTAAAATAAAATAAAATCTGAACGCGTATTTGTTTGACGGCAACGCGGTCGTCAATGGCTATTACTCTACGCCCACGGGGATCATGTGGTCATCCATCACATGCTCACATTCAGTATAATAAGTACTTCCTCTGTAAACTAATATAAGAGCTTTTAGATTACTAAAGTAGTGATCTAAACGCTCTTATATTAGTTTACGGAGGAAGCATTAGTGATAAGCATAGACTGGATATAATAAGCACTCTTTGTTTCTCTACGCTCTCTGCTCCAGGATTGGTCTGCCCTCTCCGGCCAACTAGCAACCACTATTAATCCCCCAGCCTCCACCCCTCTCCTTGAACTCCATCTCACCTCTTTCTGACTGTTTTCCTTTGCAGCTAATCCACAATTTGCACAATCGGCGGCCTTTTCTAGGTTAGTTGCAATTTCTTCTCTAGTTTACCACAACATGCTTATTGCCATAATGACATATGAAATCTGCAACAGTACTTATCGTTTATGCATGCTAGTTAATGTTCTCATTTTGCATCCTTTTGAGTTTCTGTCTTAATTAGTTCCCTAGATTCAAAAGTTGGTTGAGCCACATACTATTATCAGTTCATTGCCATTCCTCATCTTTAGCTTTCTAAGAAACATATTTTGAGTATGCTAACAATAAATCATGTCTTGAAATTTCCCTCGAGAAAAGAAGGAAAACTATACCATGCCTTAAAATTTCCAGCTACATAGGCATGTTCATTCCAGATTCAGCTTGCCTGCTGTCTTAATACCGGATTTGCAAGCTATTATTAGTCATCTGGAGACTTTTATATTCCGAGTCTATAAACTACTCCCTCCGTTCCTAAATATAAGTCTTTCTAAAAATTACAATAGGAACTACATACGGATGTACATAGACATATTTTAGAGTGTAGCTTCACTCATTTTGCTCCGTATGTAGTGCCTTTTGGAATCTCTAGAAACGCTTATATTTAGGAACGGAGGAAGTAGCACATAAAGAGTACTCCCTCTGTAAAGAAATATAAGAGTGTTTAGATCACTACTTTAGTTCTAAACGCTCTTATTTTTTCTTTACGGAGGGAGTATATTTTGCATCTTGTGTGATTATTTGTGTCTTGTTTTCAAGTTATTATCTGGCTCACGAGAATTCTTTTGTTGACAGGTTGCGGACCATGAATTATCAAAGGCACTGTGCACTCTAGTGAATACAAGCTTGTTTGCAGTTATATGTGACACTGTTTAGGTATTCTGAAAATAAAATGAACAGTGACTGTAGTTCAAAAGCCACACAAACTGCCGTTACAATATTTAAAGGAGATCACAAATAACTTCTCTGATAAGCAAGTACTTGGCAAAGGTAGTTTTGGTGTGGTATATGAGGTAAGCTTATAGTTTTGCTGAAATTATAGTTGATTCCAAATCATATATTCATACTAACGACATAGCTTCAACAGGGAGTGCTACCAGATGGGGAAATAGTTGCTGTGAAGAAGCTTTTGAACCCATTGACACAGAAGCAATTTGAGAATGAGGTTGATCTTCTGATCAGACTTGAGCATCCAAATATAGTACGGTTAGTAGGCTACTGCTATAACATAGAAAACGAACACTTCCCTCTCGATGGAAATACATCTTCGCTGGGAAGACAGAAAGTTTGCTTTGCTTGGAGTATCTGCCTAATGGAAGTCTTGACAGGTTTCTCTCAGGTACGGCAACTGGGTGATGTTTCGTATTTTTCTTCTTCTCATTATGTATGTTAATATATGTGAAAGGATAATATCAATAGATTATTTAAGTCCTTTCATATATTATGTATAGCACATCCATGATAGATTTTCAGTCAACATTTGATGAGTGCTCTCCTTTTGGTTAAAGATCCAGATAAATCTTCTAGACTTGATTGGCACACACGCTACAAAATAATTGAGGGGACCTGCAATGGTTTACAGTACCTTCACGAGCAAACTAATGGGCCTATCATTCACCTGGACTTAAAACCTGCCAACATATTGCTCAATGATGCTTTGGAGCCCAAAATTGCAGACTTTGGTCTGTCACGGCTGCTTGATCAACAAGGAACTGTATGCACTATGGTGGTTAAAGGAACACCGTAAGTGAAATGCCGGATGATGATCGATTTATTTTAAGTGCTCTTAAGACCTCACAGTTCATACTTTGTTGTTTGCAGAGGATACATGCCCCCAGAATACCTAGTAGAAGGTATACTCGGAACAAAGTCAGACATATTCAGTTTGGGTGTAATAATCTTGGAGGTAGTGACAGGAGAAAGGAAGTACCTTGATGATATTCCTCTTTTGGAGGAATTCATTGAAACTGTAAGTAAACCTCATACTTTTTAAGTTGGAGGTTTTTTTCTCCGTGTGCGTGTGAATCCTTGTTATGTAACGGCTGTTAAAGAGTATTAGTATTGGTCTAGGAGTCCTTATTAGTCTATGTTTAGTTTCGTTGCACCTCAAGTCTTATGTAATATATATGCCCCTTGGGCCTTCAATAAAGTTAAAGTTGCTTTCCTAACATGGTATTAGAGCCTAGGTTTAGGTCTCCTCCGGACGTCGCAACTAGTCCTGACGATTGATTTTTTTTCCCGATCTCCACCTCCCTTCGATCGAACAGATCGATTCTTCATCTCGTTCCTGGCGTGCTTGTTCCAGTCCGCCTCCGATCGCCTGCACATCCACGGTTGGGTCGGGCCTGGTCGGCCGATGCCTAATGGAAGATCTCCCAGGCTGGGCCTGTTCAAGCCATCGTCTGTGCGTGCTCTCCCTGGCCTCCAGATCGAAGCCCGACAACAAGCATCGACTCAAAACTCAGCCTCTGCACTCGAACTCGAATAGGAAACTGCAGTCTGTTTATTCGTCTTCCAGGCAATAAGAGAACCACCAAGAAAAACACCGTAAGCAGAAAGTGAACGACGATCCGAGGGATCACTAGCCCACGTAGCATCCGAATAGGCCTAAAGCTGTAATGATCCGGAGCGAGGAAAGAACATACGGTGAGAGATCATGCCACAAAGATATCGAAGAACACGAAGGAGGTGACTGTAGTGAACCGAAGTGGGAGCACAGACAAACTGACTCAGAATATGGACCAGATAAGAGATATCTGGACGAGTGACAGCTAGATAGACAAGACTCCCAACAAGATGACGATAACGCGTCGGGTCAGACAAGGGGTCACCATCAGTATCACAGAGGTGAACATTGAGCTCCATGGGAGTCTCAACAGTGCGGTCATCAGTAAGAGCAGCCTCCACCTGGGTATTCTGTTCCCGATGGCATGGTATGCCATCTTCGTCGCTCTCTCTATGGCCTTAAGCAAGCCCCTCGCGCCTGGTTTGAGCGTTTTGCCTCTCTGGTGACTGCCGCTGGTTTTTCAGCGAGTGCTTACGCTTGATATTTGAGGGGGGGTCGAGGAACTTTTGTGTCGTTGCCTTGTTGAAGGCATTGCTCGGATATGCTCAGATTGGGTTTTCAGGGTGAAAACCTAGACTCTGATCTTTTGTGGTTGGATCTGGCGACGACGGCGCTCGAGCGTATTTCCCTCCCTGAAGGCGTTGTTGTTGAAGAACCTTGTTGTCCTTGTGGTGTCATGAGATGGTTGGTGCGCATATGGTCATTGCTGTAGTTTGCCGATCACGGATTGATCGCTTTGGGTTTTTCTTTTTCTTTGCTTAGGCATAACTTTGGTCTTATATGACTTTGCTATTTGCCGGCATTTTTTTATGTGTGTGTATTGGTGTTGGCTGTGTGTATCCTAGCGATGCAGAGGCCGGGTGTGTGCTCATTTTGTTTGTATCCACTTGATGCTCCATTTTGAGCCAATAAAATGCACTCTTCGTCGAAAAAAGAGGGGTTTTTCTTGAACACGCCTGGGAAGTTCATTTTCACAGAGACAATCATATTGCATTTTTATTGTATGAAGTTAACAATCATTTTCCGATTTCACAGGAGCTTTAAAAATGGAGAGATACATTGCAGAAAGCACCAGGGTATACATCGTTAGAGATAGATTTACTACAAATAAGGAGATGCATTCAGATAGGTCTAAAATGCACGACTCCTTCACGGGCTAAAAGGCCTACAATAACTAAAATCATGAAGATGCTTCAAGGATTGGAAGAAGGTACGGATTGCAATGCTAGCAATGAGGTAATGTCACCGGCAAACCAGGTATAATCACTTGAATGGTAACACCTGCTTTTTTCCTAAAAGTTTAAAACATCAGTACATTACTCACATTAGTTCATTGCCTCTTCAGCCCATTGCATTATGCATGAAAAATTATGAATTTTCACATAGACCTGCAAACATCTGCGCGCATGGCCCTTCTTCATTAGGCCATATATTACTAGTTGAGTGTTGTGTTGCTAGTCTACAGTAATAAATTATGTAGGCAATAGCCAGAGGGGTGGTAGTGGTAGACAAAAGTAAGATACAAAATTATCTCGAAATTGTGGAATAATAAATAATTAGAAATGAAATATTGAAGCTAGAATGACATTTGTGAAAGAAAACGAAGTAATTATATTTCAGTATTTGCATCTTGATTGTGCACTAATACGGAAGTGATAACAAGAACTGATCTAATAATCTCTTAAAACAAATTTGGCTATAATGTCATTTACTGTATAATTAATGTCAGGAGTTCTTTTGTATATGCAGATTACATCTGGCCCAAGAGAGTTGCTTGATATCTACCCCCTGGAGCTCAGCTTTATCTTGGAGCCACACAAGTTGATCCGTTGCCTCGTAAAGTTAATTAATAAAACAAATGAATGTGTTGCATTTCATTTTAAGGTTACGAGGAAAACAAACAAGTACTGCATTGAGCCCGATGGAGGATTCCTGTGGCCACGGTCCATGACTAATGTAGTTGTAACAATGGAAGAGAGAGAGGAGTTGCTGCCATCGGACTTGCAGTGCAATGATGAATTCCTTGTACAAAGCATCATAGGCCCAGTTCTTTTGGCCGATTCTCCCATAATCTTGAGAATCGACCCTCCACCCAGCTTCTCCCAGAATCTTGAACCCATATTTTTTTTACAATCCTAGCTAGTTAGGATGTGAATAGTTATGATTGTAAAAAATATATAGATACAAGATTCCGGGAGAAGCTGAATCTTGAACCCATATTTTTTTTACAATCCTAGCTAGTTAGGATGTGAATAGTTATGATTGTAAAAAATATATAGATACAAGATTCCGGGAGAAGCTGAGTAGAGGGTTAATTCTCAAGATTCTGGGAGAATCGTCCAAAAGAACTGGGCCATAGTCAGGGAGGATAGAGTCACACCCAAGCATATCCCTGAACATATTTTTGACAGGATGTCAAGCAAAGAGGTGCACAGGGTAAAGTTGCCAGTTATTCATGTGCCTTCACTCCGTGGAACACCAGATCCACCTCACCTCGTAGGCTCTCAGGTAAATTGCTTTTAACAGAATTTTCAAGCCCCTCGGACTCTCCAATAAATTGCCAATAAAAACAAGTATTGGAATGCATAATGTCTTGCACTAATTAAGCATCATGGCCATATAAGGTAGAAAACATGAGATGTACAAAAGAGGGTCTTCTAGTGTGATGAGGACGGAAATATACGAACCTGAAAGCACAACCTTTGCCATCTACAACTTTCTGAGGCTTTGGCTTCTCCTTGGTGGGAGTGAAGACTTATGCTTCACTTCACTGCTTGGTAGAGTCGTGAATGAATTTCTGAATGAATGGGGCGAATGGAGGTGACCTCACATGATCAGTTGTGGCTCCAAACAAGAAATTGCACATATGGTTAGCTATACCAGAAGATTATTTCTTCACCATGTGCAACAGCAGATCTCTCACAAAGTCACTGAGGTCAGCATGATCTCTGTGTTGGATAAACAGCAACTGAGCTTTACTGAGGACCAATGGCCAGTACATATACAGATGTGGTAAAGTGCAGAAAAGCCCCTTATACAATGGGGATGTACACTATGAACTATACACATCTAACACCCCCCCTCAAACTCATGATAGATGAACAACACTGAGTTTGGAGGAAAAAAACCATGCTGCGCTCGAGTCTGTGCCTTCGTGAAGAAGTCAGCCAACTGTAACTCAGAGGGCACATAGTGAAGAGCGAAAGTCTGATCCTGCACAGCAGCACGCTGAGCTCATGCTTCACCGGGTCACGCGCAATACTGATAGCACCGGTACTGTCGGACAGTAGAGGAGTTGAGGTAGTAGCAGACATACCAAAGTCCTCAAGTAACCACCGTAACCAGATCACCTCGGCCGTCAACATAGCCATGGCTCGCAACTCAGCCTCTGTACTCGAGCGAGAAACTGCAGTCTGCTTCTTTGTCTTCCGAGCAATAAGAGAGCCACCAAGAAAGACACGATGGCGAGCCGATCGTCGATCGAGAGGGATCACTAGCCCAGGTAGCATCAGAGTAGGCCTGGAGCTCAAGAGGGCTGGAGCGGGGAAAGAAAAGGCGCTGAGAGATCGTGCCACGAAGATATCGTAGAACACGGAGGAGGTGACTATAGTGGACAGAGGTGGGGGCGGAAACAAACCGACTCAAGATGTGGACAGGATAGGAGATGTCAGGGCGCGTAACAGCAAGATAGACAAGACTGCCAACGAGATGGCGATAGCGAGTGAGATTAGGAAGCGGGTCACCATCAGAGGCACGAAGCTGAACGTTGAGCTCCATAGGAGTCACAACAGTGCGCTCATCACCGAGAGCAGCGCGAGCAAGAAGATCCTGAATATATTTTTCTTGAGAAATGTAGAAGCCATCAGAGGTCGAGGAGATCTCAATCCCAAGAAAATAGCGAAGTGGACCAAGATCAGTCATGAGAAACTGGTCATGGCGACCCTTAACAAAAGGCAATGTACTCGAGTCGTCACCGGTGATGATCATGTCATCAACATAGAGAAGGAGAAGAGTCCGACCACGAGAAGGCGTGTGAACAAACAACGCAGGATCATGATCAGGCAAGAAACCAGCGGCAGTCACCACAGAGGCAAAGCGCTCAAACCGGTAGCGAGGGCACTGTTTAAGACCATAGAGGGCGCCAAGTCTGAGACCATACCATCGGGGGCATAGTACCCGGTGGTGGCTGCATATAGACCTCCTCACACAACTCGCCATTGAGAAAGGCGTTACGGACATCAAGTTGATAGATAGACCAATGACGAGCGAAGCCCACGGCAAGGAGAGAGTGCGGACGGTGGTCATGTGGGCCCACGGAGCAAAAGTCTCATCATAATCGCGTCCCTGCTCCTATTAAAAACCACGGGCCACAAGACGAGCTTTGTAGCGCTCAAGAGAACCATCAGAGCGAGTCTTAATCTTGTAGACCCACTTGCAGGTGATGGGACGAACATCGGAAGGGAGAGGAACCAAATCCCATGTGCCGGAGCGCTCAAGGGCAGCAAGCTCTTCGGCCATCTCAAGTTGCCATTCAGGCTGAGTCACGACAGTCCGATAGGAAGTGGGCTCAGCAAGAACAGAGAGACCATACCGATCAGGAGAGTAGCGATCAGGCGGGGAGCGAGGCCGAGCACGGAGGTTATGAACCGGGGGAGGCGTGAAAGGAGGGCACCAGAGGTGGAAGGCGCGTCAGGAGGAGCATCCTCGAGCGAGGCGGCGGGTATAGTGGAGAGAAGCGGTGAGAGAGGTTGTGAGCAGGAGAGGATGGTGGAGATGTGGAGGAGGAGGATGGGGAAGATGGTGTCGGTGGTGAAGAAGAAGGAATGAGAGGTGTAGGTGGAGGAAGTGAAACATGAGGCACATGGCAGGGTGTATCGGGGAGAAGAAGAAAGGAAATATCGTCCACAGAGAAGCTCGAGGAAGAAGGACAGGGGTAGTAAGAGCGAGACTCATCAAAAGTCACATCACGCGAGATGCATAAGCGACGACCAACAGGATCCCAACAGCGATAGCCCTTGTGCTCATCATCAGTAACCAAGGAAAACACACTCAACCGGTGAAGCGGTCAGTTTGGTGCGTTCTCGGAGGGCAAGAAGAACATAGCACACGCATCCAAACATACGAAGAGCTGAGTAGTCAGGAGAGCGACCAGTGAGACACTCCATAGGAATACCACCCTGCAGAGCAGTGGATGGCTGAATGTTAACGAGATAGGTGGATGCGGAAACAGCCTCAGCCCAAAAATGGGGTGGAAGGGAAGCAACAATCATCAGCGCACGAGCCGTCTCAAGCAAATGACGATGCTTTCGTTCTGCAACGCCATTCCGAGCATGAGCACCAGGGCATGAGAACTGGGCAAGAGTACCCTGTTCGGCAAGAAAGCCACGCAACAGTTGAGAGATATACTCTCGGTAGTCGGCCGAAAAATGCGGATGGGCGTGGCAAGCGGGTGTGAACCATGGCAGCAAAGCGTTTGTATATAGGGAGAACCTCGCTACGAGATTTCATGAAGTAGAGCCAAGTGTAGCGAGAGAAATCATCAATAAACAAAACATAGTAGCGATGACCACCTTTCGAATCAAAGGGAGCAGGACCCCAGACATCAGAATGAACTAAGTCAAAAGGACGCTGAGATCTGAGACTCACTAGTAGGATAAGGTAATGGCGAAGTCATTTGCCAAGTCTGCAACCATTACAATGTAAGGAGACATCTCCGGACATCTGAGACCCTAAGAGGCCTTGGACGAACTAAAGAAGATAAGCGAGAGCCATAGATGTGACCAAAGGCGATGATGCCACTTCTTGGAAGGACCACAGACGAAGAGGCGGCAAGAGCATGAGAGGCTGGAAGTGGTGGCAGCGGAAGGAACACAAAGCCAGTCAACCTCCCAAAGGCCCACTGACTCACGGCACCGGGGGCCAGCACCAACCAAAGCCTTGGTGCGATGATCCTGAATGGAGCAAGAGTCGGTATCAAGAATGACACGACAACCAGAATCAGTAAGTTGGGCAGCGGAAAAAAGATTCATGGTGAGGCGAGGAACATGAGAAACACTGGAGCGAGAAAAAGATGGAGTGGAAAGAATACCACGACTAGCAACAGAAGAGATGTGCCATCGGCGTAAGAACATTAACAAAGCGAATCAAGAGGTCGGAGAGAAGACAACGCAGAAGAATCGGAAGACATATGAAAGGAGGCTCCGTAATCCGTAACCCACGAAGATGTACTGTTGTGTAGATGCGGTGGTGGTGAGAGCGGGGATGCGATCCACAGCAGCAGAAGGAGTCGACGAGGAGCCTGAGGAAGCAAGAAGACGCTTGAGGCAAACAATGTCCTGATCAGTGAGTGACGGCATCGAGGAAGACACAGGAGTCCCACCGGAGGAGGAGCGCCTCTGGTCACGCTTCTTCTGACGACAATCAGACTCTGGGTGACTGGACCGGGAGCAATAACCCTGACGGTGTCACGCGGCGGCGTGCCCTTCTCGGATATGGAGGACGGCTCACCCCCCACGGAGGAGTGGGCGGGAGCGGCGGAGCGATGGGGCGGCAGGCGACCACAGGAGCTCAGGCGTATCTTGTGAAACCGAAGCAACCCAGCGGAGGCGAAGGCGGGTCTCCTCAGCACGAAGCTCGGCAAGGACCTCCGAGATGGGAACACGACCACGAGCAAGCAGGTGCGCCCGTCGAGGCTCAAACTCAGACCGGAGACGAGATAAGAACTCATGAACCCTCTGAAACTCCAGATCAGACCGAGTAGTCTGACAGCAACGGCAGGTTCCACAAACAACTGTCCGAAGAGAGTCAAGTTGGTGCCAGATGGCAGAGCACTGTGAATAGAACTCATCAACAGAGGAATCACCTTGTTGGAGTGCATGCTCCTGACGCACCACAGAGAGGTAGAGAGCATCACCAGAGGGCTGATAGCGGTGAGGTAAGACCACATCGCTGCAAGCGTGCCAAGTCCCATGAACTCCGAAGCAAACTGAGGGAGGACACTCGCAGTGAGAACAGCAGCAGCTCGAGCATCATCATTGTACCACTGAGTATAAGCAGACAGGTCATCACGGTACACAGAAAGAGCATCTGAATAAGCGAATACCTGCTGATCATAGGCATCAACCTCAGCATCATCTAGGACCTTGGCCGCATACAGGTCAGCCTGAGAAGCATCAGCAGCAAGGACCGGCGGCACTGGTGGAATTGGTGCCACTGGTGCAACAGGACATGGCGGACAGGGGACCTCGCCAGAGAGAACACCCCACAGAAGAAGTCCACGCATATGAATGCGCATGAAGCCCACGAACTCAGCATAATTGGTGCCATCAAAGATCACCGAGCACCGAGGAACAGCCACATAGCCAGATGAAGACATGCTGATTTGCTTCTGCTGCCTTTCACCCTTTTTTTTGGAACACAGGAGGCCCGAACTGAATCCGGACTGGAGAGGCCCGAAACAACTCAGAGCCCCGCTCACGAAGAGGAAGTCAACGAGTGGGGGTCGGGAGCGAAAGCACAAACCTCACGAGGCGAGGCACAGCTGCGGAGGTCGAGAGGCAAGAGTGATGCCACGGAAGCAGGGCCGAGGCAGCCGGCGGGCCCGAGCGGCGTGGCCCATCCACGTGCACGCGAGGGGAGCCGAACCAGCGGCTCAAGCAGCCAGCTGCGGCAGCGTTCTGCCAGCGTGGGGAAGCAGCTGCTTCCGTAGCGGGAGCAGCAGCAGGCGCCCCGAGCGAAGCCGCCAAGCAGAGCAGAGACGGGGCAAGGGGCGGCCCGGTAGGTCAACGGAGCCAGCGAGGACCGGGGCGTCCGGATCCGCGGCGAGGAGAGCCGAGATGGACGGATCCGCGGCGAGGAGAGCCGAATCTGGCAGTGGATGGATCGGGAGAGGAGCTAGCACGGAGTTGCAGCGTGCGGGAGAGAGGGGAACCTAACATCTGATATCATGTTGGATAAACAAGAATCGAAGCTTTCTTGAGGGCCAATGGCCAGTACATATACAGATGTTGTAAAGTGCAGAAAAGCCCCTTATACAATGGGGATGTACACTATGAACTATACACATCTAACACTCTGATCTTCGGAGAAGGGTGCGCCTCACCATATTGTCGAGTGTGCTTTGTTTCCCCAAAAGCAAATTCTCCTTCTTTAGGATATAGAGGCCCCAACATGCTGTTGGCATGAGTTTAGACTTGGTCGAAGGTCTCATAGTAACATTTGTTCTTCTTCCCTTGAGTCATCTAATCGTTTATCAATTCCTTGGATTTTGCTTCTCCAATATAGATGGTAGCATAGAAAAGTACGATGATCTCTTCATTCTCATGCCTGAAACTCATGAAGTCTATGAAGAGAAGTGTGAGGAACAATGTAGTGCCTAGCAATGTCTTCACAGTTGCAATATGATTCAAACTCATTACATATGCATGTCTCTATCACCTCTTTGAAAGTTTGAAGCAGGCAAATCTGCTGAAGTACTAAAGTCAATGTATTTGTGCCTGATGACTGTGTCCTTTCTTGTTGTACAGTAGATGCTTGCCTGATAACTCCGTCCCTCTACCACCTTTCTGAATTCTTGTAGTAACTTATTTGCATCTCCAGGGAAAACTTCTAGGACTACTAAAGATTTCTTCCAACAAAAGATTGCAGCAATCAAATCAAGTGCAAGTCTCGACTCGGGCACAAAATAGTAACAAGGGAGGAAAGGTTTTCCTCCTGCCATTACTAACTATATAACAGAATATTTGTTTTGTTTAAATCTGTTCCGCGGACATGTATATCCGATGCTTACCTTTCTGTAGGATAATCAAGATGCACTCGTTGAATGTTTGAGAAAAGACCTTGGATATTGTGTGGGAAAGCCCGTTGCTGCCGTTCTCATATATAAGTGTTTTGTTCAATGGAGATCTTTTGAGGCGAAGAAGACCTCTATCTTTGACCGTCTGATTCAGTTAATTGAGTGTGTACTTGAGGTAATTTCTGACCTGATCTTTTTTAGACGGAAGGCTCAAAGTGAGTCTGGCTTTAAATTAATAAAATCCTCAACTGGCTAAGAATACACAGACAAACATCTTAACGACAGAAAAGAAAAGAAGAAAAAAATTGGGGATACCAGCGAGATACAAGCACGTCGAGGTGAACAGAAGACATGCATGGTATTAAGAACAAGCAAAAAAGAAAAGCTAAGCCCGTATGAAACATGTCTTATTGCAGCACGGGCTGGTACTGCAAGCAGCAAGCACCTGTAGAAGCCAAGTTAGAGGCTTCAGTAGCAGAACGGCTCCGGTTCCAATTAGAAACCCATCAAAACCCACTTGCGGAGCACTACTCACAGCGTGCCAAATCATGTAGAGAATTTGATACTCTAGCGAAGGAGGGGAAACACGACAGCACCTCCAAGAAGGGAAACATCACTAAGGGCGTTGACACCGCCAACAGTGACCAAGATCTTGCTTTCGCCTTTTCCCATCCTCCAGCAAAATGGATCTTGACACCGGCTTAGCAAATCAATCAACCAAGGCAGGGGATAAAGCACCGGTGGCTCCCATGGCACCTACCCTGGACGTGGTGGATGCGGCAGGTCAGTTCACGCCGGCGTGGAGAGGCAGTGGCTAGCTCCGTGCCGCAACATGGTGGACCCCCAGATAACTGTGCTGACGGTCTAAGGTGGGAATACATCCCACAAGTCTGCTAGCGCCACTCTGGTCTAGCATAGAGTACTGGTTGTGGTACCTTTTAGGAGATCTGTCATCAAGAAGGTGGTTGGAACACCACTTCACACCGGGGGTGAAACTCTTGTTCCATCCTTTATTCGTGACAAACTTGCATCGTTACCTTGATTAAGGCGTTGCCTCTTTGCTGATGTGCTGGCCTTCATTGGTTGGTCGTGGCAATCAGGATGAAAATCCTTGTCCTGACCGTCTCTGTCCGGATGTGCCGACGGCGTTGCAAGGGCATTTATCCCTTCTTGAAGGCGTTGTTGCGTAAGAAGTTGGCTTAGTCGTAGGTGTTAACCTCATATGTTGTAATGTTCTGCCGTAGTTGTCTATGCTTTGTTCTCTTTTGTTAATGTATTTGGCCTTGTGGCCTTGCATCAACTTCAATAAAAATGGTTGTGTGCATCATAGGCCTTCATTGGTTGGTCGTGGCAACCAGGATGAAGATCCTTGTCCTGACCGTCTGTGGCCGGATGTGCCGACGGCATTGCAAGGGCATTTATCGTTGCGGAAGAAGTTGGCTTAGTCGTAGGTGTTAACCTCATATGTTGTAATGGTTCTGCCGTAGTTGTCTATGCTCTGTTCTCTTTTGTTGATGTATTTGGCCTTGTGGCCTTGCATCAACTTCAGTAAAAATGATTGTGTGCATCATACTGATGCAGAGGCCAGGGGTTTCAACCTCCTCCTTGGAAAAAAATGTTTCTGATTTCTTCTTAAAACACGTTAAAGATTGCACACACGTTCATATAAAGAAATCATTGTTTTTTCTTTTGTATTGATATCGAGCTACCTCCACTTGTTTAATTTCAACAAGACCGGAACAATAATGAGACATTTGCATATTGGCTCGATGCGGAAATGAGGCTGAAAGAGTTACTTCGTGAGGAAGAATTAAAGTGGGCGCTTCGGGCCAAGGTCCGACGGGTCGTCCAGGGGGACGTGAACGCACAATTTTTTCACATGATTGCTAATGGCAAGCATAGAAAGAAGAGAATCTTTCAGCTTGAACAAGATGAGGGAACGATTCTGGGTCAGGAAAACTTAAAACTGTATATCACTGAGTACTACAATCAGTTGTTTGGACCTTCAGAGGAGAACTGTGTGTCGCTGGATGAGTCTAGGATTGAGGATGTGCCTCAACTGACAGCTGTTGAGAATGATATTTTAATTGCTCCTTTCTCTGAGAAAGAGGTATTTGAGGCCATTTCCCAGATGAAGAATAATAAGGCTCCTGGCCCGGATGGTTTCGGCGAGTTTTACAAGAAATGTTGGCACATTATTAAAGGAGATCTATTGCCTTTGTTTAATGATCTTTTCATTTGGCGAAGCTTCATCTTTCTAAGCTGAATTTTGGAACGATAACACTTCTTCCCAAGAAGACAGAGGCGGTCTTGGATTGAGCAATTTCGCCAATCTGTCTTCTTAATGTGAGTTTCAAAATTTTTACCAAGGTCGGGACGAATAGGCTCACACAGATTAGCATCTTGTGGTGCAGCCTACTCAATCTGCTTTCATGCCGGATAGGAACATTCTTGAAGGGGTGGTGGTCCTGCATGAAACGCTCCATGAAATTCACATGAAAAAACTGGATGGAGTGGTTTTTAAGGTGGATTTCGAGAAGGCGTACGATAAAGTCAAATGGCCCTTTCTACAACAAGCCTTACGTATGAAGGGTTTTGACGAAGCTCGGAGGCGCCAAGTTGAATCTTTCACGTAAAAAGGGAGTGTTGGAATTAAAGTGAATGACGATATAGGTCATTATTTCCAGACACACAAGGGCCTGAGGCAAGGTGATCCAATGTCTCCTATCCTCTTCAACATTGTTGTTGATATGTTGGCAATCTTGATAGGAAGGGCAAAGGAGGCAGGGCAAGTAGGTGGCTTGGTGCCTCACCTTGTCGATGGTGGTGTGTCCATTCTGCAGTACGCCGATGATACAATCATCTTTATGGAGCACGACTTGGTTAAGGCGAGAAATATGAAGCTCGTACTGTGCCTTTTGAGCAATTGTATGCAGTCGAAGATCAACTTCAATAAAAGCGAGTTGTTACATTTTGGTAGAGCCAAAGAGGAACAAGATGCTTACAAGCAACTGTTTGGTTGCGATTTGGGGACTCTTCCGTTCACTTACCTTGGTATCCCCATTCACCATCGTAAGTTAACTAACAGCGAATGGAAGTGTATCGAGGATCGGTTTGATAAGAAACTGAGCTGCTGGAAGGGCAAACTTATGTCGTATGGAGGCCGATTGATTCTTATTAATTCGGTGCTCACGAGTTTGCCTATGTTTCTCTTATCCTTTTTTGAAGTTCCGGTTGGAGTTAGGAAAAGGCTGGACTTCTATCGGTCTCGTTTCTTCTGGCAGAGCGATGAAACTAAGAGAAAGTACCGCCTAGCCAAATGGGATGTCATCTTCCGACCAAAAGACCAAGGGGGTCTTGGGGTTGAGAACCTTGAAGTTAAGAACATATGCCTTCTCAGTAAGTGGCTTTATAAGTTATCTGCCGAGGCCGAGGCAACTTGGCGCAGATTCTTCGTAACAAGTATCGTACTCTAAGACCTTGTCATGGTGGCGGCTTGACCCAGCGATTAGCCCTTCCGAAGGGGTTAATGAGGGTCAAAGCTACTTTCTTTAACGTAACAAAGTTTGTTGTCGGTGATGGCAATAACACTCGATTACGGGAAGATACACGGCTAGGTGATGCACCATTGGCACTCCGGTATCCGGCGCTTTATCGCATTGTGCAGTGACGGGATGCACTTTGGTTACCTTAGTTTGCAATCTGTTCCTCTTAACATCCGATTTAGGAGGGTGCTTGTGGGTGACCGGTGGGAGGCTTGGATTCATCTGGTGAGTAGACTCATGGAGGTTCAGCTTACTCATCAGCCCGATCAGTTGTGTTGGAAGCTTACTAAATCTGGTGAATTCACAGTCAAGTCGATGTACATTGATGTCATCAATTCTAGTGTAATTCCTAGTTCCAAACACGTTTGGAAAGTTAAGGTTCCTCTGAAAATCAAAGTGTTTATGTGGTTTGTGCATAAACAAGTCGTTCTAACGAAAGATAATTTGATTAAGCATGGCTGGACAGGATCTACTAGGTGTAGTTTCTGTGACCGGGATGAAACTATCAAGCATCTTTTCTTTGATTGCCCGATGGCGAGGGTGTTGTGGCGCTCGGTGCAAATTGCCTTTAACATTACTCCTCCGAATTCGGTCAGGTCGTTGTTTGAACGTGGCTGGTTGGTATAGAGGCCGAAACAGCTAGACAAATTCGAGTGGGAGCATGTGCGTTGTTATGGGCAATTTGGAACTGCAGAAATGACTTGGCTTTTAACAGAACAACAACTATTCATTTTTTGCAGGTTCTATTCCGGGCTACTGCACTAATCCGCACGTGGTCATTACTCACTCCGACAGAGGCCAGGGCGCGTTTGGTTACTGGATCTGTCCGGTGGGAGATGGTAGCGCGGGATATCTTCAACCGGTTTGGATGGCGGTCATGTAATAGGATAGGCGCTTAGGTTACCTATCTCTCTTTACTTTGCCAGCCGGTTGTGGCTTTTGGGCCTTGTTTTATTTTGCTTGCTCTTTATGAGCCAATATCCTTTGTTGCAGCACTTTGCAAGACATTGTTGAACTACTTTATTTTTTATAAATGTGGCCGTATGCATCTTTCTGATGCAGAGGCCGGGGAACCCCCCCCCTTTTCGAAAAAAAAATATTGGCTCTCTAATTCATCCGCATTACTCCTACTTATGCAACGAACATTCAAACCAAGTGCAGCAGCTCCTCGGAGGCGAGGGAGATCAGTGTTCATGGTGACACAACTTTCCTCTCCAGTTTCTTACTCTGTTTTACTCGCTGAGGTCATCTCTGTTAATTACTCCCTCCGTCCGAAAATAAGTGTCTCAAATTTGTACTAGCTCTAGTACAAAGTTGTACTAAGCTTGAGACACTTATTTTAGGACGGAGGAAGTACTTGTGAAAACATAAGGGAATTGGAGCTTCACCACAAAGCACCCCTAGCCTCCATCCTGCTTTGATTTTCAAGCAGCGGCTTACAGCTTTCTTTAAGAAGATGTATACAACGATAAGAGACAATTTAAAGAGACAGGTATCGACATTTGTTGATCTGTGTACCAAGGTATGTATAAATTGTACTAGATTTCTTTTGACGTAGGTAAGCCTTGAGGTTCAGTTTACTTACACTTTTCTTTGCAGGCACCAAGAACATTTCGTGCAAGTCTGATTAGTGGAGTTTCTGTAGCAGACACCTTGGCTCAGCAAGCTCTGATCGGCCATTGGCAGAGTTTTGTAAAAATATTAACAAACTACCTGAATGTTTTGAAATCCAATTATGTATGTAATCTAAGCATGAATGAGTTCTCACATACCCCTCTCAAGTAATGATGATACACAATTACACATTGACATGTGCTCTATTGATATTGTACAGGTTCCTTCATTCTTAATCTGCAAGCTGTTCGTTCAAATCTTTTCATTTATTAATCTCCAGTTGTTCAACAGGTAAGATTTTTAATCCTTCCTGAGCTCTGCGCTTCATTGTACTTTCCCCTTAAGGCTTCTATGATACTCTGTATCTTGTAGTGTGCTTCTCTGACGAGAGTGCTGTTCATTTAGCCACGGAGAATATGTCAAGGCTGGATTGGCAGAGTTAGAACAGTGGAGCATCGATGCGACTGAAGAGGTATGGATGATTTATTTATTTTTCAGACATTTTTAACCTGTATGCTAATGATATGGTACACATAGTATGCAGGCTGTTCCTGGCAAGAACTGAAGCACATTAGGCAGGCTGTTGCATTCCTTGTAAGTGTCTCTACTGACTGAGTGTATGGCTGCTTCATTTGTAACGTTATTCGTGAAAACCGGATTTAACGAATTTTATCCTTAGGTTACTTCCCAAAACCAATCGAAAACAATGGAAGAGATCACCAACGACTTGTGCCCTGTAAGTGGTAGCTGAGCTCAGTTAAGTTTAGTCACTCATGGACGCCTATTTGACAACTTGTCACTCGTTTTACAAACTTTCAGGCCCTTAGCATAGCACAGATATGCCGTCTCAGTACGATGTATTGGGATGACGAATTTGGCACCCAGACAGTTTCGTCAGAGGTAGCCTGTTCTAGTTAGTAAATTGTCAGTCTGTTCAAGTTTCACATATTTCTGACAAAAGAAAACAAACTGCAGGCTATCTCAAGTATGAGAACAATCATGACTGAAAATTCGAATAATGAAATGAACGGTCCTTTCTTATTGGATGATGACTCAAGGTTTATTTCCTTCTTCCATGTTCAACAGTCGCTATTTTTCTTAAAGCCTGCTCACAAATGTTAATTATTCACGGCACGTCTCGTTGCAGCATCCCATTTTCGCTGGATGACATCTGCAAGTCTGTGCCAGAATTCGAGGTAACAGGTATTGATATGCCGCCTTTGGTCCTGGAGTATCCTTGCTTTAACTTCCTACACGAAACGCAGGACAAACTGGACGGCCCGACCCTTCAAAGTTAAAAATGCATCGTTCTCTTCCAAATGTAATGTGTCCAAGGTGTCAAACATGATGTTATACTTGGTACGTGGTGGTACGTGGTACATTGGCGCATATCTACCTGAGCCGCACCGCACCTGGAGGTAGTTAGGATAGATATAGATGAGTTATTTCTTTCTCTCCAAGTTCTATCTTCTCCCTGAATATCTCCTGTATCTAAACTACATTGTATACGCTGTACGGGAGGTGCGCCTCGCTATATAAACACGTACCCGTCGGCCTCAACAGGCAAGACGTTTCCAGCTAATCGCACATGGTAGTCAGAGCTATCCTTTTCCCATCGTAGCTCCCTGCAAACTCCATCTAGCCCTAGCCATGTCTTCCACCTCCGGTGCATCCCAAACCAATCTCAGCGGCCAAGTTACCGAGAAGTTAACCCGCACAAACTATGTGCTATGGCGCACGCAAGTCATCCCTCGCCTTCGGGCGCCGGGCGTCTCACGGGTTACGCCGACGGCACTCAAATGAGCCGAGAAACTCCTCGTCACCACCAAGGACGGTAAGGAGGTCTCATCATCGCCCAACCCTCTCCACCCAATCTGGTCCGGAGGATCAGCAGGTTTTGGGGTACCTTTGAATAACTTTGACGCGTGAGGTGTTGCTCACGGTGACCACGGTCACCACCGCAGACGCTTCTGGGCGATGCTCATTTGGGATGTTCTCGTCCCAATCTGCCACCAGATCAACAACATACGCCGTCCCTCATCAGCGCAGAAGGGAACCTCTCCGTCGCCTCCTACTTACCGCCATGCGCGCTTCGACGCAGCTGGCCGCCGCAGTAAGGCGATCCCGACGACGAACTCGCCTCCTACATCATCCATGGGCTCGGCGCCGACTATCGACCGGTATGCGCCCTCGGCCTTTCAGCGTGACCGGGCTAACCCTTGATGAACTCTTTGCCATGTTATCCAATTTCGATCGTGCATGGCTCACTTCCGGGGGCCGGTGGCGGCGGCTTCAAATCATCTGCGAACGCGGCCACTCGCGGGCGCGGCGGCGGCGGCGGCTCTCGCTCCCGTGGCTCCTCTCGCAACAAGGGCAGGTCCGGCGGCAGCAACCGTGGCGCAGCGCCACCCCAATCTGGTGGCCGAGGACGCCCATGGACGTGGCCGGTGGCGGCGGCGTAAACCGTCCGGACACCCCCAAGTGCGGATCTGCGGCAAGATCGGGCATCTGACAAAAGGACTCTTTGTGCAATTATGAGGAGGATGACTATGATTCACAAGATGAAGAAAAGGTCGCTGCGGCTGATGGCTCATATGGTGTCGACATCGAACCGGTACGTCGACAGTGGTGCTACCAACCACATCACCAACGAGCTCGAGAAAGTGACCATGAAGGAGAGGTACCGTGGCAAGGATCAAATCCACACTGCCAGTGGAGAAGGTATGAGTATAAGTCACCTTGGTCATTCAATATTTCGTACCCCTCATCGCAACATCCATCTTAAAAGAATTTTACATGTTCCTAGTGCCAACAGAAGTCTTCTTTCTGTCCATAGAATTGCCCTTGATAATCATGTATTCCTTGAATTTCACCCTTACTTCTTTTTGATCAAGGATCAGGCAACGAGGACGGTTCTCTATCAAGGTAGATGCGTTGGTGGCCTCTATCCGTTGATCCCGGAGTTTAGAAGACCAAATAAATATGCTTGTGGTGCTATCAATCTTTCATCCACACGATGGCATGATCGTTTAGGACATGCATCTTTTTCTTTAGTTGAAAAATTGCTTAGGAAAAATAAGCTCCCGTTTGTTGGTGAGCGTCATAATGAGACAATTTGTGATTCATGTCAGAAAGCTAAAAGTCATCAGCTGCCTTACCCTATTTCCAGCAGTGTTTCTACCAAACCATTACAATTAATTTTTTCTGATGTTTGGGGTCCTGCTCCTACTTACATTGGTAGACACTCCTACTATGTTAGCTTCATTGATGATTTTAGCAAATTCTCTTGGATCTATCTTTTAAAGAAACGATCCGACGTGTTTCAAGTATTCAAAAATTTTCAAGCACTCGTTGAGCGAAAATTTGACAGCAAAATCATCGTTGTCGGTCGGTGGGGAGGGAATACGAAAAGTTAAACTCCTTCTTCCAAACACTTGGTGTCTCCCATCAAGTGTCATGTCCTCATGCTCACCAACAAAACGGGTCAGCGGAACGCAAGCATCGACACATTGTCGAAGTTGGTCTTGCACTTCTTGCCGGTGCCTCCATGCCTCTAAAATTCTGGGATGAAGCATTTTTAACTGCAGTTCATATCATCAACATGCTCCCTAGTCGTGTCATTCACAATGAAACTCCAGTAGAAAGACTTCTCCACACCAAACCAGACTATAAGTCCCTTCGTGTATTTGGGTGTGCATGTTGGCCCAACCTTCGTCCCTACAACAACCGAAAGCTCATGTTTCGATCAAAACAGTGTGTCTTCCTTGGTTATAGTGCTCAGCACAAAGGAGTCAAGTGCCTAGATGTTTCCACCGGACGAGTGTACATCTCCCGTGATGTCGTTTTTGATGAAACTAAGTTTCCTTTTGCCGATCTTCACCCCAACGCTGGTGCACTACTTCGCGAGGAAATTCTCCTCCTACCTCCTCATCTCACTAGTTTTGATCAAGGGGGACAAAATATTGATGATCATTCACTGACTAACTCATCTAACGCCTTGCATGAGCCTTGTGTTGATGAAACAGGAGCAGGTTGTGAAGAGAATACTCAAAAGCAGGGAAAATTTTGGGCCATATCTCATGTGTCCCGTGGCGAGAGACCACGCACCAGAACCAGATCCGCCTGGGATCGGCAGACAATGACGGACCAGATCCGCCTTTGAATTCGGTGGCGCAGCCGCCAGCGGCGAAAAGTCGCCGCTCCACCCGACCAGCGCCTCCACAACCGACGCGTCTGGGCCAGCCACGACATGCGGGTCCCTCCAGCGGCACGCGCGATGCGGCGCTCGTCATCACGTATCGTGGCGCCAATCGGGCCGGTCTGGACGTGGGACCCGAAGTCGGTCCCGCGGCCATCGGTGGCGCGGATCGATAACCGTAGCCGACCCGCTCCTTTGCATCATCATTGCGCCATGATGGCGGGCCCCGCCACGGATCTTCTGCGCCGATTTTGAAGAGGTGTCTCACCCGGCGACCACGGAAGATCCGGTACTCTTTGGAGTGCGGCGAGATCCCCTTGGGATCTGTTGCTGATCTGACCAGGCAGCCTTCTGGATCTTCTGCGGCTGCGGATTCTGCTGCACCACCATCACGACGAACACGGCTTCAACAAGGGCTAATTCAATCTTTAAATTATAAACATATAACCAAATATGGTTTGGTCTGTTCTACAGGAGAACCAGATGAGCCAGCAACCCTTGATGCGACGCCGTGATGACAAGTGGAAAAAGGCAATGAATGAAGAATACATGGCGTTAAAGAAAAACAAGACTTGGCACTTGGTTCCCCCACAGCAAGGTAAAAACTTGATTGATTGCAAGTGGGTTTTCAGGATCAAGAGGAGATCCGATGGAACTATTGATCGCTACAAGGCTAGACTAGTTGCAAAAGGCTTCAAACAGCGGTATGGTATAGACTATGAAGATACGTTTAGTCCTGTTGTCAAAGCAGCCACTATTCATCTCGTTTTGTCCATTGCTGTTTCCAGGGGATGGAGTCTCAGGCAGCTTGATGTGCAGAACGCGTTTCTCCATGGTGTTCTGGAAGAGGAAGTGTATATGAAACAACCTCCACAGGTTTGAAAGTAAGAAAACTCCCTCCTATGTGTGCAAACTTGATAAAGCCCTATATGGATTGAAGCAAGCTCCAAGGGCGTGGTACTCACGTCTTTGTCATAAGATGCAAACACTTGGATTTATTCCCTCTAAGTCAGACACATCATTGTTCATTTATAACAAATCCAATACATGCATATTTATTCTCATCTATGTTGATGATATAATTGTAACCAGTTCATCTGATGAAGCAATTAGAGGACTGTTAAGAGACTTAAGTACAGACTTTGCATTAAAGGATCTTGGAGACTTGCACTACTTTCTTGGGATTGAGGTAAAGAAGCATTCAAATGGACTTCATCTCTCTCAAGCTAAGTATGCTGCTGATTTGGTCGAAAGGCAGGATTGCAAGGTTGTAAACCCTCTCTCACACCACTATCAAGCTCGGAAAATTATCACTTGTGGAAGGTAAACTTTTGAGTCCGAAGATAGCACAAAATATAGAAGTCTAGTAGGAGCTCTTGATGCCTTGACTCTTACTAGGCCTGATCTTTCATTTGCTGTCAACAAAGTTTGCCAATTTCTGCATGCACCTACCATTGTTCACTTAACGGTGCAAAGCGTATCATTCGATATGTTAAACATACTCTGAGTATAGGTCTGAATTTCAGCAAGTCATCCTCTAATCTTGTCAGTGCATTCTCTGACTCGGATTGGGCAGGCTGCCTGGATGACAGGTGTTCCACGGGAGGCTTTGCAGTATTTTTTGGACCTAACCTGATATCATGGTGTGCACGCAAGCAGGCCACTATCTCTAGGTCAAGCACTAAGGCAGAGTACAAGGCACTAGCAAATGCCACAGCTGAAATCATTTGGGTTCAGTCTATGTTGAAAGAGCTTGGTGTAAAGAGCAAACAAGCCCCATGCTTGTGGTGTGATAATCTTGGTGCCACTTATCTTTCTGCTAATCCTGTGTTCCATGCCAGAACAAAGCATATAGAGATAGATTTTCATTTTGTCAGAGAGAGGGTTGCTCAAAGACAACTTGATATTCGGTTTGTGCATTCTAAGGACCAGATTGCAGATGGATTCACAAAACCCTTGCCTACAAAGAGCTTTGAGAACTTCAAGCATAATCTCAACTTGATGAAGTTGTGATTAAGGGAGGGTGTCAAACATGCTGTTATACTTGGTACGTGGTGGTACGTGGTACATTGGCGCATATCTACCTGAGCCGCATCTGGAGGTAGTTAGGATAGATATAGATGAGTTATTTCTTTCTCTCCAAGTTCTATCTTCTCCCTAAATATCTCCTGTATCTAAACTACATTGTATGCGCTGTACGGGAGGTGCGCCCCGCTATATAAACACGTACCCGTCGGCCTCAACAGGCAAAACGTTTCCAGCTAATCGCACACAAGGAAATCGCCGTTCATACATCATCCTCTTGTGAACCGCAAAGATCATAGTTAGAATAAGTTGCGGTGACAATTGTGGTGTTGGCTTGTTATCTGTTTCAAAGCATGCCCTGTTCTCCCAATCGAGAATGTTTGTAACCAAGACAAACGTATATACCGCCGTTGCATCTGCCTAGGGTAAAAATAGGTTCCGTAGCACTAGATGGTTATGCACTTTCCAACCAAGTCATACTTGGAAATCTGCTGTTCATGAACATATCAGCCCACCACCAAGGACGAAGTGGAGTGCATCTCCAACGAGGACACCGGCCGTATATCTTGCTACAATACAACGCCGCGAGCTAATACTGTTCACATGAAAATGCCATTCACTCAAAAAAAAATGCCACGAGCAGGAATGCTGTTCACAATAGAATGGCCAAACACATTTGATTTGTAAACTGGATCTTTGTTTTAGAAACAGATCCTCTTAATTTATGTCTGCCGCACTTTCTTCGTGTATTTAGGCCCCGATTGGATTGTTTGATTTTTCCTACACCTGTAAATGTTTACACCTGTAATTTACAAGTCTCCAGTAAAATCCATAGCACGGGCTGTATTTTGCTTCGGTTGTAAGGCGTGCTTGGCTGGGGGTAACAATCCGGTTGCTTCATGCTGGATCTGGTCGCTTGGAGTAAGAGAAACGAGCCGCCGGCTGTCCGCGCACCGGTGCCTAAACCCGTCGTGGGCAGCGTCGCCGGCGCCTCCCCGTTCTGTGGTTACGGCGGCTAGGCCCTCGTCCTCGCCTACGGTATCGAGAGAGGAGGGGTATGGGGAAAACAGATGGGCTGGGCTCTGTATCATATACAAGCCGATTACAGTTGTAAGTAGCGAATCGTTTTTTCTAGGGGTATGTTTTACAGCCCGAAAACTGCCAACCAAGTGGGTATCTGGAGTCCACCCGGTTTTCCTTTATACCTGTATATTTTACAGGTGTATTTGCTTCAAATACGACAATCCAATCGGGGCCTTAGCTGATTGTAAACTAGCTTGCTCGTCCCTTCATCAGTGTTTACTGTTGGATTTCTGGATGAAAAAAAAACAAATGCAATTGCATGGAATCAAGGGCGCGTCTAGATATCACTTATAGCAATCCCGCGTGTAGGGTTGCCTGCAGTGCTCCCTAAATGAGCCGGGCCAGCGCGGGAGGAGGCGCTGGTTCGCTAGCGCTTGTTTTTTTGTTTTGTTTTATGACCTATAGTGATGTTCCTTTAATGGGAAAAAATAATTAATTTTAAAATGTTCATCGCTCATTTGCACAATGTTAACGTAGTGTAAAAATAATTAACATAACTTTCCAAAATCTTGATACGATTCGAGACAAATGTACGTGTCACTTAAAAAAGTGTTTATACAATAAAGAAAAATGTTTGTGTAGTTTAAAAAATATTTTATATCGTTTGGAAAAATTTATGTGGCATTTTAAAAGAATGTTCACGTGTTGAAATGTTTATGCAATATAAAAAATGTTCACATAGATTTTAAAAAATGGTTCATGCCATTAAAAAATGTTTAACATGTATTTGAAAAAAATATTCGAAACATATATTTGAAAAAGTATACACCATGTGTTTGCAAAACATTCAACGAGTATAAAAATGTTTCAAAAGTATATAAAAATGTGTAATGTGTATTAAAAAGTAGATATGTGTTGAAAAAATACCTATGGAAAACAAGAGAAGACCGGAAAATGAAAACCAAAGAACCAAAAAGCCGGAAGGAAACCAACAGAAAAAACGTATATACAAAAAACCCATCTAGGAACCCCGTATTGGGCAGGCCCATCTAGCGCTTGCCTACTCTGTCTGGCATATAACCCTAGGGAGAATATCTGGTACTCCCATCACTAGGGTGCTGCCAGTGCTTCAAACTCGGTAGCACAGTTTTAAATGTTCAAACAATTCTGGAAAAAAAACTATCACATTGACACAACATCAATGTATGTTGTCAAAAAAATTCAAATCAAAATTCAAAACATTGCTCGAGATACAAAAATGACAAAACCGACATCAATGTGATAATGGGCCAAATCTAAAGCCCAACCTATGTTGTGTACTATTTACTGTCAAATTTGTTATTTATGTTTCGCAAGCTATGTTTCGAATTTTGATTTCAAATTTTGTGACACCATACATTGATGTTGTGCCAATGTGCTGAATTTTTTTTAGAAATTTTTTAACATTTAAAAATGTGCTACCGAGTTTGGAGCACCGAGAGCACCCTAGGGGTTGGGAGTACTGGATATTCTCCCTATAGCCCTAGTGTGGAATCAACTCTTCTTCCATCAACTGCCAGAATCTGTTAGGCCAAAATTTTGTGCAATTCCTATTTGACGCGTGCGGGCGGCAAGCGGTAGAGGAAACGCCCGCAGCTGCTTTCGTTCGCGTGCTTGTTAGGCCGGCCCACTACGGGGTTCACGTGCTTGTTTTCGTTCGCTGTTGTTTCTTTCGTTGGTTTTTTCTTCTTCTTCTTCTTCTTCCACGTTTTGGTTTTTTCTCTTTTTTTTCTTCTTATGGTTTTGTTCCTGGTTTCTTTCTTCTTGTTTTCTTCATGTTTCTTCTGGTTTGGTTTTTGTCCTGTTTTTTTATTTTCTGGTTTTGGTTTCTATCCTGTTTTTCCTCTTCTGGTTTCGATTTTTCTCCCATTTTTCTCTTCTGGTTTTGTTTTTGCAATGAATATAAAAATGTTCATTATGCTTTTGAATTTTTTGATTGTATATTACACAATATTAAATGTGTGTTCGCAAATTGTTCAATGTCTTTTTCACAAATGTTCAGGGCGTATCCGAAAATTGTTCAGCGCATATATTCATGTTTTTAAAAAAACTTTTGTCATATATTAAAAAAGTTCAACATATAATACAAAAAATTTCATCATGTATTATTTTAAAATACTCAACTTAGTGTAAGAAAATGTACAACATATATTACAAAAAGTTCAATGTATATTACAAAATGTTCAGTTGTCACAGAAGTTTTGGTTCCAAATTTTTCCATGTGACCGGGTCAAAGATCGCGACATTTGCATGTGATGGGAGTGGATCCTGTTTAACACACGGTTTGATGGATAGCAACGAAACGCACACCCCACCCCTCCTGAGCGTACGCATGCTACATGGACCGGCCCATTATCGGGTTTTTTTTGTGTCTTTTTCAGCCGATTTTCAAAAGGTTGACTGGACAATTTTTTTGTTTTTTCTGTGTTTTTCTTTTCCAGCCTTTTCTTCTATTTTTCTCTCTTTTATTTTCTGTTTTATTTTTTTATTTGTGGAGATTCTTACATGTTTTTTATTTATTTTAATTTTCAAATTCGGGAGCAATTTCTGAATTGGAGAACATCTTTTGAATTTGTGATTTTTTTCTCTACAACTTAGGAAAACATTCAATAATTTTTTAAATTCATGAAAATATTTTAATCAGTGAAGATTTATTTAATTTGAGGACAATTTTTGAAACTGGTGAAATAAAATTGAATCGCCAAATATTTTTCAGAAATTCATGAATTAGTTTCTAAATTTTCCAACATTTATTGAATCCATGCATATAATTTTTCAATGGGAAAACATATATTGGAATTTGGAACAATTTTTAAATTCATGAACATTTTTTCAGTTGTCAATTTTTTATCTCAAATTCATGAACATTTTTTGAATTTCACAAGAGTTTTTTAAATGATGACTATTTTTTGAATTGGCAAACATATTCTAAATTTATTTAAAAATATTTAAATTAATGAATGTTTTTAGTTCATGAATCGGTGAACATTATTTAAATTCATAACATTTTACATTTTTGTGAACAATTTTTAAAACCAGAAACATTCATTAATTTAAAACAAACCAAAGAAAACAAAGAATCTGGAACTTTGTTTAGATTCTGTTTTTGTTTAAATTCCGAAGGAAAGAAAAAAAATTAAAACAAACCAAAGAAAACAAAAAACAGGGTGTCCCACCCTGCACATGGGCCGGCCGAAATTCGCGCATGAGGGAGCTGGGTGTGGGTTATCTCGCTTTCCATCGCACGAGTCGGAGAATAGGAGCTCCGTGATGTGCCACTCAAAAAAAAGGAGCTCCGTGATGTGGATGTGGATGGATACAGAAGTCGACAGACGCACAGACCTATTAATCTCGTGGAATGTGTGACGGCGACGTGCGAAGATGACAGGTCCAACCGAGACGATCAAATCCAGCACAACGCTCCGAAGCCCGCGAGGACATCACCCCGTTTCCCTTGGGTAAAAAAATCCAGCACGAGATGAAAACAAAACCCACTGTGCCGTTGGACCATCCGCTTTGCTAGCTGCCATGCACGCCAACTCCGAATCACCGACTCGGCTTGCGCGGAAAACGTGGCCTACACAGGCCCGAAAAAGCGTTTCGCGTCGTGGCTGGGATCGTGGTGCGAACGCAGACCGACAGCCGGGACCTGTGTGCCGTACGTACTACCTACCTACTGTACTACGTTCGTCCGCTTGCTTCCTGCGACCTGTCACTCGACATCGCGCACTGGAACGCAGGCAAGTCACGGGCGTCGCTTCGTCAATCTAACTTATGTCAGTTCAGTCTATCAGGGGTGTTCAATTGCTTATTGGAGTAGGGCGTGCATGGTTAACTCTTCGCCTGCCGTTGCTGAACCAAGCTCTTCGCCTGCGCTGGCTTTGGCTCGAGAAGACGGTGCTTGCCAAGCCTTGGCATGGCTTGAACGTGACTATCACGGAAAAGGGCGTCGTTCTTGGGCTCGCGGCGCTTCAATGCCCCATTGGAGATGGCCTCAAGGCCAACTTCTCGCTCGATCCATGGCTTGGCGGCCACACCATAGCTCATAGGGCGCCCAACCTGCCCACCTTTGTCCACCCGGGCGGCAAGCTCTTGAGCATGGCTGATGCATTACCTGGGCACGCGTGGGTGGATGTAATCCGCGACACTCCGTTTGTTCCAGCCATCGCTGAGTTCCTCGCGATCTGGGAAGAGCTACGACATGCCAGTCTCTCTAATGTGTCTGACTCATTCTCCTGGCGGCTTGGCACGGCGGGAAAGTACTCCTCTCGGGACACATATGCCGCGTTCTTCTTCGGCCGCGAGTTCGCCCCTTGCGCTGATGAGATCTTGAGGTCATGGGCTCCCCTCGGGATAATAATCTTCACATGGCTTGCGGTGCGTGGAAGACTGTGGACGGCAGACAGATTAGGGCACCGGAACCTACCACACACACGGCTATGTCGGCTATGTTGCTAGGATGACGAGAACACCACGCACATGCTCCTTGGCCGCTCCTTTTGGCGCGAGGTATGGTACCACATGTTGTTGCCTCTGAGGTTACATCGCTTCATAGTGGATGGAACAAGGAGCCTTGCGGACTGGTGGCCTGAACTATCGGCTCCGGTGCCGGCAAGTCAACGGAGGCAGACAAACACCATCATTGCCGCCACACTGCGTTTCATTTGGCTAGAGCAGAACTGCCGTGTCTTCGAATGCAAGGCTTCCCTACCGGCTGACGCTGTCACATTAATCCGTGGAGAGCTCACTTTGTGGATTCATGCTAGGGTAGAGGTGGACACCCGCTTCAAATCCACTAAAAAGGCGGCGGGCTATGCCCCTAGATGGTGGCCTTGCCCTTTGTAGTGATCTTTGTACTAAAACCTCCTTCTTCTTCTTAATGGAAAAGACATGCAATGCTCCTGCATGTTCATGAAAAGAAGAGATCAGATGGAATTACCAGTTGATACCGACACGATCTGCATATCAGGTCAGATCTACGTTTTGGGTGCCATGAGTTTCGTTGCCGAATCACAACCTTTGCTGTGAAGATAGCATAGACTCACAAACCTTTCATAGTTTTGTTGGTATGAATTGTATGAGTTGATATAGATCTGATAGTTTTTAGAAAAGAGTGGTTGGATGTCTCTAACCAACCTCGAAGAGCAATGTAGTAATAAGATGGATGCACCACAATAGAAGAGTACTCTATTACCAACTATTTTTATACTAATTTTATGGAATAAAATTTCTTTTGGCTTCCTTAGGTCAAAGGTTTAGGCCATTTTGTATGTTGTGGTTTTACACACAAAAAATTTCCAAACCTTCATGATTATTTTGCTATGGATGCCCTTTGGATGAAAAGGTGATACTACCTAATTTTCTATGTATTGGTTTCTTATGACTCAATTCCACACGAATTCGAATATCTATTTTGAACTATTTTTGACACTCAGTTGTGTGGGATTGAGGCATTTTTTATTTGTTTCCTTTGAAAGACTTTCGTCCAGTTTTGGCTCACAAACCTACCAGATTTATGTATTTCCCTATCCCTGCATCTTTCAATCCAGCGTTCCACGTAAACCTTTAAGGGTGACAAGACTTAACCACCACCTTGAAGAAATTTAACCATCTACCTGGGATCAAGGTCAAACTAACCCACAATAAGTATGAAATGATCTAACTATTGATTGTAGTTTTTTCTATGAGAAAATAGTGAAGGAAATATGCCCTAGAGGCAATAATAAAGTTATTATTTATTTCCTTATTTCATGATAAATGTTTATTATTCATGCTAGAATTGTATTAACCGGAAATATAATATTTGTGTGAATACATAGACAAACAGAATGTCACTAGTATGCCTCTACTTGACTAGCTCGTTGATCAAAGATGGTTATGTTTCCTAGCCATAGACATGAGTTGTCATTTGATTAACGGGATCACATCATTAGGAGAATGATGTGATTGACTTGACCCATTCCGTTAGCTTAGCACTCGATCGTTTAGTATGTTGCTACTGCTTTCTTCATGACTTATACATGTTCCTATGACTATGAGATTATGCAACTCCGTTTACGGAGGAACACTTTGTGTGCTACCAAACATCACAACGTAATCGGGTGATTATAAAGGTGCTCTGAGGTGTCTCCAAAGGTACTTGTTAGGTTGGCGTATTTCGAGATTAGGATTTGTCACTCCGATTGTCGGAGAGGTATCTCTGGGCCCACTCGGTAATGCACATCACTATAAGCCTTGCAAGTATTGCAACTAATGAGTCAGTTGCGGGATGATGTATTACGGAACGAGTAAAGAGACTTGCTGGTAACGAGATTGAACTAGGTATTGAGATACCGACGATCGAATCTCGGGCAAGTAACATACCGATGACAAAGGGAACAACGTATGTTGTTATGCGGTTTGACCGATAAAGATCTCCATAGAATATGTGGGAGCCAATATGAGCATCCAGGTTCCGCTATTGGTTATTGACCGGAGACGTGTCTCGGTCATGTCTACATAGTTCTCGAACCCACAGGGTCCGCACGCTTAAAGTTCGATGATGGTTATATTATGAGTTTACGTGTTTCGATGTACCGAAGGTTGTTCGGAGTCCCGGATATGATCACGGACATGACAAGGAGTCTCGAAATGCTCGAGACGTAAAGATCGATATATTGGACGACTATGTTTGGACACCGGAAAGGTTCTGGAAGGCTTCGGACATTTATCGGATGCAGGGGTTACCGACCCCCCCGGATCTAATGGGCCTTGTTGGGCCCTAGTGGAGAGAGAGGGGCCGGCCAGGGCAAGAAGCGCGTCCCCTCCCCTTGAGTCCGAATAGGACAAGGAGGGGGGGGGGGCGCCCCCCTTGCCTTTCCCCTCTCCCACTCCTTCCTTCCCCCTCTTTCTTGGACTAGGAAAGGGAGGGGCAAACCTACTTGGAGTAGGTTTCCCCCTCCTAGGGTGCGCCAACCCCTTGGCCGGCCCTCTCCTCCTCCCCCCTTTATATACAGAGGAGGGGGCACCCCATAGATACAACAATTGATCCCTTGGATCTCTTAGCCGTGTGCGGTGCCCCCCTCCACCATAATCCACCTCGGTGATATCGTAGCGGTGCTTAGGCGAAGCCCTGCGTCGGTAGAACATCATCATCATCACCACACCGTCGTGCTAACGGAACTCTCCCTCAAAGCTCGGCTGGATCGGAGTTCGAGGGATGTCATCGAGTTGAACGTGTGCTGAACTCGGAGGTGCCGTGCGTTCGGTGCTTGATCGGTCGGATCATGAAGACGTACGACTACATCAACCGCGTTGTGCTAACGCTTCGCTTTCGGTCTCACGAGTGCGTGGACACACTCTCCCCTCTCGTTGCTATGCATCACCATGATCCTGTGTGTGCGTAGGAAATTTTTTGAAATTATTACGTTCCCCAACAGTGGCATCCGAGCCAGGTTTTATGCGTTGATGTAATATGCACGAGTAGAACACAAATGAGTTGTGGGCGATATAAGTCATACTGCTTACCAGCATGTCACACTTTGGTTCGGCGGTATTGTTGGATGAAGCGGCCCGGACCGACATTACGCGTACGCTTACGCGAGACTGGTTTTACCGCCGTGCTATACACACAGGTGACTAGCGGGTGTCAACTTCTCCAAGTTTAGTTGAACTGAGTGTGGCTACGCCCGGTCCTTGCGAAGGTTAAAATAACACCAACTTGACAAACTATCGTTGTGGTTTTGATGCGTAGGTAAGAACGGTTCTTGCTCATCCCGTAGCAACCATGTAAAATTTGCAACAACAAAGTAGAAGACGTCTAACTTGTTTTTGCAGGGCATGTTGTGATGTGATATGGTCAAGACGTGATGAGATATAAGTTGTTGTATGAGATGATCATGTTTTGTTGAAGTTATCGGCAATCGCAGAAGCCTTATGGTTGTCTCTTTATTGCATAAGATGCAAGCGCCAAATAATTGCTTTACTTTATCGCTATGCGATAGCAATAGTTGCAAGAGCAATAGTTGGCGAGACGACCATGTGATGACACATTGATATAGATCAAGATGATGGAGATCATGGTGTCATGCCGGTGACGATGGAGATCATGACGATGCTTTGGAGATGGAGATCAAAGGCACAAGATGATGATGGCCATATCATGTCACATATTATGATTGCATGTGATGTTTATCTTTTATACATCTTATTTTGCTTAGTTCGTGGTAGCTTTATAAGATGATCTCTCACTAAATTATCAAGGTATAAGTGTTCTCCCTGAGTATGCACCGTTGCGATAGTTCTTCGTGTTGAGACACCACGTGATGATCGGGTGTGATAGGCTCTACGTTCAAATACAACGGGGGGAAAACAGTTGCACACGCGGAATACTCAGGTTAAACTTGACTTGCCTAGCATATAACAGATATGGCCTCGGAACACCGAGACCGAAAGGTCGAGCATGAATCATATAGTAGATATGATCAACATAGTGATGTTCACCATTGAAACTACTCCATCTCACGTGATGATCGGACATGGTTTAGTTGATATGGATCACGTGATCACTTAGAGGATTAGAGGGATGTCTATCTAAGTGGGAGTTCTTAAGTAATATGATTAATTGAACTTTAATTTATCATGAACTTAGTCCTGGTAGTATTAGCATATCTATGTTGTAGATCAGTAGCTCGCGTTTAGCTCCCCTGTTTTATTTTGATATGTTCCTAGAGAAAACTATGTTGAAAAATGTTAGTAGCAATGATGCAGATTGGATCCGTGATCTGAGGATTATCCTCATTGCTGCACAGAAGAATTATGTCCTTGATGCACCGCTAGGTGACAAACCTATTGCGAGGAGCGTATGCGGATGTTATGAACGTTTGGCTAGCTCAATATGATGACTACTTGATAGTTTAGTGCACCATGCTTAACGGCTTAGAATCGGGACTTCAAAGACATTTTGAACGTCATGGACCATATGAGATGTTCCAGGAGTTGAAGCTAATATTTCAAGCAAATACCCGAGTTGAGAGATATGAAGTCTCCAACAAGTTCTATAGCTAAAAGATGGAGGAGAATAGCTCAAGCAGTGAGCATGTGCTCAGATTGTCCGGATGCTACAATCGCTTGAATCAAGTGGGAATTAATATTCCAAATAAAATAGTGATTGGCATAATTCTCTAGTCACTATCACCAAGTTAGTAGAACTTCGTGATGAACTATAGTATGCAAGGTATGACCAACGATTAGGAGCTTTTCATGATGATGAAATCGATGAAGGTAGAAATCAAGAAAGAGCATCAAGTGTTGATGGTTGACAAGACCACTAGTTTCAAGGAAAAGGGCAAAGGGAAGAAGGGGAACTTCAAAAGAACGGCAAGCTAGTTGCTACTCAAGTGAAGAAGCCCAAGTCTGGACCTAAGCCTGAGACTGAGTGCTTCTACTACAAAGGGACTGGTCACTGGAAGCGGAACTACCCTAAATAATTGGCGGACAAGAAGGATGGCAAAGTGAACAAAAGTATATTTGATATACATGTTATTGATGTGTACTTTACTAGTGTTTATAGCAACCCCTCGGTACTTGATACTAGTTCAGTTGCTAAAGAGTAGTAACTCGAAACGGGAGTTGCATAATGAACAGAAACTAGTTAAGGATGAAGTGACGATGTGTATTGGAAGTGGTTCCAAGATTGATATGATCATCATCGCACACTCCCTATACTTTCGGGATTGGTGTTGAACCTTTTAAGTGTTATTTGGTGTTTGCGTTGAGCATGAATATGATTTGATCATGTTTATTGCAATACGGTTATTCATTCAAGTTAGAGAATAATTGTTGTTCTATTTACATGAGTAAAACCTTATATAGTTACACACCCAATGAAAATGGTTCGTTGGATCTCGATCGTAGTGATACACATATTCATAATATTGAAGCCAAAAGATGCAAAGTTAATAATGATAGTGCAACTTATTTGTGGCACTGCCGTTTAGGTCATATTGGTGTAAAGCGCATGAAGAAACTCCATGCTGATGGGTTTTTGGAATCACTTGATTACGAATCACTTGATGCTTGCGAACCATGCCTCTTGGGCAAGATGACTAAAACTCCGTTCTCCGGAACAATGGAGCGAGCAACAGATTTGTTGAAATCATACATCTTGACGTATGTGGTCCGATGAATATTGAGGCTCATGGCGGTATCATTATTTTCGACCTTCACAGATGATTTGAGCGGATATGGGTATATCTACTTGATGAAACATAAAATGCGAAACATTTGAAAAGTTCATATAATTTCAGAGTGAAGTGGAAAATCATCATAACAAGAAAATAAAGTTTCTACGATCTGATCATGGAGGAGAATATTTGAGTTACGAGTTTGGTCTTCATTTGAAACAACGCAGAATAGTTTCGCAACTCACGCCACCTGAAACACCACAGCGTAATGGTGTGTTTGGACGTCATAACCGTACTTTATTAGATATGGTGCGATCTATGATGTTTCTTACCAATCTACCACTATCGTTTTGGGGTTATACATTAGAGACAACTGCATTCACGTTAAAAAGGGCACCATCTAAATCCGTTGAGATGACAACTTATGAACTGTGGTTTGGGAAGAAACCAAAGTTGTCGTTTCTTAAAGTTTGGGGTTGCGATGCTTATGTGAAAAAGTTTCAACATGATAAGCTTGAACCCAAATCAGAGAAATGCGTCTTCATAGGATACCCAAAGGAGACTATTGGGTATATCTTCTATCACAAATCCGAAGAAAAATTCGTTGCTAAGAATGGATCCTTTCTAGAGAAGGAGTTTCTCTCGAAAGAAGTGAGTGGGAGGAAAGTAGAACTTGATGAGGTAACTGTACCTGCTCCCTTATTGGAAAGTAGTTCCTGTGACACCTACACCAATTAGTGAGGAAGCTAATGATAATGATCATGAAACTTGGATCAAGTTAATACCGAACCTCGTGAGGTCAACCAGTAAGATCCGCACTGAGTGGTACGGTAATCCTATTCTGGAGGTCATGTTACTTGACCATGACGAACCTACGAACTATAAGGAAGCAATGATGAGCCCAGATTCATAAAATGGCTTGAGGCCATGAAATCTGAGACGGGATCCATGTATGAGAACAAAGTATGGACTTTGATTGACTTGCCCGATGATTGGTGAGCCATTGAGATTAAATGGATCCTCAAGAGCAAGACGGACGCTCATAGTAGTGTTACTATCTACAAAGCTAGAATTGTCACAAAAAGTTTTTCGACAAGTTCAAGGTGTTGACTACGATGAGAGTTTCTCATTCGTATCTATGCTTAAGTCTATCCAAATCATGTTAGCAATTGCCGCATTTTATGAAATCTGGCAAATGGATAAACAAAACTGCATTCCTTAATGGATTTATTAAAGAAGAGTTGTATATGATGCAACAAGAAGGTTTTGTCAATCCTAAAGGTGCTAACAAAATATGTAAGCTCCAGCGATCCAGCTATGGACTAGGGAAAGCATCTCGGGGTTGGAATATACGCTTTGATAAATTGATCAAAGCATATAGTTTTATATGAGACTTGAGGTGAAGCCTCAGATTTACAAGAAAGTGAGTGGGAGCACTACAACATTTCTGATAAGTATATGTGAATGACATATTGTTGATCGGAAATAATGTAGAATTATTCTGCAAAGCATAAAGGAGTGTTTGGAAGGAGTTTTTTTTCAAAGAAAGACCTCGGTGAAGCTGCTTACATATTGAGCATCAAGATCTATAGAGATAGATCAAGACGCTTGATAAGTTTTTTCAATGAGTACGTACCCTGACAAGATTTTGAAGTAGTTCAAAATAAAACAACCAAAGAAAGAGTTCTTGCCTATGTTACAAGGTGTGAAATTGAGTAAGACTCAAAGCCCGACCACGGCAGAAGATAGAAAGAGAATGAAAGTCATTCCCTATGCCTCAGCCATAGGTTCTATAAAGTATGACATGTTGTGTACCAGCTCTATTGTATAACCTACAGTGATTTTAGCAAGGGAGTACAATAGTGATCAAGGAGTAGATCACTGAATAGCGGTCAAAATTATCCTTAGTGGAATAAGGATATGTTTCTCGATTATGGAGGTGACAAAAGGTTCGTCGTAAAGGGTTACGTCGATACAAGTTTTGGCACTGACCCAGATGACTCTAAGTCTTAATCTGGATACATATTGAAAGTGGGAGCAATTAGCTAAAGTAGCTCCGTGCAGAGCATTGTAGACATACAAATTTGCAAAATATATACGGATCTGAATATGGCAGACCCGTTGACTAAACTTCCCTCACAAGCAAAACATGATCACAACTTAGTACTCTTTGGGTGTTAATCACATAGCGATGTGAACTAGATTATTGACTCTAGTAAACCCTTTGGGTGTTGGTCACATGACGATGTGAACTATGGGTGTTAATCACATGGTGTGATGTGAACTATTGATGTTAAATCACATGGCGATGTGATCTAGATTATTGACTCTAGTGCAAGTGGGAGACTGAAGGAAATATGCCCTAGAGGCAATAATAAAGTTATTATTTATTTCCTTATTTCATGATAAATGTTTATTATTCATGCTAGAATTGTATTAACCGGAAACAGAATACTTGTGTGAATACATAGACAAACAGAATGTCACTAGTATGCCTCTACTTGACTAGCTTGTTGATCAAAGATGGTTATGTTTCCTAGCTATAGACATGAGTTGTCATTTGATTAACGGGATCACATCATTAGGAGAATGATGTGATTGACTTGAACCATTCCGTTAGCTTAGCACTCGATCGTTTAGTATGTTGCTATTGCTTTCTTCATGACTTATACATGTTCCTATGACTATGAGATTATGCAACTCCCGTTTACCAAAGGAACACTTTGTGTGCTACCAAACGTCACAACGTAACTGGGTGATTATTAAGGTTCTCTACAGGTGTCTCCAAAGGTACTTGTTGGGTTGGCGTATTTCAAGATTAGGATTTGTCACTCCGATTGTCGGAGAGGTATCTCTGGGCCCACTCGATAATGCACATCACTATAAGCCTTGCAAGCATTGCAACTAATGAGTTAGTTGCGGGATGATGTATTACGGAACGAGTAAATAGACTTGCCATGGAACGTGTAAAGAGACTTGCCGGTAACGAGATTGAACTAGGTATTGAGATACCGACGATCGAATCTCGGGCAAGTAACACACCGATGACAAAGGGAACAACGTATGTTGTTATGCGGTTTGACCGATAAAGATTTTCGTAGAATATGTGGGAGCCAATATGAGCATCCAGGTTCCGCTATTTGTTATTGACCGAAGACGTGTCTTGGTCATGTCTACATAGTTCTCGAACACGTAGGGTCCGCACGCTTTAAGTTCGATGACGGTTATATTATGAGTTTATGTGTTTTGATGTACCGAAGGTTTTTCGGAGTCCCGAATGTGATCACGTACATGACGAGGAGTCCCGAAATGGTCGAGACATAAAGATTGATATATTGGACGACTATGTTTGGACACCGGAAAGGTTCCGGAAGGTTTCGGACATTTATCGGAGTACCGGGGGTTACCGGAACCCTCCCCCCCCGGGAACTAATGGGCCTTGTTGGGCCCTAGTGGAGAGAGAGGGGCCGGCCAGGGCAAGAGGCGCGCCCCTCCCCTTGAGTCCGAATAGGACAAGGAAGGGGGGCCCCTTGCCTTTCCCCTCTCCCACTCCTTCCTTCCCCCTCCTTCTTGGACTAGGAAAGGGAGGGGCAAACCTACTTGGAGTAGGTTTCCCCCTCCTAGGGCACGCCAACCACTTGGCCGGCCCTCTCCTCCTCCCCCCTTTATATACGGAGGAGTGGGGCACCCCATAGATACAACAATTGATCCCTTGGATCTCTTAGCCGTGTGCGGTGCCCCCCTCCACCATAATCCACCTCGGTCATATCGTAGCGGTGCTTAGGTGAAGCCCCGCGTCGGTAGAACATCATCATCGTCAACATGTCGTCATGCTGACGGAACTCTCCCTCAAAGCTCGGCTGGATCGGAGTTCGAGGGACATCTTCGAGTTGAACGTGTGCTGAACTCGGAGGTGCCGTGCGTTCGGTGCTTGATCGGTCGGATCGTGAAGACGTACGACTACATCAATCGCGTTGTGGTAACGCTTCCGCTTTTGGTCTACGAGGTACGTGGACACACTCTCCCCTCTCGTTGCTATGCATCACCATGATCATGTGTGTGAGTAGGAATTTTTTTTGAAATTACTACGTTCCGCAACAAATAGTGCTTTGATTAGTCAACGTGATGGCTACGATCTTCATAACTAGGACAATGACACTCTCGACTTGCATGCAACCGAACTTCTATGTAACCCGATTATGGGCAATCCGGCTTGAAAGCTTGGTGTCGAGCCAGGGTCGGGACTCATTTTCTACCCAAAAGACAAAGCATGGGATGTGGATTTTGAAATCTTTAGAAAGTCACCTAAGTAAAGGAACTTTAAGAAAAGAATGTATACTATTTCATCCCTTAATCTTGAAGATGTGTTAATTATCATTTCAAATTAAAAATAGTGTTTTTACAAGGTGTACGGCCGCCAAGGGGTGGGGGTGTTTGGGTCAAGGCTTGGCCTTTCCAGGACGGGCTTTTGAAACCCGACCCGAGTATGCCCAATTTAAGTTCTATAACTAGCCTACCAAAATGACTTATATTTAGGTACAGAGGGAGTATCTTTTGCGAGGACGTTCTATGTATTACTTGCATGAGTTGAAGTTGTTACTTATGTGAGAAATATAGAAAAGAAAAAAGTGGTCTAGTTTTCTAGTACTAACCAAGGAGCAAACAATATTTTGGCTTAACCGGGTTACTTGCTAAACATAAAATCTAATTAAGCTAATCCTTCTTTATGGAATCAAGCTAGTCTACACTGGTTAAGATTAGTTAACGTCCTAAGAAAAGTCTAAGGGCATATGTAGTGGTTGATAAGACAATTTTATATTAATCATGCCATAGTCTAAAGATGGCTAAAAAAGAGGTACAATGGGCTGTCTTTTAATCTTATCTTCAGTAACTAAATATTCCTAGAAATATGGTGAGAGATTTGTTGGTAAGAGATTATCTCTTAATTAAGAGAAGGCAAAACCCTTTTTCTTATTTCTTTCTTTCCTCATCACAACATTTATCCTAGTACATGGCCCTGTTGAGATATCATTAGTGTAAGTGTATTGTTTTTTCTTCCAAAAAGCTAACATCTAAGAGCATCTCAAGCAGATCCTCTAAAACGGGTCATCCGGAATAATAACCGCTAGTTTGGCAGACGCGGACGGTTTCTCTGCCCCGAACAGACCCCGCAAAATCGGCCATCCTGTATTTTTTCTTGCGGGATCCTTCATAGTCCGGGCCATTTCCGCCATATCTACGGGATTCACCCCTCTTTGGCTAGTTCCCTTATCCTTGGTGCGAAATAACTTTGATACGTCTCCAACGTATCTACAATTTTTGATTGCTCCATGCTATATTATCTATTGTTTTGGACATTATTGGGCTTTATTATCCACTTTTATATTATTTTTGGGACTAACCTATTAACCGGAGGCCCATCCTGCATTCTTTGTTTTTCGCCTATTTCGTAGTTTTGCGTAAAAGGAATATCAAACGGAGTCCAAACGAAATGAAACCTTCGGGAACGTGATTTTCTCACCGAATGTGATCCAGGAGACTTGGACCCTAAGTCAAGGAAGCTTCGAGGAGGGCACGAGGTAGGGGGGCGAGCCCTCCACCCTCGTGGGCCCCTTGTTGCTCCACCGACGTACTTCTCCTCCTATATATACCTACGTACCCCCAAACGATCAGATACGGAGCCAAAAACCTAATTCCACCGCCGCAACCTTCTGTACCCATGAGATCCCATCTTGGGGCCTGTTAGGAGCTCCACCGAGGGGGCATCCACCATGGAGGGCTTCTACATCATCATCATAGCCTCTCCTATGAAGTGTGAGTAGTTTACCTCAGACCTTCGGGTCCATAGTTATTAGCTAGATGGCTTCTTCTCTCTTTTTGGATCTCAATACAATGTTATCCCCCTCTCTCGTGGAGATCTATTCGATGTAATCTTCTTTTTGTGGTTGTTTGTTGAGACCGATGAATTGTGGGTTTATGATCAAGATTATCTATGAACAATATTTGAATCTTCTCTGAATTCTTTTATGTATGATTGGTTATCTTTGCAAGTCTCTTCAAATTATCAGTTTGGTTTGGCCTACCAGATTGGTTTTTCTTGCAATGGGAGAAGTGCTTAGCTTTGGTTCAATCTTGCAGTGTCCTTTACCAGTGACAGTAGGGGCAGAAAGGCACGTATTGTATTGTTGCCATCAAGGATAACAAGATGGGTTTTTTTATCATATTGCATGAATTTATCCCTCTACATCATGCATCTTGCTTAAAGTGTTACTCTGTTTTCTTGAACTTAATACTCTAGATGCATGCTGGATAGCGGTCGATGAGTGGAGTAATATTAGTAGATGCAGGCAGGAGTCGGTCTACTTGTCTCGGACGTGATGCCTATATACATGATCATACCTAGATACTCTCATAACTATGCTCAATTTTGTCAATTGCTCAACAGTAATTCATTCACCCATTGTAAAATACTTATGCTCTTGAGAGAAGCCACTAGTGAAACCTATGGCCCCCGGGTCTATCTTCATCATATTAATCTTCCAACACTTTACTATTCCCTTAGATTTTTTACTTTGCTTTTATTTTACTTTGCATCTTTATCACAAAAATACCAAAAATATTATCCTATCATATCTATCAGATCTCACTCTCGTAAGTGACCATGAAGGGATTGACAACCCCTTATCGCGTTGGTTGCGAGGAGTTATTTGTTTTGTGCAGGTACGAGGGACTCACGCGTAGCCTCCTACTGGATTGATACCTTGGTTCTCAAAAACTGAGGGAAATACTTACGCTACTTTGCTGCATCATCCTTTCCTCTTCAAAGAAATCTAACGCAGTGCTCAAGAGGTAGCAAACTTTCACCCGCTTCCGTTCCCTCCCCCTCCTGCCGCTACCGATCTCACCATCCGGCCTCGCCGCACCGTCAACCACCCGGATGGAGTACCCGAAGCCTCCGGGTGCCCCATATCATGTGTCTCCACCACCAAGTATGCCGTCTCTCCGTCCTTCCACGCGTCCCTCCGCCGTGCATGCTGACGCCACCCCCACATCTACTGCCACTAACGGCAAGAGAGAGTGACAGGGCAATCACCTCGTTTAAGTGGCCGCAGGTGGCGTGACACCATCTCCTTCGGCCCTCGGTCCATTTCCTCCCGTCACGACCGCCAGCGCGAAGATGAAGACCGCCTCCATCGGCCGAAGCCCCCGAGGAAGAAGGTGGTTGTGGCAAGAGGCCGTGCTCCTCCTCCGCCTCTGGCCGGCCATGTTCTTCCCGATCACGGCCAATCCATCGGTCACACCTACCATGTGTTCGATGAAACTTCTGGGAGGTAAAAGAAATTCTTTTTCTTGAAACTCTCCAGTGATCTTTGCTTCAACTTTGAACCACTTCTTTGAGCTTGCCTGCTGAATGTTGTAGCCAAAACATGCACTCAACATATACCGAAATGTTGGCAGAGAATGCGGTGCATTTGAGTGCTCCCCTTGACGATTTTGATAGTCCCCACGTGGAGGTCAAGGCGGAGGTGGATCAAGCGAATGACGGTGGTGATGAAGTGGAAGTGATTGAGGAGGCCGAGTACGGCGCTAGAGTGGGTAGGACGGCAAGTACACGGAGGTGGAGGATGTGTGCTTGATTCAAGCATAGGAGAGTGTGTCACTCGACGCGGTGGTCGGCAAGGATCAAAGCTTTGGGAATTATTGGAAAAGGATCGAGGACTGGTACCACCTAATCATCCTGTGGTGGAGGTGGATTAGCAGTTGGTGTTGGCTTCAGCATTGGGGGTGGTGGTGGTGGTACTTCGACAAGCGGTGATCATGATGATGGTGGTGCTCATTCTGGGGTCCAAGTTGTTGAAGATGGTGGTTCTCATTCTCCATTCACTGTGGATGATGGCGATGAAGGTGCTAGGTGAAGGAAATATGCCCTAGAGGAAATAATAAAGTTGTTATTTTATATTTCCTTATATCATGATAAATGTTTATTATTCATGCTTGAAGTGTATTAACCGGAAACTTGATACATGTGTGGATACATAGACAAAACACCGTGCCCCTAGTAAGCCTCTACTAGACTAGCTCGTTAATCAAACATGGTTAAGTTTCCTAACCATAGACATGTGTTGTCATTTGATGAACGGGAGCACATCATTTGTAGAATGATGTGATGGACAAGGCCCATCCATTAGCATAGCATATTGATCGTTCAGTTTTATTGCTGTTGCTTTCTTCATGTCAAATACATATTCCTTCGACTATGAGATTATGCAACTCCTGGATACCGAAGGAATGCCTTGTGTGCTATCAAACGTCACAACGTAACTGGGTGATTATAAAGATGCTCTACAGGTATCTCTGAAGGTGTCTGTTGGGATGGCATAGATCAAGATTAGGATTTGTCACTCCGAGTATCGGAGAGGTATCTCTGGGCCCTCTCGGTAATACACATCATAAGAAGCCTTGCAAGCAAAGTGACTAATGAGTTAGTTGCGGGATGATGTATTACGGAACGAGTAAAGAGACTTGCCGGTAACGAGATTGAACTAGGTATGAAGATACCGACGATCAAATCTCGGGCAAGTAACCCATGATAAAGGGAATAACGTATGTTGTCATAACCGTTCGGCCAATAAAGATCTTCGAAGAATATGTGGGAGCCACTATGAGCATCCAGGTTCTGCTATTGGTTATTGACCGGAGAGGTGTCTCGGTCATGTCTACATAGTTCTCGAACCCGTAGGGTCCACACGCTTAACGTTCGATGACGATTTTGTATTATATGAGTTATGTGATTTGGTGACCGAATGTCGTTCGGAGTCCAGGATGAGATCACGGACATGACGAGGAGTCTCGAAATGGTCGATAGGTAAAGATTGATATATAGGACGGTAGTATTCGGACACCGGAAGTGTTCCGGAGGGTACCGGGTACATATCGGGTCACCGGAAAGGAGTTTCGGGCAACCCCAGCAAAGATATGGGCTTAATGGGCCGAGGGAGGGACATACCATCCCATAAGGGGATGGTGCGCCCCTTTCCCTGGCCACACGTCCTAGAGGATGGAAAGGAAGGGGCGCCACCTCCTCCTGCCTTTCCCCCTTTGTGGGAGAAAGGAAAGGGGGCGCCTCCTCCTCCTTCCTTCCCCTCATCACCAAAAGAAGGAAAGGGGGGGCGCCGGCCTAGGGCAGGAGCCCAAGTAGGATCCCTCCTGCTTGGGGCGCCCCTAGGGCTTCTCCCTCTCCCTCCCACCTATATATATGAAGTGGAGGAGGCGCCTAGAACACACACCAACCATTGTTAGCCGTGCGCGGCGCTCCCCTCCACAGTTTACGCCTCCGGTCATATTCACGTAGTGCTTAGGCGAAGCCCTGCGCGGATCACTTCATCATCACCGTCACCACGCCGTCATGCTGACGGAACTCTCCCTCGATACTTTGTTGGATCAAGAGTTCGAAGGACGTCATCAAGCTGAACGTGTGCGGAACTCGGAGGTGCCGTACGTTCGGTGCTTGATTGGTCGGAACAAGAAGAAGTTTGACTACATCAACCACGTTGTCAAACGCTTCCGCTTTTGGTCTACGAGGGTACGTGGACACACTCTCCCCCTCTCATCGCTATGCATCTCCTAGATAGATCTTGCGTGAGCGTAGGATTTTTTTTGGAATTGCATGCTACGTTACCCAACAGTGGCATCCGAGCCAGGTCTATGTGTAGATGATATGCACGAGTAGAACACAAAGAATTGCGGGCAGTGATAGTCATACTACTTACTGATACGTCTCCAACGTATCTATAATTTTTGATTGTTCCATGCTATTATATTATCTGTTTTGGATGTTTAATGGGCTTTACTAAGCACTTTTATATTATTTTTGGGACTAACCTATTAACCGAAGGCCTAGTGCAAATTGCTATTTTTTTTGCCTATTTCAGTGTTTCGCAGAAAAGGAATATCAAACGGAATCCAAAAGGAATGAAACCTTCGGGAGAGTTATTTTTGGAACAAATGTGATCCAGGGGACTTGGAGTGCACGTCAAGAAAGAAGCGAGGAGGCCACGAGGCAGGGAGGCGCGCCTGCCCCCTGGGCGCGCCCCCACCCTTGTGGTCCCTTCGCAGCTCCACCGACCTACTTCCTCCTATATATACCCACATACCCCAAAAACATCTAGGAGCACCACGAAACCCTATTTCCACCGCCGCAACCTTCTGTACCCGTGAGATCCCATCTTGGAGCCTTTTCCGGCGCTCCGCCGGCGGGGGAATCGATCATGGAGGGCTTCTACATCAACACCATAGCCTCTCCGATGATGTGTGAGTAGTTTACCACAGACCTTCGGGTCCATAGTTATTAGCTAGATGGCTTCTTCTCTCTCTTTGTATCTCAATACAAAGTTCTCCTTGATCTTCTTGGAGATCTATTCGATGTAATTCTTTTGCGATGTGTTTGTCGAGATCCGATGAATTGTGGGTTTATGATCAAGATTATCTATGAACAATATTTGAATCTCCTCTGAATTCTTCTATGTATGATTTGTTATCTTTGCAAGTCTCTTCGAATTATCAGTTTGGTTTGGCCTACTAGAATGATCTTTCTTGCAATGGGAGAAGTGCTTAGCTTTGGGTTCAATCTTGCGCTGTCCTTTCCCAGTGACAACAGAATTGACAAGGCACGTATTGTATTGTTGCCATCGAGGATAAAAAGATGGGGTTTATATCATATTGCTTGAGTTTATCCCTCTACATCATGTCATCTTGCCTAATGCGTTACTCCGTTCTTATGAACTTAATACTCTAGATGCATGCTGGATAGCGGTCGGTGTGTGGAGTAATAGTAGTAGATGCAGAATCGTTTCGGTCTACTTGTCACGGACGTGATGCCTATATACATGATCATTCATAGATATTCTCATAACTATGCACTTTTCTATCAATTGCTCGACAATAATTTGTTCACCCACCATAATACTTATGCTATCTTGAGAGAAGCCACTAGTGAAACCTATGGCCCCCGGGTCTATTGTCCATCATATAAGTTTCCAATCTATTTTTACTTTGCAATCTTTACTTTCAATCTATATCATAAAAATACCAAAAATATTTATTTTATTATCTCTATCAGATCTCACTTTTGCAAGTGGCCGTGAAGGGATTGACAACCCCTTTATCGCGTTGGTTGCAAGGTTCTTATTTGTTTGTGTAGGTAAGAGGTGACTTGCGTGTAGTCTCCTACTGGATTGATACCTTGGTTCTCATAAACTGAGGGAAATACTTACGCTACTTTACTGCATCACCCTTTCCTCTTCAAGGAAAAACCAACACAGTGCTCAAGAGGTAGCAAGAAGGATTTCTGGCACCGTTGCCGGGGAGATCTACGCCAAGTCAAGTCAAGTCAAGACATACCAAGTACCCATCACAAACTCTTATCCCTCACATTACATTATTTGCTATTTGCCTCTCGTTTTCCTCTCCCCCACTTCACATTTGCCGTTTTATTCGCCCTTTTCTTCGTTCGCCCTTTTTCGCGTGCTTCTTGTGTGTTCGTTCTTTGTGCAATTTGCTGCCATCATGTCTGAAACTGGGGAGGTTATCGTTGATAAGGATAATAATATGGAGAACTTTTGAGTCAAGATAGACAAATCGTAGGATGGCTCCCCACCTCCCCAACTCCCCTACCCTCTCCTCCCACCTGCCCCCCACCTACAATGGCGATCTCTAGCTCTAGTAACCATGGAGAGCTTGCTGCATTGGGACTTTGCTCCGGGCTTGGCCCTAGCAGACCAGGTGAGAAGGCAATTTGGCTCTATGATTCATTTCTCCCCTTCCCGAGACATCAAGGAGTTCTTTTTGGTGGTCTCTTTTTCCTCGGCTTCGTTCCCTCTTTTGGTGGAATCCGTGGGTGTTGCGTTACAATGTTGCATTGGGGGGATCTCCTCTGGTTTCAATGTGCTACCGATCACTCAACGTTCATTTTGTTTTTCGGTTGCCAATAACAAAGTGGGTCACTTCATATATGGGCTCAAGGATCGTATTTGGCCTGATTTTGTTTGTCACTTTCACTTGTTCAATGGTCGTTTCGCTAAAGCCCTTGCTATTGACAACCGTTGGCACGTGGATCAAGAGTTAGATGATATTGCTGATAGACGTTCGGTTGCTCTCAAATCTTCCCTGGAATTTTTATCTCACAAGGAGCATCATGATCATTCATCTGCTAAGGTGCTTAGTAAATTTGGGCTTATTCCTTTGAATAATTGGAATTTTTCAAATAAGAACGCTCATGAAGCTTCTTCTTCCTCGGGTCCACAGCTGCAAATTCAAACTCAAATTGACCCGAATCCCCCATGCGATAAGTTGGGCATGGTTTCTGCTCGGGGCTCTAATCATATTGCCTTAATGAATCATTATTTGTCCCAAGCGATGTCTGAGGAGAATCAAGAAATTAATTACCTTTTATTAGGTACGTTTAAATGTCCTCTTACCGTGCCATATGCCCCGCTGCCTCTATGTTTTTTAAATCGGCTTTCAGATATGCCCCTCCTCATGCTGTTTGGCCTCCTAAGCTTAAAGCCCAACACAGAGCGGATCTCGCTCAGGCCCAATACACACAGATGGAAATTGGGACCTGGCGGCTAAATGGGCTGCATTATGCTCTAAATGCCTGCAATGGGGGCACAACTGGATTAACTGCAAGGGCAGGCTCATTTGCATTAACTATTCCGGTCCTGATCATCGAGCCATTGACTGCCCCAAGCGTATCACCATATCACAAAATATTGGGCAAGTTCCTTTAATTGGCAACACTGCGATCAATTCCGCCGGATCTTTGGGACAATCCATTCCTGCCCCGCAGCCTGTACACAGATCTAAACCGTCCATTCGCTGTGTTGTTTGTGAATTCTATGGACACGTGGAACACACTTGCCGCAGGTTGAAATTTCAGAACAAGTGGAGGTGGGTTGTAAAAATCCAGCCGGCCCGCCCACCCCCTCACGCTCCGTCTTCCACCTCGAAAACACAAAAGCCCCCGCTCTGCCCTGTCCCATCGCCCCTGCAATCACTCCCTCTCTCACGCCTCTTGACCATGGCAAACTACCCTCTGAATCCAGTCCCTTTTCTCCCGCTGGGGTTCGCCATCGAGCCCGGCCCGACGGACCGACTGGTTCGTAGTGGCATGGTGGTTGGCCCCATTGCGCCGCTCAACCACGACTTCCTGGCGATTGCTGAATCCAACCACTACATTCCTCTTCATCGCCGAACTGCCATCCGCGGCCAGATCACTACATTGCTGCATGAGTCCCAGTTGTTCACCATAGAGGTCAGTGACCATCCGTTTGGGAGTGGAATCTTTGGTTTTGTTGATTCATTCATGAGAGATACGGCGGTTGCTACACCTATTGAGTTAGAGGAAGAGGACCTGCTAATTTCATTTGTTCCACACAATCAAGAACTCAATAGGAGCACCACCTCTTTTGGGCCCGAAGTTTGGTTGATGTTTTTTGGTTTTCCCTACGATTATCAAACTGACTATTACATCACCAAGGCTCTGAGGGGGGGGGGTATGGTTCATTGATTTCCTAGTATAACCCGAGGCAGGACCGTCGATTTGTGCTGCTCAAAGCTAGGGTGATTCGCTCAATTTAATCCCCAAAAGCTTCGTGGTTTGGCAGCACTGTTGGATAGTTCAGGTTACCATTTTACGCAGTAACTACTGGAATGGTCTCTTACCAGAAGTGTTGCCACCTGGGGAGGAACAGCCGTCCCCTGATGGCAACCCCGATCCCCTGTTTGGGCCCGATCTCACTGCTGAGCAGTTGTACCAACAACAGGTACACAATTGGCTAGTTCAGAATGGTGCACCACTTGCGGCCAACAATGCAGGTCAGGGTGCAGGTCAAGGTGCAGTCCAGGATGCCCATGATCAAGGTGGTTGGGGTAATTGGCCTCCTCCGCAACATGTGCAACTTCCTCCAATGCCACCCCATCTTGTCAACTATCAAGCATGGCTTGCCTCCCAAGGTCTGACAGTCCAGCATGGCATAGTTCCTGAAAATAACATCACTGATAATGCTTTCCAAGCTTGGAATGACTCCATTGCTATGTCTGACAATTCTACTTCCTCCCAGGATGAGGACGAGGCTCTGCCTGATCTGAATGTGGCTCTGGTTGTGCTGTCTGAACCAACTGTGGAAGTGGTTAGCCTGGTGGCTCCTTCTGAATCTCTGACTGTCACTGTGGATTTACACTCCCAGGGTCTCCGTTTTGGTTTGTCTGCTCAAGGGGAGGAGTTGCTATCCATCCTTATGAATGATCCAATACCTCGGCAGCTGATGTCTACTACGCAACCTTCTTCTTATAGACGTTGTTGGGCCTCCAAGTGCAGAGGTTTGTAGGACAGTAGCAAATTTCCCTCAAGTGGATGACCTAAGGTTTATCAATCCGTGGGAGGCGTAGGATGAAGATGGTCTCTCTCAAGCAACCGCAACCAAATAACAAAGAGTCTCTTGTGTCCCCAACACACCCAATACAATGGTAAATTGCATAGGTGCACTAGTTCGGCGAAGAGATGGTGATACAAGTGCAATATGGATGGTAGATATAGGTTTTTGTAATCTGAAAATATAAGGACAGCAAGGTAACTAATGATAAAAGTGAGCACAAATGGTATTGCAATGCTAGGAAACAAGGCCTAGGGTTCATACTTTCACTAGTGCAAGTTCTCTCAACAATAATAACATAATTGGATCATATAACTATCCCTCAATATGCAACAAAGAGTCACTCCAAAGTCACTAATAGCGGAGAACAAACGAAGAGATTATGGTAGGGTACGAAACCACCTCAAAGTTATTCTTTCCAATCAATCCATTGGGCTATTCCTAAAGTGTCACATACAGCCCTAGAGTTTGTACTAGAATAACACCTTAAGATACAAATCAACCAAAACCCTAATGTCACCTAGATACTCCAATGTCACCTCAAGTATCCGTGGGTATGATTATACGATATGCATCACACAATCTCAGATTCATCTATTCAACCAACACATAGAACCTAAAAGAGTGCCCCAAAGTTTCTACCGGAGAATCACGACGAAAACGTGTGCCAACCCCTATGCATAGGTTCATGGGCGGAACCCGCAAGTTGATCACCAAAACATACATCAAGTGAATCACGTGATATCCCATTGTCACCACAGATACGCACGACAAGACATGCATCAAGTGTTCTCAAATCTTTAAAGACTCAATCCGATAAGATAACTTTAAAGGGGAAACTCAATCCATTACAAGAGAGTAGAGGGGGAGAAACATCATAAGATCCAACTATAATAGCAAAGCTCGCGATACATCAAGATCGTATCACCTCAAGAACACGAGAGAGAGAGAGATCAAACACACAGCTACTGGTATATACCCTCAGCCCCGAGGGGTGAACTACTCCCTCCTCATCATGGAGAGCGCCGAGATGATGAAGATGGCCTCCGATGAGGATCCCCCCTCGGCAGGTCTTGAACAGGTCCCGATTGGTTTTTGGTGGCTACAGAGGCTTGCGACGGCGGAGCTCCCGATCTATTCTGTTCCCCGATCGTTTTAGGGTATATTGGTATATATAGGAGGAAGAAGTACGTCAGGGGAGCCACGAGGGGCCCATGAGGGTGGAGGGCGCGCCCAGGGGGTGGGCACGCCCCCTGCCTCGTGCCTTCCTCGTTGCTTTCTTGACGTGGACTCCAAGTCCCCCGGGTTGCTTTCTTTCCAAAATTAACTTCTCCAGAAGGTTTCATTCCGTTTCGACTCCGTTTGATATTCCTTTTCTTCGAAACACTGATAGAAGGAAAAAACAGGAACTGGCACTGGGCTCTGGGTCAATAGGTTAGTCCCAAAAGTAATATAAAAGTGCATAATAAAGCCCATAAACATCCAAGACGGATAATATAATAGCATGAATTTTAACATATAAGGAGGCTGGGCAACCCCCCTCAGGAAGCTCCCCCGATTTGGACCTTTGGTGGCCGTCCGATCTGCCATATTTCAGTCAACCGAGTCGTCCTGACCGTTAGATTTTTACTGCACATTTTACCGAGCTGTTATTTTTTCTGCTCCATGACTGGTGGGCTCGCTGCACCTGTCTATTGGCTGGGTGAGACTTGCCCCGGGTGAACCTTTCCTTGCGCGCCGTGCGTCGTACGTCGCCTGGCTCATCTGCAGTTGATGGCAAAGGATGGATCGTCGCATGTACACCCGCCGCTACCCTTTCGCATAATGCCAAATGGCCCGAGTTGGCTGATGGTCCTGCCCGTCAGTGGTTTCTGTAGTGGGTGGGTCAGCCCATTGAACGTGCAAGAGTGCCTTGGGCCAGGCCGCAATTCCCGCGCCGCCGCGACGTGCGTAGACTCCTTTCGCCTAGACGCCCAGTCCCACAGCCGTCGCGGCACTCCGCCTCCATCCTCCTGCTCCACCATGAGCGCCTCCTCCTCCTTCGGTTCTCGCCTGGGCTATGCCTCGCCCCTCTCCGCCCGGCCTCTTTCTTCTTGACCGGCAGCCAGCTGCATCTCCTCACCGAGAGGAGTGGCGATGGCGGGCAGTAGAGGGGTGAGCTCAACAGGAGCAGGGGATGGTGCTCCACCACCTATACGCGCTCCATAGCCGGCTCTTCCTCCTCCCATCCCCTCACGCCGCCGGTGCCGGATCCCGCTTCTGTGTCGTCCCCTTCGCGCAGTCCTCCGCGCCGGCCGGCCACTACCGGCGCATCACCCTGGTAAGTCCCAGCCCATGCTCTGTTCTTATTCTCCGGCGAGATTTTCTCAGCCCCACATCTTTTTATCTTTATGTTTCTTCTCCGGCTTGAGGGAGTGGATTCCCATCACTAGATTCTTGGATAAAATGAGGAGATGCAAGATACTCCACAACCGCATGGACCAAACCTATAGCTGGATCGGCCTTGTTAAGGTGTGTATAAAATACAACATAAAAAAAGTAGTTCATATTTATTAGTTGATTCTCGGTCTGATCGAAATATTCTCACGAATGTTTCTTTAGTGACAATATATTGAGATCTAGAACATTGCGAGCAAGGAGTGACAAAAGTATTAGATGAGATGTGGAACATTGTGGGTAACTCTTTGTTGATCGGACAAATGAGATGCAATGTGAGCTTCTTACTTTGTAACGGGATGCATTTTTCTTCCAGATTATTGAAGAGATTGTTAAGGATTGAATGTTCTATTTGATACTGTCGAGATGAGTTCGCCCTGTGCTAGAAGGTGAGCTGATCCCAACCTAGGCCTCATGATGCTCCCTGTCCTTCATATGTTTTTACTCTTCTCGGATTTTAGGCTAGGTGTATTAACATATACGCCACACACAAAATTAGATCTTAGTGTAAGAGTAAATAGGGATAAATCATTGTGCCTTGTTGAAAAATTAGCACTACAGAGAAGAAAGGAAATTATTAAAGAAGGATATAGTTGATTAGGTTGTTGTGGTGTTTCTTTGTAAATAATGACATGCTAACTTGCTTGTTTATTTTAGGTGTGTGGGATATAGGAGATACAAGGAGAGATATTTCAGTTGCAATCCAGCTTTATTTCAATTTAAAACATGGTAAGCATGCATAATCATGCTGGTCTTTTACTCTCCAGTTCTGCCACCGGTCAATTTTGAACTTGCAAACTGAATCGTAAAATGTTTGAATGCCTTGCCACATGAAGTTTTCTTTACCTGCTCTGACTCCTTCATCTCTATTTATTTAGCAGGTTCTACGATCTCCTGTGTTACTACATCTTGATCTCCTGCATTGTTGTAACTCTGTTCTACTGCTCGAGGTTTGCTTCCTTTCTGACGTAATCTCTATCTGGTTTGTTTCTTGTCCCGTGTGTGATCATATTAGGTCTCCAGGATCTTGTGCTCCTACTATTCTTGTCTGAACTTTGTTAATTTTATCAAAAGAAGCAGGAGCAAAGCATACGCATGCTTCCTTGGTGAGTTTAGTGTTTACCCTATCTCTGGAAGTTGAAATTGGCTCTCATGCGAGCGACGACCTTTGTTAGCCATGGTGAGTTTGAGGCTTACCCTCTATTCTTGCTAGCTAAAATTGGTTTCTCGTTGAATAATGTTCATCACACTATACTCATGAATACAAAGAAAGCTACAAAAGATTCATATCACATTTTCTTGAGATATCCGGCAATGGAATCTGATTGTACCCAAATGTGATAGATCCCACTCTTCGGCAGCTTGAATCTAAAGTTGTAGTGTCTGAACAAGATTAGGATCATGTTTACGATGCATTTTCCATCGATACAGATGTATGAATCCTAACTCCTGAATTAATAGTGAGAAGTCGTATATTTTACTTTTAGGTGTAAACAAATAGTAAAAGATGAGGTAGCCATCTCATACGAATTAACGGTGAGAAGCCTACCATTTGGATTTTATTCTTACATGATATCATGATATGAAGTATTATTCATATTTACTACTTAGGATGTATGCATATATGTTACTGGTTAGCATGATACTGTTAGCGGAAGTGGTAGTGCTCTTTATGGTCGATGATGGCATGCCGCTCCAAACCACTCTGCTTTCCAACAACGCCGACAACCACAACAGGGGTGGATTCAGCCGCCAAGAGGCAGAGCGGTGGTCAATGGCAGTGGCCTGCTCCCAAGCTGCAGGTGAGAAGGTGACACGGCGGTGGTTGGTTTGCGTAAATATTGATCACTGCATTCTGAGAATATTTTGTGAGGTATCTTGATTGGCATAACATGCTGCTAGAGTTGTTCAAGCAGGCGTGTTCGTTCTACTTTTGTTAATTTTTCTATCTATATTTTGTACTTAGTTTAGTTTGAATCGGTACCATAACAAGGCTAGGTTCGGTAACTATTTTTTGCTTTTTTACATAACGGCTGAATCAAATGCTCAGGTTAGTATGTTTGGTTAACAATGGCAGGGTCATTGTGGTGCCTGTTGGGCCTTTGGTGTTGTGGAGTGCCTGCAAGATCGTTTCTGCATTCCTCACAGCATGGTGAGCGCATATGGACGATCTGTCTACTCTCTGGTCTATTTTAAACAGGCATGTTATTCTTTTCCTACATAACCATCCTGCTGTTTCTATTCTAGAAAATTTCACTTATCTCCATGTTAACTTGGTGTAAGGTAGCTTTGACAATGTGTTGAGGCGATCTTAGTGTAAGAACAAATAGTTAGCTACTCCAATTTTATCTCATTTTGTAATCATCACAAGCTATGCCTATGTCAATATCTAAAAGTTTTTGGTGTTTGTTTCTCCTCCTTAAATCAATATTTTCATTTGATTTGTAGGACCGTTAGTAAGATTGCTCATTGGCAAGCGAAAGAGGTTTGCGGATTCTTGCACGACTAAGGAAGAAATTTGTTATTTGAAGTATGCACAAGAGATATTGCAAGGTATTTACATTACTAGCTTCATATCTTACGGAACCTATGTACGTATAATGATTCGTGAATCGCAATTATTTTTGTCCTAAATATAGAAGCAAATTGATGAGTTAGACTTACGTATGGAAATTTAGATAGTAGTTCCTTGGAAGGCGGTTTAATTTCTTGCATTGATTCCTCATGCTATAAGCCACACCTTTCCTATTTTGTTAAAGAAGTAAACTCATGCTATACACCACCGGTCGGTCTAGCGTTCAAGCGAGCCACTAGGCCAGGCCATTCAAGCAAACCTTGTTGCCACTACAGTTTAGTTCTTAGCTATGCGTGTGACTATTCCAATCGACAGGACAAAAAACTATGGGAGGAATCAAAGGCACGCATCTGACCTCAGGTGCACATACCAATTGAAATAAGAGGTGTTAATGTTATCATATAGCTATACTGGATTTATTATTAACTTAATGACCAAACTGGACGGTAAAAGCTTACTTCACTTGGATAACAGGAGTCGGACACCAAAAGCTTGCTATCTAATTTTCTTCTCTGTAGAGGAAAAAAATATACCGATAATTGGACATTGAAAGTCTGCTAAAATTATTTTTTCGAGCTGTATAGTGTATACCTGTAGCGACCCGACCTCAGACGGTCAAGCCTCTGTGTTACTGTGCCATCCATGGATCAGTATCTTTGGCACACACAAGACATCAATGTATATATCAAAGTGCAATCACATGCATAAATAACGTAAAACTGATATATACCTCATAATACTCGTGAAACAAATCAAAGCGGGTGTGGAGTCCCATCAACGCCATCGGCGAGTTGAGTGTAGACCGTAACCCTGCAGTAACTCTTACTCGTCGAGGAAATATCTGCAACATGATACGTTGCAGCCGTGTAGGTCAGTACATAGAATGTACCGGCAAGATCACAACATGAATAACCAGATGATAAAACTATACTATATGCAATATGGCTTTATGGCTCTGTATCTGAATTTTGTTTGCGTAAATGCTGATTTTATTTTACCTACATCAAAGGAATAGAATGAAGTCTGTACTAAGGAGTTTTCTATCATGACATGGTTCCGCCAACCGATGTCTCATAGCCCAAATTCATCATAAGTTGCCCACAATTAAGTTATCAGTCCGGTGTTGAGAGTTCCGAGATAGATCCAAGTCCAGATGCTCAAATTATGCATGTAACGGGGACACGGCTAATCGATTAGGTTTTAAACCCTCTGCAAAGGTTTGTACACTTTACCCGCAAGATTCGATCCCTCTCTTTACGTTCTCGCACTTGAGTGTTTGAGAACAAGATGACCGAAACATGGTCTTCCAAAGAGTTCCTCGACCACCGTCGGTACTCATCCCATCCTACCGTAGTTCTACATCTGCTAGTACCGTCCCAGCCAGAGTCACTACTAAGGTCAACCAAGCGAGCCCATAATGACTTGCGGTTGCACAGGTAAGCTTCCGCATGAAGTATTCTTCCGTCTCTTTGAGTCTGGGTGAAGCTTTCCGCAAGATGTCATGGCGCTTCTCCATGCATCCCGGCCAACCACTGGGTTCTCCAGGGTGCCCGTCAACCGTCCTTCACCCAGTAGTGTGTATTGAATTCTTGTCTCGAGTCTTGAAGTCTTGAGGTCTTGAAGGTGCAGTCCTTGCAGATTCCATCATGGAGTTGTCGTCATTGACGTAGAGTCCTCCTTCTTCACACCACTCTCGTGTACTCATACCAAACCCCGTCTACTATAGCGCAGCATTAAAATAAAATATCATGCCGGGCTTGGTAACAGGGTGATGGGTTCCTACCTCATGCATACTACTCAACTACAAGAATTTCAATATCACTACTGAGGGGTGGTTGCAAAGATGCCACTAAATGCAATAAAAACGTGGGTATGAAAGCATGGTCAAAGTGAACTTGCACGGTGATGTTGACGAAGAAGAATTATCGTTCTCAAGAAATAACTTGATAGACTACTCGTCACTCTCTGATGAAATCTATATAACAAACATATCATTCACATAAGCACTCACACTAACAATCAAAACAAAAGAGAGAGCGAATAAGAATCCGAAGGAACTTCAAATAAAACTAGGAGTCTTCTTCTACAACATTCACAAAAATAGTTTTGTCTAACGGAAAATAAAACACTAAAATAACAGAGAATAAAATATAAATTTAGTTAAGACAAAAATATAAAGTATTTTTTTCATAAAGCTATTTTGAAAGTATTTTCAATTGGGAGTTAAAACAGTAGAGAAATCCATTGCAAGTTATTAGCGAACTTGAATTGATTTCACGATAACAAAATAAAAATAAATATAAAAACTTGTTGAACACCTACTGTTTAACTAATAGAAACCAAACATAAACTTTCTGAAATATAAAATAAAAAAATTTAAAAACAACTATAGAAAAGAAGTAGCTATTATTCGAATAGTACTAAAACAGAATTTTTTTTACATGAAACAATAAGCTAAAATACTCAAACAATTTTGAACTTTTTACCACTGGTAAATATGATAACTAGTGATCAGTAGAAAAAAGAATCAAATAAAAATCTATTTTTAAACTCCCGGAATAAGCAAAACAAGCTTTAATTCAAATCTGATCTAACTCACTTTTTATAAATCCAAACATAGACAAATTATATATTTTTGGAAACTACAAGAAAATTGTGATCTAACGCAAAAAGAATCAGCATCATTGGACTTCTAGATCAAAAGTTATAAGCTAAACAAGAACGGAACTAAATCTGTTACGGAAATAAATCTGAAAACGAAAAAAAAAACAACAACGGAGTTACGTGTACGTGAGGCAGAGATGGCAGGAAGGAGGCAGCGATGTGGAGGCTGCTCCAGCGAGGGGCGAGGTCGCCCGGCCGAGGTGGGGTGGCGGAGGAGAGGGTCGGCGCTTGGGAGGTGGCGCTGGGCGATGGGGAGGTTGCAGGAGAGCTCCTGGTGAGCGTTCTAGGCAGGAAAAGGAGGACGGTGGCGAGGAGGCTACAGGCAGGGAGGCGTGGTGATGGGAAAAATGGAGCGAGGAGAGGAAGGGGTTTTATAGGCGGTCTCGGGAGGCGCTGGGATGGAAAGACGAGGGAGATCGGGAAGGTGGAGCTTCTGTCTCCATGGATATGGAAAGCTTCAGAACGTGAGAGGAAACAGAGGAAGGAGATGATCTTTTGTTGGGCTAGAATAGGAAAGTGCTTAATGGGCCAGCAGGTTTTCCTAATAAAAAGCGATTCCATTCCTATTTTTAAAATTAGGAAACTAAAACAATAAAAAGGAAATCAAATCAATTGAATAAAGAGTTTTTATATACTAAAATTATCAGAAAAATAAAATGTAGATGATGAGCATTATTCCACGGCCAAAATAAAAACTTAAAAAATGTTTTTCAGAAAATCCCTAAAGGCTTTATTTCTTTTGCAAATAATTTTTAAATAAAAACTTTGGTTTTCTTGGCTCAAATATTTTCAAAAATGCCCCTGATTTTGGAGGGTCATTTTCCTCCGCTCTTTCTTGCTTGCAAGAATTTATTTTTCGGGGTATTTCTTGGGGAAGAAAAATAGAGAAGCAAGTGCAAATATTTGAAAGAATTAAATTGCAAAACTCCGTTCAAATTCTTTATAGTTGAAGAAGTCATGTCATCTTCTCTCATTGATTTTAATAGGATGAATTTGAATTTACGGAGAAGGGAAAGTCATTTTATTCCCTCTCATTCAAAAGTTTTTGAAAAGGTTCAAATTTCACTCAAGTTTAATTCACTCAAGCAAACAAACAAACAATTCAATTAATTATATTAACATTCCAAAATTTAGAATTTTGGGATGTTACAAACCTACTACACACTTAAAATGAATCTCGTCCTCGAGATTCAAGAAACTAACAAGAAAAAGGTTAGGGGTTGGGGGTCTTCTAGCAAATGTTTTGGTCAGAAAGGTCAGGGGTGCTACCACGCTTTAAAACAAGGTCATGGTTCCAATAAACTCAGATACTTCCTCTGGAGGGCTGAAAATGTATGTCCCTTCACATATCTTACAATAGCTCCTTCATTAAGGCTCTTCTGCCAGAAGTATAGAGTTTTCATCAGAATATTGGTTCGGTTCGTCAAAGTTGAAGTTAAATGCGAGACCGGATCTTCTTAGCTGATGGGTGCATGTCCATTCTAAACAACTATCGAAACACTCATGGTGGTCTACAATTTATGGTTTTCTCCTGCAGAAAGCGGGTGCAGGTTGAACTTCACCGTATATCCTACGATTGTAGCAGTTTGCTGTAAAGGGTTCCATCGTACTACCATTCTATGGTTTTATGGCTTATCATGTCGACACTCTTCTAAGGTTTTCGAGGCTCTCGATTTTCCATCAACATATGATAGTTCATGATAGAAGTCTTCGGTATGGGGCCAATCCATCCCGTACTTGAATCATTACCACATACGTAAATATCGAATCACGTATTCTAACACTTGGGCATACTCACAAGCATTGCAGAAATTTCTCTTGTTCTCGAACTGGTTTCGAGTAAATCCATGGTTTCGCAAGCTGAACAAACATCTATCGTTATTTCACCACTCTCGAGGTTTTTTGCGTGACCTCCTCTGAAACTTATGCTGATTGGATCACCGATTCTTCCAAATTTATTCCTTTATCGAGGTTACAACGGTTCCTTCTCAAAATCACGGGCACATGGGTTATGGCCCACTTCAACACTAGTGCAGCTTTAACTCATCCTTGGAGTAACTCTCTTGTTACACCTCCTTAAATCCATGAGTACTGCTGTTTCTTCATACCATCATATCAAAACAAAACTCCAACTTATTTTGTCCGACTTCATTCTATGGCGTTCATGAATAACACGTTTCTTTCTTCATTGATCCTGTGGCTTTATAGAGTACTATGACCAAAAGAAGTGCACAAGTTTATCCATAAAATCTCATTAATCTCATATCAATCTTTCATTACATCCTTAACCATTTTCGTAAATCCAAATTCCAAAAAGTACTTGTTACAAATGCTGCCACCCACATGGTTTGGTATGGTCAGACATTACTTCCAACTTTATTTATTTATCCTCCTCGAGGATTCTTCAGTCCCACTGGAATTGTGCGACATGAGCCTTGAAATCTTCAATCTTCTTTTTCATCATGGTGGTCTTGAGCTTCGTCAACATCATCTCTGCATGCACTTCGCTTAGGTATTCCACGAGTATAATGGAGTCTTGCTTCAAGTATTTCTCCGATCGCGTATGGCTTCCATGGATGTTTCACCAACATCGAAGAAAGTTGCTTGTGGCACACGTGAGATGAAAAAGTAATGCCCCATCCTCTTTGGGCAAACTCCTTTCAAGCGGTGGAGGTGTACCTCCACATACCAAAGTTCCACTCCCTTTTGCATGAAGGGGTAGCCTTTGTAGACTGCATCTCCTTCAAGGTGAATATGCTTCATCATGTCCTTCAGATCTTCTGTAATCATGATCACTTGTCGTGGTCATGATCGTTTGAGGACCTTTAAGGAAAGACTTCGTAAAGTGTCGTCATCTCGTAGTTTGTGAAACAGAAATGATGCTCGAGTAAGGTACTTATCTCCAGGGCACACATTCATATCATCCAAACAAAACTTCAAACTCAATTTCCAATTTCCTGTTTATGCATCACAACTCACCTTCTTCCATGTTCATCAAGAATATTAATTTCCAAGATAAAATATGACAACTCCTTAAAGCTTTTCAGCATGTGACATTTCAACTTTATTGAGTCATGAACTATTACAATCTCGGGGTAATCTATTACATAACTCAACTCATTGAGCTTATGAAAATGAAATTGCTTTCTACTACTCTTATTATCCATATCAAAATTCCAACTACTCAACTTCAGCTTTCATCTTGTCGGGACATTTAATAGCATAATGTCCTGCCTCCTTGCAGCGAAAACAAATGACTTCCGACATGTCTCGGGGCTTCTTTGTGATTATGCGGGCTCCTTGGATTCTTGGCTTCTTTTATGGGCATTTACTAGCGAAATGACCTAAATCCTTGCACCTGTAACAAGTGATATGACTTAGGTCCTTCTCTGCAAAAATTGCGTTGTTCTCGGGTTGCCTTCTTTTTCTCTTCCGGAATTCTCTGTAATGATCGAGTTTCTATCTCCGGAGGGTCAAACTTCACTTCTGCTGTCGGAAATATCCTGGATACTCTTTTCTTCCCTTGGGGCAATCATGAATAATGTCCTTCTTCTCCACATGAATAGCAGGCATTGGAGTAAAATCTGTTGAGACCTTCTCCATCCGGTCTTCAACACTTTCATTCATTACTAGTTCTTCTAGGTCTTCCTTGAGGGCTTCTTTCATTCCATCTTCCTGCTTGGAATAGTTTGTTGCACCGTGGAGTAAATGTGACACTGCACGGGTAGTGGGTGGTTCCTTCACACAGAAGAAAGTCACCTGCTAGTTGGGCATTCCTCACTGGGTGTTTCTCCTCACAATGAGGGCATCCATCTTTGTGTTCCTCCTGGTGTGTCCTATTTCTCCGCAAATCTTGCAGGCACAAGGTTTACTTCTTGGTGTATCATTGTGCTTCCGGATAAGACGTGATCTCATCAGGTCTTCTTGAATTCCTCCCAAGTTCTTGCTCCTTTAAATCCTTGTATGGATTGATGCATTCTCCACCAGGTTGCAGCACTTTACGTAGAAATCTTGAAGAGCGTATTGGACCTCATACTTCCTTGAAACCAAATTGTTCCCGAAGTGATTCTCCATGTTCTGCATCCATAGCTACGCCTTGGTGAGTCTTGATCCGAAGAATATCAGTCCAACTTCATTCATCATCTATGGGGTTCAAGGGTTTTAGGGTGAGATGAGAGAGAGGTGGGGAGGGATATACACACAATACAAACAATAGTTTTTTGAAGAAACAAGTTTTACTTTGTGGGCTGTCGGAAAACATCAAACAAATGACAGCTCACACATCGTCGCATCTAACGTAAGTGTGTAACAGGGTTTGGTCTTCTAAAGGTCAAATATTTCTTCAGAACTTCAAATCTTGAGTCTTCAACTGTTGTAGCTTCTAATACATGGTGAAATCCTCTTTACTCAAGGGGTCATCAGTTCTCCGATATCAAATCCTTCTTGGGCGTCTTGATTGATCCTCCGGGTGATCATAGGATAAGGGGTATATTCTAACTATTTGAGGTGAGAGGGTCTATTTGATAAATTCAGAAAAGATGAGAAGTAAGAGTCTTTTGTAAATAAAGTTTTTGAGATATCCTGTCCTAAGGGCTTTTCCGGTTTCTAGGGTCACGTCCTCTGATCAACATGTGCTCGATACCATTTACAGAGCGACCCGACCTCGAACGGTCAAGCCTCGTATTCTTATGCCATCCACGGATCAGTATCTTTGGCACACAGTACATCAATGTATATATCAAAGTGCAATCACATGCATAAATAACGTAAAACTGATATATACCTCATAATACTCAGCGGAAACAAATCAAACGGGTGTGGAGTCCCATCAACGCCATCGGCAGGTTGAGTGTAGACCGTAACCCTGTACCGTAACTCTTACTCGTCGAGGAAATATCTGCAACATGATACGTTGCAGCCGTGTAGGTCAAGACATTGAATGTACGGCAAGATCACAACAAGAATAAACAGATGATAAAACTATACTATATGCAATATGGCTTTATGGCTCATATCTGAATTTTGTTTGCGTAAATGCTGATTTTATTTTACCTACATCAAAGGAATAGAATGAAGTCTGTACTAAGGAGTTTTCTATCATGACATGGTTCCGCCAACCGATGTCTCATAGCCCAAATTCATCATAAGTTGCCCACAATTAAGTTATCAGTCCGGTGTTGAGAGTTCCGAGATAGATCCAAGTCCAGATGCTCAAATTGTCCGTAACCGGGGACACGGCTAATCGATTAGGTTTTAAACCCTCTGCAAAGGTTTGTACACTTTACCCGCAAGATTCGATCCCTCTCTTTACGTTCTCGCACTTCAGAGTGTTTGAGAACAAGATGACCGAAACATGGTCTTCCAAAGAGTTCCTCTGACCAATCCGGTACTCATCCCATCCTACCATAGTTCTACATCTGCTAGTACCGTCCGAGCGAGTCACTACTAAGGTCAACCAAGCGAGCCCATAATGACTTGCGGTTGCACAGGTAAGCTTCCGGCATGAAGTATTCTTCCGTCTCTTTGAGTCTGGGTGAAGCTTTCCAAGATGTCATGGCGCTTCTCCATGCATCCCGGCCAACCACCGGGTTCTCCAGGTGCCCGTCGGCCGTCCTTCACCCAAAGAGTGTGTATTGAATTCTTGTCTCGAGTCTTGAAGTCTTGAGGTCTTGAAGGTGCAGTCCTTGCAGATTCCATCATGGAGTTGTCGTCATTGGCGTAGAGTCCTCCTTCTTCACACCACTCTCGTGTACTCATACCAAACCCGTCTACTATAGCGTAGCATTAAAATAAAATATCGTCCGGGCTTGGTAACAGGGTGATGGGTTCCTACCTCATGCATACTACTCAACTACAAGAATTTCAATATCACTCTTGAGGGGTGGTTGCAAAGATGCCACTAAATGCAATAAAAGCGTGGGTATGAAAGCATGGTCAAAGTGAACTTGCTCGGTGATGTTGTGAAGAAGAATTATCGTTCTCAAGAAATAACTTGATAGACTACTCGTCACTCTCTGATGAAATCTATATAACAAACATATCATTCACATAAGCACTCACACTAACAATCAAACCAAAAGAGAGAGCGAATAAGAATCCGAAGGAACTTCAAATAAAACTAGAGTCTTCTTCTACAACATTCACAAAAATAGTTTTGTCTAACGGAAAATAAAACACTAAAATAACAGAGAATAAAATATAAATTTAGTTAAGACAAAAATATAAAGTATTTTTTTCATAAAGCTATTTTGAAAGTATTTTCAATTGGGAGTTAAAACAGTAGAGAAATCCATTGCAAGTTATTAGCGAACTTGAATTGATTTCACGATAACAAAATAAAAATAAATATAAAACCTTGTTGAACACCTACTGTTTAACTAATAGAAACCAAACATAAACTTTCTGAAATATAAAATAAAAAATTTAAAAACAACTATAGAAAAGAAGTAGCTATTATTCGAATAGAACTAAAACAGAATTTGTTTTACATGAAACAATAAGCTAAAATACTCAAACAATTTTGAACTTTTTACCACTGGTAAATATGATCACTAGTGATCAGTAGAAAAAGAATCAAATAAAAATCTATTTTTAAACTCCCGGAATAAGCAAAACAAGCTTTAATTCAAATCTGATCTAACTCACTTTTTATAAATCCAAACATAGACAAATTATATATTTTTGGAAACTATAAGAAAATTATGATCTAACGCAAAAAGAATCAGCATCATTGGACTTCTAGATCAAAAGTTATAAGCTAAACAAGAACGGAACTAAATCTGTTACGGAAATAAATCTGAAAACGAAAAAACAACAAGGGAGTTACCTGTACGTGAGGCAGAGATGGCAGGAAGGAGGCAGCGATGTGGAGGGCTGCTCCAGCGAGGGGGCGAGGTCGCCGAGGTGGGGGTGGCGGAGGAGGGTCGGCGCTTGGGAGGTGGCTGGGCGATGGGGAGGTTCCAGGAGAGCTCTGGTGAGCGTTCTAGGCAGGAAAAGGAGGACGGTGGCGAGGAGGCTACGGGCAGGGAGGCGTGGTGATGGGAAAAATGGAACGAGGAGAGGGAGGGGGTTTTATAGGCGGTCTCGGGAAGCGCTGGGATGGAAAGACGAGGGAGATCGGGAAGGTGGAGTTTCCTGTCTCCATGGATATGGAAAGCTTCTGTAACGTGAGAAGAAACAGAGGAAGGAGATGATCTCTTGTTGGGCTAGAATAGGAAAGTGCTTAATGGGCCAGCAGGTTTTTCCTAATAAAAACGATTCCATTCCTATTTTTAAAATTAGGAAACTAAAACAATAAAAAGGAAATCAAATCAATTCGAATAAAGAGTTTTTATATACTAAAATTATCAGAAAAATAAAATGTAGATGATGAGCATTATTCCACGGCCAAAATAAAAAATGTTTTTCAGAAAATCCCTAAAGGCTTTATTTCTTTTTGCAAATAATTTTTAAATAAAAACTTTGGTTTTTCTTGGCTCAAATATTTTCAAAAATGCCCCTGATTTTGGAGGGTCATTTTCCTCCGCTCTTTCTTGCTTGCAAGAATTTATTTTTCGGGTATTTCTCGGGAAGAAAAATAGAGAAGCAAGTGCAAATATTTGAAAGAATTAAATTGCAAAACTCCGTTCAAATTCTTTATAGTTGAAGAAGTCATGTCATCTTCTCTCATTGATTTTAATAGGATGAATTTGAATTTACGGAGAAGGGAAAGTCATTTTATTCCCTCTCATTCAAAAGTTTTTGAAAAGGTTCAAATTTCACTCAAGTTTAATTCACTCAAGCAAACAAACAAACAATTCAATTAATTATATTAACATTCCAAAATTTAGAATTTTGGGATGTTACAATACCTTTATAATATAGATCCTTGCTCATGTTACACCTTTCTTGTTCTTATGGCGAAAAAATAGCATATTAAGCATTTCTATATTTTTTATGTGCTTTTCTTTTAATACAGTAGTGTCCATGCTTATGGATTTATTATATTTTTGTTGTCAATCTAGCATGCCTGTGTCACTCCCGTCCTGTTTTAGCTCTGTTGATGGATGATTTATGCCATTTCTTTTTATTCCCATTTCATGTGTAAGCATTTGATATATCATGAGGGTATGTATGATTTATTTGATATGGGCAAAGAAATATCTATTCCAAATATGGGATATTGGGTTGTGGTTGTTATTCCTTCACATGGTTTAGGCACTTCTGAGTTTGTTCCCTTTGAAATGGTATTTTTTGGATATAGATATTGCTGATTGGTAATACTTATTGAAATGGTGTTTGTTGGATATAGATATTGCTGATTGGTAATACTTATACCTTATCTTTTTAGGTAATTTGTTCCGTTGCATGTGAGTGTAGGTTGGTCTGTTCTTTTAGGAAGAAAAAGAATAGGTTAAATTAATTGCTCACAACTATGACTTTATGTCATGACCATAGCGCATTATTTCTCTTTATTTCTGCTATAATATGAGCCAATTAGAAACTGCTATAAATGTGCTTTTCTTAATAATCTCATACTGGTGTGTTTTGCCTTCTCAAAAGAAAATCATGACAGGACTAATGCCCCCGTATCCATCCTTGAAGCCGGGTTGCGCGAGCTATGCTTGCAGGGGGAATTAACGCGCAAGTTTGCAGCAGCAAGGGTTTTTCTACGTCTTGATGGGAAGCTAAATTAGTTTGCTTAGGTATACTGGAGATGAAATGTCACATCATTTACAATCATTTTGTTTAACTACTATGATGCATAAGATTTTTTGTTAGTTCTCATAATTCATCCAGTATACATTTTCTTTCGAACCAAAGAAATTAGATAGTCATATAAGAGAAGCATGAATGACGAGGGGGTGAACTGGAAATGGGACCTTGCGCCATTTGGCGCAATGGGTAATGTTATTATACATCTTATTGTAGATAGCAAGCCTCCATTCTTATTGTAGATAGCAGGCCTCCATACATCTTAAGGTGTGTTTTGTCCTTTTTTATTTCTGGGCTTGTTGAGCTGTGCCCTCAGCAGAACCTTTGTACTTGATCGTGAGACTTGGGTGTGTGCGTGTGTGTGGACTTAATTCTGTATATGTGCTCTCTGGCGGTTTGCTTTATCTATAAAGCGGGGCGAAAGCCTTTTTCGGTTAAACTTTTTACCATATGTGCTTCCCACAATTTTTTATTTTGCGTCATTTGGCGCAACAGATCCACTCGAGGCCCGGCAGCGGACGGGAGAGGGTCACCGGCTAACGCCTGCGAGCTGGTGGTTGGTGGCGGCTCGATCCACTCCTGGATCCTTCTTCTTCCACTTCCCTGATGGCAAGATCAGATGCGACCTGATGGTTGGTGGTGGCTCGATCCACTCATGGATCCTTCTTTCACTTCTCCGCTGCCTAACACCGAGCAGCGGTCAAGGAGCATGGTATTGACGACGGCAGCCGGAAACATGATTTAAAATGGGACTTTATACCATCAAATACGAATGTGTGTGTGTGTGTGTGGGGGGGGGGTGTCTCATTGTATATTTTGTTTTAAGTTAAAATGTATATATTCATATCATTGTACACAACATCAACCGTGTTTCCTATTAAAGGGGATTAAACCATGGAATTTTATTTCATCGTGGACATGGCTTTAGCGTGCCTCTGCGCCATTTGGTGCAACGGGTCCACTAGTACTTCATAAATTATAGATACGTTGGAGACGTATCAGCATCCCCAAGCTTAATTCCTGCTCGTCCTCGAGTAGGTAAATGATAAAAGAAATAATTTTTGAAGTGTGAATGCTAGCAGGTGCATAAGTTTGACCAATGATAATTTTAATCACCTTTTCTAGCATCATCATATGTCATAACAATAGCTCAACTCATAGAACTTTTCATGATAAAGTAACAAACTTTTCACATGTTAAATTATAGATCATAAACTTTCTTGAAAACTAACAAACCATGTTATTAGTCATCAAACAATTACAATTCATCTTATTTTCAGGAAGAGTCTATGTCAGAGCTTTGATTCAACAAACTTCACATACTCAACTATCATTTAGTCTTCCATGATTGCTACTACTCAAAGCATATTTTTAGAACAAATAGTATTCATCGAACACAGAGAAAGATATGGGCTTAATGTTTCGCCTCCCAACCTTTTACCTTAAGGGCAATGTCAACAGTAATAATTCATGCTCAAATATATTTGAATGGCCATATATGCTTAGATCTTTCCATCATATGATGCTTGCTAACTAAATAGTAGGTTGGAATGAGAAGGAATACTACTGACTCTTGCATAAAAGTAAAAGATAGGCCCTTCGCAGAGGGAAGCAGGGATTTGCAGAGGTGCCAGAGCTCGAAGCAAAAACAGAGATGAAAATAATTTTGAGAGGTATGGTTTCATTGTCAACATAACGACCAAGAGTTCCCAATATCTTCCATACTACATACATTATAGGCGGTTCCCCAACAGAAAGGTAAAGATTTTTACTCCCCCTCCACCAACAATCATCAATCCATGGCTTGCCCGAAACAACGGGTGCCTCCAACTAACATCAATCCTGGGGAAGTTTTGTTTGCAATTATTTTTGATTTGATTTCGATCTTTTTATCATGGGACTGGGCATCCCAGTTACCAGCCATTTTCTCGTGAATGATGAGCGGAGTCCACTCATCATGAGAATAACCCACCTAGCATGGAAGATACTGCTAACCCGTAGTCGCTACATGAGCGATTCGGGCATACTAAACAGATTATTATTTGAAGGTTTAGAGTTTGGCACATGCAAATTTACTTGGAACGGCAGGTAAATACCGCATATAGGTAGATATGGTGGACACTCATGGAAGAAACTTGGTTCAAAGATTTAGGATGCACAAGCAGAATTCCCGCTTAGTACAGATATTTTGGCTAGCAAAGGATTCTAAATAGCAAGCACCACATGTTAGAGGATCCAAAACAATATAACTTATACGAATATACCCAAGCATAACTCATTATGTTGTCTTCCTTGTCCAACTTCAACTAATTTGCTCAGGTTTGAAAATATTTAATGGGGATCACAATCATAGAAGATGTCCAAGATAGTATATTTATATGTGAAATCTCTCTTTCTTCGATATTCTTTCATGAATTGTTCAAGTGACCAATACAACGTTTGCTAACCTTCAATAAATTTACCACCTCTACTTCTTATGTGTGATGGCATTACTCCCCATGGGATAAGCATATGAAACATATAATTTTTAAGATTTATGACATTCAAATCATTCAACCATTTACTCATAGGATATAAGTGAGGCACACGAGTAAATTACAAAACTACTCCAAAAGATATAAGTGAAGATCAATGAGTAGTTAAATAATTACGTAGCTAAGTGAAGACTCTCCCTCTCATTTAAGAATTTCAGATCTTGGTATTTTATTCATGCAGCAAGAAGGCTAAATAAAATAAAACGACGCTCCAACCAAAACACATATCATGTGGTGAATAAAAATATAGCTCCAAGTAAAATTACCGATGAACGAAGACGAAAGAGGGGATGCCTTCCGGGGCATCCCCAAGCTTAGGCTCTTGGTTATCCTTGAATATTACCTTGGGGTGCCTTGGGCATCCCCAAGCTTAGGCTCTTTCCACTCCTTATTTCATAGTCCATCAAATCTTTACCCAAAACTTGAAAACTTCACAACACAAAACTCAACAAAAAACTCGGAAGCTCTGTTAGCGAAAGAAAACAAAACACCACTTCAAGGTACTGTAATGAACTCATTATTGATTTATATTGGTGTTAAACCTACTGTATTCCAACTTATCTATGGTTTATAAACTATTTTACTAGCCATAGAGTCATCAAAATAAACAAACAACACACGAAAAACAGAATCTGTCAAAAACAAAACAGTCTGTAGTAATCTGTAACTAACGCAAACTTCTGGAGCTCAAAAAATTCTACAAAAATAGGACGACCTAGATAATTTGTTTATTGATCTACTTCAGTTGGAATCAGTATTTTATAACGTTCTGGTGATTTTAAACAATTGTTTTTGTGAACAGAAAGTTTATGGAATTTTCAACAAGATCAAATAACTATCATCCAAGAAGATCCTATAGGCCTTACTTGGCACAAACACTAATTAAAACATAAAACCACATCTAACCAGAGGCTAGATGAATTATTTATTCCTAAACAGAACCAAAAATCAATAAACTAAAATAAAATTGGGTTGCCTCCCAACAAGCGCTAACGTTTAATGCCCCTAGCTAGGCATGATGATTTCAATGAGGCTCACAAAAAGATAAGAATTGAAACGTAAAGAAAGCATCATGAAGAATATGACTAGCACATTTAAGTCTAAACCACTTACTATGCATAGGGATTTTGTGAGCAAACAACTTATGGGAACAATAATCAACTAGCATAGGAAGGTAAAACAAGCATAACTTCAAGATTTTAAGCACATAGAGAGGAAACTCGATATTATTGCAATTCCTACAAGCATACATTCCTCCCTCATAATAACTTTCAGTAGCATAATTAATGAATTCAACAATATAACCATCACCTAAAGCATTCTTTTCATGATCTACTAGCATAGAAATTTTATTACTCTCCATATAAGCAGAATTCTTCTCATTCGGAATAGTGGGAGTATCATAAGAGACTTGAATACTATAAATTGTTTCCATATTAAAAAAGTAATGTTCAGAGAAAGGGTACTCATAATCATGACAAGTTTTATAAATATAATCATCACTACTTTTTATAGCATAAGTTTCATCACAATAATCATCATAAGTAGCAACTTTGTTCTCATCATAATCAATTGAAACCTCTTCAAAATAGTGGATACATCACTAAATAAAGTCATGACCTCTCCAAATCCACTTTCATAAATATTATAAGATTCAACATCCTCCAAAATAGTGGGATCATTACTTCCTAAAGTTGATACTCTTACAAACCCACTTTCATCAATATAATCATCATAGGTAGAAGGCATGCTATCATCATAACAACTTTGCATATCAAAACTTGGGAGGCTAAAAATATCATCATTATTAAACATAGCATCCCCAATCTTGGGACAAACACTAATTTCAGCAAATATATTCTAAAAAACATCATCTTCTTCAAACATAGCTTCCCCAAGCTTGGGCCTTTTCATATCACAAGCATAATCACTCTCATCATTAATAGTATGGATAGCATCAATAGTATAGCAATTATCATATTCTTCCAAGAAAGTGCCAAAAAGATTTTCAAGATCATAAGAAGTATCATTATCTTCCCAATCATAATCATCACAACAAGCAATAGGCATAACGAAATCATCATCAAGTGCATCATCTTCCACAATTATTTTTGATTCATTTTCATGGGGCACAACAATAATAGGAGCAACATTATTTGGGAGAGATATTTTTTACCTCTCTTCCTTTTTCTTTTCTTCTTCTTCACCTCATGTGTGGGTTCAATCCTATTTTTGGAGCTCCTTATTAATGAGATTGGTTGAATAGAAGGCTCCTCCTCGTTACCTGATTCATCATAGGAAATAATAGGAGAATATTGGGAAGTCTCTTCCCTTTCGTTAGCATTCTCTTCATATTCTATTTGTTTTCTTTTATTTATGTAATTGGTAATATAAGGATTTTCAATGCAATTCACCGCACAATACATATAAATTTCTTCTAGATCAAAACCAAGAAGTTTATAACGGGCAAATTCTAGAAGATGCCTAGTTATATGTTTCATTTCTTCGCAACCCATAAGCAAGCTAAGTTCATTATAATGTGCAAGGGAAATCAACTCATCACAATTTTTGGACACGATTAGATCATGAAACAATTTGAATCGGATAGCTAAATGACCACTTTCATTGCAAAGTTCACAAGTACGGCCAAGAAAATTTAAATTTTCAGCACAAACATCTATCCTTTCTTGCAACAATTTAGTTTCTAAGTGCTTATGCCTCTTGCAATATCTATCTTCCCTATTTGGTGTGTACTTGCAAACCCAATGCACTCCACAAAAATTGACATGTTTATGGGAGGCATTTTCATCATAACTAGTGCAATCATCATTAGTACTATGGATATTCAAGGGGTTCATACTAACAACATTGCAACCATTCTCATCATTCAAAGATTTAGTGCCAAACATTTTAATACATTCTTCTTCTAACACTTCGGCACAATTTTCCTTTCCATCATACTCACGAAAGATATTTAAAAGATGAAGCGTATGAGACAAACTCAATTCCATTTTTTGTAGTTTTCTTTTATAAACTAAACTAGTGCTAAAACAAGAAACTAAAAGATTCGATTGCAAGATCTAAAGATATACCTTCAAGCACTCACCTCCCCGGCAACGGCGCCAGAAACTACTTAGTTGACGGGGTGTGAGTGCCGCTTACCTAGCCTCCTCGGCAACGGCGCCCGAAACTGCTTGATGTCTACTACGCAACCTTCTTCTTGTAGACATTGTTGGGCCTCCAAGTGCAGAGGTTTGTAGGACAGTAGCAAATTTCCCTCAAGTGGATGACCTAAGGTTTATCAATGCAGGAGGCGTAGGATGAAGATGGTCTCTCTCAAGCAATCCTGCAACCAAATAACAAAGAGTCTCTTGTGTCCCCAATACACCCAATACAATGGTATATTGTATAGGTGCACTAGTTCGGCGAAGAGATGGTGATACAAGTGCAATATGGATGGTAGATATAGGTTTTTTTAATCTGAAAAATATAAAAACAGCAAGGTAACTAATGATAAAAGTGAGCACAAACGGTATTGCAATGCTAGGAAACAAGGCCTAGGGTTCATACCTTCACTAGTGCAAGTTCTCTCAACAATAATAACATAATTGGATCATATAACTATCCCTCAATATGAAACAAAGAGTCACTCCAAAGTCACTAATAGCGGAGAACAAACAAAGAAATTATGATAGGGTGCGAAACCACCTCAAAGTTATTCTTTCCAATCAATCCATTGGGCTATTCCTATAAGTGTCACAAACAGCCCTAGAGTTTGTACTAGAATAACACCTTAAGATACAAATCAACCAAAACCCTAATGTCACCTAGATACTCCAATGTCACCTCAAGTATCCGTGGGTATGATTATACGATATGCATCACACAATCTCAGATTCATCTATTCAACCAACACATAGAACCTCAAAGAGTGCCCCAAAGTTTCTACCGAGAATCACGGCGAAACGTGTGCCAACCCCTATGCATAGGTTCATGGGCGGAACCCATAAGTTGATCACCAAAACATACATCAAGTGAATCACGTGATATCCCATTGTCACCACAGATACACACGGCAAGACATGCATCAAGTGTTCTCAAATCTTTAAAGACTCAATCCGATAAGATAACTTCAAAGGGGAAACTCAATCCATTACAAGAGAGTAGAGGGGGAGAAACATCATAAGATCCAAATATAATAGCAAAGCTCGCGATACATCAAGATCGTATCACCTCAAGAACAAGAGAGAGAGAGAGATCAAACACATAGTTACTTGTACATACCCTCAGCCCCGAGGGTGAACTACTCCTTCCTCATCATGGAGAGCGCCGGGATGATGAAGATGGCCTCCAGTGAGGATCCCCCTCGGCGTGAGTCTTGAACAGGTCCCGATTGGTTTTTGGTGGCTACAGAGGCTTGCAGCGGCGGAACTCCCGATCTATTCTGTTCCCCGATCGTTTTAGGGTATATTGGTATATATAGGAGGAAGAACTACGTCAGGGGAGCCACGAGGGGCCCATGAGGGTGGAGGGCGCGCCCAGGGGGGTGGGCGCACCCCCTGCCTCATGCCTTCCTTGTTGCTTTCTTGACGTGGACTCCAAGTCTCCCGGGTTGCTTTCTTTCCAAAAATAACTTCTCCAGAAGGTTTCATTCCGTTTCGACTCCGTTTGATATTCCTTTTCTTCGAAACATCAAACAAGGAAAAAAGCGAAGGCACTTGGGCTCTGGGTCAATAGGTTAGTCCCAAAAGTAATATAAAAGTGCATAATAAAGCCCATAAACATCCAAGACGGATAATATAATAGCATGAATACTTCATAATTTATAGATACGTTGGAGACGTATCAGCAGCGTCTCAACTCCTTCATTTTTCAGGCCTTACGACCAGCTATTGCTTCTATTGGACCTTGGTGGGAGGGTTATGGCATGAGGAATGCTACTGCTACTATTTCTGTCAGAGTTTCAGCTGACTCAGAGGGTATCAACTTCTCTCAGGTTCATGTTGTCGCTACCACCCCACCAGCTACTTCGTCTGTGGTTATTGAGGAAATCACTAACGATAATGTTGTGCCAAGTACTGATGTTCCAGGGCAGCAGCTCCAGTCTCTAGCTATTTCGTCAGTGGTTATTGAGGAAATCACTAATGACAATGCAGTGCCTAGTAATGACGAGCTTCAGCAGTCCTCTGCAGACCTGCTTCCTGCACCACCTGCCCCCCACACTCGGGCCAGATGTTCCAGGGCAGCGGCTCCGATCTCCACCACGGCAATCACGCGTAGCCAACGCTCTAACAAATATGATGGCTTCAAATCTCAAGCTGTTAAGGACATTCGCACGAGCACTTCCAAGGTACAGCCCAGTTTTGTGCCCTCTATTGGTTCCTCTAGCTCTGCTGGTGACATGCCTCCGCCCACACCTGTCTCCACACTTCAAGCAATTGGTATCAACCGCTGTGCAATCCCGAAGAGTGAGCTTTCTTCTGAAGTTTTACTTGCTGCACCCTCGGCTGCACCAGAACCTGATGATGTGCAAGGGGAGTTGGCCTCTTCTACCTCAGAGTAATCCCTTTGGTCCTTATGCCTCCTATGCGCTGTTGGAATGTGCTCTCTTGGAACATCAGAGGCTTAAACTCCGAGAAGAAATAGTTAGCCCTCAATAATGCGATTATCTCTAGTGGTTGTGCGGTCGTTTGTTTGCAGGAGACCAAAATGCCCGATGTCTCTTTTGCGTTCATTAAAACCTGCTTTCCTAAACAATTTGATCGTTACGCTTTTGTCCCCTCGCGTGGTGCCTCTGGAGGCCTTCTTACTGTGTGGAAAAGCGCCTTATTCACGGGTAACATCATTTTTGCTGATGTTTTTGCGTTAACTGTCGGTTTCGTCAGCACACAGTCATCACAATCTTGGTCTCTTGTCAATATTTACGGTCCTTGCGCGGGGGATGATCGAGAGGTGTTACCACTTGGTTGTACAATGTCCAAATTCCTAATGGATAGGACAGGCTTCTTCTAGGAGATTTCAACTATATGCGGGACCCTGATAAACGTAACAAGCCGGGGGAAACTTAAATGATATGATTACATTCAACGATATCATCCGCAAGCAGCAGCTCATTGAAATCCCGGTTCAAGGCAGAACGTATACGTGGAGCAATATGCAACTTGACCCTCTGCTCGAACAAATCGATTTGTTTCTTACTTCCCTCCACTGGACCAAGACGTATCCCAAAACCTTGGTTAAACCACTTGGCAAACCTGTCTCTGACCATATTCCTTGCGTGGTAACTATTGAAACTAAAATCCCTCGCAGTAAACTCTTTCGCTTTGAATCTTCTTTGGATTTTGCACCCTGGGTTCATGGATGTTGTTCAAGAGGTTTGGGATAAGCCAGTTTATAACAAAAACGCTGCTGCCACACTAGCCCACAAGTTTAAGGCTCTCAGACATGCACTAAAAATTTGGAGTAAACACATCTCAAAACTATCCATTGCGATCAGTAACTGCAATGAGGTCCTGGCTGATTTCGATGAGTTAGAAAACAAGAGATGCCTCACAATACCTGAATCTAACTTCAGAAACATCCTCAAAGCTCATCTGCTCAAGTTGCTCAAATATCAGAAGCTGTATTGGAAAAACGTTGCACCATCCGTTGGATCAAGTTTGGCAATGAGAATACCAAATTTTTCTAGGCCATTGCCACTGAAAGGTTTCGTAAGAATAACATCGCTTTGTTCAAAACTGAAGATGGTAGTTTGATAGAGGATCACCCTGGAAAAGAAGCCCTCCTTCACTCCACCTATAAAACCAGGTTAGGTACTACGGCCTCATGTGACATGAAATTTGACTTGCCGGTGATCATTCCGCGTGCGTGTAATCTCGATCATCTTACTGAACCGTTCACCGAGGAAGAAATTGATGGAATTGTAAAAGAAATGCCTCCTGATCGCGCCCCCGGACCTGATGGATTTAGTGGAGCTTTTCTTAAAGCTTGCTGGCCCATTATCAAATATGACTTCTATGCGCTTTGCTCACAATTCTATGAAGGCACTCTCGATATCACTAGCATCAACGATGGTTTCATTACACTAATCCCCAAGGTTAACTCGCCCGAGTCAGTCAATGATTACAGACCGATTAATCTTCTTAATTGCTGCCTGAAGTTGATCACGAAGTTACTAGCTAATCGTCTCCAACGTGTTATCCTTCAACTGGTTCACCGTAATCAGTACGGATTTCTCAAAGGGCGTACCATACAAGATTGTCTGGCGTGGGCCTATCAATATATTTATTAATGTCATACTTCGGGCAGGGAGATTGTTCTGCTTAAACTAGACTTTGCTAAAGCATTTGATACCATTGCACACGAGCCCATGATCACTATAATGCGGCATATGGGGTTTAATGATCATTGGATCGCATGGATCAACTGCCTTTTTTCTTCTGGTCGATCTTCAGTTCTTCTCAATGGAGTGTCGGGCCGTCAATTCCTTTGTAAGTGTGGGGTTCGGCAAGGACCCGCTCTCCCCCCTCATCTTTGTCCTCGCGGCTGAGTTACTCCAGGCTGCAGTTAATGAGGTGCTCAGACAAGGCAGAATCCACCTCCACTTCCCTTGTAGAGGACAAACTGATTACCCTGTCCTTCAATATGCAGACGATACAATCATAGTCCTCCCCGCATGCATTCAGAAAGCCACATTGATCAAGCAAATCCTTTCTGATTATGCCTCCTCCATTGGACTCAAGATCAACTTCCACAAATCCACTTTAATACCTATCAACCTGGACTTGGAAGCTACGGATAATCTGGTCAGAGTTTTTGGATGTGAAATTGGAACAATGCCCTTCACCTACCTCGGCCTCCCGCTAGGCACGACAAACCCTCGGTTCAAGAGCTCATGCCTCTGGTTTGTAGATTAGAGAGCCAACTCACGTCCACAATTGCAATGATGTCGTATGGAGGCAAACTCTCTTGGCTAAATGCATCTGTCACGTCGCTCCTTGTGTTCGCCATGTGCACGCTTAAGTTTCTACCCAAACTTATTGAGATCCTTGGCAAAATCAGATGTAGGTGCCTTTGGACTAAGAAAACGGAGCAAGGAGACAAATGCAACTCTTTGGCCGCATGGGATTTGGTCTGCAGACCAAAGAAAAAGGGGGGACTAGGAGTGATCAACTTAAAGATTCATAATGAGGCCCTGTTGCTAAAATTCCTGCACAAATTCTTCAACAAACAGGATATTCCTTGGGTGAATCTTATCTGGGACAACCATTACGTGGACAAAATCCCTCATGCGGTGGACACAGTCGGTTCGTTTGGTGGAAGGACATCTTAAAACTCACCCCCATTTTCCGTGGAATCACGTGCGTTCAGGTGGTTGACGGTAAAACGACGCTCTTTTGGAAAGATCTTTGGAAAGAGGCAATCCTCCAAACATCCCACCCCCGAGCATTTTTCTTTGCCATTCACGAGGACCTTTCTGTGGCCGAGGCAATGACCCGTACTGATCTGCATGAAACCTTTCACCTACCAGTCTCGTCACAAGCGCTTGAGGAAATCCAGGATGTGCACTCCCCTCCACATTGGACATCCCCGTCGACCTCGTTGCACGATGTATGGCATTACTCTTGGGGATCGGTGTATTACAAGCCAAAGGACTATTACAACAACTACTTCAGGGACGGGGAGGCGCACCCTGCATTCACACATCTGTGGAAATCACGGTGTACTATGAAAATCAAAGTGTTTGGCTGGTTACTCTTCTTTGAAACACTCAACACGCGCAATATGCTCAAAAGGAGGCATTATAACATTGGTGATAAATTTGATTGCATCCTCTGTGGCCAACACGTCGAGGAGACCGTTGACTATATGGTCTTCACTTGCCCCTTTAGTCAAAGTTGCTGGGCTAAACTCCACATCGTTTGGGCACCATTTGACAGCCGCCTCGATCTTCTACAAACTGCAAGAGACTCTTGGCGGAACCCTTTCTTCTTTGAAACATTCCTAACCTCGGCTTGGGGCATTTGGAAAGAGCGAAACAACGAACATTTCAGAGGGGTGGATCCTAGTGTGGGGACCTGGCTGACACGCTTTAAGGAGGACCTTGAACTTCTACAACATAGGGTAAAAGCAGCGCGTAGAGCTGCCTTTGTCAATTTTTGTAACTCTATTGTATAGCCAAAACTTACACTGTTTAAAAGCATCCTGGCTGCACACTAGGTGCAAGGTGCACCTTGTACCATGACTGGCTGACATGTCTATGTAAACACCCCATTTATATAGATATATGAAAAAACAGTAGGGGTTTTCACCCTACTGTCAAGTTTCTCAAAAAAACTTTGATGCTCTTGATGATCCTCTTGAAGATCCTACTATTTTACACGCTAAATAGTTTCGGATTGGTAGCGGTAATATTATTGGAAAAGGAGTTATTCAAGATTTCTTTAATTGTGCCGGTGCTTTGCCCACTATGGGAGGGTCAGTCCTTCATAGAACTAGTAGTCTTGCAGATGCTATATCTTTGCTCATAGTTGAACTTGAAAGACAATTTTTGCATATGCATCCTTCGATACAAAGGATTTTCTTAGAATTTTCCAATATTGAGCATTCTTCTGTCAAACGGGCAGCTACTATCTTCTTGGCACATGAGTTCAGATTTATGAAAGAAGCCAAGGGAGTTTTTGTGCACTATAGGGTGGATGCCAGCCGTCCACCCATAGAGGCTATCCTTTTTAATCAGGAAGATATTATGCGTTTACAATCTTTAGATCATGTTGCTTATAATGAAAACCTTAGAAAAAAGGTTCCTACTGATGTTCTAGTCAATAAAATTTCTGAGCTTAATGATAATTTTGCTATTCAGAATAACGGGCTAGGCTTTTCTCTTGAAAAAAGGCTCATGACTTATTGCCAAAAGAACGCTTATAATGATGAATTGGTTGTGCAATATAAGGGGCCAAAGGAGGAACCCATACCTCCCGATCTTGATTTTGGGGACTTTTGTCCCATTAAATTTAGCACTTTTGATTACTTTTGCTTGCCGCAAAGGAAACTTGCTGCTGAACATAGGGAATATGAGATGAGTTTTCGCAGTTTGCCATACTATTATTATGATAATACCTAGATCTATCCTTGCCTTTATGCCTAGCTAGGGGCGTTAAACAATAGCGCTTGTTGGGAGACAACCCGGTTTTATTTTTGTTTTTTGCTTTTTGGTTCTATTTAGTAATAAATAAATCATAGCTTATGTTTAGATGTGTTTTTATTTTTTAATTAGTGTTTGTGCCAAGTAGAACCTTTGGGAAGACTTGGGTGAAGTCTTTATGATCTTGCTGTGAAAAACAGAAACTTTAGCGCTCACGAGATTAGCTACCATTTTTTACTGGAGAGTGATATTTAGTTGATTCTTTTTTCAGATGATTAATAGATAAATTCCTCACGTCCACCAATTTATTTCAGAATTTTTGGAGTTACAGAAGTATACGTTTGATCGAGATTACTACAGACTGTTCTATTTTTGATAGATTCTGTTTTTCGTGTGTTGTTTGCTTATTTTGATGAATCTATGGCTAGTATCGGAGGGTATGAACCATAGAGAAGTTGTAATACAGTAGGTTTAACACCAATATAAATAAATAATGAGTTCATTACAGTACCTTATGGTGGTGATTTGTTTTCTTATACTAACGAAGCTCATAAGATTTTCTGTTGAGTTTTGTGTTGTGAAGTTTTCAAGTTTTGGGTAAAGATTTGATGGATTATGGAATAAGGAGTGGCAAGAGCCTAAGCTTGGGGATGCCCAAGTAACCCCAAGGTAAAATTCAAGGACAAACAAAAGCCTAAGCTTGGGGGTGCCCCGGAAGGCATCCCCTCTTTCGTCTTCGTCTATCGGTAACTTTACTTGAGGCTATATTTTTATTCACCACATGATATGTGTTTTGCTTGGAGCGTCTTGTATGATTTGAGTCTTTGATTTTTAGTTTACCACAATCATCCTTGCTGTACACACCTTTTGGGAGAGACACACATGAATCGGAATTTATTAGAATACTCTATGTGCTTCACCTATATCTTTTGAGCTAGATAATTTTGCTCTAGTGCTTCACTTATATCTTTTTAGAGCACGTTGGTGGTTTTATTTTATAGAAATAATTGATCTCTTATGCTTCACTTATATTATTTTGAGAGTCTTTTAGAACAGCATGGTAGTTTGGTTTGGCTATAAAATTAGTCCTAATATGATGAACATCCAAGATGGGTATAATAAAATCTATCATATAAAGTGCATTGAATGCTATGAGAAGTTTGATACTTGATGATTGTTTTGAGATATGAAGATGGTGATATTAGAGTCATGCTAGTTGAGTAGTTGTGAATTTGAGAAATACTTGTTCTAAAGTTTGTGATTCCTGTAGCATGCACGTATGGTGAACCGTTATGTGATGAAGTCGGAGCATGATTTATTTATTGATTGTCTTCCTTATGAGTGGCGGTCGGGGACGAGTGATGGTCTTTTCCTACCAATATATCCCCCTAGGAGCATGCGTGTAGTACTTCGTTTCGATAACTAGTAGATTTTTGCAATAAGTATGTGAGTTCTTTATGACTAATGTTGAGTCCATGGATTATACGCACTCTCACCCTTCCACCATTACTAGCCTCTCTAATGTCGCGCACCTTTCGCCGGTATCATACACCCACCATATACCTTCCTAAAAACAGCCACCATACCTACCTATTATGGCATTTCCATAGCCATTCCGAGATATATTACCATGCAACTTACCACCATTCCGTTTGTTATGACACGCTTCATCATTGTCATGTTGCCATGCATGATCATGTAGTTGGCATCGTATTTGTGGCAAAGCCACCTTTATAGTTCTTTCATACATGTCACTCTTGATTCATTGCATATCCCAGTACACCGCAGGAGGCATTCACATAGAGTCATATTTTGTTCCAAGTATTGAGTTGTAATTTTGAGTTGTAAGTAAATAAAAGTGTGATGATCATTATTATTAGATCATTGTACCAAGTGAGGAAAGGGTGATGGAGACTATGATTCCCCCACAAGTCGGGATGAGACTCCGGACGAAAAAGAAAAAAAAGAGGCCAAAAAAAGAGAAAAAAGGCCCAAATAAAAAAAATGAGAGAAAAAGAGAGAAGGGACAATGTTACTATCCTTTTGCCACACTTGTGCTTCAAAGTAGCACCATGATCTTCATAATGGAGAGTCTCCTATGTTGTGACTTTCATATACTAGTGGGAATTTTACATTATAGAACTTGGCTTGTATATTCCAATGATGGGCTTCCTCAAAATGCCCTAGGTCTTCGTGAGCAAGCGAGTTGGATGCACACCCACTTAGTTTCTTTTGTTGAGCTTTCATACACTTATAGCTCTAGTGCATCCGTTGCATGGCAATCCCTACTCACTCACATTGATATCTATTGATGGGCATCTCCATAGCCCGTTGATACGCCTAGTTGATGTGAGACTATCTTCTCCTTTTTGTCTTCTCCACAACCACCATTCTATTCCACATATAGTGCTATATCCATGGCTCACGCTCATGTATTGCGTGAAGATTGAAAAAGTTTGAGAACATCAAAAGTATGAAACAATTGATTGGCTTGTCATCGTGGTTGTGCATGATTAAATACTCTGTGTGATGAAGATAGGGCATAGCCAGACTATATGATTTTGTAGGGATAACTTTCTTTGGCCATGTTATTTTGAGAAGACATGATTGCTTAATTTGTTAGTATGCTTGGAGTATTATTATTTTCATGTCAATATTAAAATTTTGTCTTGAAATCTTTTGGATCTGAACATTCATGCCACAATAAAGGAAATTACGTTGAGAAATATGCTAGGTAGCATTCCACATCAAAAATTCTATTTTTATTATTTACCTACTCAAGGACGAGTAGGCATTAAGCTTGGGGGTGCTTGATACGTCTCCAACATATTTATAATTTTTTATTGTTCCATGCTATTATATTATCTGTTTTGGATGTTTAATGGGCTTTACTAAGCACTTTTATATTATTTTTGGGACTAACCTATTAACCGAAGGACCAGTGCAAATTGTTGTTTTTTTGCCTATTTCAGTGTTTCACACAAAAGGAATATCAAACAGAATCCAAACAGAATGAAAACTTTGGGAGAGTTATTTTTGGAACAAACGTGATCCAGGGGACTTGGAGTGGACGTCAATAAAGAAGCAAGGAGGCCACGAGGCAGGGAGGCGCGCCTGCCCCCTTGGTGCGCCCCCACCCTCGTGGGCCCCTCGCAGCTCCACCGACCTACTTCTTCCTCCTATATATACCCATATACCCCAAAAACATCCAGGAGCACCACGAAACCCTATTTCCACCGCCGCAACCTTCTGTACCCGTGAGATCCCATCTTGGGGCCTTTTTCGGTACTCCGCCGGAGGGGAAATCGATCACGGAGGGCTTCTACATCAACACCATAGCCTCTCCGATGATGTGTGACTAGTTTACCACAGACCTTCGGGTCCACAGTTATTAGCTAGATGGCTTGTTCTCTCTCTTTGTATCTCAATACAAAGTTCTCCTTGATCTTCTTGGAGATCTATTCGATGTAATTCTTTTTGCGGTGTGTTTGTCGAGATCTGATGAATTGTGGGTTTATGATCAAGATTATCTATGAACAATATTTGAATCTCCTCTGAATTCTTCTATGTATGATTTGTTATCTTTGCAAGTCTCTTCGAATTATCAGTTTGGTTTGGCCTACTAGATTGATATTTCTTGCAATGGGAGAAGTGCTTAGCTTTGGGTTCAATCTTGCGGTGTCCTTTCCTAGTGACAGCAGGGGCAGCAAGGCACGTATTGTATTGTTGCCATCCAGGATAAAAAGATGGGGTTTATATCATATTGCTTGAGTTTATCCCTCTACATCATGTCATCTTGCCTAATGTGTTGCTCCGTTCTTATGAACTTAATACTCTAGATGCGTGCTGGATAGCGGTCGATGTGTGGAGTAATAGTAGTAGATGTAGAATCATTTCGGTCTACTTGTCACGGACGTGATGCCTATATACATGATCATGCCTAGATATTCTCATAACTATGAACTTTTCTATCAATTGCTCGACAGTAATATGTTCACCCACCGTAATACGTATGCTACCTTGAGAGAAGCCACTAGTGAAACCTATGGCCCCCGGGTCTATTTTCCATCATATAAGTTTCCAATCTATTTTTACTTTTCAATCTTTACTTTCAATCTATATCATAAAAATACCAAAAATATTTATCTTATTATCTCTATCAGATCTCACTTTTGCAAGTTGTCGTGAAGGTATGGACAACCCCTTTATTGCGTTGGTTGCAATGTTCTTATTTGTTTGTGTAGGTACGAGGCGACTTGCATGTAGTCTCCTACTGGATTGATACCTTGGTTCTCAAAAACTGAGGGAAATACTTACGCTACTTTGCTGCATCACCATTTCCTCTTCAAGGGAAAACCAACGCAGTGCTCAAGAAGTAGCACTTACCACCAACATCTTATTTTGATTCGGCGGTATTGTTGGATGAAGCGGCCCGGACCAACCTTACATGACCACGTTCATGAGACCGGTTCCATCGACAGACATGCAACTAGTTTTGCATAAAGGTGGTTGGCGGGTGTCTGTTTCTCCAACTTTAGTTGAATCGAATTTGACTGCGACCGGTCCTTGTTGAAGGTTAAAACTACAAACTTGAGGAAATACCGTTGTGGTTTTGATGCGTAGGTAAGAACGGTTCTTGCTAGAAGCCCGTAGCAGCCACGTAAAACTTGCAACAACAAAGTAGAGGACGTCTAACTTTTTTTGCAGGGCATGTTGTGATGTGATATGGTCAAGACATGATGTGATATACGTTGTTGTATGAAATGATCATGTTTTGTAAAAGTCACTGGCAACTGGCAAGAGGCTTATGGTTGTCTCACTACTGCAGGATGCTGCTAACGCGACACTACGATCAGAGACCCTTTCACGAAACTGTGTGTGATGCATCAAGCACAAACGAGGATGTGAAAAACTGTCAAAAAAGGTGCAAAACGTTTGCAATGGAGGATGCATCAAACACGGTTCAGATTTTAGTTGCGTGTGTGATCCAGGGCACACGGTTCAGTCCAATGAACTGTTTGCGATGAGGCAGAACAAAATAAACGGGAAGCCTGATGAAGGCATGTGCGATATAGAGCATACGGTTCACTCGGATGAACTATTTGTGATTAGGCAACATAAAAGAAACGGGCAGCCAGATGAAGGTGTGTGCGGTATACAACATACGGTTCACTCGGATGAACTGTTTGTGATTAGGCAACACAAAAGAAACGGTCAGCCAGATCAAGGTGTGTGTGATTGAGGGCATACGCTTTAGAAGGATTAACTGTTTGCGATTAGGCAATGTAACGTAAACGGGTAAGCCAGATCAAAGTGTCTGTGATTGATGGCATACACTTCACATGGATGAACTGTTTGCGATTAGCCACAACAAACTGAAATAGTTAGATAGATCAACATGTGCGCTAGACAGGAACACCCATTCTAATTAAAAGAAGCGTGCGCGATGGTAATAACGAGCGCACACGGTTGTTGGAACAAGACTTGTGCTGACATTGCCTATTACGGTGCACCCTATGGTGCAAACGCTACGTACGCGGCCGAGAAGGCGTACGTGCCCATATTACGCCTTCCAGAAATAGTGTCGCACTTATAACCGTGAGTAAATTTTGAGCATGCGTCCTGTCACAATTTTTTTTAGAAGAACAGGGAGGTCGCGTCCCGTCACATTCCAAATTGCAAACCTGTTCACACCGATCAAAACCTAAATGGTTTCCCACTTAGGAGCGTATTACGCGGTTATAAATACTACTACTCCAAGATGACTGCACAATCCTCCTCAACTCCTCATCCACAAAAGGTCAAAAACAAACAAGTCATTCATCATCGTTCCCTTGCGTCCGCCATGGCGGCCATGAGTTACGGGTCGAGATTGCCACGAGGAGAGGCAAGCCCGAAGGAGAGCACGAGAGATGTCCCGCCTTGCCGCGAAGCAGCCAACATGTCCCGCCGCACGGCCGTAGCAGCAGAGAGGTCCCGCCACGCCAAGCAAAGACGGAGGACCCGCCGCGCCGTCGATGCGTAAGATCGTCCGACCGCGCCGCGGAAGCAGAAGAGATGTCCCGCCGTGCCGCGAATGCAGCAGAGATGTCCTCCCGCACCGCGGCGGCCTGGGAAAATGCCTCGCAGGCAGGCGAGGACTCTTACAGGTGCATGCGTGCCCTCGTCCTTAGGCAGATGAATCAGATCTCCAGGTGGGAGAGGTTGCAGGATGACCTGAAAGCCTCATTTGAACAGTATACCGACGTCATCCGGCAACTAAATGAGAGCAATGTGAAGCTCCGGGCCGAGCGCGACCTACTGAGGGCGAAGATCGTCGGAAGTGCGGAGCAGCAGGAGCAGACCACTGCCTTGTTGAAGAGGACCGGCATCATCGTCGAGAAACTTATGGACGAGAATGCCATGCTGCGCATCGAGCGCAGAAGGCTGGTGGAGGAATCCGTGGATGCTCTCAAGCAGCATCTTGAGGACAAGAAAGAGCTCATTGCGCCCGCTTCGCCGCGGAGACTAGTTCCATGGACTGCAGCAACGCATCAAGAAAGTAGAGATCACCGAGCCAGATCATTGTCTTCCTTCTTCTTTTGCCCTTGTGTATTTCAGATGTTGTCGCATGTGGCTTTTTTAATTATGTTTCTAAATATGTAAGACAATTATTATCCACTATCATCGTCCTTATATTCATCATGCTTGCTATAAGTCGCAGTCGATGCTATATAGGTCTGTTGGATCTTACATCAAGATCTGTGCATAACTTTCTTTTCAGATTTTCATTTCTCTCTCTTAAATATCAGTCTAGTGAGACATATAGCCACGTCGTAGAACATGTGCTCGGGCACCATTAATGGAGACGTTGGGAGGGAGGTGCGCAGCGGGTAGCCGTCAAAGGGCTCTCCTCCTGATGAGCACCCGCAGGGGTCTGATCGTACGCCTCCCGTACTCAAATAGCTACCCCGCACGGCACCTCCTAGCCAATAAAAAAGGGGACGCGTGGCCGCATGTAATTGGTAAGTCGAACGCCCACGATTTCAGTAATACTTGTGTTTCCAATTTGTAACGTGAATACACTTGTTCCAAAATGACTTTGTTGATTGTTAATGTGTGCGCCTTCGCAAATCGGACAGAAAAGTTACGACAACATGTTGGTGCCATGCCATGAGACCATGCCAAGTTTCATGATTTTTCAGGCGTGTTTTGGAATTATAGGAATTAAAAAACCAAGTTTCTCAATCTTTCCGGCCGAGCCACGACGCCCAGATGTTTGAATTTCACTCCCATCTCTTGCATGGGACCTAGAAATTCGCCCAAGGACACACATGTGATTTTTCAAACAACTTTGGTGCACTGGAGCATGTGATTGTAGTTCAAATTTGAATTATGCATATTAAATGCCCAGATACTCAATTAATGTATAAAAAGGCCAAACGAACCCGGAATAATTCCAAATTTTAGCACGATACTTCTATTTGGTCTAATCTGGCTGTGTAAAAAAATTAAGGCGGGAGAAGGCAGTGTATGTATGTCGTTTCGCACACAGAGGTGACACGTTCCCTCTCGGAACCACGAGCCTTCTTGAGGGAAGCTCTGGTTTGCAAGAAGCTTACACCAAAGCTTGTCCCAATTCAGCCAAAAATTATCAATAACATGTTGGTGCCATGTCATGACACCATGCCAAGTTTCATGATTTTCAGGCGTGTTTTGGAATTACAGGAATTAAAAAAACCAAGTTTCTCAATCTTTCCGGCCGAGCCACGACGCCTAAATGTTTGAAATTCACTCCCATCTCTTGCATGGGACCTAGAAATTCACCCAAGGACACACATGTGATATTTCAAACAAATTTGATGCACTGAAGCATGTGCTTGTAGTTCAAATTTGAATTATGCACATTAAATGCCCAGAAACTCAATTAATGTATAAAAAAGGCGAAACGAGCCCAGATAATCCAAAATTTAGCACGGTACTTCTATTTGGTCTAATCTGGCTATGTAAAAAATTAAGGCGGGAGAAAGGCGATTATGCGTGTATGTCAAGACACGGAGGTGACACGTTCCCTCTCGGAACCACGAGCCTTCTTGAGGGAAGCTCCGGTTTGCAAGAGCTTACACCAAAGCTTGTCCCAATTCGGCCAAAAAAATAACCGTAGCATGTTGGTGCCATGTCATGACACCATGCCAAGTTTCATGATTTTCAGGCGTGCTTTGGAATTACAGGAATTAAAATACCAAGTTTCTCAATCTTTTTGGCCGAGCCACGACGCCTAGATGTTTGAATCCCACTCTAATCTCTTGCATGGGACCTAGAAATTCACCCAAGGACACACATGTGATTTTTCAAACAACTTTGCTGCACTTGAGCCTGTGCTTGTAGTTCAAATTTGAATTATGCACATTAAATGCCCAGAAACTCAATTAATGTATAAAAAGGCGAAACGAGCTCGGAATAATTCCAAAATTTAGCACGGTACTTCTATTTGGTCTAATCTGGCTATGTAAAAAATTAAGGCGGGAGAAGGCAGTGGACATATGTTGTTTCGCACACGGAGGAGACACGTTCCCTCTCGGAACCACGAGCCTTCTTGAGCGAAGCTCCTGTTTGCAAGAATTTTACACCAAAGCTTGTCCCAATTCGGCCAAAAAAATAACCGCAGCATGTTGGTGCCATGTCATGAGACCATGCCAAGTTTCATGATTTTCATGCGCGTTTCGGAATTACAGGAATTAAAAAACCAAGTTTCTCAATCTTTCCGGCCAAGCCACGACGCCCAGATGTTTGAATTTCACTCCCATCTCTTACATGGGACCTAGAAATTCACCCAAGGACACACATGTGATTTTTCAAACAACTTTGGTGCATTGGAGCCTGTGCTTGTAGTTCAAATTTGAATTATGCACATTAAATGCCCAGAAACCCAATTAATGTATAAAAAAGGCCAAACGAACCCGGAATAATTCCAAATTTTAGCACGGTACTTCTATTTGGTCTAATCTGGCTGTGTAAAAAAATTAAGGCAAGAGAAGGCAGTGTATGTATGTCGTTTCGCACACGGAGGTGACATGTTCCCTCTCGGAACCACGAGCCTTCTTGAGGGAAGCTCCGGTTTGCAAGAAGCCTACACCAAAGCTTGTCCCAATTCGGCCAAAAAAATTACCGCAACATGTTGGTGCCATGTCATGAGACCATGCTAAGTTTCATGATTTTCAGGCGTGTTTTGGAATTACAGGAATTAAAAAACAAAGTTTCTCAATCTTTCCGGCCGAGCCACGACGCCCAGATGTTTGAATTTCGCTCCCATCTCTTGCATGGGACCTAGAAATTCACCCAAGGACACACATGTGATTTATCAAACAACTTTGGTGCACTGGAGCACATGCTTGCAGTTCAAATTTGAATTATACACATTAAATGCGCAGAAACTCAATTAATGTATAAAAAAGGCCAAACAAACATGGAATAATTCCAAAATTTAGCACGATACTTCTATTTGGTCTAATCTGCCTGTGTAAAAAAATTAAGGCGGGAGAGGGCAGTGTACGTATGTCGTTTCGCACACGGAGGTGCATATACCCTCTCGGAACCAGGAGCCTTCTTGAGGGAAACTCCGGTTTGCAAGAAGCTTACACCAAATCTTGTCCCAATTCGGCCAAAAAATTTACTGCAGCATGTTGGTGCCATGTCATGACACCATGCCAAGTTTCGTGATTTTTAGCCATGTTTTGGATTTACAGGAATTAAAAACCAAGTTTCTCAATCATTCCGGCCGAGCCGCGACACCCAGATATTTGAATTTTATTCCCATTTCTTGCATGGGACTGATACGTCTCCAACGTATCTATAATTTTTGATTGCTCCATGCTATATTATCTTCTATTTTGGACATTATTGAGCTTTATTATGCACTTCTATATTATTTTTGGGACTAACCTATTAACCAGAGGCCCAGCCCAGAATTGCTGTTTTTTGCCTATTTCAGAGTTTCGCAGAAAAAGAATATCAAACGGAGTCCAAACGGAATGAAACCTTCGCGAACGCGATTTTCGAAACGAACGTGATCCAGAGGACTTGGACCCTACGTCAAGAAAGCTACCAGGAAGCCACGAGGTAGGGGGCGCGCCTACCCCCCTGGGCGCACCTTCCACCCTCGTGGGCCCCACGTTGCTCCACCAACGTACACCTTCCTCCTATATATACCTACGTACCCCCAAACTACCAGATACGGAGCCAAAAACCTAATTCCACCGCCGCAACCTTCTGTACCCGTGAGATCCCATCTTGGGGCCCGTTAGAAGCTCACGAGGGGGCATCGATCACGGAGGGCTTCTACATCAACACCATAGCCTCTCCGATGATGTGTGAGTAGTTTACCTCGCACCTTCGGGTCCATAGTTATTAGCTAGATGGCTTCCTCTCTCTTTTGGATCTAAATACAATGTTCTCCCCTCTCGTGGAGATCTATTTGATGTAATCTTCTTTTGCGGTGTGTTTGTTGAGACCGATGAATTGTGGGTTTATGATCAAGTTTATCTATGAACAATATTTGAATCTTCTGAATTATTTTATGTATGATTGGTTATCTTTGCAAGTATCTTCGAATTATAAGTTTGGTTTGGCCTACTAGATTGATCTTTCTTGCAATGGGAGAAGTGCTTAGATTTGGGTTCAATCTTGCGGTGTCCTTTCCCAATGACAGTAGGGGCAGAAGGCACGTGTTGTATTGTTGCCATCAAGGATAACAAGATGGGGTTTATATCATATTGCATGAATTTATCCCTCTACATCATGTCATCTTGCCGAAAGCATTACTCTGTTCATATGAACTTAATACTCTAGATGCATGCTGGATAGCCGTCGATGTGTGGAGTAATAGTAGTAGATGCAGACAGGAGTCGGTCTACTTGTCTCGGACGTGATGCCTATATACATGATCATACCTAAATATTCTCATAACTATGCTCAATTCTGTCAATTCCTCAACAGTAATTTGTCACCCACCGTAAATACTTATGCTCTTGAGAGAAGCCACTAGTGAAACCTATGGCCCCCGGGTCTATTTTCCATCATATTAATCTTCCAACACTTAGCTATTTCTGCTGCCGTTTTTATTTTATTTTCTTTACTTTGCATATTTATCATAAAAATACCAAAAATATTATCTTATCATATCTATCAGATCTCACTCTCGTAAGTGACCGTGTAGGGATTGACAACCCCTTATCGCGTTGGTTGCGAGGACTTATTTGTTGTGTAGGTGTGAGGGACTCGTGCGTGGCCTCCTACTGGATTGATACCTTGGTTCTCAAAAACTGAGAGAAATACTTACGCTACTTTGCTGCATCACCCTTTCCTCTTCAAGGGAAAACCAACGCAGTGCTCAAGAGGTAGCAAGCAGGATTTCTGGCTATGCCGGGAGGTCTACGCAAAAGTCAACATACCAAGTACCCATCACAAACCCTTATCTCCCGCATTACATCATTTGCCATTTGCCTTTCGTTTTCCTCTCCCCCACTTCACCCTTGCCGTTTTATTCGCCCTCTCTTTTCCGTTCGCCTTCTTCTTTCCTTTTTTGCCCCTCGCTCTTTCTGCCGTTATGTCTGAAATTGGGGATATTATTGTCGATATGGACAATAATAATATCATGGGAAATTCTGATGCTCCTGATGAAGAACCCCCTACCTTGCATGCTGTAGCGACCCGACCTGAATGGATCAAGTCTCTGTGCTTAAGTGTCATCCCTGGATCGGTATGCTGGCACACACAGTACTCGAGGATTTATAACAGAGGTAAATCACATGTATAAAGTAGCGTAAATACTATTACTTCAATCCAAAAATATAGCGGAAGCAACAAGGTTGTGGATTCCCATCAACACCAACGGCAAAGTTGAGTGTAGAAATCGTAACCCTAACGTATCACTTACTCGTCGTTCGAAAAGTCTGCAACATGAAAAGTTGCAGCCCGAAAACGGGTCAAGACATGGAATATGCCGCAATGTAACACATAGAGAGTAATGAAAGAATAAGCCTATACTACATGCATATATGGCTGGTGGGAAAAGCTCTATGGTTACAGTTTTTGCGTAAAGCCAATTTTTCCCTACTACAAAGGAATAAAATTTATTTAACTATCATGGTGGTTGTGAAACATTGAGAATGGTTGACAGCATTCTGAATCCCAATTAAAAGTACTCATTAAAACCCAACAGTATTAATTAGAAGTAACATGATGAGATCAACGGGATAATCCAAGAACTAGATACTCAAGATGTCCATAACCGGGGACACGACTAACCATGATTAGTTTATACACTCTGCAAAGGTTTGCGCACTTTTCCCCACAAGACTCGATCGCCTCCGTTGGATTTCTCGCACTACATGATGTTTGAGAAACGGATGACCGAGACATAGTCTTTCAGAAGCACTAGCACCTTACTTGTGGGTAGACCGGTACACCTACTTTCCCCTACATCTGCTAGTCTACCCGTAAGAGTTCGCACAACTTAATCAACTATGCCAGAGCCCATAATGGCTTGTGGCTGCACACGGAAATTTCTAGTTTGAATAATCTCATGATCCCTTTGAGCCTGGGTGGCGGTCCGAAGAAAAACAGGCAAGTCCTGATAGAAACCAGGTGCCTCAATCCACCCAGATGTGTGTTTAAGTTGCCACCTTAAATAAACCATTAATTAACAATCTCACATCTGTCATGGATGCACTCACCCAATCCACGTCTACTAGCATAACATGGCATAATAAGCAAACGTAGAAGTAACTCCCAAGAGTTGATAATAAAACAGGTAATAGGTACTACCTCAACTACTTCCCATCCCACAATTTAATTAGATCCTAATCATGCAAGTGTTTGAGGATAGATCTAATGCATAAAAACCGGTATGAGAAAAGTATGATAAAAGTGTTACTTGCACCGCAAAGTTGATGAAGATGATTCGCACTCAGAAACTCTTGATAGTTCTACTCATCACACTCCGGTCAATCTATCGTAATCAAGCAATAGTAACCACACATAAGCAATCACTCAAAAGATCGAAAAGAACGAAGAAAAGCGATTCTAAAACATCAAAACCAAGCAAATAACTCTTGCAACATAAATCAATTTCTAACAGTACCAAAATTATGTGAATTTGGCATTATCATAAAGTTTAGGTCAAGAGCTTCGATTTGCAAAAATAATCAACTAAATCGGAGTTACGAAACTCAAGTTATGATCAAACGAAGTTCAAATTCAAATCTGATCTAATTCAAATTTTAAACTTTCAAAAATATGTTTGAGTTGGATTACTGGAAAGAGGGGATCGTAACGAAGAAGTGGGCGTTGGTTTCGTTGGATTTGGACAAATGAGTAAGAAGTTATGAACGTTTGAAAACCAGGGGCTAATCTGTAAATAAATTACCTACAAAGAAGTCCCTGACTAAAAACTAACAGAAAAAGAAAAGTCTAAAAGGCGAACGTTCGTTTATAGGATCTAAACAGTGGACGTTCACTGTTTAATAAAACAAAAAAAAAACAGATCTATTCTAGGGTTTTTGAAAAAAACTGAAGTTAAAAGAAAACCGGATCGGACCGGCGGTTATACCGGTTCGCGGGGTTTCTGCGGTTTTCGCGAGAAAACCGGCGGCGGCGAGGTCGAACTCCGGCAACGGCGTTGACGGTGGTGGCGGCTTCCGGTCCGCCGGGCGGCGGCTCCGTGGTCCAGAGGCGGCGGGGGCCGTGAGGGCGCGAGGCGAGGCAAGGGGTTGGCGGCGTCGGCGGTGGTCCGCGATGACGGACGGGCGAGCGGCGGCGGCGGATCTCGTGGGCGGAAGCTCCGGCGAGGGCGGGCGGCTGTTGCTCGGGAGGAGAGGAACGGGCCCGGGGCCGCTATTTAAGGAGGGGAGGGGAGGCACAAGGCGTGGAGGAGGGGGCAAGGCAAGCCGGCGCGGGAGGCGGACTCCGGGAAGGGGACGGCGGCGGCCGGCGGACTCGTGCGGGATTCGGTCTCCCGCTGGAGATCGGGGACGACCTGGGGCCATACAAGGTTTGGCCGGGCTTCAGCCAGTCGGTCCAAGAGTTAAAAAACATTTACAGCAAACAAAAATAATAAAACGAATAAATAAATATATTATATAGGCATATAATATATCAAAATTTTCAGAAAAAGATTTCCTACAAGATGAACATTATTTTAGTTTCAAATAAAATCCACAAAGATTTAAATAATTCAAACAGTGCTACTGACCTATTTAAAACCCAATAAAATCATTTTAAAAATACCAAAATGGCTTCAAATTTATTTCTCTCCATTTTTCTGATGTAGGGAATCATGTTACCCTATTTTCCATATATTTTATTTTTGGAGAAAAATAATTTGAATAAAACTCAAATAACTCCAAATTGAAAATAAATTCAAAAGAACTTTGAATTTAATTATTTGAAACTCCCAACTCATATTTCATATAATTTGAAGAAGTCATTTTATCTTCTCTTGTGAAAATCATTGAGTTGCATAAAGTTTCAGAATTGGAAATATTCTCAAATGAAATTCAAATATTTTCAACACCCCTTGTCATTTAAATAAATGGAAGAAGTCATGTCATCTTCTCTCCAGGATTTTGTGATGAAAAGAATTTGAATTCCCGAAGATCGTAAAAGCAAAATGAAAGTTTGGGAAAGTCCTTTTATTCCCTCTCATTTAACTTTCAAAAAGTTTCGAATTCACTCACTTTCAGTCAATCAATCAAACAATCAATCAAATCTATCTATTTGTTTATAACATTCCAAAATTTAGAATTTTGGGATGTTACAAACTACCACCCTTAAAATGAATCTCGTCCTCGAGATTCGGAGAGGCTAGCAAGAAATAGGTTAGGTTTGGGGTCTTCTAAAAAATCCAACGATCATCACAAGGGGTCTGGGGTGCTACCACCCTTAGAAACATGGTTACGGTTCCATCAAAACTCATATACTCCATCCTTATTCCTGACAGTGTCGGTCTTCTTAGATTGTAAGGATAATTCCTTCTCTAGGCTCTTCCGGTAGTGGCATAACCTTTGTCCTTTCCTCTTGGTAAGGTTATTCCGAGATTGGGTCTTCATAGCTGATAGGTCTGGCGCCAATACTAATCAACTATCGATATCTCATGGTGGTCAACAATTTATGGTTTGTCCTGCAGGAAATGGGTCTGGCTTGAACCTCACCGTATAACCTACGGTTGGCAACAACTGCCGTGTACAAGGAAAAATGCTTATACCATTCTAAGGTTCAACAAGGTTTAATATCGTCGTCACTCTACTATAGGTAGGTCACTCAGATTTACCATCCCATATAGCAAAGTGAATAATAAGAGTAAGTCGGTATGTGATCAATCCATCCCGCACCCAAATCATTACCTTGTACATGGTTTAGCGAATCTCGCATTCTAACACGGTCATCCTCACAAGCATTGCAGAATTTCTCTTGTCGACGAACCAAGTTCGAATAAATCCATTGATTCTGCAAGCCAAACAAACATCTATCGTTTCTTCACAACACTCAGGTTTAGCGTAAATTCCTATAAGATCGTCTGTCGATACAATCGTAACTTCTTCCAGGGTTTTTCCTTTAGAAAGAATGTGCTTGCTTCCTGGCAGGTCCTGGGGCCTGTGGGTTATGGCCCATCTCATCACTTGTAGTCCTTGAACTTATCCTCGTGCTTCTGATCATTATTCCAATTTCCAACTTCCTAGCATACTTAAAATCCATCCAATTGTATTGTCTTCCTTCCTTCTATTGGCACCAAACTAGGACATGATTACTCAGACTCATCATGGAATTTACCTTGATCCATATTTCCAACATCATACCTCCTTTATATCCAATAGTAATTCATCTCTTCATCCTCGTGGGATATCCCACATACCGAGATAAAACTTATACTTATGAAGTCCATACTCCACTTCGTGGAACATCATTATCCTTTCCAGGTCAAGCGTCCTTTCAAGGGAATATTGGCCATCTCTCGCATGGCACTTCTTCAATCGGGAAACGTGAAACACATCATGAACTCCTCGATACCCTTCGGTGACTCCAACTTGTTGGTAACTTCTCCCATACGCTCCAAAACTCGGTATGGTCCTACAAATCTTGGGGCTAACTTTCCCTTAACTCCAAATCATTTAACTCCTCGTAGAGGGGACACATGAAGACATGCTCATCTCCAATTTCATAGACTACCTCCTTGCGTTTTTGAGTCTGCATAACTCTTCTGCCTGGACTGAGCTACCTTCAGTCTTTCTCGAATCAACTTAACATTCTCTTATGACTCCTTGATCACATTTGGTCCAACAACTGACGGTCTCCAACTTCATCCCACATCAACGGTGTTTGGATCCTTTTCCCATACAAAACTTCTAAAGGGGCCATCTTCAAACTGACTTGGTAGCTGTTGTTGAATGAGAACTTCGCGTAAGGTAGATTATCATCACTAATAGATCCAAAATTTAGCACACACGCTCTCAACATGTCCTCCAGAATCTGATCAACTCTCTCGATTTATCCACCTGTCTGCGGATGAAAGGCTGTACTAAACTCTAGCCTAGTACCCAAAGTCTGGTGCAGCTGATTCCAAAATTTTGAGGTAAACTGTGTTCCTCTACGATGGTCCTCGGAACTCCATGCAGACATACGATCCTTGTCAAATATATCTTGGCCAACTTCACACTTGTATAGGTGGTTTTCACTGGGATAAAGTGAGCCACTTTGGTCAAGTGAGTCAACTACTATCCAGATAGAATCATATCCCAATCAGGTTCTGGGAAATTCGGTAATTAAATCCATGCCAAGCTTATCCCACTTCCATTCGGGTATCGGCATAGGCTGTAGTAATCCTGCTGGCTTTTGATGCTCTGCTTTTACTCTCTCTGGCATACGTCACATAAGACTACATACTCTGCAATATCCTTCTTCATACCAGTCCACCAGAAATGCTCCTTCAAGTTCAAATACTTCTTGGTGTTTCTAGGGCGAATCGAGTATGGTGAGTCATGAGCCTCCTGAAGTATTAACTTCATGATCTGTGCATTACTGAGTACATGTACACTATCCTCAAACCATAAGGTGCCGTGCTTATCCTTACGATAACCTTTGGCCTTTCCTTTGCTCATCCTTTTCTTTTTTTTCCTCGGCAATCTCTTTGTCATCATTCTGAGCATTCACGGATCTTTCCCAACAATGTAGACTAAACTTCCATTGCTACAACAAAACCTTTGGGAACAATCTCCAACCGAAGTTCCCTAAGATCCTCGGCTAACTCCTTTGGTAATCCTCCGGTTATGAGGGTATTCATCCTTGTTTTCTTTATGGTTGTGTCCTATTTCTCCACAAAGCTTGTATGCACAAGGTTTCTTCATAACATTTCCATAAGGCTCCAATTTCTGGGACACAAGCCGAGATCTTTGCAGAGTCAACTTAAAGTCTTCCCAAGTGGTTACTCCTTGCAATCCATTGATGGTTTGGTACATCCTCTACCAGATAGTGGCATCTCTTTTAAAGCACTCAAGAGCATGCTGGGTCATATCCTTTCCGTCTATAGGGTTATTCTCCATGTGATCCTCCATGTTCTAAATCCATCGGTCCATCTTTGATTGACTCATCGGTCCCGAAAATACGAGCTCATCTCCATTTATCCTCTATTGGGTCCATGGGTTTGGGGTGGGACAAGAGAGATCGAGAGGGATGCACACAGTACAAACAATGGTTTTGAAAAGACAGATTTTATTGTGGCTGTCGGAAAAAACATCAAACAAATGACAGCTCACAAACGCCGCATCTAATGTAAGTATATAATAGGGGTTTGGTCTTCTAAAGGTCAATAAATCTTCAATGTCATCAAACTCTTCCAGTCTTGTTCATGTCTCCAACGGCTCTTTCTGATCATGCTTGTCCTTCTGTTCCTGACAAATCTCCGGTATCTCGAGGTTTAGCTCCTCCTGCTTGGCTACTTTCAGCTTCTGGGTCCTGAGTTCTTCACGAACTGCTTCCTTATCAAATACTGCTTCTTGTAGGTCCATCTTAACTTCTCGATGTAACACTCCAGATCCTGGTGATGCACCAGCTATGGTAAAAACTTCATCCTTTGCCGATAGGTACTCCATCAGCCTTCTACCATCCAATCCTTCCATGCATATGCATCCTTAACTCACCACGGTGACAATAGCATAAGCGGGCGATAACATCATGGATAGCGTGTTTCTGCTCTTTTCATTTCCATGAGCTATCATTCCATAATTGATATCTCCTGTCTTAGGGTTTTCTTGACAAAACTTTGAGTTCTGATGCTCCATGTTCCGGTCTTTCTCCGATACACCTTGATCTCGGGTATTGATAACTTCCATAGCCTGCCAAGTTCCATAAGCGTAACCTTCCTAGGTCATAAAAAAAATCTGGGAATACTTCAGAGCCTTCAAATTCTCCTAGTCTTTGGAGTCTCCAACCGTTGTAGTTTCCATTTACACGGTAAAATCCTCTTCATTCCAAATGGTCTTAGTTGTCCATATCTTGTCTTCTTGGAGTGGTCTCATCGGTCGAATCTTCGAGTGGTCAAAGGGAAAAGGGGTATGGTCTCACTAAAAGGGGATATTTGAATAAGCTCAGAAGAGAAGAGAGATAAAAGATCTTTTTGAAAAAGAAAGTTGTAGAGAAAAATCTTTCCTATGGCCTTGTCAGTTTCTAGGGTCACATCTCATACCAACATGTGCTCGATACCATCTTGTAGCGACCGACCGAATGGATCAAGTCTCTCAGGCTTAAGTGTCATCCTCGGATCGGTATGTCGACACACACAAGATTTCGAGGATTTATAACAGAGGTAAATCACATGTATAAAGTAGTGTAAATACTATTACCTCAATCCAAAAATATAGCGGAAGCAACAAGGTTGTGGATTCCCATCAACACCAACGGCAAAGTTGAGTGTAGAAATCATATCCCTAACGTATCACTTACTCGTCGTCTGAAAAGTCTGCAACATGAAAAGTTGCAGCCCGAAAACGGGTCAGCACATGGAATATGCTGGCAATGTAACACATAGGGAGTAATGAAAGAATAAGCCTATACTACATGCATATATGGCTGGTGGGAAAAGCTCTATGGTTACAGTTTTTGTGTAAAGCCAATTTTTCCCTACTACAAAGGAATAAAATTTATTTGACTATCATGGTGGTTGTGAAACATTGAGAATGGTTGACAGCATTCATAATCCCAATTAAAAGTACTCATTAAAACCCAACAATATTAATTAGAAGTAACATGATGAGATCAACAGGATAATCCAAGAACTAGATACTCAAGATGTCCATAATCGGGGACACGGCTAACCATGATTAGTTTATACACTCTGCAAAGGTTTGCGCACTTTTCCCCACAAGACTCGATCGCCTCCGTTGGATTTCTCGCACTAAGTGATATTTGAGAAACGGATGACCGAGACATAGTCTTTCAGAAGCACTAGCACCTTACTTGTGGGTAGACCGGTACACCTACTTTCCCCTACATCTGCTAGTCTACCCGTAAGAGTTCGCACAACTTAATCAACTATGCCAGAGCCCATAATGGCTTGTGGCTGCACATGGAAGTTTCTAGTTTGAATAATCTCATGATCCCTTTGAGCACGGGTGGCGGTCCAAGAAAAACAGGCAAGTCCTCGATAGAAACTAGGTGCCTCAATCCACCCAGATGTGTGTTTAAGTTGCCACCTTAAATAAACCATTAATTAACAATCTCACATCCGCTCATGGATGCACTCACCCAATCCACGTCTACTAGCATAGCATGGCATAATAAGCAAACGTAGAAGTAACTCCCAAGGGTTGATAAAAAAACAGGTAATAGGTACTACCTCAACTACTTCCCATCCCACAATTTAATTAGATCCTAATCATGCAAGTGTTTGAGGATAGATCTAATGCATAAAAACTGGGTATGAGAAAAGTATGATCAAAGTGTTACTTGCCTGCAAAGTTGATGAAGATGATTCGCACTCAAAAACTCTTGATAGTTCTACTTGTCACACTCCGGTCAATCTATCGTAATCAAGCAATAGTAACCACACATAAGCAATCACCAAAAGATCGTAAAGAACGAAGAAAAGCGATTAGGAAAACATCAAAACCAAGCAAATAACTCTTGCAACATAAAAAAAAATTCTAACAGTACCAAAATTATGTGAATTTGGCCTTATCAGAAAGTTTAGGTCAAGAGCTTCGATTTGCAAAAAGAATCAACTAAATCGGAGTTACGAAACTCAAGTTATGATCAAACGAAGTTCAAATTCAAATCTGATCTAATTCAAATTTTAAACTTTCAAAAACATGTTTTAGTTGGATTAATGGAAAGAGGGGATCATAATGAAGAAGTGGGCGTTGGTTTCGTTGGATTTGGACAAACGAGTAAAAAGTTATGAACGTTTGAAAACCAGGGGCTAATCTGTAAATAAATTACCTACAAAGAAGTCCCTGACTAAAAACTAACAGAAGAAGAAAAGTCTAAAAGGCGAACGTTCGTTTTTAGGATCTAAACAGTGGACATTCGCTGTTTAATAAAACCAAAAAAACAGATCTATTCTAGGGTTTTTTTTAAACCGAAGTTAAAAGGAAACCGGATCGGACCGGCAGTTATACCGGTTCGCGGGGTTTCGGCGGTTTTCGCGAGAAAACCGGCGGCGGCGAGGTCGAACTCCGGCAACGGCGTTGACGGTGGCGGCGGCTCTGGTCCGGCCGGGGCGGCGGCTCCGGTGGTCCAGGAAGGCGGCGAAGGGGCCGGGGAGGGGCGGCGCGGCGAGGCAAGGGGGTTGGCGGCGTCGGCGGTGGTCCGCGACGACGGGACGGTGCGGAGCGGCGGCGGCGGATCTCGTCGGGGCGGAAGCTCCGGCGAGGGCGGCGGCTTGGCTCGGGGAGGAGAGGAACGGGCGCGGGCCGCTATTTAAGGAGGGAGGGCGCAAGGCGTGGAGGAGGGGGCAAGGCAAGGCGACGCGGGAGGCGGACTCCGGGAAAGGGACGGCGGCGGCCGGCGGACTCGTGCGGGGTTCGGTCTCCCGCTGGAGATCGGGGATGACCCGGGGTAGGCCGGCGCGGTGCTCGGCCGGCTGGGCTTCGGCCCAGTCGGTTCGAAGAGTTTTTTTTAAAACATTTACAGGCAAACAAAAATAATAAAACGAAATAAATAAATATATTATATAGGCATATAATATATCAAAATTTTCAGAAAAAGATTTCCTACAAGATGAACATTATTTTAGTTTCAATTAAAATCCACACAAATTTAAATAATTCAAACAGTGCTACTGACCTATTTAAAACCCAATAAAATCATTTTAAAAATACCAAAATGGCTTCAAATTTATTTCTCTCCATTTTTCTGATGTAGGGAATCATGTTACCCTATTTTCCATATATTTTATTTTTGGAGAAAAATAATTTGAATAAAACTCAAATAACTCCAAATTGAAAGTAAATTCAAAAGAACTTTGAATTTAATTCTTTGAAACTCCCAACTCATATTTCATATAATTTGAAGAAGTCATTTTATCTTCTCTCGTGAAAATCATTGAGTTGCATAAAGTTTCAGAATTGGAAATATTCTCAAATGAAATTCAAATATTTTCAACACCCCTTGTCATTTAAATAAATGGAAGAAGTCATGTCATCTTCTCTCCGTGGTTTTGTGATGAAAAGAATTTGAATTCTCAAGATCATAAAAGCAAAATGAAAGTTTGGGAAAGTCCTTTTATTCCCTCTCATTTAACTTTCAAAAAGTTTTGAATTCACTCACTTTCAGTCAATCAATCAAACAATCAATCAAATCTATCTATTTGTTTATAACATTCCAAAATTTAGAATTTTGGGATGTTACACATGCAAAAAAAATTTGAATTAGTAGTGGTAATATTATTGGACAAGGGGTTATCCAAGATTTCTTTACTTGTGCCGGTGCTTTGCCCTCTATGGGTAGTTCTATTCTTCATAAAACTAGTAGTCTTGCGGACGCTATCGCCATGCTTGTAGTTGAACTTGGAAGACAATTTATGCACATGCATCCCTGCATACAGAGGATTTTCATAGAATTTTCTAACATTGAGCATTCTTCTGTTAAGCGTGCCGCTACTATCTTTTTGGCTCATGAATTCAGATTTGTTATAAAAGAGGTCAAAGAAATCTTTGTGCATTATTGGGTGGACGCTGGACGTCCTCCCATAGAAACTATCCTATTCGATCAAGAGGAAATAATGCGTTTTCAATCTCTAGATTATGTTGCTTTTAATGAAAACCTTAGAAAAAAGGTTCCTACCAATATTCTAGTTGATAGAATTTATGAACTTAATGATGATTTTGCTATTCGAAATAATGAGCTAGGATATTCTCTCGAATATAGGCTCACAAAGTTCTGTCAAAAGAATGCTTATAATGATGAATTGGTTGTGCAATACGAAGGGCCGAAGGAGGAACCTATACCTCCTAAAATTGATCTTGGGGACTTTTGTCCCATTAAATTTAGCCCTTTTGATTACTTTTGCTTGCCTCAAAGGAAACTTGCTGCTGAACGTAGAGAATATGAAATAAGTTTTAATGATATATCCTATTGCTATGGCACTACCTAGATCTATCCTTGCTTTTATGCCTAGCTAGGGGCGTTAAACGGTAGCGCTTGTTGGGAGGCAACCCAATTTTATTTTTAGTTTTTTCTTTTTGCTTTTGTTTGGGAATAAATATTTGTTCTAGCCTCTGAATAGATGTGTTTTTATGTTTTAATTAGTGTTTGTGCCAAGTTAAACCTATAGGATCTTCTTGGATGATAGTTATTTGATCTTGCAGAAAATCCCATAAACTTTATGTTCACGAAAATAATTGTTAAAAATAACCAGAACATGATAAAATATTTATTCCAATTGTTGCTGATCAATAAACAAATCGTCTAGGTCGTCCTATTTTTGTAGAATTTTTGGAGCTCCAGAAGTTTGCTTTAGTTACAGATTACTACAGACTGTTCTGTTTTTGACAGATTCTGTTTTTCGTGTGTTGTTTACTTATTTTGATGAATCTATGGCTAGTAAAATAGTTTATAAACCATAGAGAAGTTGGAATACAGTAGGGTTAACACCAATATAAATAAAGAATGAGTTCATTACAGTACCTTGAAGTGGTCTTTTGTTTTCTTTCGCTAACGGAGCTCACGAGATTTTCTGCTGAGTTTTGTGTTGTGAAGTTTTCAAGTTTTGGGTGAAAGATTTGATGGATTATGGAACAAGGAGTAGAAAGAGCCTAAGCTTGGGGATGCCCATGGCACCCCCGAGATAATCTAAGGACACCTAAAAGCCAAATCTTGGGGATGCCCCGGAAGGCATCCCCTCTTTCGTCTATTTCCATCGGTAACTTTACGTGGAGCTATATTTTTATTCACCACATGATATGTGTTTTGCTTGGAGCGACTTGTATGATTTGATTCTTTGCTTTTTAGTTTACCACAGTCATCTTTGCTGTACACACCTTTTGAGAGAGACACACATGATTCGGAAATTATTAGTATACTCTATGTGCTTTACTTATATCTTTTGAGTTATATAATGTTTGCTCTAGTACTTCACTTATATCTTTTAAAGCACGGTGGTGGATTTGTTTTATAGAAACTATTGATATCTCATGCTTCACTTAGATTATTTTGAGAGTCTTAAGTAGCATGGTAATTTGCTTAAATAATCCTAATATGCTAGGTATTCAAGATTAGTAAAAACGTTCTTATGAGTGTGTTGAATACTAAGAGAAGTTTGGTGCTTGATGATTGTTTTGAGACATGGATGTGGTGATATTAAAGTTGTGCTAGTTGAGTAGTTGTGAATTTGAGAAATACTTGTGTTGAAGTTTGCAAGTCCCGTAGCATGCACGTATGGCAAACGTTATGTAACAAATTTGAAACATGAGGTGTTCTTTGATTGTCCTCCTTATGAGTGGCGGTCGGAGACGAGCGATGGTCTTTTCCTACCAATCTATCCCCCTAGGAGCATGCGCGTAGTGCTTGGTTTTTGATGACTTGTAAATTTTTGCAATAAGTATGTGAGTTCTTTATGACTAATGTTGAGTCCATGGATTATACGCACTCTCACCTTTCCATCATTGCTAGCCTCTTCGGTACCGTGCATTGCCCTTTCTCACATTGAGAGTTGGTGCAAACTTCACGGCATCCAAACCCCGTGATATGATACGCTCTTTCGCACATAAACCTCCTTATATCTTCCTCAAAACAGCCACCATACCTACCTATTATGGCATTTCCATAGCCATTCCGAGATATATTGCCATGCAACTTTCCACCATTTTGTTTATCATGACACGTTCATCATTGTCATATTGCTTTGCATGATCATGTAGTTGACATAGTATTTGTGGCAAAGCCACCGTTCATAATTCTTTCATACATGTCACTCTTGGTTCGTTGCATATCCTCGATACACCGGGAGGCATTCATATAGAGTCATACTGTTCTAGTATCGAGTTGTAATCATTGAGTTGTAAATAAATAGAAGTGTGATGATCATCATTTTCTAGAGCATTGTCCCAAGTGAGGAATAAAAAAAAGAGAAAGGCCATACAAAAAAGAAGGCCCAAAAAAATGAGAGAAAAAGAGAGAAGAGACAATGTTACAATCCTTTTACCACACTTGTGCTTCAAAGTAGCACCATAATCTTCATGATAGAGAGTCTCTTGTTTTGTCACTTTCATATACTAGTGGGAATTTTTCATTATAGAACTTGGCTTGTATATTCCAACAATGGGCCTCCTCAAGTGCCCTAGGTCTTCGTGAGCAAGCAAGTTGGATGCACACCCACTTAGTTTCTTTTGTTGAGCTTTCATATATTTATAACTCTAGTGCATCCGTTGCATGGCAATCCCTACTCCTTGCATTAACATCAATCGATGGGCATCTCCATAGCTCATTGATTAGCCTTGTTGATGTGAGACTTTCTCCTTTTTTGTCTTCTCCACATAACCCCCATCACCATATTCTATTCCACCCATAGTGCTATATCCATGGCTCACGCTCATGTATTGCGTGAAGGTTGAAAAAGTTTGAGATTATTAAAGTACGAAACAATTGTTGGCTTGTCATCGGGGTTGTGCATGATGAGAGCATTCTTGTGTGACGAAAATGGAGCATGACTAAACTATATGATTTTGTAAGGATGAACTTTCTTTGGCCATGTTATTTTGAGAGGACATAATTGCTTAGTTAGTATGCTTGAAGTATTATTATTTTTATGTCAATATTGAACTTTTATCTTGAATCATTCAGATCTGAATATTCATACCACAATTAATAAGAATTACATTGAAATTATGCCAAGTAGCATTCCACATCAAAAATTCTGTTTTTGTCACTTACCTACTCGAGGACGAGCAGGAATTAAGCTTGGGGATGCTTGATACGTCTCCAACATATCTATAATTTTTAATTGCTCCATGCTATATTATCTTCTGTTTTGGACATTATTGGGTTTTATTATACACTTTTATATTATTTTTAAGACTAACCTATTAACCGGAGGCCCAGCCCAGAATTGTTGTTTTTTGCCTATTACAGAGTTTCGCAGAAAAGAATATCAAACGGAGTCCAAACGGAATGAAACCTTCGGGAACGTGATTTTCGGAACGAACATGATCCAGAGGACTTGGACCCTACGTCAAGAAAGCTACCAGGAAGCCACGAGGTAGGGGGGCGCACCTACCCCCCTGGGCGCACCCTCCACCCTCGTGGGCCCCATGTTGCTCCTCCGACGTACTCCTTCCTCCTATATATACCTACGCACTTCAAACTACCAGACACGGAGCCAAAACCTAATTCCACCGCCGCAATCTTCTGCACCAGAGATCCCATCGTGGGGCCTGTTAGAGCTCACGAGGGGGCATCGATCACGGAGGGCTTCTACATCAACACCATAGCCTCTCCGATGATGTGTGAGTAGTTTACCTCGGACCTTCGGGTCCATAGTTATTAGCTAGATGGCTTGCTCTCTTTTTGGATCTAAATACAATGTTCTCCCCCTCTCTCGTGGAGATCTATTAGATGTAATCTTCTTTTTCGGTGTGTTTGTTGAATCCGATGAATTGTGGGTTTATGATCAAGTTTATCTATGAACAATATTTGAATCTTGTGAATTCTTTTATGTATGATTGGTTATCTTTGCAAGTCTCTTCGAATTATCAGTTTGGTTTGGCCTACTAGATTGATCTTTCTTGCAATGGGAGAAGTGCTTAGCTTTGGGTTCAATCTTGTGGTGTCCTTTCCTAGTGATGTTAGGGCAGCAAGGCACGTATTGTATTGTTGCCATCGAGGATAACAAGATGGGGTTTATATCATATTGCATGAATTTATCCCTCTACATCATGTCATCTTGCTTAAAGCATTACTCTATTTTCATTAACTTAATACTCTAGATGCATGCTAGATAGCGGTCGATGTGTGGAGTAATAGTAGTAGATGCAGGCAGGAGTCGGTATACTTGTCTCGGACGTGATGCCTATATACATGATCATACCTAGATATTCTCATAACTATGCTCAATTATGTCAATTGCTCAACAGTAATTTGTTCACCCACCGTAAATACTTATGCTCTAGAGAGAAGCCACTAGTGAAACCTATGGCCCCCGGGTCTATTTTCCATCATATTAATCTTCCAACACTTAGCTATTTCTGGTGCCGTTTTTATTTTGTTTTCTTTACTTTGCATCTTTATCATAAAATACCAAAAATATTATCTTATCATATCTATCGATCTCACTCTCGTAAGTGACCGTGTAGGGATTGACAACCCCTTATCGCGTTGGTTGCGAGGATTTATTTGTTTGTTAGGTGCAAGGGACTCATGCATGGCCTCCTACTGGATTGATACCTCAGTTCTCAAAAACTGAGGGAAATACTTACGCTACTTTGCTGCACCACCCTTTCCTCTTCAAGGGAAAACCAACGTAGTGCTCAAGAGGTATCAGGGGCCTATAAATTCACCCATAGACACACATGTGATTTTTCAGCAAACTTTGGTGCATTGTGTTGGGGAACGCAGTAATTTCTACGCACACGCAAGAACTATCATGGTGATGCATAGCAACGAGAGGGGTGAGTGTAGTCCACATACCCTCGTAGACCGTAAGCGAAAGCGTTATGACAACGCAGTTGATGTAGTCATACATCTTCACGATCCGACCGATCCTAGTACCGAAAGTACGGCACCTCCGTGATCTGCACACGTTCGGCTCGGTGACGTCCCACGAACTCTTGATCTAGCTGAGTGTCAAGGGAGAGCTTCGTCAGAACGACGGCGTGATGACGGTGATGATGAATTTACCGACGCAGGGCTTCGCCTAAGCACTACAACGATATGACCAAGGTGGAATCTGTGGAGGGGGCACCGCACACGGCTAAGAAAACTATCAACTTGTGTGTCTATGGGGTGCCCCCCTGCCCCATATATAAAGGAGTGGAGGAGGGGGAGGGCCGACCCTCTATGGCACGAACTCACCAGGAACCATTTCGATGTCCAAACATAGTCATCCAATATATCGATCTTTATGTCTCGACCATTTCGAGACTCCTCACCGTGTCCGTGATCATATCCGGGACTCCGAACAACCTTCGGTACATCAGAACACATAAACTCATAATACCGATCATCACCGAACGTTAAGCGTGCGGACCCTACGGATTCGAGAACTATGTAGACATGACCGAGACTCATCTCCGGTCAATAACCAATAGCGGAACCTGGATGCTCATATTGGTTTCTACATATTCTTCTAAGATCTTTATTGGTCAAACCGCACAACAACATACGTAGTTCCCTTTGTCATCTGTATGTTACTTGCCCGAGATTCGATCGTAGGTATCTCAATACCTAGTTAAATCTCATTACTGGCAAGTCTCTTTACTCGTTCCGTAATGCATCATCCCGCAACTAAATCATTACTTACAATGCTTGCAAGGCTTATAGTGATATGCATTACCGAGAGGGCCCAGAGATACCTCTCCGATACTCGGAGTGACAAATCCTAATCTCGATCTATGCCAACTCAACAAACACCATCAGAGACACCTGTAGAGCATCTTTATAATCACAAAGTTACGTTGTAACGTTTGATAGCACACTAAGTGTTCCTCCGGTCTTCGGGAGTTGCATAATCTCATAGTCATAGGAACATGTATAATTTATATAGAAAGCAATAGCAACAAACTAAATGATCATCTTTCTAAGCTAACGGATGGGTCAAGTCAATCACATCATTCACCAACGATGTGATCCCATTTATCAAATGACAACTCTTTGTCCATGGCTAGGAAACTTAACCATCTTTGATTAACGAGCTAGTCAAGTAGAGGCATACTAGTGACACCCTATTTGTCTATGTATTCACACATGTACTAAGTTTCCGGTTAATACAATTCTAGCATGAATAATAAACATTTATCATGATATAAGGAAATATAAATAACAACTTTATTATTGCCTCTAGGGCATATTTCCTTCAGTCTCCCACTTGCACTAGAGTCAATAATCTAGTTCACATCGCCATGTGATTTAACACCAATAGTTCACACGTAACATCCCAATTTTCAATTTGGATGTTATACATAGGTCATCATATGCATATCATATTTTACTTGCATTTTTTGTTGTGATCCTAGAAATCTTAAACAACTCAAGGACCCAAGGAGAGAGTTGGGGATTTCATTCATTTTCTTATTTGAATTTTTCTCAAATTTGAAAATTGGGTCAATTTGGTTTTAATATTTTTCTCTCCAAATACAATATTAAAAATAAAAGTGAGAAGATAATATGACTTCTTCAAAAAGAGAGGAATATTGAAGGAATTTTTTTAAAATCAATTATATATTTTATTTGGATTTTTATTTGCTATTTTATTTGAATTAGAAAAATATGCATTTTTGAAAATTGCATCTTAGCCAGAAAAATGTTCACTTTGTTCTAAATATTTTATTTAGACGGCAAAAATTATTTTTGGCATTTTTAGAATTTTTTATATATTTTTATTAGGAGTTTCTTCCGCGGATTTTTAAAAAAAAATCCCGGACCGACTAGGCCGAATCCAAATTTACCAACTCCAAAGTAGGCCACCTTCCTTCCTTCCGCCGCTGGCAGTAACACGCCGAGGAGGAGTCCAAGTTGAATCCATCCCGCCACCACTCCCTTGCGCCCCGGGCCTTTATAAGGCGCCGAGCCGCCCCTCCACCCGTCGCCGCAGCGCCCACCGCCGCTGCAAGACTAAGGCCGTGCTTCTTTCCACCTCCACGCTTGCCCGCCGCTGCGCCGTGCCGCCTTGTCGCTTCTTGCCTCGCTGTCGTCTTGCCGTCGCCGCCGTCGCACCCCGCGCCCGCGTCGCCATCGTCCCGCGTTGTCGCTCGCTGGACTCACCGGATCTCGCCGCTGCCTGAACTGCCGGTTTTTCTTGTTGAACTGATAAAACCGCCGAATCTTCGTCTTTTTTTTCGGTTTTCATTTTAGATCGTTTTTTAAGGTTTCTATTTAGCGAACGTCACCCGAACGTCTCTGTTCACGAACACGCTCGTCCGTTTGTCTCTGTTAGCGAACGTTCGTTCGTTAGTGTTTTTCTTTTTATTTTATTTTCGGCCAGGGACCTATCTGCGATTATTTTTATCACAGATTAGCCCCTGATATTCAAACCCTCGCAACTTTTTAACCGTTTGTCCAAATCAAGTGAAACCAACGCCAAAATCTTCGCCTCGAACCCCTCTTTCCAGTTAATCAACTTGAACATGGTTTTTGAAAAATTAAAATTTGGTTACAAACAGTTTTGATTTCGAACTTCTTTTGATCGTAGTTTGAGTTTCGTAGCTCCGATTTAGTTTATTCTTTTTGCAAATCGAAGCTCTTCAGTTGAAATTTCAGTTTGGATCTTTTTATTTGAGTTTTAACCTTGCATCTATGCTTGAGTGCTTATGTATGCTATTGTTTGTTTGTGATAGAATTTCTGGAGTGCGAAGTGTGCTACTACGAGTCACAAGGGTTTTCAGATCGTCAGCAAGGCAAGTAACACTTTGATCATATCCCTTATTACCCAATTTTTATGCATTAGTTTCAACCCTCAAACATTGCATGAGTAGGATTGATAACATGTGGGTATTGGGAAGTAGTTGACGATGGTAGAACCTATTGTCCTTTTTATTCAAACCCTGGGAGTTACTTCTATGTTATGCTTATACTGCTATGCTATGCTCATAGAGGTGGTTTGGTTTGAGTGATTCATGACAGATGTGAGAGATTTTTATGAGCTAAGGGTTTATCTAAGGTGGCTACTTTAATACACATCTGGGAGGATTGTTTCTGGGCACCTGGGGAATCCTGTGTTGTCCAAGGAGATCCCGGGGAATCCGTGTGATCATCCTATGGTTCGCCACCCAGGCTCAAAGGGATCATAAGATTATTCATGCTAGAAACTTCCGTGTGCAGCCACAAGCCATTATGGGCTCTGGCATAGTTGAGTATGTTGTATGACCTCTTTCAGGGATAAACTAGCAGATGTAGGAGATGTAGGTGGTACGGTTTACCCGTCGAAAGAGTTAATGCTTCTGAAAGACTATGTCTCGGTCATCCGTTTCTCAAACACCATGTAGTGCGAGAAATCCAACGGAGGAGATCGAGTCCTGTGGGGAAAAGTGCGCAAACCTCTGCAGAGTGTACAAACTAATCATGGTTAGCCGTATCCCCGGTTATGGACATCTTGAGTATCTGGTTCTTGAATTATTATGTTGATCTCGTCATTTTACTTAATTAATTTGTTGGGTTATTGATTATTAATTTTGGGATTGAGATGGGGTTTTCGTTCTCAATGTTTTCAACAAACTTTGTAGTTAAATAAAATATATTCCTTTGCAGTAGGGAAAAATTGGCTTTACGCAAAAACAATAACCATAGAGCCTCCACCAGCCATATATGCATGTAGTAATAACTGTTATCATGTTTTTTTGCTCTATAGTGTTATTTTGCCTGCATATTCCATGTGCTGACCCGTGTCGGGCTGCAACGTATTATGTTGCAAACTTTTTGGACGAAGAGTAAGGTGTGCTAGGTCGTTGTCATGCACTCAGCTATGTCGTTGGAGTTGATGGACTCATTTATCTTCGAAGCTTCCACTATTATCTTATTTAGATGGCCTTAAGCCATATTATTGTATTAAGTTCTCTTTTGAGACATAAGTGTGTGAGTGCACTCTGTTATAAATCCTTCGAGTATTGTGTGTGTCAGCATTACCGATCCAGGGATGACACTTATGCACAGAGATTTGACCGTTTGAGGTCGCATCGCTACATCACATCACCATGTGATTAGTTCACATCGCCATGTGACTAATACCCAAAGGGTTTTACTAGAGTCAATAATCTAGTTCACATTGCTATGTAATTAACACCCAAAGAGTACTAAGGTGTGATCATATTTTGCTTGTGAGAGAAGCTTAGTCAATGGGTCTGTCACAATCAGAGTCGTATGTATTTTGCAAATTTTCTATGTCTACAATGCTCTGCATTGAGCTACTCTAGCTAATTGCTCCCACTTTCAATATGTATCCAGATTGAGACTCAGAGTCATCCGAACCGGTGTAAAAGCTAGTATCGGCGTAACTCTTTACGATGAACTCTTTATCACCTCCATAACCGAGAAATATCTCCTTAGTCTTCTAAGGATAATTTTGACCACTTTCAAGTGACCCACTCCTGGATCAATATCATACCCCCTTGCCAAACTCATGGCAAGGTACACAATAGGTTTGGTACACAGCATAGCATACTTTATAAAACCTATGGCTGAGACATAGGGAATGACTTTCATTCTCTTTCTATTTTCTACCGTGGTCGTGTTTTGAGTCTTCCTCAATTTTACACCTTGCAATACAGGTAAGAACTCCTTCTTTGACTATTCCATTTTGAACTACTTCAAAAAACTTGTCAAGGTATGTACTCATTGAAAAAATTTATCAAGCGTCTTGATCTATCTCTATAGATCTTGATGCTCAATATGTAAGAAGCTTCACCGAGGTCTTTCATTGAAAAACTCTTTTCAAACACTCCTTTATGCTTTCCAGAAAATTCTACATCATTTCTGATCAACAATATGTCATACACATATACTTATCAGAAAGGTTGTAGTGCTCCCACTCACTTTGTTGTAAATACAGGCTTCACCGCAAGTATGTATAAAAATATATGCTTTGATCAACTTATCAAAGTGTATATTCCAACTCCGAGATGCTTGCTGTTGGTGTCAAAACCGGCGGATCTCAGGTAGGAGGTCCCGAACTGTGCGTCTAAGGTCGATGGTAACAGGAGACAGGGGACACGATGTTTACCCAGGTTCGGGCCCTCTCTATGGAGGTAATACCCTACTTCCTGCTTGATTGATCTGGATGAATATGAGTATTACAAGAGTTGATCTACCACGAGATCGTAGTGGCTAAACCCTAGAAGTCTAGCGTGTATGACTATGGTAATGAATCTCTCCCCTCCGGACTAAGTCCTCCGGTTTATATAGACACCGGGAGGATCTAGGGTTACACAAGGTCGGTTACAAAGAAAGGAATCTACATATTTGGTCGGCAAGCTTGCCTCCCACGCCAAGGAGAGTCCCGTCCGGCCATGGGTGCAGGCTTCGGTCTTCGTATCTTTACAACCCATCAGTCCGGCCCATGGCTAACAGGCCGGACGCTCGAGGACCCCTTAGTCCAGGACTCCGTCAGTAGCCCCTGAACCTAGCTTCAATGACATGGTATCCGATGCGTAGATCTGTCTTCGGCATTGCAAGGCGGGTTCTTCCTTCCCAATCCAAGATAGTCCTCAGACGTATTGAACGTATCCGGACCTGTAACATACACACCACACACAACCGCAGAGAGAATATAATTTTACACGAACCCAACCCGTTGAAAACTTTTTGTAACATGACATCATATCTATCCGGTCATAATTTCAAACCATTTTTGGTATGCCGCTCCATGTTTCGAGACGCGGTTGCCATTGGCACGTCTTGTCAAAGCAGAGATCGTGTCCCCTTATTGCAGGATTCTCATCAATACGGGCGTGGGTAACCCCACTGTGCCGTTTACACAGCCCTTGGGAATAGGCGAGTTTTAAGGAGAGTGGGGAGGCGCTTGACATTCACGGCCTTTATAAGGGGATAAGGACTCGTCCACATTCACTCACGCCTTCTCCTTCCTCCGCCCATCCATTCTCGAGCTCCAGCGCCCAAGCTCTAGCTTTCCCCGCCCGAGAAAGTACTCCAACCATGTCCGGATCCGGAGCTGGAGGCAAGTGCATGGCCTCCTCTGTGAAGAAGAAGGATATCAAGGAGCTCCGAGAGGCCGGATATCTAACCATGGAGATCGTTCACCGACTCCCGGCCAAGGGACAGATCGTCCCTACCCCAGAGCCCCATGAGAGGGTTGTGTTTCTCGCGCATTTCGTCCGCGGGCTGGGATTCCCTCTCCACCCATTTGTCTGTGGACTGATGTTTTACTACGGGCTGGACTTCCATGATCTAGCCCCCAACTTGATCCTCAACATCTCGGCATTTATAGTCGTGTGCGAGGCCTTTCTCCCCAACCCACCTCACTTCGGCCTATGGCTGAAGACCTTCAATGTGAAGCCGAAGGTGGTGAGCGTTCAACAAGTAGAGTGCGGAGGCGCCATGGTGGGCAAGATTCCCGATGTCACCTGGGCTCCTTTGTGGAGACGGTGAAGGGGTGGCAGTTGGGGTGGTTCTACATCACCGAGCCGCGCGACACCAACTGGGCGGCGGCCCCTGAATTCCGATCCAGAGTTCCGATGCGGCTCACCTCTTGGCAAGAGAAGGGCCAAACCTGGGGTTCTTCGAACAAGCTGACTGGGCTCCAGACATGCGTCCAGAACTTGATAACCAAGAGGATCAAACTTGTCAACATGATCCGGGTTATGCTCATTCACCGGATCCTTCCGTGCCAACGCCGGACTTGCTATTTGTGGGAGTTCGATCCGGCCAAGCACCAGACACTGCTAGAGCTCTTCGGCATGACACACAAATACATATGGAAAGTTCTCTTCAAGGCCGGCGAGACACCACCGCCTACGACCGAGGATCGCGGGCTTAGCTTAAAACGGGAATCACAAACTTTAACTCAAGTATTTCTCAAATTCACAACTACTCAACTAGCATGACTCTAATATCACCATATTCATATCTCAAAACAATTATCGAGCATCAAACTTCTCATAGTATTCAACACACTCATAAGAAAGCTTTTACTATTCTTGAATACCAAGCATATTAGGATTGTTTAAGCAAATTACCACGATATTTAAGACTCTGAAAATAATATAAGTGAAGCATGAGAGATCAATAATTTCTATAAAACAAATCCACCACCGTGCTCTAAAAGATATAAGTGAAGCACTAGAGAAAAACTAAATAGCTCAAAAGATATAAGTGAAGCACATAGAGTATTCTAACAAATTCCAAATCATGTATGGCTCTCTAAACAGGTGTGTACAGCAAGGATGATTGTGGTAGATTAAAAAGCAAAGACTCAAATCATACAAGGCGGTCCAAGCAAAACACATATCATGTGGTGAATAAAAATATAGCTCCAAGTAAAGTTACCGATGGAAGTAGATTTAAAGAGGGATGCCTTCCGGGGCATCCCCAAGCTTTGGCTTTTTGGTGTCATTAGATTATCTTGGGAATTCCATGGGCATCCCCAAGCTTAGGCTCTTGCCACTCCTTGTTCCATAATCCAACAAAAGATTTCACCCAAAACTTGAAAACTTCACAACACAAAACTCAACAGAAATCTCGTGAGCTCCGTTAGCGAAAGAAAACAAAAGACCACTTCAAGGTACTGTAATGAACTAATTCTTTATTTATATTGGTGTTAAACCTACTGTATTCCAACTTCTCTATGGCTTATAAACTATTTTACTAGCCATAGATTCATCAAAATAAGCAAACAACACACGAAAAACAGAATCTGTCAAAAACAGAACAGTCTGTAGTAATCTGTAACTAACGCAAACTTCTGGAACTCAAAACATTCATAAAAATAGGAAGACCTAGGCAATTTGTTTATTGATCAGCATCAATTGGAATCACTATTTTATCACGTTCTGGTGATTTTTAACAATTGTTTTCGTGAACAGAAAGTTTCTGGAAATTACAGCAAGATCAAATAACTATCATCCAAGAAGATCCTATAGGTTTAACTTGGCACAAACACCAATAAAAACATAAAAACATATCTAACCAGAGGCTAGATCAAAGATTTATTCCTAAAAACAAGCAAAAATCAAAAAACTAAAAATAAAATTGGGTTGCCTCCCAACAAGCGCTATCGTTTAACGCCCCTAGCTAGGCATAAAAGCAAGGATAGATCTAGGTATTGCCGTCTTTGGTAGGCAATCCATAAGTGGCTCTCACAATAGATTCATATGGTAACTTTATTTTCTTTCTAGGGGAGTGTTCCACACCTTTCTTTAATGGAAATTGGAATCTAATATTCCCTTCCTTCATATCAATAATTGGACCAATCGTTCTAAGGAAAGGACTATCAAGAATAATAGGACATGAAGGATTGCAATCTATATCAAGAACGATAAAATCTACGGGCACATAATTCCTATTTGCAACAATAAGAACATCATTAATTCTTCCCATAGGTTTCTTAATAATGGAACTGCAAGGTGCAAGTTTAGAGAGCAATCGTCAAAATCACGGAAATCTAGCAAATCGCACAAAGTTTTGGGAATAGTGGAAACACTAGCACCCAAATCACATAAAGCATAAAATTCATGATCCTTAATCTTAATTTTAATAGTTGGTTCCCACTCATCATAAAGCTTTCTAGGGATAGAAACTTCCAACTCAAGTTTTTCTTCATAAGATTGCATCAAGGCATTAACGATATGTTTAGTAAATGCTTTATTTTGACTATAAGCGTGAGGAGAATTTAGCACGGATTGCAACAAGGAAATACAATCAATCAAAGAGCAACTTTCATAATTAAATTCCTTGAAATCCAATATAGTTGGTTTAGCAACATCTAGGGTTTTGATTTCTCAATCCCACTTTTATCAATTTTAGCATCAAGATCTAAAAACTCCGAATATTTGGAACGCCTTCTAGGTAAAGGTGGATCATATTCAGTCCCATCATTATCAAGATTCATATTGCAAAACAAAGATTTAATTGGGGACACATCAATAACTTTAAGATCTTCATCTTTATTTTCGTATGAACTAGAAGAACACGCTTTAATAAAGGCATCTTTCGTAGCACGCATCCTAGCGGTTCTTTCTTTGCACTCATCAATGGAAATTCTCATGGCTTTGAGAGACTCATTGATATCATGCTTAGGAGTAATAGATCTAAGCTTTCAATAATCAACATCAAGAGGAATTCTATCAACATTCCTAGCCAATTCATCAACTTTAAGCAATTTTTCCTCAAGCAAAGCATTGAAATTCTTTGCGAATTCATAAACTCTTTAACACTAGTCTCAAATTCAGAGGGCATCTTATTAAAAATTCCATAAGAGTTGTTGTAGGAGTTACCATAATTATTAGAGGAATTACTAGGATAAGGCCTAGGATTAAAACTTCCTCTATACGCGTTGTCACCAAAATTATTCCTACCAACAAAATTCACATCCATAGATTCATCATTATTCTCAATCAAAGTAGACAAAGGAATATCATTAGGATTAGAAGAAACACTCTTAGTAGCAAATAATTTCATAAGTTCATCCATCTTTCCACTCAAAACATTTATTTCTTCTATCGCATGCACTTTCTTATAGATCTTTCGGTGTGCCATTGAGAATAATTAACCATAATATTATCTAGGAGTTTAGTAGCTTCTCCTAAAGTGATTTCCATAAAAGTGCCTCCCGCGGCAGAATCCAAAAGATTTCTAGAAGCAAAATTCAATCCGGCATAAATTTTTTGTATAATCATCCACAAGTTCAACCCATGAGTAGGGCAATTACGTATCATTAATTTCATTCTCTCCCAAGCTTGTGCAACATGTTCATGATCAAGTTGCTTAAAATCCATAATATCGTTTCTAAGAGAGATGATCTTAGCGGGAGGAAAATACTTAGAGATAAAAGCATCTTTGCACTTGTTCCAAGAATCAATGCTATTTTTAGGCAAAGACGAAAACCAAGCTTTAGCACGATCTCTAAGCGAAAAAGGAAAACGCTTCAATTTAACAATATCATTATCAACATCCTTTTTCTTTTGCATATCACACAAATCAACGAAGCTATTTATATGAGTAGCGGCATTTTCACTAGGAAGGCCGGCGAATTGATCTTTCATGACAAGATTCAACAAAGCAGTATTGATTTCACAAGATTCAGTATTGGTAAGAGGAGCAATCGGAGTGCTAAGGAAATCATTATTGTTTTTATTGGTAAAGTCACACAATTTGGTATTATCTTGAGCCATCGTGACAAACAAGCAATCCAACACACGAGCAAACAAAAACAAGCGAAAGGGGCGAAAAGAAGAAGGCGAATGGAAAAGAGAGAGCGAATAAAACGGCAAGGGTGAAGTGGGGGAGAGGAAAACGAGAGGCAAATGGAAAATAATGTAATGCGGGAGATAAGGGATTCTGATGGGTACTTGGTATGTTGACTTTTTCGTAGAATACCCGGCAACGGCGCCAGAAATTCTTCTTGCTACCTCTTGAGCACTGCGTTGGATTTCCTTGAAGAGGAAAGGATGATGCAGCAAAGTAGCGTAAGTATTTCCCTCAGTTTTTGAGAACCAACGATCAATCCAAAGAGGAGGCTACGCCATGAGTCCCTCGTACTGCCAAAACAAATAACTCCTCGCAACCAACGAGATAAGGGGTTGTCAATCCCTTCACGGTCACTTACGAGAGTGAGATCTGGTAGATATGATAGGATAATATTTTTGGTATTTTTGTGATAAGGATGCAAAGTAAAATAAAAGCAAAGGCAATAGTAAAGTGTTGGAAGACTAATATGATGAAGATAGACCCGGGGCCATAGGTTTCACTAGTGGCTTCTCTCAAGAGCATAAATATTTTACGGTTGGTGAACGAATTACTGTTGAGCAATTGACAGAATTGAGCATAGTTATGAGAATATCTAGGTATGATCATGTATATAGGCATCACGTCCAGAAAAGTAGACCGACTCACACTGCAGCTACTACTATTACTCCACTCATCGACCGCTATCTAGCATGCATCTAGAGTATTAAGTTCAAGAAAACAGAGTAACGCTTTAAGCATGATGACATGATGTAGAGGGATAAATTCATGCAATATGATAAAAAACCCATCTTGTTATCCTCGATGGCAACAATACAATACGTGCCTTGCTGCCCTCATCACATCGGGAAAGGACACCGCAAGATTGAACCCAAAGCTAAGCACTTCTCCCATTGCAAGAAAAACCAATCTAGTAGGCCAAACCAAATTGATAATTCGAAGAGACTTGCAAAGATAACCAATCATACATAAAAGAATTCAGAGAAGATTAAAATATTGTTCGTAGATAATCTTGATCATAAACCCACAACTCAACGGTCTCAACAAACACACCGCAAAAATAAGATTACATCAAATAGATCTCCACGAGAGAGGGGGAGAACATTGTATTGAGATCCAAAAAAAGAGAGGAAGCCATCTTGCTACTAACTATGGACCCGAAGGTCTGAGGTAAACTACTCACACTTCATCGGAGAGGCTATGGTGATGATGTAGAAGCCCTCCATGGTGGATGCCCCCTCGTGAGCTCAAACAGGCCCCAAGATGGGATCTCGTGGGCATGTAAGGTTGCGGCGGTGGAATTAGGTTTTGGCTCCGTGTCGATCGCTTGGGGGCAATGAGGTATATATAGGAGGAAGAAGTACGTCGGTGGAACAACAGGGGGCCCACGAGGGTGGAGGGCGCGCCCTGGGGGGTGGGCGCGCCCCCCTACCTCGTGCCCTCCTCGAAGCTTTCTTGACTTAGGGTCCAAGTCTCCTGGATCACGTTCAGTGAGAAAATCACGTTCCCGAAGGTTTCATTCCGTTTGGACTCCGTTTGATATTCCTTTTCTGCAAAAATCTGAAATAGGCAAAAACAGCAATTCTGGGCTGGGCCTGCGGTTAATAGGTTAGTCCCAAGAATAATATAAAAGTGGAGAATAGAGCCAAATATTGTCCAAAACAGTAGATAATATAGCATGGAGCAATAAAAAATTATAGATATGTTGGAGACATATCAGCGTACGTCGCGCCGCCGCCATATCCGCTCGGGACGCCTCCCGAGTCGGCACCGCTCCGGCCCCTTTAAATAGCGGGGACCCCGGGTCCCCCCGAGCCCACAACGCCGCAGCCACCGCCGCCCGATGCCGCCTCAGCCACACAGACGCCAGATCGCCACGCCTTGCTTTTGCGCCTGCTACACAGACGCCGCTTCCACCGCTGTCAGAGCCGCTGGCTCCCAAGGCACCTTGTCCGCAGCCCTGCCTCGCCTCCCGGAGCCCCGCCACCACCACTCGACATCACCGGAGTCCGCCGCCGCCATGGTAAACCCTAGCCCCAACCCCGCCATCCGATCGAGATCCGACGATCTCGATTTGTTTTGTTTTTTTTGCTCGTTCCGCCTATTTAACGAACGTACGTTCGTTTAGTAGTCCCTAGTGAACAGATTCGTCAGATTAGTTCTGTTAGCGAGCGTTCGCTCGATAGATTTTTTCCTTTTTCTTTTATTTTCGGCTAGGGACCCATTCGTGAATATTTTATTTACAGATTAGTCCCTCTGTTTCAAACGATCACTACTTTTTACTCGTTTGTCCAAATCCAACGAAACCAACGCCGACTTCTTCATTACGATCCCCTCTATCCAGTAAAACAACTTGAACATGTTTTTGAAAGTTTTAAAATTTGATTTCAACCAGATTTGTGTTTGAACTTTGTTTAATCGTAACTTGAGTTTCGTAGCTCCAATTTAGTTGATTCTTTTTGCTTATCGAAGCTCTTGACCTAACCTTTTTTATAAGGCAAAAGTCATATAATTTTGGTACTGTTAGAAATTTTTTTATGTTGCCAGAGTTATTTGCTTGGTTTTGATGTTTTCCGAATCGTATTCTTCATTCTTTCCGATCTTTTGAGTGATTGCTTATGTGTGGTTACTATCGCTTGCTTATGATAGATTGACCGGAGTGTGACTAGTAGAACTATCAAGAGTGTTGAGTGCGAATCATTTTCATCAACAGTACAGGAAAGTTGACACTTTGATCATATCCCTTTCATACCTAGTTTTTATGCATTAGTTTCACCCTCGAACACTGCATGGTTAGGACTTGATAACCTGTGGAAATTGGGAAGTAGTTGATGAGGTAGGAACCTATTGCCCTGCATTCAAACCTTGGGAGTTACTTATACGTTATGCTTATATTGCTATGCTATGCTCATAGACGTGAATTGGGTTTTGAGTGAATCCATGACAGATGTGAGATTGTTATTTAATGGTTCAACTTAAGGTGGCAACTTTAATACACATCTGGGTGGGTTGAGGCACCTGGGGAATCCAGTGTTGCCTGTATTTTTGGGAATCCCGGGGTACCGTGTGATTCTCCTATGGACTGCCACCCAGGCTCAAAGGGATCATAAGATTATTCATGCTAGAAACTTTCGTGTGCAGCCACATGACATTATGGGCTCTGGCATAGTTGAGTAAGTTGTGGGAAACCTTTCCATGATGGGCTAGCAGATGTAGGGGATTGTAGGTGTACAAGCCTATCTATCGGTTAAGGGGACCTCTTCAGAAAGATTGTGTCTCGGTCATCCGTTTCTCAAACATTATGTAGTGCGAGAAATCCAACGGAGGAGATCGAGTCTTGTGGGGAAAAGTGCACAAACCTCTGCAGAGTGTACAAACTAATCATGATTAGCAGTGTCCCCGGTTATGGACATCTTGAGTATCTGGTTCTTGAATTATCATGTTGATCTCATCACTCTAAATTAATTTTGTGGGCTACTAATTACTTTTAATTGGGATTGAGATGGGGTTTACCATTCTCAATGTTTTTCAACAAACTATGTAGTTAAATAAAATATATTCGTTTGTAGTAGGGAAAATTTGGCTTTTCGCAAAAAACTTATAACCATAGAGCTTTTCCACTAGCCATATATGCATGTAGTGATAGTTATTATTCATCATTATCCTATGGTGTGAATTTGCCAGTACATTCAATGTACTGACCCTTTGTGGCTGCAACGTCTCATGTGGCAGGAATCTTATGATGAGTAAGTGATACGCTAGGGTTACGATTTCTACACTCAACTTTGTCGTTGGTGTTGATGGGAATCCACAACCTTGTTGTTACTTCCGCTATTTGGATTGAGGTAATGGTATTTACGTTACTTTATACATGTGATTTACCTTTGTTATAAATCCTCGAGTACTGTGTGTGTCAGCATACCAATCCAGGGATGACACTTAAGCACAGAGACTTGACCGTCTGAGATCGGGTCGCTACAAGATGGTATCAGAGCACATGTTGATCAGAGGACGTGACCCCTAGAAACTGGCTAGCCCATAGGAAGGATTTTCTCTAAAACTTTCTTTTTCAAAAAGATCTTTTACCTCTCTTCTCTTCTAAGCTTATTCAAATATTCCCTTTTAGTGAGACCATACCCCTTTTCCCTTTTGACCACAGGAAGATTCGACGAATGAGACCACTTCAAGAAGTACAAGATATCGGACAACTAAGATCATTCGGAATGAAGAGGATTTTACCATACATTATGATAATGGAAACTACAGTGGTTGAAGACTCCGAAGACTAGGAGAATTTGAAGGCTCTAAAGAATTCCCAGATTTTTATGACCTAGGAAGGCTACCCTTATGGAACTTGGCAGACTATGGAAGTTGTCAATACCCGAGATCAAGGTGTATCAGAGAAATACCGGAGCATGGAGAGTTAAAAACTCAAAGTTTTGTCAAGGAAACCCTAACGCAGGAGATATCAACTATGGAATGATAGCTCATGGAATTGACAAGAGCAGAAACACGGCTATCCATGATGTTATCGCCCGCTTATGCTATTGTCGCTGAGGGAGTCCTAGATTAGGGGGTGTCCGGATAGCCGAACTATCACCGTTGGCCGAACTCCTGGACTATGAAGATACAAGATTGAAGACTTCGTCCCGTGTCCGGATGGGACTTTCCTTGGCGTGGAAGGCAAGCTTGGCGATACGGATATGTAGATCTCCTAACATTGTAACCGACTCTGTGTAACCCTAACCCTATCTAGTGTCTATATAAACCGGAGGGTTTTAGTCCGTAGGACGAACAACAATCATACCATAGGCTAGCTTCTAGGGTTTAGCCTCTCTGATCTCGTGGTAGATCCACTCTTGTACTACCCATATCATCAATATTAATCAAGCGGAGTAGGGTTTTACCTCCATCGAGAGGGCCCGAACACAGGTAAAAACTTCGTGTCCCTTGTCTCCTGTTACCATCCGCCTAGACGCATAGTTCGGGACCCCCTACCCGAGATCCGCCGGTTTTGACACCGACATTGGTGCTTTCATTGAGATTTCCTCTGTGTCGTTATCCTTAGGCCCGATGGCTCCTCCGATCGTCAACGACGATGCGGTCCAGGGTGAGACTTTTTCTCCCGGACAGATCTTCAGATTCGGGCGGCTTTGCACCGCAGCCAATTCACTTGGTCATCTGGAGCAGATCGAAAGCTACGCCCTGGCCATCGTGTCGATTTGGGAGTTCGAACTACACGGCCGACATCCGCGGAGACTTGATCTTCGATGGATTCGAGCCACAGCCAAGCCGCCACATCGTCTCGATAGGGCACGATCTAGCTCTGCCGACGAACAAAGGCTCGAGGTCGCACTCGGCGTCGCCCAACCCTTAGCTCGGAGCCGACTCTGCCGATCGAGGACGAGTGGTTGGACACCGCCTCGGGGGCTACGATCTCTATGGAGATTTAGCCGAACTCCATCCCTGTCCTTTGCGAAGACCGTGACTCCAAGGTGCCGGACTCCTCTCCGAACTCCGAACCCTCCGCGCCCCTACCAATCGAATCCAACTGGGCGCCGGTTATGGAGTTCATCGTCATGACATCTTTCAAAGACTCGCCCTTTGGCGACATCCTGAATTCACTAAAGTCTCTCTCTTTATCAGGAGAGCCCTAGCCAGACTACGGTCAGGAAGGTTGGGATGCGGACGACGAAGAAATTCAATGCACACCCACCACCCACTTTGTAGCCACTATCGAAAGCTTAAACGACGTGCTCGATTTCGACTCCGAAGACATCGACGATATGGACGACGATGTAAGAGACAACCATGAACCAGCACCTATAGGATACTGGACAGCCACCTCATCCCACGATGTATACATGGTGGATACACCTAAAGGAAGTGATGACGAGGAACAATGGGACACTACGAAGGATAAATCCCTCGAAAAGCAATCAAAACGGCAACGTAAACGCCGCACCAAGTCCCGCCTCGAAAAAAACGGCAGCCACACAGACCCAACCATAGAGCAGGGCAAACCGGCGGACGACGAACATGCTATCGAGCAACCGTCCGAACAGGACAACTTGGATAAACAACCCGTCCCCGGCGAAGATAACAGTCCGGACGATCTCACGTCGGACAAATTGTTGGAGCAGAAGAACCTCCACAAAAGGCTCGCCGCCATCTGCGCGTAGCCTGAAAAAGCGTATGAAGCTCAAAACAGCGGAAGATGCACTCGAATCAGATGGAGCAAAGTACTCAACAACGCAGAGAAATACGGTGACAATCGCCAAACAAAGAGCTACCCGGCGCAAATTACTGCCCGAATTCGATGAGGAGGCCGAGAGCCCCGCAATCAAAGAACAAAGAGGCCGCCCGGTCGGATAGACGACCACATGGCAAACATGGAGCGGCAAGTGGCGCCGCACACAAGCCGGCACGCGATCCGCATAAGGATTCGCATCAAAAGGATGGCCCAGTTAGTTCCATCTATGGGCCGAGAAAGCAAGCTCTTCCAAGCAATGCAACACGCCAATATATCCGAACATCACGGCACACCCAAATATAGGGGTGCCGCACACCCCCTGTGTTTCACCGACGAGGTGCTGGATCACGAATTCCCAGCGGGATTCAAACCCGTAAACATAGGGGCATACGAAACAACAATGCACTCGAGTGCGGATTGAGGATTACATCCTCCACATACACATGGCTAGAGGAGATGATCTCCACGCCATAAAATATTTACCCCTCAAGCTCAAAGGGCCAGCCAAAGATTGGCTCAAAAGCCTCCCCGAAAATACCATTGGAAGTTGGGAAGAGCTCGAGGATGCTTTTTGGGCAAATTTTCAAGGGACTTATGTCCGCCTCCTGATGCGCACGATTTAATTCACATAACTCAACAACCCGGAGAGTCAGCCCGCAAATTCTGGAACAGGTTCCTCACCAAAAAGAACCAAATAGTCGACTGTCCGGACGCCGAAGCCTTAGCAGCTTTCAAACACAACGTCCGAGACGAATGGCTCGCCAGACATCTCTACCAGGAGAAGCCGAGGACAATGCCTGCATTAACAAGCCCCATGACCCGCTTTTGCGCGGGAGAGGATAGTTGGCTGGCAAGATGCAGTACCAGCGACCCAAGTACATCCGAAGTCAGGGATGGAAATGGAAAACCACGACGCAGCAAGGACCAGCACCGGACAAAGGGAAACAGCCCGAAGAGCACGACAGTCAACGCCGGATTCAGAAGCTCCCGGCAGAATCATAAAAAACTGCCCCTCAAGGATAACAGCGACGAGCTATCCAACTTAAACAAAATCTTGGACAAAATATGCCAAATCCACAGCACTCCCGGGAAGCCTGCAAACCATACCCACAGAGATTGCTGGGTCTTTAAGAAGTCCGGCTAACTCAATGCCGAACACAAGGGGCTCGACACACCAAGCGAGGACGATGACGAACCCCACAAGCAGAGCACTTCAAGTCAAAACAGTGAACTCACTTCAAGTGACAAAAGGGAAAAACAGAGCGGCGCCCATAGAAACACGCGCCGCACGGTCTATCCGAGTAGAGTCCCAACGTTGGTTGTCAAAACCAATCACCTTCGATCATCAGGATTATTCCGGAAGTATCCGGAACGCAGGATGGATTGCCTTGATATTAGATCCTATAATCGACGGACTCCAATTTACACAAGTCCTTATGGACGGAGGTAGCGATCTAAACCTGCTATATCAGGACACAATCCGCAAAATGGGGATAAACCCAACCAAATTCCGCAATAGCAAAACCTCATTCAAAGGGGTAATGCCAGGCCTATATGCCCATTGTACGGGCTCCTCATCGCTAGAGGTTGTGTTCGGCTCACCCGACAACTTCCGCCGCGAAAAGTTAACCTTCCATATCGCCCCATTCAAAGTAGCTATCAAGCACTCTTTGGGGCGTGAAGCTTTTCGCCGCTTTAACACAATACCGCATTATGCATCTCTTACACTTAAAATGCCCGGTCCACGCGGCATCATCTCATTAAAAGGGAGTATTAAGTGTTACTCGAGCACGGAAGAACGTGAGACTGCCTTGACAGCCCCGCTCTAATCCGGCTCCGCTAATCAAAGCACCTGAATAGGTCATTCGGACCCCAGACATGGCTAGACGAGTCCGACGTAAACATATAAACGCCTACTAGCGGCATACCCCTGTACAAGGGGCTGCACACATGTACAACAAGAGACAATAAAGCTCAATTTTATTCACTTTTTGAACCGTACTCTGTTTATTTAATATAAAGTACATTTTTCGCATGATCTTTTTTCTTTTCAACTAAGTTCTTCTCTTTACGGATGAACACCGTACTACACCCGTCCGTGACACGGCACAATGGAGACACAGCGCAGACGTGCAAGAGGGACCCGTTGCAAGGGTTCTTTTCAGATTAAGACCCTGCGTAAACCTTTTTTTATCGCCTCTTGTTGATACACATCCCCGGTTTCTTGCTATAACCGAGGAGGAGGCTGGCGTTTTGGCATTGGCCGCACCAGAATTTTTGTGCGCACTGGACACGGGGCTTCGCATTATTCTGCCTGCTTTCATAAAGACCGAATACCTTAGGGAGTGTTCGGCGTCTCGAGTTAGGCCTTATATGCATCAGCTCCGAATCATGTCTTTGGTCAAATGTTGGGTTTGCCCGGCTCCTGTGTTTTGCTGCCTTACGTTCCGTTCTATCGGCTAACGCGGCACCGGGAGAACTACTCCGATTGTGCCCGGTTCGCCAGTGAGCACCTCAAGAGAAAGCCGAAAACTGACCGTCATGATATAGCGTGAGACCGCCAACCACTCGATGACCTACCGTAATGTTTAGAATTTCCCCGCATTAACGAAGGACCATTTCCCGATCGAGCACATACGCCGCCAATTCGGGAGAGCGCGGTGCCCCTAGGGGCTATATAGTAACCCCACCATCGAACTCCTATGGCTAAGTGAAAGTGATAAAGAATTATAGTCCGGTTGCCTAGTTTGCTACACTATCACCTCCTTTACAGGACCAAGACGTTGGATTAAGTGTGAAAATGCACCTTTTTGCAAACACCCCCGCACTATGTGCGTGGGGCTCAAGACCGCCATCTTTCGTGTTATATACACATATACATCAACGGCCGACAGAGGTGTTTTAATACTTGAACGCACAAGTATAAAAAGCTCTTATATTATATTGAAACATTGTTTTCACAAATCATACATGTCATTAAAACATAATATCCTTCGAGCACCGCGTCTCTATTAAACGAGCACCTGCAGACTTCCTCAAAATAGTGCTCGGCGGTACTCTTCTGTCCGAATCTTGGGATGCAACGTCGGTGGCCTTTATCTCCGCCAAGATGTCTTGACACGGGCAAGAGCCATCCGCGCACCCTCTATGCATGCTGACCGCTTCATTGCATCGATATGCGGCACCGCACCAAGGAACTGTTGCACCAAGCCAAAATAACTCTTCGGCTCGGGCCTTTTCATCCACAAATGAGTCACGACAGCCTTTATGGCAAGTCCGGACAACCTATTCAGCTCAGCCCATTCGGCCAAACGATCGGTTAATGAAAGTGGATGCTCCGGACTATGGAACTGCGACCAAAAAAGCTCTTCCATTTCGTGATTCTTTTGACCTCGGAAGTGTTCGGCCGCGTCTACGGCACTCGCCGCCATGTCCAGATAAGCATCCTCCGCACCCCACAGCCGGTCCAATTGAGCGTACTTAGGATCCGTGAATTTCCTCCGCATCAGAAAGGGCTTTCCAGCCGCAATATCTCCAGCCTGACGTAGCTCCTCCTTCATAGCTCTCATCGCAAAGCGAGTATCCTTGGCCTCGGTGGCGGCCTTTTTCAGGTCCTCTTGTTTCGCTCGATCTTCTTTTTCAAGAAGCTCGCAACGGTCAGTGGCATTCTTCAATTTCACAGTCATCTCGGCCATTTCTTTCTTGCTTGGCAAAGGAGCAGCCTGTTTGGCTTTTAGCTCTACCGCCTTTTAAGGCAGCCGCATCACTTTTTTCCGCTTGCTCCTTGGCTCGGGCGAGCTCCGCTCGAAGTTTCTCGATAGCAGCGGCACCATCTGCATTAAGCACACATGTTGTAAGGCATGGGCGTCAAGCTCCCTTACCAGGTGCCCGCGGAGAAGTTGCATACCTTGTGACTCGTCAAGCCGCTTATTAACAAGCGTGATGTCCGCATCCGCCACGTCAAGTTGCCGCCAGTTCGGCAAATTCATCAGCCGGCTAGCCACGGACGCTTCGCCACCTACATAGGAAGAGCGCATATTATACAGGGTTATGATCCTCGGCGCTACCGACATTTTTGACACCGCACCAAGTCTCGTGGTCTACTATCTATACAGGCGCATTTTATATGCAAACTGTCCGAAGGTACATCATTTTATGCACCTCAAAACCCGTCGATAAACTTATGAAGGCTTCATGCAATCCGCTCTCAGCGGATGAAATCCTTTCAATCACCGTACCCATTAACGTATGGTGATCTTCCAAGATAGACGCTCGCCCGAGCAGATCCTTCAGCTCCTCCGACCGTACACCCGTAGGTGCCGGATTCGTCCGGTGGCCTTTTTCGAAGGCCGGACACGAAGGGCTTTGAGGGGACATACGGCTGCCTTCTGGCCCCGCCGGATTCGGAGACGCCCTCCGCGAAGACACCTCAGGGTCGTCCACCTCGCATAACGGTACGGCAGCGGAGGCATTTCGCTCTCCATCATCTCCCACCAAGATCCTCAAGACGAGCTCACTGTGAAGGGCTGAGATCCGAACTACAAGGTAAACTTTCGGTTACCTTCGTAAATAAAACGGGATGTCTCTCTTTAAAAACGCCCCTTTACTTACGGCTCATTGGAGGGCTGATCTCCTTGGGGAAATAGTGCGGCCGGGGCATCTCCCGCCGCAGGACCCTCTGGTGAAGATTTCTTCCCCCGCTTCGAGGCTTTGGTCTCCGGATCGTCAGAAGCGGTCCTCTTCTCCCCTTGGAGGGAGGGATCCTCGATCCCCCTTTTCTTGATAGCCTCCTTCACGGAGGTAGTAGTTCCCTTGTTCCCCCCTTCGCCTTCTTCAAAGGGAACAACCTCTAGCATCTTGGTTAATACAGGATCCGGCGTGGTCTCAGGGAGGGGGGCCGGACACCTGATCAGTTTTGCTTTTGCTATCCACTCTTGTTTAAAGGATAGCTCTTTTAAGGGCAAGTTTATGATAAATATGCAGATAGCATGTCCGGGCACAGGACTACTTACTTGAGTATCCGGGCGATTGCAGCTCAGACTTGCGTCCTCGGTTAAGTCCGGACACATTGCTTGTGATCCGAAGAACAGTTGGTACATCTCCACGGGCGTTACGCCCATAAAAAGTTGGAGAGCTCGTGGTCCCTCCGGATTAAACTCCCACAGGCGGAGGGGGCGGCGTTTGAAGGGCAAGGTGCGACGAATTAGCATGACCTGCGCTACTACGGCCAGATTGATCTCTCTCTCTCGGAGGTCTCGAATACGGCCCTGCAATGTAGGTACGCCCTGGACGGTCCCCAGTCGAGCCCTTTATTGACCCATGACGCCCGCCGCAGTGGAGGACCTGAGCGGAAGGCAGGTGGCGCCGCCCATTTGGTGCCCCTAGGAGCAGTGATATAGAACCACTCTTGTTGCCATAAATTGAGCTCCTCTTGAAAAGAGCCCTCGGGCCATGGAGCGTCTGCATTCTTGCTTATAACAGCCCCTCCGCACTCTGCACGATGCCCCTTGATCATCTTGGCTCCACTTTGAAGGTCTTGAGCCACAATCCGAAGTGAGGAGTAATGTGGAGGAAGGCTTCACATACGACAATGAACGGCGAGATGTGGAGGATGGACTCCGGATCCAAGTCATGGAATTCCAGCCCATAATAAAACATGAGCCCTCACAAAGGGGTCCGTCGGAAGCCTAAACCCGAAGGAAGTGAGACACGAATACCACGCTCTCACCAGGCTCGGAGTGGGAATAACCTGCCCTTGGGAAGGCAGCCTATGCGAAATTTCGTCGGTTAGATACCGGGCGTCTCGCCTTTAGCACATCTTCTTCCGTGATGAGGAAGACATCCACCGCCGCAGGTGTCGGAGCCGGACATCGTTGAAGGTCCAAAACGCCTAAATCTGGAGCCTTGGGTGTTGGAACTCGAGGCGAGGGGCGGATTCGATTAAGATTGAAAGAAAGGAGCGGGCCTTGGTCTCGTTATAAAGATGTTGAATACCAAGAGCCCTCCCCGTGACCGTTCGGGACTCGCCTTCGATGGAGGAGGCGTGCCAACGGGCACGACTGGGTTACCCACACCCGTATTGATGAGGATCCCAGAATAAGGGCGGCACGATCTCCGCTCTGATAAGACGTGCCGAAGAAACCGCCTCGCTAAACGCGTTGAGGTGGGATAGTAAAAACGATTCGTATAAAGGCCTGGCCGTGGTGTGATGTCACGCCGTGGAATACGTCAGCAGATCTGTGCAAAGGTTATTCTCTCTACGGTGGTATGTGGAACTTGTTTTGCAGATCCGGACACTATCCTTGTGTTCAAAATCTTCTATGAAGTATTCGAAGGAGGAACCCGCTTTGCAATGCCGAAGACAATATGTGTGTCGGATTCGTCGTCATTGAAGCCTGGTTCAGGGGCTACTGAGGGAGTCCTGTATTAGGGGTGTCCGGATAGCCGAACTATCACCGTTGGTCGGACTCCTGGACTATGAAGATACAAGATTGAAGACTTCGTCCCGTGTCCGGATGGGACTTTCCTTGGCGTGGAAGGCAAGCTTGGCGATACGGATATGTAGATCTCCTACCATTGTAACCGACTGTGTAACCCTAACCCTATCTCGGTGTCTATATAAACCGGAGGCTTTTAGTCCAGTAGGACAAACAACAATCATACCATAGGCTAGCTTCTAGGGTTTAGCCTCTCTCGATCTCGTGGTAGATCCACTCTTGTACTACCCATATCATCAATATTAATCAAGAAGGAGTAGGGTTTTACCTCCATCGAGAGGGCCCGAACCTGGGTAAAAACATCGTGTCCCTTGTCTCCTGTTACCATCCGCCTAGACGCACAGTTCGGGACCCCCTACCCGAGATCCGCCGGTTTTGACACCGACAGTCGCCGTGCTGATATGAGCATGCATTTCATCGGAAGGATTGTATGGTAGAAGGTGATGGATCATCTATGAGAAAAGGATGAAGTTTTAACCTTAGCTGGTGTATCGCCAGGATCTGGAGAATTACATCAGGAGTTTTTAAGATGGACCTGCAGGAAGCCGTATTTGACGAGAAATTATTTTGTGAAAAACTTAGGACCCGTGGTCAAGTAGCCAAGCTGGAGGAGCAAAACCTCAAGACACCGGAGATTCGCTAAGAAGTGAAGGACAGCAGGACCATGGTTCATGCCAAGGATGTTGAAACCCAGAAGTTTGGAGCGCAACTCCAGAAATATTAAAGGATGTCATGAGAGACTTCGCGTCAACAAAGATGATCTGGCAAAAGAACTTATGAAGGACAAGCACGATCGGAAGAAGCCATCGGAGACATGAACAAGACTTGAAGAGTTTGGCGACATTGAAGATTTATTGACTTTTAGAAGACCAAACCCCTATTATATACCTATGTTAGATGCGATGATTGTGAGCTGTCACTTGTTTGATGTTTTTCCGAAAGCCACAAATAAAATCTGGTTTTTTTCAAAAACTATTGTTTGTATTGTGTGCATCCCTCTCGATCTCTCTTATCTCACCCCAAAACGCTTGGATCCCAAAAGATGACGAATGGAGATGGACGAGTATTTCCGAGATTCATGACACAACCGGAGGTAGCACACTAGATACAGAACATGGAAGATCGCATGAAGGAGCACGGTATTGAAGGAGAGTATATGGTTCCATACACCCTACAAAGGATCACACAAGGTGCTGCAAAATGGTGAGAGATACACCAAGCCATACAAGGATGGAATGGAACCAATGCTTGGGATGAATTCAAGACGATTCTACTGAGGTCCCGTCTTACCCGAAAGCCATGTGAACCTAAAGAGAAGAAGCCTTGTGCATGTATTGTGGAGAAATGGGACACACCCATAAAGAACACAAGGATGAATTCCCAAATTGTGAAGGAAGTCACCCAACTGAAGTATGCCCAACTAGGCAGATCACTTGTTTCTTGTGTGAAGGTACTACCCACTACCCTGCTCAGTGTCACATTTACCCCATGGTTCGAAGAACCATCCAGCAGAAGAAAGAAGTAATGAAAGGAGCCCTCATGGAAATTCGAGAAGAACCAGTGATGAAGGAAGAGGTGGAGGACACACTCGAAGAAGACCCAATTAAACCCTGCACCAAGTCATGCTATTCATGTGGAGAAGAAGGACACATCTCCCAGAATTGTTTGAATGGGGATCTAGTAGAATTCCTGACAGAGGAAGTAGAGTATGACCCACAGGAAATAGAAGCCCTAATTGGAACGAAAAAGTCCAGAAAGAGAAGTAGATTGGATTCCAGGAAGGATCTGAGTCATATCAGCTGTTACAGGTGCCAGGGTTTAGGTCATTACGCCTATAAATGTCGAAAGAAGCCAAGAGCCCAAAGGGCGGACACCATCCCCAAGAAGCCTAAAGACTATTCGGAAGTTATGTGTTTACGCTGCAAGGAAATAGGACACTATGCAAATAAATGTCCCGACAAGATGAAAGCTGGAGCTACGTAGTTGAGAATTTACTATTGGTAATAAGCGTAGTAGGAAGCATTTGGGGGGGGGGGGGGGATATGGAGTGAGTTATGGAATGGAAGTTTGAGATATTGTAATGAATTCATGAAAGCAATAAAGTTCTTGTGTCATGATTTCATGCGTTGAATCTTTATGAGTTGTTACCCTATGAAAAAGAGTTTGACCATTTTCGAGGATATGAGAAGTATGGTCTATGGATGAGTTTGTGCATTTTAAGGGTGGTAGTACCCTGTGAGGACACTTGACCCATGGAAAGGAGAATGATATACCACGAAGTGGATTTTGGACAAAATAAGAAGGAGTCTTGTCTCGATATGTGGGGTATCCCCAAGAGTATGAAGAGATGAAGTACTATTGGATAAAGGAGGTATGATGTTGGAAATATGGAGCAATTGCAACTCCATGATGAGTTTGAGTAATCACGTCTTAGTCCTGAACAAATAGAAGGAAGGGAGACAATACAATTGGATGGATTTTAAGAATGCTAGGAAGCTGGAAGTTGGAATAACGAGCAGTTGCCCCGATGATGAGTTCAAGGTTTACAAGTGATGAGATGGGCCATAACCCACAGGCTCCAGGACCTGCCAAGAAGCAAGCGCATTCTTGCTGAAGGAAAAACCCTGGAAGAAGTTACGATTTTAGCAACAAACGATTTTATAGGAGTTTACGCAAAACCTGAGAGTTGTGAGGTACAATAGATTGTTTGGCTTGCAGAATCAATGGATTTATCCGAACTTGGTTCGTCGACAAGAGAAATTCTGCAATGCTGGTGAGGATGACTGAATGCTAGAATGCGAGATTCACTAAACCATATACAGGGTAATGATTTGGGTGCGGGATGGATTGATCACCATACCGACTTACTCTTATTATTCGCCTTGCTATATGGGATGGTAAATCTGAGTGACTTACCTATAGTAGAGAGACAACGATCAAAACCTTGTTTAAACCTTAGACTGGTATAGCAACTTATCCCTTGTACAAGGCAGCTTTTACCAACCATAGGTTATACGGTGAGGATCAACCCAGACCCATTTCCTGCAGGAGAAACCATAAATGGTTGACCACCATGAGATATCGATAGTTGTTTAGTATTGGCGCCAGACCCGTCAGCTAAGAAGACCCAATCTCGGAATAACCTTACCAAGATAAAGGGTAGAAGAATTGCGGTAAAGGTTATGCCACTACTAGAAGAGCTCAAAGAAGGAATTTTCCTGAAGATCTGAGAAGACCGGCCTATCAAGAACAAGGATGGAGTATATGAGTATTGATGGGACCGTAACGATGTTTCTAAGGGTGGTAGACCCCATACCCCCCTGTGACGATCGATGGATTTTGAGAAGACCCCCAAACCTAACCTATTTCTTGCTAGCCTCGCCGAATCTCGAGGACGAGATTCATTTTAAGGGTGGTAGGTTTGTAACATCCCAAAATTCTAAATTTTGGAATGTTATAATAAATAGATAGATTTGATTGGTTGTTTCATTGTTGTGTGATTGATTGACTGAAAGTGAGTGATATTCAAAACTTTTTGGAAGTTAAATGAGAGGGAATAAAAGGACTTCCCCAAACTTTCACCTTTTTGCATTTTGATCTCCGTGAATTCAAATTCTTTTCAAATACAAAACCCTCGAGAGAAGATGACATGACTTCTTCCATTTAATTAAATGAAAAGGGTATTTGATAATATTTGAATTTCATTCTAAAACATTTCCAATTAATAAACTTCAAGCAACTCAATGATTTGCATGAGAGAAGATAAAATGACTTCTTCAAAACATATGAAATATGAGTTGGGAGTTTAAAAGGATCAAATTTAAAGTCCTTTTGGAAATTATTTTCAAATTTGGAGTAATTTGGATTTTTATTCAAATTATTTTTCTCCAAAAATAAAATATACAGAAATTAGGGTAAAATGATTCCCTACAATAGAAAATTGGAGAGAGATTAATTTGAAACTATTTTGGTATTTTAAAAATGATTTTTATTGGATTTTAGTAGGGCAGTAGCACTCTTTGAATTATCTGAATTTTTCTTGATTTTATTTGACTTGACAAAAATGTCCACGTTGTAGAATTTTTTTTCTAAATTTTTTGATATAAAATATGCCTAGGTTCTATTTTATTTTATTTCGCTTTTTCTTATTTTCGTGTGTTTAAAAAAAATAACTTCTCTGACCGAACCGGGCCGGCCCATCAGTCGCGGGTCCACCATCACAAGACCGACCGACTCGTCTTGAGTCCGTACAGGCGTCAGACGCCGCCGCCAGATCCGCTCGGGATGCCTCCAGTCGGCACCGCCTGCCCCTTTAAATAGCGGGACCCCGGGTCCCCGAGCCTGATCAGCAGCCGCAGCCCGCCCGCCGACGCTGCCTCGCATGGCCGCCGCTGCAGACGCCGCTCCACCGCCAGAGCCGCCGCCTCCCCACGCCGCACTCCTTGTCCGCAGCCTTGCCTCCCCGCCAGAGCCCCGCCCGCCGCTCAACGTCGCCGAGTCCGCCGCTCAACGTCATTGAGTCCGCCATGCCATGATAAACCCTAGCCCCGACCCCACCGTCGGATCGAGATCCGACGATCTCGATTCGTTTCGCTTTTTTCTCGTTCCGGCTATTCAACGAACTTTCATTTGTTTAGTAGTCCTTAGTGAACAGATTCGTCAGATTAGTTCTGTTAGCGAGCGTTCGTTTGATAGATTTTTTTCCTTTTTCTTTTATTTTTGGCGAGGGACCCATCTGTGAATACTTTATTTACAGATTAGTCCCTCTGTTTCAAATGATCACTAGTTTTTACTCGTTTGTCCAAATCCAACGAAACCACGCCCACTTCTTTGTTACGATCCCCTCTATCGAGTAAAACAACTTGAACATGTTTTTGAAAGTTTTAAAATTTGATTTCAACCAGTTTTGTTTTTGAACTTCGTTTAATCGTAACTTGAGTTTCGTAGCTCCGATTTAGTTGATTCTTTTTGCTTATCGAAGCTCTTGACCTAAACTTTCTGATAAGGCCAAATTCATATAATTTTGGTAGTGTTAGAAATTGTTTTATGTTGCAAGAGTTACTTGCTTGGTTTTGATGTTTTCTGAATCGCATTCTTCGTTCTTTCCAATCTTTTGAGTGATTGCTTATGTGTGGTTACTATTGCTTGCTCATGATAGATTGACCGGAGTGTGATGAGTAGAACTATCAAGAGTGTTGAGTGCGAATCATCTTCATCAACAGTATAGGAAAATTCACACTTTGATCATATCCCTTTCATACCTAGTTTTTATGCATTAGTTTCACCCTCGAACACTTCATGGTTAGGACTTGATAACATGTGGACATTTGGGAAGTAGTTGATGAGGTAGGAACCTATTGCCCTGCATTCAAACCTTGGGAGTTACTTCTACGTTATGCTTATATTGCTATGCTATGATCGTAGACATGGATTGGGTTTTGAGTGAATCCATGACAGATGTGAGATTGTTATTTAATGGTTCAACTTAAGGTGGCAACTTTAATACACATCTGGGTGGATTGAGGCACACTGGGAATCCAAAGGTTGCTGTATTTTTGGAAACTCTGGGTACCGTGATTCTCCTATGGACTGCCACCTGTGCTCAAAGGGATCATAAGATTATTTATGCTAGAAACTTCCGTGTGCAACCACATGCCATTATGGGCACTAGCATAGTTGAGTAAGTTGTGGGAAACCTTTCCATGATGGGCTAGCAGATGTAGGGGATTGTAGGTGTACACGCCTATCTATCGGTTAAGGGGACCTCTTCAGAAAGATTGTGTCTCGGTCATCCGTTTCTCAAACATTATGTAGTGCGAGAAATCCAACGGAGGAGATCGAGTCTTGTGGGGAAAAGTGCACAAACCTCTGCAGAGTGTACAAACTAATCATGGTTAGCCGTGTCCCCGGTTATGGACATCTTGAGTATCTGGTTCTTGAATTATCATGTTGGTCTCATCACTCTAAATTAATTTTGTGGGCTACTAATTAATTTTAATTGGGATTGAGATGGGGTTTACCATTCTCAATGTTTTTCAACAAACTATGTAGTTAAATAAAATATATTCCTTTGTAGTAGGGAAAAATTGGCTTTTCACAAAAACCTTATAACCATAGAGCTTTTCCACTAGCCATATATGCATGTAGTGATAGTTATTATTCATCATTATCCTATGGTGTGAATTGCCAACACATTCATTGTACTAACCCTTTGTGGCTGCAACGTCTCATGTGGCAGGAATCTTATGACGAGTAAGTGATACGTTAGGGTTACGATTACTACACTCAACTTTGCCATTGGTGTTGATGGGAATCCACAACCTTGTTGTTACTTCCGCTATTTGGATTGAGGTAATGGTATTTGCGTTACTTTATACATGTGATTTACCTCTGTTATAAATCCTCGAGTAATGTGTGTGTCAGCATACCGATCTAGGGATGACACTTAAGCACAGAGACTTGACCGTCTGAGGTCGGGTCGCTACATCTTGTGCCTTTGATCTCCATCTTCAAAGCACCATCATGATCACCATCGTCACCGGCTTGACACCTTGATCTCCATCGAAGCATCGTTGTCGTGTCGCCAACTATTGCTACTACGACTATCGCTACCACTTAGTGATAAAGTAAAGCAATTACATGGCGATTGCATTTCATACAATAAAGCGATAACCATATGGCTCTGCCCGATTGCCGATAACTGTTACAAAAAATGATCATCTCATACAACAATTTATATATCATCACGTCTTGACCATATCACATCATAGCAAGCCCTGCAAAACAAGTTAGACGTCCTCTACTTTGTTGTTGCAAGTTTTACGTGGCTGCTACGGGATTCTAGCAAGAACCGTTCTTACCTACGCATAAAAACCACAATGATTTTTCGTCAAGTGTGCTGTTTTAACCTTCAACAAGGACCGGGCGTAGTCACACTCGATTCAACTAAAGTTGGAGAAACAGACACCCACTAGCCAATTGTGTGCGAAGCACGGTGGTAGAACCAGTCTCATGAACGCGGTCATGTAATGTCGGTCTAGGCCGCTTCATCCAACATTACCGCCGAATCAAAGTATGACATGTTGTTAAGTAGTATGACTATTATCGCCCACAACTCTTTGTGTTCTACTCGTGCATATAACATCTACACATAGACCTAGCTCGGATGCCATTGTTGGGAACGCAGTAATTTCAAAAAAAATCCTACGCACACGCAAGATCTATCATGGTCATGCATAGCAACGAGAGGGGAGAGTGTAGTCCACGTACCCTCGTAGACCATAAGAGGAAGCGATATGACAACACGGTTGATGTAGTCGTACGTCTTCACGATTCGACCGATCCTAGTACCGAAAGTATGGCACCTCCGCGATCTGCACACGTTCGGCTCGGTGACGTCCCACAAACTCTCGATCCAGCTGGGTGTCAAGGGAGAGCTTCGTCAGCACGACTACGTGATGACGGTGATGATGAATTTACCGACGAAGGGCTTTGCCTAAGCACTACAACGATATGACCGATGTGGAATCTGTGGAGGGGGGCACCGCACACGGCTAAGACAACTATCAACTTGTGTGTCTATGGGGTGCCCCCTCCCCCGTATATAAAGGAGTGGAGGAGGGGGAGGGCCGGCCCTCTATGTCGTGCCCAAGGGGAGTCCTACTCCCACCGGGAGTAGGATTCCCCCTTCTTCCCTAGCTGGATTAGGAGAGGAAGGAAGGGGGAGAGAGGGGGAAGGAAAGGGGCGCTGGCCCCCCACCCAATTCGGATTGTGCTTGGGGACTCCCCCTCCTAGGCTCCCTTCTCCTCTCTCCCACTATGGCCCAATAAGGCCCATATACTTCCCGGGGGGTTCCGGTAACCTCCCAAGATCTCGATAAATGCCCGAACTCACCCGGAACCATTCCGATGTCCAAACATAGTCATCCAATATATCGATATTTATGTCTCGACCATTTCAAGACTCCTCGTCATGTCCGTGATCATATCCGTTACTCCAACAACCTTCGGTACATCAAAACACCGATCGTCACCGAACGTTAAGCGTGCGAACCCTACGGGTTCGAGAACTATGTAGACATGACCGAGACTCATCTCCGGTCAATAACCAATAGTGGAACCTGGATGCTCATATTGGTTCCTAGATATTCTTCGAAGATCTTTATCGGTCAAACCGCACAACAACATACGTAGTTCCCTTTGTCATCGGTATGTTACTTGCCCGAGATTCGATCGTTGCTATCTCAATACCTAGTTCAATCTCGTTACTGGCAAGTCTCTTTACTCGTTCCGTAATGCATCATCCCGCAACTAACTCATTAGTTACAATGCTTGCAAGGCTTATAGTGATGTGCATTACCGAGAGGGCCCAGAGATACCTCTCCGATACTCGGAGTGACAAATCCTAATCTCGATCTACGCCAACTCAACAAACACCATCGGAGACACCTGTAGAGCATCTTTATAATCACCCAGTTACGTTGTGACATTTGATAGCACACTAAGTGTTCCTCCGGTATTCGGGAATTGCATAATCTCATAGTCATAGGAACATGTATAAGTTATGAAGAAAGCAATAGCAACAAACTAAACGATCATCGTGCTAAGCTAACGGATGGGTCAAGTCAATCAAATCATTCTCTAATGATGTGATCCCGTTTATCAAATGACAACTCTTTGTCCATGGCTAGGAAACTTAACCATCTTTGATTAACGAGCTAGTCAAGTAGAGGCATACTAGTGACACGCTGTTTGTCTATGTATTCACACATGTACTAAGTTTCCGGTTAATACAATTCTAGCATGAATAATAAACATTTATCATGATATAAGGAAATATAAATAACAACTTTATTATTTCCTCTAGGGCATATTTCCTTCACATTGGAGCATTTGCTTGTAATTCAAATTTGAATTAAGCACATTAAATGCCCAGAAACTCAATTAATGCATAAAAATGCCAAACGAATCCGGAATAATTCCAAATTTAAACACGACACTCATGTACTAGTAGCATGTTCACTGTACGTAAATGTTCTAGTAATTCAAACACCATCCTTTCCCTCCGTAACACCATTTTGTCTTTCAAAACATAATGAAAAATCAGGTATACCACAAACAGTTTACTAGAAAGAATCGTGTGGGATGCGATATAAAATATCTTGGCGCAACGTTTTGTCTTGCTTACGCAGGAAGCTTCGTCGTCTACAGTCCACCACCCCCGCTTGAACCACACTTGCGCGCCAGTTTCTCGCGGCACCGAGCGAAGTTTTTTGCCACAACGGAAATATCTATCTCCCCACCCCTCCCTCCTACCAAAAGCCACATTTCCACTGTTCCTCCTTGCTTTCCAAGTTCAAACCTTCACTCCTGCTTACTGGCAGCTCAGCCTTCTCGCCGGCGACCCTTCTTCTTGCAGCGCCGCCTCCTCGCCGTCTACGCTTCTTCTTGCAGCGCCGCCTCCTCGCCGGCGACCCTTCTTCTTGTAGCTCCGCCTCCTCACCGGCGACCCTTCTTCTTGCTGCGCGGCCTCCTCGCCGCCGACCCTTCTTCTTGCTGCACAGCCTTGCTACGTCTTGAGCTTGTGTTGGTTTTCCCGAAGAGGAGAGGGTGACGCAGCAGAGTCGCGTAAGTATTTCCCTCAGTTTTTGAGAACCAAGGTATCAAACTAGTAGGAGGCCACACGCGAGTCCCTCGTACCTACACAAAACAAATAGCTCCTTGCAACCAACGCGAATAGGGGTTGTCAATCCCTTCACGGTCACTTACGAGAGTGAGATTAAATAGAGATGGTAGATAATATTTTTGGTATTTTTGGTATAAAGATGCAAACTAAAATAAAAGGCAAAGTAAAAAAGCAAAGCAATAATAAAGCGTAGGAAGATTAATATGATGAGAATAGACCCGGGGGCCATAGATTTCACTAGTGGCTTCTCTCAAGAGCATAAGTATTTTACGGTGGGTGAGCGAATTACTGTTGAGCAATTGATGTAATTGAGCATAGTTATGAGAGTATCTAGGTATGATCATGTATATAGGCATCACGTCCGAGACAAGTAGACCGACTCCTGCCTGCAGCTACTATTATTACTCCACTCATCGACCGCTATCCAGCATGCATCTAGAGTATCATGTTAATGAAAACAGAGTAACGCCTTAAGCAAGATGACATGATGTAGAGGAATAAATTCATGCAATATGATAAATACCCCATCTTGTTATCCTCGATGGCAACAATACAATACGTGCCTTGCTGCCCCTCATCACATGGAAAGGACACCGCAAGATTGAACCCAAAGCTAAGCACTTCTCCTATTGCAAGAACTACCAATCTAGTTGGCCAAACCAAACGGATAATTCAAGAGACTTGCAAAGATAACTCAATCATACATAAAAGAATTCAGAAAAGATTCAAATATTGCTCATAGATAATCTTGATCATAAACCCACAATTCATCGGTCTCAACAAACACACCGCAAAAAGAAGATTACATCGAATAGATCTCCACGAGAGAGGGGAGAACATTGTATTGAGATCCAAAAGAGAGAAGAAGCCATCTAGCTACTAACTATGGACCAAGGTCTGAAGTAAACTACTCACACTTCATCGGAGAGGCTATGATGTTGATGTAGAAGCCCTCCATGGTGGAATCCTTCCCATGGAGCTCGAACAGGCCCCAAGATGGGATCTCGTGGATACAGAAAGTTGCGGCGATGGAATTAGGTTTTTGGCTCCGTATCTGATCTGTTGGGGGTACGTAGGTATATATAGGAGGAAGAAGTACGTCGGTGGAGCCTCGAGGGGCCCATGAGGCAGGGGGCGCCCTCCACCCTCGTGGCCGCCTCGGAGCTTTCTTGATGGAGGGTCCAAGTCTCCTGGGTCTTATCCGATGAGAAAATCACGTTCCCGAAGATTTCATTCTGTTTGGACTCCGTTTGATATTCCGTTTCTTCGAAACACTGAAATAGGCAAAAAACAGCAATTCTGGGCTGGGCCTCCGGTTAATAGGTTAGTCCCAAAAGTAATATAAAAGTGGAAAATAAAGCCCAATATAGTCCAAAACAATAGATAATATAGCATGGAGCAATCAAAAATTATAAATACGTTGGAGACGTATCGCATCCCTAAGCTTAATTCCTACTGCCCCTCGAGTAGGTAAATGATAAAAAGATAATTTTTGATGCGGAGTGCTACTTGGCATAATTTCAATGTAACTCTTCTTAATTGTGGTATGAATATTCAGATACGAAAGATTCAAGACAAAAGTTCATATTGGCATAAAAATAATAATACTTCAAGCATACTAACTAAGCAATTATGTCCTCTGAAAATAACATGGCCAAAGAAAGTTCAACCCTACAAAATCATATAGTTTAGTCATGCTCCATTTTCGTCACACAAGAATGCTCTCATCATGCACAACCCCGATGACAAGCCAAGCAATAGTTTCATACTTTAGTAATCTCAAACCTATAAACTTTCACACAATATATGAGCACGAGCCATGGACATAGCACTATGGGTGGAATAGAATATAATGATGGGGGTTATGTGGAGAAGACAAAAAAGGAGAAGGTCTCACATCAACGAGGCTAATCAACGGGCTATGGAGATGCCCATCAATTGATGTTAATGCAAGGAGTAGGGATTTCCATGCAACGGATGCACTAGAGCTATAAATGTATAAAATCTCAACAAAAGAAACTAAGTGGGTGTGCATCCAACTTGCTTGCTCACGAAGACCTAGGGCATTTGAGGAAGCCCATCGTTGGAATATACAAGCCAAGTTCTATAATGAAAAGTTCCCACTAGTATATGAAAGTGACAAAATATGAAACTCTCTATATTAAAAACATGGTGCTACTTTGAAGCACAAGTGTGGAAAAGGATAGTAACATTGTCCGTTCTCTCTGTTTCTCTCATTTTTTTGGTGGGCTCTTTGGCCTCTTTTTTATTTGGTGGGCTATTTGGCCTCTTTTTTTATTTAACCTCACATGGGACAATGTTCTAATTAATGATGATCATCACACTTCTATTTATTTACAACTCGATGATTACAAATCGATACTAGAACAAAGTATGACTCTATATGAATGCCTCCGTGATGTACCGGATATGCAATGAACCAAGAGTGACATGTATGAAAGAATTATGAACGATGGCTTTGCCACAAATACTATGTCAAGTACATGATCATGCTAAGCAATATGACAATGATGAATGTGTCATGAAGAACGGTATGGTGGAAAGTTGCATGGCAATATATCTCGGAATGGCTATGGAAATGCCATAATAGGTAGGTATGGTGGCTGTTTTGAGGAAGATATAAGGAGGTTTATGTGTGAAAGAGCGTAACATATCACGGGCTTTTGATGCACCGACTAAGTTTTCACCAACTCTCAATGTGAGAAAGTACAATGCACGCATCAAGAGGCTAGCAACGATGGAAGGGTAAGAGTGCGTTTAATCCATGGACTCAACATTAGTCATAAAGAACTCACATACTTATTGCAAAAATCTACAAGCCATCAAAAACCAAAGCACTACGCGCATGCTCCTAGGGGGATAGATTGGTAGGAAAAGACCATCGCTCGTCCCCAACCGCCACTCATAATTAAGGAGGACAATCAAATAACACCTCATGTTTCAAATTTGTTACATAACGTTTACCATACGTGCATGCTACGGGACTTGCAAACTTCAACACAAGCATTTCTCAAATTCACAACTACTCAACTAGCACGACTTTGATATTATCACCTCCATATCTCAAAACAATTATCAAGCATCAAACTTTTCTTAGTATTCAACGCACTCAAAAGAAAGTTTTACAAATCTTGAATACCAAGTATATTATTATTAAGCAAATTAACATGCTATTTAAGACTCTCAAAATAATCTAAGTGAAGCATGAGAGATCAATAGTTTCTTTAAAACAAATGCACCACCGTGCTCTAAAAGATATAAGTGAAGTACTAGAGCAAAACTATCAAGCTCAAAAGATATAAGTGAAGCACATAGAGCAAAACTATCAAGCTCAAAAGATATAAGTGAAGCACATAGAGTATTCTAACAAATTCCAATCCATGTATGGCTCTCTCAAAAGGTATGTACAGCAAGGATGATTGTGGTAAACTAACAAGAAAAGATGCAAATAATACAAGACGCTCCAAGCAAAACACATATCATGTGGTGAATAAAAATATAGCTCCAAGTAAAGTTACTGATGGAAGTGGACGAAAGAGGGGATGCCTTCCGGGGCATCCCCAAGCTTCGCCTTTTTGGTGTCCTTGGATTATATTGGGTGTGCCATGGGCATCCCCAAGCTTAGGCTCTTGCCACTCCTTGTTCCATAATCCATCAAAAAAAATTCACCCAAAACTTGAAAACTTCACAACACAAAACTCAACAGAAATCTCGTAAGCTCCGTTAGCGAAAGAAAACAAAAGAACACTTTAAGGTACTGTAATGAACTCATTCTTTATTTATATTTGTGTTAAACCTACTGTATTCCAACTTCTCTATGTATCATAAACTATTTTACTAGCCATAGATTCATCAAAATAAGCAAACAACACACGAAAAACAGAATCTGTCGAAAACAGAACAGTCTGTAGTAATCTGTAACTAAAGCAAACTTATGGAACTCCAAAAATTCAGCCAAAAAAGGACGTCCTAGGAAATTTGTTTATTGATCAGCAGCAATTGTAATCACTATTTTATCACGTTCTGGTGATTTTAACAATTGTTTTCGTGAACCGAAAGTTTCTGGAAATTACAGCAAGATAAAATAACTATTATCCAAGAAGATCTTATAGGTTTAACTTGGCACAAACACTAAATAAAACATAAAACCACATCCAAACAGAAGGTATATGGATTATTTATTCCTAAACATAAACAAAAACAAAAAACAAATAAAATTGGGTTGCCTCCCAACAAGCGCTAACGTTTAACGCCCCTAGCTAGGCATAACAACAAGGATAGATCTAGGTATTGCCATCTTTGGTAGGCAATCCATAGGTGGCTCTCATAATAGATTCATATGGTAATTTTATTTTCTTTCTAGGGAAGCATTCCATGCCTTTCTTTAATGGAAATTGGAATCTAATATTCCCTTCCTTCACATCAATAATTGCACCAATCGTTCTAAGGAAAGGTCTACCAAGAATAATAGGACATGAAGGATTGCAATCTATATCAAGAACGATAAAGTCTATGGGCACATAATGTTGGAAATATGCCCTAGAGTCAATAATAAATTAGTTATTATTATATTTCCTTGTTCATGATAATCGTTTATTACCCATACTATAATTGTATTGATAGGAAACTCAGATACATGTGTGGGTACATAGACAACACCATGTCCCTAGTAAGCCTCTAGTTGACTAGCTCGTTGATCAATAGATGGTTATGGTTTCCTGACCATGGACATTGGATGTCGTTGATAACGGGATCACATCATTAGGAGAATGATGTGATGGACAAGACCCAATCCTAAGCCTAGCACAAAGATCGTAGTTCGTATGCTAAAGCTTTTCTAATGTCAAGTATCATTTCCCAACTCCCGGATACCGTAGGAATGCTTTGGGTGTACCAAAGCGTCCACAACGTGAATCGGGTGGCTATAAAGGTGCACTACAGGTATCTCTGAAAGTGTACATTGGGTTGGCACAAATCGAGACTGGGTTTTGTCACTCCGTGTAAACAGAGAGGTATCTGGGCCCACTCGGTAGGACATCATCATAATGTGCACAATGTGACCAAGGGGTTGATCACGGGATGATGTGTTACGGAACGAGTAAAGAGACTTGCCGTAACGAGATTGAACAAGGTATCGGGATACCGACGATCGAATCTCGGGCAAGTACAATACCGCTAGACAAAGGCAATTGAATACGGGATTGATTGAATCCTCGACATCGTGGTTCATCCGATGAGATCATCGTGGAACATGTGGGAGCCAACATGGGTATCCAGATCCGCTGTTGGTTATTGACCGAGAACGTCTCGGTCATGTCTACATGTCTCCCGAACCCGTAGGCACTTAAGGTTCGATGGCGACGCTTAGGGTTATAAAGGAAGTTTGTATGTGGTTACCGACTGTTGTTGAGTCCGGATGAGATCCCGGACGTCACGAGGAGTTCCGGAATGGTCCGGAAGTAAAGATTTATATATGGGAAGTCTGTTTTGGTCACCGGAAAAGTGTCGGGTTTTTTAGGTAGCGATATCAGGACCACCGGAGGGTCCCGAGGTCCACCAAGTGGGGCCACCGGCCCGGAGGGCTGCATGGGCCAAGTGTGGGAGGGGCCAGCCCGGGTGGGCTGGTGCGCCCCCACCAAGGCCCAAGGCGCCTAGGGCTTGGGAAACCCTAAAGGGCGCCTTGCCTTGGGGGCAAGGCAACCCCGGCCGCCACCCTCCTCAGATTGGATCTGAGGGGCCGCCCCTCTCCCTTGCCCCTATATATATGGGGGTGGGAGGCAGCCGCACCACAAGTTCTCAGCAGCCCTCCCCTCTCCCAAGTACTTCTCCTCTCCGCGGTGCTTGGCGAAGCCTGCAGGATTGCCACCCTCCTCCACCACCACCACGCCGTTGTCTTTGCTGCTGGATGGAGTCTTCCTCAACCTCTCCCTCTCTCCTTGCTAGATCAAGGCGTGGGAGACGCACCGGGCTTTACGTGTGTTGAACGCGGAGGTGCCGTCCGTTCGGCACTAGGATCTCCGGTGATTTGGATCACGGCAATCTGGCTCCTTCAACCCCGTTCTCTTGAACGCTTCCGCTTAGCGATCTACAAGGGTATGTAGATGCACTCTCCTTCCCTCGTTGCTAGAATCTCCATAGATTGATCTTGGTGATGCGTAGAAAATTTTGAATTTCTTTCGTTCCCCAACAAAGTGGCATCATGAGCTAGTTCTATTGCGTAGATTCTTTTCACGAGTAGAACACAAAGTAGTTGTGGGCGTTGATGTTGTTCAATATGCTTACCGTTACTAGTCCAATCTTGTTTCGACGGTATTGTGGGATGAAGCGGCCGGACCGACCTTACACGTACTCTTACGTGAGACAGGTTCCACCGGTGACATGCACTTGGTGCATAAGGTGGCTAGCGGGTGCCGCCTCCCACTTTAGTCGGAACGGATTCGATGAAAAGGGTCCTTATGAAGGGTAAATAGCAATTGGCATATCACGTTGTGGTTTTGCGTAGGTAAGAAACGTTCTTGCTAGAAACCCATAGCAGCCACGTAAAACATGCAAACAACAATTAGAGGACGTCTAACTTGTTTTTGCAGGGTATGCTATGTGATGTGATATGGCCAAGAAGAATGTGATGAATGATATGTGATGTATGAGATTGATCATGTTCTTGTAATAGGATTCACGACTTGCATGTCGATGAGTATGACAACCGGCAGGAGCCATAGGAGTTGTCTTTATTTATTGTATGACCTGCGTGTCATTAAACAACGCCATGTAATTACTTTACTTTATTGCTAACGGTAGCCATAGTAGTAGAAGTAATAGTTGGCGAGACAACTTCATGAAGACACGATGATGGAGATCATGGTGTCATGCGGTGACGATGATGATCATGGAGCCCGAAGATGGAGATCAATGGAGCTATATGATATTGGCCATATCATGTCACTACTATATAATTGCATGTGATGTTTATTATGTTTATGCATCTTGTTTACTTAGAACGACGGTAGTAAATAAGATGATCCCTTACAACAATTTCAAGAAGTGTTCTCCCCTAATTGTGCACCGTTGCTAAAGTTCGTCAGCTTCTAAGCACCACGTGATGATCGGGTGTGATGGATTCTTACGTTCACATACAACGGGTGTAAGATGATTTACACACGCCGAAACACTTAGGGTTAACTTGACGAGCCTAGCATGTACGGACATGGCCTCGGAACACGAGACCGAAAGGTCGAGCATGAGTCGTATAGTAGATACGATCAACATGAAGATGTTCACCGATGATGACTAGTCCGTCTCACGTGATGATCGGACACGGCCTAGTTGACTCGGATCATGTAATCACTTAGATGACCAGAGGGATGTCTATCTGAGTGGGAGTTCATAAGATGAACTTAATTATCTTGAACATAGTCAAAAGACCTTTTGCAAATTATGTCGTAAGCTCGTGCTTTAGTTCCACTGTTTAGATATGTTCCTAGAGAAAATATAGTTGAAAGTTGAAAGTAGCGATTATGCGGACAGTAGAAAGCTTATGTCCTTAATGCACCGCTCGATTGTCTGAACCCCAATCGCCGCCCTGTGGATGTTGCGAACATCGGGCATACCCGTTTTGATAACTACGTGATAGTTCAGTTAAACGGCTTAGAATTGAGGCACCAAAGACGTTTTTGAAACATCGCGGAACATATGAGATGTTCTGAGAGCTGAAATTGGGATTTCAGGCTCGTGCCCACGTCAAGAGGTATAAGACCTCCGACGATTTTCTTAGCCTGCAAACTAAGGGAGAAAAGCTCAATCATTGAGCTTGTGCTCAGATTGTCTGAGTGCAACAATCACTTGAATCGAGTGGGAGTTGATCTTCCGGATGAGATAGTGTTGTTTCTCCAAAGTCATTGCCACCAAGCCGCTAGAGCTTCGTGATGAACTATAACATGTAAGTGATAGATATGATGATCATTGAGGTATTCACGATGTTTGACACCGCGAAAGTAGAAATCAAGAAGGAGCATCAATTGTTGATGGTTGGTGAAACCACTAGTTTCAAGAAGGGCAAGGGCAAGAAGGGACACTTCGTGAAACGGCAAATCGATTGCTGCTCGATGAAGAAACCCAAGGTTGAACCCAAACCCGAGACTAAGTGCTTCGTAATAAGGGGAACAGCCCGGAGCGTAATTACCCTAGATACATGGTAGATAAGAAGGCTGGCAAGGTCGATAGAAGTATATTGGATATACATTATGTTAATGTGTACTTTACTAGTACTCCTAGTAGCACCAGGGTATTAGATACCGGTTCGGTTGCTAAGTGATAGTAACTCGAAATAAGAGCTACGGAATAAACGGAGACTAGCTAAAGGTGAGTGACGATATGTGTTGAAGTGTTTCCAAGTTTGATGTGATCAAACATCGCACGCTCCCTCTACCATCAAGATTAGTATTAAACCTGAGTAATTGTCATTTGGTGTTTGCGTTGAGCATAGACATGATTGGATTATGTCTAACGCAATACGGTTATTCATTTAAGGAGAATAATGGTTACTCTATTTATTTGAATAAATACCTTCAATGGTCTTGCACCTAAAAGAATGGTTTATTGAATCTCGATCGTAGTGATACACATTTCCATGCCAAAAGATATAAGATGGTAATGATAATACCACTTACTTGTGGCACTGCCATGTGAGTCATATTGGTATAAAACGCATGAAGAAGTTCCATGTTGATGGATCTTTGGACTCACTGCTTTTTGAAAAGTTTGAGACATGCGAACCATGTCTATTGGTGTGTACGCATGAAGAAACTCCATGCGGATGAATCGTTTGGACTCACTTGATTTTGAATCACTTGAGATATGCAAATCATACCACATGGGCAAGATGACCGAAAAGCCTCGGTTTCAAAGAAGATGGAACAAGATAGCAACTTGTTGGAAGTAACACATTTTGATGTGTGCAGTCCAATGAGTGCTGAGGCATCTTGATGCATATCGTTATGTTCTTACTTCACGGATGATTTAAGTAGATATCTGAGTGTATTTACTTGATGAAACACAAGTCTGAATTATTGAATGGTTCAAGTAATTTCAGAGTGAAGTTAAAGATCATCGTGACAAGAGGATAAAATGTCTATGATATGATCATAGAGATGAGTATCTGAGTTCTGAAGCTTTGGCATGCAATTAAGACATTGTGGAAATTGTTTCACAATTAATACCGCCTGGAACACCATAGTGTGATGGTATGTACGAACATCATAGTTGCACCCTATTAGATATGGTGCGTACCATGATGTCTCTTATCGAATTACCACTATCGTTCATGGGTTAGGCATTAGAGACAACCGCACTCACTTTAATAGGGCACCACGTAATTCCGTTGAGGGCAGCCTTTGTTTGAACTATGGTTTGGAGAAACCTAAGTTGTCGTTTCTTAAAAGTTTGGGGCTGCGACGCTTATGTGAAAAAGTTTCATCGTGATAAGCTCGAACCCAAAACGGATAAATACATCTTCATAGGACACCCAAAACAGTTGGGTATACCTCCTATCTCAAGATCCGGAAGCAAAAGTAATTGTTTCTAGAAACGGTCCTTTCTCGAGGAAAAGTTTCTCTCGAAAGAATTGAGTGGGAGGATGGTGGAGACTTGATGAGGTTATTGAACCATCACTTCAACTAGTGTGCAGCAGGCACGTGAAGTTGTTCCTGTGGGCGCCTACACCAATTGAAGTAGAAGCTTATGATAGTGATCATGAAGTTTCGGATCAAGTCACTACCGTACCTCGTGGGGTGACAAGGATGCGTACTACTTGAGTGGTACAAGAATCATGTCTTGAAGGTCATGTTGCTAGACAACAATGAACCTACGAGCTATGGAGAAGCGATGGTGGGCCCGGATTCCGACAAATGGTTAGAAGCCATGAAATCCAAGATAGGATCCATGTATCAGAACAAAGCATGGACTTTGGTGGACTTGCTCGATGATAGGCAAGCCATTGAGATAAATGGATCTTTAAGAAAAGACGGACGTGGACGGTAATGTTACAGTCTATGAAGCTCGACTTGTGGCGAAGAGTTTTTCACAAGTTCAAGGAGTTGACTATGGTGAGATTTTCTCACCCGTAGCGATGCTTAAGTCCGTCGGAATCATGCTAGCATTAGCTGCATTTATGAAATCTTGCGAGATAGGATGTCAAAACATTGTTTCCTCGACGATATCCTTGAGGAAAGGTTGTATGTGATACAACCAAAAGGTTTTGTCAATCTGAAAGATGCTAACAAGTATGCAAAGCTCCAAAGAACCCTTCTAAGGACTGGAGTAAGCATCTCGGAGATGGAATATACGCTTTGATGAGATGATCAAAGATTTTGGGTTTATACAAAGTTTATGAGAAACTTGTATTTCCAAAGAAGTGAGTGGGAGCACTATAGAATTTCTGATGAGTATATGTTGTTGACATATTGTTGATCAGAAATGATATAGAATTTCTGGAAAGCATATAGGGTTATTTGAAAGATGTTTTTCAATAGAAAACCTGGATTAGGCTACTTGAACAATAAGCATCAAGATCTATAAGATAGATCAAAATGCTTAATAATACTTTCAAATGAACACATACCTTGACATGATCTTGAAGGTGTTCAAGATGGATCAGTCAAAGAAGGAGTTCTTGCCTGAGTTGTAAGGTATGAAGTTAAGAGTTAAAACTCGACCACGGCAGAAGAGAGAGAAAGGACGAAGGTCGTCCCCTATGCTTGACGTAGGCTCTATAGTATGCTATCTTTGTGTACCGCACCTAAGTGTGCCTTGCCATGAGTCACTATAAGTACAAGAATGATCCAGAATGGATCATTGGACAATGATCAAAATTATCCTTGGAGTAAATAAGGACATGTTTCTCGATTATGGAGGTGATAAAGAGTTCGGCGTAAAGGGTTACATCGATGCAAGCTTTAACACCTATCCGAGTGACTCTGAGTAGCAAACCGGATACGAATAGTGAAGCAACCATTTGGAATAGATCCAAGTGGAGCGTGGAAGCAGCGTTTAGAATATGACATAGAAATTTGCAAAGCACACGGATCTGAAAGGTTCGCACCCGTTGACTAAAACCTCTCTCACAAGCAAAACATGATCAAACCTCGTAACTCATTGAGTCTTAATCACATGATGATGTGAACTAGTTCTGAGACACTAGTAAACTCTTTGGATGTTGGTCACATGGCGATGTGACCTATCAGCGTTGATCACATGACGATGTGAACTAGATTATTGACTCTAGTGCAAGTGGGAGACTGTTGGAAATATGCCCTAGAGGCAATAATAAATTAGTTATTATTATATTTCCTTGTTCACGATAATCGTTTATTACCGATGCTATAATTGTATTGATAGGAAATTCAGATACATGTGTGGGTACATAGACAACACCATGTCCCTAGTAAGCCTCTAGTTGACTAGCTCGTTGATCAATAGATGGTTACGGTTTCCTAACCATGGACATTGGATGTCGTTGATAACGGGATCACATCATTAGGAGAATGATGTGATGGACAAGACCCAATCCTAAGCCTAGCACAAAGATCGTAGTTCGTATGCTAAAGCTTTTCTAATGTCAAGTATCATTTCCTTAGACCATGAGATTGTGCAACTCCGGATACCGTAGGAATGCTTTGGGTGTACCAAAGCGTCACAACGTAATCGGGTGGCTATAAAGGTGCACTACGGTATCTCTGAAAGTGTCTGCATTGGGTTGGCACGAATCGAGACTGGGATTTGTCACTCCGTGTAAACGGAGAGGTATCTCTGGGCCCACTCGGTAGGACATCATCATAATGTGCACAATGTGACCAAGGGGTTGATCACGGGATGATGTGTTACGGAACGACTAAAGAGACTTGCCGGTAACGAGCTTGAACAAGGTATCGGGATACCGACGATCGAATCTCGGGCAAGTACAATACCGCTAGACAAAGGCAATTGAATACGGGATTGATTGAATCCTCGACATCGTGGTTCATCCGATGAGATCATCGTGGAACATGTGGGAGCCAACATGGGTATCCAGATCCGCTGTTGGTTATTGACCGGAGAACGCCCTGGTCATGTCTACATGTCTCCCGAACCCGTAGGGTCTACACACTTAAGGTTCGATGGCGCTAGGGTTATAAAGGAAGTTTGTATGTGGTTACCGAATGTTGTTGAGTCCTGGATGAGATCCCTGACGTCACAAGGAGTTCCGGAATGGTCCTGAGGTAAAGATTTATATATGGGAAGTCCTGTTTTGGTCACCGTAAAGTTTCGGGTTTTTAGAACGCATCTGGGACCACCGGGAGGGTCCCGGGGTCCACCAAGTGGGCCCACTGCCCCGGAGGGCTGCATGGGCCAAGTGTGGGAGGGGCCAGCCCGGGTGGGCTGGTGCACCCCCCACCAAGGCCCAAGGCGCCTAGGGCTTGGGAAACCTAAAGGCGCCCCCTGCCTTGGGGGCAAGGCAACCCGGCCGCCCCTCCTCGATTGGATCCGAGGGGCCGCCTCTCCCTTGCCCCTATATATATGTGGGGGTGGGAGGCAGCCAGACCACAAGTTCTGGCGCAGCCCACCCCTCTCCCAAGTACTTCTCCTCTCCCGCGGTGCTTGGCGAAGCCTGCAGGTTGCCACCTCCTCCACCACCACCATGCCGCCAGTTGCTGCTGGATGGAGTCTTCCTCAACCTCTCCCTCTCTCCTTGCTGGATCAAGGCGTGGGAGACGCCATCGGGCTGTACGTGTGTTGAACGCGGAGGTGCCGTCCGTTCGGCACTAGGATCTCCGGTGATTTGGATCACGGCAATGCGACTACTTCAACCCCGTTCTCTTGAACGCTTCCGCTTAGCGATCTACAAGGGTATGTAGATGCACTCTCCTTCCCCTCGTTGCTAGAATCTCCATAGATTGATCTTGGTGATGCGTAGAAAATTTTGAATTTCTGCTACGTTCCCCAACACATAATTCCTATTTGCAACAATAAGAACATCATTAATTCTTCCCATAGGTTTCTTAACAGTGGAATCCGCAAGGTGCAAGTTTAGAGAGCATTCATCAAAATCACGGAAATCTAGCAAATCACACAACGTTTTGGGAATAGTGGAAACACTAGCACCCAAATCACATAAAGCATAGAATTCATGATCCTTAATCTTAATTTTAATAGTTGGTTCCCACTCGTCATAAAGTTTTCTAGGGATAGAGACTTCCAACTCAAGTTTTTCCTCATAAGATTGCATCAAGGCATCAACGATATGTTTAGTAAACGCTTTATTTTGACTATAAGCATGCGGAGAATTTAGCACGGATTGCAACAAGGAAATACAATCAATTAAAGAGCAACTTTCGTAATTAAATTCCTTGAGATCCAAAATAGTGGGTTTAGCAACATCTAAGGTTTTACTTTCTTCAATCACACTTTTATCAATTTTAGCATCATACTCTAAAAGCTCCGAATTTTTAGAACGCCTTCTAGGTAAAGGTGACTCATATTCAATCTCATCATTATCAAGATTCATATTGCAAAACAAATATTTAATGGGAGACACATCAATAACTCTTAGATCTTCATCTTGATTTTCATGGGAATTGGAAGAACACGCTTAATAAAGGCATCTTTCATAGCACGCATCCTAGCGGTTCTTTCCTTGCACTCATCAATGGAAATTCTCATGGCTTTGAGAGACTCATTGATATCATGCTTAGGAGGAATAGGTCTAAGCTTTAAAGAATCAACATTAAGAGAAATTCTATCAACGTTCCTAGCCAATTCATCAACTTTAAGTAATTTCTCTTCAAGCAAAGCATTACAATTCTTTTGTGAATTCGTAAACTCTTTAACACTATTCTCAAATTCAAAGGGCATCTTATTAAAATTTCCATAAGAGTTGTTGTAGGAATTTCCATAATTATTAGAAGGATTACTAGGATAGGGCCTAGGATTAAAATTCCCTCTATATGCGTTGTTACCAAAATTATTCCTACCAACAGAATTCACATCCATAGATTCATTACTATTCTCAATCAAAGTAGACAAAGGCATATCATTAGGATTAGAAGAAACACTCTTAGTAGCAAATAATTTCATAAGTTCATCCATCTTTCCACTCAAAACATTAATTTCTTCTATCGCATGCACTTTTTTATTGGTAGATCTTTCAAAGGTGCCGTTGAGAATAATTAATCATAATTTTATATAGGTGTTTAGTAGCATCTCCTAAAGTGATTTCCATAAAATTACCTCCATGACCCGAATCTGAAAGATTTCTAGAAGCAAAATTCAATCCGGCATAATTTTTTGTATAATCATCCACAAATTTAAACCATGAGTAGGGCAATTACGTATCATTAATTTCATTCTCTCCCAAGCTTGTGCAACATGTTCATTATCAAGTTGCTTAAAATTCATAATATCGTTTCTAAGAGAGATAATCTTAGCGGGAGGAAAAATACTTAGAGATAAAAGCATCTTTGCACTTGTTCCAAGAATCAATACTATTTTTAGGCAAAGACGAAAACCAAGCTTTAGCACGATCTCTAAACGAAAAAGGAAATAGCTTCAATTTAACAACATCATTGTCAACATCTTTCTTCTTTTGCATATCACACAAATCCACGAAGCTATTTAAATGAGTAGTGGCATCTTCACTAGGAAGGCGGTAATTGATCTTTCATAACGAGATTCAACAAAGCGATATTGATTTCACAAGATTCAGTATTGGCAAGAGGAGCAATCGGAGTGCTAAGGAAATCATTATTGTTGGTATTGGTAAAGTCACACAATTTGGTATTATCTTGCACCATGGCAACAAGTAATCCAACACACAAGCAAACAGGAAAAAGGCAAGCTGAAAAGAGAGGATGAGATTAGGAAAGAGAGGGCGAATAAAACGGCAAGGGTGAAGTGGGGGAGAGGAAAACGAGAGGCAAATGGCAAAAAATGTAATGCGAGAGATAAGGGATTGTGATGGGTACTTGGTATGTTGACTTGTGCGTAGACTCCCGACAGCGGTGCGAAATCCTTCTTGCTACGTCTTGAGCTTGCGTTGGTTTTCCCCGAAGAGGAGAGGATGACGCAGCAGAGTAGCGTAAGTATTTCCCTCAGTTTTTGAGAACCAAGGTATCAATCCAAAGAGGAGGCCACGCGCGAGTCCCTCGTACCTACACAAAACAAATAGATCCTCGCAACCAACGCGAATAGGGGTTGTCAATCCCTTCACGGTCACTTACGAGAGTGAGATCTGATAGAGATGATAGATAATATTTTTGGTATTTTTGGTATAAAGATGCAAAGTAAAATAAAAGGCAAAGTAAAAAAGCAAAGCAATAACAAAGCGTAGGAAGATTATTATGATGGGAATAGACCCGGGGGCCATAGATTTCACTAGTGGCTTCTCTCAAGAGCATAAGTATTTTACGGTGGGGGAACGAATTACTGTTGAGCAATTGACAGAATTGAGCATAGTTATGAGAGTATCTAGGTATGATCATGTATATAGGCATCACGACCGAGACAAGTAGACCGACTCTGCTGCATCTACTACTATTACTCCACTCATCGACCGCTATCCAAAGATGCATCTAGAGTATTAAATTAATGAAAATAGAGTAACGCCTTAAGCAAGATGACATGATGTAGAGGAATAAATTCATGCAATATGATAAATACCCATTCTTGTTATCCTGGATGGCAACAATACAATACGTGCCTTGCTGCCCCTACTGTCACTCGGAAAGGACACCGCAAGATTGAACCCAAAGCTAAGCACTTCTCCTATTGCAAGAACTACCAATCTAGTTAGCCAAACCAAACGAGTAATTCGAAGAGACTTGCAAATATAACTCAATCATACATAAAAGAATTTAGAAAAGATTCAAATATTGCTCATAGATAATCTTGATCATAAACCCACAATTCATCGGTCTCAACAAACACACCGCAAAAAGAAGATTACATCGAATAGATCTCCACGAGAGAGGGGGAGAACATTATATTGAGATCCAAAAAGAGAGAAGAAACCATCTAGATACTAACTATGGACCCCGAAGGTCTGAAGTAAACTACTCACACTTCATCGGAGAGGCTATGATGTTGATGTAGAAGCCCTCCGTGGTGGAATCCCCTTCCGGCGGAGCTCCGGAACAGGCCCCAAGATGGGATCTCGTGGATACTGAAAGTTGCGGCGGTGGAATTAGGTTTTTGGCTCCGTATCTGATCTGTTGGGGGTACGTAGGTATATATAGGAGGAAGAAGTACGTCGGTGGAGCCTCGAGGGGCCCATGAGGCAGGGGGGCGTCCTCCACCCTCGTGGCCGCCTCGGAGCTTTCTTGACGGAGGATCCAAGTCTCCTGGGTCTTATCCGATGAGAAAATCACGTTCCCGAAGATTTCATTCTGTTTGGACTCCGTTTGATATTCTGTTTCTTCGAAACACTGAAATAGGCAAAAAACAACAATTCTGGGCTGGGCCTCCGGTTAATAGGCTAGTCCTGAAAGTAATATAAAAGTGTAAAATAAAGCCCAATATAGTCCAAAACAATAGATAATATAGCATGGAGCAATCAAAAATTATAGATACGTTGGAGACGTATCAGGCCTCGTTGATATGGTTAGTTAATCCACACCCCACCCACACCATCCTCCTCCTTTCCCGTCCCACATGCCCCGACTGACGGAGCGACACCTCCCACCGAAATCACGGCCCCCCTCCTCCAATGAAGCGCCACCCACAGCCATTTTACACGCAGTATAACATGGAGCTGAGTAGCATGCGGCCGCACGCGCGAACGAGGTCGCTATGGTTGACATGCGTGTCGATCGCCGGATCTTGGAGGAGCACCTCGTCTTCGAGGCCACCGTCGACACTGTCGCGCGGTTGCCAACTTTAAAATACAGTTCGTGATGTTTTCTCGAGGCCACCGCCAGTGCCTTCTAGTGATTTGTCCTCTGTAATGTTAATATGCAATCTGGTGTTCAGTTAATAGTTTGGTCCTCTGAAATGTAATGTTCAGTTAACACTTTGGTCCAACAATTGCTACATTTCGTAGTACTGTTCTCAAGCATTCTTTGTTTTGTTAACTGTCTTATCTTCTAGTACATGTTTCTATTCTGCAATGTCATGCTCAGTTAACTATTTTGGTTCATTTGGTCTACTGTCCATTTAACTGTTTGGTTCAGTTCTGCAATTTGATTTTCATTTGCTGTGGGTACAATTTTGTATTGTTATGCATGTGACACCAATCGAATTTGGTTGTACTCAATACATATTCTACTGATAGTATGGCAACTCTCAGTTCTTGATCAAAATCTTCCTTATGTATGTTGCAGGGAAACAATGGGAGACACTGTGGTTTACCATCGAGGTTTGTTCAAGCAGGGTCCTTTGGCTAATAGCACATTATTGTGCAGTTGCAGGAATCATTCTAATATTTAGGTTTCTTACAATTTGGTCCTGCACATGTAGGTCCTACTGTCAGAGGCTTATACCCACTGTTCGACCCATTTTGCATATGGGGAAATGAGATGTCCATGAATATCACCAAGTCAAGAAACTCGAGAAGATTGTTAGGATGAAGAAACTTGCGACGAATAACAGCAAGATCTTTGTTTGCACAATGAAGAAGACATCGATCAACTATAGGATGGTACCAACTCTTTTACCTTGTTTTTACCCCTTGCGCCATTTCAAAATTTACAACAGCGATTTATGCATAGCTTTGTTTTCAGTACTTTTCAAAGCAGTTCACCGATGATTACCTCTCAAACTACCTGCATGGTCAAGAGGCGAGGAAGGTATTTATTCAACACCCACGGTACAATATTGAAGTCTTGCTAAAGAGGACAAAGGTTGGGCGGGCAATTATCCATAGCCACTGGCCTAAAGTTGCAAGGACATTCAACATCACTGAAGGCTCAATATTTGCCTTCCACTTCTGCAGCTTCCTAGATGAGATTCATCTGTCTATTTACCGTGTATGATGCTACTTTACAAAGGTTTTTGATGCTGCATGTGAAACTTGGTGCTATTGTGTAATGGCGAATCGAAAAGCCTATCTGATGTAATTCGATTATGAAATCCTGGTTGCTTTTATACGGATATGAAATATATGGCGTGTTTTATAAGAAATATCAGTTTGATTAGTACATGGATTATCAATAATAGGCTAATTACCCTGCTTATTGGGGTTTTCTATTGCAAACGGTTACGCAGACAACACCGTGGGCGATGAACTCAAACAACCTGCATGGTTTCTAGAAAGTAGGCGTGTTCGATCAACTAACAATCACACATGGATCCCAGCAGCGAACTGTTCGCGTTAGGCCACCTTGCACAAACGTTTCCACACAAAGAACTGCGTGGGATGTACATACCTACGAAAATGATTTTCTGGGATTCACCGTGTGGGATGTACATACATACGGAAATGATTTCTGGGATTCACCGTGTGGGATGTACATACCAACGGAACTGATTTCTGGGATTCACCGTGTGGGATGTACATACCTACGGAAATGATTTCTGGGATTCACCGTGTCGGATGTATATACCTACAGAAATGATTTCTGGGATTCACCGTGTGGGATGTACATACCTACGGAAATGATTGGGTTTCCATGCCTCGCCAGATCGCACACGACCCCAGCCTAGGTCCCACGAGGGCCTATCCCCGACGATTTCTGGGTCGCGTGGGAAGGACCCCCCTATCGCCCACACTCACTTGGCGACGGTTCCAAATGCCATCGCGGAAAGGGGTTTTAAACCGTTTGTTTAGGATGTCGATGTACCATTGTCTCTTTATTGTATGGAATGCAAACGCCATGTAATTGCTTTACTTTATCACTATGCGTTAGCGATAGTTGTAGAAGCAATAGTTGGTGAGACGACCACGACGCTACGATGGAGATCAAGGTGTCAAGATTGTAACGATGGAGATCATGACGGTACTTTGGAGATGGAGATCAAAGGCACAAGATGATGATGGCCATATCATGTCACATATTTTGATTGCATGTGATGTTTATCTTTTATGCATCTTATTTTGCTTGGTACGGCGGTAGCATTATAAGATGACCCCCTACTAAAATTTCAAGGTATAAGTGTTCTCCCTGAGTATGCACCGCTGCAAAAGTTCTTCGTGCTAAGACACCACGTGGTGATCGGGTGTGATAAGCTCTACGTTCACATACAATGGGTGCAAGACAGTTTTGCACATGTGGAATACTCAGCTTAAACTTGACGAGCCTAGCATGTACAGACATGGCCTCGGAACACTGGAGACCGAAAGGTCGAACGTGGATCATATAGTAGATATGATCAACATAGAGATGTTCACCATTGATGACTACTCCATCTCACGTGATGATCGGACATGGTTTAGTTGATTTGGATCACATATCATTTAGATGACTTGAGGGATGTCTATCTAAGTGGGAGTTCTTAAGTAATATGATTAACTGAACTTTAATTTATCATGAACTTAGTCCTGATAGTATTTGCAAATTATGTTGTAGATCAATAGCTCGCGTTGTAGCTCCCCTATGTTTTCGATATGTTCCTAGAGAAAATTAAGTTGAAATATGATAGTAGCAATGATGCGGACTGGGTCCGTGATCTGAGGATTATCCTCATTGCTGCACAGAAGAATTATGTCCTTGATGCACCGCTAAGTGACAGATCTATTGCAGGAGCGGATGCAGACGTTATGAACATTTGGCAAGCTTGGTATGATGACTACTTGATAGTTTAGTACGCCATACTTTACGGCTTAGAATCGGGGAAGCAAAGACGTTTTGCACACCACGGAGCATATGAGATGTTCCAAGAGACTGAAATTGGTATTTCAGACTCATGCCCGTGTCGAGAGGTATGAGACCTCTGACAAGTACTTTGCCTACAAGATGGAGGAGAATAGCTCAGGCAGTGAGCATATGCTCAGAATGTCCGGTACTACAATCACTTGAATCAAGTGGGAGTTAATCTTCCGGATAAGATAGTGATTGACAGAGTTCTCTAGTCACTATCACCAAGCTACTAGAACTTCGTGATGAACTATAATATGCAAGGGATGACGAAAATGATTCCCGAGCTCATCGCGATGCTGAAATCAACGAAGGTAGAACTCAAGAAAGAGCATCAAGTGTTGATGGTTAACAAGACCACTAATTTCAAGAAAAAAGGCAAGGGAAAGAAAGGGAACTTCAAGAAGAATGACAGGCAAGTTGCCACTCCCGTGAATAAGCCCAAAGCTAGACCTAAGCCTAAAACTGAGTGCTCTACTGCAAAGGGAATGTTCACTGGAAGCGGAACTACCCCAAATACTTGGCGGATAAGAAGGATGGCAAAGTGAACAAAAGTATATTTGATATACATGTTATTGATGTGTACCTTGCTAGTGTTCATAGTAGCCCCTAGGTATTTGTTACCGGTTCAGTTGCTAAGATTAGTAACTCAAAACAGGATTTGCAAAATGAACATAAACTAGTTAAAGGCGAGGTGACGATGTGTGTTGGAAGTGATTCCAAGGTTGATACAATCACTATTGCACACTTCCTCTACCTTCGGGATTAGTGTTGAACCTAAATAAATGTTATTTGGTGTTTGCATTGAGCATTAATATGATTTGATCATGTTTATTGCAATATGGTTATTCATTTAAGTTAGAGAATAATTGTTGTTCTGTTTAGATGAATAAAACCTTATATGGTCATACACCCAATGTGAATGGTTTACTGAATCTCGATCGTAGTGATACACATATTCATATAATTGATGATAAAAGATGCAAAGTTGATAAAGATAGTGCAACATACTTGTGGCACTGCCGTTTAGGTCATATTGGTGTAAAGCGCATGAAGAAACTCCATGCAGATGGACTTTTGGAATCACTTGATTATGAATCATTTGATACTTGCGAACCATGCCTCATCGGCAAGATGACTAAAACTCTGTTCTCCGGAATAATGGAGCGAGTTAATGACTTGTTGGAAATAATACATACTAATGTATGCAATTTGATGAGTGTTGAAGCTCGCGGAGGGTATCGTTATTTTCTGACGTTCACAATGATTTGAGCAGATATGGGTATATCTACTTGATGAAACACAAGTCTGAAACATTTGAAAAGTTCAAAGAATTTCAGAGTGAAGTGGAGAATCATCATAACAAGAAATAAAGTTTCTATGATCTGATCACGGAGGCGAATATTTGAGTTACGAGTTTGGCCTTCATTTAAACCAATGTGGAATAGTTTCACAACTCACACCACCTAGAACACCACAAAGATAATGGTGTGTCCGAACGTCGTAACCGTACTTTATTAGATATGGTACGATCTATGATGTCTCTTACCGATTTACCACTATCATTTTGGGGTTATGCATTAGAGACAGTTGCATTCACGTTAAATAGGGCACCGTCTAAATCCGTTGAGATGACACCGTATGAACTGTGGTTTGGCAAGAAACCTAAGCTGTCGTTTCTTAAAATTTGGGGTTGCGACACTTATGTCAAAAGGCTTCAGCCTGATAAGATCGAACCCAAATCGGAGAAGTGCATCTTCATAGGATACCCTAAGGAAACAATTGGGTACACGGTCAACCAGAGCACGTTCTACACCAGAGAGGTACGGTAATCGTATCCTGGAAGTCATGTTATTAGACCATGGCGAACCTACGAACTATGAAGAAGTTACGATGTGCCTAGATTTCGACAGATGGCTTGAAGCCATGAAATCTGAGATAGGATCCATGTATGAGAACAAAGTGTGGACTTTGGTGGACTTGCCAGATGATCGGCAAGCCATTGAGAATAAATGGATCTTCAAGAGGAAGACTGATGATGATGGTAATGTTACTGTCCACAAAGCTTGACTTGTCGCAAAAGGTTTTCGACAAGTTGAAGGAGTTGACTACGATGAGACTTTCTCACCCATAGCGATGCTTAAGTACGTCCGAATCATGTTAGCAATTGCCACATTATGAAATCTGGCAAATGGATGTAAAAAAACTGCATTCCTTAATGGATATCTCACAGAAGAGTTGTATATGATGCAACCAGAAGGTTTTGTCAATCCTAAAGGTGCTAACAAAGTGTACAAGCTCCATCGATCCATCTATGGACTGGTGCGAGCATCTCGGAGTTGGAATATACGCTTTGATAAGGTGATCAAAGCATATAGTTTTATACAGACATAGGTGAAGCCTGTATTTACAAGAAAGTGAGCGGGAGCACTATAGCATTTCTGATATTATATGTGGATGACATATTATTGATTGGAAATGATGTAGAATTTATGGATAGCATAAAGGATATTTGAATAAGAATTTTTCAATAAAAGACCTCGGTGAAGCTGCTTACATATTGGGCATCAAGATCTATAGAGATAGATCAAGACACTTGATAAGACTTTCAATGAGTACATACCTTGACAAGATTTTGAAGGAGTTCAAAATGGATCAATCAAAGAAGGAGTTATTGCCTGTATTGTAAGGTGTGAAGTTGAGTAAAGACTCAAAATCTGACCACGACAGAAGATAAAGAGAGAATGAAAGTCATTCCCTATGCCTCAGCCATAGGTTCTATAAAGTATGCCATCCTATGTACCAAACCTATTGTGTACCTTGCCATGAGTTTGGCAAGGGGGTACAATAGTGATCCAGGAATAGATCACTGGACAGCGGTCAAAATTATCCTTAGTTACCTTAAAGAGGACTAAGGAAATGTTTCTCGGTTATGGAGGTGATAAAGAGTTCGTCGTAAAGAGTTACGTTGATGCAAACTTTGACACTGATCTAGAGTAACTCTAAGTCTCAATCTAGATACGTATTGAACGTGGGAGCAATTAGCTAGAGTAACTCCATGCCTCCGGTCATATTCACGTAGTGCTCAGGCGAAGCCCTGCGCGGATCACTTCACCACGCGGTCGTGCTGACGGAACTCTCCCTCAACACGCTAGATCAAGAGTTCGAGGGATGTCATCGAGCTGAACGTGTGCAGAACTCGGAGGTGCCGTACGTTCGGTGCTTGATCGGTCAGAACAAGAAGAAGTTTGACTACATCAACCGCGTTGTCAAACGCTTCCACTTCAGGTCTACATGGGTACGTGGGCACACTCTCCCCATCTCGTTGATATGCATCTTCTAGATAGATCTTGCGTGAGTGTAGGAATCTTTTTGAAATTGCATGCTACGTTACCCAACACTAGGACTGGTGGTGGTGGCGACAATCTTCGCAACAAAGGGGATGTTGCTTGATGTCTTCATAATCGGTTGTGGTTATTTTGTTTCATCACGTATTTTTGGCTAAACTTGCTACCTTATATGTTGCGCATGATTTTGGATGTGATGAACTAGTGATGTATATAAGGCACTTGTATGGCCAAATTCTGTTCATCTATATCCAATTACTTGTCAATATTTGTCCAATCATTTTTTACGATACCGCGAGGCCTCTGGCGCGGAACAGATCCTCTAAACCCACCCCACAAAAAGAAATTGCGGAACAAGTTTAGAGGACCTGTTCCGCCGGAGGCCTCGCGCTACCGCAAAAAAAATATACAGGACGTCTGTAAACAATATTTGCAGGACACGACTTTGTGGGATCCGCTAGAGATGCTCTAAGAGTAGTGTTTTTCAGCTTTAGTTAGCTTACAACAGTAGGGGAAATGTCTTTTGTTTCCTTGGTGTATATACACCTGATATGAGAAAAAAAATAAGTCAAAAAATAGAAGGTTTTTTAGAATAAATTTGACTTCTTTTGCACTAGTATATAAATTTTCACGAATAAAAAATCAGCGTTGACTTGTGGGCAAAAACAAAATTTATTGCTATTATAGGTCACTATTCACACTATTTTAACCAAATTTTTTGTTTTCTAGAAGTCAACGTGTTTTTTTGGATTTTTTTACAAGAACAATGGAAGGTCAATTTTAATTTTAAACAGTTTTTTTTTACTTTTTTTCCTCCATATAGAGTGTATATATACCCATAGACCATAGACCAAATGTTCCTGTCCACAACAGTAGTGGTTAATTTAAAATTGGAACCGGGCGCAATCTATATGTGGGCTCACAGGATCGGTTCACTTCACTTTCCCCTTTTATTGTCCAAGTTACTTTGGACAAGTGCTTTTGAATAACGGTGTGCACTAGCAAGACCAGAGTGGCCATCACATCGTAAGATACAACCTAGGAAACGCAATATGTATGAGCGAGCCAGATGTAAAGTATCGGGGTGTGGATGCAACCAGCCTCAGGATCCTCCTTTTTCCGTTCTTCCGGTTGACCCTCGTTTACTTTGGCAGTAGCAACCTTGTGGTTACGCTGCGTTTCCTGGTGGATGCAAACTGTAAAGACAGCGCACACAGATTCACACAGGACGACACGGGCACATATATTCTGCGGAGAAAGTCTGCGGGCGCGCGAGTGCGCATGGAAACGCAGGGCATTCATGACGGGTCAAGGAAGACGAAGGGGAGCATACGTATGGCCGTACGAGCGGGGGGCGAGACCAGAACGGCGAAGGGAATAAAGCATGGCGCTAACTTCTCCGGCCGACTTTTTTGGCTCGGCGCTACAGATTCGGCCTTGCATTGCGTGTGCTGCATGAAACCACGATGGTGGAAAAAAGAATGAGATTCACCGCTACGGAAATAGGCACTAGATTTGTTTCTCGAGCCAGAAATGCACATGATTTGGTTCGGCCAGACTGCTCAACTTGGGGATTTATAAAAGCCTCTTGTCTAGAAGATACACAGAAGTCTCAAAACAGGAGGTGAATAAATGTTGCACCGGCATCTCTTCGGAGTGCCAGGAGTGTAGCGAGTGAGGAGTGACATCAAAACGGCAAGGAGAATAAAGCACTGCATTGAACTTGCGTGTCGTTTATGCCCCCGGCTGGTGTCAAGGTGTCCTCCAGCGGAACTCATCTTGACATTTGTGGCTCGCTGTAGACAAAGACAAACTACATCTAACTTTATATCACTTGATGATACACTAGACTAGTAACGATCTCCTAGGCGTTTCTCTACCTACTTGCAGGAAATTCCGGCCAACTTTCTTCATCACTTTCTAGTTTCTAGTGCTGGATCAGTAGCCATCGGCTCAGTTCACATAATTGTAGTGTGAGTGTTTGACAGTGTGAAGAAAAAGACGAGAGGCTGTACAAGAGTCGAAAGAAAACTATGAACGCGTCGAGTTGAGTCAATGGCGAGTGACAGAAAAACAAAGACTAGCGTTCAAAAATCTTGCATTAAATTATGTTTGTTAGGGCGACTCCAACGCCGCGCATCAAACCGTCCATACGCGTCCGGACATCCGAATTCCTGCAAACCGGTTGCAAAGGCAGGCGAGGTCTGCGCGCCCGCCCCTCAAGTAAGAGTCCGACACCCGGACCTAGCCAAAACCAAGGCAGAGCCCGTGCATTTCTTACTCCATCCCTCTTCCCTTGCTCTATATCTGCTTCCTCCCGGACCGATACCGTCACGGTACCACCCCGGCCGCCCGCCCAGGCCTTGTCGGACGTCCATCACTCCACTTAGACGACAGGCTGGCTTGGCCTACGCCGCCATTCCACCCCTTGTCTGTCCGCCCCCTAAAAATGTCGTTCATGACCGGCACCACGCCCGACAAATGTTTGGCCAAATGCCATAGCTACATTGTTGAAAATTTTCCCTTAGTTTGAAGCAAACCAGATGAATTTAGACATGGAGTACTTCTACACTAACTTTCATGGATTCGTCCTGAGGACAATTATGAGGATGAAACGGCGATGATGCTGGCGGACCCTGCAATCGCGAGGCGTACGCAGGAGCATGTTCTCAATTCAAGGGATCAGTCAAGATACATCGTGTGTTGAATCGGAATAAGACATGGGGGCATTTTATGCTGATGGAACGACTAGTTTGTCCCCAATGCCCTATTTGCGGACCATTTTATCCAAATGCATCAAGGTATTCACAATTGAAAGGAACTTTGAGGGGCTTCAAAATGATCCGGTTGAGCATCACTGTGTGCTTAAAGGGGACAACATATGTTCGAATAAGTTGTATTCACGTTTGAACTAGTTTATTTGAAAACTTAATGTTTGGATTCTGATATTTATATGTCAACAATTGTTGCATTTGAATATTTGCACTCCTTGACGAATTATGCTATCTATCTACAATTATTTTAAGTGGTCGGACAAACATTTGGTGCACAAAGTTGGATGGCCTGCTCCTCTATCCGTGTCCGCGGATGCGGACGTTTGGTATGTCCAATTTGGGGCACGCCATTGTAGTTGCCCTTATTATATGCTTCTACTGTTATTGCCGGGCGCTCCCATGAAATCTTTTTGACAATTTGTGGCGCTAAGCTGGGGGCTATATCTAAATTTATATTATTTAAAAATGATAAATTACTATATGACTTTTTGGAATAATTTGTAACACAATAAAATCATGGATAAAGAAGTTAAAATGGTATATTAATATGGAGTGTCATGAAAATTCATGCTGCAACATTGTGATGGGTAAGGAATTTGGCGTGAATCTATTGTGAAAATTGAGTTAATTTCACCTCTTACCCTCTAAGATCCATTAAGTGACATGTTTTGCTTTCATTTAACAGAAATTTCATGATCAACAGAGTGATGTGTAAGGATAAATCGTGCTGCAACGCAATCATGGATAAACTAGTTATGGGTAAGGAATTAAGCGTGAATCTATTGTGAAAAAAGAGTGATTTCACCCTTTAACCCTCTAAGATCCACTACGTGACATGCTTTACTTTCATTTAACAGAAATTTCATGATCAACAGAGTGACGGGCAAGGATAAATCATGTTGCAACGCAATCATGGATAAACTAGTTAAAAATGCTAAATTATTATGTATGGAGTGTCATGATAAATATTTTGAGCATAATGTCATGATAATTTGTGCTGCAACAAAGTGATCAAATAGTGATCGTAAGAAATTAAGGGTGAACCTATTATGAAAAAAGAGGTGAATTCACTTTTTAACTATGTGTTTTTTACTTCATTTAATATTCTTTTTAAAAACCTAATTTTGAAGTTTCTTCCACCTTTTATTACAGTTAACCTCATATGGCAAGTTGGACCCGTTATCAATCCTATGTGACGAGCCATGTCAAATGCCAGCTGGGCATGTACTATTCCTTGTGGCTATTTCCATACCCCTCGGGGAGGGGACCTCTAGTTGAACCTAGTTTTGCTTTTACCTGAACAATTTATTTGATCGGATTATTTTTTTCGTATTCGCATTAATGGTTTTTAATAATTTTGTTGAATTATTGAATTGTTTGATCAAACTTTTTCTAAATAGTCTAGAAAGAACATATCGCCCAATGGCAAGTGTGTCCTAGTTGCGGGGAAAATATGGAGGCTCATTACAACGACTAAGTGCTTGCGCACAACCTCCGCGACCTCTAAAACACTATAGAGCGCGCTTCATATGCATATTGGAGGCTGCCAATATGATGACCCTACTGGAGTTGCTCTTACATGCTGAAGTATCAGAGCGCTATGAGGATCACACTAGAATGTGCCAGCTCAAGTGCGACGTCATCACTACCCTCCACGCCTAACTTTCTTTTCCTTGACTATCGCCAATGAGTCCTACCGCATGGTGATCTAGTGTCTGCCTCTGTTCTGAATTCTCATGTGCAAGGAGGCATGGCTCGAGGGTGGTTGCACCAATTCAGTGCCGGTTTGGCAAGTCAAGTTGCATCGAGGGTGCCTAGGAGTACGAATCCTAGCTGGCATCTGATTCGGCTTGCCACAAAGAATTGATGGTTGTGGCAAAATATCAAAAGGATTAAAAAGTGAAAAATAATTTTTTTTAATTGGGTAATTTCTATATTTTTGTTTAAATTGGATAAAGCGTGTCACAAATTATATCATTCTTTTGTGAAAGGCCCAAGGCCATATATTAAGTAGCACAAACCATCACAAAAACACTTACAAAAATTTAAAACACATCCAAAATCCTCGGGGTGCTGATGTCTTCTTCCTACTACATCCACCTATGATGTCTCATGAGAAAAACTCGTTGCCGCCTCTAGGACCCCGTCTCAGCAGAGCAAACTCGTTGAAACGCTGGAGCTTGTAGAAGCAACAGGACTGAAAGTCATTGATGTAGACCAGAAGTCATATCCAGTCGTCATCTGTGTAGCAAATCGTCGCTCGGAGAAGAAAACAACGAATAGTGCCTGTAAAGATGCCATAGCTTCCAGCCACACGAAGTTGGAGAACACAAATCTCCCACGCTCCTGACAAGGCCAGGGCTGGCTAACCTTCGTCAGTCAAAACTGAAACCGGAGAAAAAATGTACAACCATGTTGTCCATCATGCATGACTGCACAACCAAAAAAAAGCCAGACCCGGAGAAGCAAATCTGAGAATGCACCATTCTCCACACGCCCCTCGAAAATACAAAGAAGAACAACCGGAACAAGGACAAGGCAAGAAGACCTTATCCAATGTTGTCGCCATAACACCTCCTTTAATCAAAGACAAACTTAAATTTATTTCTAACCCTAGTACCACCAGACCAAAGTTGTAGGTTCTCCACCCCTTTCCGTCATCGAAGCGACAGAGGGAGGGAGAGGGGGCTATGGTCTCACCGTTGAGGCGGGTATATCAACTGTCGTCGCTCCTGTCCGCCTAGGGCACGGGAGAGGAGGAAGAAAATGATTTTCTATCTCCTTACAATGAAAGAAAGGTGTGTGCAAACTGGCAGAAACACTTTCAAGTGGATGCAATAACCAGTCACCAGACTACTTCTAAAGTATATTTTTCACATGACCAATAAATGAGGAACCTCCCTAAAAAAGAGGAACGGTGCGGGTTTATTTTTAACGAGAGTGAGAGGCCCTGGAAATCGATCCCACGAAATCAAGATAGAACCCTGTGGACAGTGTCTAAATTCTGTGTCCACTGAGTGTGGTTTAAGCCACGCTTCCATGTGCTATCACCTAGTCACCATTAATGTATTCATCTTTGATCCTCAAAGTGTGAAGCGAATGAAGAAATAATACTGCTCATTCAGTAGGTGAAGAAAACGGGCGATGCCTTGCGTGCATTCTACTTGATTCCGTGACAAAATATGGTAAGCCAGACAAAAAGGGCTCCCTGCCATCGTTATCATGCCATGCGGATTTGCACTGTCTGCAACTGAGATCTTTTGCTTTTGTTTGGATCGTAATTTACTCCGAACGCAGCAGTGATTATGAGCAAGATCATAATGATGGTTTTCACTTGAGGTACAGCAACAGAGTACTATGTATACATTGCGCATGAAGAAAACATGATTTGAGCTTCAGAAACAGGGCATGGTGAATTAAGATTGAAGAAACAATTGATGTTGTATGAGCGTTATCTATCCGGTGCAAGTTTGCGTTGTCGACCAAGCTACGCCTTTTCTAGTTATTAAGCAACGTGACACCTTCATATTTTATTTAAAATACCGATCAATATGTATGCAAACCTTTATAGTTAATGTGTAAAAGGATGTCATCTATACTTCTATATCTATATCTATACTTCTATATCTTTATTTATATATCTATATCTATACTTTTATATATATATATATATCCATAGATATATTTATATTTATATCTATGCTTCGACATCTATATCTATATACTAATATTAGAAGAGCGAGTTGTGGATATCCAACAAATCTTGCCCGTTCTTTAGCATTAAACACATTTATCACGAAACATGTTTATCATCCTTCTCTAACTAATATCATGCCTAATACAAACGTCTGCGCTAACCAAGTAACTGTATCATACCTAATATTAACAAATAATTTATATGTTGTCTAACATTAATATGCAATTTATATCTTGTCTAATAGTAATATGTGCATTGCACGTACACAGTTACTAGTTACAGGAAGTCTGACATCTTTTAGCAGGTATTGTGTCCAGAAAAAATAATCAGAGGTTGGTACTGTGCGAATGGGAGAACGTTAAAAAGGCAAATAAGCGTCGGTGTCAAACACATGGATAGTGAATAAAGGCAGATAATTGTCGGTGTACACATTAACAATTCTAAAGCAATGCACACATATTATATAGTTCCTTTTTGCAAAACACAGAACCATGTGCATAATCTCTGCATCTTTCCCACTAGTTTAAGCAAAAGAAAGGGGAGAAAATCCTTTGCAACAAATGCACGCTAGCTACCAAGAACATATGCATTTAGGCATGTGAACAACCATCAGAGGGAGTATATAGCGAAAAACTACCGCATTACGGGCTATCGCTACAAAAAACTACCACTTCTTTTAATTTTTCAAAAACTACCACAAATTTGGTTGGCTGTTCCAAAAAACCCTAATGGTTGAGCAGTTAAGTTTTAAGCTATATTATGACAGCTCGGGCCCATTCGTCAGGTTGACCGTTAGGTTTAAACGTTAGATTGACCGTTGACAGGTTATGACAAGTGGGGCCCAAATATTTTTAAAGAAACAATCAGGTCCCTGTTATATTTTTTAAAAAGCAATCGGGTCCCTGTAAAAAATATAAAAAGCAATCGGGTCCTTGCCAGCAAGCTCGTCGCCGGAGCCGATGTGTTGGTCTACCGACGTTGCTCGGCCGTGGCTACGGTGGCCATGGCTCATGACAAGCCAATGCCGCATCTGGCGTCGCTTAGGCTGCCGCCACGGGCGATTCTGCACCGCGACGGTGCCGCCGCCAGAGCCACTCGGTGCCGCTCACCCGCCGGGCCGTTAGTTGCCAGCTCGCCATGGTGCCGCTTCCCGAGACTCCCATGGCGTAATGAGCAGCAGCGGCGCGCCGAGCCTCCCCATGGCGCTGGCTAAGGCAGGCGGCGCGAGCCTCGCCATGGCGCTGCCGACCGTGTCGCCTCGCTCCAATTAACGTCGTGTTTGCCGCTTCGTCGTGCTCCGGGAACGGGAGTGACCGAGGGAGCCTGTCGTGGCGGCCGCACGCGGCCGGAGTTCCTTCTCTTGCTGAACGTTGCCACGGGGAGCGACCGGAGGGAACCCGTCATGCCGGCTGCTGCTGACTTGGTGATGTTCTCGCTATTCCGGCCATTGTAGGAGGCCTCGTGCAATGCCCACGGCGGCGCGGCACTGGTCAGAGGTCGCCAGAGGGAGAGATAAGGGAAGGTCAGGAAAGAAGAAAGAGAAGGGAAGGAAGAGAGCTGACATGTGGGACCCACATGTCATTTAACGGTCAAACAAACAGTCAACAGACAGTTTATTTAGGAGCGGGCCCGATATGTCATAAACCGGATCAATTTTAAATTACATGGTCATTTGAGATTTTTGGAACTGCCAACCAATTTTGTGGTAGTCTTTCGAAAAATTAAAAAAATGGTAATTTTTTTATAGCGATAGCCCGTAATGTGGTAGTTTTTTGCTATATACTCCATCAGAGGATGTGAGGCAGCAGTGGACGCGCATTTTGTCTGGCCACTGCGTAAACCACTTGTGTAGACACACAGAAATAGGCGACCAGATTTCTAGTAATATGAGCTGGCAAAAGCAACACAAAATGATGCCACTATGAACCTTCTTTATTGGCTGGCCAGAAAGATGCAGTGAAAAATCAAGAAAGTTGAGCCATTTCTAGGCCCTTGGGCAAGGCTGCAGGCCTCTAGGAAACGGCCTATTTCCGCAGGTGCTCCTCCGCAAACATGCCACTGTCCCCGAGCCCAACCTAACCCCACTCAGCTGATCCACTTTTAGTTTATTTATTTTTCTATCATGCTAAAAAACAAGGAGAACAATGGCAATAAAATAGCTCATTAAACAGCATCATTTGTTGTGGCTTTTGGGAGAGCCTTTTTGCCAGTATAAAACTAGCACACACCCTCACCGGCTTCAGCAGGCTTCAGTCACAGAGACTCTTCCCATCCGTTTTGCCTTGGAGAAATTGTTTGAACCTTTCCTCCACTTACTAGCCTTTCTTCCTCCCTGTTGCTGCCATGAGGGCTCTCTTTGCATGGTGCGCCCTCCTCCTCCTGGCGTGCGCCGGCGTGATGCATTGCACGGAGGCGGCCAAGGCCAGGCACCTCAAGTGGGAGGTGAGCCACATGTTCTGGTCGCCGGACTGCGAGGAGAAGGTGCTCATCGGCATCAACGGCCAGTTCCCGGGCCCCACCATCCGGGCCAAGGCCGGCGACACTATCGTCGTCGAGCTCAAGAACGGGCTGCACACCGAGGGCGTCGTCATCCACTGGCACGGCGTCAGACAGGTGAGTAATTAACCACAGCATGAGCACACCGTCACTGCTTTGTCTCTTCCCCGTTACATGCTGCTAGGAGATTTTGTTCTCTTGCTGATCTTTATGTTTTCCTAACGTTTCATGAACAAAAATCATGGCAGATTGGAACGCCGTGGGCGGACGGCACGGCCGCCATCTCCCAGTGCGCCATCAACCCGGAGGAAACCTTCACTTATCGATTCGTCGTCGACAAGGTACCTCCACTGTTCAAACGATCAAATCTCCCAGTGGCACACATCATACCAAGAAACTGAAATTAATCACAACATTAGTGCCAAAATTGCTGCAAAACTTCCTCACTTTCCCCTTCTTTTTAGCTTGACTTGTGAGTCGTGGCTGACCCATGGTTGGTTCATGGCTGCAGCCGGGGACATACTTCTACCATGGGCACTACGGCATGCAGAGGGCGGCAGGGCTGTACGGCTCTCTGATCGTGGATGTGGCAGACGGGGAGGAGGAGCCGTTCAAGTATGACGGCGAGCTGAACCTGCTCCTCAGCGACTGGTACCACGAGAGCATCTACCACCAGATGGTCGGCCTCTCCTCCAGCCCCATGAGATGGATCGGCGAGCCCCAGGTAACCGTCGATCATCATCGGTATCAGTAAAACCACACTGATGTTCTTGTTATATATGTTCTTGTTATACTAAATCAGCTACGAGTAATATGGAACGGAGGGAGTATATATGATACTTCAGCAAGATGCAGTTTTCACAGTAGACAAGAGGTATTTTGGTTGGTTGGATTTACAATGAGTACAGTCCAAAATGCGCTCTTTCAAGTAAAAATTTAAAACACAAAAACGACAAATTGCACTGGGAGATCGGAGCCCGTCCATCTGATTTAGATGATCTTGGACAGAGCAATTGGTTTGTCCTCTTCTGGAAATTTAAAATGCAAGTGCGCTAGAAAAGTTCAGCTAACTGGTGAATTGGGCGATTTAGATGATCAAGAGCAATTTAAATTTTAAAATGCAGTTGTTGGCTACAGCTTCTTTGTTATGAAAACACTTTCTCTTGTAAGTTGAATAGCAGTTTAGGATAAAAATCCTGGATTGCTAGGACTGTCACTAAAGCAAAGCAAAGCATGGCCTCAAAGATCCCAGCTGATGGTGATAAACTGATGATGCACACACTCAGCTTTCTCATCAGGACCAGAAAGCTTACATGCATCCAGGGCCAACTGTGGTGATGAGAAAGGCAAAAGAAATGGAACCCACCCTACCGGGCTTCCTAGAAAGAAGCACTCACACTTCAAAAAAGAAAAAGAAAGACACACACCATGTATAGGAAGGACACTTTGTAGACTCAAGACCAGTATTATATGTGTGCTAAATGCCTAAAGTGTCAGAACAGATCATGTTCATATGCAGCACAGCACAGGCATGGATGTACACACACACACACACACACACACACACATTACAAATTTTCTGAAGAAAAGGTTGGGGGGTGCCACAAGGCCACATGATTTTCAGAGGGGACACTTGTGGTCATGTGCCACCAAAAAGCATCCATGCAAGGACCTTTTCTCTCTTGATCTTTTTTTTTTCGAGCAACTTTTCTCTCTTGATCTTGGAAACATCTGCCTGCCTGCATGGGGAGATGCATGATGCAGAGCAAAGGTGATGTAGTATTTTTTTGAAAAAGTTACAGAGGGTACAGTGACCCTAGGTGGTACTACATTATTGTGTGGGGAGCTTTGGCTTGGCCATTGGGTGGTCAGGGAAAGAGTCAAGCCAACATGAGTGCATCCCACACTGACAGTGGTACATCTTTTTTCTTGTAATATGCACACAGCACATGTGTGCATGTGTTGTGGAAGGCAATCCAACAAGAACAGTGATGTGTATTGGTTTTTTGGGGGTTGGTCAGTGCTACATCCACTGTATTGCACTGTATGAAAATCGATCTGTTGATTTAACACAACCACAACCAAAAGATAAGTGGAAGTATTCACTGGTAATGGGCAATGGCACATCATGATAATCTGAATAATTCAGGCGACACTCTGCCATGATAGATGTTGTTTTCTTCTTGCAGACTTTCATGTCACATCATGTCGAGAATGACGGAGATTCTGCCTGAATTTTTGGATCTAACGACACGCACTGTGTTTCCTTGTGGTTGTGCAGTCGTTGCTGATCAACGGCAGGGGGCAGTTCAACTGCTCGCTCGCGGCGGCGCACACGCCGGGCACCAAGCAGTGCACCGCCGGCGGCAACAGGCATTGCGCGCCGGTGATCCTCCCCGTCAAGCCCAACAAGACCTACAGGCTCCGGATCGCCAGCACCACCTCCCTGGCCTCCCTCAACCTCGCGATCGGGGTAAGCAAATCCGAGACAGATTGATTCCCTGATAATAAAACAGTATAAACTGTGCAGTGCGCAGAATCCTGAAGCTATGTCGGATGCTTGCGACATTGTTTAATTGGGTAAGCTTTTTTTTGTGTGTGTGGGTTCAGAATCACTAGCTGACGGTGGTGGAGGCCGACGGCAACTACGTGGCGCCGTTCGTCGTGGACGACATGGACATCTACTCCGGCAACAGCTACTCCGTCCTGCTCACCACCGACCAGGACCCGTCATCCAACTACTGGGTCAGCATCGGCGTGCGCGGCCGGACGCCCAAGACGGCCCCGGCACTGGCCCTGCTCAACTACCGCCCCAACCGCGGGTTCAAGCTGCCGGCCATCGCGCCGCCGGTGACCCCGGCGTGGAACGACACCGCGCACAGCAAGGCGTTCACGACCCAGATCAAAGCCCGCGCCGGCACGCCCCCGCCGCCGGCGATCTCGGACCGCCGCATCGAGCTGCTCAACACGCAGAACAAGCTGGACGGGCACATCAAGTGGTCCATCAACAACGTGTCCCTCGTGCTCCCGGCGACGCCGTACCTGGGCTCCCTGAAGCTGGGGCTCAAGACGGCGCTGGCAGCCGCGCGGCCGGCGGACACGTTCGGGCGCGCCTACGACGTGACGCGGCCGCCGCACAACCCAAACACGACGACGGGGGACAACGTCTACGTGCTCCGCCACAACACCACGGTGGACGTGGTGCTCCAGAACGCCAACGCGCTGCAGCACAATGTCAGCGAGGTGCACCCGTGGCACCTGCACGGGCACGACTTCTGGGTGCTGGGGTATGGCGAGGGCGCGTACAGGGGCGACGCCGCCGACGCGGCGAGGCTGAACCTGGTGAATCCGCCGCTGCGGAACACGGCGGTGATCTTCCCGTACGGGTGGACGGCGCTGCGGTTCGTGGCGGACAACCCGGGGGTGTGGGCGTTCCACTGCCACATCGAGCCGCACCTCCACATGGGCATGGGGGTCATCTTCGCCGAGGCCATCGACCGCGTCGGGAAGGTGCCCAAGGAGGCCGTGTCCTGCGGCGCCACGGCCACCGCGCTCATGAACGGCGACCACCTCTGATCGTGAGTCGGCTGTGAGCCCTTTTGAGAGCCTAGCTTTGGCCTCTCCACCTCGTGCAATTGAAGCGTTTGGTTACTGATGATTAGCTAGGGTTCTTCCATTTTTCCCTTTCCTTAAGGGTTCCATTTTCCCTTCTTTGCTGTATTATTAGGGAGTGAGATTGTATTTGTTAAGTGCTTATGATTTGTTGGAATCATGGATTGGAATGCAAACAATGGTTTTGCTTGGCATTATTGTGCTCTCCAAGGTTCGATCTTAGAATTCAAGCTCTGCCTATGCAGTCATGTTTGCAGGCTCACGAGAGGATGTCACGACTGAGGAACTCCAAACCGGACACAGTATCGCCGCTGACATGATGCGGAGTCGGCCATCCAACTATCCCTAAAATGTCCGCTCATACATCTAATTTGAAATTCAAATCCGTTTGATCACATAGCTGGTTGGATGATAAAAATCCTATACATTTTTCAAATGCATGATTTTTTTAATGTGTATATAAAAATATTTCCTATGTATACAAATAATGTACAAAGTGTTTGGAGAAAATTAGATATAAAAATATAAGTTTTCAAATATGTTAATCATGCATTTGGAAATGTTAAACATCTATATACCAATGTTCCCGATATATACAAAAAATGTACATCCAAAAATATATGTTTCAAAAAATGTTAATCATGTATATGCAAAATGTTAAAAATGTATATATAAATTATAAAAATATGTATAATAAATATATAGGATGTATGAGAAAAATGTCTGATGTGTACAATCAAAATTAGACATCAAATACTATATTTGGAAAAATTATTAAACAGATATATGAAAAACGTTAAATATGTATTAAAAATATTTTAGATGTATAAAGAAATGTACACTCTGTATGAAAATAATAGACATCAAAACATTTATTTGAAAAAAATGTTAATCATGTATATAAAATATTAAAAGAGTATTAAAATATAGTCTGGATGTATAAAAAATGTACAGTGTGTACAAAAAATATAGGCATTTTTTAAAAAATAAAATAAAATAGTAAAGAAATAAAGAAAACCAAAGAAAGAAAGTAAACTGAAGAAAAAAAGGAAACAAGAAAACCAAAGAAAAAACATGCAGAAAAAAGAAAAACTGAGGAAGAAAGAAAATAAAATCGAAAAAAATAAAACCGGAGAAAACCCAGTGATAAGAAAGAAAAAGAAACAAAGAAAACCAGAAAGCCGTGTAAGAAAAAATAACTAAAGAAAGAAAGAAAGAAACCAATCTAAACGGAGAAAGAGAAACGAATGAAACCGGTCCAAAAACAAAGGAAAACAAAAAAACGAAGAAAATCCGTTGAAGAAACAAAAGAAAACCAAAGAAAAAAAACAAACAAAAAAAGAAAAAACGAATGAAACGAGCGAACACAGTCGCATCGAGCGTCTTTATCGAACGAAAAAACAAATGTGCCGGCCCAGTAGCTACTCGTGGAGGAAACGCTTTCAGGCGAGACGTATGGTCCAATCGCCATAAGCGATATATAGGTTTTGCGGCTAGATAAGAGATATTCTGAAAAATATAAAAGGCTAAATAGGAGGTCCCTATGTAGGTACGTGGGCAACCTGCACCTGTTCGGCCGCTGCAAATCACCAAATAATCGAAGGAAATAGATACGGTTCTTTGTAAGATTGCCAATCTCGGTCAAGCACATGTACATATATTCCAATTTCTTTATTTTTGTTGTCTAGATTGACAATTTTCTTTAGTGATTCACATCTAATTGGTATTTTGGATTATCTCAAATGTGTGCAGCATCAATAGGACATATGTCGAGTAAGTTTAACTTCATAACTGTATAGTTCAACAAATACCCATAATAATGATCATATTTATTATTTTTATTAATTCATCTACAAACACCCATATAATAATGTAAGTTGTTGTACACTTGCAATAGCATAATAATCAATGGGTTACAGGGAATTTATCTTGTCGTCACTGGTCATATTTACTTTTATTGTTTGAAGTTCCTATTTTCTTTTGTTCAACTTCAAATAATAAACTAGCATTTCAAATGGAATGATTTAAGTTGTAAAGTGTGTTGCTTTTATGTATGGACTGCGATATTTGGCACACGTGTGCCACATAGCTAAAACTACCACACACCTCCTTTTCCTTCCTAATTACATGCATAATTGCATTAGTATGAATCACTTTCCATGTGCATTTCTTCCTTCAATTACATGCATGCGCTAGAAGACAAAAAAACTTATGTCATCATAGATTCTTTTTATTTTGAAAATTCAAAATATTTTGTAGTTCAAACCGTCGGTCCGATGCAAAAATCGTTTTCACATAAAAAAAATTCACGACGAGATCTTCGAAACTAGATCCCATGTTGGTATGTTTCGACGACTTTTTTTATGGTCAAAAGTTACCACGTCTTGGCTATATAAGTTACCACATCTGTGGTATGCAACTTATCGTGCTATTTTCACATAAGTTATCAGGACATAAACATGGTTCTCCCACCTTCTCCACATGCGCATGTATGCACTAGAGGACAAAAAAGGTGATGTCATCATAGATTCCGAAAATTCAAAATGTTTTGTGGCTCAAACCGTCGGTCCGATGCAAAAACCGTTTTCACATAAAAGATTCGTAACGACGAAATCTTCAAAACTAGATCCCATATTGGTATATTCCGATGACTTTTTTCCGGGTCAAAACTTACTACGTCTCAGCTACATAAGTTATCACGCCTGTGGTATGCAAGTTATCGTGCTATTTCAACATAAGTTACCGGGGTTATATTTTTCAGCAACTTTCCCCCCTTGATCAAAAGTTACCCTGGTGTTTGTACTTAAGTTATCAGATATGTGATTCATACATTACCGTGCTATTTTCACATAAGTTACCGGGGGATGTTTTTCAACAACTTTTCCTCTTTGCTCAAAAGTTATCATGGTGTTTATACATAAGTTGTCGGTATGCTATTTGTATATTACCATGTTGTTTTGATATAAGTTACCGGGTTATGTTTTTTCAACAACTTTTTTCCTCTTTAGTCAAAGTTACCGTGGTGTTTGTCCGTAAGTTACTGGGTATGCGGTTCATATATTACCATGGTATTTTCACATGTTATCAGAGGATGCTTTTCAGCCCCCTAGTCAAGTTACCACGGTATTTTTACATAAGGTATGGGGTATGTGGTTTGTATATTACCGTCACATAAGTTATCGGGGTATATTTTCCAACAAATTTTTTCTCTCATTGGAAAAAGTTAACGTGCTGCTTATATGTAAGTTATCGAGTATGCGGTTCATATATTACCGAGCTATTTCACATGAGTTATCGAAGGCGAGGGAGGGAGAAGATATTTTTTAGCAACTTTTTTACCTCGTTGGCCAAAGTTATCATTTGTATGTAAGTTATCGAGTGTGTGATTCGTTTATTACCGTGCTATGTTCACATAAGTGAATGGGGGTATGTTTTCAACAACCTTTTCCCTTCATTGGCCAAAGTTACCTCGGTGTTTGTACGTAAGTTATCGGGTCTACAGTGCTTAAAAATATCATGCTATTTACACAAAAGTTACCGGGGTATGTTTCACCAACCTTTTTTTCATGGGTTGAAAAGTTACCAGGTGTTTTGGACATAAATTATCAGGTATGTGGTGCGTATATTACCATGCTATGTACACATCAGTTACCGGTGGTATGTTTTAGAATTTTTTTTGCTCGTGTCCCCAGTGTTTTCACCTAAGTTATCAGGTCTGCGATGCGTATATTGTCGTACTATTTACACAGAAGTTATCAATGATACCTTTTCAACAATTTTTTAAACATGGTCAAAGTTACCGTGGTGTTTGTATCCAAGTTATTAGGCCTCCTGTGTGTATGTTACCAAGCTATTTACATAGATATCAATGGGGGTTCTTTTCAATAATTTTCTTCCCCGTTGTCAAAGTTACCATGGTGTTTTCACTTAAATTATCAGGTCTGTGGTGCATATATTACCATGCTACTTACATAAAATTTATCGTGGGTATGCTTTTAGCAACTTTTTCCTCGGGTCCAAAATATCACGGTGTTTGCACCTAAGTTATCAAGTCCGTGGGGCATATATTATCGTGCTATTTTCACAGAAGTCACAGGAGGTATGTTTTTAACATTTTTTCCCTCCGACTCAAAGTTACCGTGATTCTTATATGTAAATTATGTAGTTCGTGGTGCGTATATTACCAATGCTATGTACACAAAAAAAGTTACCGTAATTATGTTTTTCAACAACCTTTTTTTCATTGGGTCAAAATCATCGCGGTGATAATTCCTAAGTCACTTGAGAGATGGCCAGTAGCTCTACGGGGGAGATTATGACTTTTTTTTTAAACGAGGCAAAAGACTTGTCATTTTCATTGATTAAGAAGAAGAGAATTGTCTGGTTAATTGACGGAAGAGATTATGACTTATGTCACTAGCACTACAAATGTTGCAGCAGATCAGTGATCTCTGAAACACAAGTTAATAAAAAGATCAACAAGACAAATGATATACAGGACCTGAAAGTAGTGTATTGTACAGAAACTAATTTTCATCTAGTACTGAATTTTCTCTCTTAATTTCAAATGCTAAATCATATAAAAATCAACATCTTCTCTGTGAATCTGAATTGATATGACTGAACCTGAGTTTCCTCTCTAAATTTCAACCAACTACACTTGAGGCAACCTTGTAGCAGCCGCAAACGGACTAATTAATCCATCTGGCACAGTGCAACAACTACTTTTACTTACTTATATCTACTACTAGTACAGGAATTCAAACAACTATCAACTAAGTAGATTAGCAGCAGTTTCAGTGCGTCGTTTTTCTACATAATTAGACAGTAGAAATTCTGGATCAAGAAACATGGGTGGCACAGCCAGGTGTGTCCTTTTCTGCTTGTTTCACATCCGGGCAGAGCGGGAGTGACGCTTGCGCATAGGGCTCATCCATCGATCACTTGCGCAGCAGCTACTGTATTTTGCTGCGGCAAGTCCACATGATGATTGGCTAGAAAAGCAGCACCAGTGCGACGGCCAGCGTCAGCGGCTACTTGGAGATGGCCGTCGCCGGCGTGGCGGATGAGCCATGCCGCTGCCACATTTGTGGCGTGCCGTCCCCCCGAGGAGACAACGAGCCTCCATGCGGCCGGTGACCACCAGCCACCGAAGCAGGTCAGAAAGCCAGTCGTGCCCTTTCTCCCTTCTATTCCCAGCCATTCCTCTCTGTTTCTTTCTTCTCTCCCTCATCTCTTTCTCGCATAGACCACCCTGGTCGACCTCAGCCCCAAGACAGAGCCCTTGTGCCACCCTCTGTCGCCGCCGATTACCTCCGCCCGTCCTCGACCAAATTCGGCCGGCCCCACGACGCTGGCCACCGGATCTACCGTCCAGACCCAAGCCTTCCCCACTGGAAGTCGCCAGCGCCATCGCCTACATCCTCGTCCAGAGGAGACGCGTGCCCGCACCGCCGCGTTGACCAGTCTTCCACCGCTCGTGTCGACAGATCCGGTGGGGGCGGGTGCGCGCGATCGGATCTGACGGTACTGGATGCGTTAGGTGGATTCAAATCGACGGCATCCAGGTGGTGTGGCGCTTTTGCAATCTGTCACAGGGTTGCCAAATACATTTTTCGTTTATGTATATTACACTAGCAAAAGGGCCCGTGCGTTGCAACGGGATAATAAAATTGCGGTGTTCAAATCAAGCCACTGATAACATAATACCTATAATGAGTATAGTTAATGTGCATCCAACCTTTTAAATTCAAATCAAATGAAACTGGTCGTTGGTTGCACTTAAGAAATAGATGTGCCAATATTTATATATATACATTCAGTAATGGACTACACACAAGCTTAGAGGCCGCAATTTATTCTAAAAGCATTAGTTTAAATTTGGCGATCGAAACATCCATTATCCAAGTGTAAATACTAAATACAAACTGTGACTGCTTTTGTTTGAATATTTTTAGACATAACGAAATTTATAAATTGTTCTTCAGAAATTATTATGGCATGTGACTACTCCGGCAGAACAGATAACCATTTCAAACTATTATTACCAGTATAATTGAGTTGCTTAGCCATGTAATCTATGATTGTATAATATGCAAACCCTACTTCGGTAAATAATTCAAAACTTCAAGCAAATCTGCTTCGCTCCGTCCCAAGTCCTTTGTACAGACTTCGGATTAATAGAATAGAAGAAACTTGGCCAAGAAAGGAGGATGCGCGTACTTAATTTTATGGAGCAGCTTATATAGAGCAGATGATATGGGAAACAGGAATAACTCCAAGAAAAAAAAAACTCAGGTAAGAAAGATGCAAGTAATAGCAGACAAAAAAATCATAACCTCAAGCAAATCTATGTCACTCTCCGAGTGCCAACTCATCTGTATAGACTTCCGATGCACATAATAGAATGAACTCCCGAGCTTTGCTACGGAACAAACACCAGTTGCTAGAATTACTGTTTTTCCCCTCCCCTTTTCCTTATCTCCTGTTCTCCACAAATAATAAAGTGACACTTATAAATCCAAATGGCATAAAATGGATTTTGAAAGGAAAACAATGCACTACAACATGAAGTGATGTTTGACAAACCTGGCAAACAAATAAAGATTAATTTGGTCAGCTTAAAGCAGATGATATGGGAAAACAGGAAGAACTTCAAGACATCACTTAGAACAGCAGTAGAACCATTCACATGTAAGCAGAAATCTTCTCTGGACATCATACGGTATTTTCAGGTTGTGGGATAGTTACATCAGATTCTATGGAAACGTCAAGTAGACGTAGACAGTACTGAAGGAAATAGCTTCAGTTCTGTTCCACTATGTTTTGCTAACAATTTAAATTTATAAAGACCTGTGGCTATCTCTTGTAAACAAGATTACTGCAAACCCCAAAAGATCTCTTGGTTTTTGAGAAAATAATCTGAAGCCAGTATATAAGTTGAAGTTCACAATTTTTTTCACTCAAGCAATAGTAGTATGCAAATTTGCTAAATATATGCAGTGTAATTATGTTTCAAGTACTGTGCAGGCATGAAACATAATGTCTTGAAAGGTCTATATTACGATCGGAAACCTGCATCCTCGGAAGCAGTGCCAGCGCAATCTAAGATCCATGCTTAATTCATGAATGCATCATCTTAAGTCACATAGACTACCTTAAATTATATAGGCCACCAGCTAACAACACTATACAAATTTGCTCCGTACATGTACGTCATGTCAGATCGAACGAATGCATGAGCTGGAGCGCCAGGTATATATGTGTAGAGCAAGTACCAAACATATATCTCTGAAGATCAGAAGTGATTTTATCAAAACCCACATAAACATATAACGCATGAACTTTTACCAAAACCAATCGTTACAACAATAACTACAATTTATCTAGTTCTGTGTGTTAGGTTGCGATATGCATCGACAGACAACATGAAAAATACAATCACCAAGAAAGATGTGTATACGCCGGATAGATTAAACTATGAGAGCATCGGGATATAGCAGGGTGAAGCAATGCATCGCTTTTAAAATTTACCTCAGATGAACAACATAGAAACAGCCGCCAAGAACCAAAATATGAATCACTGCATGGCCTAGGTTCCGTGTAGCAACTCTTCTTTCTGCGTTGTTAAACAGGCAATAAATTAACTGGGGTCAAATCCAATTACTTATGTGCAATCCTTGCATTTGTATCGCTTACTTCGTATTAGATAGACCTGAAAGGTATTCATCAGTTTGATCTTACCAAGAGGATCAAAGTAACTCAAGACATGGTTACTAATTAAACCAAGGATACATTGGTGCTTATCAATACCTCCCAATTAGATTTCACATTAAATCAGTGGAGGGGTGGGAGAGGAGCACATATATGGAGCAGTGTCCTCGCCGGCCTTGCAAAGGAGGGCCTGGATGGAGGAGTCGGCTTTGAACTTTCTCATGCCGGACATTCCTGGATCTCCTCCAGGCACATGCACGGATGAAAGGATGATGCGGCCAGCCATAGGGGAACAAATCCAGTATGAAAAAAAAAAAGGTAGAACCATTTGTACCACTCCATCTCAAAGAAATTAACCAACCTCTTCCTGGAACATAAACTTTCAAGGTCACTGGTGATTCTTTTTTCTCCACGAGGTCCAGACTCATTCTATCTAAATGATTGACTAATTACAAACATATCAAAAAAGAATTTGTTAATTGAGTATATCAATTTTATCCCTGTGGAATAAAATGCAAGCTACTCCAAAATTAACATGCCTCTGAATCAATTCCAAGATATACTCTACTCCGAAATTAACATGCCTCTGAATCAATTCCAAAATATACTCATATTGTATTGTACCTCATGAACTGCTACATTGCACAAAACGCAAGTTCAATCCTAAAAAAATAGGATAATCATTAAGACAATACATAAGCATGTACTGTATGTGTACGACAGATTCAGGGTGAATAATAAGAAGAGATTATACCATGCTAATTGAGGGGCTATGGGCTTTCTCGTCACGGGAGAGGAGGCAGCTGCTCCATGCCGCGCTCGAGCTATGGAAACGCTGTCCTCCAACGCCGTCCTCGAACGGGAGGCAGATGCGGGTCAGAGTCGTCCTGCGTCGAGGAGGTAGAGGCGGGCAGGGGCAAGAAACGGCTTGTTGAGGTTGGTTGGGCCGGCGTCCTGTTGGGTTAGGTGGTTGGGGCGGCATCCATTGGAGGAGATGTCGATCCAGGCGTCAATGGGAGCCGGAGGTGGTTGGGTTGCGGCCGGGGCGGCGAGCAGCCGCGCCGATGTGGGCGGCTAGCGGGCTGGGGAAGGTGCGGCCGCGGCGGCTTGGGTGACGAGCGAGCTGAGGTGCAGCCGCGGCGACGAGCGGGTTGAGGTGTGGCGGCGGCGAGCGGGTTGAGGAGAGGAGGCAGATGCGTACGGGCTTTTTTCTTAGCGAACCGTTTTTTCTTAGCGTAGCAGATTAATATGACGGCGGGTTAATTTCTATAAAGCACAGGGACCTTTGTGTAAAAACACCGCGACGGTGAACCCGACAAATTCAATCCGTGCTTTATTATTACTAGTAAGCATGCACGTGCAACGCACGTCTCGACTAAAATATATTCCATTATAAAACATAGTAATAATTCTATTATAACGTAAACCTACTTTCTGTGAAGCTGAAATCTTATGGAAAGAACATATAATTTCTAAGTCCTCAAAATGACTAAATATCATGCTTTATGAATACATGCCCAAGTCCATTGCGTAACAACTACTAAATATCGTTAACTAATTGATACAAATTCAATCCATGAAGAAAATTAAATTGTGGCCAAGTATATTTGCATTATGCCCCCCCCCCTCGGGTACTGCATCTTGGCAACCAACGCCATCACCAACTGCATCTTGGCAACCAACGCCATCACCAACACCTCACGGGCTACCATGGGACTATATAGATGTTCATCATGTAATACAGATATAATTGTTTGTCATATATTGCAGCCATGACCTCTTAAACTGCATAACTGACACAACTCACGTGTTATTCATAGATTCATAGATTAGGTATAATATTCCCAACCAAAGAAAAATATATTCAATCTTATTTTCTTCTAGTTGGTACCTACAAATGTGCCACTGCCAACAGGCACTGGGGAAAATGATATGTAAGTGTGTATATAGAGGCAATGGAAATTAGTAGTTTCCACGGAAGCTGATCAAATGACGTAATTCATCAAAGCTCTGAGATACAAGTTTGCGCATCTAAGAAACAAAACATTGCTAGTTCATACAGAAACAAACCATCAAGTTGTATCAATAAGACATCCTCGCCCCTGCGGTTGTACCAAGCAATGTCAGAAACACGTGAAACTATTCACAAAACTCGCTAGCGAACAAATCAGATGCACAAACCACTAAAGGTGAAACCACGCTTACTCATAATATGAAGGTCCTGGCCAATGTAATTCATTTATGGTCATTTAGTGTTAATCCTTCCATGACAAGGTCCAGAGCAACGAAGGTATTTGCAACCTATTATTTCAAATAGTAAGCTTCTCTTGTGAGCGTTCGCAATAAAGCACATACCCAGTTTTTAATAGTTTGGAAAATAACAACAGAACATTGGGATTATAAGTCGAATAGCTCTTAGTGAGAAACAACAAAATAAAATAGTAGCATGAAACAGAAAAGAAAAACAACAAAAATATCCAAACCATGATGACCTCCTATTTCAATAATCTCCTCATTCCCCTAGAACTCCCGTTCTCCCTCTCAAAAAAATAATCCAGTTCTCCGTCGTGGTAGGATAAGCTCTCGGCGTGTCCTCATTGTCGCCAAAGGAGCGGTGGACGTAGAGCAACACGTGAAGCCGGCGCCCGAGTGGTTAGCGGCGGCCGGGAAACAAAGCAACACGTGCAAAGGGAGCCCTCGCTGTCTGCGGTGGCCGGGATACAAAGCAACACGTCGCGAGAGCCCCACTGGTCGGAGGCGGCCGGGAAACATGTGCAGCCGGAGCCCCCGTGGTCGGCGGTGTCCAGAGCCAGAGCAACTCGTGCCACATGGCCTCCCCCCGCCATGCCGGTCCAAGGGTGTCCTATTCGTCGGCCTCCTCGAGTCGTCGACCGTGATGAACACCTCGGCATATGCGCGCAGCATATGCGCGCAGTAACCCCACATCGACGACCTGCACACCCATCTTCATGGTGGTGTCGACTGCGCCACGCCGTCGTTGTCCTACCGAGGCAGTCCGATTAGCTGATAACCGAATTTTGTTTACAGACTTGTTAATTGAATTAGTCAATGTAGCCCTTGCTACTTGTACATTTTCAGACTTGATAACTGAATTTACTTTGGGAAAAGAGATTAAGCATTCCATTTCCTTGCTCATATTGGCATGGTACGATGTGTTAGCCTCTTCTTCCATCTCAATAGACAAAATACAACCCGGCCTGATTCTTCTTTTTATAAAGGGGAAAGCTTGATCAAGTTGAAAGCAGTCTTATGATAAAAATTCTGTTAGTTCTAGTAAGCTATTCATAGGAACATGGCATGAGAAAGGCAAACTTCAGACTTACGCACCAGATTGAAAAAGAGAGCAGGTCGTCCTCACCGGCTGCTTCTTCCACGAATAAAAGGGTGGAGTTTGATCAAGTTGAAAGCTATCTGATGTTCCTAATTCCAGTTAGCGATTCACGGGGAAGATAGCAGGAGAAAAGCAAACATAATTACGTATTTCACTGACGATCAACTCCTTCACTAGAACGCGATTGAAGAACAGAGCAGGTTATTCTCCAGCGATCCAATCCTTCACCAGAGTGGGCTCACCCTGCGGCTCGACTCCAGGGCCTTCCTTCGGGAGGAGCAGGGCCGACACCAGAGCTACAGGTCCCACGTGCTCGCCCGCCTACGCCGCGACTCCCCGGGCCGCCGATGCGATCTCCCGCGCCGACCTGAAGCCGACCAACACCACGCCGGTCTTCGAGGCGTCGGCAACAGAGATACAAGGAGCGTGATGTCCGGCATCGGGCAGGGCAGCGGCGAGTACTTCTCGGCTCTCGCGCGTCGGCGTGGGCCGGCTCACGCGGCAGCTCTGCATGGTGCTCGGCGGCGGTAGCGACGTCCCTTGGCCGCAGTGGCAGCCTTGCGCTGACACCTTATGAAGATCCACTGGCACGTACAGGCCCGCCATCGCCTGCTGCTGATGTGCCGCAAAATCAGTCGCAGGTCTTGGCCCTTTCGCCCCACCATCCATAATCCAAAGAAGCGCGGTGAGGTGGCATGCGTCTCAAGCGAGAAGATAGGGGATTGGTGGCGGGGCGGACTTGCGATTCGCGTCTTGGCCTTCGCCAGCGCCCGATCTGCCCTTCGTCGTGTTGGGGCTGCTTTTCTCTTCGGCGGCGATGCCTAGGACCTGCGGGGTTCAATCTATCCTCTCCACGACTGATTCCTTTTCTGCATAGGCGCAACCGGCTAGGATTGGGAGGCTATGGAATCGGAAAGGATGTGAGGGACGGAGCAGGCGGAGTATGAAAAAAAAATAAGACGCCTTACTATCGAATCGTTACTTTTCACTTACGGGTGGCATGGTGGGTAATTTTCTTAAAAGGTAAAATGCACGGTCAGTCAATGCAATTTACTAAGTGCACACGGAGTATGGATTAGATTAACGCTAGCTGTTAGATTAAGTTTAGTGGACCTAATCATGCGGTGGTAATGGGTCCGTGTACATTTTGTGGGGTGCGTTTAGAGAAGTTCTTGTTTGATTGTTTAATAATAGTGGAGACTAGCAAAAGGGCCCGTGCGTTGCAACGGGAGAAAAGAATACCACACACTCTTAATTTACACAAAATGGTCTATAATCTGAGTATTTGTAGCTACGGCCCAAACAAAGATGGTCTTTGCCTACAAAAGCGCAAGTTTTTTAAATGGTTAACAGGTAAAATAACATTTGATATGTAGCGTTGATCAAGATTGCATCATAGACAGTTTTTTTAATGGTTAATAGGTAAAATAACATCATATTTATATTCTATATATTTTTCTAATCAAATTCCATATACAACATTGTTAAATTTAGAGTTACGGTTTAAAAGATATGAGTAATTTTAAAAACATTTGATATGTACTGTTGATCAAGATTGCACCCTAGATAGTTTTTTTACTAATCAAATTTCGTATATAACATGTTAAATTTGGAGTCACGGTTTAGAAGATATGAGTATTTAAAAAAAAACATTTGATATGTACCGCGGGTTTAACGTCAGAAACGTCAGGGAGTTTTAAACGTCTAGCGAATATGCTCGTGCGTTGCAACGGGAAAAAAAATCCTGTATGTCTCATGTTGGAGACACTGTCGTGGTTCATCCAACGGGTGTGTGGCACAGTCAAGTGGTCGGATAGCCGGAGTCCTTCGTGAGGTTTTCGACGAACAAACAGAGAAAGTAGAAACTTATCCATAAATAAAATAAATTGGAAGCTCAAATCGTAAAATAACAAATGATAGGGTGCTAACCTACCCCTGTTGTATACTTCATTAGCAGAGTAACCGCTACTGACGCTGCTTTGTTTTCTCCGTCGCTTGTAGGGAATGGCGTCGTAGCGGCTGGCGCATCAGCGCCAATGGTCATATACTTAAGGCATCCTATGAGCGCACCTAGTGCCTTTGTCCGTACTTGATGGCGTCGTGCCTAGGACGATCCTCACGCTCTGAGTGCCTCGATCTGGAGCCAAAAGTCGAAGGTGTAAGGGCATATTTATCCCGTAAGTGTTTTGGTGATTGATGACGATACTTTTGCGGACTAATCGTATGCTTTGAGTTCCTCAGATGGTTCATCTCTAGGCTTGAGACGATTCGGTGCCCCTCGGAGACTATTGAAGACGGCGTCGTCCTACGTTTCTCTTTGGTGGATTTGAGTCGTAGGAGAGCCGTACTATTAAGAGGGGGTCCGCGTCGGAAAGGTTAGGGTGGAATCAACACGTACACTTGTCCCTCCTTTCCCTGCACTTTGGAGCTTCCCTTCGTCATCTTGGTTGTGCGGAATTGACATTTGCCCTTTGTACTTGCGGTAGTACCACAGTACACGCTGTAGTACCGCTGGGTGCCAGATAGTACCGCTCCCTAAAGCGGTAGTACCGCGGCTCCTGTGCCTAGTGTGCCGCTCTGCGGTAGTAGGGGTGGATGTAATTTTTACATCCGCTACCACCACGATAGTACCGTCATTCAAATATGTAGTACTGGGGCCCACGGTAGTACTGCTCCCCGAGCCGTAGTACCGTGGCCCTCCTACCAAGTACCGTAGAATCACGGTAGTAGGCACGCAGCCTTCTGATAGTACCGCTCTGAGGAGCGGTAGTACCGTCGGATTTTGCACTACCGCGGTTTCAGCGGAAGTTGGCACGGATGTAATTTATTTCATCCGCGCCCTTCTCGTGTCGTGACTCCACGCCTTGCGGTAGTACCGTAAGGGGGTAGTACCGCCGAGCGGTAATCGCCCTAGTCGCTAGTCCCGGCTGTCTTCTTCTTCTTGATAGTGCCGTGGTCCTAGCGGTAATACCGTGCAGCCTCATGGTAGTACCGCGCCTGGAAGCGGTAGTACCCGGCGTCGCTGGCTGACTAAGTGGATAACGGTTGGATTTTTGACGACTATATAAGGGGCTTCTTCAACCTCTAGTTGACCACCTCTTCTCTCTCTAAGCTCCATTGTTGCTCCAAGCTCCATTTTGGCCCGATCTCTCTCCCTAGCCAATCAAACTTGTTGATTTGCTCGGGATTGGGTGACAAGGGCACGATCTACACTTCCACCACAAGATATTTGATTCCCCCCACTTATCCCTTGCGGATCTTGTTACTCTTGGGTGTTTGAGCATCCTAGACGGTTGAGGTCACCGTGGAGCCATATTCCATTGTGGTGAAGCTTCATGGTGTTGTTGGGAGCCTCCAATTAAGTTGTGGAGATTGCCTCAACCTTGTTTGTAAAGGTTCGTCGCCGCCTTCAAGGGCACCAATAGTGGAATCACGGCTCTTGCATTGTGCGAGGGCGTGAGGAGATTACTGGTGGCCCTAGTGGCTTCTTGGGGAGCATTATGCCTCCACACCGCTCTAACGGAGACGCATTTCCCTTAAAAGGAAGGAACTTGGTAACACATCCTAGTCTCCACGGGCTCCACTCTTGGTTATCTTATCCCTTTACTTGTGCAAGCTTATTTGTGTTCCTATCCTTGCTTGCTGGGTAATGCGTGTGTTGTTGCATCATATAGGTTGTCCACCTAGTTGCACATCTAGACAACCTTTATTATTGCAAAGTTTAAATTGGTAAAGAAAAGCTTAAAATTGTTAGTTGCCTATTCACCCCTCTCTAGTCAACCATATCGATCCTTTCAATTGGTATCGAGCCTCGTCTCTTTTTAAGGACTTCACCGTCCGTAGAGTATGAGTTGACGTCGTAGATGATGTGGGGAGCACTCCGGTGCGAATCCGACATCATCTACGGAGATGGGAGTACCTCGATCTCGTGAGGAATTCAATGTGGCGTTGGACACATTGAAAAATTCCATGACGAGCGAGGTCAAGGACATGTTTAAGGAATTCCTAGAAGGGCTTAAACTTTCCACCGCACCCGTGAAAGTGGGTGATCCCGCCAACACGGAGGCGGATGCTAACTCCGATAAGGGGAAGCTACTAGTGAGAAAGCCCCTCGTCTAGTGGTAAGAATGGCACCGCATCTTCGCCCATGTGCAACCTCCCGTTTATGGTGGACCGATTCCTTCCACTCATTTGAATCATGCCGGTCCACCACCTAAGATTGATAAAAAGGAGGATTTTGATTCTTGGGTTTATCGTTTTAAGCGTCATTTAAATCATGTGAACACTAACATTTGGAGAATCATTGAAGAAGGTTTCTATCCGCATGATCCGAGCAATTTCTCTCCTAGAGAGGTCGTGGACCATCAATTCAATGAGAATGCTCTCTTCATCATCCAAGAAGCAATCCTTCCGAAGACCTCCCTCATCTCCGCCTTACACCCGTGCCAAAGATGCTTGGCTCAAGGTGGTTTCCATGTATCGAGGAAGCGCAAGCATTCAACGCTCCAATTATGAAGTGGTCCAAGATGAAGCCGATGAGTTTGCAATGAAGGAAGAAGAAGAACCTCGTGAGCTCTATCGGAGAGTAACCAAGCTTGCCGTCTCCCTACGGGATCATGGAAGTAAGGACACAGATGACAACCGGATCAAGCGCCAAATTTCTCAAGGCAATGATGCCCTACCACAAAGCCATGTCCTCCGTCATCCGTCAATCGACCGGACTTCCACACCTTGTCCTCAAGTGATGTGTTGGATGGGTTTGTGGCTATGAGCATATTGGACAAGACCGCCGACAATGCGGTGCTTCGCTCTCAAAGAGCAAAGAAGCCCAACCTCGCTTTGAAGGCCAAGATTTGTGTCGAAGAAGATGGAAAGGAGGAAGAAGAAGAGAGCAACCTCGAAGATACTAAGTATGATTATCATGAACACATGGCACTTGCTTCAAGACAATTTTGGAGCAAGAAGAACTCAAGGCCCAACTTCAACAAGAGCAACTCAAGTGGCTCTAAGGGCAAGCAACGAGTGAGGACGTGTTTCAATTGTGGAAATGTGAGTCACTTTGTTGCGGAGTGTCCATATGAGAAGAGGGAAGACAATGGTGGCAAGCTCATCCGTAAGGACAAGGCCAAGTCTTTTCCCAACAAGAGCAACTTCCCAAAGAAGACTCCTCACAAAGCTTTGGTGGTTCAAGAAGAGTACAATGAGGATGATGATGATGATGAGGATGGTGAACCGGTTGCCATGGCCTCCGTGGCCATTGCAATGACTCCTCGGTGTCTCTCTTGGTTCACCCAATGAAAGCATCACCGCCAAGTGCCTCATGGCTAAAGCCACCAATAAGGTAACCCCAACATCAAAACTACCATCATCAATCATTCTTCTTTGACGGATTGCATTGATGAACATGAGGGGACTAGTGTAGAGTAAAATGAATTTGAGATCTTTATGAGTAAACTCAAAGGGAAATCCAAGATGCACTTCGTTGCTCTCTTGGAACAACTTGGTGAAGCCAATGTCATGATCGAGACTCACGAAGAAACCATTTCTAAGATGGAATGGCATAGTCGTGACTATGCCGATGAGATTTCGGATCTTTCCAATGCTCTTGAGGAAGAGCGTGGTCTTCGTTTGGCTCTTGAGGAGTCACACAACGATGATCACGCTAAATTAAAGAAAGACCTTGATCATGCTCTTGTTGTGTCTCGTGTGCTTAGTTCCGAGAAGGCAAAGCTTGGAGTTGATCTTGCTAGACTCAACGAGGACTTTGACACTCTCGACAAGGCTCACAAAGTCTTGAAGGGTGCTCATGCTAGTATCAAAGAGTCTCATGATCAACTCCAAGTGAAGCTAACCAAGGAGAAAGCCACCTTTCCTCATATGATATTGATTGATAATGCAAATGCTACTAACCCTTGTTGTGAGCATGTGCATCTTGTTGAGGAGAATGCTAAGTTGAAGGAGCAACTTGAAAAGGGCCTTGTCACATGCATTCAAGGTGAGAAGAACCTTAACGACCTTTTGAGTAATCAAAAGGAAGTTGTAGCCAAGGAGGGGATTGGGTTCGCGCCCAACCCCAAGAGCAAGAAGAAGAATGACAAGACCAAGCAACCTCCCCCTCTCAAGCAAACTTTTGTGAGGGAGGGAGAGGGTGCTTCAAGAAGAAGAAGAACCGTGCAAAGGGTGGCAATGTCAAGAAGGACAACGTCATCCCCACGAACATAGCCGGCGACTTTAACCCCTCTTATGTGTTGTGCTGTGCTAGTGATGGGCATGTTTATGCTAAATTTGTTGGTTCTTCTTATGAGTACATTGAATGGTTTATTTGGGTTCCTAAGACCCTCGTTACTAACATCAAAGGACCCATTACCAAATGGGTACCTAAAACCAAGCATTGATCTCTTGTAGGGTTTGCTTCGGTGGGGGATCATGGTTGCTCGATAGTGGAGCAACAAATCATATGACCGGGAGCAAGGACATGGTGGTGGATGTGCAAGAGATTCCATCTATGCCCACCGATGTCGAGTGGGGTGATGCATCACATTCTAAGGTATTGGGTCTCGGCAAGGTTGTCATTTCTCATGATCTTACGATCGAGAAAGTCATGCTTGTTGAGTCCCTTGCATACAATTTGCTTTCCGTTCGTCAACTTGCAGTCATGGGTTATGCTAATTTCTTTGACATTGATACCGTGGCCCTCTTGTGGAGCAAGACTCTTAAAGTAGCCTTTGTTGGGCATGTCGAAACGGTCTCTATGTGATTAACTTTTGAGCGACCCACTAAGACCGCGACATGCCTAATGGCTAAAGTTGACGTGGGATGGCTTTGGCATCGCCGTTTAACCCATGTCAATATGAGATCTTTGCAAAGTCTTCTCAAGGGGGACCATGTCCGAGGACTAACAAATGTTAGTTTTGCCAAAGACCGTGCTTGCGATTGCTTGTATTGAAGGAAATCTTCATGAGAAGGCTCACCCTCCCACGACTATCATATACTCAAAGAGACCCTTGGAGCTCCTTCACATGGATCTCTTTGGGCCACCATCATTTGATAGTCTTGGAGGAAGAAAGTATTGCTTGGTGATCGTGGATGACTATTCGAGATACACTTGGGTATATTTCTTCAAGAGGAAGAGTGAGACCCAACAAACCGTCATCGACTTTGCAAATGAAGCTCAACGTCAACATAATGCAAAGATCTTGACTATAAGAAGTGACAACGACACCGAGTTCAAGAACTACACCTTGGATGAGTTTCTTAGTGATGAGGGAATCAAGCATCAATATTCGGCACCATATACCCCTCAACAAAATGGTGTGGCGGAGAGAAAGAACCGGACGTTGATGGATGCGGCAAGGACCATGATGGCGGAGTTCAAGTCTACATACAACTTTTGGGCGAAGCCATCAACACCGCTTGTCATGCATCCAATCGGCTTTATCTCCGCAAAGGCTTGAACAAGACTCCTTATGAGATACTCACCGCAACAAGCCCAACCTCAAGTACTTCCGGTGTTGGTGTAAGTGTTTCATTCTCAAGAAAGGTTTTCGTTTGTCTAAATTTGAAGCTAGAGCTCATGAGGGCATATTTGTTGGTTATGCTACAAACTCTCATGCTTACCGTGTCCTCAATAAATCCACGGGACTTATTGAGGAGACGTGTAACGTGGAGTTTGATGAGAATAACGGCTCCCAAGTGGAGCAAAGTGGCACTTGTGATGTAGGTGATGAAATTCCTCCCCAAGCCATAAGAAGAATGGGAGTTGGCTTTATCCTACCCATTGAGGAACCCCTTGTGGCCGAAGGAGAAGGACAATGCTCCACTCAAGTGGAGCCATCACCAACCCAAGGCCCACACGCTTAGAAGAACAAAGTAAAGGCCCTCAACCTCAAGAACAAAACCAAGGGCAAGATCGTGCTCAAGATGATGATATCACCTTAAATGATGCCCAAGGTCGAAGTTCTCTTCCCGAGCATGCTCAAGATGAAGGTCATGCTCAAGGCAGGCGCCAAGATGATCAAGTGACCTCTCCTCATCGCACCTCCGAGGAGGATTTAGAGCGTCGTGCCGCCAAGATTGCTTCCAAACTCACTACCAAAGGCCATCTCATGGAGAATGTGGTTGGAAGCCTAAGAAAAGGGGTAAGCACTCGTAGACAATTGGCAAACTATCGTGAACATCACGCGTTTGTCTCTTGTGTTGAACCTCAAAAGGTCTATGAGGCGCTCGAAGACCCGGATTGGCTCAATGCCATGCATGAAGAACTCAACAACTTTGAGTACAACAAGGTGTGGAGATTGGTGCCAAGGCCATCGGAGAACCACAACGTCATTGGAACCAAGTGGATTTTCAAGAACAAGCAAGATGCTCATGGGAACATCATTCGCAACAAGGCAAGATTGGTAGCACAAGTCTACTCCCAAGTCGAGGGTATCGACTACGGTGAAACCTTTGCTCCCGTTGCTCGTCTTGAATCCATTCGTTTGTTGATTGCTTATGCTTCCCATCACAACTTTAAGTTGCAACAAATGGATGTAAAAAGTGCTTTTCTTAATGGTCCCATTAATGAGTTGGTCTATGTCAAGCAACCCCCCAGGTTCGAGGACCCCTACTTCCCGGATCATGTATATCAACTCGATAATGCACTCTATGGACTTAAACAAGCCCCACGTGCTTGGTATGACCACCTTACCGAGTTGTTACAAGATCGTGGTTTTGAAGTGGGGCAAATCGATCCCACTCTTTTTACTAAGAAGGTCAATGGGGAGTTGTTTGTATGCCAACTATATGTTGATGATATTATCTTTGGTTCTCCTAACAAAGCTTTCAATGAGGAATTTTCCGCTCTCATGACCTTCAAGTTCAAGATGTCTTCGATGGGAGAGTTGAAGTTCTTTCTTGGTTTCGATATCAAACAAAGAAGAGAAGGAACCTTCATCAACCAAGCCAAATACACTCAAGACATGCTCAAAAGATTCAAGCTAAGTGATGTCAAGCCGGCTACTACACCAATGCCCACAAAGTGCCAACTTGACATTGATCCCAATGGTAAAGCGGTGGATCAAAAGGTATATCGCTCCATGATTGGATCCTTGCTTTACCTTTGTGCATCTAGACCGGATATCATGTTGAGTGTGGGAATGTGTGCACGGTTTCAAGCCGCACCGAAGGAAAGTCATTTTGTGGCGGTCAAGCGAATCTTTTGATATTTGGCTCATACCCCAAACTTTGGCTTATGGTACCCAAGAGGAGCAAACTTCAAGCTTGAAGGATTTACAGATTCCGATTGGGCGGGAGACAAAGTGGATAGGAAGTCCACTTCCGGAGGGTGCCAATTTCTTGGTTGCTCCTTGGTAAGTTGGTCTTCCAAGAAGCAAAGTTGTGTGTCTCTCTCGTCCACCGAAGCGGAATATGTGGCGGCCGGTAGTTGTTGTGCTCAACTCCTATGGATGAGGCAAACTTTAAAGGAGTACGGTGTCATTTGTGACAAAGTGCCTCTTTGGTGTGATAATGAAAGTGCCATCAAGATTTCTCTCAACCCGGTGCAACACTTCAAGACGAAGCACATCGAGATTCGGTATCACTTCATCCGGGATCACATTAGGCGAGGAGAGATCGAGCTCAAGTATGTCAACACTCAGGATAACCTTGCAGATATATTCACGAAGCCCTTAGATGAAGCAAGATTTCGCGAGTTAAGGCATGAGCTAAATATCATTGATATGAGCAATGTGACTAGAGCCCGTGCACTCCCCACCACACTCAACTTGTTGTCTAGTGTATGTGTAGGCATGGACATAGGGGGAGTATTGTTCTCTCAATGAACTCTTCCTCCCCCCATTATGCGTAAATCGATCACCTCTTTCACATTAGCCATTTTTTATGGTACTTGTGTTCCAAAGACGAGTTTTGGTCATGGGCCCAAGGATAATTCTTCACGGTGCCATACCATCCTACTCAAACATAGGTGGCTTCGGCCACCACCCTCTCTCCTTGAGAGGCCTTGTCGTTTGGTGGTTTCTTGTTGTCTTTTGCCTCTAGGTTGTGGTTGAGTTTGTGGTTTCTTGTGTGTAAAAAAAAATTCATTGCAAAGGCCCTTTTTCATTTTTGAATCATGCAGTGACTTGAGATTCACGGTACTACCGCGGCCAGCTGCGGTACTACCGCAGCCAGCCATGGTACTACCGCTTTCGGAGACGCAGGTACTACCGCAACCTCACGGCAAGAACTTTTTATCGCCGCCGGTCAGCAGTACTACCGCCTCGGTGCGGAACTTCCGCCCAGCGGTACTACTGCTGATGAGAGGCAGTACTACATGACGGTTCATGAGGCGAGGTTATGGGCAGGCGGGGGAGTTCTAACTCCCCATACCCATTCACTACCTTCTCCCCACATCGCCTCCTTCTCTCCCTTGCTCAAGAACGGGCTGCGTCTCTCATGGGATCCCCTTCACCGGCTGCCCTCCGTGATTCCGGACCGGTGGGATCGTTCTCCACCGCGTGCTCTTGCTATGGACCCAGGTTTTCCCCAAGTCCCTCTCCTTGTTGTTGGTGTTTGGTGTTTCTAGGTTTTGGGGAGGCTTGTGTGTTCTTGAGATTGATAGGCCTAATCTCTGCAAGAATAGGATGAAGGAGTGTAGTATTGCATAGGATTTATATGTGTATTGCTGTCATGCGCTAGATCTGATCACTGTAGCACCGCCATTGTTTCGCGGTTCTTTTCAGATTCAAATCGATAGTTGGATCCGCTGCGGCGCGGTACTACCGCCCCTCGGGTGCGGTACTACCGCGCCCTGTGCAGCACTACAGCTTTACTTCCGCTCCAGCCACGGTACTACCGTGACCCCGCACGGTACTACCGCGTGCAGGCGATACTACTTCTTTAGTACCGCAGTGACGGTGGCGATCCTACCGTGCCTCACACCTATCGCATGCCAACTTTCTCATATGTCTCCTATGTTTTTCGTGTGCTTTTTTGTGGCCTTTGCATTGATCTTCTTGCGTTTTTGGTGCTTTGCGTGTGTGGTTCAGGTGGTGGCTCTCGCCGGTCCAATCCCAGTCGTGACACCGGCTCCAAGCGTCTGCACAAGAACCCAGTGACGCACTGCAGGGCTCCTCTTCTGCCCCCAAGCGCCATGTCAAGACAAGCGCCACCAAGGTCAAGGAGCCCTCCAGAGCATGGATGAGATGCCCCATTACGACTACGTCCGCCTCCGGAACATGGATCCGTCGTGACCCCTCGTTCCTCGGTCGAGGGCTGTGAGCTGTTCTGGAACAAGCATCAAACCAACATCTATCTGGGCGACATTAAGAACAAGCAGAAAACCTATGAGGATCAGAAGAGGATTGACATGCAACAATTGAGGAAGGAGAAGATCCGTGCCTACTATGGAGAGGCACACGACTTGGTGGAGCAGTTTGGCATTGAGAAAATCAAATCCTTTCACCTTGACTATGATCCACGAGCTCATTGGTCAGCTTCTTTGCTTCGCCTACTTTCACCCCAATGAGGAAAGGAGAATGACCTGGATGACAAATGGCCGTAAGTCGATTTACACGGAAGGAGTTCATGGATATGCTCCAAGTTCCCGATGTGGGCTTGACTCCCCGTAGGTGTTCGTCCCCATGCCAACCCCGACTCGCCAACAAGGACAAAGGCTTGCACCGTTCTATGTTGAGAAGACACTTCAAGTGGCAAGATATGTTTGGTGCTCAACTCCTTTTGGATATCATGTACCGCATCTTCCGCAACTCCTTGTTCCCCGCATTGGTGACAAGGACAAGGTTCATGCCTATATGGTGGATATGATGCTCATCTGCGAGGAGGCTCGTGTGTCTCGTGACTCAGCCACTTGATATCTCACACATCATGTGGTATGAGCTTGGTTTGCCGTGTTCAACCGCAAGGTGCCTATATCTGGTCCATATCTGTTTCTCACGATCTCGAGGACTTGGGACAAGATGTTCCCACAGTGAGGAATTCCTTGCCCTGTTGGATTCGCCATGACCCCATCTCGTCTGCGTGTCAAACCCAACTGGGCCAACACTACTACTCGTCTTTGAGGCGTCTGCAGCTAGGGCTGCTGTTGGAGAGGAGGATGCTAGCGCCGAGCATGTTGATGAAGGCCATGCTGCTAGGCCTTCCCAGAGCTCCTCTATGCCTTCTTGGGCCACGAAGCTGAAGGACAAGATGAAGACTCTTTTCTGCATGCAAGCCAAGGGGCAGTACAGGACTCATGTGGCATCCAAGGAGAGGTCACTAGGACAGGAAGATCTTGAAGCTCTATGGTGAGGATGTGTCTGGAGGATCTGAGGAGCACATCACTCCAGAGGCCGAGTGGATGGCGAAGCAAGGCTACAAGTGGACTGATTACGAGGAGGGCGTCGAGGAGTCCATCCTGCTTTGAGGAGTCTCGACGGAGAGGGTTGGGACGAGTTCCCCTCTACGAGCCACCGCTTGTGTGTAGGTGTCCTCTCTGCCTTTTTGGCGTCTCGATGCCAAAGGGGAGAGAGCGTGAGATTCTTGAGTCTTGTGTTACGTGTTTGGTGTGTTTATTATGCGTTTCGGTTGAACCTCGTTTGAATCGTTTGAACCTCGCTTTTAGTTGCTTTTCCTTCTTATGGTGTAAGACATATGCACTCTATCTATCTTAGCAAGCTTATGTTATATCGTGCTATATGTTGCTTAGATGTTATTCTTCGGACCTTTGTCTCTAAAATATAGGGGGAGTGGTGATCCTAGATCGTGTGCTATGCAGTCCAAAGCATTCATCCGGAGTGCACACATCTAGGGGGAGCCCGTCTATATTTTGGAGAGGAGGGGTTTGCTCATGCTCTATATTATTGTATCTTTGTGCAAATCCGTATTGTCATCAATCCACCAAAAAGGGGAGATTGTAAGGGCATATTTATCCCGTAAGTGTTTTGGTGATTGATGACGATACTTTTGCGGACTAATCGTATGCTTTGAGTTCCTCGGATGGTTCATCTCTAGGCTCGAGACGATTCGGTGCCCCTCGGAGACTATTGAAGACGGCGTCGTCCTACGTTTCTTTTTGGTGGATTTGAGTCGTAGGAGAGTCGTACTATTAAGAGGGGGTCCGCGTCGGAAAGGTTAGGGCGGAATCAACACGTACACTTGTCCCTCCTTTCCCTGCACTTTGGAGCTTCCCTTCGTCATCTTGGTTGTGCGGAATTCTGACATTTGCCCTTTGTACTTGCGGTAGTACGCAGGTACACGCTGATAATACCGCTGAGGTGCCACGGTAGTAACGCTCACTAGGAGCGGTAGTACCGTGGCTCCCAGGCATAGTGCCGCTCCGGTGCGGTATATGGTCGGATGTAATTTTTTAAATCAGCGACCACAACTGTAGTACCGCTCGTCGGTAGCGGTAGTACATGAGGCCCACGGTAGTACTGCTCCCTTGAGCCGTAGTACCGTGGCCCTCCTACCAAGCACCGTAGAATCACGGTAGTAGGCACGCTTCTGGTAGTACCGCTCTGAGGAGCGGTAGTACCGCTGTCGTCAATTCGCACTACCGCGGTTTCAGCGGAAGTTGGCACGGATGTAATTTATTTCATCCGCACCCTTCTCGTGTCGTGACTCCCGCCTTGCGGTAGTACCGTAAGGGGAGCGGTAGTACCGCCTGGCGGTAATCTTGCCCCTAGTCGAGCTAGTCCAGGCTGTCTTCTTCTTGATAGTACCGTGGTCCACAACGGTAGTACCGTGCGGCCTCGCGGTAGTACCGCGCCCCTGGAGCGGTAGTACCGCGCGTCACGGGCTGACTAAGTGGATAACGGTTGGATTTTTTCCACGACTATATAAGGGGCTTCTGCAACCTCTAGTTGACCACCTCTTCTCTCTAAGCTCCATTGTTGCTCCAAGCTCCATTTTGGCCCGATCTCTCTCCTAGCCAATCAAACTTGTTGATTTGCTCGGGATTGGGTGACAAGGGCCGATCTACACTTCCACCACAAGATATTTGATTGCCCCACTTATCCCTTGCGGATCTTGTTACTCTTGGGTGTTTGAGCATCCTAGACGGTTGAGGTCACCGTGGAGCCATATTCCATTGTGGTGAAGCTTCGTGATGTTGTTGGGAGCCTCCAATTAAGTTGTGGAGATTGCCCCAACCTTGTTTGTAAAGGTTCGGTCGCCGCCTTCAAGGGCATCAATAGTGGAATCACGGCTCTTGCATTGTGCGAGGCGTGAGGAGATTACGGTGGCCCTAGTGGCTTCTTGGGGAGCATTGTGCCTCCACACCGCTCTATGAGACGCACTTTCCCTCAAAAGAAGGAACTTCGGTAACACATCCTCGTCTCCACCGGCTCCACTCTTGGTTATCTTATCCCTTTACTTGTGCAAGCTTATTTGTGTTCCTATCCTTGCTTGCTCGTGGTAATGCGTGTGTTGTTGCATCATATAGGTTGTCCACCTAGTTGCACATCTAGACAACCTTTATTATTGCAAAGTTTAAATTGGTAAAGAAAAGCTTAAAATTGTTAGTTGCCTATTCACCCCCCCTCTAGTCAACCATATCGATCCTTTCAGAAGGCCATTCACTGATGCACGCCGCCAGCCAGCTTAAATGTCGACGCCCTCATCACCCTATTCCTAGACCAAAGGTGACCTTTGAGAATGTACGACTTGAAGTTCACATAGGATTGCGTGTACATATACAATTCAAAAAGTATTGGACAATTGACGAAAATCTCGGCCACGTTGATAGCCATCATGCATTTTACATGAAGTAGGACACTCTTTTCTTGATATAATTTCTTCCTTATTTTAATTTCTTCTTTTCTTTCAATCGGGACATGTAGCCCATAGTTCCATTCCTTTCCTTCTTTCAATTTCTCTTTCCTTTCACAACTTGCCTTTCCATTAAAGAAGCATCAGGCGTGGCTTGGTTGCATGTGTCCTTGGGGACTGAACGCCATGGCAGGAGTTTGATCGCTTCGCTCAAAGGCCTATTTCCACCGGGGATTATTTTTTCGCTAGATGGGCCCTAAGATTCTGATTGCTGGGTCGCGAGATCCAATCGATGGGATGGGCTGCTGCGCCAGATGGGCCACTTGATTGCTAAATGGGCCCCAGTTACGATTCTTTGGGTCACGAGATCCAATCGATGGGATGGGCTCTTGCTGACGGATGGGCCGCCTGATTGCTAGATGACCTAAAAAAAAATATTGCTAGATGACCAGATGTACGACCGTATATAGGACGTCGCCGAATTAGTACCGCATCGTTTCTATTGGAAAAAATATGGACGTGTTGAAAAAAAAATTGAAAGCGTAAATTCATGGAAAGAAACGTATTGTAACGGTGAACCCACGGAGTCAATCCGTGTTTTATTATTAGGGATAGATTAGGGATAGATTTTGGTATATTTTTCAGGTATTCATTGTGTATGGTGTATACCAGGACACTAGGAGATTTTGCTCCGAGTCCACCCATACGAGCGGCGATGTGCGCGAGCGGGGGCACTGTGTTTTTCTTCTGTTTTGTGTCTTTTGGTGTAGAGAGATGCGCGTCGGAGGTGGAGGAAAGGGAATCATGAGCTGTCAGAATCCTCTCCCAAGTTTAGGTTTTCTCCGCCTCCCGTCGGTGTCGCCGCCTCGTCTCCGGTGGTCTTAGGGGCATAGAAGCACGATGGATGCGGGCCGTTGCTGGTGGGAGGACTCCGTTTTTATATGTTATTACTTTGAGTTTTGTTAGGGTTTGTGTCCTGCTTAGGAAGACAAGACGGCGACGACTCCCTGAAGATGGAATAAGATTCTCCCGGCCTAACCCTCATTCCGGTGGGGCGTCTAGCACCGTCGTCGAGCGTGTGGAGATGTGTCTCCAGCGATCTATCTTTTGGTGGACATGCTTGGATCTGTTAGTCGTTCGTCTATGTCCGTGTGTCTTCGGGTTGGATCCTTTCGATAGACGCTACTCTGCATCGGCGATAGTTGCTCTTGTGGTGCGCTGGTCCTATGGGACCTTAGCACGACGACTTCTCAACTGTCTACTACAACAAGTTTTGCAGGTTCCAACAAGAGAGGGAAGATGACGATGGCTTGCTTCGGTTCTCATAGTCGTTGCTAGGTGGTCTATAAGTCAGGATCTAATTTTTATTATTTGTGGTTTCATTGTACTCAGCGGCGAAGCCACATAAAAAGCTAGGTAGTCAATTGACTACTTAGCTTTTTTGGTAAAAATCAACATATAGATGTAGAAATCTTGCAATATTTAGTAAATTATACATTTGACTACACAATTTCAAGTCGACTACACGAGATTAAAGTTCTGACACCTTCACTGGTCGTATTGCCATGAAGACGAATATGTTGAAAGTTTTCACATAAAAAAAGCCTTGATGGTTATTAAAAGGCAGTTCGGAAGGCCATTGGCGCGGCACGAGACTGGATCGGTCGCCTGGTGCCTAGCGTTGGCATAAAAGGAATATCTCGCTACAATGCCGAATTGTAGATGTAGACTTGTACGATAAAATGATGTTTTCTAATCCAAGTAAATAAAAAAATTAGGGAACTAGTTTTGACGTTTTTTTTAAGAACTTGACCATGGGTTAGCATCGACGGGGCCACGGCCAGCCCAAACAAAGCGTAAAGACACGGGGAGGTAATCCTAATGTGATGGGCCGATCTCACGCAAAGAATCGTGTTTCACGACCCCGAAAAAGACCGACGAATGCTGCTCGCGCGCGGATTGCCATCCATGCTCTCTCGTGTTGAAAGAAAAAATAAAATGGGAAGCACATAATAGTACGTGCGAACCTCTTTCTCCAGCGGCGGGATCGCGCGACGACGGGCCCGAAAGGCAGACGACGATACACGATCGATCCCCGCCCCCGGGTCCGAGAAACCGAATCACGCAAACTTGAAACCAAACAGGGACGCCGCGACATGGCCGAAACGACCTCGGCCGGACGGATTCTCGCGACGCGGACGCGAAGCTACTGCTCCCGCGACCACTGCACGACCGACCGGGACAGTGAATGGAGCGAGACGACCTTCGGAAAATGACCGCCACGTGTGGTGCGGTCGTTTTCTTTCTTTTTTTTCATGAAAAAACAAACATCCACGACAAGCTAACCTACTCTATTACTTTCAAAATAGATGATCCAACTTTATACTAAAGTTAATATAAAATTGAGTCATCTATTTTAAAATAGAGAGAGTAGTACGACACTCCGGAGAGTGCCCGAGGCGCTGTAACCTTTCACGCTCTCTCTCTCCCTCCCTGTAGCCGCAGGGTTTGTTCCTGCACTCTCGTCTCGTGCGTGCATCTCTTGGCTCTTGCCGCACACGCATTATTGGGTTTTGGCCGCATGCAATGGCGCGCATGCCCCAGGTGCCGATCGCACGTTTCCCTCGCGAAAATATCACACCCGTTTCTGGCTACGAGAGAGCATGCAGGTGGAGGAGGATGACACTGGATGAGGTTGCGGGAGGCAGCTCATCGGTTCCCGCCCAAGAAGAGGACGACGCTTGCTTGGTGGCGCCCCGTCATGGCCGTATGTTTGCTGCAGCATGGCAACAAACAAAACAATAAGTAAAGGACGGAAAAAAGGAAGTACTTTTGCCCAGAGAAACGAGAGTGAAATGCAGAAAACTACCAGCATTTGTTTTTCGGGACGAACTTCTTTGAATTTAACGCTATTTTTTTTTCAGAATGCACTGATCGCCTGCTTAACCCAGATTATGACAACTTAGACTCGCCTGTCAGGCTGACATGGCAAAAGAAAATGTCACACCAGCACATTGACTTGGTCTTCTCATAATTAGGTTTGGTGAGCTATCAATGCAGTCCGTAAAATAATGGCGTTTTGAAGACACAGTTGTGCCATAAAAAAATGGCGTTTTGTTTGGTGGTTTCCGTTCCAAAAAACAGAAATGACAGTTTTTTGCTAATGACGACACAGTTGTGCCATCAATCAGGCACTGTTGTGGAACAGGGTGCCGCAGATAGATGCTACTCCACCTGTAATTGAAGTTTTAAGTTTGTCTCAACTCAAATTTGTTTAATTTTGACAAACTCTATAAGAAAATTTGTTAAGGGCATCACCAACGCCGACCTGCAAGCTGCCCACATACGTCCGGACCATGCGGTTGGGACTGTGAAAGCCATCCAACACAACCCTGTATCGATCCATTCAGCGGTCCGGGCGCACTTTCTCCTGCAAAGAAAAGGGGGGTGTTACGGGAGTCCAGAAAGCACTCACGTTGGACTCCAACACCCCAGTCCCACTAAACCTGCTCTTCTGGTCCCATTTTCTTACACTCTGCCACTTCCTCTTACTTTGCATCCGCACCCTCCACCTCCTTCGCCACGGTTGTACCTCTCCAGCCGCCACATAGGCATTGCTGGACGTTCGCAACTAGCACTGACGCGCCCGCTCGCCTATTATGACGGCACTATCCACCCTAGAGCCGTTTGTACCCAGGTACACTCCGTCGTCCCGTCGACGGCCTCCATGGCGTCCACCACGCCCAATGTGTGTTGGTCGAATGTCATTGAGCTTATTTTGGACGCCATGTCATTTATTCAGGTAAGAAGGATGGCGGGGTACTCGACCATGGAGGATGAGTTGCTATGCGATGAATGGTTGGCCGTATCCGCGGATTTTGCAGGCAGGAGCAGAGAGGGGACCTTCTGGCAGCAAGTGCATGAATCGTTTCATGCACGAAATCATGTTGCGTCCTACGACATGCACATCACCCATGATCACAAATGTGAGGTCATTATTGTATCGATGGTACGCCATCCAGACCATCATCACCAAGTTTTGTCATGTAGTTGCTCAGCTGGAGGCAAGGTGACCATTGCACGCGGCAGAGGAGGAGATCGTAAGTTTCGCTTCTTCTTCTTTCTCAACTTGTCGACTGAGAGCATCTCCAGCCGTTCGGCCCCCCAAGGGCTTGAAATAGCGCCGCTTGGGGGCTAATCGGCGATATATTCGGCGTGGGGGGAGGCTCGGGTTCCCAGCCGACCCCCTCCCCCCCCCCCCCCCCAAGCCGCAGAGTTCGGTGCAAATTCGGCACACTTCAGCACAAATTCAACAAAAACTAATTTTGATCATATAGTTCATCACAGAAATCAATACAAATCAAATAGTTCAACAGAGCGAACTCATAATTCACATCGAACTAGGCGTTGCCCTTGAGCCTCCATAGGTGCTCCACCAGATCGTGCTGCACTTCTTGATGCACCTGTGGGTCTCGGTGTTGGGGAACGTAGCATGCAATTTAAAAAAAGTTCCCACGATCACGCAAGATCTATCTAGGAGATGCATAGCAACTAGAGGGGAAGAGTGTGTCCACGTACCCTCGTAGACCGAAAGCGGAAGCGTTAGTTTAACGCGGTTGATGTAGTCGAACGTCTTCTCGATTCAACCAATCAAGTACCGAACGTACGGCACCTCCGAGTTCTGCACACGTTCAGGTTGATGACGTCCCTTGAACTCTTGATCCAGCAAAGTGTCGAGGGAGAGTTTCGTCAGCATGACGGCGTGGTGATGGTGATGGTGAAGTGATCCGCACAGGCTTCGCCTAAGCAGTACGACAATATGACCAGAGGAGTAAACGGTGGAGGGGGCACCGCACACGGCTAAGAACAATTGATGTGCCTTAGAGGTGCCCCCTGCTGAGGGAGTCCTGGACTAAGTGGTCCTCGGGTGTCCGACCTGTTATCTACTGGGCCGGGCTGATGGGCTATGAAGACATGAAGACCGAAGACTGTACCCGTGTCCGTATTGGACTCTACTTGGCGTGGAAGGCAAGCTAGGTGACCGATTATGAAGATGTCCTCCTATGTAACCGACTCCATGTAACCCTAGATCTCTCCGGTGCCTATATAAACCGGAGAGCATAGTCCGGATAGAGACAGATTCATTACCATATACTCATAGGACTTCTAGGGTTTAGCCATTACGATCTCGTGGTAGATCAACTCTTGTAACACTCATATTCATCAAGATCAATCAAGCAGGAAGTAGGGTATTACCTCCATAGAGAGGGCCCGAACACAGGTAAACATTGTGTCCCCCGTCTCCTGCTACCATCGATCCTAGACGCACAGTTCGGGACCCCCTACCCGAGATCCGCCGATTTTGACACCGACATTGGTGCTTTCATTGAGAGTTCCACTGTGCAGTCGACGAAAGGTTTGATGGCTCCTTCAATCGTCAGTAATGACGTGGTCTAGGGAGAAAACTTCCTCCCCGGACAGATATTCGTATTCGGCGGCTTAATCGTGGGCCAACTTCATTTGGGCCATCCGGAAGCAGATCGATAGCTTCGCCCCAGCCATCGTGTCGATTCGAAGATCGAACTACGTTGCGGACATCCGTGGAGACTTGATCTTCGACGGATTCGAGACCGCGGCAACCACTTCCCCTCGCCCCGATGAACATGGCTTAAACCTGTCATCGGGCCGCATCCAGGAGATAGCTCCTATAACAACTCTGGCCTTAGATCTGGAGCAGATCAAGTCGTCCGAAGATGGGAAACTTAACCCCACCACGGGGGCTACCGATTCGGCGGCGTTGGAGCCGCATGTAGATTCCACTTCGTACTATACTTGCATCGACGGAACCCCGGACTCATCTTTGGTATCGAGTTCCGAACCCCGTGAGCCCACGGATACTGAACTCGATCGGCTATCGATCTTCAAGTCCAGCGCTGCGGATATCTTCCAACACTCTCCCATGGGCGACCTACTAAACTCACTAAAAAACCTATCCCTGGCAGACGGCTCATCGCCGAACTATGTTCGGTTCGACCTTACGGCGGATGGTGGAGAATTTTGCTTCCCACCCGCCACCCACTTCATAGCCACCGTCGAAGACCCAACCAACATGCCTGACCCCTGCTCCGAAGACATCGACGGTCTGAACGACGATGAGGGGCAAGGCCAGAGCTTGCTCTCCGCTAGACGCGGGATGACCACTTCCTAGTATGACGTGTGTATGGTAGACACACCCAACGACGATCTCGACGATGACAAGGAGGACCCAGTTGAGGATAAACCTCCTGGTACACAGTCCGAACACCGGCGCCCCCGCGCCGCTCTCAGGCACGTCACTTAAGAGAAAACAATACTAGCACCGGAGGTGATTGTAACACCCCGGATGTAACTTTCCATATTTGTAACTCCAACTCTTGCCATTTTCGGCATTGTGATATGATATTCCCTCCGTGGTTGGGTTTTTCTTCATTTTGCATTTTGTCCATGTCATGCATTTTATCATGTCATCATGTGCATCGCATTTGCATACGTGTTCGCCTCATGGTTCCGAGCATTTTTCCCGTTGTCCGCTTTGCAATCCGCACTCCTATCTCCCCGGCGGTCCCTTTTACGTTTTTCCGTGTATGCGGGTACTAAACCTTCTCGAAATGGACCGAGGTTTGTCTAGTGGCCTTGGTATACCACCGTAGACCACCGGTCAAGTTTCGGGTCATTTGGAGCTCGTTTGGTACTCCAACGGTTAACAGCACTCTCGCAAAGGCTTCTTTTAAGTTGCAGCCCAACACCCTCCAAAACAGCCCAATAACCCATCTAAGTCACTCCCATGCTCTCCGTCGTTCGATCCACGATCGTGTGGCGAAAACTACACCTCATTTGGACTCTCCTAGCTCCCTCTATGCCTATTTAAGCAAACCCCCTCCAAATCCGGATCATTCCCGAAACCCTAGCATTTTTTCCCCTCCACGAACACGTCCGGGCGAGCAGACGCGTCCGCCCCGCCGCCCGCCAATCGCGGGCGCCACGTCGCCACCCGGGCGCCCCACTGCCGCCTCTCCAGCCCGGGGTTGAGAGCGCAGCGCCGTCGCTGCCGCCCGGCCTCCCGCCTCGGCCAGCGCCGCCGCCCGCCCGCCGAGGCGCCGCCTCCCGCCGCCGGCCCGCGCCGAAGGCCAGCATCTCGCCATGCCGCCTCTCACCGCCTGGCCGGCCCCGCCGCCCGCCGACCCGGCCGCCCGGCCCTGCCCCACCTCGGATCCGCCTCCTCCGACCTCCTCCGGCGAGCTCAGCCCCGATCCCGGCCGTCCTCGTAAACCGTGCCGAGGGTTGACTTTCGCTTCTTCCCCCCTCTATTTCTTCTAAGTCTTAAATCATGTGCATATTTCGTGGCATTTTCATCATAGCATATATTTGCGTCTGTAGGGCCATTTTGCGCGTATAATATGTCAAAATGTTCGTCTCGAAGAGTAGATCATTTCATCTCATTGCATCATTTTCATTTGAGCTCATCTTGATGCCCGAAATGCTGTTAGAAGAAGTTGGTAATCAGAGCCTTCTCCGACTTAGGAGCCCCCCTACTTGATTGTTTGCTGGCGTTGTTGAGTCTAGAATGGAAAAATGTTTTGAGTCTTAGGATTATATATATCGGAGAGTAGGATTCTTTTTTACTTCCCAGTCCCTTCGTCGCTCTGTGAGGTATCCTGACGTAGTGTTTTGACTCTTCTCTCCTCAAATTTCACTAATTTTTTTTAGGATCACGTGGGTATCTTGGAATCGTTCCGATGGTTTTGTGACGAGAACATTGTTCTTGGTGCCTCCTGACATTTAGGGGTTGTGGCAGTGTCCCGGGAGTTGAGCTCCGAGGTGTTGTCGTCACAATTTTATCGTTGCGATTCTCGAATACGAGTTTTGCCGACATCGAAATCTCTTTTGTGCGCTTGTTGGTGAGATAACCCCGATAGCCCGATCGAGGCGAAAAGGGAGTATTGCCATGACTTGTATAACGGATGTTTTTCAAGGTCGAGGTACATGATTTCCGAGGATTTCTTGGTTATGTGTTGACGGATGGATACAATTTGGATCTAGGTATTGTTAGTTTGGGTGATATATTTTGTGTCCCCTGTATCCCCAACACCGCAGTTGCATAACCAAAAGTTTCGGGAGTTTATAGGTGGGAATTCTAGTAGCTTATAGGATATCTTTCCGACGGATGTATGATTTGAGATTGGGGTTCAACGTCTAGTGGTCCGCCCATTCACGGTCGATTCTGATTGGTCGCGAGGCGTCTTAAAGAATCCTTGGCTATGCTGATTCGGGGCGTCTTGTTTGTCATTCATGATGGTCGCTATACGTCGTGTCCGTGTGGGCCCCACCACGAACACTTTGGGCGAAATCTCTATCATGTGTTTGTTCCGCTCATTCTAGTAGCCAACCTTTTGTTTTCGGTGGTGATATTCGATTTGTTTCTAAGATGTATGTTGTTTCCATATCTTTATCTAAGTGGCTTCTCACCTTAATGGACGTGTGATGATTAACTTTGGAATTCATTCGTTCATTCTTGTTCGAATGTTTATTGTGAAGACTATATGTTGCAATTTCTATCCGTTGATTCTACTTGACTATTTGTCTATCAAAGGACTAACGGATGTCACCCTCTCCAGATGGCTCCGCCAACGCGTACGAATCCGGATCGCAGTGATGGGGATCGGTCGAACCCTCCACCTCCACCTCCACCTCCGCCTCCGGAGGCACGGCAAGCTATCATGGCAGCCACCAATGCCAATGCTCGAGATGATTTTGCAGCTCTTTCAAGAACGTACTCAAGGGCAAGGCAATCAAGGCAATCAAGGTCAAGGCAACAATCAGCCGCATTTTGCTACTCTCGGTCGGTTCCTCGCTAATCACCGAAGTCTTTCGGTTTACGTGTCGAGGCCACGACGCCGACGATTGGCTTGTGGACATCTGCAAGCATTTTGATTGTAGCAATGTCGGACACGAGGACTTTGTCAAGTTTGCATCGTTTCAACTCAAGGATCAAGCTGCTGAGTGGTACCATGCAATACAAAGATTCCGGAGGAGGTCGGGTCATTACACGGGATGAGTTCCGCCAGTGATTTCAGAGCTCACCACATTCCGAAAAGTGTTGTTGAGAGCAAGCGTGAGGAGTTCCGCAATCTCAAGCAAGGCAACATGTCTGTCTATCAATACAATATCCAGTTCGAAGCTTCGCTCGTTTTGCTAAGCAAGACGTGCACGATGAAAAGAGTATGATCTATCAATTCAGAGGTGGTGCGAGAGAAGATCTGCAATTAGCTCTTGTGCCGTTTGAGCCGAGATAAGTATGATGATTTCTACAACATGGCTCAAGCAAGAAGCTACCCAGCTCAAATGTGAGGCCTCTAAGAAGAGAATCGGGGATGCAGTTCAGTCTTCTTCTTCCTCTCAAGTGGCAGCTAAGCAGCGAAGTTTTACCTTCCTCGTCCTCCGTTCCGTCAGCCTTACCAGCAGAAGAACTCAGGTGGCCGTGGATCTTCCCACCCACCCAACCCAAGCTATCAGAACAAGTCTAATTCTCAAGCTCCAAGGTCAAGTGCTCCTTACCACCGTCCGCCTCTACGAGGTGACTTGCAACAAATGTCGTGAAAGGTCACTATGCGAACAAATGCTTCAACCAGAGGCGCCTTCCGCCTCCTCCTCCGTGAAATCTTCCAGCAATGCGGTGGTCAAGCATAATCCCAAGTCTGCAAAAGGTCAATATGATGAATGCAGCTCAAGCGGAGAATCTTGATGTGATCATGGGTAATCTTCCGATTAATGATATTCCTGCAAAAGTCTTATTTGATACGGTGCATCGCATTCTTTCATTTCAAGACCTTTTGCATCTAAGCATGAGTTGGTTTTTCAAGATTTGCCTAAACCATTATCGGTTGTCTCTCCGGTAAATTCATGCATGCAAGCTCCATGGTTCCGGATGTTTCTATCAAGATGGGCGATTATAGATTTACGGCTAAACCAATTGTTCTTGGTGACTCGGATATTGATCTTATTCTCGGGATGGATCGGCTTTCTCAGCACAAAGCTCGGCTTGATTGTGCTGCCAGGAAATTCAATTGACTCACTCTTCTAATGATGTGATCATCTATGCCGCTTCGTGATGAAACCATTCGGTTGTTTTCTCTCAATGAGAAGGGCGAACTGAATGCCATCTCTAAGATTCCAGTCGTTTGTGAGTACCAAGATGTCTTTCCAGAAGAGCTTCCGGGTATGCCTCCTCATCGGCCAGTTGAGTTCGTTATCGATCTTGAGCCGGGCACTGAACCCGTTTGCAAGCGTCCATACAAGCTTGGACCTAATGAGCTGAAGGAATTGAAGAAGCAGCTCGATGAACAAGAGCGTCTGGGTTTGATCAGACCGAGTTCATCCCCTTGGGGTTGTGGTGTTCTTTTTGTCCAGAAGAAGGATGGCACGGACCGACTTTGCGTCAATTACCGTCCATTGAATAAGAAGACTATCAAGAACAAGTATCCACTTCCCAACATCAATGAGCTTTTCGAGCAACTCAAAGGTGCTACAGTTGTTCTCCAAGCTTGACCTTCGTATGGGGTATCATCGATTCACATTCGTGAACAAGATATTCCCAAGACAGCATTCGTAACAAGCTTTGGTTCTTATGAATATCTTGTCATGTCTTTCGGCCTTGTCAATGCTCCTCCAACTTTCTCTCGGATGATGAACTTCATTTTCAACCCCTACACCAATGAATTCGTCTTGGTCTATCTTGATGATATTTTGGTCTTCTCCAAGAATAAGAAGGATCATGCCAAACATTTGCGATTGGTGCTAGACAAGCTCAGAGAGTATCAATTCTATGCGAAGTTCTCCAAATGTGAATTTTGGCTCGATGAAGTGCTTTATCTTGGTCATATCATCTCCGCCAAGGGCATCGCGGTTAAGCCCGAGAAGGTGTCCGCAATTGTGAATTGGGAACCTCCTCAGAATGTCAAGCGACTCCAGATTTTCTTGGTCTTGCAAGCTATTGCGAAGATTCGTTGAGAACTTCTCCAAGATTGCAAAGCCTCTTTCCAACCTCCTCCGTAAGCATGGGAAGTATGTTTGGTCTCCTGAGTGTGACGTTGCTTTCAATACCCTCAAACAGAAACTCGTCACAGCTCCTGTCTTGACTCCTCCTGATGAATCAAAGCCATTCGAAGTTTTCTGTGATGCTTCTCTTCAAGGTCTCGGTGCTATGTTAATGCAAGAGAAGAGAGTTGTGGCTTATACCTCTCGCCAGTTAAAGCCCAACGAAAAGAACTACCCCACTCACGATCTTGAGTTGGCGGCAGTTGTCCATGCATTGATAACATGGAGACATCTCTTGTTGGGAAGGAAAGTGGACATTTTCACCGATCACAAGAGTCTCAAGTACATTTTCACTCAGCCCAACCTCAGCCTCAGGCAGACTCGATGGGTCGAAATGATTCAAGAGTACAACCCAAGTATTGAATATACTCCGGCAAGGCCAATGTCATTGCAGATGCTTTGAGCAGAAGGCTTACTGCAATGCAGTCTAATCCTCAAGCCCGTTCAGCGGATCTCTGTGAAGCTTTCCATGGTGAATCTTCAAGTTGTTCCTCAAGGCTTTCTTGCCAACCTCATAGTCTCTCCTACTTTGGAAGATCAGATTCGTGAGGCTCAACTTCTGGATACCATGGTGAAAAAGGTGAAACGTGGTATCGACAAGGGCATTTCAAGTACAAGTGCTTCCACGTTGATGACAAAGATACTCTTTTCTTTGAGGACCGGATTGTGGTTCCTAAGGGTGATCTCTGAAAAGTCATTATGAGCGAGGCTCACAATTCGCTTCTATCCATTCATCCGGAAGTACGAAGATGTACCATGATCTCAAGCGGTCATATTGGTGGACTCGAATGAAGCGAGAAATTGCTCAATTCGTGAATGAGTGTGATGTCTGCAGAAGAGTGAAAGCAGAACACCAAAGACCAGCTGGTCTCCTTCAACCTCTTGCTATTCCAGAATGGAAGTTTGATCATATTGAAATGGACTTCGTGACTGGATTTCCAAAGTCCAAGCGTGGAAATGATGCTATCTTCGTTGTCATTGACAAGTTTACTAAAGTGGCTCATTTTCTTCCTATCAAAGAATCTATCACAGCAGCTCGGTTGGCGAGCTATACACCTCCAGGATTGTCTCCTTGCACGGCATTCCACAATTGATCTCTTAGGACCGTGGCAGCATCTTTACCTCCAAGTTTTGGGATTCTTTTTGAAGGCCATGGGCACCAACATTCGTTTCAAAGACAACTTTCCACCCTCAAACAAGTGGCCAAGTCGAGCGAGTTAATCAAATCCTTGAAGATATGCTCAGGGCTTGTGTCATTTCTTTCGGTATGAAGTGGGAAGATTGTCTTCCATATGCCGAGTTCTCCTACAACAACAGTTTCCAAGCGAGTTCGGGCAAGGCCCCATTCGAAATTCTCTATGGCAGAAAGTGCCGTACTCCTCTCAATTGGTCTGAGACAGGTGAACGCCAACTTCTTGGCAATGACTTGATCACAGAAGCAGAAGAAATGTGCCAAGTCATTCGTGAGAATCTCAAAGCCGCGCAATCGCGCCGGAAGAGCTATTATGATGATAAGCACCGTGATGTGGCTTTTGAAATTGGAGACCATGTCTACCTCCGCGTCTCTCCAATGAAAGGCACTCGTCAACCCGGTATCAAAGGGAAGCTTGCCCCTAGATACGTGGGTCCTTTCAAGATAATTGGCAAAAGAGGCGATCTCGCCTATCAACTTGAGCTTCCATCCAACTTTGCAAAGCGTGACGATGTGTTCCACGTGTCACAGCTTATAAGTGCTTCAAGACTCCTGAACGCACTATCAACTTCAAGAGATTGACCTTCAAGAAGATCTCTCTTATCATGAGCACCCGTTGCTATTCTTGAAGAAACCGAGCGCAAGACTCGCAACAAGTCAATCAAATTCACGAAAGTGAAGTGGTCACACCATTCTCACCGAGAAGCTACACGGGGCCGAGGATCACCTCCGTTCGAATATCCGGAGTTCTTTCAGTCCTAGATCTCGGACGAGATCCTCTTGTAGTGGTGGAGTGTTGTAACACCCCGGATGTAACTTTCCATATTTGTAACTCCAACTCTTGCCATTTTCGGCATTGTGATATGATATTCCCTCCGTGGTTGGGTTTTTCTTCATTTTGCATTTTGTCCATGTCATGCATTTTATCATGTCATCATGTGCATCGCATTTGCATACGTGTTCGTCTCATGGTTCCGAGCATTTTTCCCGTTGTCCGTTTTGCAATCCGGCACTCCTATCTCCCCCGGCGGTCCTTTTACGTTTTTCCGTGCGGGTACTAAACCTTCTCGAAATGGACCGAGGTTTGTCTAGTGGCCTTGGTATACCACCCGTAGACCACCGGTCAAGTTTCGGGTCATTTGGAGCTCGTTTGGTACTCCAACGATTAACTGCACTCTCATGAAAGGCCTCTTTTAAGTTGCAGCCCAACACCCCTCCAAAACAGCCCAATAACCCATCTAAGTCACTCCCATGCTCTCCGTCGTTCGATCACGATCGTGTGGTAAAACTACACCTCATTTGGACTCTCCTAGCTCCCTCTATGCCTATTTAAGCAAACCCCCTCCAAATCCGGATCATTCCCCGAAACCCTAGCATTTTTCCTCCGCGCCGCGACACGTCCGAGACGAGCAGACGCGTCCGCCCGCCGCCGCCCGGCCAATCGCGGGCGCCACGTCACACCCGGCGCCACTTCGCCCGCCCTCGCCCGCCTTGAGGCCCAGAGCGGGCCAGCCGCGTGAGCCACCCGCCGCCGCCCGCTCCCGCCTCAGGCAGCGCGCCGCCGCCCGCCGCCGAGGCGCCGCCTCCGCGCCGCCGAGCGCCGCCTCCCGCCCGGCCAGCCGCTCCCACAGCCGCCGCCATGGCCGCCACAGCCCGCCATGCGCCCGGCCCCCGCCGCCGCCGACCCGGTCGCCGCCCGGCGCCCTGCCCCGCCTCTGATCCGCCTCCTCCGACCTCCTCCGCGAGCTCAGCCCCGATCCCGGCCGTCCTCGTAAACCGTGCCGAGGGTTGACTTTCCCTTCTTCCCCCCTCTATTTCTTCTAAGTCTTAAATCCTGTGCATATTTCGTGGCATTTTCATCATAGCATATCTTTGCGTCTGTAGGGCCATTTTGCGCGTATAATATGTCAAAATGTTCGTCTCGAAGAGTAGATCATTTGATCTCATTGAATCATTTTCATTTGAGCTCATCTTGATGCCCTAAATGCTGTTAGAAGAGTGCTATGTGATGTTAGTTTCTGTTTCTTAACAGAACTTGCTCTTTTGTTATTTTTGCCGTGATTGTTGTGTGCACCCTATGTATTTGAGTCCTACATGTGTTTTGTAATATGCCATGCCATCTTTCGAAGGGTGTATGCCATGTATTTTTGTGATCTATGTGGTGACTAGCACAAGCATGCAAAGTAGGTGTCCTGATGTTGCTGTTTTCAGCCCTGTTTAGCTGATATTTTGATGCCATGTTAACTTGATGCTACCGAGAGATCCATGCATATTTTGAGATACTTCAGTAAGGATGTTTTGTTAAACATGTCTTGATCTATCCATCCATGCCTTTGTTTGCAATTATGGAGTACCATAGCTTGAGTCAATCAAGCTCTACTTTTGCTATAAAATGTTTCCTGGCAGATTGTTTACATGTTATTCAATTTTTCCAAGGTTGTTGTGGTTGATCCATGTATGCTATGTTATTGTTCTTGCCATGTATGTCTTCTATGACATGTCTTCTTGATGAATGTATGCTTAGTTTATCATTTAAGGATCTGTAGTGAGTGCATTGAGCTTGTAAACATGCCTACTTGTTATCAGTTTTTGACATGTCATGTTGCTGAATCTGTTAACGATAGTTTCAATATTGACATGGGTGTTACTATATTTACGGATCCTTTTTGGCTTATGGTAAGTAAGGGACTTTTGATCTATGCTTTGAGTAGATTCATTCCATGCCATGTTTTGCTATTTTGAGGCCCTGTAGCATGTAGTTTTGCTGCTCTGAACATTGCAACCTGATGCTGTTTTTGCCATGTCCAGCCTGATATTTTGTGCACTTTTGCCATGCTTGTTTGAACCTGTTATGATGTGATTTAGCCGAAGCTCAGTGCTCATCTTTTGTCAAGCATCTTGTGTAGATCACTGCCATATACTTTGTTGATACGTTTGGGTGCAGTAGCTTAATTTATTGTTGCTTGCTAAGTGGCATCATGCTGTTAATGGCAGATTTGTGCCATTCTTGTTTTGCTTGTCATTTCCAAACCGTGCATCCGATTCCGGTGATCTTTATATCGATTTCAACCGAAATCATCTCATATTTCCAGTGGCATACTTGGTTTGCCAAGTTGATGCCTGGTTCATCATTTTCCTTCGGAGCGCGCATACGCATTGCATATCACATCCCGCATATCATGCCATGTTTTGCATCATGTTGATTGTGCATTGCACCGTGATTTATTGTGGTTCCTTTGTTTGTGTTGTTGCTTTGGGTAGAGCCGGAGACGAAAGTACGTGAGCGAGGAACCTGTTGAGAACGCTTACGAGGATCAAGCTTTCGACAACTCTGAGAACATTGCGAGCAAGATGACCATACCCTCGAAATCACTTCTATCTTTGCTATGCTAGATGCTCGCTCTTTTGCTATGCCTATGCTGCGATGCCTACCACTTGCTATGCCATGCCACCCATATTGCCATGTCAGCCCCTAACCATCCTTTCCTAGCAAACCGTTGTTTGGCTATGTTACCGCTTTGCTCAGCCCATCTTATAGCGTTGCTAGTTGCAGGTGAAGTTGAAGTTTGTTCCTTGTTGGAACATGGAGATGTTGTTCCTTGTTGGAACATGTTTACTTGTTGGGGATATCACAATATATATCTGCTATAAATTAATACATCTATATACATGGTAAAGGGTGGAAGGCTCGGCCTTATGCCTGGTGTTTTGTTCCACTCTTGCCACCCTAGTTTCCGTCATACCGGTGTTATGTTCCTTGATTTCGCGTTCCTTACGGTTGGGTGATTTATGGGACCCCCTTGACAGTTCGCTTTGAATAAGACTCGTCCGGCCAAGGCCCAACATTGGTTTTACCATTTGCCACCTAAGCCTTTTCCCCGGGTTTTCGCGAGCCCGAGGGTCATCTTTATTTTAACCCCGGGCCAGTTCTCCTTCGAAAGTGCCGGGTCCAACTTGAGCGATGTCCGGCGCCTTGGGCAATCGGGGTTTATGCCAACCCGATGTCCGCTCATCCGGTGTGCCACGAGAACGAGATATGTGCAGCTCCTATCGGGATTTGTCGGCACAATCGGGCGGCTTTGCTGGTCTTGTTTATTCTTTGTCGAAATGTCTTGTAGTCCGGGATTCCGAGATTGATCGGGTCTTCCGGTAGAAGGAATATCCTTCGTTGACCGTGAGAGCTTATAATGGGCTAAGTTGGGACACCCTGCAGGTAATATCTTTCAAAGCCGTGCCCGCGGTTATGAGGCGATGGAATTTGTTAATGTCCGGTTGTAGAAAACCCGAAGTTGACCTCAAATAAAATACACATCAACCGCGGGGGTAACCGTGATGGTCTCTTCTCGGTGGAGGCCGGGAAGTGAACACGGTGTTGGAGTTATGTCGGCGTAAGTAGTTCAGATCACTTCTTGATCGCTACTAGCTTCACGACCGTGCTTTGCTCCTCTTCTCGCTCTCTTTTGAAGTAGCCACCATATATGCTAGTCGCTGCTGCAGCTCCACCTTACTACTCTGTCCTTCCTATAAGCTTAAATAGTCTTGATCTCGCGGGTGTGAGATTGCTTGAGTCCCGTGACTCACGGATACTTCCCAAAACAGTTGCAGGTGCCGGCGATGCCGGTCTGGTGACTCAACCGAGCTCAAGTGGGAGTTCGGCGAGGAACGTGGTCGTTACTATGTGTCTTTTCCAGATGATCAGTAGTGGTGCCCAGTTGGGGACGATCGGGGATCTGTGTAGCATTTGGGGTATCTTCTTTTATTTTGGTTCCGTAGTCGGACCTTGAGTGTACTACGGTTGATGGATGTTTAATTATGTCTTGTGTGAAGTGGCATTTGTAAGCCAACTATGTATCTCTTTCCCTTATTTATTACATGGGTTGTGTGAAGATTACCTCACTTGCGACATTGCTTTCAATGCGGTTATGCCTCTAAGTCGTGCCTCGACACGTGGGAGATATAGCCGCATCGGGGGCGTTACAGTGATAGTACTCCGGAAAACAAACACCATGTCGAGACAGGATCCGAACAGGAGGACCAGGAAAGCAGGCAAGATAGCCCTGATGAACAAGTCATATATGGAGACTCGAAGGATAGTAATTATCTCCCACTCTCCAAGGAAGAGGAGAGCCTCGGCAATGAGGAATTCATCGTGCCTGAGGAACCTCTCGAGCAGGAGCGCTTTAAACGCCGGCTAATAGCCACGACAAGGAATCTATGAATAAAGCAGCTGCAGCTTCAAGCAAGCCAAGATCTGCTCAATGATAAATGGACCTAGGTCCTAGCCGCCGAAGAATACGGCCCTAATGGCCCGGACAAAAGCCACCCCAAGTGCAGGTGGCTCCCTCCACATGATGGTGAGACGTTGGAGCCCGTACCACCATCGAACAATGCGGCAGGTCGACCACAGTTCGGCCCGGATAAAGCAGCAGCCCAAGCAGAACACCATACCAACCAATCCGGCCGTAAAAACAAGAACAAGACGGTTCGGGAAAACAATCGCGATATCCGCCAAAGCTTAGTGGGCAGAGCAGGACAGACAAGATCGACGTACAGATCGCGGGGATATGCCCCGACCGGCGATGATGGCCAATTAGCCCGACATAACAGAGCCAACCACGCCCGAAGCCGCCAACGGCATCCAATGGAGGTGCTTCACAATGTGGCCCAACATAGAGGAGCCGCGCACCCTCTTTGCTTCACCGATAAGGTAATGGAGCACGAATTTCCAGACGGGTTTAAACCCATCAACATCGAACCATACGATGGAACAACAGATCCCGCAATATGGATTGAGGATTACCTCCCCCATATCCACCTGGCTCGCTGAGATGACCTTCATGCCATTAAATACCTGCCTCTCGAGCTTAAGGGGCCAGCATGGTACTGGCTAAACAGTTTGCCAGAAAATTCTATTGGCAGCTGGGAGGATTTGGAAGACGCCTTTCTTGACAACTTCCAAGGAACATATGTCCGGCCACCAGATGCCGATGACTTAAGTCATATTGTCCAACAGCCCGGCGAGTCAGCCAGGGAGCTCTGGACTAGGTTCTTAGTCAAAAAGAACCAAATTATCGACTGTCCGGACGCGGAAGCCCTTGCGGCCTTCAAAAATAGCGTCCGGGATGAATGGCTAGCACGTCACCTCGGTCAGGAAGGACCTAAATCCATGACAGCCCTTACAGCTCTAATGACTCGCTTTTGTGCGGGAGAACACAACTGGCTCGCTCGTAAAAGCAACAACGCCAGCGACCCGGGCACTTCCGAAATCCGAGACGGCAACGGCAAGCCATGACTAAACGAACACAACAGTCGCAGTAATAATGAAATATTACGTGACACAACGGTCAACGCCGGATTTCACAATCCAAAACCCGGTCAACGGAAGAAGCCATTTAAGGCCAACCAGGATGGACCATCCGCCCTCGACAGGATATTAGACCGACCTTGTCAGATTCACGGTCACCCTGACAAGCCACACACCAAAAGAAACTGTTGAGTCTTCAAGCAGGCAGGCAAGCTTAACACCTAGCACAAGGGAAGGAGGCCATCAAGAGATAAAGACGACGGAGCAGCTCGCCAGCCGAACACCAGGGGCCAGAAACAGTTTCCCTCCAAAGTTCGACCACTCCCAGAACGGAAATAGCAGTTCGGCTTCCGCCACCCACCCACTATGCCGACAAGATTTACGCCGCGCGTACATCACTATGCGCTCAAGATACCATGGGAATCGGCGGAAGCACAATACGGACAACCCTGCAAGCATTCCCATAACATTTTTTATCTGTCTCCCTTACCTTTCTTTATTATCTCTTAAAAACAGGTGACCATCAGGACAACATCTACAACGGACTCTATTGGAGTTCGGATCTGTACATTCACCTAAGGGGCTACTTCCGTTATGGACGCCCCTCCTGAGGACGGGCGGCGCAGACGTGCGACATGAGGTCCAAAACAGCTTTTTGTAGACCACACTCTTTATTTTGAGCCTGTACTATGCCTTTTTTCCTCCGTTCCCGACCCCGAGCATGTCAAATAGCCGGGTTGTGGTTTTTCCTTTTTATATATGAATTTATCATTGGCTTATTACTCCACTCCCAGTAAACTATATCCGAACCAATCTTCCATACTCTTCCTACAACGAGTACGGCCGTAACGGCTGTGTTACAAGACGCACCTTGGCATAACCTACCAGGGGCTTGGTATGGGAACAAATGAGTCGCCAACAAAAGTCCGAACAGCTCTACAGCGTACTTCGGCGTCGCAAGTTTGGCCTTATATGCATCAGCTCCAAATCATTGTCTTTGGTAAAGAGTTGGGTTGCACGGCTCCTGTGCTTGCTACCCTACGTTCCGCTCTATCGGCTAGCATAGTAAAGGGAGAACTACTGCAATTGTGCCTTGGCTTTGACCGGATGAGCACCTCAGTAGAGAAAGCCGAAAACTGACTGTCATGATGCGGCGAGAGCTGGTCAACCACTTGACGACTTATTCAAATATTTAGTGATTCTCCGTGTAACATGAGGGATCTTTTTTAGATCAACATATGTAAGGCACTATGCGCCGTATACATACCAGGGGCTATGTCGTAGCCCCACCATAAAACTCCTGTGGCTAAGTGAAAGTGTTAACGCCCTATGGTCCGATTGCCTGGTTCGCCGCATTATCACCTCCTTTATGGACCAAGACGTTGGATAAAGAGTGATTTAATGCTTTTCCGAACACCCCCGTATTTCCTACGAGGGGGCTGAAGCCGACGACTGGAAAACTTTCAGATCACATTAAAACGGCCGCACGGGAGGAATACAAGCTTTCGAGCAAAACATGAAAATAGATTAACCATAAAATTGTCTGTTACAACACTTATACACATCACTCGAACATTATGTCTTTCGAGCACTAGCCCTCTATCAGGCGGGCGCCTCTAGGACGTCTTCAAAATAATGCTCCAGTTCCGGATGGTCCTTGCCTTCGGGTGAACTCTTCGCTGCAACATCGATGGCCTTCATCTTCCCCCAGAATGTCTTGACTCGGGCGAAGGCCATCCGTGCACCTTTAATGCACGCCGACCGCTTCACAGCGTTGATACGCGCCACCGCATCAACAAGCCGCTGCACCAGGTCGAAGTAACTACTCGGAACAGGTTCAGTCGGCCACAACCGGACTATGACGTTCTTCATGGCAGCGCCGGATATCCTATGCACCTCGGCCCACTGGGACATCTGTTCATTCAGCAACAGAGGGCGCTTCGACGCGCCAAATTGTGACCAGAAAAGCTTCTGTATTGCATAACCCTGTTGCGCATGGTAAACTGCGCCGCATCGGAAGAACTCTTCGGCAAGTCTAAAAAATTGTCCGGAGAACTCCACACTTGGTTAAGCTGAGCATAGTTCGGATCGCCGAACTTAGCCTGTAGCAAAAAGGGATTGCCAGCCACAATCTCCCCAGCTTGCCGGATCTCCTCAGGGCTGCTCTGGATTCAGACCGCGCTTCTCTTGCCTCTCGTAAGGCCTTGTAAAGTTCAGCCGTTTTGGCTTCATTTTCCTTCTCAAGAAGTTTACAGCGGCTAGCCGCATCCTCTAACTCGTGCGCCATGGTGGACATCTTCTCCTTGTCTTGGCACTGCGCAGCTTGTTCGGCTTTCAACTCAGCCGATGCCTTTTTGACAACCGCATTACTAAACCGGGCCTGCTCCTTGACCCGGGCTAGCCCCGCCCGAAGGGCTTCCACGGTGGCAGCACCATCTGCATTCGTGCACATTTCATATAAAACTCTTTTCAGAGTCAGGCTTAAATTACAAGCACATTGGTGTAAGGAATGCTAGAAATATATACCTTGCGAGTCGTCAAACGCCTGTTGATCAATGCAATGTCATCCTCCGAAGTATCCAGCTTTCGCTGCAGTTCGGCCACTTCCATATTCCGGGCAACCGCAGGAGGGGAGATAACCTGCATTCCAAGTTAAACCAAGGTTAGTACCTAAGAATATCTTTTCGATCCTCCGATCGCTTCCCTTGGAAGGCAATCCGAGTCTCAGGGGCTACTACATACACAACAGGTGCATTCTGTCAATAAAATTCCATTGACAAAATTACATCACAAACCTCGAAACCCCTTAGGAGGCTCGTAAAGGTCTCACTCAACCCGCTCTTCGCGGAGAGAACCTTTTTGACCACTGTAACCATTAAGGCACGGTGCTCCTCTGAAACGGACGCTTGTCGCAGCATGTCCGTCAGCGTCTCCGGCACTCCTGGGTCTTCGGACACCGCCGCCGGAGCATGACATTCCTTTGAAGGAATCCGCTTACCCGCCTCCAGAATCATCTCCGACTGTAAACCGGACAGTTCGGGGCCGTCATTCTTGATCCCCGAACCCTGAGTGATAGAGGCACCACCTTCGGGTAACTCCTTCCTCGTTTCCTGCGCTGCTGGCCGGGCGTGAGGAGCCCTCCGGGACGACACCTCAAGATCATCCGCCCTATTGGGCGAGGAGGCCGGAGAAGGCGTGTCACTCTCCATCATCTCCGGAAGAAGGTCTCCCGAGGAGGAGGACGATTGAGAAACACCAGGCATTAACCTGCGAGGATGTATATATGTCGAAGGATTACTTCAGTAATAAGAAAAGGATGGGGTATGGTTAAAGTACCCTGCTCCACTTACGGTCTGGCCGGAGGTTCGTCCTCATCGTCAAGCTCTACGTTGACACCGCTTGCCCGACCCAAGCCGCCCGATGATGGCATTTTCCCTTTCTTGGAAGGTTTCCCCTCCTGACCTCCAGAAGCGGCCCTCTTCTTGGCATGAAGTGCCCCCTCTACACCTTTGCCCCTGGGCAAAAGGGTTTCGGTTTCCCCGAACACAGCGTCTAAATCGGCCCCAGGACGGGCATCTCCTCTGGCCTCCCCGCTCTCGCCCCCCTCTGCAGACACCTGGTACGGTGTCGGAGTCAACATCCACGTCAGTAGGGCGGACGCAGGGTCTTCGGGAAGGGGCGACAGACACCAGATTAACACCGCTTTCTTTATCCAGTCCTGTATAGGGACGGGTTGGTCAGTGTCTTGTCAAGAGGTGCTTGAATGAAAGGTGTTCGGAGATTGAATACTTACCAGAGTGTACGGATGATTGCAGTCGAGGCCAACCTCTTCGGTGGTGTCCGACCATTGCTCTCGCTCCCCGAAATATAATTTCCACATTCCTTCGTGCGTAGTGCTGAAGAAGTGTTGAAGAGTCGGCCGCCCTTCTGGATTAAACTCCCACATACGGAGAGGCCGCCGTTGACACGGCAGGGTCCAGCGGACCAGCATTACTTGAACGACGTTCACAAGATCGATGCCCTTCTCGGTAAGGCTTCAGATGCGACCTTGTAGAGTCTGCACCTCACTGACGGATCCCCACTCCAATCCCGTTGATCCATGAAGCGAGCTGAATTGGAGGGCCGAGTCAGAACGCAGGCATAGCCGCCCACTTGGAGCCCCGCGGCTTGTTGACATAAAACCACCCCTGCTGCCATAGGTCAGAAGACTCGGCGAAAGATCCTTCAAACCAAACCGCACTGGCAAGCTTGTTTATTATAACGCTGCCGCACTCTGCCTGCTCCTCCTCTGTCACCCGCGGCCTCACGTCAAAAGTCTTGAGCCACAAACTAAAGTGCGGAGGAGTCCGGAGGAAGGCCTCACACGCGACGATGAATGCCGAGATGAGAAGAATAGAGTCAGGGGCCAGATCGTGAAAATCTAGCCCATAGTATATCATGAGCCCCTGGACGAAGGGGTTAAGCGCGAACCCTAACCCATGGAGGAAGTGGGACACAAATACTACCCTCTCGCTGGATTTGGGGGTGGGAATAACCTGCCCCTCGGCAGAAGTCGATGAAGGATTTAAGGGTCGAGATACCTCGCCTCGCAGAGCTTCGCAATATCCTCCTCCATGACAGAAGAGGCCACCCACCAGCCTGAACGGCTGGACCCGGACATGATTGGGGCTGGTGGTGATTGGAACCCGAGGGCTAGAACTCGAGGTGGCTGGGGTTGAGGAAGAAGCAAACGCAGAAGAGAAAGACAAGTTTGGGTCCCTATATAATGGCCCGGAATATCGAGCGTCCCCTCCTGGATCTCGAAACTTACCTATCCTCAAAGAGTTGTACCTAGGGGACGGTTGGGTTACCCATACCTACATTATTGAAAATCCCGTAAATAAGGGGACACGATCTCTGCTTTGACAAGACGTGCCAACAAAACCGCTCCCTGAGACGTGGGGCAACGGGCTAGCCAACGGTTGAAAATAATAACCGGACAGGCGTGATACAATGTCATAAACAGTTGTCAGCTGATCGGACTCGTGGAGTATTGTATTTTCTGCGATTACATACACATGTACGGATATATTTACTACATCCAAAGACTATCTTGGAGTTCGAAAGAAGGCGAACCCGCCTTGCAATGCCGAAGACAATCTGCGCGCCGGACTCCTCGTCATTGAAGCCATGTTCAGGGGCTACTGAGGGAGTCCTGGACTAAGGGGTCCTCGGGCGTCCGACCTGTTATCTACTGGGCCGGACTAATGGGCTATGAAGACATGAAGACCGAAGACTGTACCCGTGTCCGGATTGGACTCTACTTGGCGTGGAAGGCAAGCTAGGAGACCGATTATGAAGATTTCCTCCTATGTAACCGACTCCATGTAACCCTAGATCTCTCCGGTGCCTATATAAACCGGAGAGCATAGTCCAGATAGAGACAAATTCATTCCCATATACTCACAGGCTAGACTTCTAGGGTTTAGCCATTACGATCTCATGGTAGATCAACTCTTGTAACACTCATATTCATCAAGATCAATCAAGCAGGAAGTAGGGTATTACCTCCATAGAGAGGGCCCGAACCTGGGTAAACATTGTGTCTCCCGTCTCCTGCTACCATCGATCCTAGACGCACAGTTCGGGACCCCCTACCCGAGATCCGCCGGTTTTGACACCGACACCTGCCCCCATATATAAAGGAGGGGGAGGGGAGGAGGCCGGCCTAGGGGCGCACCAAGTGGGGGGAGTCCCACTTGGACTCCTAATCCAATTCGCCCCCTTCCTTTTATCGAAGGGGAAAGGAGGAAGGAGAGGGAGGAGGAGAAGGAAAGGGGGCCGCGCCCCCTCCCCTAGTCCAATTCGGACTCCTCCCTTGGGGGGCGCGCGCCACCCCTTGTGGGCTGCCTTGCCTCCCTCCTATGGCCCATAGGGCCCATATCTCCCCCCCGGGGGGTTCCGGTAACCCCCCTAGTACTCCGATACGTACCCGATACATTCTGAAACACTTCCGGTGTCCGAATACTATCATCCAGTATATCAATCTTTACCTCTCGACCATTTCGAGACTCCTCGTCATGTCCGTGATCTCATCTGGGACTCCGAACAATCTTCGGTCACCAAATCACATAACTCATATAATAACAAATCGTCATTGAACGTTAAGCGTGCGGACCCTACGGGTTCGAGAACTATGTAGACATGACCGAGACACCTCTCCGGTCTATAACCAATAGAGGAACCTGAATGCTCATATTGGCTCCTACATATTCTACAAAGATCTTTATCGGTCGTACCGTAATGACAACATACATTATTCCCTTTGTCATCGGTATGTTACTTGCCCGATATTCGATCATCGGTATCTTCATACCTAATTCAATCTCGTTACCGGCAAGTCACTTTACTCGTTCCGTAATACATCATCCCGTAACTAACTCATTAGTCAATATGCTTGCAAGGCTTATCATGATGTGTATTACCGAGAGGGCCCAGAGATACCTCTCCGATACTCGGAGTGACAAATCCTAATCTCGATCTATGCCAACCCAACAAAAACCTTCGGAGATACCTGTAGAGCATCTTTATGATGACCCAGTTACGTTGTGACGTTTGATAGCACACAAGGTATTGCTCCGGTATTCGAGAGTTGCATAATCTCATAGTCAAAGGAATATGTATAAGTCATGAAGAAAGCAATAGCAATAAAACTTAACGATCATTATGCTAAGCTAACGGATGGGCCTTGTCCATCACATCATTCTCCTAATGATGTGATCCCATTCCTCAAATGACAACACATGTCTATGGTTAAGAAACTTAACCATCTTTGATTAATGAGCTAGTCTAGTAGAGGCATACTAGGGACACTGTGTTTTGTCTATGTATCCACACATGTATCAAGTTTCCGGTTAATACAATTCTAGCATGAATAATAAACATTTATCATGATAGAAGGAAATATAAATAACAACTTTATTATTGCCTCTAGGGCATATTTCCTTCAGTCTCCCACTTGCACTAGAGTCAATAATCTAGATTACATTGTAATGATTCTAACACCCATGGAATCCTGGTGCTGATCAAGTTTTGCTCGTGGAAGAGGCTTAGTCAACGGGTCTGCAACATTTAGATCCGTATGTACTTTGCAAATCTCTATGTCTCCCTCCTTGACTTAATCACGGATGGAGTTGAAGCGTCTCTTGATGTGTTTGGTTCTCTTGTGAAATCTGGATTCCTTCGCTAAGGCTATTGCTCCAGTATTGTCAGAAAAGATTTTCATTGGACCCGATGCACTAGATATTACACCTAGATCGGACATGAACTCCTTCATCCAGACTCCTTCATTTGCTGCTTCCAAAGAAGATATATACTCCGCTTCACATGTAGATCCCTCCACGACGCTTTGATCAGAACTGCACCAACTGACAGCTCTACCATTCAATATAAATATGTATCCGGTTCGTGACTTAGAGTCATCCGGATTTGTGTCAAAGCTAGCATCAAGGTAACCATTTACGATGAGCTCTTTGTCACCTCCATAAACGAGAAACATATCCTTAGTCCTTTTCAGGTACTTCGGGATGTTCTTGACCGCTGTCCAGTGATCCACTCCTGGATTACTTTGGTACCTCCCTGCTAGCACTACAAAAAAAATACACTTCCGTGATGATACGTGTTTGTCACAGTAGGTCGCGTTTTTTGTCATGCAAGTACATCCATGACAATTTTATGACAGATCAAGATAGTCATACCTGTGTTGTCTTAGAAGTGTTCCATGACATTACCAAAATTATCATCACGGAAGTGTCCACTTCCATGACGATAAATCGCGCGTCACAGAAGTGCTTTCGTCAAGGGTGACAGACACGTGGCATCCACCGTAACGGAACGCCGTTAAGCTATCGGGTCGGGTTTTTGGATATGATAACCCGTTAACATCCCCGACCAATGGGGATTTTCCACGTGTAAAATCATCATTGGCTGGAGGAAACACGTGTCAGCTCATCATTGGGATAGATGTCATCCACTCACTGGATAGAAGGCGCCTATGATACGTCGACACGCGGGCACGTACCTCAACAAAGGGCCCATTCTCGTGAAAAGGCCGCCCGTTTGACTTGGTCAAAAGTCAAGGCCGCCCATGGAAAGCTCGTTAACGGCCTGTTCGCATATAGCCCATTTACAGCCCGCTAACCCAAGGCCCGTTACGCCCTATGCGAATTGGGCCCAGTAGCGTCATCTGGGCCATCCAATATGATTCCAGCCCGCTTTCACTTCTGGCCCATGTATGGCCCATGACGTCTTTCAGCCCATATGAGGCCCTTTGTAACTCTTGGCCCATTAGCCGCCCGTCTTTAAATCGCCCGTAATGAACAAAGGTATTACTTTACACCCATTAATGACCCGCGGTGAAACTGGCCCGTAATGAACAGTGTAACACTTTATACCCATTAACGGGCCGTTATTCCGTTGGGCCATTTCCAGCCCAAGTTAACTTTCGGCCTTTTGAGGGCCCATTTATTCTTGGGCTCATTTGCAGCATTTGGTTACTTACGGCCCGTTACTGTCATTTTCTGCTTGTGGGCAAAATTCAGCCCGTCGTTACAGTCGGCCCGTTTTTGGTCCGTTAGTCTGTTGGGCCATTTTCATAGCATCACCAAATACAGCCTATTAACGCCCCGTTATGGTCAGCCCATAAAATGTACGATTTCCATTATAGGCCCGTCTACGGCTCATTAAAGGCCCGTACAAGACCCATAAATGAGTCAGTGGCCCATGGATCCTACGTGACGTAGAAGGCCCATGGATCCTACGAGACGTAGAAGGCCCATGGATCCTACGAGATGTAGAAGGCCCATGGATCCTACGAGACGTAGAAGGCCCATGGATCCTACGAGACATAGAAGGCCCATGGATCCTACGAGACGTAGAAGGCCCATGGATCCGACAGCCCGTGAAGGGCCATGGTCGGGCGAGTTGGCCCCCGTTTGAACGATATAGCATATTCAAAGAATTATCCTACTCAATACTATCATCTCTAAAAAGCATGCACTATACAACAAAGAGATCAAGGCATAGCAAGGTAGAATAATCCTACACTATACAATAAAGAAATTACAGCCGATTATACCCACTGGGCATTATGGTTCGGCACAGATGATAATAAAGCATACACAAACAGCAAATTACATACACTGGGCAAATACAGCTCATACATCATGGACGCGCATCAACTTAACTCCATTTGAACTATAATCTCTTCAGAAAATAGGATTGGCGGATTCAGATAGCATAAATTTCAGTCTGCAAAATCTCCAATTCCTTCATGGTTACCTCGGTGTCTTGTTTCACTTTTTTGACTCCTGCATCTAATACCTGCATGTCCAGTCTCCACTTGTTGATTATACGTTGACAATCATGTACACGTTGTCTTGCCACCTCTAGTTGATGCTTGAGAACATCGACATTCCAATTCAATCCATAATCATTTGGTAACGGCCATGCCGCACTGCTCGCAGATTTTTGTGTTGATGTCACTTCATCCTAAAATGTTTCTGTAAGTACACATGACCAGGGCAAAAATATAGTTACAACAGTGAAGCGAACAAGACACTATTTTGTACTACATGGCAAAACAGGACTAACAATAATGGTACACGTCACTTTCACAAAAAAAAATGTTACATGTCATGAAGCATAAGCAGGTGATATTTCAAAAATTATAAAAAATATAGTCTGTGCAGCCTGCATACAGAAATCCCTCTTAGCTCACCAGAGGAGCATGATGTTGGGGCCCAATCGAAAACACAGACAAGTTACAAATTTAGACAACACGTTGCGTATAAGTAAGCAAGCAGTTGGCCATTCTGTACCTCAATTAAAGTCTTAGGGAGCATAATGAACAACAGAGGGTTTCATACAAACATACTACAACAGGCAAAACTATGCAATCATTAGCGTAGTATAAACTAGATTGTGAGCCTCATGCAATAATAGTTGGTTAATAGACTTCAAAGCTTCAGTGCACACTTGGTGAGAGTAATTAAATGGTAAGGCCTTTAATTATGTCAACTAATAGTGATACAAGTACCGAACATCAAGCATGATTATTTGGGCATCTCATTAACTGAGGACAAATAAAGCAATTGAAAAGAGAAAATTAACTATGCCTGAAACAAACAAGGAATTGAATTGTTGAGTTGCATACAGTGCCTTACCTTAGCAGGTTGAAGAGGCTCAAGTAGCTCCTACTTTTCTTGCAAGGCTCCTTCCTAACATCTTGTACTTGGAAATCCTCAATCTTATCTTCATTGCACCCCTCTACAAGGTGACACAAACTAGTTACTCGTCTCCTTGGAAGATAAATATGCATACTTTCCAGTCTGTGAACACAAAAGTATGAGATTATAACAAAACAACACCACATAATGAAACATGCCGCATCTCTTGCACTTGCACACAATGAAATGAGCATTTACTATGTCTGCACTATGTAAAAACTAGGCATACCTTCGAACTGGATCTCCAGGTACTCTTGGAGAGCCTAGTGTAGTGTCTGACCAAACCTTTATGTCACCTATGAGTTAGACAAGGCCCCACTACATCAGCCCTTAGTGTTTAAATCGTTGACAAGCTCTGTTAGAGTGTTAGGTCAAGAACAACAAGTAATCAAAGCAAACAATCCTAGTATGGCTGGCTGATGCAAACAATCAATTGAGCAGGATGTGTGAGCAAATCTTACATATCAAGAAAAGAAGCAAAGAAGGAGGTTTAAAGACCATGACTTGGTGACCAGATTTAAGGGCATTTAAACATCATGTGCAACGATGAACTAACATAAACATTGCATATTCCAGATTCTACAATGGAATGCACATGTATTAGGTCATGCCATGTATGATGATGCCTAAATGTACGAGATAGCAGGCAGGAGTGATTCATCATTGCACGCACAATTGAATTGCGTGTTAAGGGCCGCTCGATTCCGCTTTTCGTGGCATATTGTCAAAATAAGCCATAAAAGATGTAGAGAAGTCATTTTTGAGTTATGGGCTTGGGCTTAACTAATTTCGCTTTGGAGGGGTGTTTGGGTAGAACCTCACTAAAAATTGAAGGAAGGGGAATAGTGAAATGACTCATTGTTCCGCCTATATTACACTCAAAATGCAATCACGACGCCCGTGTCACACCTGACCCTCAAGTAAAACAAACATGCAAGCATTCATTGCCCTACCCGCTTGCATCTCCTCTCCCTTTCCCTCTACCTCGATCCCGTGCTGCGGCACTAGGGTTCCTCCAATGAGCCGTCGCCCATCGTCCCATCCGCCTGGTCCTCAACGATGCTACGTCCAGCTAGGCTACATGGCCGGCGGGAAGGGGCAAATCTCCCTGGCTTCTCCTCCCTCTGGCGCCACCCCTCATTCTCATGGTCTCCAGCAGCTGCTCCACTGTGGTTCGTCCAAAGCACTACTCCGACGAGCGCTGCACAACTACTGCTGATGCCACACTGCGGCAGAAGGCACCTTATTCCCCCTCCCCTCCTCCCAGGCCATGGCCTTGAGGTGCTATTGAAGGATGAACTCATCCAACAAGGTGAGGATCTCCTCTGATTTTTTTGCCAAATTTTCATTCTGATCCACTATACGATGAATTGCTATGAGCTGCTTCTGCTGCTGCTATATGATGCATTGCTATGAGTTGCTCCTGCTACTGCTATATGATGAATTGCTATGAGCTGCTGCTGTATGATGAGTTGCTATGAGCTGCTGCTGCTATAGGATGAATTGCTATGAGCTACTGCTGCTATATGATGAGTTGCTACAAGCTGCTCCTCGCCGGCCGCTATATGATGAATTGCTATGAGCTGCTCCTGCTGCTGCTATATGATGAATTGCTATGAGCTTCTCCTGCTGCTGCTACATGATGAATTGCTATGAGCTGCTGCTGGTATATGATGAATTGCAGACTGCTGCTGCTGTAGGATGAGTTGCTGCTGCTATATGATGCTTTCAGGTGGTGTTGCTATATGATAATAACTAGCCACTTGGACCATCGAATTTCACTAAATAATTGTTCTTCATTTAAATGTGGGTCATGTGTTCTTTGTTTAAATTAGGCAATGGGGTCTCTATGGAAAACATTGACCAAAGTAGATTGTGCCAAGTAGATGGTATCTTTGTCTTTGCATTTTGAGCAAATAGTGATGGTCTGTTTTCCTATCATATTAATTACTGCACTGGGTTCAATTTGTGATGTTTGCAAGTCAAATTAATTTCCATATGGGCAACAAAATGAAAAATATATAATGCAATCTAGACTTTCCACTGATCATACCAAAGATAAGCTGAAAACGCAATGAAAAGAACTGGTTGGCTTATTACATGGAGCTTATATTCACAGGTGCTTATTTTCGTAGGATAACTCGTAATAACTGTCCCTAAGAAACTTGGCTAATAGAACTGGCATACAAATAACATCACGATGATTGCAATGGAGGAGTGACGTACCATAGCACACTGTATAGGCTCACCGCTGCCTCTCCTTTTTTTGCGATGTTCCATGAAATTGCCACATACATCTTGTACTTTTTCATTGTGTAACCCTATCTGCAAGTTGACACGGCTAATTTTAGACATCTCTACATGATACTACATTGCATATCCCTTGCGCATATTTAAACCACCAATTAACGATTGTGTGCGTACCATAAACTAGCCATGACTCAGATCTTTGGACTAGCGAGGCACTCTAAGGGAGCCTAATGTAGTGCACTGGAATTCCTACATGCCACCTACGATTTTGTGTAATGTATCGCTTGTTCCTAAATATATGTCTTTGTAGAGATTCCAGTATGGACCACATACGTATGTATATAGATGCATTTTCGCGTGTAGGTTCACTCATTTTGCTCCGTATGTAGCCTATAGTGGAATCTCTAGAAAGACTTATATTTAGGAATGGAGGTACGAGGTAGTATCATGTATGACATCTACATATCTAATTTAGCAGCCAGTAGTAGAAATCATTGTCTGCACAAAGGGATTACTGGTTGAAAATCCTAGCAAAGCACGCTGGCAGGCACAGAACAATACAAGAGAGCGAGACGCGCTTACAAGATCATAGCAATGCCTCAGTCTAGGATCTTGGTTGGCCAAGCTGTTAGATCCAGAAGAAACATCGTCCTTGTAGTTTTTGCCAGCTGCATAACAGGTAACATCGACCGGTTAGTATATTGTACATCGGGCAGGTGATGCTGGACGAGTTTAAAGGTGACAAGTACCTAGGCCGTGGCGGGTGCTTGGCATCTCTCCAGATGGTGGGAATTAGGTTAGAAACGTCGAGGGTGATGACGTTGCGCTGGCTGTCGGGGTCCGGTAAGGAGATCTAGAACCGTCGAGTAGGGTGTTTGTGGAGCGGCTCTGGTAGGGTGGACTACGGTGTGGGCGAAGCGGATCTGTGGCCGTGGACGAGGGCGTAGGTGAAGCTGCTCCGGTGGTTGGGTTAAGGATGGTGTCGACGACGCGGATCTGCGACCGTGGACGGGGCGTCAGAAGCTGCTCCGGTGGTTGGGTTAAGGATGATGCGGATCTGCGGCCGTGGACGGGGCGTCAGAAGCTACTCCGGTGGTTGGGTTAAGGGTGGTGTCGACGATGCGGATCTGCGGCCGTGGACGGGGTGTCAGAAGCTGCGCCGGTAGGTTGGATGAGGGTACGAGGAAGCGGATCTGAGGCCGTGGACTTGTGAGTTGGCAAAGCAGCCCCAGTAGGGTTGAGAATGGTATAGGCGAAGCTACTCCGGTAGGGTTGACGATGGTGTCGGTGAAGCGGCTCCGGTAGGGTTCAGGAAGGTGTCGGCGAAGCGGCTCCGGTAGGGTTGAGGAAGGTGTCGGCGAAGAGGATCGAGGCCGTCGACGGGGCATCGGTGGGCGGCTCCGGGGTGTGGACGAAGCATCTCCGTGGGGAGTCTGAATGAGCACTGCAGATGCGCGGCGGTTGACGAGAGTACCGGCGAAGCAGATCCGGCGCCATGGACAAGGCCGGCACTGAATGGGCTGTGGTATAGTGGTGGATGAGCAGTCTACTTGTTTCTAGGGGAGGTGGGAGGGGTAGATGCGGCCACAGAAGCAGATCTAGCAAGGTGGACGCCGCTGGTAGTGAATGGGCTATGGTACGCCGGTGGATGAGCAGTCTAGGGTTTCGAGAGGGGAGGGAGAAAGAGGCGATGAAATGCGGACGGCGTGATGTAAGATGCTCTGGTGATGTGGAGTTAGTCGTTTTTATGGAGGGGCAGAGGACAGGGGCGTGCCGAGTAGTGGGGGAAACCGAAAGTTACCAAAGCAGCCCCGACCTATTATGTAGATGAGGGCGGTATTGTAACTGTTGGTCTCTGTGCACCAAGGACAAAAGGGGAATTTCGCATGCTAAAGACTAAGGTGGCGGAAATTTTAGAAGGAGGCGGGAGATTTTGCCGCCCGCGGGATCGTTCGTATCCAGTTTCAACTAATTTTGGACCGTGCTAGCGGGAGGGTCATGCTAGACTGTGTACACGGGGCACGCGTCAACAATTAATAACTGGTGTGAAGTCCACCCCAGAAAAAAGACAATAACTCGGGATGATGCGCCGATAACTTGGACGTTCACACGGGCGCGGCCAAACGTACGGGTGTAGTGGCGCTGCTCACAAAAATGGATCAAACACTCATCCTATGTATTTCTCGTGTAAATAGATAATTTAGTGCCATTGGTTATTTACTTTAAACATAATGCATTGACGTGTTAGTTTAGAGGCGCACAAAAAGAAATGGATATTGTAGTTAGCTATTTAAAGTGTTACCTCATATGATTACATAGCCTCCATTTCATAAATTATGCACTCCATTGAATTCATATATGAATATTACATATATTACTTCAAAATAGAAACTTAAATCATCCAAGACTAATGAATTTGAATGCAAGAGTAACAATGGTGCATGTACATGATAGCTACATTGGTTGTTTGAAGAAACATCACTGTAACTTTGGCATGCACAACTTAAAAGGTTTATTTAAATAGAAAAAATGTGATATGTGAGTGTCCAATCTTTATAGCGTTGAATTGATATTGTACCTTTGGCCACGATACGAAGTAGATATTGACTTATGTTCAAGCGATGCACGTCCACGATCGTTAGATAGTGATACGTGAATGAATTGTGCGATCTCTCTCATATCGGAATCACACACGCGCACTTCGTGTATTTCTCTCCCTCCGTCAGGGTTAAATTTGTCTTTCTACCCCGTCCTACAAGTCTCTCACACAGAAACACACATGCTCTCTATGTCTAACACGCCCACCCCTTTAATTCCGCCCACCCACAGCCACTAATGGCTCAAAGTATAATAATGTCTCTCACACACATGCTACCTACCTATCCCTTAATATAGCTAGATATGTGTCACACAAACTCCTTCTCCCTACTAGCAAGATGCCCAAGCATTGCATGGAACATCAAGATGCATTTGTATGAGAAGTTTATCTTGTGGGAGAAAAGGATGAACGAGGGAATGCCTTATCTGCATATGCGGAGAGGGGTGTGGGTATCTTTTTGCAAAATTGCCATATTTTCCTTCCTGTCCGTCGGATATAAACCAGATGGCCTATATTGCAGGATGGCAGGAACACCATCATCACCAACTCTGTTTTTTTATAAGAGCAGAGATATGTGAGTGTCACTGCCCCCCACACCCACACTTCCCAACACCGAAGGAGTAGGGTGACACCTCGATCTTGATACTAATCTATCGACTGGCTTCTCTCTCAAACATATACACACACTACCCGGCACCGAAGGAGTAGGGTGACACCTCGATCTTGATACTAATCTATCGACTGGATTCTCTCTCAAACATACACACACACACACTATCCGCATCAAGGAGTAGGGTGGCAAATCGATCTTGATAATAATCTATCTACTCCTCTTTCAAACACACACACACACACACGCTAGTTGTGCCTCTGTGCCTACCGTGCACACTCTCGATACGTCTTTCTCTCCCTCCCCCCCCCCCCAACAATGACAGCAAAAGGGTGACAACTCGATCTGATCACAACTCGATCCATCTTTCTTCTTGTCTTCTGTAACCACCATTGCGATCGCATCATCATGGCCTTAATTCTTATTGTGCGGTTGCATTCTCGTTCCATTCAATACCGACATGTGCGATCCCTTTGCTTAATTATATGCATCACTGTAACTAGTACTCCATCTGTCAATTTATAAGTTGTGCTTACCTTTTCCATCAACTTCGTGCAACGCGGGCATCTTGCTAGAAACACTAGAATATGTCTATATAATCCGTATGTGATAGTCCATTTGAAATCTCAAAAAGACAAATATTTAGGTACGGAGGGAGTAATATATTTGGAGTATATTAAAACAATAGTGATTTCTTTCAAGTTTGTGAACAAATACTACTATTCTACTACTTTGGATCCGTCGCAACGCACGGGCACATTGCTAGTAAAAGGAAAAGGCCTGCCGCGTTCGCGTCGCACCCCCACACGCCCGGGAATCGGGAGTACAACACGGCCTGTCGTGGAATTAACACGTCAGATGTCCTAGTGTGAGGACTTAGTTGCGAGGCCAACGCATCTATGTGGTAGCTTGAGAGGGGTTGAGCGGAATCGAGAGACGTAACACAATACAAGGGTTTAGACAGCTTCAGGCCCCGAGAAACATCATCCGGTAACAACCCTACATGCTGTTTGAGCCTAGATCTCATTATCATCATGAGGGAGTCGCCGTAAACCGGCCCTCCTTTAGTTGTGTCTAGCCCTAGAGATTATTTCTTGCTTGTCCCTCTTTGGGGAGCCCTGCCCCACCTTATATAAGTTGAAGGGGCGAGTTACATGTAGAGTCCATCTCGGACTAAGACTTAAACTATTTTGACTTCCCTTCATGGGCTTCGTAATGTCTTCCGGTTTAACATGGTCTGCCGGTTTAACATGGTCTACCGGTTTAACATGGTCGGCCGGTTTAACATGGTCTGACTTAACACCTGCTGGGTTATCATCTGACTTGACTCCTGTCGGTTTACCACCAGCCGGTTTACCGTCTGTCTCAGCCATCTGTCTTGACTCTCTGTCTTAACTGTCCACCGGTTTACCATCCGCCGGTTTACCAAGTCCCAGTCGGGTTAAGACTCCGGCCGGGTCATACCGCGGGGTATATCCCCGACATTAGCCCCCAGTTTAATTTGGATTTATCCATGTTTAACTGACTATGATTATCCTTAAGTCTTTGTCACTTCCTTCTTCTAGAAAATCCGGTTTAATAGGCCAACTTCATAATCACCTTGCTGACATTGGTTTCTCATAGAAAATATATTGTGAAGAATAACTCCTTTGATTCAGCTCCCAATGCTTAACAAAAATATTGGTCTTTAAAATACTCATCTGATCTTCAGCCGGTTTAAGAATGTAGAACTTTGCCGGTTTACAAATATTGATGGCACCGGATAATAACTGTTTGTTAACATCAGCCTTTGAAAATATACCTCTTATATGCCTATCACTTGTAGCCCTCAAATCTTAAGAAGGTAACGTAGTAACAGCTTAAGATTTGCTTCAATATGAATGTCACAAGCTTGAAGAAATCCAGGTTGTTCATCTCAATCACTAGTCAGAACTAAGTATTCCACATATGTAGCCCCCAAGTGCCGGCTTAGTAAGATAATATTGAGTTGGGACTTTATATATACTCCATTGAGAATAACATTATATTATGTAACTCCCGTCATGGGGCGTGAACCCACGTCCACAAGGTTGAGAGCTTTGTGCTTTACCAACTGAGCAATGGATCCTTCAATAATATATGAAAAATTGTGTACCTTGAATTGTTGACAGGAGCAATTGGTAGCCCCCAAGGGCCGGCTCATTATGATGTAATGAGTTGGGTATTCAATAAGACTAATAAAAATGACTTTGCATTAGCCCCCAAGTGTCATGGTGCATGCTTGCAGCGACATGAGACTTGCATATTTGATATAATCTTAAGTTGAATAATGTAGCCCCCAAGTGTCGGGTCGTAAGCCTGCAGCGACTTGGGACTATTCCTTCAATTGTACAATAAATCATATCCATTGATAATATAATAGCCATTGCTCTAAAGCGACTTTGGAAACCTTAATCATAATACTGGTTATTGATAACCATAATAAAATCCAACCATGTTGGCTATTTGAAGGTTTGAATAATATAATCCAATGATTTATGAGCGCATGATTCCAATAGCGCAATCCAAATATATACTGGCGACTTATAGTCGAAACCAGACCGGGTTAAAAAGCGCCGGATTATAACTTGATCATGTACTGACAACTTGTAATTGACAGTCGAACCGGGTTGTTAACGCCGGTTTAAAAAGCAACAACAAAAATCTTTATCAAAAAGAGAACAAAACTCAAACAAAGGCAAATAAAAATCATTGTAAATGAGGCTTTGAACCGATCAAGAGGCATTACCACGGTCGGACACGACCAAGCCCCCAAAAGGTGTAGCTATGGTTCGAGTCAGCCAGGTCCCCAAATGATGCTTTGGCATTACGCCGATCAAGAGGTGTAGCGATGGTTCAGGTTCGACCAAAGCCCCCAAGTGATGCTGTGGCATTATGCCGATCAAGAGGCGTAGCTATGGTTCGTATACGACCAAGCTCCCAAGTGATGTTGTGGCATTGCGCCTATCAAAAGGTATTGCTATGGTTCAGATACGACCAAAGCCCCCAAGTGATCTTTGTGGCATTGAGCCGATCAAGAGGTGTGACTATGGTTCGAGACATGACCAAGCCCCCAAGTGATCAATAATATGATAAGCCAATAAGGCATGATACCCATGTTTGAACCGCGCATCATGGCGCAGGTCCTCTTTGGCACCCTTTAACTTTTTGCAAGAGATAAATCCTTCTTGAACCGGATGTTAAACCGGATATTGAGAGCTTCAAAGCTTTGTGGGAGACATCTTTCCCTTGAACCGGATTTTAAACCGGAATCTTCATTTTCAGCCGGAAATTTTCTGACGGCCTTTAAATTTGCACCAATATGGCGGTTTAGGGTCCTGCATTAGACAACTTTGTAGGCCGGAGCAATTGCTCTTTTAAAGAAGGCAATATGTAATATAAAATATATTGGATGGATTTCACCTGATATATCATGCCAGGGGTTATTCACCATGGAGTTGATGATCACTATGGTGAAGCTGAAATTAATGACGGCCGAGTTGGCCGCGACATTGTAAACCGGTGCGAATGAGCGAGTCAATCGCAGGCGCGGTAAGCTGCGCAGACGGGCGAGTCAACCGCAGGCACGGTCCCGGCGAGTCGATGTAGACTGGACCGTGGGGGCGGTGGCTCGTACACATGTCCATCAAATAGCAAGGCATAGACGAACGCTGGTGCAGAATGTTGCTAGTGCGTGCTCTATACCCGCAGTATGATAATAATTTTACCTATATATAAAAACACCAATAGGGCAGTATAATGGTGCTCAGAGGAATAAAATTGTATTGATAAAATATACAGAAAGGATAGCACCTGGTATTTTTTTTGTCGGATGAACGCGGATGGTTGCTTTCCTCCCTTTTTTTAATCCTTATGTAGGTCAGAGAGGCGCCGTCCACGGGCGGCTCAGGAGGCCGTGGTTGACCCATCTTCCAAAGCTAGCTAGTAGCGAGTCAGTCAACCTGATTGACTGATTTCATCCTCTTCTTGTAGACAAAACCATAACCCGGGTTTTTTTACTCTGGCCATCATGTGGTCAGTAACCACTTTTTTCACTACGGCCTCAGAGCCAGAAGATAATACAAAGGCGCTTGAAACTATTCCCCAGCTCATCACCTTATCCCGTGATCCTCATCCACATGTTCTCGCCTAATCTCTTCATCAAGAGTACCAGCACACTATTTTCTCTCTGCATCTCATTTTCCCCCATCTCTCGGTCATGCTGGGCACGCGTAGAGGCGGAGCAAGGAGGAGCTCGAACACAGGCCTTGGTTTCAACTTGAGGCTGTAGTAGGAGCGCTCCAAACCGGCTCATGCCGACGGCGCTAATACACAGGGCAGGCGCAGTGCAAAGGCAGAAAGGCGAGGGCGAGGAAGCAAGGACGGGCCATGGGTAGAACCCGGCGAGGTAAAGCGGCCGAAGGAAACGACCGGCGCCTCGTGGTGACGGCGGTTCAGAGTTGAGACCACGGCTATCAGCCAAGCCGGCAACAGTGGTGAAGGCGGCTTGGAGGTGGCCGGCCATGGCCGCAGTGGCGCCTTGACTTGAAGACCCGCGCAAGGGCGAGTCAGAGGCGAGGAGGTGGTAAACCGGCCATGAGGCAACAACGGAAGTGGGACGCGCGCCCCGCCGGAGGTAGAATCCGGTTTGAAGACGAACGCCCCGATCTCAGGGAATTTCAACGATTAACGTTAAACTCCACATATTGTAGTGGTGAACCGGCGCTGGCCGGAGCAAGCCAGATCGTTGGTGACAAAGGCATAGCTGCAACTGAGGACCTGCAGCACCGCAAGGTGAAGACCGGTGACCCATGGTGATGACGGCGAGTCGGCAACAAGGGTGAAGGCAGCTTGCAAACAGCCGGCGGCATGAAGCGTGGCGACCAGTGGAACTTGGTGTTGAAAACATGGTGACCCGACGCGGCGGGTTGCTGAGTTGCATCCGGGTTAACATCTTGAGGATTCACGACCCGCTTGAAGAAACAGAGGGATCCGCGGGCGATGTGAAGCGCGCGTGACCCAGCATGTCCGAGGCGGAGATGGTACAGGGAGGCACAAACGTCAGGGTCAACCACGGGTGGAAGACTGCTCCAGGTGAGCTAAAACGGCCGGGGACCGACGAGGGCGGTTCATCCGCGGGGTCGCAGGCAACGTCATTGGCCGATGGTTGATTTTTGGAGTTTGGCAACTCGTAGAAAAGGGCCAGCGGCTCGCAGACAAGGCCGCATCAGCAGAAGAGACCGTGGAAGCTCAACAGAGGTGACCCAGACGCGGATTTGAAGGCGGAGGAAGTTTGTAACTGGTTTTTCCATCCCGGTCTGTGTATATTGATGTATAACGCCTTTGTACTGTTTATTGGCTTGATGGATGTAGTAGCAGTATGATCCTGACGTGACTTCGAAACTTGATCCATCGTATAAACAACTGATGTTTTGGCTGCTGTGAAAATACTCTGTTGATCTCGGCGATTAGTACCTCGAATCAACTGATTTCGGCGAGACTCCGACCTGCTACTCACGGACGTAGTGGTAGTAGAGAGAGGCAGCAGCAGCCGGCCACGGCGGAGCTGTGGCTGAGGAGCGACTTAGAAGGTTACGACGGCGGCGGCTGGCGGGACGACGGAGACGGGTCAGGCGGCCGGTTCAAGGCAGAAGTAGTAGACCGCAGCGGCTAGAACCGCGCACAACAAGATGTGATTGCAGCTCGACTGTGGTCAAGGCCAGGCGGCGACTCGCAGATAGCCCTGGCAGCGGAGAGCGACTCGGATCGAGACTGGGTCGGCTGGCTTTGGAAAGTTGACTCTTTCTGAGTCCTTGTTGTAGTCTTCTTTTTTATTTGGTAATACTGGCGGGCTCCGATCTCGTCGAAAAACTTTATCAGTATATTTTCTTGGAGCAGGTGAACCGGCGGGCAGCTTGGCCACGCGTGGAGCAAGCCGGAGGAGGTCAGAACCAGGAAGGTACTCTAGGTCGCGGTGGCTCAAAGCACAGCCGATTCAAGGCGGGCCCCGAAGAGCAATCCTTCTCCAGTGAGCAGGCACACATGAGGCATTAGTTTAATCAGACGCGTTCTTCCACTTTGGCGTCTTGAAAACGACTGACTAAATCATAAGACGGCGGTTGCGGATCGATCTTAACCCTAATTCTTCTTTGCCTTAAATCTCATGGATTTGTAAAATCTGGACCGGTGAACTCGAAGCTGATGGAAACCCTTCCGAGTTGAGTTTTCTTCATCCAGAAAGTTGTAACCTTCTTGATCCCTGGGAAAGATCCCTCCAAGAAACTCAACACCACCGTGCGCTTGCCCCACGGTGGGCGCCAACTGTCGTGGAATTAACACGTCAGATGTCCTAGTGTGAGGACTTAGTCGCGAGGCCAACACATCTATGTGGTAGCTTGAGAGGGGTTGAGCGGAATCGAGAGACGTAACACAAGACAAGGGTTTAGACAGCTTCGGGCCCTGGGAAACATCATCCGGTAACAACCCTACATGCTGTTTGAGGCTAGATCTCATTATCATCACGAGGGAGTCGCTGTAAACCGGCCCTCCTTTAGTTGTGTCTATCCCTAGAGATTATTTCTTGCTTGTCCCTCTTTGGGGAGCCCTGCCCCACCTTATATAAGTTGAAGGGGCGGGTTACATGTAGAGTCCATCTCGGACTAAGACTTAAACTATTTTGACTTCCCTTCATGGGCTTCGTAACGTCTGCTGGTTTAACATGGTTTGCCAGTTTAACATGGTCTGCCGGTTTAACATGGTCTGCCGGTTTAACATGGTCGGCCGGTTTAACATGGTCTGACTTAACACCTGCCGGGTTATCATCTGACTTGACTCCTGCCGGTTTACCACCAGCCGGTTTACCGTCTGTCTCAGTCATCTGTCTTGACTCTCTGTCTTAACTGTCTGCCGGTTTACCATCCGCCGGTTTACCAAGTCCCAGCCGGGTTATGACTCCGGCCGGGTCATACCGCGGGGTATATCCCCGACACGGCCCGTCCGGCACGACACATAGCTTAGGGAAGGCGTGTTGCCTAGCATTTTCAATTTCATGTGGGACCGCCGTTGAGCAAACCGACACCCCGCCCACCGCCGGGTTGGAAAAGCGAAACAGGGGAAGATCTAGTCATGTACGGAAGCCAAGAAATTTTGTGTCAAACGGGGCTCGTTGATAGAGTAGGAGCATTCCGTACTAGTACTACTCCTACTAGCACCAAGTTTGTACTCCTAATACTATATTACTAGTACTACCACTATACAACTAGTAGATACGTGCACGACACAACATCGTAGGAATAAAAAACGGGAAGATCTTGTTTTGGGTGATTTATCTTTTTTTCAATCAACGTAGTATGAATAATATGATGTGGGGGGCACCCATGAAGCTTATGTGGCTTGGTTGCATGGCTATGGAAGGTTAGAGAAAAATAAATAGATAATGTGTTTAGAGTGCACTCCACTAAATAGATATACTTTGGATCCATTGCAACGGACCGGCACATCTATATCTATACCCCCTATATAGTGTGTGAAAAACTTTGAAAGTTGGTCGTTGGATGAAGCCAATCCGATGGTACAAAGATGGCAAATCCGAGCACTACTGGCCGTTGGATATCATCCACCAGATTCTGCCACATGTATAATCTAGAAGACTCCATGGTTGAACTTAATTCATGACTAACTTTGCCACAACTAAGCTTAGGCAAAGTTATTAGTTCTTCAAAATGAGAGCCACAAGTTGGCAAGCCTAAGGGAATCTTGCCACATTTTTTGTGTGTATGTCATGTGGGGCCTTAGTGTGGCTTGCCTAAGGTGTGGCTTGAACCAAACACTCACCTAAGTTAACCAAACTTGCCTAACCTTACATTCCACCAGATTTTGCCACATGTTAGAATCCAGAAAACTCCACATGTAGAAGCATAATGCACAAACCACCAGAATCTCATGCGTGCAATGCACGTGTACCGTACTAGTACTAGTTGGTAGTAGTAAGAAACAAATTCCAGTTTTGGCATGAGCTTGTACTGCGGGAGCACCACAAGGCCTGCCGCAGGAGTTGCATTTCCCTCTCGGGGCCCACAGGACCGAACTTCAGTGGCTTAGTGCCCGGCCTATGAGTCAATGACATGCGGACCTTAAATGCGGCTGTCCCACATGTCATTCTCATGGTGGTGGCGTGGTTCACGACTCACTCGTTCGAGATGAACCAGCCGGTGGTGGTGTGGCCGTGGCGAGGGTGCCACAGCTGGGCGTCGGGGCGTTACGAGGTGTAGATGGCCACACCGGCGGGTACTACCTGTAGTACATAAGTACTCCAGCTGAGGATTGATGCTCGGGACGAAATGTGTCACAGCCGCTGGATGAAAATTTGATGGTGCGGGAGTACGGATCGGAGCACAGCAGTGGAGTAGGCAAACCGCGTCCAATCGGGTGTGTCTATGGTAGAAAGTTGATGGTCGCCATGATTCGGTGGCCCGCATGTCATGCACACAAAGCGGAAGGAGCGGTGGGGCGAGAGGGATGAGGGCACGAACAATCCTACCATTACATCGCGACATGTGGGACCCATAAGCGTGGGTCCCACCTGTCAGCGAAGGAAAGGCAGGGCAAGGCAGTGATAGCCACGTTAGAGGATCCATGTCCATGTCGGGGGACGTCGTGCCGTGGGTTGGAGCGGCGTCATGGGAATCGCGTGTTGGTGTGGCGGTGGTAGAAACAAGAAACGTGATGGTCGCCGTGGTGCAACTTCCATGGATAAGCTGTCGTGTCTGCTGACACATGTATATCAAAACTAGAGCGTTTATATTTCAAGCACGTGAACAAGTATTATTCTACTAGTTTGGATCCATTGCAACGCACGGGCCAGCACATTGGTAGTAGTAGTTTCCATCTCTATCTCTAGAGGCCTTCCCTCGTTCATCCTTTTCTCTCACAAGATAAACTACTCATACAAATGCATCTTGATGTTCCGTGGAACGCACGAGGATGTTTCCTTGGGGGTCTCTCCAGCGCGGCGTGGCCGTAGTTGCAAGTTGACGCCCCTTGAGATGCCGACGTTGAGGGGTACTCGGATTTCCTCCGATGAGCAGGTAAGATGAGTTTGATCACGTAGTAAATGCATTCTAAAGACTACTTCCGTGTCCATTTCCTAATTCTCCCCCTGCCCACTGTTTCACAAGCTAGGCTCGGTGCGAGTGGAGATTGGCTTGCATATGTACGGGAGGGTACCAACATAAATTTGCACAACATTTACAACGGTGACACCGTTCCCGTAGAACCTTCGTCCAACATTGGGATCAGCCATGCAACGGGCCACCACATGAATTGGTACGATGGAACCACGGTGAGATTGAATAAGATAGCACGAACCTTGCACATGGCGGTCAAAGGCGGACCATCTTTGTCTGCGGCGATTTGTTGCCCGTCTGAGTAGGAAGACGTTGTGCTCCTTTCTAACCGCATCTTCACGGTGACAAACCAGGGGACTTATTTTGTATGGGACACATCCTACGATATACTCCCTCTCTCCCAGTTTATTTGTTTTGAATCTTTTCGTTTTATAAGTTTCAAATTCAAATTTAGAGCTCCCCATCACATGTTGAGACTAAATGTCCATTAAATCGTTGCGTGCATGTATAGTAAAGAAACAAATCTTGAGTTTGGCACGAGTTCGTGCTGCGGGAGCACCACAAGCCCTGGCACAGGAGTTACATTTCCCTCTCAGGGCCGTCGGGACTGAGCTTCAGCGCCTTACTACACCTACCTTTGAGTCAATAACATGTGGACCCGATAGTCAGAGGGGCAGTGGGGCCAACAGGGGTGAGCCGTAGGTCGGGGGACGTGTGGTTTCATGGGTTCGAGCGGCGTCGTGGGAATCGCGGGTGGCTGTTGTAGAAACTTGATGCTCGCCGCATTTTAGGTGGCCCACATGTCATGCACACAAAGGCAGAGGTGCGGCCGAGAGGGGTGAGGCGCACGTTGGGGGGCGTGGTGCCATGGGTTGGAGAGGCGTCGTGGGAATCGTGAGATGAAACGTGATGGTCACCGTAGTTGAACTTTCATGGACAAGCTGTCATGTCTACAGACACATGCACTGCATACCGATCACTGGAAGGAGTAGTAGAGAAAGCTATATATGCGGATAAATAGTTCCTTATAGTCAAGCGGACCCACGCTACTACTCTGTTCCAAAGACATGCACACCATCGAATAGTCCATCTATATCAATATACACCGAGAGGAATAATTTTTTTACAAGAGAGGAAATAGTTCATCCATCCATAATGCCCTCCTGCTGGTGCAGCGTTTTCTTATTCTTCTTCTTCTTCTTATTCTTCTTCTTCTTCTTCTTCTTCTTCTTCTTCTTCTTCTTCTTCTTCTTCTTCTTCTTCTTCTTCTTCTTCTTCTTCTTGTTCTCATTCTCTGTGGGAGACGGCTTTGCAACAAGCTCTTTGGACCTTGCAGCTATCTCGAAACTCACACGGGCATCGAGGGCAGCATATTTTATCCGCTCGTATGTCAAGGGATAATTCTCCCATCCAGACGACCTTAATGCCACTGTCTCGTCACCCTTCTGAAGATTTGTACCGAGCACAAAATTTTCTACGTCGAATAGGGATGGTGTCTGCTTAGCACAATCTTCTATAGGAATTTTGATTATGGTTTGTAGGTCAGCGATGCTTTTCAAATCAAGGTTGTACGGCTCCAGCTTCTGTTTGTCCCCTCCGGTGGCTGCCCCACAGAAGTATACGTCCTCCCGAGACAAGAAATCATGAAGCTCACCTGGTATGGAGGGTGAGTGTATGATGTGGTACACCAAAACATCATCTTCGAGACACAACTGAAGGACGGCGGCACTCTGGATCTTCCTAGGGGCACGCTCCGTGTACTCTGCATCGAGACCGATGACCCTCGTTTCTACCATTTTGAGGGAGTTGGATACATTGTTGATCCACTGCCGAACAACCCTTGGGTGGACAGTGATGGTGGCAACTATGCGCATCGAGCCTTCTATGAGGACATGTTGGACGCTAAAAACCTGCATCTCGATCTCTTTCGCCATTTGGAACCGCTGGAACGGAGGGCTATGGTTTGGAGAATTAGGATTAGATGGCTAGTCTAACTGAAGAAGTAGATGATTATTTAAAGAGGTTAAAACAATGTGAATGCATTGGGGTTTGGATGCAAATGAAGACAAAGGGGAGGTGAAGAAGCCGAGGCGAATCGGTTCCCGATGGAGAAGTAAATGGGAGAAGTGGCGTGCAAGTAGTTGATAAGACGGGTAGGTAGACTAAACGAAAAGGCTATGCGGGTAGACTGAGGAGTCGTACCTGTTCGTGTACGTGCCCATCCTTCCTGATAGGTGGGACCTATGCAAACAGATAAAAAAATGTGTCGTAGCTTTTTTTTGAGGACGTGAGTGGGAGACACAACATTCTCTGGTTAAGGAATACTCCCTCTGTTTAGGTGAGTATAAGTCACCTTATGAAAATCAGGTTTTCCCAAAACCTTTAGGCGTGGAGCATTAACTTCCTGCTCGGTCCCCTCCCAGCCTCGTTAGCCAGCGTTCTCTTCCTCTGCTGCCGCGTTCTACCTTTCCATTTTCCTCTTCTCAAGTGTGGAACGATCTGCATGCCGTCCTTGATGCACCAAAACGACCACTGCATGCATCGCGGCAGGGCGTTGATTGGGCATGCACAAGAATTTGGTTCTGCTCGCAATATGGATGATACCTGAACGATGAAGTGAACATGCATGCTAGCACGGGAGACCTATTTCCACTATACAATACTAGAGTACTCATGTTCCTACTACTACTAGTAGTAGTAGTACAACTGTGGTACACCTGATGGTCAAAATACTACTCATCCGGTCCTCACAGTGAAGTGACAACACCCTGCGCCTGACACTAGTCCAGGCGAGGTGGCGTGTTCGGGTTACCAAAGTCAGGCTCACCCTGTGCACTGTGCGGTCTTTCACCGCCGCTGTACAGCACATTGGCGCCTCGCCTTGTCTCCCTCTCCGCTCCCATAGCACCACTCCATCTCCATCTCCTTCTCCGTCTCTGTCTCCATCTCACTGTGCCCCCGTGTACCGTCGCCTCACTCGCCTCCCCCAGTACCACTATTCCCTCGCTAGCCGCTCCAGCACCGACATCCTTCTCCCCCGTAAATCAAGCCCCCTTCCAAACTCCACCATGGCCGAACGCGAACCACGCAGCAACCATATGAGCCGCGATTGGAGCAATCTCCCTAGTGACATCCTCGACCTCTGTTGTTCATGTATGATATGTTGACCGCCCTGCGGCTGGCTGCATGCTCGAGGGACATGCACACGGCCATCGTCGAAGCGAGGCCTAAGCTTTTCAAGACACCATCTTGCTGCTATCTAGTCTTGCGAGATTGGCTCACCATGATACAGAGGCGTGCATGATGCCCCTCGACTTCAATCCGATCTCCATTAGCCGAAACTTCTTGCAGGTATGTAGTGTGTCGCCGTACATCATTTCCCTCGACATCAATCCGATCACCATCGCCTGAAACTTCTTGGCCGGTATGTACTGGGTCGGTATGAACTCCCACTGGATGGCTGCCTTCAGAGAAGACGGTAAAAAGTTGGTGCTCGTGAACTTCCAGACCTCCCATGAGATTATGCTTCCTCCGTTGGATTATATAGAGTATTACCATCGCGGTCCAAGTCTAGATTACTACGTCAATTGGACATACCTTGTTTTGCAGAAGATTGTAGTCTGCCAAGTGCCCACACGACATGCGAATTACGCAGACTTCAAGCTAATTGCCTTGTTCGACCATTGACTCGCCTAACTTTACGCCGGTGCCTTATTTAGCTGGAGACAACTCGGCTCGCAGTGGATCATCGTCAAAGCTGATACACACTTCTGTGATGCTATTGAACACAATGGCATCATCTACGCAATCGACAAAGCAGATGGCACCACGTATTCTTTGGGACGGTAGCGTGTAAGTTGTTTCCATCTCATGTTAATGATGACGCCATGACCTTTGTTTGAACTTTTTGTGATGATTGGCATATCCTGTTTGAGCGAAATTTGAGTAGAACTATGGCAATATATTAGAGACGCCATAAATCAGCTATATTTGGAATGAGTTAATTCATGCGATTGTGACCATGTCATTACAGCCAATTTGTACACCTGAATAATCAAACGGTTAGGAATATATGGATATTATCCTTATTTTACGATAATCTATATACTACTACCTGAATATGAGTGTGTATCAATGGCCATGTTAGTTTCCTCATTTTCATGATGTAGAAACATGCACCACCTTTGTTGGTTTCATCTAACCATACATTAGGGAAGTAAATGTGCATATGGAGAACTCTATATTTGGAAGTAGTGAAATCCTGCAATGCTTACCATGTGTACATACCTATATTCACCCTTGACAATCAATGGCGAGAATAATATCCTCACAAAAATTTTGCCCACAGAACACAAGTATATAACAATGCATGGTCTGTTAGTTACCTTGAAGAATTTGTTTGTGAGGACAAAACATGATTACATAACATGCATGACATGGTAGTTTCCTGTGAAGAATCATTGCGAGATAACATGAGTATAACCATGCATGGCACTTCTATATTTTCGAACCTAGTATACATTTCCCTGTATTTTCCTCCCAGTTCAACAGGACATATCAATGCTGTTTCTTGCATTGTCCTACTCATACTGAACAATGCTGATCTTACATTAACAATGCCTGTCCTTTTGATATGATGCGGTGTTCCTCTGATTCGCCCTTTGTAATCACACCACCTTTGCCAAAAACAAGGAAGCACAACTGGTTCCTCGCTCGATCAGACGACGACAAAAGACTGATGATCATTCGGACACATGAGCCGGAAAAGTTATATTGCAAAAACCCCACTGTATACAAGCACCGTGTAATACGTGAGTATCCGGACAGTGGCTGTTACGTCTATGAGCAGGATACCAGCTTGTTGGGGCCTTTAGGATTTTTTAGTTGGAGGCGGGTAAACAGCCTTGGTTCACACTCTCTGTTTCTCGGACTCAATTATCCGATTAACTAGGAGATCACCATTGGCAAGGACCTTGATGGCAGAGAGGATCTGTTTGCTATGAAAAATTGTGTCTACACGGCGAGCCCTAGGAGTTCGGGAGCAAACTCCCCTGATTGTCAACGATACAGCCTGCAGCCAAAAGAAGGTGAGAATGACAAAGGCATCCGGATTAACTTTGATCCTTGGATGTCTCAATTACGACAGGCAGTAATGTGGTTCAAGCCTTCAGGTTGATAGGTAATTGGGCTGTTGCATCGAAAGTGTGGAGTACTGGTGTCTCCGGATCACTAGTCGTTGAAGCGGGGCTGCAAATTATGATGGTGTTGGATCATCTCTTCAAATGACTTTGTTGTCTTTTCTACTGGTTCTGGATGGGTAGTTCTTTCTTTTGTTATGCATATTCCTTGTCATTTGGTCATCCTCGTCTATGTCACTCTTTCTATGTAATAGTTGCTTCTGTTTAGAATGTAATTCTAAATGCGGATCACGAGAGTCTAAGCGCTGCAGATGGGTGCGTTTTGGTGGTGTAGCAAGACTTCTTATGAACTATCATGTCTTGTTGTTTATGTCGAGTAGTCACTAGTCGGTGTTTGAATGTTGTATATATCGTTGTTTGAACTGTTTATTGTCTCAAACTCTTGATGGGCTAAATGTGGGCATCACCATTCTCCGAGTGTTTAGAGTATATCTCCTTTTTCAAGTTATATAATTTGAGCTCAGTGTCTTTTCGATGATGTACACTTGTTTGGCCAGTGAGGTGTCGTTGAACAGGGGCCGAGTAGTAACGCAATGCCAAACAGGTCAATTATGACTCTCAGGCCGGGCTCTCAAAAGATCCTGAAAAAAAGGACGGGCTCTCCAAAAAAGAAAGAATAAGGACTCTTAGGCCGACATGTGGGCGCCATCGGTGTTTTCGTGCACTTGCGCGCCGAGAGCATATTGGCGCGTGCTCGAAATTCATGCTACCTTTTCATCCCCAGTCTCCCGCCCCTCCCCCACCTCTGGAATCTCGATTCCTACTCCAGTTCCCCCAAATCCCCCTCCAGTACTCCATGTACTCAAGCGCACTATCATGTCGCCGGTCAACGCGGATCTCCGAGCCGGAGATCCTGAGGTCCGTCACGCCTTGATCGGCTGCTTGTCGCTCAACAAAGGGCATGGCGGCGCTTGACGACCAGTTTGCCGACAAAGTGCTGATGGTAACCATCAACGGCGACCGGCCTCCCGTCTCGCCGGACGACCTTGTCAAAGCTCTTGGCATTGCGCACGACATCCAAATAAATGACTTGCTCGTCGAAGTCTGTCCGCCGCCGGCTGATTTCTTCGTCAGGTTCCGGACAACTTTCGACTGCAGTCGTGTGTTTGAATCTTCCCGGCATTTGTTCTGCGATGGCGCGCTGGTGAGCTTTGATCGGTGGCACCCAAGATGGGGCTCGGTGCCCTCTGAGCTTGAGTTTTTAACAAAGCTTACCTTCCACGGCATGTGTCGACATGCTTGGAACAGCGCATGGACGAGCTTATCAACGACCTTGGAGGTGAGCTCGTAAGTATGTTTGTTCCTCCAGATAGCTGGGCTCTGACGGTTATGGCATGGATGAAGAAGCCGTCCACCATACCGAAGGTGATTGGTGTTGAGATACCGGTGCAGAAACCGGGGTTGTACTATTCGTCGCCACCAAGGCCGCCGCGGACCACGTTAGGGATGTACCTGTATCGAGTGTTCGTGCATGTCGAAGAAGTGGTCAATCCATCAATCGAAGTCCTGCCGCAGCCGCTTCCCCGTGTTGCTCGGAACGATGGATGGCACAGGGCCTACTCCATCGCGCGGCGGAGGCCACTGCTTCTTTGGGAGAAGAGGCAGGGCTGGCTGCCTGGATGTGCTCTAATTTGAGGTAACAACTGAATCTTGTCGAGATAGTACTAGTTAAATCCGAGCTATGGGTCCGAAGCAGCGATATGCCAGTACATTTGATTGTGACCTGTTCTAATTTTGTACCTGAACTTTTTTTAGAAAGGGCTGTACGTCAACTTAATGTGCTAGCCGAACTTATTGTGTTGTCTGTCTGTTTTCTTTGCACAACATTCAAGATATTTCCCCGTCATTTATAAAGACAATGAACCATTATGTACAACTTCGTTGGTTTCAACATAGCCCTTCCCGTAGCGATCCTCTACTTCCATCCTGATTGTGCCGCCTACGTGAAATTTTTGTATGCTAGTTCAGTGTGCTATGATGTTCTATATGATTGTGTCAACTATATAAGTTTTTACTGAGCATCAGCAATGCATATGGCTGAAAGATGTATTTACGAGCATCGACCGATGGGTCTCTCTCTCTCTCTCTCACACACACACACACACACACACACACACACACGCACAAGTGGGACCCGTTGAATTATTTATTTGCTCATGACAGCTTTTAATTAGGTTCCACTGTAATCCAACTTTTTTCTTAAGTTATTAACTGAGCTCAGTGACTTCAAAAAGTTGTCTGAAGCCTTGTTTGGGCCTTTCCAAGGCCGTTGAATGTGGGCTGAGTAACCATGTTATGTTGTCTTGTACTACACATGCCTTTTTTCAACATCGGCAATGCAATCGGGCCGACAGGTTGTATACAATATCCGGGTCCACTTGTTATCCGCCCATTGGCTGCAAAGTTTCCTAGGAGGTATGCATTAGGCTTAACAAGAAAATGGACTTTAAGAAATAATAAATGGGATGTAATTATAATAACTGGGCAATTACTATGCACCAAACACGTAATTAGTTTGAAAAATATATTATTTTTGGAATTTGGAAATTTTAATTTCATTACTTGTTCTTGTAGCATAATATTTTGTTGGATTTTAATGTAATACAACTTTAGTTTGAAATTATATTTAACCTGACTAGAAATTTTGGATAAAAATATATCGGATCCCATCAAAATGTGGGAATTATTATTGAATTCTTTTTTGATCGGTTGTTTGAAATTATTAATCGTTGTCCTAGCTAGAAGTTGGGCTGTACTTTTAACAAAGTTTATATGGGCTGTAGTAAATTCCATTAGAATTAAAAAATGGGCTGTACATTCTTACAAATCGCAAATGGGCTATATGTTCTCTGCCAAATCCGAGCCGTGGGCCTACTAAGTTGACGCGTACCAAGGGTTTTGTCAACTTAGTCAATATAAACGATTCTAGCTGCAGTGATCATACGATGTCCATCCAACTGCCGTAGTGCTTCTTCAACCTCTGATCTTCTTGCTCCAGCCGCCCAAAGCAGCGCCGGTCGTGTCGCGTGCTCCTGCCTCTCGTGGCCGGCTGTGATGCCGCGGAGGCCTCACCGCCCCGTATTACTCCCACCGCTGGCCAGGCCATCCCTCTACTCACCCACACCCCCTGTTATTCTGCGGCGACGGCAGCCTCACACCGCAGCCGAACCAGTGAACCCTCGTACTCCTCTCCGCGCGGGCTTCCACTGCTGCGTCTTCCCCGGCTCCGCGTCGTCCCCTTCCTAGGCCTCGCCGTCGTCCAGACCACCGCCCTGGTGCTCTCGGCGCAGCGTGGTCAACGTGGTCAAGGAACGACTTCCATCGGAAGAGTATCAGTATGTGGAGAGGTCGATACCGGGTCCAGGCGGCCGCAAGGAAGTGCCTCCTTATTACGCGCAAAATAATTGTTCCTCCACCTGACAGCAGGGACCCACCGGAAGGGCCACCTTATTTCGCGAAAAAACATTTCCCCCTGACTGCTGGGACCCACCGGATGGGCCAGCGTATTTCGCGAAAAAAACGTTCCCCTCGCTGTCAGCTCGGACCCACCGAAAGTGCCTCCTTATTACGCACAAAAAAAAGAGTACTCCCCCTGCTAGCTGGGACCCACCATGGCAGGAGGCTGACTTGTGGGCCTACTAAGTTTACTGGGACGGGGGCCTTTGTCAACTTTAGTCAATATGAATGATTCTAGCTCCAGTGACCGTACGATGTCCATCCAACGACCGTAGTGCTTCTTCAACCTCTGGTCTTCTTGCTCCAGCCGCCCAAAGCAGCGCCGGTCGTGCCGCATGCTCCTGCCTCCCGTGGCCGGGTCAGGCTGCCCGCGGAGGCCTCATCGCCCTACTATTCCCACCGCTGGCGAGCCCTGCGGCGACGGCAACCTCACACCACACCAACCGGTGAACCCTCGGACTCCGCTCCAGGCTTCCACTGCCGCGTCTTCCCCGGCTCCCCATCGTCCCCTTCCTAGGCCTCGCCGTCGTCCACCGCCCTGGTGCTCTCGGCGCGGCGTGGTCAACGTGGTCAAGGAACGACTTCCATCGGACATGGACTGTACGTGGAGAGGCTGACAGCTGGGTCCACGGCCGCAGCAAGGAAGTGCCTCCTTATTACGCGGAAAATAATGATTCCTCCACCTACCAGCTGGGACCTACCGGACGGGCTACTGTATTTCGCGAAAAAAATGTTTCCCCCTGACTGCTGGGACCCACCAGCTATATCTTCGCACGCAAGGAAGTGCGTCCGGGCAAAAAAAAAACAAAACGATTCGCCCCCTCACCGCTGGGACCCACCACCGACACCTTCGCACGCAAGGAAGTGCGTCCGGGCAAAAAAAAACGATTCGCCCCCTGACTGCTGGGACCCACCAGCTACATCTTCGCACGCAAGGAAGTGCGCCCGGGCAAAAAAAACGATTCGCCCCCCTGACTGCTGGGACCCACCAGCTACATCTTCGCACGCAAGGAAGTGCCTGACAGTCGGGACCCACCTGGTCGAAGCGTACATAGCGTTGTCATTCTGGTCGTGAAGGTGTACGTACATATATACTGGTGGATGTAGAGGCGCGCACGTGTCGTAGTAGAGGTGCGCACGTAGCATGTACACGTACGTACAACGGCGAGGGTGCAAGAAAGAAAATACGGCCACGTACGTACATACGGGCAGGGTCTCGAACGCCTACTAGCGCATACGTATGGCCAGGGCTCGTGTACATGGCTGGGTCAAAACGGAGAAACAGCGTCGTCGTCGTGTTCATGGGGAGGCAACGGAACGCATTGTGTTCATCGGGAGGCAACAGAATGCATCGTGTTCATGGGGAGGCAACGGAATGCGTCGTGTTCATCGGGAGGCAACGGAATGCGTCGTGTTCATCGGGAGGCAACGAAACGCTTGGGAGCCAACCGGCTTGGATGGAACAGGCGATGGAAACGAGGCCTGGCGTACCGCGCAACGGAGGAAACAGACCTCCTACGTTTGGAACAGGGTCCTGTTGATCGGGAGGGGTGTGGCGTACCGCAAAACGGAGGAAACAGACCTCCTACGGCGAAACGGGGGTCCTGTTGATCGGGAGGGTGTGGCGTGCCGCAAAATGGAGGATCTGAGACCTCCTACGGTCGAAATGGGGTCCTGTTGATCGGGAGGGTGTGGCGTCTGCAGAATTGTGAAATGGACCTCCTACGGTCGAAACGGGGTCCTGTTCATCTGGAGGGAGTGGCGTGCCATAAACGGGACTCCACGGATACTGTTCATCTCCACCGTCGACCTCCTCCGGCCTCCACGGGCTCTTGTTCATCCAGCCTCCACCGCCGCTACTCCACCGCTCTTGTTCAACCACCCCTCCACCGTCTCACTGTTCATCCAGCCCTCCACACCACGGGTCCTGTTCAACCACCCCTCCACGGCCACCCCACCGTCTACTGTTCATCCAGCCCTCCACACCACGGGGTCCTGTTCATCCACCCCTCCACGGCCACCCCACCGTCTACTGTTCATCCAATCCTCCACACCACGGGGTCCTGTTCGTCCAGAGGCAACGCCACCACTCACTGTTCATCCACCCCCCCCGTAGCGCTCACTGTTCATCCAATCGATCGGCTTGATTAGCGGCGATGGCGAAGAATCGCCGATCGGGTGGTTCGATTAACAGCCATCGATCGATTGCTCGGGTTCGATAACGCGTAGCCTCTGATTACAATCGCTCGGGTTCGATTAGAGCCCAACGCCTCGCTCGGGTTCGATTAGAGCCAACGCCTCACACGTGTCTACGAGAAAGCAGCGCATCGCTCGGCCCCCGACCTCCCACGGTAACCGGGAACTCCCCGAAATTTTCCTCCCCCTCACTTCTACCACGGTTTTTTCCGTCATGGACGGCCCAAAGAATGTCATGCAGCTGCATCTCAGGCCCGCCCAGGACGAAAAGCCCATTTTCTGTCATGATTTTTTTTCATAGAAGTAGGAGCCCACCACATCTATGATATACCGGGTTTTGTCACAATTACCGTCATAGAAGTGTCATATGTATGACAGAAAAAAGTTTTGTTCGGCCCAAAATATCACGGATGTGTCTTTTTTTTGTAGTGTAGACTTATAGCTGGGCACAGATCAGGTCTGGTACACAGCATTGCATACATGATAGAACCTATTGCTGAGGCATAGGGAATGACTTTCATTCTCTCTCTATCTTTTGCAGTGGTCGAGCATTGAGTCTGACTCGACTTCACACCTTATAACACATGTAAGAACCCTTTCTTTGACTGATCCATTTTGAACTTCTTCAAAACTTTATCAAGGTAAAAAAGTCCAATTATGCATCTTGATCTATCTCTATAGATCTTGATGCCTAATATATAAGCAGCTTCACTGATGTCTTTCATTGAAAAACTCTTATTCAAGTATCCTTTTATGCGATCCAGAAATTCTATATCATTTCTAATCAACAATATGTCATCCACATATAATATCAGAAATGCTACAGAGCTCACTCACTTTCTTGTAAATACAGGCTTCTCCCAAAGTCTGTATAAAACCATACGCTTTGATCACCTCATCAAAGCGTATATTCCAACTCCGAGATGCTTGCACCAGTCCATAAATCGATCGCTGGAGCTTGCACACTTTGTTAGCACCTTTAGGATCGACAAAACCTTCTGGTTGCATGATATATAACTCTTCGTTAAGAAATCCATTAAGGAATGCAGTTTTGACGTCCATTTGCCAGATTTCATAATCATAAAATGCGGAAATTGCTAACATGTTTCGGACGGACTTAAGCATCACTACGGGTGAGAAGGTCTCGTCGTAGTCAACTCCGTGAACTTACGAAGAGATATGAAATATTTGACTAAGACTGGATTTCATTCCACTTTCCTATTTCTGAACAACAACTTATGTTATCAACTATTTCGTGTTTTCATCGAGCTTTGTAGACAGTAACATTACCATCAGCGTCAATATTCTTCTTGAAGATCCATTTATTCTCTATGGCTTGTTGATCATCGGGCAAGTCAACCAAAGTCCACACTTTTTTATCATACATGGATCCCATCTCAGATTTCATGGCCTCAAGCCATTTCGCAGAATCTGGGCTCATCATTGCTTCCTCATAGTTCGTGGGTTCGTCATGGTCTAGTAACATGACTTCCAGAATAGGATTACGGTACCACTCAGGTGCGGAACATACTCTGGTTGACCTACGAGGTTCAGTAGTAACTTGATCTGAAGTTTCATGATCATCATCATTAGCTTCCTCACTAATTTGTGTAGCCATCATTGGAACTGATTTCTGCGATGAACTACTTTCCAATTCAAGAGGAGGTACAATTACATCATCAAGTTGTACTTTCCTCCCACTCACTTCTTTCGAGAGAAACTCCTTCTCTAGAAAGGATCCATTCTTAGCAACAAAGATCTTGCCTTCGGATCTGTGATAGAAGGTGTACCCAATAGTTTCTTTTGGGTATCCTATGAAGACGCACTTTTTCGGTTTGGGTTCGAGCTTATCAGGTTGAAGCTTTTTCACATAAGCATCGCAACCCCAAACTTTAAGAAACAACAGCTTAGGTTTCTTGCCAAACCATAGTTCATACGGTGTCATCTCAGCGGATTTAGATGGTGCCCTATTTAACGTGAATGCAGTTGTCTCTAATGCATAACCCCAAAACGATAGTGGTAAATCGGTAAGAGACATCATAGATTGCACCTTGTCTAATAAAGTACGGTTATGACGTTCGGACACACCATTACGCTGTGGTGTTCCAGGTGGCGTGAGTTGTGAAACTATTCCACATTGTTTTAAATGAAGGCCAAACTCGTAACTCAAATATTCGCCTCAGCGATCAGATCATAGAAACTTTAATTTCTTGTTATGATGATTCTCCACTTCACTTTGAAATTCTTTGAACTTTTCAAATGTTCCAGACTTGTGTTTCATTAAGTAGATATACCCATATCTGCTCAAATCATCTGTGAAGGTCATAAAATACGATACCCGCTGCAAGCCTCAACACTCATCGGACAACATACATTGGTATGTATTATTTCCAATAAGTCGGTAGCTCGCTGATGACCCACAAGTATAGGGGATCTATCGTAGTCCTTTCGATAAGTAAGAGTGTCGAACCCAACGAGGAGCAGAAGGAAATGATAAACGGTTTTCAGCAAGGTATTCTCTGCAAGCACTGAAATAATAGGTAACAAATAATTTTGTGATAGGATAATTTGTAACGAGCAACAAGTAACAAAAGTAAATACAGTGCAGCAAGGCGGCCCAATCCTTTTTGTAGCAAAGGACAAGCCTGGACAAACTCTTATATAGAGAAAAGCGCTCCCGAGGACACATGGGAATTATCGTCAACCTAGTTTTCATCACGTTCATATGATTCGCGTTCGGTACTTTGATAATTTGATATGTGGGTGGACCGGTGCTTGGGTGCTGTTCTTACTTGAACAAGCATCCCACTTATGATTATCCTCTATTGCAAGCATCCACAACTACAACAAAAGTATTAAGGTAAACCTAACCATAGCATGAAACATATGGATCCAAATCAGCCCCTTACGAAGCAACGCATAAACTAGGGTTTAAGCTTACATCACTCTAGCAACCCATCATCTACTTATTACTTCCCAATGCCTTCCTCTAGGCCCAAATAATGGTGAAGTGTCATGTAGTCGATGTTCACATAACACGACTAGAGGATAGACAACATACATCTCATCAAAATATCGAACGAATACCAAATTCACATGACTACTAATAGCAAGACTTCTCCCATGTCCTCAGGAACAAACGTAACTACTCACAAAGCATATTCATGTTCACAATCAGAGGGGTATTAATATGCATATAGGATCTGTACATATGATCTTCCACCAAATAAACCAACTAGCATCAACTACAAGGAGTAATCAACACTACTAGCAACCTCATGTGTACCAATCCGGACTTAGAGATAAGAATTGGATACAAGAGATGAACTAGGGTTTGAGAGGAGATGGTGCGGTGAAGATGTTGACGGAGATTGCCCTCTCCCGATGAGGAGGCGTTGGTGATGACGATGGCGATGATTTCCTCCCGGAGGGGAAGTGTCCCCTCAGTAACAGCTCCGCCAGAGCCCTAGATTGGTTCCGCCAAGGTTCCGCCTCGTGGCGGCGGAGTCTCGTCCCGAAAGCTTGCTTATGATTTTTCTTCGGACTAAAGACCTCATATAGCAGAAGATGGCCACCGGAGGGCGAACAGGGGGCGCACGAGGCAGGGGGCGCGCCCCCACCCTCGTTGCCAGGTGGGGCCCCCTCTGACGCACTTCTTCCGCTCAATATTTTTTATTATTTCCAAAAATAACTTTCGTGGAGTTTCAGGACTTTTGGAGTTGTGCAGAATAGGTCTCTAATATTTGCTCCTTTTCCAACCTGTAATTCCAAATGCCAAAGATTCTCCTCCTTATGTAAACCTTGTAAAATAAGAGAGAATAGGCATAAGTATTGTGACATAATGTGGAATAACAGCCCATAATGCAATAAATATCAATATAAAAGCATGATTTAAAATGGATGTATAACCTCCCCCAAGCTTATACCTCGCTTGTCCTCAAGCGAAAGCCGATAACGATAAATATGTCCACATGTTTAGAGGTAGAGGTGTCGATAAAATAAAATACGGACATGAGGGCATCATGATTATTCTCATAACAAAGAACATATATGGATATTGTTATATGATTTCTTATGCTCAAGTAATAATCTATTCACAAGGCAAAGTATGAATCGAAACTTTATTGAGAACCAACAAACTATAATCTCGATCCATCAAGCAATTGCAATTTATCATAACATCGTAAAGAGTCTATGTCGAGCTTTCTAGCAAGTCCACATACTCAACTATCATTTAGTCTTTCATAATTGCTAACACTCACGCAATACTTGTGGTTACGGAGTTTTAGTCGGACACAGAGAAAGATAGGGGCTTATAGTTTCGCCTCCTAACCTTTTACCTCAAGGGTAATGTCAACAATAATAACTCATGCTACCCTACATCCAATTAGGTATATATATCAGGATATTTCCAACACCCTATGCTTGCCAAAGGATAAAGTGTAAAAAGGAAAGGTGAAGATCACCATGACTCTTGCATAAGGTAGAAGATAATAGTAAAAGATAGGCCCTTTGCAGAGGGAAGCAGAGGTTGCCATGCGCTTTCAGGGTTGGATGCACAAAAATCTTAATGCGAAGGAACGTCACTTTATATTGCCACTTGTGATATGAACCTTTATTACGCAGTCCGTCGCTTTTATTTCTTCCACATCACAAGATCGTATAAAGCTTATTTTCTCCACACCAATCAATCATACATATTTAGAGAGCAATTTTTATTGCTTGCACCGATGACAACTTACTTGAAGGATCTTACTCAATCCATAGGTAGATATGGTGGACTCTCATGGCAAAACTGGTTTAAGGGTATTTGGAAGCACAAGTAGTATCTCTACTTGGTGCAAAGAATTTGGCTAGCATGAGGGGGAAAGGCAAGCTCAACATGTTGGATGATCCATGACAATATACTTTTTCTCAGATATAAGAAAACATAACCCATTACGTTGTCTTCCTCGTCCAACATCAACTCTTTAGCATGTCATATTTTAATGAGTGCTCCCAATTATAAAAGATGTCCAAGATAGTATATTTATATGTGAAACCTCTCTTTCTTTATTACTTCCTATTAATTGCAACGATGACCAAGGCTATGTTTGTCAACTCTCATCAATTTTTAATCATCATACTCTTTCTATGTGAAGTCATTACTCTCAATAAGATCAATATGATCTCTTTATTTCTTTTTATTCTTTTCTCTTTTCTTTTATTCACTCAAGATCATGGCAAGATAACCAAGCCCTTGACTCAATACTAATCTTTATTATATATAGCTCATGGACTCGATTACATAGAGAGATCATAAAGCAAAACTCAAAACTAGATCATACCAAAACTTTTATTCTACTAGATCAAGATACTACTAATAGGAACGAACTAAGAAAAACAGTAAAGATAGGAGTGTGATGGTGATACGATATCGGGGCACCTCCCCCAAGCTTGGCAATTGCCAAGGGGAGTGCCCATACCCACGTGATTATGTCTCCTTTGCTGGTGAAGAAGGTGGAGTTGTTGGCATAGTCTTCTTCCTTAATTTGCGGTTGAGACAGCATTTTGATCCCTCAAGTCATCAATCTCCTGCTCCAGGCTTAATATCTTTTTGCATAATTCCTGCTTGTTTTCCTGCAAGAGACGAAAAGGGATAAACTCGATCTTAAATTTCTTTGCTCTATCAGGGAGGCTTGACTTTTTGAACTCCACATGCATGTCCCCAGGTTGAGGTAATGGGACTTCATCTTCATCTGAGCTTGTCTCCTCCTTCCTCTTGGGCTCATAGTCCTCTTCTTCTTCCATAGTCCAACCACAATGCTCCACATCTCCATAGACCTTGGGATTTGCAAGGTAATCGGCCACATAGCTTCCTCCTTCAGAATCCTGGGACGACATGTTGCTCTAATCTGCGGCAGGACAGCTCGAAACAAAAACAGAGGACAATTGCGTGATACGGGAGTCAAAACCTTCGGGAGATTATATAATGAATTTTTACCGACCAAAATACGTATCGTGCAAGAAAACGGAGTCCGGAGAGCACACAAGGTGCCCACGAGGTAGGGGGCGCGCCCAGTAGGGTAGGGCGCGCCCTCCACCCTCGTGGAGGCCTTGTGTCCTTCCTGGACTGCTTCTTATTTTTCTATTTTTCTAAATATTCCAAAACGGAGAAATATTGCCATAAAAACTGTTTTGGAGTCGGTTTACTTACCGTACCACATACCTATTCTTTTTCGGAGTCTGAAACGTTCCGGAAAGTGTCCCTTATGTATTCCTCCGGGGTTATGGTTTCAATAACATTGGTTTCAACATTTATGGGATTACCGGAGATATAATGTTTGATCCTCACCACCTTCAGATTTGTGCCTTCGAAGTTGTTGATTTTTATGGCACCGGAACGATAGACCTCCTCGATAACGTAAGGACCTTCCCATTTAGAGAGAAGTTTTCCTGCAAAAAATCTTAAACGAGAGTTTTATAGCAATACATAATCACCTACATTAAACTCACGCTTTTGTATCCTTTTGTCATGCCATCTTTTAACTTTTTCTTTAAACAACTTGGCATTTTCATAGGCTTGGGTTCTCAATTCATCAAGTGAGCTAATGTCGAATAACCTCTTCTCACCGGCAAGTTTGAAATCATAATTGAGCTCTTTGATAGCCTAATAAGCCTTATGTTCTAGTTCGAGAGGTAAGTGACATGCTTTTCCATAAAACATTTTATACGGAGACATACCCATAGGATTTTTATATGCAGTTCTATATGCCCATAATGCATCATCAAGTTTCTTGGACCAATTCTTCTCGATCTATTAATGCCTTTTGCAAAATTAATTTGAGCTCTCTCGTTACTCAATTCTACTTGACCACTAGATCATGGTGATAAGGAGATGCAATTCTATAATTAACATCATATTTAGCAAGCATTTTACGAAAAGCACCATGAATAAAATGTGAACCACCATCTGTCATTAAATATCTAGGGACTCCAAACCTCGGGAAAATAACTTCTTTAAGCATTTTTGTAGCGACCAGACCTCAAACAGCCTGATCTCTGTGCTCAGGTGTCATCCCTGGATCAGTAATGCTGACACCACACAGTACTTGAAGGATTTATAACAGAGTAGCAATCACACACTTATTACATCGAAGGGAAAACTTATTAATATAAATACGGCTTAAGGCCATCTAATAACGATAACAACGGAAGACTTGGAACATAAGTGAGTCCATCAACTCCAACGGTGTCACTGAGTATAGAACCACGACTTAAAAACACCTTACTCGTCGTCTGAAAAATCTGCAACATGAAACGTTGCAGCCTGAAAATGGGTCAGCACATGGAATATGCTGGCAATGTAACACATAGAGAGTAATGAAAGAATAAGCTATACTACATGCATATATGGCTGGTGGAAAGCCCTATGATTACAGTTTTGCGTAAAGCCAATTTTTCCCTACTGCAAAGGAATATATTTTATTTAACTATCATGGTGGTTGTTAAACATTGAGAATGGTTCACAGTATCCTCAACCCCAATTAAAGTAAACATTATTAAAACCCAACAATATTAATTTAAAAGTAACATGATGAGATTCACATGATATCCAAGTACTTGATACTCTAAACGTCCATAACCGGGGACACGGCTAACCATGATTAGTTTATACACTCTGCAGAGGTTTGCGCACTTTTCCCCACAAGACTCGATCGCCTCGGTTGAATTTCTCATACTACATGATGTTTGAGAAACGGATGACCCAGACATAGTATTTCAGAAGCGCTAGCACCTTACTATGGATAGACCGGTACACCTACTTTCCCCTACATCTGCTAGTCTACCCGTAAGAGTTCACACGACTTAATCAACTATGCCAGAGCCCATAATGGCTTGTGGCTGCACAAGGAAGTTTCTAGTATGAATAATCTCATGATCCCTTTGGGCCTGGGTGGCGGTCCATAAAGAAAAACAACAGGCAATCCTGGAATACCCAGGTACCTCAATCCACCCAGATGTGTGTTTAAGTTGCCACCTTAGATAATCCCTTAGTTTAACAATCTCACATCTGTCTTGGTTACACTCACCCAATCCACGTCTACTAGCATAGCATGGCAATATAAGCAAACGTAGAAGTAACTCCCAAAGGTTTGATAGCAAAACGGGTAATAGGTACTACCTCAACTACTTCCCATCCCACAGTTTAATTAGATCCTAATCATGCAATGTTTGAGAATTGATCTAATGCAATAAAACTAGGTAGTAGAAAAGGTATGATCAAAGTGTTACTTGCCTTGCTGATGATCCGCGAAACCTAGAGACTCAAAGTAACAAAGCGGCGACTCTGTATTCTATCACAGACAAACAAACAAGCATACAATAAGTACTCATCTAATGCACAGGTAAATCTCTAATAAAAGATCTAACCAGAAAGTTCAACTTAAGAACTCCGGTTTGCAAAAAGAATCAAATCAAACGAAGCAACGAAAGTCAAACGGCAAAAGAAAACAGCTTTGTTTTACTAATCTGGATCTAAGTCAAATTTTACAGAAGCAAAAACTTGTTTAAGTTGGTTATTCGGAAAGAGGGGTTCGAGACAAAACTCCAGGCGCTTGAATCGCCTGATTCCGATAAACGAGCGAAAAGTTATACTAAAACGAAAAATCGGATCAGAAATCGCGATCAGAAAAATTGCGGATTAAATCCGAGAAAAGAAAAATGACGAACAGTTTAACGAACGAACATTCGTTAACTGGATCTAAACTACGAACTCGTTCGTTGAAACGAACTAACGAGCGAACGCTCACTATTTAACCTAAACCGGAAAAAAACCGATCTAAATAAAAAACGGAAACTTAAAAAAACCCGGCGAAAAACCGATGGAAAAACCGAACGATTTTCGAGAAAAACCGCGGCACGGATTACGAGACAACCTCAGGCGGCGGTCAGCGGCTCCGGCGAGGCGGCGGCGGGCGGCGGCGGCGCGGGGCTCGAGGCGGCGGCGGCTTAGGGTTTGGGGCGCTGAGGTTGGCTGGCCGGGCTGGCTCCCCGCTTATAAAGCCTAGACGGTAGAGTCCCTACGGACATGGCCCGTAGGTCGGTTGCGTTTTTTTTAAATTATAATTCCGCGCAGAAAAATAAACAAAAGAAATACTAAACAGACTCCAAAAATCCCGAAATAAATTTCCCCGGCTTCTAAAATCAAGCCGGACAAGATGAACATTTATTTGGGGCCTAAATGCAATTTTGAAAAACACACATTTTTCCTAAATTCAAATAAAATGGCGAAAAACTCCAAAATAAAATCTTATTTGATTTTATTATTAAATACTCAATATTTCTTTATTTTGGGAAAGTCATTTTATTCCCTCTCTCATATTTTTGTAATAGAAATAATTGATGATAAAATAATTAAAATCAAATGATCCTATTCTCAAAATTTGAGAAAACTCAAATATGAAAATAACGAAATCCCCAACTCTCTCCGTGGGTCCTTGAGTTGCGTAGAATTTCTAGGATCAAAACCCAAAGCAAAAAAAATAATATGATATGCATTGATGATCTAATGTATAACATTCCAAATTGAAAATTTGGGATGTTACAAACCTACCCCCCTTAAGATGAAACTCGCCCTCGAGATTTGGGTTGGCTAGAAAATAGGTGAGGGTGGTCCTTTAGCAAATCTTCCTCTCGCTCCTAGGTGGCTCCATCCTCAGTGTGGTGGCTCCACTGAACTTTGCAAAACTTGATAACCTTGCTGCGGGTGACTCGGCTGGCATACTCGAAAATCTTAACTGGTTTCTCCTCATAGGTCAAATTACTGTTCAACTGTATCACCTCTAGGGGCACTGTATATCTTAATGGTATATCAGCCATCTCCGCATGGCACTTCTTTAACTGGGAAACATGGAATACATCATGAACTCCTGACAATCCTTCGGGCAATTCCAACTTGTAGGCCACTTCTCCCATACGTTCCAAAACACGATATGGTCCTACAAAACGTGGCGCTAACTTTCCCTTAACTCCAAAACGCTTAATTCCTCGTAGTGGAGATACTCGAAGATAAACTCGGTCTCCGGCTTCATATATTGTCTCCTTGCATTTTGAATCCGCATAGCTCTTCTGCCTGGACTGGGCTACCTTGAGCCTATCGCGAATCAACTTCACTTTCCGTTCAGACTCCTTAATCAAATCCGTCCAAACAATCAAGCGGTCTCCAACTTCATCCCACAACAACGGGTCCTGCACCTCCTTCCATACAAGGCTTCTAAAGGGCCATCTTCAAACCGGATTGATAGCTGTTGTTGTAAGAGAATTCGCATATGGCAAATTGTCGTCCCAACTAGATCCATAATCTAGTGCACAAGCTCGCAGCATATCCTCCAAAATTTGATTGACTCTCTCGGTCTGTCCATCTGTCTGCGGATGGAAAGCTGTGATAAACTCTAGCCTGGTACCCAAAGTTTCATGCAACTGATTCCAGTACTTTGAGGTGAATTGGGTTCCTCTATTGGATATGATACTCATCGGAACTCCATGTAAACACACAATCCTGGTCATGTATATCTTTGCCAACTTAGCACTTGTGTAAGTGGTCTTTACCGGGATGAAATGAGCTACCTTCGTCAACCGATCCACTACAACCCAAATCGAGTCATAGCCGGAACGAGTCCTGGGTAATCCCGTGATAAAATCCATGCCTAGTTTATCCCACTTCCATTCGGGTATCGGCAATGGCTGTAACAATCCTGCTGGCTTATGATGCTCTACATTTACTCTCTGGCATACACCACAAACTGCTACATATTACGCAATATCCTTCTTCATTCCGGTCCACCAGAAAGTATCCTTCAAATCCAAATACATCTTGGTATTTCCTGGGTGAATCGAATATGGTGAATCATGTGCCTCTTGCAAAATCAACTTTCTGATCTCCGGGTCATTGGGCACATAAACCCGGTCTTCAAACCATAGGGTGTCATGCTCATCCTCACGAAAACCTTTAGCCTTTCCTTCGCTCATTTTCTCCTTTATAGAGGCAATCTCTTTGTCAGTCTTCTGAGCTTCTCTGATTCTATCCATCAAGGTTGATCAATCTCCAATGCGCTACATAGCCTCTCGGAACTATTTCCAACCATAGCTCACGAAGATCCTCGGCTAACTCCTTTGGTATTTCTCCCGTCATTAGTGTATTGACATGGCTCTTACAGCTCAATGCGTCAGCTACTACATTAGCCTTTCCGGGATGGTAATGCAATCTCATATCATAATCCTTAATGAGCTCCAACCATCTCCTTTGTCTGAGGTTTAACTCCTTCTGCGTGAAAATGTACTTCAAACTCTTGTGATCCGTGTACACCTCACAATGATTTCCAATGAGGAAATGTCTCCATGTTTTCAATGCATGCACTACGGCTGCTAACTCCAAATCATGCGTGGCATAATTCAATTCGTGAGGTTTCAGTTGTCGTGAAGCATACGAAACAACTCTTCCCTCCTGCATGAGCACTGCTCCAAGTCCTCGACGTGAAGCGTCGCAATACACCTCATAATCTTTAGTCTGGTCTGGCAAAATCAACACTGGTGAGGTAACCAAACGTTTCTTAAACTCCTGGAAACTATCCTCACACTCCTCAGTCCATATGGACTTGGTATCCTTCTTCAGCAACTCCGTCATAGGCTTTGCAATCTTTGAGAAGTTCTCAATAAATCTCCGGTAGTATCCTCCGAGTCCAAGGAAACTCCGGATCTCTCCAACTGTTGTTGGTGCTTCCCAATTGGTCACAGTGATAACCTTTGTGGGGTCAACCGCTATTCCTTCTCCAGATATAACGTGTCCGAGGAACCCTACTTCCTTCAACCAAAACTCACATTTGCCGAACTTGGCATATAACCGATGTTCTCTCGAGGTTCTCCAAGACCAATCGCAAATGTTCCTTATGTTCCTCTTCATTCTTCGAGTAAACCAAAATATCATCAATGAACACTACGACGAACTTATCCAAGAACTCCATAAACACCTTGTTCATCATGTTCATAAAATAGGCAGGTGCATTAGTCAGACCAAATGACATAACGGTATACTCATACAGTCCATATCTTGTGGTGAATGCTATCTTAGGTATATCCTGCTCTTGAATCTTCAACTGATGGTATCCTGATCATAAATCGATCTTGGAAAACACTTTAGCTCCTTGCAACCGATCAAACAGATCATTGATCATTGGTAGTGGGTACTTGTTCTGGATCGTTACTTCATTCAATCCACGATAATCAACAACCATCCTTAACGATCCATCCTTTTTCTCCACTAAAAGTACTGGTGATCCCCAAGGCGAAGAACTTGGGCGAATGTAACCTTTATCCAATAACTCCTTAATCTGCTTCTTAATCTCCACTAAATCCTTTGCAGGCATCCTGTATGGTCTCTTCAATATTGGCCCTGTGCCTGGCAAAAGCTCAATCAAAAACTCAATATTTCTATCCGGTGGCATGCCTGGCAACTCTTCTGGAAATACGTCAGGGAAATCCATTACCACTGATACTTCCTCCTGCACAACTCCTGATAAGGAATTTACTTGTGTCCTATTTGGCATGTGCCGGGATACATACTTGATCCTTCTTCCTTCTGGCGTCGTAAGCAAAATTGTCTTACTGGCACAATCGATGTTTCCTCCATACATCGACAGCCAATCCATACCAAGAATTACATCCAATCCTTGGGACTCCAGAATAATTAAATCCCTTGGGAAAGTATGCCTTCCTATACTTAATGGCACTTGAAAACATCCTTGACTGGCCATATACTCCGCTCCTGGTGAGCTTACTAGCCTAGGTGTTTTAAGAATTCTAGTAGACAGGCTATACTTATCCACAAATCCCCTTGATATGTATGAATGCGATGCACCAGTATAAAAAAGAACGAGTGCAGTAAATGACTTAACCAAAAACTTACCTATTACTGCATCAGGCTGGGCTACAACCTCCTCCACGCTAACGTGGTTCACCTGTCCCTTGTTGAAAGGGTTCGGTTTCTTTCCCGGGCTTCCATTGCCATTTCCATTTTGGGCTTCAGGACATTCATTTGCATAATGCCCGGTCTTCTTGCACTTAAAGCAAGTGATTTGGCTCAGGTCTCTCTTGGCTGGGGTTGATGGGGTGGTATGGTTCTGGCCGTTGCTTCCTCCATTCCCATTACCATTCTTGGGGCCATTATGGTTGTGTGAACTACCTCCTCCATGGGTATGCTGAAAATGAACTCCCGGTTTAGGGGTAAAACAGGGCTTCTGCTGAGTTCCAGAATTGTACTTCCCCTATCCATACTTCCTCTTGCGCTTTTCAATCTGCTGCTGCTTCCCCTCAATCATAAGAGCACGATCTACCGACTCCTGGTAGTTATTGAAGCTTGCTACCATCAACTGCATACTCAGCTCGTCGTTCAGTCCTTCCAGAAACTTCTCCTGTTTAGCTGCATCCGTAGCAACGTCATCTGGGGCATAATGTGCTAGCTTACTAAAGTCATCCACATACTGGCCAACTGTCCGTCCTCCTTGGCGCAAGTTGCGAAACTCACGCTTCTTCATGGCCATATCTCCTGCTGAAACATGGGCAGTACGGAAAGCTTGTCAAACCGATCCCATGTGATGTTGTCTACAGTGGTAAGTGGTCAGTAAAATTCTCCCACCATGCTGCCGCGGGTCCTTCAAGCTGATGTGCGTAAATTTCACCTTTTCCCTTCAGACATCCTGCAGTGGTCAACTCCCTCCCTATCTTACGGAGCCAATCATCTGCCACTATTGGCTCGGTGCTACTGGAAAACACCGGTGGATTCAGCCTAAGAAAACGGGTTAAGTGATCAGCAGGTGGTGGTGGTGGTGGGTTGTTGTTGTTGTTGTTGTTGTTGTTGTTGTTGTTGTTGTTGTTGTTGTTGTTGTTGTTGTTGTTGTTGTTGTTGTTGTTGTTGTTGTTGTTGTTGTTGTTGTTGTTGTTGTTGTTGTTGTTGTTGTTGTTGTTGTTGTTGTTGTTGTTGTTGTTGTTGTTGTTGTTGTTGTTGTTGTTGTTGTTGTTGTTGTTGTTGTTGTTGTTATTGTTGTTGTTGTTTTTGTTCTGGTTCTGGACTAGCAACTGCATCAACGCATTCTGCTGCTGGATCAACTGAGTGAGCTCCGGTGGGAAAGCAAATCCATTGTCACGTCTCGGAGGCATCTGTGGGTTTGTAGAAAAGACGAGAGTTAAGAATAGAATGAGGTCTAAAGAGAGAACACTACCCAAATGCACATGAGACAAAAGCACACAAAATCACTTCATTCAATCAAGCAAAAGCATACAAACAGTCTAGGACTATCGCAAAAGTGCGTGGACTATGCTATGTACATGGTGGAACACTACTACTGTTATGGTGGTCAACTAGAAAAACTGCTCCGATGAAGATTCCATGATATCCGCTCCAGCTTCATCAACATAGTCATCATCACTATCGTCGGGATCCGAGTCGGTGTCGTCGATGATGATATAATTATCCGGGCAAGTGGAATCGTCATCTTCTCTTTTGGGTGCTGAACCTCCCATGAATACTCCAATCTTCTCCTTAAGGTCGCCGTTCTGTCTCACTAGAGCGACGATCTCCTCCATGTAGTCTTCACGTGTAGCCTTGAGTTCTTCTTCTAGCTCCTTGATCTTGGTCATAGCCTTCAGAGATCCTCCATACTGCAAGCACATCCTGGTTCTCCTGGCGTCCGGATGTCTTTGGTTTAATTCCTGAATGTAAGCTGCGATTGATCTGTCCCTCCTGGTGCTGATCATCTCCCATTGCTCATCTCGGTGCCCACAAATCTGGTAGATAGTATTCTTTAGATCGTTGTGGTAAAATTTTCCAATACGTCCCATGGCGATGTGGGCTGCCATGCTCTTTCCTAGACTCCAAGTTGGTGCATCAAAGGAAAACTCTATGGGCTCCGTGACTGGTGCAAATGTCCTTCCTGGAATTTGAACTTGAATCATCCAGCGCTCCTCTTCGGGTAAAATGGCGTTGAAAGTCCCGGTGAAGCTTGGTATTCCTATGTTCAGGTATTTAGTGACTTCCTTCAAGTGACATCCAAAGGGTGTATCTTCATCCGGTTGTGTGAACTTGTTCCTTGCATCCGCCATCCTAAAAGAATAGAAAAGATGAGGAGTCAGAAATGAGAAGAAAGAGTAGTGATCTAGGGCTTTAGCTTAGTGGTCGTGTCCTATAGTCAGCGTGTGCTCTGATACCATCTTTGTAGCGACCAGACCTCAAACAGTCTGATCTCTGTGCTCAGTGTCATCCCTGGATCAGTAATGCTGACACCACACAATACTTGAAGGATTTATAACAGAGTAGCAATCACACACTTATTACATCGAATGTCTCAAAAGAGAACTTATTAATATAAATACGGCTTAAGGCCATCTAATGCACAGGTAAATCTCAAATAAAAGATCTAACCAGAAAGTTCAACTTAAAAACTCCGGTTTGCAAAAAGAATCAAATCAAACGAAGCAACGAAAGTCAAACGGCGAAAGAAAACAGCTTCGTTTTACTAATCTGGATCTAAGTAAAATTTTACAGAAGCAAAAACTTGTTTAAGTTGGTTATTCGGAAAGAGGGTTTCGAGACGAAACTCCAGGCGCTTGAATCGCCAGATTCCGATAAACGAGCGAAAAGTTACACTAAAACGAAAAATCGGATCAGAAATCGCTATCAGAAAAATCGCGGATTAAATCCGAGAAAAGAAAAACGATGAACAGTTTAATGAACGAACGTTCGTTAACTGAATCTAAACTACGAACTCGTTCATTGAAACGAACAAACGAGCGAACGCTCGCTATTTAACCTAGACCAAAAAAACCGATCTAAATAAAAAACGGAAACTAAAAAAAACCGGCGAAAAACCGACGGAAAAACCGAACGGTTTTCGAGAAAAACCAGTGGCACGGATTACGAGACAACCTCGGGCGGTGGGCGGCGGCTCCGGCGAGGCGGCGGCGGCGGTGGCCTAGGGTTTGGGGCGCGGGGCTGGCTCGGGCTGGGCTGGCTCCCCCCGGCTTATAAAGCCTAGACGGGCCGAAGTCCCGGTCGGACACGGCCCGTAGGTCGGTTGCGTTTTTTTAAATTAATTCCGCGCAGAAAAACAAACAAAAGAAATACTAAAGGACTCCAAAAATCCCGAAATAAATTTCCCCCGGCTTCTAAAATCAAGCCGGACAAGATGGACATTTATTTGGGGCCTAAATGCAATTTTGAAAAACGCACATTTTTCCTAAATTCAAATAAATGGCGAAAAACTCCAAAATAAAATCTTATTTGATTTTATTATTAAATCCTCAATATTTCTTTATTTTGGGAAAGTCATTTTATTCCCTCTCTCATATTTTTGTAATAGAAATAATTGATGATAAAATAATTAAAATCAAATGCTCCTATTCTCAAAATTTGAGAAAAACTCAAATATGAAAATAACGAAATCCCCAACTCTCTCCGTGGGTCCTTGAGCTGCATAGAATTTCTAGGATCAAAACCCAAAGCAAAAAAAATGATATGCATTGATGATCTAATGTATAACATTCCAAATTGAAAATTTGGGATGTTACAATTTTAATAGAAGTGTTATGATCAACACTACTAGTTGGAATAGCTTCTACCCACTTAGTAACGTAATCAACAACAACTAAAATATGTGTATATCCATTAGAGGCAGGAAAAGGTCCCATATAATCAAAGCCCCAAACATCAAATGGTTCAATAACGAGTGAATAGTTCATAGGCATTTCTTGACGTCTACTAATATTACCAATTCTTTGACATTCATCACAAGACAAGACAAACTTACGGGCATCCTTGAAGAGAGTAGGCCAATAAAAACCGGATTGCAATACCTTATGTGCAGTTCTGTCTCCAGCATGGTGTCCTCCATAAGCCTCGGAGTGACACTTGCGTAGGATCTGTTCTTGTTCATGCTCAGGTACACAACATGTAATAAAACCATCTACTCCTTCCTTATAAAGATGTGGGTCATCCCAAAAGTAATGTCTCAAATCATAGAAAAACTTTTTCTTTTGCTGGTATGTGAAACTAGGTGGTATAAATTTAGCAACGATGTAATTAGCATAATCAGCATACCATGGAGCAGTACGAGAAGCATTTATGATATTTAATTGCTCATCAGGAAAGCTATCATCAATAGGTAGTGGGTCATCAAGAATGTTTTCTAAACTAGACAAGTTGTCTGCAATGGGGTTCTCAGCTCCCTTTCTATCAATAATATGCAAATCAAATTCTTGTAGCAAGAGAACCCATCTAATAAGTCTAGGTTTAGCATCTTTCTTTTCCATAAGATATTTAATAGCGGCATGATCAGTGTGAATAGTTACTTTGGAATCAACAATATAAGGTCTGAACTTATCACAAGCAAATACAACTGCTAAGAATTCTTTTTCAGTAGTAGCATAATTTCTCTGAGCATTGTCTAGAGTTATACTAGCATATTGGATAACATTTAATTTCTTATCAACTCTTTGCCCTAGAACAACACCTACAGCATAATCACTAGCATCACACATAATTTCAAAGGGTAAATTCCAATCAGGTGGCTGAACAATAGGTGCAGAGATCAATGCTTTCTTAAGTATTTCAAATGCTTGTACACAATCATCATCAAAAACAAATGGTATATCTTTTTGTAATAAATTAGTCGAGGCAGAAATTTTTGAGAAGTCCTTAATGAACCTCCTATAAAATCCGGCATGACCAAGGAAAATTCTTATACCTTCGATGTCCTTGGGACATGGCATCTTTTCAATAGCATCAACCTTGGCTTTATCAACTTCAATACCTCTTTCAGAAACTTTATGCCCCAAGACAATACCTTCATTAACCATATAGTGGCACTTTTCCCAATTCAAGACAAGATTAGTTTCTTCACATCTCTGCAAAACTCGATCAAGGTTGCTCAAGCAATCATCAAAAGAGGATCCATAAACGGAGAAATCGTCCATGAAAACCTCACAAATCTTTTCGCAAAAGTCAGAGAATATAGCCATCATACATCTTTGAAAGGTAGCAGGTGCATTACATAACCCAAAAGGCATATGTCTATAAGCAAAAGTACCAAAAGGGAAAGTAAAAGTAGTCTTTGATTGATCATTGGTCGACACGTATTTCATGTAAATCAGAATAACCATCTAGAAAGCAAAAATGTGTATGTTTGGATAATATTTCTAGCATTTGATCGATAAAAGGTAAGGGGTAATGATCCTTTTTAGTAGCCTTATTTAATTTGCGAAAATCAGTTACCATCCTATAACCTGTAATAATTCTTTGCAGGATCAATTCATCTTTATCATTAGGAACAACGGTAATTCCTCCTTTCTTAGGGACACAATGGACATGACTTACCCACTGACTATCAGCAATGGGATAAATTATACCTGCCTCAAGGAGCTTTAGTATTTCCTTTCTTACCACTTCCTTCATCTTAGGATTCAACTGTCGTTGATGATCATGAACTGGTTTGGCATCTTCCTCCAAATTTATTTTATGTTGACATAAAGTGGGATTGATGCCCTTAAGATCATCAAGAGTATATTCAATAGCAGCACGGTGCTTCCTCAGAGTTTTCAATAATCTCTCTTCTTCATGCTCTGAAAGGTTAGCACTAATAATAACAGGATATATCTTTTTCTCATCAAGATAAGCATATTTAAGAGTATCAGGTAACGACTTAAGCTCAAACACGGGATCACCCTTGGGTGGAGGAGGATCCCCTAAGATTTCAATAGGCAAATTGTGTTTCAGGATGGGTTCCTATTTAAAGAATACTTCATCTATTTCCCTTCTTTCATTCATAAACATATCATTTTCATGGTCTAGCAAATATTGTTCTAAAGGGTCACTAGGAGGTACGGCAATAGAAGCAATACCGATTATTTCATCCTTACTGGGCAATTCCTCTTCACGGCGTTGTCTACTAAATTTAGAGAAATTAAACTCATGAGACATATCACCCAAACCAATAGTAACAACATCCTTTTCGCAGTCTAACCTAGCATTAACAATGTTCAAGAAGGGTCTACCAAATATAATGGGACAAAAGCTATCTTGAGGGGAACCAAGAACAAGAAAATCAGCAGGATATTTAGTTTTCCCACACAAGACTTCAACATCTCTAACAATCCCCATTGATGAAATAGTATATCTATTGGCAACTTTAATTGTCAATATCTTCTAACTCAGCAGGTGCAATGTCATGCTTAATTTCTTTGTATAAGTCAATAGGTATAGCACTAGCACTAGCACCGATATCACATAAGCCATGATAACAATGATCTCCTATTTTAACAGAAATAACAGGCATGCCTACCACAGGTCTATGTTTATCTTTAGCACAAGGTTTGGCAATTCTAGCAGTTTCATCACGTAAATGAATAACATGCCCATCGATATTATCATACAAGAAATCTTTAACAATAGCAATATTAGGTTCAACTTTGATTTGCTCAGGAGGTGTATAAGTTCTAATATTGCTTTTACGAACCACAATTGAAGCTTTAGCATGATCCTTTATTCTAACATGGAAAGGTGGTTTCTCAACATAAGAAGTAGGAACAATAGGATCATTATAAGTGATAGTCTTTTCTTCAACTTTAATAGGTGCAGCTACTTTTACTTCTATCGGAGGATGATATTTAAACCACTTCTCTTTAGGGAGATCAATATAAGCAGCAAAAGATTCACAGAAAGAAGCTACTATCTCAGAGTCAAGTCCATATTTAGTGCTAAACTTACGGAAAACATCATTATCCATAAAAGATTTAACACAATCAAACTTAGGTGTCATACCTGACTCCTTAGCTTCGTCGAGATCCCAATCTTCAGAGTTGCGTTTAATTCTATCCAATAAATCCCATTTGAATTCAATAGTCTTCATCATAAAAGAGCCAAAGACAAGAAGTATCGAGCATGGTGCGATTGTTATCGTAAAGCCGAGCATAAAAACTTTGAATAATTATTTCTCTTGGAAGCTCATGATTGGGGCATGAATATAACATTGATTTAAGCCTCCCCCAAGCTTGATCGATGCTTTCTCCTTCGCGAGGCAAAAAATTATATATATAATTGCGATCACGATGAACAAGATGCATAGGATAAAATTTCTGATGAAATTCCAATTCAATCGTTTGTAGTTCCATGATCCCGTATCATCAGATAGCCTATACCATGTCGATGCATCTCCCTTCAAACATAAAGGGAAGACCTTCTTCTTAATAAAATCACCGGGTATACCTGCAAGTTTAAATAATCCATAAACTTCATCCACATATATTAGGTGCTCATCAGGATGCTTTGTTCCGTCTCCCGCAAAAGGATAAGCTAGCAGTTTTTCTAACATACCCAAAGGAAATTCAAAGTGGAAGTTTTCATTTTCAGTAGGTTCAGTAGGTTGAGGAACAACACTTTGCTCTACTGGTCGGGGTGAAGATACCCCGAACAAGCCCCTCAGAGGATTACTTTCCATAGTAACAAGTGACAGTAAATTTCAGCACACTATATAAATCTTTCCTTACCAAATTCCACCTACCAAAGGCGCTTCACTCCTTGGCAACGACACCAGAAAAGAGTCTTGATGACCCACAAGTATAGGGGATCTATCGTAGTCCTTTCTATAAGTAAGAGTGTCGAACCCAACGAGGAGCGGAAGGAAATGATAAGTGGTTTTCAGCAAGGTATTCTCTGCAAGCACTCAAATAATAGGTAACAGATAGTTTTGTGATAGGATAATTTGTAACGAGCAACAAGTAACAAAAGTAAATAAAGTGCAGCAAGGTGGCCCAATCCTTTTTGTAGCAAATGAAAAGCCTGGACAAACTCTTATATAGAGAAAAGCGCTCCCGAGAACACATGGGAATTGTCGTCAAGCTAATTTTCATCACGTTCATATGATTCGCGTTCGGTACTTTGATAATTTGATATGTGGGTGGACCGGTGCTTGGGTGCTGTTCTTACTTGAACAGGCATCCCACTTATGATTAACCTCTATTGCAAGCATCCGCAACTACAACAAAAGTATTAAGGTAAACCTAACCATAGCATGAAACATATGGATCCAAATCAGCCCCTTACGAAGCAATGCATAAACTAGGGTTTAAGCTTCTGTCACTCTAGCAACCCATCATCTACTTATTACTCCCATTGCCTTCCTATAGGCCCAAATAATGGTGAAGTGTCATTTAGTCGACGTTCACATAACACCACTAGAGGATAGACAACATACATCTCATCAAAATATCGAACGAATACCAAATTCACATGACTACTAATAGCAAGACTTCTCCCATGTCCTCAGGAACAAACGTAACTACTCACAAAGCATCTTCATGTTCATAATCAGAGGGGTATTAATATGCATATAGGATCTGAACATATGATCTTCCACCAAATAAACCAACTAGCATGAATTACAAGGAGTAATCAACACTACTAGCAACCTCTGTGTACCAATCCCGGACTTAGAGACAAGAATTGGATACAAGAGATGAACTAGGGTTTGAGAGGAGATGGTGCTGGTGAAGATGTTGACGGAGATTGCCCTCTCCCGATGAGAGGAGCGTTGGTGATGACGATGGTGATGATTTACCCCTCACAGAGGGAAGTGTCCCCGGCAGAACAGCTCCGCCAGAGCCCTAGATTGGTTCCGCCAAGGTTCCGCCTCGTGGCGGCGGAGTCTCATCCTGAAAGCTTGCTTATGATTTTTCTTCGGATGAAAGACCTCATATAGAAAAAGTTGGCCCTTTGGAGGGCCAGGGGCCACAGGCGAGGCGGGCGCTCGGGGGTAGGGGCGCACCCACCCTCGTGGCCCTGGGCCCCTCGACGCATTTCTTCCGCTCAGTTTTTTTATAATTTCCAAAAATAACTTTCATGGAGTTTCAGGACTTTTGGAGTTGTGCAGAATAGGTCTCTAATATTTGCTCCTTTTCTAGCCCAAAATTCCAACTGTCAGCATTCTCCCTCCTTATGTAAACCTTGTAAAATAAGAGAGAATAGGCATAAGTATTGTGACATAATGTGTAATAATAGCCCATAATGCAATAAATATCGATATAAAAGCATGATGCAAAATGGATGTATCACTCGCTCCATTGTTCCGGAGAACGGAGTCTTAGTGATCTTGCCCATGAGGCATGGTTCACAAGCATGAAATGATTCATAATCGAGTGATTCCAAAAGTCCACCTGCATGGAGTTTCTTCATGTGCTTTACACCAATATGACCTAAACGGCAGTGCCACAAATATGTTGCACTATCATTATCAACTTTGCATCTTTTGGCATCAATATTATGAATATGTGTATCACCACGATTGAGATTCAACAAAAATAGAGCACTCTTCAAGGGTGCATGACCATAAAAGATATTACTCATATAAATAGAACGGCCATTATTCTCTGATTTAAATGAATAACCCTCTCGCATCAAAGAAGATCCAGATATAATGTTCGTGCTCAATGCTAGCACCAAATAACAATTATTCAGGTCCAAAACTAATCCCGAAGGTAGATGTAGAGGTAGCGTGCCGATGGCGATCACATCGACCTTGGAACCATTCCCAATGCGCATCGTCACCTCGTCCTTAGCCAATCTTCGATTAATCCGTAGCCCCTGTTTCGAGTTGCAAATATGAGCAACAGAACTAGTATCAAATACCCAGGCGTTACTACGAGCATTAGTAAGATACACATCAATAACATGTATATCAAATATACCTTTGTTCACATTGCCATCCTTCTTATCCGCCAAATACTTGGGGCAGTTCCGCTTTCGGTGACCAGTCCCTTTGTAGTAGAAGCACTCAGTTTCAGGCTTGGGTCCAGACTTGGGCTTCTTCCCGGGAGTGACAACTTGCTTTCCATTCTTCTTGAAGTTCCCCTTCTTTCCCTTGCCTTTTCTTGAAACTAGTGGTCTTGTTAACCATCAACACTTGATGCTCTTTCTTGATTTCTACCTCCGCAGCTTCGAGCATAGCGAAGAGCTCAAGAATTGTCTTATCCATCCCTTGCATATTATAGTTCATCACGAAGCCTTTGTAGCTTGGTGGCAGTGATTGAAGAACTCTGTCAATAACACTATCATCCGGAAGATTAACTCCCAGCTGAGTCAAGTGGTTATGGTACCCAGACATTCTGAGTATGTGTTCACTGACAGAACTGTTCTCCTCCATCTTGCAGCTATAGAACTTGTTGGAGACTTCATATATCTCAACTCGGGCATTTGCTTGAAATATTAACTTAAACTCCTGAAACGTCTCATATGGTCCATGATGTTCAAAACGTCTTTGAAGTCCCTATTCTAAGCCATAGAGCATGGCACACTGAACTATAGAGTAGTCATCAGACCGCATCTGCCAGACGTTAAAATCTTCTACATTAGCGGGAGGGGGCTTTTCACCTAGCGGTGCATCAAGGACATAATTCTTCTATGCAGCAATGAGGATAATCCTCAAGTTATGGACCCAGTCCGTGTAGTTGCTACCATCATATTTCAACTTAGCTTTCTCTAGGAACGCATTAAAATTCAAGGGAACGGTAACACGGGCCATTGATCTACAACATAGATATGCAAAAACTATCAGGACTAAGTTCATGATAAATTATGTTCAATTAATCATAGTACTTAAGAACTCCCACTTAGATAGACATCCCTCGAGTCTTCTAAATGATCACATGCTCCATATCAACTAAACCATGTCCGATCATCACGTGAGATGGAGTATTTTTCAATGGTGAACATCTCTATGTTGATCATATCTACTATGTGATTCACGTTCGACCTTTCGGTCTTCAGTGTTCCGAGGCCATGTATGTACATGCTAGGCTTGTCAAGTTTAACCCGAGTATTTGGCACGTGCAAAATTGTCTTGCACCCGTTGTATGTGAATGTAGAGCTTATCACACCTTATTATCACGTGGTGTCTCGGCACGACGAACTATTGCAACGGTGCATACTCAGGGAGAACACTTATACCTTGGAATTTTAGTGAGGGATCATCTTATAACGCTACCGTCATTCTAAGCAAAATAAGATGCATAAAAGATAAACATCACATGCAATCAAAATATGTGACATGATATGGCCATCATCATCCTGTGCCTTTGATCTCCATCTCCAAAGCACCGTCATGATCTCCATCGTCACCGGCTTGGCACCTTGATCTCCATCATAGCGTCTGATACATCTTCGTCGTATCTATAATATTATTCCACTTTCATATACTTCTGGCAACTTTTTATACTATTTTTGGGACTAACATATTGATCCAGTGCCCAGTGCCAGTTCTTGTTTGTTGCATGTTTTATGTTTCGCAGAAACCCCATATCAAACGGAATCCAAACGGGATAAGAACGGACGGAGAATATTTTTGGAATATTTGGAGAATATGGGAGGAAGAATCAATGCGAGACGGTGCCCAAGGTGGCCACGAGGCAGGGGACGCGCCTGCCCCCTTGGGCGCACCCCTGACCCTCGTGGGCACCCGTAAGGCGCTTGCTGCTCTTCTTCGGCCGCAAGAAAGCTTATTTTTGGAAAAAAATCACGGCGAAGGTTTCAATCCAATCGTAGTTACGGATCTCCATATATATATATATACGAAATGGTGAAAAGGCACGAGAGAGAGAACGCAGCAATAGAGAGAAACAGAGAGACAGATCCAATCTCGGAGGGGCTCTCGCCCCTCCCATGCCATGGAGACCATGGACCAGAGGGGAAACCCTTCTCCCATCTAGGGTTAAGGTCAAGGAAGAATAAGAAGGAGGGGGGCTCTCTACCCCACGCTTCTGGTGGCGCCGGAACGCCGCCGGGGGCCATCATCATCACCGCGATCTTCACCAACACCTCCACCATCTTCACCAACATCTCCATCACCTTCCCTCCTCTATCTACAGCGGTCCACTCTCCCGCAACCCGCTGTACCCTCTACTTGAAAATGGTGCTTTATGCTTCATATTATTATCTAATGATGTGTTGCCATCCTATGATGTCTGAGTAGATTTTCGTTGTCCTATCGGTGGTTGATGAATTGCTATGATTGATTTAATTTGCTTGTGGTTATGTTGCTATCCTTTGGTGCCCATCATATGAGCGTAGCGTAGATCACACCATAGGGTTAGTTGTATGTTGATAGGACTATGTATTGGAGGGCAAGAGTGATGTAAGCTTCAACCTAGCATAGAAATTGATGCATACGGGATTGAAGGGGGACCAATATAATTTAATGCTATGGTTGGGTTTTACCTTAATGAATGTTAGTAGTTGCAGATGCTTGCTAATAGTTCCAATCATAAGTGCATAGAATTCCAAGTCAGGGATGACATGCTAGCAGTGGCCTGTCCCACATAAAACTTGCTATCGGTCTAGTAAAGTAGTCAATTGCTTAGGGACAATTTCACTACCACCACTTTTCCACACTCGCTATATTTACTTTATTTCTTCTTTATCTTAACAGCCCCTACTTTTTATTTACGTGCTCTTCATATTCTTGCAAGCCTATACAAAAACACCTACAAAGTACTTCTAGTTTCATACTTGTTCTAGGTAAAGCGAACGTCAAGCGTGCGTAGTGTTGTATCGCTGGTCGATAGAACTTTAGGGAATATTCTTTCTACCTTTAGCTCCTCGTTGGGTTCGACACTCTTACTTATCGAAAGAGGCTACAATTGATCCCCTATACTTGTGGGTTATCAAGACCTTTTTCTGGCGTCGTTGCCGGGGAGCAATAGCGTGGGGTGAATATTCTCGTGTGTGCTTGTTTGCTTTATCACTAAGTAATTTTTATTTTCTGTTCTTAGTTGTTCTCTATCTTTAGTTATGGGTAGGAAACATAAAATACCAAAAAAATTAGTTGTACCTATTGAACCAATGGTTGAAGAACCACTCAAAATCTATCACACTCCAGAAGCTTATTACTTGGATCATCTTCGATCCCTTTGTGCTCGTGCTGAAACCCCAACTAGCTTAGTTGAGGGCAAATCTTTAGATGAGCATGCCTGTTATGTGCGACACCGTATACCTGAAAAAGGGAAACTTTTACTGGGTCAAATTCATCGTTTGCAATGCCATGCTTGGAATTTATGTGAAATATATGATTTTACTTGTTGTTCTGAAAACCCTAAGAAACACCTTCCCTATCAATGTGAGTTTAGTGATAATGGAATCGTATCTTCGTATGCTAAGGGTGTTTATAATTACTATGATGTTCAACAAATTGAAGAATTTGTTGCTTTTAAGGGTGCTTATGAAATTGCTTCTTTGATTGAAAAGTATGGTGCTACTCTTTACAAATCTGAAAATTTTGCCATACTTAAATATTGCTATGATAATTATGCTTCTAATGCCTATGTTGAACCATATATTGAGGACTACTCTGCTATCCAAGAAGAGACTATATTTTGCAGGAGTCTATGGAAGAAGAAATTGATGAAACTATGAGCTCATTGGATGAAAAAGATGATGAGGAGAGCGAAGAACAAAAGGAGGAAGACCGGATTCGATACCCGTGCCCACCTTCTAATGAGAGTAAATCTTCAACTCATACATTGTTTAATTCCCCTTCGTACTTACCGAAGGATGATTGCTATGATGATTGCTATGATCCCGTTGATTCTCTTGAAATATCCCTTTTTGATGATGCTTGCTATGCTTATGGCCAAGATGCCAATATGAGTTATGCTTATGGAGATGAAATTGCTATTTTTCCTTACGTTAAACATGAAATTGTTGCTATTGCACCCACGTATGATAATCCTATTATCTTTTTGAATTCTCCCAATTATACTATATCGGAGAAGTTTGCACTTATTAAGGATTATATTGATGGGTTGCCTTTTACTATTACACATGATGATTTTGATAGATATAATATGCATGTGCTTGCTGCTCCTACTTGCAATTATTATGAGAGAGGAACTATATCTCCACCTCTCTATGTTTCTCACATGACAAAATTGCAAGAAACTATTTATACTATGCATTGGCCTTTACTAGGTGTGCATGAATTGTTCTTATATGACATGCCGATGCATAGGAAGAGAGTTAGACTTCATTGTTGCATGATATATGTTGCCTTGTGCTCACTACTAAATGCCAAATCATTGCTAATTAAAATTGGCTTTGGTATACCTTGGGATCCGGGAGGATTCACTACTTGAGCACTATATGCCTAGCTTAATGGCTTTAAAGAAAGCGCTACCAGGGAGACAACCCGAAAGTTTTAGAGAGTCATTTATTTCTTTTGTGTGCTTTTATAAAGTTTAGAATAAAAATAATGTGCCAAGGTTTGCCTTTAGGATGTTTGCAATGCTTCTTGGTTTGTGCGGTGCAGGACAGAAACTTTGGCTGTAGTGCGCGATTTTTAGTTTTTTACTGGAAAGTCAAATAGTTCTGATTCTTTTTGCAGTGTCTTTATATATAATTTTTTTATTTTTCCTAATTTTGGCAGAATTGTTCCAATATCAGAAGTATGGTGAATGTTCAGATTATTACAGACTGTTCTGTTTTAGACAGATTCTATTTTTGATTCATAGTTTGCTTGTTTTGATGAAACTATAAATTTATATCAGTGGATTAAGCCATGGAAACGTTATATTAAAGTAGACATAATGCAAAAAAAAATATGAATTGGTTTGCAACAGTACTTAGAGTAGTGATTTGCTTTATAATACTAACAGATCTTACCGAGTTTTCTGTTGAAGTTTTGTGTGGATGAAGTGTTCGATGATCGAGAAGGTCTAGATGTGAAAAGAAGGAAGAGAGGAAAGATCTCAAGCTTGGGGATGCCCAAGGCACCCCAAGTAAATATTCAAGGAGACTCAAGTTCTAAGCTTGGGGATGCCCCGGAAGGCATCCCCTCTTTCTTCAACAAGTATCGGTATGTTTTCAGATTCGTTTCGTTCATGCGATATGTGCAAATCTTGGAGCGTCTTTTGCTTTAGATTTCATTTTTATTTTATGCACCATGCTGGTATGAGATAGTCCTTGATTTATTTATAGAATGCTCATTGCACTTCACTTATATCTTTTGAGTATGGCTTTATAGAATGCTTCATGTGCTTCACTTATATCATTTGAAGTTTGGATTGCCTGTTTCTCTTCATTTAGACAACCACCATTTGTAGAATGCTATTTTGCTTCAGTTATATTTGTTAGAGCGTGGGAATATCTTTTGTAGAAAGAATTAAACTCTCTTGCTTCACTTATATCTATTTAGAGAGATGACAGGAACTGGTCATTCACATGGTTAGTCATAAAATCCTACATAAAACTTGTAGATCACTGAATATGATATGTTTGATTCCTTGCAATAGTTTTGCGATATAAAGATGGTAATATTAGAGTCATGCTAGTGGGTAGTTGTGGATTGTAGAAATACTTTTGTTGAAGTTTGTGATTCCCGTAGCATGCACGTATGGTGAACCGTTATGTAACGAAGTTGGAGCATGAGGTATTTATTGATTATCTTCCTTATGAGTGGCGGTCGGGGACGAGCGATGGTCTTTTCCTACCAATCTATCCCCCTAGAAGCATGCGTGTTGTACTTTGTTTCGGTGACTAATAGATTTTTGCAATAAGTATGTGAGTTCTTTATGACTAATGTTGAGTCCATGGATTATACGCACTCTCACCCTTCCATCATTGCTAGCCTCTTCGGTACCGTGCATTGCCCTTTATCACCTCGAGAGTTGGTGCAAACTTCACCGGTGCATCCAAACCCCGTGATACAATACACTCTATCACACATAAACCTCCTCATATCTTCCTCAAAACAGCCACCATACCTACCTATCATGGCATTTCCATAGCCATTCCGAGATATATTGCCATGCAACTTCCATCATCATCATATACATGACTTGAGCATTTAATGTCATATTGTTTTGCATGATCATAAGATAGCTAGCATGATGTTTTCATGACTTGTCCGTTTTTTGATGTCATTGCTACACTAGATCATTGCACATCCTGGTACACTGCCAGAGGCATTCATATAGAGTCATATCTTTATTCTAGTATTGAGTTGTAATGTTGAGTTGTAAGTAAATAAAAGTGATATGATCATCATTATTAGAGCATTGCCCCAGTGAGGAAAGGATGATGGAGACTATGATTCCCCCACAAGTCGGGATGAGACTCCGGACGAAAATAAAAAAATAAATAAAAAAAGAGAAAGGCCAAAAAAAGGAGAAGGCCCAAAAAAAGAGAAAAAAAGAAAATAAAAAAAATGAGAGAAAAAGAGAGAAGGGGCAATGTTACTATCCTTTTACCACACTTGTGCTTCAAAGTAGCACCATGTTCTTCGTATAGAGAGTCTCTTGAGTTATCACTTTCATATACTAGTGGGAATTTTCATTATAGAACTTGGCTTGTATATTCCAACGATGGGCTTCCTCAAATGCCCTAGGTCTTCATGAGAAAGCAAGTTGGATGCACACCCACTTAGTTTCAGTCTGAGCTTTCATATACTTATAGCTCTAGTGCATCCGTTGCATGGCAGTCCCTACTCCTCGCATTGACATCAATTGATGGGCATCTCCATAGCCCGTTGATTAGCCGCGTCGATGTGAGACTTTCTCCTTTTTGTCTTCTCCACATAAACCCCATCATCATATTCTATTCCACCCATAGTGCTATGTCCATGGCTCACGCTCATGTATTACGTGAAAGTTGAAAAGGTTTGAGAACGTCAAAAGTATGAAACAATTGCTTGGCTTGTCATCGGCGTTGTGCATGATGTGAATATTTTGTGTGGTGAAGATGGAGCATAGCCAGACTATATGATTTTGTAGGGATAACTTTCTTTGGCCATGTTATTTTGAAAAGACATGATTGCTTTATTAGTAGGCTTGAAGTATTATTGTTCTTATGTCAAATGATAGACTATTGCTTTGAATCACTCGTGTCTTAATATTCATGCCATGATTAGATACATGATCAAGATTATGCTAGGTAGCATTCCACATCAAAATTTATCTTTTTTATCATTTACCTACTCGAGGACGAGCAGGAATTAAGCTTGGGGATGCTGTACGTCTCCGTCGTATCTATAATTTTTGATTGTTCCATGCCAATATTATTCCACTTTCATATACTTTTGGCAACTTTTTATACTATTTTGGGACTAACATATTGATCCAAAGGCCCAAAGTGCGCCTCTGTTTGTAGCATGTTTTATGTTTCGCTGAAACCCCATATCAAAGGCAATCCAAACGGGATAAAAACAGATGGAGAATATTTTTGGAATATTTGGAGAATATGGGAGGAAGAATCAACGTGAGACGGTGCCCGAGGTGGCCACGAGGCAGGGGGGCGCGCCTACCCCCCTGGGCGCGCCCCTGACCCTCGTGGGCCACCCGTAAGGCGGTTGCTGCTCTTCTTCGGCCGCAAGAAAGCTAATTTTTGGAAAAAAATCACGGCAAAGGTTTCAGCCCAATCGGAGTTACGGATCTCCAAATATATACGAAATGGTGAAAAGGCACCAGAGAGAGAACGCAGAAACAGAGAGACAGATCCAATCTCGGAGGGGATCTCGCCCCTCCCACGCCATGGAGACCATGTACCAGAGGGGAAACCCTTCTCCCATCTAGGGAGAAGGTCAAGGAAGAAGAAGAAGGAGGGGGCTCTCTCCCCCTCGCTTCGGTGGTGCCGGAACGCCGTCGGGGGCCATCATCATCACCGCGATCTTCACCAACACCTCCGCCACCTTCACCAACATCTCCATCACCTTCCCCCCTCTATCTACAGCAGCCCACTCTCCCGCAACCCGCTACACCCTCTACTTGAAGATGGTGCTTTATGCTTCATATTATTATCCAATGATGTGTTGCCATCCTATGATATCTGAGTAGATTTTCGTTGTCCTATCGGTGGTTGATGAATTGCTATGATTGATTTAATTTTCTTGTGGTTATGTTGCTGTCCTTTGGTGCCCATCATATGAGCGCCCGTGGATCACACCATAGGGTTAGTTGTATGTTGATAGGACTATGTATTGGAGGGCAAGAGTGACAGAAGCTTCAACCTAGCATAGAAATTGATGCATACGGGATTGAAGGGGGGCCAACATTAGTAGTTGCGGATGCTTGCGAATAGTTCCAATCATAAGTGCATAGAATTCCAAGTCAGGGATGACATGCTAGCAGTGGCCTCTCCCACATAAAACTTGTTATCGGTCTAGTAAAGTAGTCAATTGCTTAGGGACAATTTCGCAACTCCTACCACCACTTTTCCACACTCGCTATATTTACTTTATTGCTTCTTTATCTTAACAGCCCCTACTTTTTATTTACACGCTCTTCATATTCTTGCAAGCCTATCCAAAAACACCTACAAAGTACTTCTAGGTTCATACTTGTTCTAGGTAAAGCGAACGTCAAGCGTGCGTAGAGTTGTATCAGTGGTCGATAGAACTTTAGGGAATAGTTGTTCTACCTTTAGCTCCTCGTTGGGTTCGACACTCTTACTTATCGAAAGAGGCTACAATTGATCCCCTATACTTGTGGGTTATCAGCGTCGTTGTCGTCTCACCAACTATTGCTTCTACAACTATCGCTAACGCATAGTGATAAAGTAAGAAATTACATGGCGATTGCATTTCATACAATAAAGCAACAACCATAAGGCTCCTGCCAGTTGCTGATAACTTTTACAAAACATAAAGGAGGGAGAGGGGAGGAGGCCGGCCTAGGGGCGCGCCAAGTGGGGGAGTCCAACTTGGACTCCTAGTCCAATTCGCCTCCCCTTCCTTTTATCGGAGGGGGAAAGGGGGAAGGAGAGGTCGGAGGAGAAGGAAAGGGGGGCCGCGCCCCCTCCCCTAGTCCAATTCGGACGACTCCCTTGGGGGGCATGCGCCACCCCATGTGGGCTGCCTTGCCTCCCTCCTATGGCCCATAGGGCCCATATCTTCCCCTAGGGGGTTCCGGTAACCCCCCGGTACTCCGATACGTACCCGATACATTCCAAAACACTTCCGGTGTCCAAATACTATCATCCAATATATCAATCTTTACCTATCGACCATTTCGAGACTCCTCGTCATGTCCATGATCTCATTCGGGACTCCGAACAATCTTCGGTCACCAAATCACATAACTCATATAATAACAAATCGTCATTGAACGTTAAGCGCGCGGACCCTACGGGTTCGAAAACTATGTAGACATGACCGAGACACCTCTCTGGTCAATAACCAATAGCGGAATCTGGATGTTCATATTGGCTCCTACATATTCTCTAAAGATCTTTATCGATCGTACCGTAATGACAACATACATTATTCCCTTTGTCATCGGTATGTTACTTGCCCGAGATTCGATCGTCGGTATCTCCATACCTAGTTCAATCTCGTTACCGGCAAGTCACTTTACTCGTTCTGTAATACATCATCCCGTAACTAACACATTAGTGTAGCGACCCGACCTCAGATGGTCAGGTCTCTGTGCTTCAGTGTCATCCCTGGATTAGTAATGCTGACACCCACAGTACTCGAAGGATTTATAACAGAGTAGCAATCACACACTTATTACATCGAATGTCTCAAAAGAGAACTTATTACAATAATGTGGCTTAAGGCCATCTAATGCGATAACAGCGGAAGGCTTGGAAGATAAAGTGAGTCCATCAACTCCAACGGCATAACTGAGCTGCACGGCAATGACCTAACGAACCTTACTCCTCGTCTGAAAAGTCTGCAACATAATACGTTGCAGCCCGAAAACGGGTCAACACATGGAATATGCTGGCAATATAACACAGTAGAGCAAGAACAGAATAATACTATCACTACGTGCATATTTGGCTGGTGGGAAGCTCTATGGTTATAGTTTTGCGAAAAGCCAATTTTTCCCTACAACAAAGGAATAAATTTTAATTTAACTATCATGGTGGTTGAAACAACATTGAGAAGGTATAACCCCAACTCAATCCCAATTAAAGTAATTAACAACCCAACAATATTAATTGAGAGTGATGAGATACATGTGATAACTCAAGTACTAGATACTCAAGATTGCCCATAACCGGGGACACGGCTAACCATGATTAGATTTTACACTCTACAGAGGTTTTGCGCACTTTTCCCCACAAGACTCGATCGCTTCCGTTGGATTTCTCGCACTGCACGGTGTTTGAGAAATGGATGACCGAGACATAGTCTTTCAGAAACATTAAATCTCTACTCAGGGTAGACCATACCAAACCTACAAAACCCACTACCTGCTGATCTACCTCTTCAAGAGCTTCACGTAACTTACTCAACTATGCTAGAGCGCATAATAGCTTGTGGCTGCACACGGATGTTTCTAGCATGAATCATCTCAGTTCCATTTGAGCCTGGGTGGCGGTCCATCGGAAGATCACACAGGTACCCCGGGATTTCAGAAAAAAACAGACAACACTGGGTTCCCCACGTGCCTCAATCCACCCAGATGTTAATTTAAGTTGTCACCTTAAGTTGAACCATTAATTAACAATCTCACATCTGTCATGGATTCACTCAAACCCAGACCACGTCTACGAGCATAGCATAGCAATATAAGCAACGCGTAGAAGTAACTCCCAAGGGTTTGATAGTAACATGGCAATAGGTTCTACCTCAACATCTACTTGCCAACCCACAAGTTAATGACATCCTAATCATGCAATGTTTGAGGATTGAACTAATGCATAAAAACTGGGTATGAAAAGAGTATGATCAATGTGTTACTTGCCTTGCTGACGATCCGCGAATCCTAGAGACTCGTAGTAACACGCTTCGCACTCCGGGAATTCTATCGCAAACAAACAATAACATACATAAGCAACAAGCAAAGATGCACAAGCAAAACTCGAATAAAAGAGGTTGACCAGAAAGTTCAACTAAAGAACTCCGGTTCGCAAAAAGAATCAAATCAAACGGTGCAACAAAACTCAAACGGCGAAAGAAACAAGATCCGTTTACTAATCTGAACTAAGGTCAAATTTTACAGTAAGAAAATCTTGTTTAAGTTGATTAAACAGAAAGAGGGTCTCGAGACGAAGATCTAGGCGCTTGAATCGCCTGATTCCGACAAATGAGCGAAAAGATAAACAGAAACTAAGATCGGATCAGAAATCGCGACCGAAAATAATCGCGGATAAATCCGATAAAAAGAAAACTGACGAACAGACTAACGAACGAACATTCGTTAGCTGTGACTAACAGGCGAACAACCGTTCGTTAAATCGAACGTACAGACGAACGTCCGCTAAACGGAGAAACCGGAAAAAAACCGGTGAACCGAAAAAACGAATCTAGGGTTTCTAAAAGAAACGAACGGTTTTTTAAAAAAAACCGGCGGCTCGGTTCGGCGCGGTACCTCCGGCGAGGTGGGGTTAGGCGGTGGCGGCGGCGGCAGCGGCGACGCGTCAGGGCGGCGGCTGCGGTGGCGACGGCGGCAATGGCGGCGGCGGCTGCGGCGGTGGCGCTTCGGGCGGCGGTGGTGCTCGGGCGGCGGTGGTTGATGTGGTGGGGGCTCGGCGGCTTATAAAGAGGAGGGAGGGGGCAACTTGGGGAGGGGCAAGGCGCGGAGGAGTCCAGCTCGGACTCTGTCTGAAGTCGGCGGCCCGCGGCGCTGGGAAGGCGGCGGCAGACGGGTCGGCTTTCAGCTGGGCCTTAGGCCCAATGAGGAGGTTTTTTAAATAATTTCTCCGACAAAAATAAAATCCTACAAAATAATATAAAAATCTAAAAATGCCAAAACAAATTTTCACCGTCTAAATAAAATATTTAGAACGAGATGAACATTTTCTTGGCCCTAAAATGCAATTTTCAAAACGTGCAATTTTTCTAATGCAAATAAAATCCAAATAAACTCAAATAAAACCAAATAACTGATTTTAACATTTTTCCTCCAATATTTCTATTGTTTTGGAGAAGTCATATTATCTCCTCTCATATATTTTCAATATGAAATATTTTTCGGAGAGACAAATAATTAAAATAAAAAAAATCCTCGTTTCACTATTTGATAGGAATCAAATATGAAAACCGGAAAATCCCCAACTCTCTCCGAGGGTCCTTGAGTTGCTTAGGATCTCGAGGATTGTGGAACAAAAATGCAATTAAATATGATGTGCATGAATGACCTATGTATAACATTCCAAATTGAAAATTTGGGATGTTACAATTAGTCTGCTTGCAAGGCTTATCATGATGTGTATTACCGAGAGGGCCCGGAGATACCTCTCCGATACTCGGAGTGACAAATCCTAATCTCGATCTATGCCAACCCAACAAACACCTTCGGAGATACCTGTAGAGCATCTTTATGATCACCTAGTTACGTTGTGACATTTGATAGCACACAAGGTATTCCTCTGGTATTCAGGAGTTGCATAATCTCATAGTCAAAGGAATATGTATAAGTCATGAAGAAAGCAATAGCAATAAAACTTAATGATCATTATGCTAAGCTAACGGATGGGTCTTGTCCATCACATCATTCTCCTAATGATGTGATCCCGTTCATCAAATGACAACACATTTCTATGGTTAGGAAACTTAACAATCTTTGATTAATGAGCTAGTCTAGTAGAGGCATACTAGGGACACTGTGTTTTGTCTATGTATCCACACATGTATGAAGTTTTCGATTAATACAATTCTAGCATGAATAATAAACATTTATCATGATATAAGGAAATATAAATAACAACTTTATTATTGCCTCTAGGGCATATTTCCTTCACTCGGATCTCCTGACGCATATTGAGGAAGGCAACCCATGCTGCCAGTACCTGGTGATCAACAGTTGCAAGAGGACCCTGCCTGAAATATGGTTTAGTGTCAAGCACTAGCTCTTCCTGCTCGCTCTCAATAATCATGTTGTGCAAGATGACATAGTAATTCATCAACTCCCACATTTGAGATTTCGACCAGGTCAGAGCGGGGTACCAGACAACAGCAAATCGAGATTGGAGCACACCAAATGCCCGCTTGACATCCTTCCTGCAAGCCTCCTGACACTTGGCAAAGTAGGAGTTATTGCCTCCTTGCACAGGGTTTGAGATAGTCTTCACAAATGTGGACCATCTCGGGTAGATGCCATATGCTAGGTAGTATCTCTTGTTTTAGTGGCGCCCATTGACCTCGAAGTTCACCGAAGGAACATGACCTTCAACAAGCTTGGCAAAGACATTCGAGCACTGCAGTACGTTGGTGTCATCTTGAGTTCCTGGCATACCAAAGAAGGAGTGCCAAATCCAAAGGTCATGTGTGGCCACTGCCTCAAATACCACACTGCAACCTCCTTTGGCACCTTTGTACATCCCCTGGCAAGAAAATGGACAGTTTCCATGCCCAATGGATGCAATTGATGCTTCCAAGCATCCCAAGAAATCCTCTTGTTGCATTCTGTTCTAGGATCCAAGCAGTGTCTTCAACATTGGGTGATCGCAAGTATTGTGGTCCAAACACTACCACCACTACCCTGCAGAACTTGTACAAACACTCAATGGTAGTGGATTCAGCCATGCATCCATAGTATTTCTGTATATCACCGGAGCTTCGTATGCAAGCATCCTCATAGCTGTCGTGTAATTCTGTAGTGAGGAGAATCCAACTATGCAGGTGCAATCCTTCTTGCAAATGAAATAGCTGTCGAACACCCGGATGGCATTCACAATCCTGAGGAAAAGCTTCCAGCTCATCCAATAACGGTGCCGAAATACTTTCTCGTCATGTAGTGGAGCGTCGACGAAGTACTCGACGTAGAGAAAGAAATAGCCCTCCATTCGATGCCTCTGCTTGCTCTTACGGAGGACCGGCGCCGAGCCACCTCGCCGCGGCTTTGCATTGTTCGCGAATAGGCCGGCTAGAGCGGTGAGGATCATGAGGAGCTATTCGTCATGTGTGTCTGATGACCCACAGGTACAGGGGATCTATTGTAGTCCTTTCGATAAGTAAAAGTGCCGAACCCAACGAGGAGCAGAAGCAAATGACAAGCGGTTTTCAGCAAGGTATTTTCTGCAAGCACTGAAATTATCGGTAAGAGATAGTTTGTTAGTAAGATAATTCATAACGGGTAACAAGTAACAAGTGTAACAAAAGTGCAGCAAGGTGGCCCAATTATTTTTAGAGAAAAGTATAAGCCTAGATGAACTCTTATATAAAGCAAAGCGCTCCCGAGGACACATGGGAATTATTGTCAAGCTAGTTTTCATCATGCTCATATGATTCACGTTCGTTACTTTGATAATTTGATATGTGGGTGGACCGGTGCTTGGGTGCTGTACTTGGACAAGCCTCCCACTTATGATTAACCCCTCTCGCAAGCATCCGCGACTACGAAAGAAGAATTAAGATAAATCTAACCATAGCATTAAACATGTGGATCCAAATCAGCCCCTTACGAAGCAACGCATAAACTAGGGTTTAAGCTTCTGTCACTCTAGCAACCTATAATCTACTTATTAGTTCCCAATGCCTTCCCCTAGGCCCAAATCATGGTGAACTGTCATGTATTCGACGTTCACATAACACCACTAGAGGAAAGTGAACATACATCTCATCAAAATATCAAACGAATACCAAATTCACATGATTACTTATAACAAGACTTCTCCCATGTCCTCAGGAACAAACGTAACTACTCACAAAGCATGTTCATGTTCAAGATCAGATGTGTATTGAATATCATTAAGGATCTGAACATATGATATTCCACCAAATAAACCAACTAGCATCAACTACAGAGAGTAATCAACACTACTAGCAACCCACAAGTACCAATCTAAGGTTTTGAGGCAAAGATTGAATACAAGAGATGAACTAGGGTTTAAGAGTATATGGTGCTAGTGAAGTTGTTGATGAATATTGACCCTCCCTCGATGAGAGGATCGTTGGTGATGACGATGACTTCGATTTCCCCCTCCCGGAGGGAAGTTCCCCCGGCAGAATAGCTCCGCCGGAGCCCTAGATTGCTTCTACCCCAGTTCCACCTCGATACAATGGCGCTTCATCCCAAAAGCTTCCTTATGATTTATTCTAGGTCAAAACCCTCCATATAGCAAAAGATGGACACCGGGGACTAGCCGGGGGGCCCACAAGCTCAGAAGGCGCGCCCTGGGGGGTAGGGCGCGCCCCAAGCTTGTGGCCACCTGGTGGGTCCCCTTCTGTTGTTTCTTCACCCAATATTTTTCATATATTCCAAAACAATTCTCCTTAAAGTTTCAGGATATTGGGAGTTGTGCATAATAGGTATCTCAGATTCGTTCCTTTCCGGTCCAGAATTCCAGCTGTCGGCATTCTCCCTCTTCATATAAATCTTGTAAAATAAGAGAGAAAAGGCATATGTATTGTACCATAATGTGAAATAACAGTGCATAGTGCAATAAATATCAACATAAAAACATGATGCAAAATGGACGTATCAACTCCCCCAAGCTTAGACCTCGCTTGTCCTCAAGCGAAAGCCGAAATCGATAATCATGTCCAGCTGTTTAGAGACAGGGGTGTCGATAAAATAAAGTACGGAGATGAGGGCATCATGATCATCCTTAGAACAGCAACATATTGTCATGTAACTTCTTATGCCAAAGTGATAGTTCATTCACGGAGTAAAGTATGAACAAAAACTTTATTGAAAACTACCAAACTATGATCTCGGTTACTGAAGCAATTGCAATTTGTCATAATATCATAAAGAGTCAATGTAAGAGCTTGTATTTAGCAAGTTCACATACTCAACCATCATTTAATCTTTCATAATTGCTAACATTCACGCGGTACTTATGAGATTAAAGTTTCAATCAGACACATAGAAAGATAGGGATTTATAGTTTCGCCTCCCAACCATTTACCTCAAGGGTAGTGTCGACAATAATACTTTATGATCACCTACATCCGAGTGGATATGTATGTCTAGATCTTTCCCCAACACATAGTGCTTGCCAAAAAGAGTAAATATAAAAGGAAGGGTGAAGATCACCATTACTCTTGCATAAAGGTAGAAAGTAAAAATAAAATATAGGCCCTTCGCAGATGGAAGCAAAGGTTGTCATGCGCTTTTATGTGGATGCACAATATCTTAATGCAAAAGAACGTCACTTTATATTGCTGATTGTGATAAAGAACTTTATTATGTAGTCTGTCGCTTTTATTTCTTCCCCATCACAAGTTCACATAAAAAGCTTATTTTCCTCACACTAAAAGATCATACATATTTAGAGAGCAATTTTTATTGCTTGCACCGATGATAACCTACTTGAAGGATCTTACTCAATCCAAAGGGAGATATAGTGGACTCTCATGGCAAAACTGGGTTAAAGGTTTTCGGATGCAGAAGTAGTATCTGTACTTAGTGCGTACTTTTTGGCTAGCATAGGATGAGAAGCAAGCTCAACATGTTGGAGGGTCCATGGCAATATAACTTCTATTCGGATGTAAGGGAACATAACACATTATGTTGTCTTCCTTGTCCAACATCAACTTATTAGCATATAATATTTTAATGAGTGCTCACAATCACAAAAGATGTCCAAGATAGTGTATTTATTTGCGACACCTCTCTTTCTTTATTACTTCCTATTAATTGCAACAATGACCAATACTATGTTTGTCAACCTTCAACAATTTTTATGCATCATACTTCTTATATGTGAAGTAATCACTTTTCCATCAGATTATTATATAATCTTTTTATTTCTTTTATTCTTTTTTTCTTTTCCAAGATCAAAGCAAGAAAGCAAAACCCTCAACTCAAAACTAATCTTTATTATATTACTCTCGCACTCGATTACATAGATAGAACACAAAGCAAAACTCAAAGACTAGGTCATGCTAAAACTTTTATTCTACTAGATCAAGATTTAACAAAAAGGATCGAACTAAGATAAACAATAAAGATAAAGATGTGATGGTGATACGATACTGGGACACCTTCCCCAAGCTTGGCACAAGCCAAGGGAAGTGCCCATACCCATGTACTCAAGTCTCCTTCTTCAGAGGTGGTGTTGATGAAGTTGATGATGTGGAAAGCTTGTCCTCCGTATTCCAAGGCATAGGCTCACCATCGTAAAAAGATGAACGAGTCTCCGGAATCCTCAAATCTACAGCCAAACTCATCCACTTAAATCTGTATTCATACTCACGGTTTTGGTTTTGCAGGTCATAGATCAGGGCTTCGAGATGCTCAGTTTTCTCATGAAGCTTGAAGATGGCCTCTCCAATATTATTGTTGTCCAGCTTGTGATCACGGGTGAATTCCGTGATCATGGAGTGGTTGGTGTTGAGTCCGCTTCCCACCATCCGTTGGCACTTGAAGACCTCCTGCTCCACCGCTTCGAGCCTGGCCTCCAGGCTTCCGGTCTTCTTTGGCCCTTGAACATCCTAGATGTGAAGCACCCCCTCATGCATATCAATGATTTGAGGGTGTTTCATCACCTCCAGAAGGTAGGGGTTGATGACCTTCTCATAGAAGTTTTCCTTGGGGGCACTTGGAGACATCATGGTGATCTAGATCTGTCAGAAAAATAGCTCGAAACAAGAACATAGGAATTTGTTGTAACACGGTGGTCAAAACCTTCAGGAGATTATATAATGAATTTTTACCATGCAAAACAATTAATCCGGGAGTAAAGGGAGTCCTGAGGGCACACGAGGTGGCCACAAGCTCGGGAGGCGCGCCCAGGGGGGTAGGGCGCGCCCCCAAGCTTTTCGCCTGCTTGTGCACTTTTCGGACTACTTCTATTTTCCTAATTTTTTAAGTATTCCAAAGCAGACTAAAATTGCTTTGGAAAACTTTTGGAGTCGGTTTACTTACCGTATCACATACCTATTCCTTTTCAGGATTCTGTAGTGTTCTAGAAGGTTTCCTTTATGTACTCTGAGGGAGTCCTGGATTAGGGGGTCCTCGGTCAGCCGGACTATATACTTTAGCCGGACTGTTGGACTATGAAGATACAAGACTCAAGAATTCGTCCCGTGTACGGATGGGACTCTCCTTGGCATGGAAGGCAAGCTTGGCAATACAGATATGTAGATCTCCTCCCTTGTAACCGACTCTGTGTAACCCTAGTCCCCTACAGTGTCTATATAAACCGGAGGGTTTAGTCTGTAGGACAACAACTAATCATACCATAGGCTAGCTTATAGGGTTTAGCCTCTACGATCTCGTGGTAGATCAACTCTTGTAATACTCATATCATCAACATAAATCAAGCAGGAAGTAGGGTATTACCTCCATCGAGAGGGCCCGAACCTAGGTAAACATCGTGTCCCCTACCTCCTGTTACCATCCGCCTTAGACGCACAGTTCAGGACCCCCTACCCGAGATCCGCCGGTTTTGACACCGACATTGGTGCTTTCATTGAGAGTTCCACTCTGCCGTCATCATAAGTCTGGATGGCTCGCCTCATTGTCAAGGACAACATCACCTCTGGGGGAGCCCTGGCTGTAGGCCAAACTCTCCGACTAGGCGGTTTCGTCATGACCGCCTGTTCGGCCACTGCGTCGACGATGACTTCTCGGGTCATCGAAAACAGCCTCCACGTCGGCTCGGAACTCGCCGAGCAGTTGGATCCGATAGAGCTCTATTCCTTGAACGAGCTCTTGGATCGCATCGCCGCCTTGGGAGTCGCTATGGACTATGATCTGATCGGGCTTAAACCCGACCATAGGGAGATTAAATCCCCACCGGTCACCCATCAGATAGCGGTGTTGGAGGAGCAATGCGGCGATTCTTCCTCTATCTTGAGGACAAACTATGTCTGGATTCCCGAGCTCTCCGAGCCGGATACCCGTCTACGGGAGGACATGGCCCAAACCTTGAACCTAGAATCAGGCAGCGGGCCAGACCTATTGGGCAACATCCAGAGCCCGAACTTCCAAGATCGGAAACTCCTCCGCCCCTAGGTCTCAGATCGGGTCAAGGTTCGGACTTAAATCCACCCACCCACCCAGATATAAGCGATCTTTCCCACATTAGACAAGAGCCCCAGGAGATAGTACACCACTATTGGGCCAGATTCCTCCTCGTAATGAACAAGGTCAAGGACTTTCGCGAGGAAGACGCAATTTCATTCTTTTGCAATAATTGCACGGACAAGGGAATCCTCAACGCCATAGGTCGCCGTGACATAGCACACTTCGCTGACTTGGCGGCCATATTACGGAAGTACTGTGCGATGGAAAGCGCCTAGAAAACCCAAACAAAATTTTGGGATCCTCCGGCTCTGACAAAACCCCCAGTCCAAACTAAAAGGGTGCACTCCCGTAAGTCGCCCGACCCAATTACAAAGAGGCAAAAGCCCACTACAGGGCGTGGAACCGTATTGGAGGGATGGCTTAATGGGCCATGCAAAATTCACAGTACAGCAGATACCATGCCAACACACAACCTTGGAGCATGTTGGGTACTCCTGCAGGTGGCCAAGAGCGGTGAGGATCTCCTCATCAACAATACCGCAGAGCACCATCACGTGGAGAACAACAATACAGTATTGACAGTCTTCGAGACCTTCGCCTCAAATAATAGGCATAAGCGAGCACTCTGTAGCCTTGCCGAAGTCTGCCATGTGGCAGCAATAAATCCATGGAGCGATACAGCTATCACCTTCAATGCCGATGATTTAACATAAATTTGAACAGCCCGAGCACCACCGCCTTGGTCCTTAGTCCAATTGTGGACGGCTTAGGCTTACTAAAGTGCTCATGGACGGCGGCAGTGGATTAAACCTCATCTATGAGGAGACTCTTCGAAAAATGGAAATAGACAGAAGCCGCATTGAGCAAAGCAGCACAACCTTCAGAGGAATCATCCCTAGTTGGGAGGCATGATGTGCTGGGAAAATCACACTAGATGTGGTATTCGGCATGCCGGAGAATTGTAGGTCCGAAGAAATCACATTCCAAGTGGCCCTGTTCAATAGCGGATACCACGCCCTTCTAGGGCGGGAGGCTTTCACGATCCTCCAAGCTATACCCCATTATGGGTACATGAAGCTCAAAATGCCCGGGCCCAATGGAATCATCACTCTAACTAGTGATCCGGACATAGCACTCCGTGCCGAAAATAAAACAGCCGCACTGGCCCTCGATGCATTATCCGAAGCCCTCGCGGCCAAGGAATTAGCTCATAAGGCTCCACAAAGGGATGTGGACGATGTGATACTCGACAAAAGATCCAAATCCACCTCTTTTAAACCAGCGGATGAAATAGTCAAATTCCAAGTCCACCTCTTTTAAACCAGCGGATGAAATAGTCAAATTCCAAGTCCACCCAACGGACCCTACAAAAACAGCATCCATCGGGGCACAGTTAAACCCCACAGTAGACGCCGCACTACGGGAGTTCTTGCGCGAGAATTGGGACATCTTCGCCTGGCATCCTTCAGACATGCCAGGAATCCCACGCAGGCTGGCCGAGCATAGCCTTAACATTCTAAAGGGGTTCAAGCCGGTCAAGCAGACTCTTCGGCGTTTCTCTGAACCTAAGAGACAATCCATGGGAGAGGAGCTAGCCAAGTTACTTGAGGCCGGATTCATTAGAGAAATAAAACATCCGGACTGGCTAGCAAACCTGGTGATGGTACCAAAGAAGGATAAATCCTGGTGCCTATGTGTCGATTTCAAGGACCTCAACAAGGCTTGCCCTAAGGATCCCTTCCCCCTCCCCTGCATCGATCAAATTTTCGACGCTATTGCAGGACACGACTCATTGAGTTTCCTCGACACATACTCCGGATACCATCAAATCAAGATGGCGGAGTCCGATCAAGCCGCAACGACATTTAGCACCCCATACGGCCCCTTCCGTTTTAACACCATGCCTTTTGGGCTTAAGAACGCCGGTGCAACCTATCAACGCATGATTCAGACATGCCTGGAAACACAGATCGGCAAAACAGTGGAGGCATACGTAGACGATGTGGTCATTAAAACCAGACACGCCGAATCCTTAATAGATGACTTGAGGCTCACGTTCGACAATCTCCGAACATACGACATCAAGCTCAATCCGGAAAAATGCGTTTTTGGCGTGCCCGCCGGAAAGCTCCTGGGCTTCATCGCCTCAAGTAGAGGTATTGAAGCAAATCCGGCTAAAATCCGAGCTCTGTCACAGTTGGCTATCCCAACAGACCTCAAGCAAATCCAGAAATTAATCGATGCGTATGCCTTAAGCCGCTTTATCTCCCGATTAGGAGAAAAGGCACTACCCCTTTATCGCCTTCTTCGGTGCATCGAACACTTCAAGTGGATGGATGCGGCCATTGCCGGATTGGAAGAAATAAAAGCCATCCTGGCCACCAACCCAATCTTGGCCGTGCCAAATGTCGGCGAACCGATGCTGTTATATATAGAGGCAACTCACCATGTTGTAAGCGTAGTGCTCGTCGTCGAACGAGAGATGGACGGACATAAATTCCCACTTCAAAAGCCGGTATACTATGTATCCACTGTCCTCACTCCATGCAAATCACGGTACCCACATTATCAAAAGATAGCATACGCGGTATTCATGGCATCCCGGAAATTATGACACTACTTTCAAGAGTGTTCAATAACGGTGGCCTCAGAAGTACCACTCAACGACATAATAAATAACCGCGATGCCACGAGCCAGATTTCTAAATGGGCTACCGAGCTCCTCCCGTTCAACATAACATATAAACCACGGCGAGCCATTAAGTCGCAAGTACTGGCCGATTTCGTCGCCGAATGGACGGAAGCCGAACTCCCTAAAGAGTACGGAGCGTACTCCAATTGGATCATGCACTTTGACGGTTCAAAGATGCTGGCTGGTTTGGGGGCAAGACATCCCCCACCAGAGATACAGTCCAATACGTACTCCAAATATTATACAGACTCCAACAATGCAGAAGAATATGAGGCCTTGTTGCATGGTCTCCGGATAGCAGTCTCCATGGGCATTAAATGCCTAGAGGTGCGTGGGGATTCGAACCTCGCAATATCTCAAATAAACAGAGACTTTGATGCCAAGGACCCAAAAATGGCGGCTTACCGCAACGCCGTCCTCAAAATGTCAGCTCGGTTCGAGGGGCTCGAATTCCACCGTGTGGTCCAGGAAAACAATCAAGCGGCGGACATCCTCGCCCGCATCGGCGCTAAGCGCGACCCTGTCCCACACAATATCTTCTTGGAAAGGCTGTTTAAGCCATCCGTGGTATGGGAAGGGGAGACCGGCAACAACAGTCCGGACTTGGCCACAACACTAGATACCGAACACTCTGACGTAATCAGAGGCTCTGCCACCGAAATAACACCTTCCGCCCACGTGATTATGGCTGTTATCGCCCCATGGACAGAACCCTTCTTGGCCTACCTAACTAGGCAGGAACTACCTGAGGACCCAAACGAGGCACGTTGCATTCTGCGGTGGTCTAAAGCCTACAAGGTCCACAAGGGAGAGCTTTATAAGAAAAGCGCTACCGGAGTCCTTCAAAGGTGCATCTCCGAAGAGGAAGGACGACAACTTTTGGTAGAAATTCATGCTGGACTCGGCGGCCACCACGCCGCAGCTCGGGCCCTTGTAAGCAAGGCCTTCCGTACAGGTTTCTACTGGCCGACAGCCCGAGAAGACGCACAGGACCTTGTCCAACGTTGCGTTGGTTGCCAGCTTTTTGCAAACCAAAGCCATATGCTGCCTACCGCTCTCCAAACAATCCCCATTACTTGGCCCTTTGCGGTCTGGGGGCTTGATATGGTCGGACCCCTCAAAGGGGGAAGCCATAAGAAAAAATACTTATTGGTCATGGTGGATAAATTCACCAAATGGATAGAAGCCAAACCAGTTAAAACGGCCGAATCCGGACCAGTGATAGACTTCATATCCGGGGTTGTACACCGTTATGGCGTCCCCCACAACATCATTACCGACAACGGCTCGAACTTTACAGCCGACGAGGTAAAACTTTGGTGCAGCAACATGGGCATCAAGCTCGATTATGCTTCTGTCTATCACCCGCAAACTAACGGTCAAGTCGAGCGAGCAAATGGTCTTATCATGAGCGGCATTAAACCCGGATTGGTGCGATCCTTGAAGGAATCCGATACGCACTAGGAAGAGGAGCTGGACTCCGTACTATGGGGGCTGTGGACCACGTCGAATCGTACTACCGGATACACACCATTTTTTATGGTGTACGGCGCAGAGGCGGTACTACCCTGTGACATAATTCATGACTCACCTCGAGTGCGCATGTATGAAGAGAAAGAAGCCGAGCTTGGTCGGCAGGACAGTTTGGACGCCCTGGAGGAGGAGCGAGATGTGGCAAAAGCCCATTCCGCATTCTATCAGCAACAGGCTCGAAGGTATGAAAGCAGATAAGTACGGGCCAAAACTTATAACGTTGGCGAACTCGTTCTACGCCTACCGGAGAAGAAAAAGAACAAGCTCAAGCCCAAATGGGAAGGTCCCTTCATTATTGACCAAGTTCTGACCGATGGAGCGTACCATCTGCGGGATGCATCGCACAATCGACTCGAGCCAAACCCATGGAACGCAGCCAGACTCCGAAGGTTCTACGCCTAGTTCCGGACTCTATGTTTGTCTCCTTACCTCCGTCAATTTTTTACATATCCATTATCTATCTTTTATTTCTTTCTTTTTTCCTTTTTCTTCAAGGCCTTAAAAGGGTAAAATGTGTCTTGACTACACAATCTTGACGCGCTAACCGCGCTCATTATACCTGGGGGCTTCTTATACAAAAGCTTAATATAACTATTTTCTGGGCTCTATGCCCCACACATGTGTTATTCTTCCACATGTACCTTTTTTCGCCATTATATGCATCGATATGACTCAAGTTTTGGCCAAGCTGGGTTTCCTGGCTCTTGTGTTTATGCCCTACGTTCCCGTTAATTCGGCTAGGGCATAAGGGGAGCACCTCTGCGATTGTTACTGCCAGGTCAGCCGGATGTGTACCCCAGACTGGGTGAAGCCGAAAGCTAGTGTTCTTTAGGGAATACTCGGTCGGTGAACAAAAGATGACTTTTATTTATTGTAATACATGCCCCTAGATGTTTATATCCTGCGTCTCTTTTCGCACTTCGGACATGCACATTAGGGCATGCGTACCCAGGGAAAGGAATCCTTAACGGAACTATTCTCCCTGGAAGATGTTTCTTACTATCCATGTAATATAACATAGCTAGTTGGTTACTTGTCTGTTCAAGCACTTATGACCCCTACACCTGGTTTCCAAGCGTACCCTAGTTTTTTCATAACTGGGCGGGCATTCGGATACACTCCGGACTGTCGGGTCCAGAGGTCGAAGCAAAAAGTTCCACCATGACAAATGATTTGCAATCCGTCTAGGGACAATACATGTCACTTGAAGTACACAGTCACTTAGACTGACTAAATTCTTCTTCTATACCATCGAACAGGCTATCTAGCCTACAATCCTGTTGGGAATACTTTGCGGCTAATTCTACTTGGTCATACACCAAACTGACGGGGATCTCTTTCCCATCGGACCCCACAGGTCCGACCTCGGCCATGTGGTTCGGGTCAGCCTTGGTATATCGCGTCTTCACCATGGCCCAGGCTTCCCTCGCACCTTGTCGGCAGGCTGATATCTTCCATAATCGGAAGCGCCGCCGCGCTCCCTTGAGCTTTTCTTTAAGCTCACCCAAGCCTCCTTGCAGGGAGGCGGATGGCCACAAGGCTTGGGCAATGACCTGCATCACCTACCGAACTTGTTCGTGTAGTTGTGAGAGCTCTGGCAGAAGATCACCCGCAGACCCGGGCATCTCCTCCGCAGGACAACCCGTTAGCATACTCTGTTAGTCGGTTTCTTCGCCGAACTCTTTAAAAGTTCGTTCAAGCACTTACTGAAAATGCCGCGTCGAAGCCTCTTATTTTCCTTTATGGAGTAACCAAGCTGGGCTCAAACATCTTTCAGTTCCACGCCCAGCTGGATATTGGCATCTTGGAGATCGTTTTTCTCCCGCCTAACCCGGGTAAGCATGCGCTCGCCAGCCTTTAGCTGTCATTGAGCATGTGGCTCATCCCCTATCACGACCTCCGGATTAACTCCGGAGTCATCTGTAGAATCTATTGTTAGATTTGCATGCATACCGCATACTACCTGGTAGCTGTCATTCTTTGTAATAGAAATAAGTGTTACCAGATGGGGCCTTCTTGGACTCCTTTACAGCGGCAATTGCGGCCTGAAGCTGGGCTTTGCACTCCTCCAGCTCTTGAGACAACCGGGTATTCTTCTCCGTAAGAACCTATGCAAACAATGATCCTTAAATCAGTTGTGCCAACTGTTTCAAGTCTCAGGGGCTACTGATATACATAATTATTAGATTTTCTTACCCGTATATCCTTTACATACTGGTCCGTGGCTTTGGCAAGACCATTTTGAGCAGCTCGGATGTACGCTGCCTCTCGAAGTTAAAGGCGTCGAACGCCTCTTGGGAGAAACAAGCGTCGCGGAGTACGGCCCGGCGACGCCTGTGATTCATGGCACTCTCCACTTCAGAATTTGTAGCGGACAGCCTATCCGCATCCTCTGTAGGAGGAACATCCGGTGTCGGCCCCATGTTAGCGTCTGCCTCTAAGTCCGGCTCTGGAGCTCGGCTGGTGGAGGCGTGGCCGGCAACCTCTCCGGACATATTCCGGCGAGCGTTTTTCCTACTTGGAAACATGGTCGTTATTATATTTAAAAGACGATAACCACGGAACGGGGTTCTTTTTCATACCTCTGCGACATCATCTTAGTCCTGACCGCCTTCCTTTTTAGCCTACCCGGCTTCGGCGCCCCTTGTTGGTGAGTCACTGCGGGTTCAGCATGGCGTCCCGAGGGCCTTCCCTGTAAGACACCATATGTGTGCGGTAGGTGAAGTGCAGAAAAGGGGATCCTTTTCGGAACTTGGGACTCCGGTTTTACTTCCATGCGATGCAGGGAGTAGTCCAGGATAATCGGCTATGATGGCCACCATGGCACCATCGCAGCTTAATTGATAGAACGTCCTGTCAATCAGCTCCACAAATGTGTCCGGATCCTCTTCGAGTCCGGGGTCGAGGGCCCGGTCAGGGTCCTCTGGTTGTGGAGGCGGTTTGTGGACCTCCCTCACATCTTTTCGCAGCTCCTGCTATGAAACAATAAGGTAAATATTTATGACAAAGAATGCGGGAAGGTCTGGAGTACATGGAGAATCCATCTTGTGGCTTAATGCGGATGAACTCCTCTTCCTCACCTTTATATAAATTGGACACCATCTTCGCTAGAGCAGCGACGGAGTCCGGATCCTTACGACCGCAACGGGTAGCATCGTCTTCTCCATTGAAGTGCCACATGGGTTGTCCCCGATATTGAAGTGGCTGCACCCCCCGCATTATACATATTGACATAACCTCAATTATTATCAATCCTGGCTGGGCCATCGTCTGTATTCGACTCATCAGGTAAAGGACTTCCCCGTTATCTTCCTCCTGAGGGCTCCGAGGGCGCCAGCTGTGGTGTTTCTTCAAGGGAGCGTTGTCAAACTCAGGAATGCCCATCCGAATAGGGTCCGAAAGGGGGACGTCCTCCATATAAAACCACTCTGAAGGCCAGTCCTCAGATATATTCTTTGGAGTACCGGACAGGTATCCGGTCCGTGCGATGCGCCATATTTTGGCTCCGCCCACTTGGTATATTGACCCCTCTTGTGTACGGGGTACGAGGCAGAATAGCCTCTTCCATAGCTCGAAATGAGCTTCGCAGCCCAGAAACAGCTCGCAAAGGGTGACATAGCCAGCGATGTGTAATATGGAGGCGGGAGTAAAATTATGCGGCTGGAGGCCGTAGAACTCCAGGATCCCGCAGAGGAACGAATGAATTGGAAATCCAAGCCCTCTTAATAAGTAAGGGACAAGGCATACCCGCTCCCCCATGGATGGGTTGGGAAAGCTCTCCGTCTGCTCCCCGCCATTGTAGGTGGCGAGCCCGGCTCGAACAGGGACCATATACGCTGGAGCGAGAAATCCCTGGGTCTGTAACTCTACTAATTGGCTGTGGGGGACGGAACACTTCTTCCAATTGCCGGGCTTAGGGCTACAGGAGTGAGAGGAGGAGCGACGATGGCCAGCCATGTTGGAATGGATTTTTTCTGGGCGCGATCCAATGGATACTCGCTGTGGGAGGATGGTGTGATCTGGATCTTAGAATCCCCGTCTCTTTAATAGAAGATTTACTCGCATGGCTAGGGTGGCAAATGTAAAAATGCCCTGGTTTCTCGCATTCGCTCGACACGTGGAAGATAGCGATTATTAGGCGCGGAAGCCAAGGAGTGCAACATTTTTGGGAAGCCGGACACTACTCTACAGGTACTCAGAATTTGGAGGAGAACCCGCCTTGCAATGCCGAAGACAATCTGCGTGCCGAACTCATCGCCATTGAAGCCTGGTTCAGGGGCTATTGAGGGAGTCCTGGATTAGGGGGTCCTCGGACAGCCGGACTATATACTTTAGCCGGACTGTTGGACTATGAAGATAGAAGACTCAAGACTTCGTCCCGTGTCCGGATGGGACTCTCCTTGGCGTGGAAGGCAAGCTTGGCAATACGGATATGTAGATCTCCTCCCTTGTAACCGACTCTGTGTAACCCTAGCCCCCTCCTTGTCTATATAAACCGGAGGGTTTAGTCCGTAGGACAACATCAATCATACCATAGGCTAGCTTCTAGGGTTTAGCCTCTATGATCTCTTAGTAGATCAACTCTTGTAATACTCATATCATCAAGATCAATCAAGCAGGTAGTAGGGTATTACCTCCATCGAGAGGGCCCGAACCTGGGTAAATATCGTGTCCCCTGCCTCCTGTTACCATCCACCTTAGACACACAGTTCGGGACCCCCTACCCAAGATCCGCCGGTTTTGAGACCGACATACTCCTCCGGTGTTATTAAATTAATAATGTTGGTCTCAACATTTATAGGCATACCTGGGATATAATGTTTGATTCTTTACCCATTCACCAACTTCAGGTTATTGCTTTCTGCATTATTGATCTTGATGGCACCGGAACGATGAACTACTTCAATAATGTAAGGTCCTTCCCATTTGGAGAGAAGTTTTCTTGCAAAAAATCTTAAACGAGAATTGTATAGCAAGACATGGTCACCTACATTAAATTCTCCCTTTTGTATTATTTTGTCATGCCATATTTTAACCTTTTCTTTAAACAGATTGAAATTTTCATAAGCTTGGGTTCTCCATTCATCAAGTGAGCTAATGTCAAATAACCTCTTCTCACCGACAAGTTTGAAATCATAGTTGAGCTCTTTAATAGCCCAATAAGCTTTATGTTCTAATTCAAGAGGTAAGTGACATGCTTTCCCATAGACCATTTTATAGGGAGACATACCCATAGGGTTTTTATAAGCAGTCCTATAAGCCCATAATGCATCATCAAGTTTCTTAGACCAATTCTTCCTAGATCTATTAACAGTCTTTTGCAAGATCAATTTTATTTCTCTATTACTTAATTCTACTCGACCACTAGACTAAGGATGATATGGAGATGCAATTCTATGATTAACATCATACATAGCAAGCAATTTACGGAAAGCACCATGAATAAGGTGTAAACCACCATCAGTAATTAAGTATCTAGGGACTCCAAACCTCAGGAAAATAACTGAAGGAAATATGCCCTAAAGGCAATAATAAAGTTGTTATTTATATTTCCTTACATCATGATAAATGTTTATTATTCATGCTAGAAATGTATTAACCGGAAACTTAGTACATGTGTGAATACATAGACAAAACAGAGTGTCCCTGGTATGCCTCTACTTGACTAGCTCGTTACAAATATGGTTATGTTTCCTGACCATAGACATGTGTTTCCATTTGATGAACGGGATCACATCGTTAGAGAATGATGTGATGGACAAGACCCATCCGTTAGCTTAGCGTAATGATCGTTAAGTTTTATTGCTATTGCTTTCTTCATGACTTATACATATTCCTCTGATTATGAGATTATGCAACTCCCGAATACCGGAGGAACACCTTGTGTGCTATCAAACGTCAAAACATAACTGGGTGATTATAAAGATGCTCCACAGGTGTCTCCGAAGGTGTTTTTTGGGTTGGCATAGATCAAGATTAGGATTTGTCACTCCGAGTGTCGGAGAGGTATCTCTGGGCCCTCTCAGTAATGCACATCACTATAAGCCTTGCAAGCCATGTGACTAATGAGTTAGTTGCGGGATGATGCATTACGGAACGAGTAAAGAGACTTGCTGGTAACGAGATTGAACTAGGTATGGTGATACCGACGATCGAACCTCGGGCAAGTAACAAACCGATGACAAAGGGAATAACATATGTTGTATTGCGGTTTGACCGATAAATATGTTCATAGAATATGTAGGAACCAATATGAGCATCCAGGTTCCTCTATTGGTTATTGACCGGAGATGTGTCTCGGTCATGTCTACATAGTTCTCGAACCCGTAGGGTCCGCACGCTTAACTTTCGATGACGATTTGTATTATGAGTTATGTGTTTTGTGACCGAAGTTTGTTCGGAGTCCAAGATGAGATCACGGACATGACGAGGAGCCTCGAAATGGTTGAGAGGTAAAGATTCATATATTGGAAGGTAGTATTCGGACATCGGAATGGATTCGAGTGGTTCGAGTATTTTACCAGAGTACTGAGGGGTTACCGGAACCCCCCGGGGAGGTATTGGGCCTACATGGGACTTAGTGGAGAGAGAGGAGGGCCGCAAGGGGTGGCCGGGCCCCCCCCATGGCAGTTCGAATTGGACTAGGGGAGGGGGTGGCGCCCCCTTTCCCTCTCCCTATCCCTCTCCTTCCTTTTCCCCTCCAGTAAGAAAGGAAAAAGGGGGTGGGGCGAATCCTACTAGGAGTGGAGTCCTAGTAGGACTCCCCCCATGGCGCGCCCCTCATGGACGGCCTCCTCCTCCTCCCCTCTTTATATACGGGGGCAGGGGGAACCCCATAGCACATCAGTTGTTCTCTTAGCCGTGTGTGGTGCCGCCCTCCATAGTTTACTCCTCCGGTCATAGCGTCGTAGTGCTTAGGCGAAGCCTTGCGGGGATCAGATCACCATCACCGTCACCACGCCGTCGTGCTGACGGAAATCTCCCTCAACCCTCTGCTGGATCAAGAGTTCGAGGGACGTCATCGAGCTGAACGTGTGCTGAACTCGGAGGTGTCGTACGTTCGGTACTAGATCGGTTGGATCATGAAGACATTCGACTACATCAACCGTGTTAACCTAACGCTTCCGCTTTCGGTATACGAGGGCACGTGGACACACTCTCCCCCTCTCGTTGCTATGCATCTCCTAGATAGATCTTGCGTGCTCGTAGGAATTTTTTTGAAATTGCATGCTACGTTCCCCAACAGTGGAATCTGAGCCAGATCTATGCATAGATGATATGCACGAGTAGAACACAATGAGTTGTGGGCGATAATAGTCATACTGCTTACCACCAACGTCTTATTTTGATTCGGCGGTATTGTTGGATGAAGCGGCCCGGACCAACATTACACGACCACGTTAATGAGACCGGTTCTACCGACGTGCTTTGCACACAGGTGGCTGGCGGGTGTCTTTTTCTCCAACTTTAGTTGAATCGAATTTTACTACGGTCGGTCCTTGTTGAAGGTTTAAACAGCACACTTGATGAAAAATCATTGTGGTTTCGATGTGTAGGTTAGAACGGTTCTTGCTATAAGCCCGTAGCAGCCACGTAAAACTTGCAACAACAAAGTAGAGGACGTCTAACTTGTTTTTGCAGGGCATGTTGTGATGTGATATGGTCAAGACATGATGCGATATAATTTATTGTATGAGATGATCATGTTTTGTAGAAGTTATCGGCAACTGGCAGGAGCCTTATGGTTGTCACTTTATTGTATGAAATGCAATTGCCATGTAATTGCTTTACTTTATCACTATGCGGTAGCAATAGTCGTAGAAGCAATAGTTGGCGAGACGACAATGACACTACAATGGAGATTAAGGTGTCAAGCCGTTGATGATGGAGATCATGACGATGCTTTGGAGATGGAGATCAATGGCACACAATGATGATGGCCATATCATGTCAGATATTTTGATTGCATGTGATATTTATCTTTTATGCATCTTATTTTTCTTAGTAAGGCGGTAGCATTATAAGATGATCCCTCACTAAATTTCAAGGTACAAGTGTTCTCCCTGAGTATGCACCGTTGCTACAGTTCATCGTGCAAAGACACCACGTGATGATCGGGTGTGATAAGCTCTACGTTCACATACAACGGGTGCAAGCCAGTTTTGCACGTGCAGAATACTCAGGTTAAACTTGACGAGCCTAGCATATGCAGATATGGCCTCGGAACACTGAGACCGAAAGGTCAAACGTGAATCATATAGTAGATATGATAAACATAGAGGTGTTCACCATTGAAAACTACTCCATCTCACGTGATGATCCGACATGGTTTAGTTGATATGGATCACGTGATCATTTAAATGACTAGAGGGATGTCTATCTAAGTGGGAGTTCTTAAGTAATATGATTAATTGAACTTTAATTTATCATGAACTTAGTCCTGATAGTTTTTGCATATCTATGTTGTTGTAGAACAATGGCCCATGCTACCGTTCCCTTGAATTTTAATGCGTTCCTATAGAAAGCTAACTTGAATGATGATGGTAGCAACTACACGAACTGGGTCTGTAACTTGAGGATTATCCTCATTGCTGCATAGAAGAATTGCGTCCTGGAAGCACCGCTAGGTGCAAGGCCCGCTGCAAGAGCAACTCCGAACATTATAAACGTCTGGCAAACTAAAGTTGATGACTACTCGATAGTTCAGTGTGCCATGCTTTACGGCTTAGAATCGGGACTTCAAAGACGTTTTGAACGTCATGGAGCATATGAGATGTTCCAGGAGTTGAAGTTAATATTTCAAGCAAATGCCCGAGTTGAGAGATATGAAGTTTCCAACAAGTTCTATAGCTGCAAGATGGAGGAGAACCGTTCTGTCAGTGAACATATACTCAAAATGTCTGGGTACCATAACCACTTGACTCAGCTGGGAGTTAATCTTCCTGATGATAGTGTCATTGACAGAGTTCTTCAATCACTGCCACCAAGCTATAAAGGCTTCTTGATGAACTATAACATGCAAGGGATGGAAAAGGCAATTCCCGATCTCTTCGTGATGCTAAAGGCTGCGGAGGTAGAAATCAAGAAGGAGCATCAAGTGTTGATGGTTAACAAGACCACTAGTTTCAAGAAAAAAAGGGAAGAAGGGTAACTTCAAGAATAATAGCAAGAAAGTTGCTACTCCCGGGAAGAAGCCCAAGTCTGGACCTAAGCCTGAAACTGAGTGCTTCTACTGCAAAGGGATTGGTCACTCAAAGCGGAACTGCCCCAACTATTTGGCGGATAAGAAGGATGGCAAAGTGAAAGGTATATTTGATATACATTATATTGATGTGTACCTTACTAATGCTCGTAGTAGCACCTAGGTATTTGATACTGGTTCTGTTGGTCATATTTGTAACTCGAAACAGGGGCTACAGATTAAACAAAGATTGGCTAAGGACGAGGTGACGATGCATGTCGGAAACGGTTCCAAGGTCGATGTGATCACCGTCGGCATGCTACCTCTACATCTACCTTCGGGATTAGTTTTAGACCTAAACAATTGTTATTTGGTGCCAGCGTTGAGCATGCACATTATATCTGGATCTTGTTTGATGCAATACGGTTATTCATTTAAATCAGAGAATAATGGTTGTTCTATTTATATGAGTAATATCTTTTATGGTCATGCACCCTTGATGAGTGGTCTATTTTTTTTGAATCTCGATTGTAGTGATACACATATTCATAATATTGAAGCCAAAAGATGCAAAGTTAATAATGATAGTGTAACTTATTTGTGGCACTGCCGTTTTGGTCATATTGGCGTAAAGCACATGAAGAAACTCCATGTTGATGGGCTTTTGGAATCACTTGATTATGAATCACATGATGCTTGCGAACCATGCCTCATGGGCAAGATGACTAAGACTCCGTTCTCCGGAACAATGGAGCGAGCAACTGACTTATTGGAAATAATACATACTGATGTATGCGGTCCGATGAGTGTTGAGGCTCGCGGCGTGTATCGTTATTTTCTGACCTTCACAGATTATTTGAGCAGATATGGGTATATCTACTTGATGAAACATAAGTCTGAAACATTTGAAAAGTTCAAAGAATTTCAGAGTAAAGTAGAAAATCATTGTAACAAGAAAATAAAGTTTCTACATTCTGATCATGGAGATGAATATTTGAGTTATGAGTTTGGTCTTCATTTGAAACAATGTTGAATAGTTTCGCAACTCACTCCACCTGGAACACCACAGCGCAATGGTGTGTCCGAACATTGTAACCGTACTTTATTAGATATGGTGCGATCTATGATGTCTCTTGCCGATTTACCACTATCGTTTTTGGGTTATGCTTTAGAGACGGATGCATTCACGTTAAATAGGGCACCATTTAAATCCGTCGAGACGACACCATATGAACTGTTGTTTGGCAAGAAACCTAAGATGTCGTTTCTTAAAGTTTGGGGCTGCGATGCTTATGTGAAAAAGCTTCAGCCTGATAAGCTCGAACCCAAATCGGAAAAGTGCATCTTCATAGGATACCCAAAAGAAACTGTTGGGTACACCTTGTACCACAGATCCGAATGCAAGACATTTGTTGCTAAGAATTGTTCCTTTCTAGAGAAGGAGTTTCTCTTGAAAGAAGTGAGTGGGAGGAAAGTAGAACTTGATGAGGTAGTTGTACCTTCTCTCGAGTTGGAAAATGATTCATCACAGAAATCAGTTCCAGTGATGCCTACACCAATTAGTGAGGAAGTTAATGATGATGATCATGAAACTTCAGATCAAGTTACTACCGAACCTCGTAGGTCAGCCAGAGTACGTTCCTCACCATAGTGGTATGGTAATACTGTTCTGGAAGTCATGTTACTAGACCATGACAAACCTACAAACTATGAGGAAGTGATGCCCATATTCCGCAAAATGCCTTGAGGCCATGAAATCTGAGATGGGATCCATGTATGAGAACGAAGTGTGGACTTTGGTTGACTTGCCCGATGATCGTCAAGCCATAGAGAATAAATGGATCTTCAAGAAGAAGACTGACGCTGACGGTAATGTTACTATCTACAAAGCTTGACTTGTTGCGAAAGGTTTTCGACAAGTTCAAGGAGTTGACTAAGATGAGACCTTCTCACCCATAGCGATGCTTAAGTCTGTCCGAACCATGTTAGCAATTGCCGCATTTTATGATTATGAAATTAGGCAAATGGATGTCAAAACTGCATTACTTAATGGATTTCTTAAAGAAGAGTTGTATATGATGCAACCAGAAGGTTTTGTTGATCCTAAAGGTGCTAACAAAGTGTGCAAGCTCCAGTGATCAATTTATTGACTGGTGCAAGCATCTCGGAGTTGGAATATACTCTTTGATAGTGTGATCAAAGCATATGGTTTTAGACAGACTTTTGGAGAAGCATGTATTTACAAGAAAGTGAGTGGGAGCTCTGTAGCATTTCTGATATTATATGTAGATGACATATTGTTGATTGCAAATGATATAGAATTTCTGGATAGCATAAAAGGATACTTGAATAAGAATTTTTCAATGAAAGACCTCGGTGAAGCTGCTTATATATTGGGCATCAAGATCTATAGAGATAGATCAAGACGCTTAATTGGACTTTCACAAAGCACATACCTTGATAAAGTTTTGAAGAAGTTCAAAATGGATCAGTCAAAGAAAGGGTTCTTGCCCGTGTTACAAGGTGTGAAGTTGAGTCAGACTCAATGCCCGACCACTCCAGAAGATAGAGAGAAAATGAAATTCATTCCCTAAGACCTCAGCCATAGGTTCTATCATGTATGCAATGCTGTGTACCAGGCCTGATGTGTGCCTTGCTATAAGTTTGGCAGGGAGGTACCAAAGTAATCCAGGAGAGGATCACTAGACAACGGTCGAGAACATCCTGAAATACCTGAAAAGGACTAATTATATGTTTCTCGTTTATGGAGGTGACAAAGAGCTTGTTGTAAATGGTTACGTTGATGCAAGCTTTAACACTGATCCGGATGACTCTAAGTCACAAACCGGATATGTATTTATATTGAATGGTGGAGCTGTCAGTTAGTGCAGTTCCAAGCAGAGCGTCGTGGCTGGATCTATGTGTGAAACGGAGTACATAGCTGCTTCGGAAGCAGCAAATGAAGGAGTCTGGATGAAGGAGTTCATATCCGATCTAGGTGTCATACCTAGTGCGTCGGGTCCAATGAAAATATTTTGTGACAATACGGGAGCAATTGCCTTGGCGAAGGAATCCAGATGTCACAAGAGAACCAAACACATCAAGAGACGCTTCAATTCCATCCGTGATAAAGTCAAGGAGGGAGACATAGAGATTTTCAAAATACATACGGATTTGAATGTTGCAGACCCGTTGACTAAGCCTCTTCCACGAGCAAAACATGATCAACACCAAGAGTCCATGGGTGTTAGAATCATTACTATGTAATCTGGATTATTGACTCTAGTGCAAGTGGGAGACTGAAGGAAATATGCCCTAGAGGCAATAATAAAGTTGTTATTTATATTTCCTTATATCATGATAAATTTTTATTATTCATGCTAGAATTGTATTAACCGGAAACTTAGTACATGTTTGAATACATAGACAAAACAGAGTGTCCCTAGTATGCCTCTACTGGACTAGCTCGTTAATCAAAGATGGTTGTGTTTCCTGACTATAGACATGTGTTGTCATTTGATGAACGAGATCATATCATTAGAGAATGATGTGATGGACCATACCCATCCGTTAGCTTAGCATAATGATTGTTAATTTTTTTTTGCTATTGGTTTCTTCATGACTTATACATATTCCTCTGACTATGTGATTATGCAACTCCCGAATACCGGAGGAACACCTTGTGTGCTATCAAAAATCACAACGTAACTGGGTCATTATAAAGATGCTCTATAGGTGTCTCCGAAGGTGTTTGTTGGGTTGGCATAGATCAAGAATAGGATTTGTCACTCCGAGTATCATAGAGGTATCTCTGGGCCCTCTCGGTAATGCACATCACTATAAGCATTGCAAGCAATGTGACTAATGAGTTAGTTGCAGGACGATGCATTACGAAACGAGTAAAGAGACTTGCCGGTAACGAGATTGAACTAGGTATGATGATACCAACGATTGAATCTCGGGCAAGTAACATACCGATGACAAAGGGAATAACGTATATATGTTGTTATTGCGGTTTGACTGATAAAGATCTTCGTAGAATATGTAGGAACCAATATGAGCATCTAGGTTCCGCTATTGGTTTTTGACCAGAGATGTGTCTCAGTCAAGTCTACATAGTTCTCGAACCCGTACGGTCCGCACGCTTAACGTTCGATGACGATTTGTATTATGAGTTATGTGTTTTGGTGACCGAATTTGTTCAGAGTCCTGGATGAAATCACAGACACGACGAGGAGCCTCGAAACGGTCGAGATGTAAAGATTCATATATTGGAAGGTAGTATTCGGACATCGGAATGCTTTCGAGTGGTTCAGGTATTTTACCGGAGTACCGAGGGGTTACCGGAACCCCTGGGGAGGTATTGGGCCTACATGGGCCTTAGTGGAGAGAGAGGAGGGCCGCAAGGGGTGGCCGCGCCCCCCCATGGCAGTACGAATTGGACTTTGGGAGGGGGCGGCGCCCCTTTCCCTCTCCCTCTCCTTCCTTTTCCCCTCTTGGTAAGAAAGGAAAAGGGGGGGGGGAATCCTGCTAGGAGTATAGTCCTAGTAGGAATCGCCCCATGGCGCACCCCTCATGGTCGGCCTCCTCCTCCTCCCCTCCTTTATATACGGGGGCAGGGGGCACTGAGGGAGTCCTGGACTAAGGGGTCCTCGGGTGTCCGGCCTGTTAGCCATGGGCCGGACTGATGGGCTGTGAAGATACGAAGACCGAAGACTGCACCCGTGTCCGGATGGGACTCTCCATGGCGTGGAAGGCAAGCTTGGCGACCGGATATGTAGATTCTTTTCCTTTGTAACCAACCTTGTGTAACCCTAGATCCTCCCGTTGTCTATATAAACCGGAGGACTTAGTCCGGAAAGACAGATACTCATTACCATAGTCCTATAGGCTAGACTTCTAGGGTTTAGCCATTACGATCTCGTGGTAGATCAACTCTTGTGATACTCATATTCATCAAGATCAATCAAGCAGGAAGTAGGGTATTACCTCCATAGAGAGGGCTCGAACTTGGGTAAACATCATGTCCCCTGTCTCCTGTTACCATCGACCTTAGGCGCACAGTTCGGGACCCCTTACCTGAGATCCACCGGTTTTGACACCGACATAGGTGCTTTCATTGAGAGTTCCACTGTGCCGTCGACGACAAGATCGATGACTCGCCTCGTCCTTAAAGAAAATATCACTACCGGAGGAGAATTGACCCTAGGCCAAACCCTCCGGTTGGGCAGCTTTACCATGACCGCCCGTTCGTCCGTTAAGCCGACGATGAACTCTCGGGCCATCGAAAATCCTCTTCGTATTGACCCCAAACACTCCAAGCAGATGGATCCGGCGGAGTTTTCGTCTTTAAACAAGCTCCTGGATCGTATCGCCACCCTGGGAATCGCTACAGATTACGATCGGATCGGGCTTAAACCCGACCAAAGAGAAATCAAATCTACACCGATCACCCACCAGATAGCGGTAGTAGAGGAGCAAGACGGTGACTCTCCCCCTATACTGAAGACATACTACGTCCGGATCGCCGACCCTACAGAGCCGGATACCCACCCGCAAAAGGAGGTGACCAGCCTTCCGAACATAGAATCGGATGGCGGGCTAAGGCGACCAGAAGATACTCTGGATCCCGGACTGTTAAGTCTGGGAAAACTTCAGACTCCGGATCATCGATCAGGTCAGGGTCCAGATCCAATTCCACCCACCCACCCAGACATAAGCGCTCTCATGAGCATACAATAGCAGTCTCAGGAAACGGTGCACCACTTCTGGGCCAGATTCCTCCTTGTCAAGGACAAGATTAAAGATTGCCGCGACGAGGACGCTATATCAGCATTCTGCAACAGTTGCCTGAATGAAGGAATCCTCAATGCATTAATCGCCACCGCATGCTACACTTCTCTGACTTAGAAACTATTGTACAGAAGTACAACGCAATGGAAAGCGCCTGGATGGATCAGGCGGCTTGCTGGGAGCCATCACCCCCAACTCAACCACTGGTCCAGGCGAAAAGGACGCATCCCCTTGATGCGCCCAGTCCAATAGCGAAGAAATACAAACCCAATACGCGGCGTGGAACCGTTCTGGAGGGATGGCTCGACGGCCCATGCAAAATACACACTACACCGGATACCATACCAACCCACAACCTTAGAGCATGGTGGATACTCCGGCAGGTAGCCAAGAGCGGCGAGGACATCCTTACCAAAAGCACACCAGAGCAACACCCTCCAGAAGACGACGGCCCCAGAGTACTGACGGTCTTTGAGACATTCGCTTCAAACAATAAGCGCAAATGGGCACTTCGCGGCCTTGCCGAGGTCTGCCAAATCGCCACGGTAAACCCTTGGAAAGACACGGCTATAACCTTTAATGCCGGAGACGAACCAAAATACAGGACAGTCCGAGCACCAGCCGCTCTAGTCCTCAGCCCCATCATGGACGGCTTTCGACTCACCAAGGTCTTCATGGATGGTGGCAGCGAACTAAACCTCATCTATGAGGATACACTCCACAAAATGGAAATAGACAGGAGCCGCATCAAGCAAAGCAGTACAACCTTCCGAGGGATCATTCCCAGTCGGGAGGTGCGGTGTACAGGAAAAATCACACTCGACGTTGTATTCGGCACACCGGAGAATTATCGGTCTGAGGAGATCACCTTCCAAGTGGCTCCTTTCAGCAGCGGATACCACGCCCTGTTGGGGCGGGACGCTTTTACACGCTTCCAAGCTATACCTCATTACGGATATATGAAGCTCAAAATTCCCAGACCAAACGGCATAATCTCTCTTGTAAGTGATCTGGACATAGCACTCCGCGCCGAAAATAAAACTGCATCCCTGCCCCTTGAAGCATTATCTGAAGCCCTCGCGGCCGAAGAATTAACTGCACTGCGCTCCACGGTGGATAGGGATGATGTGATCTTAGACAAACGACCCAAATCCACCTCCTTCAAACCGGCAGAAGAAATAGTAAAATTCCAGGTCCACCCAACGGACCCCAAGAAGACAACATCTATTGGAGCACAACTTGACCCAACGGTCGACGCCGCACTAAGGGATTTCCTTCGCGAAAACTGGGATATATTCGCTTGGCACCCTTCTGACATGCGCGGAATCCCACGTGAGCTGGCCGAACATAGCCTTAACATACTAAAGGGATACAAACCAATCAAACAAGCACTGGGGCGCTTTTCTGAGCCCAAACGCCAAGCTATGGGGGAGGAGCTAGCCAAGCTAATTGAGTCCGAATTCATGAAGGAAATAAAACATCCTGACTGGCAAACCTGGTGATGGTACCAAAGAAGGACAAATCCTGGCGGTTATGCGTCGATTTTAAAGACCTCAATAAGGCTTGCCCTAAGGATCCCTTCCCCCTCCCATGCATTGATCAAATCATTGATGCCACCGCAGGACACGACTCACTGTGTTTCCTTGATGCATATTCCGGATACCATCAAATCAAAATGAAGGAGTCCGATCAAGCTGCAATAGCATTCATTACCCCATATGGGCCATTCTGCTTCAACACCATGCCCTTCGGGCTCAAGAACACCGGCGGCACATCCAACACATGATTCAAACATGCCTAGAGAAACAGATCGACAAGACAGTTGAAGCTTATGTGGACGATGTTGTCATCAAGACTAGGCGCGTCGAAACACTAATAGATGATTTACATCTCACATTTGATAACCTCCGCGCGTATGACATTAAGCTGAATTCGGGAAAGTGCGTTTTCGGCGTCCCCGCTGGAAAACTGCTAGGCTTCATCGTTTCCAACAGAGGAATTGAAGCAAATCCAGCCAAAATCCGAGCTCTGTCACAATTGGCTACGCCAACAGACCTTAAACAAGTCCAAAAGCTCACGGGTTGCGTGGCAGCTCTAAGCCGCTTTGTCTCCAGATTGGGAGAAAAGGCACTGCCACTCTATCGCCTTCTACGTCTAACCGATCACTACGAGTGGACGGACGCGGCAAAATCTGGACTGGAGGAAATAAAAACCCTTCTTGCGAGCAACCCAATCCTAGCCGCGCCAAACATCGGCGAACTGATGTTATTATACATATCAGCAACACATCAGGTGGTGAGCGCCGTGCTCGTCGTTGAACGAGAACAGGACGGACACAAATTCCCGCTTCAGAAGCCAGTATACTACGTATCCACTGTCCTTACACCATGCAAATCCCGGTACCCCCATTATCAAAAGATAGCATACGCGGTCTTCATGGCATCCCGAAAGCTCCGTCACTACTTCCAGGAGTGTTCGATCATGGTGGCTTCCGAAGTACCACTCAATGACATTATAAACAACAGCGATGCCACGGGCCGGATCACCAAATGGGCCATTGAGCTCCTTCCATTTGATATTACATACAAACCATGTCGAGCTATTAAATCCCAAGTACTGGCTGACTTTGTCGCCGAATGGACAGAGGCCGAACTCCCTAAAGAGTACGACACATATTCCAATTGGGTTATGTATTTCGACGGCTCCAAAATGCTGGTGGGGCTAGGGGCGGGCGCCGTTTTAACGTCACCTACTAGAGATGTCGTTCAGTACGTACTCCAAATATTATACACAGACTCCAACAATGCAGCTGAATACGAGGCCTTATTGCATGGTCTCCGGATGGCTGTCTCCATGGGCATACAACGCCTAGAAGTGCGTGGGGACTCAAACCTTGCAATATCTCAAATAAATGGAGACTTCGATGCCAAAGATCTGAAGATGGCAACTTATCTTAATGCCTTCATAAAAATGTCGGCCCGGTTCGAGGGGCTCGAGTTCCATCATGTGGCTCGAGAAAGTAATCAAGCAGCGGACGTTCTTTCTCCTATTGGCGCTAAGCGCGACCCCGTTCCACCTAATATCTTTTTGGAAAGGCTTTTTAAGCCATCCATGGTGTGGCAGGGGGAAAACGGCAACACTAGTACGAATCCGAACATAACCCCAGATCCCGAGAACACCGACATCATCGGAGACTCAGCCACCGAAATAACACCGTCGGCACATCTCATCATGGCAGTCATTGCCCCATGGAACGAACCCTTCCTGGCATACCTTAACAGGAAGGAGTTTCCTGAGGACCAGAATGAGGCCCGCCGCATTGTCTAGCGTTCGAAGGCCTACAAGGTCCATGATGGAGAGCTCTATAAGAAAAGCACTACCGGAGTCCTTCAAAGATGTATCTCCGAGGAGGAGGGGCGGCTGCTCCTGGCTGAGATTCATGCCGGTCTCGGCGGGTACCACACCACAGCTCAGGCCCTTGTCATCAAGGCCTTCCATACAGGATTCTATTGGCCGACGGCCTGAACGGATGCACAGGACCTAGTCCAACGTTGCGTTGGATGCCAACTCTTCGCCAACCAAAGCCATATGCCCCCCACCGCCCTAAAAACAATCCCCATCACTTGGCCTTTTGCGGTCTGGGGACTGGATATGGTCGGACCCCATAAAGGAGGAAGCTATAAGAAAAAATATTTGCTAGTCATGGTGGATAAATTCACCAAGTGGATAGAGGCTAAACCAGTCAAAACGGTCGAGTCCGGACCAGTAATAGAATTTATATCTGGCGTCGTACACCGTTACGGTGTTCCGCATAGCATCATCACCGATAACGGCTATAATTTCACAGCCGACGAAGTGAGAACCTGGTGCGCTAATCTGGGCATCAAGCTCGATTACGCCTCTGTATATCATCCACAAACAAATGGTCAAGTCGAAAGAGCCAATGCTCTTATTATGAGCCGCATTAAGCCTAGACTAGTGTGCTCTTTGAAAGAGTCAGACAAGCACTGGGTTGAGGAGCTCGACTCTGTACTCTGGGGGCTGCGGACCACGCCCAATCGCACTACCGGATACACACCTTTCTTCATGGTGTACAGCGCAGAGGCAGTACTACCCTGCGACATTGTTCATGACTCACCTCGAGTGCGCATGTACGACGAGAGAGAGGCCGAGCTCTATCGGCGGGACAGCTTAGATGCCCTGGAAGAGGAGCGCGACGTTGCAAAAGCCCGTTCCGCATTTTATCAACAACAGGCTCGCAGGTATCAAATCAGAGAGGTACGAGCCAAAACTTACAACGTCAGCAAACTCGTTCTGCGCCTACCGAAGAAGAAAAAGGACAAACTCAAGCCCAAGTGGGAGGGTCCCTTCATCATCGACAAAGTTCTCACCGGAGGGGCGTAGCGCCTGCGCGATCCGTCAGACAATCGATTGGAGCCGAACCCCTGGAACGCGACCAGACTCCGAAGATTCTATGCCTAGCGCGGAAAACTTTGTTCGTCTCCTTTCCCCTATTGCTTCCATCATTTTTCTCTCTCTTTTTGGTTCTTTTTTTCTTAGCTTTGAAAGCTTTCGTGCGGTTAGACTATACAACCTCGACGCATACATCTTGAAGTATGTACGTGTATTATACCTGGGGGCTTGATGTCTACTACACAACCTTCTTCTTGTAGACGTTGTCGGGCCTCCAAGTGCAGAGGTTTGTAGGACAGTAGCAAATTTCCCTCAAGTGGATGACCTAAGGTTTATCAATCCGTGGGAGGCGTAGGATAAAGATGGTCTCTCTCAAGCAACCCTGCAACCAAATAACAAAGAGTCTCTTGTGTCCCCAACACCGCCAATACAATAGTAAATTGTATAGGTGCACTAGTTCGGCGAAGAGATGGTGATACAAGTGCAATATGGATGGTAGATATAGGTTTTTGTAATCTGAACATATAAAAACAGCAAGGTAACTAATGATAAAAGTGAGCGTAAACGGTATTGCAATGCTAGGAAACAAGGCCTAGGGTTCATACTTTCACTAGTGCAAGTTCTCTCAACAATAATAACATAATTGGATCATATAACTATCCCTCAACATGCAACACATAGTCACTCCAAAGTCACTAATAGTGGAGAAAAAACGAAGAGATTATGGTAGGGTACGAAACCACCTCAAAGTTATCCTTTCTGATAATCTATTCAAGAGTCTGTAGTAAAATAACACGAAGCAATTCTTTCCGTTCGGCCTATCATATAGTTCGTACTAGAATAACACCTTAAGACACAAATTAACCAAAACCCTAATGTCACCTAGATACTCCTATGTCACCTCAAGTATCCGTGGGTATGATTATACGATATGCATCACACAATCTCAGATTCATCTATTCAACCAACACAAAGTACTTCAAAGAGTGCCCCAAAGTTTCTACCGGAGAGTCAAGACGAAAACGTGTGCCAACCCCTATGCATAGGTTCATGGGTGTAACCCGCAAGTTGATCACCAAAACATACATCAAGTGGATCACATGATATCCCATTGTCACCACAGATAAGCACGGCAAGACATACATCAAGTGTTCTCAAATCCTTAAAGACTCAATCCGATAAGATAACTTTAAAGGGAAAACTCAATCCATTACAAGAGAGTAGAGGGGGATTAACATCATAAGATCCAACTATAATAGCAAAGCTCGCGATACATCAAGATTGTATCACCTCAAGAACACGAGGGAGAGAGATCAAAGACGTAGCTATTGGTACATACCCTCGGCCCCGAGGGTGAACTACTCCCTCCTCGTCATGGAGAACGCCGGGATGATGAAGGTGGCCACTGGTGAGGGGTCCCCCCTCCGGCAGGTGCCTAACAGGTCCCGATTGGTTTTGGTGGCTCTGAGAGGCTTGCGGCGGAACTCCCGGTCTATTTTGTTCCCCGATGGTTTTAGGGTATATGGATATATATATATATATATATATATATATATATATATATATATATATATATATATAGGTGAAATATATCTGTCTGCGGAGCCACAAGGGGCCCACGAGGGTGGAGGCCGCGCCCAGGGGGGTGGGCACGCCCCCTGCCTCGTGCCTTCCTCGTTGCTTCCCTTACGTACACTCCAAGTCTTCTGGATTGCTTCCGTTCGAAAAATAACTCTCCCGAAGGTTTCATTCTGTTTGGACTCTGTTTGATATTCCTTTTCTGCGAAACACTGAAATAAGGGAAAAATGTAAACCGGCACTTTGGGCTCGCTTTAATAAGTTAGTCCCAAAAATAATATAAAAGTGCATAGTAAAGCCCATTAAACATTGAATATGGATAATATAATAGCATGAATACTTCATAAATTATAGATACGTTGGAGACGTATCAGCATCCCCAAGCTTAATTCTTGCTCGTCCTCGAGGAGGTAAATGATAAAAGAAAGAATTTATGAAGTGTGAATGCTAGCAGGTGCACAAGTTTGATCAATGATAATTTCAATCACCTTTTCTAGCATCATTATATGCCATAACAGTAGCTCATATCATAAAACTTTGCATGATCAAGTAACAAACTATTCACATGTTAAAGTATAGATCACAAACTTTCTTGAAAACTAACAAGCCGTGTTATTAGTCATCAAACAATTACAATTCATCTTATTTTCAGGAATAGTCTATGTCAGAGCTTTGATTCCGCAAGCTTCACATACTCAACTATCATTTATTCTTCCATGATTGCTACCAATTAAAGCATATTTTTAGAACAAATAGTACTCATCAAACACAGAGAAAGATAGGGGCTTAATGCTTCGCCTCCCTACCTTTTACCTCAAGGGTAATGTCAACAATAATAATTCATGCTCAAATATATTTGAATGGCCATATATGCTTAGATCTTTCCATCACATGATGCTTGCCAACTAAAGAGTGACACGTCCCCAACGTATCTATAATTTTTGATTGCTCCATGCTATATTATTTATTGTTTTGGACTATATTGGGCTTTATTTTCCACTTTTATATTACTCTTGGACCTAACCTATTAACCAGAGGCCCAGCCCAGAATTGCTGTTTTTTCCTATTTCAAAGAGTTTCAAGAAAGCGGAATATCAAACGGAGTCCAAACAGAATGAAATCTTTCGAACGTGATTTTCTCATCGATAAGATCCAGGAGACTTGGACCCTCGGTCAAGAAAGGAGGAGGCGGCCACGAGGGTGGAGGGCGCGCCTCGCCTCGTGGGCCCCAAGCTCCACCGACGCACTCCTTCCTCCTATATATACCTACGCACTTCCCAGATCAGATATGGAGCCAAAAACCTAATTCCACCGCCGCAACTTTCAGATCCACGAGAGCCCATCTTGGGGCCTGCTCGAGCTCCATGGAAGGGAATCCACCACGGAGGGCTTCTACATCATCATCATAGCCTCTCCAAGAAGTGTGAGTAGTTTACTTGCACCTTCGGGTCCATAGTTAGTAGTGGATGGCTTCTTCTCTCTTTTGGATCTCAATACAATGTTCTCCCCTCTCTCGTGGAGATCTATTCGATGTAATCTTCTTTTTGCGGTGTGTTTGTTGAGACCGATGAATTTTGGGTTTATGATCAAGATTATCTACGAGCAATATTTGAATCTTCTCTGAATTCTTTTATGTATGATTGGTTATCTTTGCAAGTCTCTTCGAATTATCCATTTGGTTTGGCCAACTAGATTGGTAGTTCTTGCAATGGGAGAAGTGCTTAGCTTTGGGTTCAATCTTGCGGTGTCCTTTCCCAGTGACAGTAAGGGCAGCAAGGCACATATTGGATTGTTGCCATCGAGGATAACAAGATGGGGTATTTACCATATTGCATGAATTTATTCCTCTACATCATGTCATCTTGCTTAAGGCGTTACTCTATTTTCATTAGCTTAATACTCTAGATGCATGCTGGATAGCGGTCGATGAGTGGAGTAATAGTAGTAGATGCAGGCCTGAGTCTGTCTACTTGTCTCGGACGTGATGCCTATATACATGATCATACCTAGATACTCTCATAACTATGCTCATTTCTGTCAATTGCTCAACAGTAATTCGTTCACCCACCGTAAAATACTTATGCTCTTGAGAGAAGTCACTAGTGAAATCTATGGCCCTCGGGTCTATTTTCATCATATTAATCTTCCTACGCTTTATTATTGCTTTGCTTTTTTACTTTGCCTTTTATTTTACTTTGCATCTTTATACCAAAAATACCAAAAATATTATCTATCATCTCTATCGATCTCACTCGTAAGTGACCGTGAAGGGATTGACAACCCCTATTCGCGTTGGTTGCAAGGAGTTATTTGCTTTGTGTAGGTACGAGGGACTTGCGCGTGGCCTCCTACTGGATTGATACCTTGGTTCTCAAAAACTGAGGGAAATACTTACGCTACTCTGCTGCATCATCCTCTCCTCTTCGGGGAAAACCAACGCAAGCTCAAGACGTAGCAAAGAGTAAGTTGGAATGAGAAGGAATACTATTGAATCTTGCATAAAAGTAAAAGATAGGCCCTTGGCAGAGGGAAGCAGGGATTTGCAGAGGTGCCAGAGCTCGAAGCAAAAACAGAGATGAAAATAATTTTGAGAGGTATGCTTTCATTGTCAACATAACGACCAAGAGTTCCCAATATCTTCCATACTAGATACATCATAGGCAGTTCCCACGCAGAAAGGTAAATTTTTTACTCCCCCTCCACCAACATTCACACTCCACGGCTTGTCCGAAACAACGGGTGCTGTCCAACTATCAACATTCCTGAGGGAGTTTTTTTTAAGTTATTTGCGAATTTGTTTTTGATCTTTTGATCATATGACTAGGAATCCCAGTTACTAGCGATTTTCTCGTGAATGATAAGTGGAGTCCACTCATCGTGAGAATAACCCACCTAGCATGGAAGATACTGACAGCCCCTAGTCGCTACATGAGCGATTCGGGCATACAAAACAGATTATTATTTGAAGGTTTAGAGTTTGGCACATGCAAATTTACTTGGAACGGCAGGTAAATACCGCATATAGGTAGATATGGTGGACACTCATGGAAGTAACTTGGTTCAAGGAATTTTGATGCACAAGCAGTATTCCCGCATAGTACAAATATTTTGGCTAGCAAAGAAATCTAAATAGCAAGCACCACATGTTAGAGGATCCATAACAATATGACTTCTATACAAATATACCCAAGCATAACTCATTATATTGTCATCCTTGTCCAACTTCAACTAATTTTTTCAGGTTTGAAAATAATTAATGGGGCTCACAATCATAGAAGATGTCCAAGATAGTATATTTATATGTTAAATCTCTCTTCCTTCAATATTCTTTCATGAATTGTTCAAGTGACCAATACAATGTTTGCTAACCTTCAAAAAAAAATTACCACATCTACTTCTTATATGTGAAGGCATTACTCCCCTTGGGAAAGGCATATGAAACATATATAATTTCAGATTTATGACATTCAAATCATTCAACCATTTGCTCATTGGATATAAGTGAAGCACACGAGTAAATGACAAACTACTCCAAAAAGATATAAGTGAAGATCAATGAGTAGTTAAATAATTATGTAGCTATGTGAAGACTCTCTCTCATTTAAGAATTTAAGATCTTGGGATTTTATTCAAACAACAAGCAAATCTAAAGAAAATTAAATGACGCTCCAAGCAAAACACATATCATGTGGTGAATAAAAATATAGCTCCAAGTAAAGTTACCGATGAACGAAGACGAAAGAGGGGATGCCATCCGGGGCATCCCCAAGCTTAGGCTTTTGGTTGTCCTTGAATATTACCTTGGGGTGCCTTGGGCATCCCCAAGCTTAGGATCTTGCCACTCCTTATTCCATAGTCCATCGAATATTTACCCAACACTTGAAAACTTCACAACACAAAACTTAACAGAAAACTCGTAAGCTCCGTTAGTATAAGAAAATAAATAACCACTTAGGTACTGTTGTGAACTCATTCTAAATTCATATAGGTGTTAAACCTACTGTATTCCAACTTCTCTATGGTTCATAACCTCCGGTACTAGCCATAGATTCATCAAAATAAGCAAACAACACATAGAAAACAGAATCTGTCAAAAACAGAACAGTCTGTAGTAATCTGTATCAAACGTATAATTCTGGAACTACAAAAATTCTAAAATAAATTGGTGGACCTAAATAATTTGTCTAGTAATCATGTGCAAAAAGAATCAACTAAATATCACTGTCCAGTAAAAAGTTTTAGCTACTCTCGTGAGCGCTAAAGTTTCTGTTTTTTTACAGCAAGATCATAAAGACTTCACCCAAGTCTTCTCAAAGGTTCTACTTGGCACAAACACTAATTAAAACATAAAACCACATCTAACCAGAGGCTATATAGATCATTTATTCCTAAACAGAACCAAAAAGCAAGAAACTAAAATAAAATTGGGTTGCCTCCCAACAAGCGCTAACGTTTAACGCCCCTAGCTAGGCATGATGATTTGAATGATGCTCACATAAGACATAAGAATTGAAACATAAAGAGAGCATCATGAAGAATATGAATAGCACATTTAAGTCTAACCCACTTCCTATGCATAGGGATTTTGTGAGCAAACAACTTATGGGAACAAGAATCAACTTGCATAGGAAGGTAAAACAAGCATAACTTCAAGATTTTAAGCACATAGAGTGGAAACTTGATATTATTGCAATTCCTACAAGCATACATTCATCCCACATAACAATTTTCAGTAGCATCATGAATGAATTCAACAATATAACCAGCACCTAAAGCATTCTTTTCATGATCTACTTGCATAGAAATTTTCCTACTCTCCACGTAAGCAAATTTATTCTCATCAATAGTAGTGGGAGCAAACTCAACAAAATAACTATCATGTGATTGAAAATTAAGATCAAGATGACAAGTTTCATGGTTATCATTATTCTTTATAGCATACGTGTCATCACAATAATCATCATAGATAGGAGGCATGCTTTCATCATAATAAATTTGCTCATCAAAACTTGGGGGACTAAACATATCATCTTCATCAAACATAGCATCCCCAAGCTTGTGGCTTTGCATATCATTAGCATCACGGGTATTCAAGGAATTCATACCAACAACATTGCAATCATGCTCATTATTCACATATTTTATGCACAACATTCTATGTAATTCTTCTTCTAGTACTTGAGCACAATTTTCCTTCCCATCATTTTCACGAAAGATATTAAAAAGATGAAGCATATGAAGCACCCTTAATTCCATTTTTTTGTAGTTTTATTTTATAATATAAACTAGTGATAAAACAAGAAACTAAAAGATTCGATTCCAAGATCTAAAGATATACCTTCAAGCACTCACCTCCCCGGAAACGGCGCCAGAAAAGATCTTGATGTCTACTACACAACCTTCTTCTTGTAGACGTTGTTGGGCCTCCAAGTGCAGAGGTTTGTAGGACAGTAGCAAATTTCCTCAAGTGGATGACCTAAGGTTTATCAATCCGTGGGAGGCGTGGGATGAAGATGGTCTCTCTCAAACAACCCTGCAACCAAATAACAAAGAGTCTCTTGTGTCCCCAACACACCCAATACAATAGTAAATTGTATAGGTGCACTAGTTCGGCGAAGAGATGGTGATACAAGTGCAATATGGATGGTAGATATAGGTTTGTGTAATCTGAAAATGTAAAAACAGCAAGGTAACTAATGATAAAAGTGAGCGTAAACGGTATTGCAGTGCTAGGAAACAAGTCCTAGGGTTCATACTTTCACTAGTGCAAGTTCTCTCAACAATAATAACATAATTGGATCATATAACTATCCCTCAACATGCAACAAAGAGTCACTAATAGCGGAGAACAAACGAAGACATTATGGTAGGGTATGAAACCACCTCAAAGTTATCCTTTCTGATCAATCTATTCAAGAGTCCGTAGTAAAATAACACGAAGCTCTTCTTTCCGTTCGATCTATCGTAGAGTTCGTACTAGAATAACACCTTAAGACACAAATCAACCAAAACCCTAATGTCACCTAGATACTCCAATGTCACCTCAAGTATCCGTGGGTATGATTATACGATATGCATCACACAATCTCAGATTCATCTATTCAACCAACACAAATTACTTCAAAGAGTGCTCCAAAGTTTCTATCGGAGAGTCAAGACGAAAACGTGTGCCAACCCCTATGCATAGGTTCATGGGCGGAACCCGCAAGTTGATCACCAAAACATACATCAAGTGGATCACGTGATATCCCATTGTCACCACAGATAAGCACGACAAGACATACATCAAAGTGTTCTCAAATCCTTAAAGACTCAATCCGTTAAGATAACTTCAAAGGGAAAACTCAATCCATTACAAGAGAGTAGAGGGGGAGAAACATCATAAGATCCGACTATAATAGCAAAGCTCGCGATACATCAAGATCGTATCACCTCAAGAACACGAGAGAGAGAGATCAAACACATAGCTATTGGTACATACCCTCAGCCCCGAGGGTGAACTACTCCCTCCTCGTCATGGAGAACGCCGAGATGATGAAGATGGCCACCGGTGAGGGATCCCCCTCCGGCAGGGTGCCGGAGAAGGGTCCCGATTGGTTTTTTGTGGCTACAGAGGCTTGCGGCGGCGGAACTCCCGATCTATTCTGTTCCCCGATGGTTTTAGGGTATATGGATATATATAGGCAAAAGAAGTCGGTCAGGGGAGCCACGAGGGTCCTACGAGGGTGGAGGGCGCGCCCCCCTGCCTCGTGCCTTCCTCGTTGCTTCCCTTACGTACACTCCAAGTCTTCTGGATTGCTTCCGTTCCAAAAATAACTCTCCCAAAGGTTTCATTCCGTTTGGACTCCGTTTGATATTCCTTTTCTGCGAAACACTGAAACAAGGAGAAAAATGTAAACTGCACTTTCGGCTCGGGTTAATAAGTTAGTCCCAAAAATAATATAAAAGTGCATAGTAAAGCCCATTAAACATCCAAGATGGGCAATTCAATAGCATGAATACTTCATAAATTATAGATACGTTGGAGACGTATCAGGGCTTCCTGGATAGAAGCTTGCTATTGCTATTTTCCGAGCATCAAGCTCTTCACATATGCGTTTTCTCCCATATGTACCTTTTCTTCGCCATTATATGCATCGATATGACTTAAGTTTTGGCCAAGCTGGGTTGCCTGGCTCCTGTGCTTATGCCCTACGTTCCCGTTAGTTCGGCCAGGGCATAAAGGGAGCACCTCTGTGATTCTTACTGTCGGGTCATCCGGATGTGTACCTCAGACTGGGTGAAGCTGAAAGCTAGCGTTCTTAAGGGAATATTCGGTCGGTGAACTAAAGATGTTTTTGCATTCCTCCCATCGTGAACCCCCAGAAGCTATACAAATTGTGATTTCTTCATCACACTTCGGACATGCACATCGATGCATGCACACCTAGGGAAAGGAACCCTTAACAGAACTATTATCTCTAGAAGATGTTTCTTACACTCTTAATGTAATATAACATAACTAGCTGGATAATTGTCTGTTCAAGCAACTATGACCCCTACGCCTGGTTTCCACGCATACCCCGGTTTCTTTTACTGCTTAGGTATTCGGAAACATTCCGCACCTTCGGGTCGAGAGGTCGAAGCGAAAAGGTCGGCCATGACAATCGTTTTACAATCCAGCTAGAGGGAAAAATACATAGTCACTCGGGGCTTAAAAACTTCCTCCTCTATGAGGGAGTCTTGGACTAAGGGGTCCTCGGGCGTCCGGCCTGTTATCCATGGGCCAGACTGATGGGCTGTGAAGACGTGAAGGCCGAAGACTGCACCATGTCCGGATTGGACTCTACTTGGCGTGGAGCGCAAGCTTGGCGGCCAACTATGAAGATTCCTTCTTATGTAAATGACTCCATGTAAACCCTAGATCCCCTTGGTGTCTATATAAACCGAAGGGGATAGTCCGGAAAGGACACCACATACATTCATTACCATATACACATAGGCTAGACTTCTAGGGTTTAGCCATTACGATTTCGTGGTATATCAACTCTTGTAATACTCATATTCATCAAGATCAATCAAGGAGGAAGTAGGGTATTACCTCCATAGAGAGGGCCCGAACTCAGGTAAACACCGTGTCCCCGTCTGCTTTATTACCATCGATCCTAGACGCACAGTTCGGGACCCCCTACCCGAGATCCGCCGGTTTTGACACCGACATTGGTGCTTTCATTGGGAGTTCCACTGTGCCGTTGTCAAAAGGTTTGATGGCCCCTTCAATCATCGATGATGACACTGTCCAGGGAGAAACCTTTCTCCCCGGACAGATCTTCGTGTTCGGCAGCTTCGTACTGCGGGCCAACTCGCTTGGCCATCTGGAGCAGATCGACAGCTACGCCCCTGGCGATCAGGTCAGATTCGGAAGCTTGAATTACGTTGCGGACATCCGTGGAGACTTGATCTTCGACAGATTCGAGACCGCGGCAATCGCTCCCCGCTGCCCCGATGGACATGGCTTAAACCTGTCATCGGGCCGCATCCAGGAGAGAACTCATGTAGCAACTCTGGCCTTAGATCTGGAGCAGATCAAGTCCCCTGAAGATGGGAAGCTTAACCACATCACGGGGGCTACGATTCTGCAGCGTTGGAGCCGCTCGCAGATTCCACTGCGTACGGCATCTGCATCAACGGAACCTTGGAATCTTCTCCGGCATCGAGTTCCGAACCCTGCGAGCCCGCGGATACCGAACTCGATCGGTTATCGATCTTCAAGTTCAGCGCCGCAGATGTCTTCCAACACTCTCCCATTGGCGACCTACTAAACTCATTAAAAAACCTATCCCTGGCAGATGGCTCGTCGCTGAACTATGTTCGGTTCGAACTTATGGCGGATGATGGAGAATTTTGCTTCCCACCCGCCACCCACTTTATAGCCACCGTCGAAGACCCAACTAACATGCCCGACCCCTGCTCCAAAGACATCGCCGGTATGGACGATGATGAGGGGCAGGGCCAGAGCTCGCTACCCGTTAGACACGGGATGGCCAATTCCTGGTATGATGTGTGTATGATAGACACACCTGATGATGAGAAGGATCCAGTCGAGAATAAACCTCCTGGTACACAGAGCCGACCACACCCGGTCCAAAATCCGTAAACGGAGTCCGCTAGAGGTGCTTAACAGTGTGGCCCAACATAGAGGAGCCGCACACCCTCTCTGCTTCACCGACGAGGTAATGGAGCACGAATTCCCAAACGGGTTCAAACCCATTAACATCGAATCATACGATGGAACAACAGATCCCGCGGTATGGATTGAGGACTACCTCCTCCATATTCACATGGCTCATGGAGACGACCTTCATGCCATTAAATACATACCTCTCAAGCTTAAGGGGCTAGCTCGCTACTGGCTAAACAGTTTACCAGAAAATTCTATTGGTAGCTGGGAAGACTTGGAAGATGCCTTTCGATACAACTTCCAAGGAACATATGTCCGGCCTCTAGATGCCGACGACTTAAGTCATATTGTCTAGAAGCCCGGCGAGTCAGTCAGGGAGCTCTGGACTAGGTTCTTAGTCAAAAAGAACCAAATTGTCGATTGTATGGACACAGAAGCCCTCGCAGCCTTCAAACATAGCGTCCGGGATGAATGGCTAGCGCGTCACCTCGGCCAGGAAGGACCCAAGTCCATGACAGCCCTTACCGCTCTAATGACTCACTTTCGTGCGGGAGAAGACAACTGGCTCGCTCGTAAAAGCAACAACGCCAGAGACCCGGGCACTTCCGAAATTCAAGACGGCAACAGTAAGCCATGACGAACCGAACACAACAGTCGCAGTAATACATGCGACACAGCGGTGAACGCCAGATTTCACAATCCGAAGCCTGGTCAACGGAAGAAGCCACTAAAGGCAAACCAGGATGGACCATCCACCCTTGACAGGATATTGGACCGACCTTGTCAGATCCACGGTCACCCTGATAGGCCAGCTAATCATACCAATGTAAACTGTTGGGTCCTCAAGCAGCAGCAAGCTCAACGCCGATCACAAGGGGAGGAGGCCACCAGGCAATAGAGACGACGGATCGGCTCGCCAGCCGAATACCAGGGGCTAGAAACACTTTCCCTCTGAAGTTTGACCTCTCCCAAAACGGAAATAGAAGTTTGGCTTCCGCCGCCCACCTACTGTACTGGCAAGGTTCACACCACGCGTACATCACTATACACTCAAGATACCATGGGCATCGGTGGAAGCACAATATGGACAACCCTGCAAGAATCCCCGTAAACTTCTTATCCGTCTTTGTTATTTTTCTGTATCATTTCTTAAAAACAGGTGACCATCAGGACAGCATCTACATCGGACTCTCTCGAAGTTCGGATCCGCACACTCACCTACGGGGCCACTGCCGTTAAAGGACTCCCCTCCCCGAGGACGGGCGGCGCAGACGTGCGACAGGAGGTCCAAAATAAGCTTTTGTTGACCGCACTCTTTCTTTTGAGCCTGTACCATGCCCTTTTCCTCTGTTCCCAACCCCGAGCATGTCAAATAGCTGGGTTGTGGTTTTACTCTTCATATATTTATCATTGGCATATTGCTCCGCTCCCAGTAAACTTTATCCGAACTAATCTTTTATGCTCTTTCCACAATGAGTCCGGCCGTAACGGCTGCCTTACAAGACGCGCCTCGGCATAACTTGCCAGGGGCTCGGTATGGGAACAAACGAGCCGCCAGTAAAAGTCCGAACAGCTCTATAGCGTACTTCAGCGTCGCAAGTTTGGCCTTATATGCATTAGCTCCAGATCATTATGTTTGGTCAACAGTTGGGTTGCCCGGCTCCTGTGCTTGCTACCCTACGTTCCGCTCTATCGTCTAGGGTAGTAAAGGGAGAACTACTGCGATTGTGCCCTGGCCTAGACCGGATGAACACCTCAGTAGAGAAAGCCGAAAACTGACTGTCATGATGCGGCGAGATCTGGTCAACCACTTGACGACTTATTCGAATATTTAGTGATTCTCCGTGTCACACGAGGGATCTTTTTTAGATCAACATATGTAAAGCACTATGCACCATATACATACCAGGGGCTATGTCGTAGCCCCACCATAAAACTCCTATGGCTAAGTGAAAGTGTTAACGCCCTATAGTCCGATTGCCTGGTTCGCCGCATTATCACCTCCTTTATGGACCAAGACGTTGGATAAGGAGTGATTAAATGCTTTTCCAAACACCCCCGTACTTCCTACGAGGGGGCTGAAGCCGACGACTGGAAAACTTTCAGATTATACTAAAGTGGCCACAGAGGAGGAATTCAAGCTTTTGAGCAAAATATAAATAGATTAACTATAAAGTTGTCTGTTACATCATTATATAAATCACTCGAACATTATATCTTTCAAGCATTGACCCTCTATCAAGCGGGCGGCATCCAAGACGTCTTCAAAATAGTGCTTCGGCTCATTACGGTCCTGTCCCTTGGGTGGGCTCCTCGCCGCAACATCAATGGCCTTCATCTTTCCCCAAAATGTTTTGACTCGGGCAAAGGCCATCCGTGCACCCTCAATGCACGCCGACCGCTTCACAGCGTCGATATGTGGCACCGCGTCAACAAGCCGCCGCACCAGGCCAAAATAACTACTCGGAATAGGCTCACTTGGCCACAACCGGATTATGACGTTCTTCATGGTGTCGCCAGATATCCTATGAAGCTCGGCCCACTAGGACATCTGTTCATTGAGCAATAGAGGGCGCTTCGACGCGCCGAATTGTGACCAGAAAAGCTTCTCCGTTGCATACCCCTCTTGTGCATGGTAAAATTGCGCCGCATCGGAAGAACTCTTCGGCAAGTCCAAAAATTCAGCCGGAGAACTCCAGACCTAGTTTAGCCGAGCATAGTCCGGATGGCCAAACTTGGTCTGAAGCAAAAAGGGCTTACCGGCTGCTATCTCCTTAGCCTGCCAAATCTCTTCAGGAGCTGCCCTAGATTCAGACCAAGCTTCACTCGCCTCTCGTATGGCCTTATTAAGCTCAGCCATCTTGGCTTTATTCTCCTTCTCAAGGAATTCATATCGCCTGGCAGTATTCTTCGATTCAAGCGCCAGTGCGGATATTTTCTCCTTACTTTGGAGCCGAGCTGCTTGTTCGGCTCTTAGATCAGTTGATGCCTTCTCGGCAGCCGCACCACTACTCCGAGCCTGCTCCTTGGCCTGGGCTAGCTTCGCCCGAAGAGCTACAACGGCGGCATCACCATCTGCAATCGTGCACATTTCATATAAACCATTTTCGGCATCAGGCCTGCATTACAAGCCCATTGGTGTAAGGAATGCTCGACATATATACCTTGCAAGTCGTCAAGACGCCTGTTGATCAATGCAATGTAATCTTCTGCAATATCCAGCTTTCGCTGCAGTTCGACCACTTCCGTATTTCGGGTAGCCGTAGGAAGGGAGGCAGCCTGTATTCCAAGTTAAATCAAGGTTAGCAACTGTGCATATATTTTTGATCCTCCGATCGCTTCCGTCGGAAGGCAATCCAAGTCCCAGGGGCTACTGCATATACAACAGGTGCATTCTGTCAGTATTAAAACCACATCACAAACCTCAAAACCCCTTAGGAGGCTCGTGAAGGCCTCATTCAACCCGCTCTTCGCGGATAGAACCTTTTCAACCACCATAACCATCAAGGTACGGTGTTCCTACGAAACGGACGCTTGTCGCAGCATGTCCGTCAGCATTTCCGGCGCTTCTGGGTCTTCGGAAGCCGCCGCTAGAATACGGTATTCCTTTGAAGGAATCCGCCCACTCGCCCCCGGGATCGTCTCCGGCACTAAACCAGATAGGGTGGGGCCGCCATGCTTGATTCTCGATCCCTGAGTGACAGAGACACCACCTTCGGGTAATGCCCTCTTCATTCCGCGCACTGCTTGTCGACCAGGAGGAGCTCCCCGGGACGATACCTTAGAATCATCCGCCCTGTTGGGCGAGGGGGCCGGGGAAGGTGTGTCACTCTCCATCTCTGGAAGAAGGTTTCCTGAGGAGGAGGACGATTGGGAAACCCCAGGCGTTAACCTGTGAAGAAATACATATGTCCAAGGATTACTTCAGTAATAAGAGAGGAACGAGGTATGATTAAAGTACCCTGCTTCACTTACGGTTTGGCCAGAGGTTTATCCTCATCATAGATCCCCACGTCAACATCACTTGCCCGGCCCAAGGCGCTCGTCGATGGCATTTTTCCTTTCTTGGAAGGTTTCCCCTCCTGACCTTCAGAAGCGGCCCTTTTCTTGCCATGGAAGGCCTCCTCTGCACCTTTGCCCTCAGGCAAGAGGGTTTTAGTTTCCCCGAACACAACGTCTGATTTATCCTTGGGGAAGAGACCACCTCCGGCCTCCCTGTTCTCGCCCTCCTCCATGAGACACACAGTGCAGTGTCGAGTCAGCATCCTCGCTAGTAGGGCATTGCAGAGTCTTCGGGAAGGGGCGCCGGACACCAGATCAATACCGCTTTCTTCATCCAGTCCTGTGAAGGGACGGATGGTTCAATATCTTACCAAGAGATACTCAAATAAAGGGTGTGCGGAGATCGAATACTTACCGCGGTGTCCGGATGATTGCAGTCGAGGCCAACATCTTCGGTGGTGTCCGGCCATTGCTCTCGTTCCCCGAAGTATAATTTCCACATTCCCTCGTGCGTAGTGCCGAGGAAGTGCTGAAGAGTCTACCGTCCTTCGGGATTAAACTCCCACATATGAAGAGGCCGCCACTGACATGGCAGGGTCCAGCGGACTAGCATTACTTGAACGACGTTCACAAGACTGATTCCCTTCTGGTAAGGCTCCGGATGCGACCTTGCAGAGTCTGCACTTCATTGACGGATCCCAGTCCAGTCCCTTATTGATCCATGAACCAAGCTGAATTGGAGGGCCGGGTCGGAATACAGGTGTAGCCGCCCACTTGGAGCCCCGTGGCTCGTTGATATAAAACCACCCCTGCTGCCATAGGTCGGAAGACTTGGCGAAAGATCCTTCAAACCAAACCGCGCTGGCAAGCTTGCCTATGGTGCCGCTTCCACACTCTGCCTGCTCCTCCTCTGTCACCTGCGGCCTCACGTCAAAGGTCTTGAGCCACAAACCAAAGTGTGGAGGAGTCCGGAGGAAGGCCTCACATGTGACGATAAATGTCGAGATGAGGAGAATAGAGTCCGGGGCCAGATCGTGAAAGTCTATCCCATAGTAAAACATGAGCCCCCGAACAAAGGGGTTAAGCGTGAACCCTAACCCATGGAGGAACTGGGACACAAACACTACCCTCTCACCGGATTTGGGGGTAGGAACGACCTGCCCCTGTGCAGGAAGCCGATGGAGGATTTCCGGGGTCAGATACCTCGCTGCGCGGAGCTTCAGAATATCCTCCTCTGTGACAGAAGAAGCCACCCGCCGGCCTGGACGGCTGGATCCAGAGATGATTGGGGCTGGTGGCGATGGGAACCCGAGGATTGGAACTTGGGGTGGCTAGGGTTGAGGAAGAAGCGAGCGCAAAGGAAGAAGACGAGTCTGGGACCCTATATAAAGACCCCAAGTACTAAGCGTATCCACCTGGGTCTCGAAACTTACCAATCCCCAGAGAGTTGTACCTGGGGGACAGTTGGGTTACCCACGTCTTTGTTAATGAAAATCCCGTGAATAAGGGAACACAATCTCTGCCTTGGCAAGACAAGCCAGTAAAACTGTGTCCCGAGACGTGGGGCGATGCGCCAGCCAACGGTTGGAAATAGTGACCGGGCAGGCGTGATGTCATAAACAGTTACCCATAAATTAGGCTCGTGTATTTTATGCAATTATATATACAGGACCGGATATATCTACTACATACGAAGACTATCTTGGAGTTCGGAGAAAGGGGAACCCGCCTTGCAATGCCGAAGACAATCTGCGCACCGGACTCCTCGTCATTGAAGCCAGGTTCAGTGGCTATTGAGGGAGTCCTGGACTAAGGGGTCCTCGGGCGTCCGGCCTGTTATCCATGGGCCGGACTGATGGGCTGTGAAGATGTGAAGGCCGAAGACTGCACCGTGTCCGGATTGGACTCTACTTGGCGTGGAGGGCAAGCTTGGCGACCAACTATGAAGATTCCTTCTTATGTAACCAACTCCATGTAAACCCTAGATCCCCTTGGTGTCTATATAAACCGAAGGGGATAGTCGGGAAAGGACACCACATACATTCATTGCCATATACACATAGGCTAGACTTCTAGGGTTTAGCCATTACGATCTCGTGGTAGATCAACTCTTGTAATACTCATATTCATCAAGATCAATCAAGCAGGAAGTAGGGTATTACCTCCATAGAGAGGGCTCGAACCTGGGTAAACACCGTGTCCCCCGTCCCCTGTTACCATCGATCCTAGACGCACAGTTCGGGACCCCATACCCGAGATCCGCCGGTTTTGACACCGACACTCTATACCGTCCAACAGGCGGTCTAATTTACAATCCTGTTGGGTGTATCTAGCAGCCACCTCTACTTGGCCATATACTAAACTAACGGGAATTTATTCCCCATTTGACCCTAGCGGTCCAACCCGGGCCATGTGATTCGGATCCAGCTTGGTATATCATGTGTTTACCATGGCCCAGGCCTCTCACGCACCCTCTCGGCAAGCCGATATCTTCCATAGTCGGATATGCCGCTGCGCTCCCTTGTACAGCTCTACAAGCTTCTCCATACTCCCTGGAGGGGAGTCGGATGGCCATAAGGCCTTGGCTACACTCCGCATGGCCTGCCGATCTTGCTCGTGCAACTGCGACAACCCTTGCAAGAGATCACTTGATGGTCCGGACACCTCCTCTTCGGGACGGACCGTCAACATACCTGCAATCATAGCTATATCAGCTACTTTTACCTCCAAATTGTTATAAGGTAAGATCTGACCACGTACTGAATATGCCGCCTCGCAGCTTTTTATTCTCCTTCATGGAGTCGGCTAGCTGGGCTCGCACATATTTCAGTTCTTCGCCCAATTTGGTGTTTGAGTCCTGGAGTTTGTTTTTCTCCTCTCTGACTTGGGCCAGGACATGCTCACCTGCGGCGTGTAGTCTTTTTGCCTCTTTCTCTCCCACTTGAGCGGTTTTCAACTTCTCTTCCAGTTGACCTGATGATCCTATTATGAGATAAGCAACAGTATTAGCACATCTATTGTGTAATTGTTATTCCTCGATGGAGGGGATCCTTACCAAAAGATGCCTTCTTGGACTCTTTCAGTTCGGTGGTCGAAGCATTTAGCTGTGTCCAACACTGCTCCAGCTCTTGAGCTAGCAGGTTGTTCCTCTCCGTCAGAACCTGATTATACATTGATCCTTAAATCACTTGTGCCAACTGCTTTCAGACTCGGGGCTACTAGCATGTGCTTATCCTTTTCGGACAAAATAAACCTTACCCGCACATCCGTCAAATGCTGCTTTGTGGCTTTGCCAAGCCCATCTCGAGCAGCTCAGATATATGCGTCAGCCGAGTTGAAGGCATCAAACGCCTCTTTCGAACAGCGGGGGTCTCGTAAAATGGCCCTCAAGCACCGATGATTCTTGGCGCTCTCCACTTCCGAGTTGGTGACGGACATATTTTCCGAGCCCTCGGCCAAAAGAAAGTCCGGCATCACTCCCATATCGGCCCCGTCCTCTCGGCTGGGGCTGGATCCTGGCTGTTGGGAGTATTACTGCCCGGACCCCTGGACACAGTCCGACGGACTCTTTTCCGTATATGGGATGAACATGAAAGTCACAGGTGGATGCGACTATTAAAAAACATATTTGCAAACCCATACCTCTTTGACGAGGGCCCGACCGTGTCTTCGCCTGCCTTCCTCTTCGAAGGCTTGCCCGGTGCGGGAGCCGCACTCTTCGGAGTCGCTCCTGGAGTAGCACGGTATGTCGAATGCCTCCCCTTCGAAGCACGAGACAGTGCGGTGGGTGAGGCGGAACGAGGGAATCCTTTCAGGGAATATGCCTCCTGACTACTTACGTGTGAAGTGGGGAGAAGACCAGGGTAATCGGCGATGATGGCCACTTCGGTGCCGTTGTAGCTCACCTGGTAAAACACGCCATTCTCAAGCACCACGAATATATTCGGATCCTCTTCAAATCCAGGATCAAGGTCCTGATCGTGGCCCTCGGGCTGCAGGGCGGGGCTGTAAAGCCCCTTGGAAGTCTTTCGCTAGTGCTGTTATAAATGGACGGGCTAATAAAGCTCAGGGAGAGGAATGAGTGGAGCAAAAAGTTGGGGACTCACCTAGCTAGGAGGATTGTACATGGAATATCCTTCTCTGTGCGTGATGTGCAGGAACTCCTCTTCCTCACCTTTGAACAGTTCGGCCAATATTTTGGCTAGGGCGGCAGGGGTGTCCGGACGTTTCCTGCCGCAGCGGGAGGTGTCATCTTCCCCATTGTAATTCCACATGGGAAGTCCTCTGTATTGGAGTGGCTGAACTCCCCGTACTATGGAGGTCGCCATCACTTCGACTATTGTGTACCTGGACTGGGCAAGCGTCGTGATCTTGCTCAGGAGTTGGCGAACTTCCGCACTATCTTCCTCCTCGAGGCTCCAAGGGCACCAGCTGTGGCGCTTATTCAGAGGAACACTCACAAACTCGGGGCGGCCTCTCTGGATTGAATCTGGAAGTATGACGTCATCGATGTAAAACCACTCGGAGGTCCACTCTTCAGATGCCTTCTTCAGCGTGCCGGATAGATATCCGGTCTCGGCAGTGCGCCATATTTTGGCTCCCCCCACTTCAAATATTGATCCTTCGTGGTTACGCGGGACAAGGCAGAACAACTTTCTCCATAGTTCAAAATGGGCCTCAATACCCAGAAATAGTTCGCATAAAGCGACATAACCCACGATGTGCAGAACGGAGGCCGGGGTAAAATTGTGGAGCTGGAGGCCATAATACTCCAGAAGCCCTCGGAGGAATGGGTGAATGGGAAATCCCACGCCCCTCAGCAAATAGGGGACGAGGCACACTCGTTCTCCCACAGACGGATTGGGAAATCCTCCGCCTAGGTTTTGCCGTTGAAGGAGGCCAATCCTGCTCGAACAGGAACCAGATCTGCAAGAGGGAGAAATCCCTACGTTTGCAACTTCTCCAATTGGCTGTGGGACACAGAGCACCTCTCCCACTCGCCTCTCTCTAGGTTGGAACAGGAGGAGGAGCTGGGAATGTTAGCCATGTTGGAGTGGTCTTTCCTGGCAGTCTCTAAGGATTCTCTCCGCGTGGTGCCGAATGGATCTGAGATCCAATCTCTTTAAATAGACGTTCTTTCTCGCATGGCTAGGGTGTTATTTGCAAAAATACCCTGACCGTCCGCATTCGCCTGACATGTGGAGGATGAATTCATTGATACACAGAAGACAAGGGGTGTGGCATTGAATTAAAAGCCGAATACATTACTTGGAAGCCGTCGGAGGGGGAACCCGCCTTGCAATGCCGAAGACAATCTACGCGCCGAATACCTCGTCATTGAAGCCTGGTGCGGGTGTTACTGAGGAAGTCCTGGACTAAGGGGTCCTCAGGTGTCCGACCTGTTAGCCATGGGCTGGACTGATGGGCTGTGAAGATACGAAGACCGAAGACTGCACCCGTGTCCGGATGGGACTCTCCTTGGCGTGGAAGGCAAGCTTGGCGACCGGATATGTAGATTCTTTTCCTTTGTAACCGACCTTGTGTAACCCTAGATCCTCCTGGTGTCTATATAAACTGGAGGACTTAGTCCGGAAAGACAGATACTCAGTACCATGGTCCTATAGGCTAGACTTCTAGTGTTTATCCATAACGATCTCGTGGTAGATCAACTCTTGTAAATATTCATCAAGATCAATCAAGCAAGAAGTAGGGTATTACCTCCATAGAGAGGGCCCAAACCTTGGTAAACATTGTGTCCCCTGTCTCCTGTTACCATTGACCTTAGGCGCACAGTTCGGGACCCCCTACCCGAGAACCGCCGGTTTTGACACCGACAGGCACCCCATAGGACATCACTTGTTCTCTTAGCCGTGTGTGGTGCCCCCCTCCATAGTTTACTCCTCCAGTCATAGCGTCGTAGTGCTTAGGTGAAGGCCTGCACGAATCACATCACCATCACCGTCACCACACCGGCGTGCTAACGGAACTCTCCCTCGACCCTCTACTGGATCAAGAGTAAGAGGGACGTCATCGAGCTGAATGTGTGCTGAACTCGGAGGTGCCGTACGTTCAGTACTAGATCGGTTGGATCGTGAAGACGTTCGACTACATCAACTGCGTTAACCTAGCGCTTCTGCTTTCGGTCTACGAGGGTACGTGGACACACTCTCCCACTCTTGTTGCTATGCATCTCCTAGATAGATCTTGCATGATCGTAGGATTTTTTTTGAAATTGCATGCTACGTTCCCCAACAATAACTTCTTTAAGAATTTTAATAGAAGTGTTGTGATCAGCACTACTAGTTCGAATAGCTTCTACCTACTTAGTAACATAATGAACATCAACTAGAATATGAGTATACCCATTAGAGGAGGGAAAAGGTCCCATATAATCAAATCCCCAAACATCAAATGGTTCAACAACAAGTGAATGATTCATAGGCATTTCCTGACGTCTACTTATATTACCAATTCTTTGACATTCATCACAAGACAAGACAAACTTACGAGCATCTTTGAAAAAAGTGGGCCAATAAAAACCAGATTGTAATACCTTGTGTGCAGTTCTGTCTCTAGAATGGTGACCTCCATAAGCCTCGGAGTGACACTTGCTTAGGATTTGTTCCTGTTCATGCGATAGTATACAATGTCTAATAACACCATCTACTCCTTCTTTATAAAAGTGTGGGTCATCCCGGAAGTAATGTCTTAAATCATAGAAAAACTTTTTCTTTTGTCGGTATGTGAAACTAGGTGGTATAAATTTAGCAACAATATAATTAGCATAGTCCGCATACCATGGAGTACTACGAGAAGCATTTATGACAACCAGTTGTTCATCAGGAAAGCTATCATCAATAGGTAGTGGGTCATCAAGGATATTTTCTAACCTAGACAAGTTGTCTGCTACAGGGTTCGTAGCTCCTTTCCTATCAGTAATATGTAAATCAAATTCTTGTAGCAAGAGAACTCACCTAATGAGTCTAGGTTTAGCATCTTTCTTTTCCATAAGGTACTTAATAGCAGCATGATCAGTGTGACCAATTACTTTAGAATCAACAATGTAAGATCTGAATTTATCACAAGCAAACACAAGTGCTAATAATTCCTTTTCAATAGTAGCATAATTTCTTTGAGCATTGTCTAGAGTTTTGCTAGCATAATGGATAACATTTAATTTCTTATCAACTCTTTGTCCCAGAATAGCACCAATAGCATAAACACTAGCATCACATATAATTTCAAAGGGTGGGTTCCAATAAGGTGGTTGAACAATAGGTGCAGAGATTAAGGTTTTCTTAAGTATTTCAAATGCTTCTACACAATCATCATCCAAAACAAATGGAACATCTTTTTGCAAAAGATTAGTAAGAGGTCTAGAAATTTTAGAGAAGTCTTTAATAAAATCTCCTATAGAAACCAGCATGACCCAGAAAACTTCTTACACATTTGATATCTTTAGGACATGACATTTTTTCAATTGCATCAACTTTAGCTTTGTAAACTTCAATGCCTCTTTCAGAGATTTTATGCCCCAAGACAATACCTTCATTAACCATAAAGTGGCACTTCTCCCAATTCAATACATGATTAGTTTCTTCACATCTCTGCAAAACTCGATCATGGTTGCTTAAGCAATCATCAAAAGAAGTTTCGTAAACAGAAAAATCATCCATGAAAACCTCAAAAATATTTTCACAGAAGTCAGAGAATATAGGATTCATACATCTTTGAAAGGTAGCAAGTGCTTTACATAAACCAAAAGGCATACGTCTATAAGCAAAAGTACCAAAAGGGCATGTAAAAGTAGTTTTTTCTTGATCCTCTTGTGACACAGGTATTTCGGAAAAACCAGAGTATTCATCTAGAAAACAGAAATGTGTATGTTTTGATAGTCTTTCTAGCATTTGATCAATGAAAGGTAAATGATAATGATGTTTCCTAGGATCTTTGTTTAATTTTCTAAAATAAATTACCATTCTATAACCTGTGATAATTCTTTGTGGGATAAGTTCATTTTTATCATTAGGAACAACAATAATACCTCCCTTCTTAGGGACACAATGTACATGACTTACCCATCTACTATCAGCTATAGGATAGATTATACCTGCTTCTAGAAGCTTTAATATTTCATTTCTTACCACTTCCTTCATCTTTGGATTTAACCATCACTGGTGATCAACAACTGGTTTAGCATCAGGTTCCATATTAATTTTGTGCTGACATATAGTGGGACAAATGCCCTTAAGATCATCAAGAGTATATCCAATAGCAGCTTGGTGCTTCCTCAGAGTTTTCAATAATCTTTTTTCTCCATGCTCTGAAAGGTTAGCACTAATAATAATAGGATATTTTTTCATCAGGATAAGCATATTTCAAAGTATCAGGTAATTGTTTAAGCTCAAACACAGGATCACTCTTGGGTGGGAGGGGTCTCCAAGAGTCTCAACAGGCAAGTTATGTTTCAAAATAGGCATTTGTTAAAGAATGTCTCATCTATTTCATTTCTTTCATTCATATGCATATCTTTTTCATAGTCTAGCAAATATTGTTCTAAAGGGCCAGTAGGAGGCACTAAAATAGAAACAAGACCAATAATTTCATCCTTACAAGGTAATTCTTTATCATGGGGTTGTCTACGGAATTTGGAGAAATTAAACTCATGAGACACATCACCGAAACTTACACTAACAGTTTCTTTCTCACAATCTATCTTAGCATTAACCGTGTTTAGGAAAGGTCTACCAAATATAATGGGACAAAAATCATCTTGTGGAGAACCAAGAACTAGATAATCAGTAGGGTATTTTTTCCCACACAAGACTTCAACATGCCTAACAATCCCAAGTGGTGTGATAGTATCTCTATTAGCAAGTTTAATAGTAACATCAAGATCTTCGATCACAGCAGGTGCAATATCATTCATAATTTCTTGATATAAAGTAAACAAGATTGCACTCACGCTAGCACCCAAATCGCATAAGCCAAGATAAAAATAATATCCTATTTTAATAGAGACAATAGGCATACCAACAACAGGTCTGTGTTTATATTTTTCATCGGGTTTAGCAATTCTAGTGGCATCATCACAGAAATAAATAACATTGTAGGATCGAAAGTAGGTCTAGAGGGGGGTGATTAGACTACTTGACCATATAAAAATCTAGCCTTTCCCAATTTTAAGTCTTGGCAGATTTTAGCAACTAAGCACAGGTCAAGCAATCAACCTACACATGCAATTCTAAGAGTGAAGCAGTGGACAGTAAAACATTGCATATGAAGGTAAAGGGAAGGGTTTGGAGAAGGCAAACGCAATGTAGACACGGAGAGTTTTGGCATGGTTCCGATAGGTGGTGCTATCGTACGTCCACGTTGATGGAGACTTCAACCCACGAAGGGTAATGGCTATGCGAGTCCACGGAGGGCTCCACCCACGAAGGGTCCATGAAGAAGCAACCTTGTCTATCCCACCATGGCCATCGCCCACGAAGGACTTGCCTCACTCGGGTAGATCTTCACGAAGTAGGCGATCTCCTTGCCCTTACAAACTCCTTGGTTCAACTCCACAATCTTGTCGGAGGCTCCCAAGTGACACCTAACCAATCTAGGAGACACCACTCTCCAAAAGGTAATAGATGGTGTGATGATGATGAACTCCTTTCTCTTGTTCTTCAAATGATAGTCTCCCCAACTGTAGGATCGAAAGTAGGTCTAGAGGGGAGTGATTGGACTACTTGACCAAATAAAAACCTAGCCTTTTCCCAATTTTAAGTCTTGGTAGATTTTAGCAACTTAGCACAAGTCAAGCAATCAACCTACACATGCAATTCTAAGAGCATAGCAGCGGAATGTAAAAACATTGCATATGAAGGTAAAGGGAGGGGTTTGGAAAGGCAAACGCAATGTAGACATGAAGATTTTTGGCGTGGTTCCGATAGGTGGTGCTATCGTACATCCACGTTGATGGAGACTTCAACCCACGAAGGGTAATGGTTGCACGAGTCCATGAAGGGCTCCACCCACGAAGGGTCCATGAAGAAGCAACCTTGTCTATCCCACCATGGCCATCGCCCACGAAGGACTTGCCTCACATTGGTAGATCTTCATGAAGTAGGCGATCTCCTTGCCCTTACAAACTCCTTGGTTCAACTCCACAATGTTGATGGAGGCTCCCAAGTGACACCTAACCAATCTAGGAGACACCACTCTCCAAAAGGTAATAGATGGTGTGTTGATGATGAACTCCTTGCTCTTGTGCTTCAAATGATAGTCTCCCCAACACTCAACTCTCTCTCACAGATTTGGCTATGGTGGAAAGATGATTTGAGTGGAAAGCAACTTGGGGAAGGCTAGAGATCAAGATTCTAGTGGTTGGATTGGAATGTCTATGTCTCAACACATGAGTAGGTGGTTCTCTCTCAAAAAATGAGTAGTGGAAGTGCAGGCACGTTCTGATTGCTCTCTCTTGAATAGAGAAGCGGTGGAGGGGTATATATAGCCTCCACACAAAATCTAACCGTTACACACATTTGACCCAACTCGATCGGACCGAATAGGTGAACTCGGTGATACCGATATGATCAAAATGTGAAAGTTAGGATTCTCGGTGGGACCGACATGATCAACTCGGTGGGACTGATGTGCTAGGGTTAGGGAAAAACCTCATCTCAGTTTGACCGATTACATAAACTCGGTAAGACCAATTTCAGTAATAAGCAAACAGAGAGTTGGTCAAGCAAACTCGGTGGGACCAATCGCTCCTTTTGGTGAAACCAAAACGTTACGAAAGGGAAACAAAAAGTTTGCATTGCGAAGTCGGTGGGACCGATCGCTCATTTCGGTGAGACCGAAACGTTACGAAGGGAAACAAAGAGTTTGCAATCCCATCTCGGTGAGACCAAAATCCCAATCGGTGAGACCGAACTGATTAGGGTTTCTGGCAGTGGCTATGTCAAAAGAAATCGGTGGCGCCGGATGAATCAAATCGGTGGGGCCAAGTTTGACTTTAGGTTTATGACATATTTGGATATGAGAAAGTGGTTGAGGGCTTTGGAGCATATCACTACACATTTTGATCAAGTAGACCATTAAGCAACATCTCATCCCCTTTTAATAGTATTGGCTTTTCCTATGGACGCAATGTGATCTTGGATCACTAAAATAGAAATGAAGAGTCTTGAGCTTTTGCCAATATTTGTCCTTAGCATTTTGAGGGGTCCTATTGGGGATATAGCTATTGAGTTAACCGCCCAGGAGGGGCCGGGTTATACCCATGGCGACTCACAAGACAAAGCCCATGAAGGAATCGAAGATGGCGATTAAGGAGGATGACTTATGAAGAGCCCAAGGCCCAAAGGTGGCTTAAGGCCCGTAGGTGTAAACCGCCATATATGTATGACTTGTATCATAAGGCAATTGTAATTGGTCACTGGGACGAACACGTTTATGAGCCGGCCGGGACTCTGTAAGCCACCAGGCGTCAATCTGAGTATATAAAGGGATGACCCGGCGGCGAGTTAGGGGTAAGAAACAAGAGATCGAAAGCTAGGTCAAGCGTATTCGCTCCCTAGTAATCGAGACATAAGCAATACCACCTCAAACTGGATTAGGCCTTTACCATCACCGCAAGGCGCCGAACCAGTATAAACTCCCTGTGTCCTTTGTCCCGCTTAACCCCTTTAAGCTAATCTCGTTGTGATGGCTCCACGACTAAGTCCTTGCACTAGGACATCTGCCGTGACAATCCCATGACAGTTGGCGCCCACCGTGGGGCTATCGCATGATGGTCCCGAGTTCTTGAAGGGCAACTTCGAAGGGATCAAGGGATACACTGTGGGCCGGATGACCAAGAGTCGTCGCGGCAAGCTCTACATCGACGATGTAGGCTGGGGCCCCGAGACCGGCTCAATTGAGTACGGGTACCGGGTCCCCTTCAGCGGAATTCATGTCTTCATCGGCAAAATCAACGAACCGGGCTCTGAGCCTTACATCTACACGGACATCATCGAGACGCTCAGCATGCGAGACCCGCCTGAGTTCAGCCCTTCATGAGGCGTGCCTTCGTGGGATTCATTCATGGAGCAGAATTTGAGGAAGGATCCAGGTCTGGTGGTGAGACGACCATTTATTTTGATGGTGGTCGTCCACTGGCGAGACTACCTCGTTGTATGAACTGCAGGACAGCAGGCTTGGGGGCTGTTCCGATGGCGATAGTTTTCCGGACTCCTACGAGCCACCGAACCGGGTCGCAATCTTCATGGCTGGTACACAGCCAGTGCAGAATTCTTCAACTGCAGCGGCATTGATTTTCGGGTTAGCAGCAGCGAGGGCGGCCGGGGGAGGAGGCCCTGTGCCCCTGCCGGTTCAGGTCTTGTCCGACTTACTAGACGCTTTGGCAACACTGCTGACAGCGGAGGTTAACCCGGAAAACTAAGATCAGCATAACACGGAAGTCGAAAATTTGCGAGATCAGATAGCTCAAGCCAAGGAAGACCTAGCAGCTGAGGATGCTAAGATGTCCATGGAGCAGGCTACATTGGACGCTCAGGCACAGCGGATTCAGTCGGAGTCTTTCCATCTCATGCTAGATCAGAACGCTTCAAACGAAGTCATGAGGAGGAGGCATCAGACTCGTCTGCCTCCGATCTACGAGGCGAGAAATCTCTTTAACATGCCTGTAGCGGGGACGAGTAACCCGCTAGTGGTAAACCAGGTTGAAGCACCTGGGACGGGACCGCCGGCTCAGCCGCGCACGACGGACCCGCCTCGTCAGAACAATATCCCATCACAGCACGTGCCGACCCCACCGGGTCATTACTCTAACCCTTTGGATAACATGATCACTGCAGCGTCATGATGGCGGCTCTCCCAGTTGAAGGCGAGTCTCCGGCAGTTGTTGAAACGCGAAGGGCTAGAGAGCTTCTTCAGACAGCATTGGTTCAGCAGCAGGCTTATTCTTACAGCCGTGAGAGAATCCATTCAACCCCCCGCCCAAGCCGGTGTTACAGCAGACACATGGATTCCCCAGCAGCGCCAAGCAGTGAGCGGCGTCGTAACCCGCTCCATGGACATGGCCCACCCCATAATACTCAGGCTCGGATGGATCAGGATAGAGCACGTCGGGAGGCTGAGCTGGCGGCTCAGTACGTGGCTCATCAGCCATCGCCGGTTTATCCGACAACTTCGGTGGAAGCAGGCGTAACTTCAAGAGGCACAGGCGTACCATGTTTAGTGTCGGCTCTGCGTAATGAATGTCTACCCAAGCACTTCAAAGGACCTCGTAAGGTGCCTAACTATACAGTCGACTTACCCCCTGAGGTGTGGATTGAGATGGTCATGGAACTGTTGGAGGTCAGTGACGCTGCGTGTGCCAAGTACTTCACCATGATGCTGGATGACCTGTACTTGGTTAAAGGGATTGCCTACCAATTCAATTGGGTCGTGGCCGAGTTAAAGGCCCGGTCTATCCAGAATTTTAAGGATACGTGCAAGCAGCCCATGTCGATTGTGGATTTGGATGCTTGCGCCCAAGAGGAGGGCGAGTCAATGACTCATTGGGTGCGCCGGGTCAAAGCAATCTTGCACTCATCAGATAGCATCAATGCCAGTTCAGCTTTTCTCATGTTAGAGAAGAATTGCCGTTTTTTGCCTCTTAAGAAGAAGCTTGGGTGGCTCAAGTGCCACTGCAATGATATGGGGGAACTGATGGCGTCTCTGATTAAATATGCCGACTCTGATAGTACCAAGGACCCGAATCTGACGATGAGAGGACGGAAAAGGGAAAGAAGAGTGGAAACACCAAAGGCCAGCATCATAACCCGGCGAGTCAGGGAGGCAACGGGAAATGTAAGGTTGATAATCATCGGGATTTTGTGGCCAATACCAACGCACAGAATAATGGTCAGCGTCGTAAAGGTAAGCCACCCCCTCGGGCAGGAGGGTCAGGTATAAATTTGGGGCAATTGTTGAATCAGCCTTGCCCAAAGCTTGGTTCGCGCGAAAGGCCAGCTACGCATCTTTGGAAGGACTGCTACATTTTGAATGAGTTAAAAAATTCTGATTTATTCCAGAGTCATCATGGGCCGGGCGGCGGCTCAGGTTCAGGTGGAGGCTCAGGGTCCGGCTCTTATGCTCCGGGTCACGGTGGTGGCGGTTCTAATTCTGGCTTCCACGGCAATCAAGGAAATCAAGGCAATCAGGGCGGTTATCATCAACAGTCTGGTCAGGGAAATCAACAGTAGCAATCTGGGTATCAGATTAACCCAAAGCAGTTGAATAGTGGGCAGTACCACGTCTTCACCACAAGTTTATGCAAGCGGGATCAGGAGCTCCATAAAAGGGCTATGAACACCGTTGAGCCGGCAGTTCCCCGTTACTTGCGCTGGTGTGAGCAGCCTATTGTGTGAAGTCGTGAGGATCACCCGCCCCGGGTTGATAATCTGGGTCACCTGGCTTTGGTGGTGGCGCCTCAGGTTGGAGGATATAAATACACGAAGGTACTCATGGATGGAGGTAGAAGCATCAATATCCTTTATTACGAAACCTTTCGTCGCATGGGGTTGACTGATAAAAATCTTAAGCCATCCAACACTGTCTTTCATGGCGTGGTGTCGGGCAAGTCGGCATACCCGGTTGGGAAAATAGCTCTGGAAGTTGCATTTGGGGATGATCATGATTCCAGGTCTGAGACGTTGACCTTTGAAGTGGTGAAGATCAAAATCCCTTATCATGCTCTGTTTGGACAGCTGGCTTATGCCAAATTCATGGTGCGGCCTTGTTATGTCCATCTGAAGCTCAAGATACCGGGATACAAGGGAACCATCACGGTCCATGGAAGCCGGAAGATAGCTTTAGAATGTTAAGAAGGTGAAGCTGCTTACGCGGAGTCTGTCTGTGCAATAGAGGAATTGAAGTTTTATAAAGACAATGTTGAACCAGCAGATATGACATCTTTGAAAAAGCCAACTACGGAGTATGACCCAACATTGAAGTTTAAATCGGCGGATGACACCTAGCTCGTTGACTTCATTCCTGGCTATTCATCTAAGCAGTTCAACATCAGTGCTAATCTGGATCCGAAATAGGAAAGCGCGCTCATCGAGTTCATCCGTGAGAACCGGGATATCTTTGCATGGAAGCCTTCTGACATGCCAGGGTGTACCGAGGGAACTCGCTAAGCACAGTCTTAATATTGATCCAAAGTTTAAGCCGATGAAGTAGTTTCTCCGTAGTTTCAATGAAGAGAGGCGAAAGGCCATTGGTGAAGAAGTGGCCCGGCTCTTGGCGGTCTGGTTCATTGTTGAAGTTTTTCATCCTGAATGGTTGGCTAACCCGGTGCTGGTACTTAAGAAGAATGGCACTTCGCATATGTGTGTGGATTACACGGATTTAAACAAGGCTTGTCCGGCTGATCCTTTTGCTCTCCCTCATATTGATCAAATTATTGATGCTACGGCGGGTTGTGAGCATTTGAGCTTTTTGGATGCTTATTCTGGTTATCATCAGATCAAAATGGCAGTTAAGGACCAGGAGAAGACAACTTTTATCACCCCCTTTGGAGCCTTCTGTTATGTCTCTATGCCTTTTGGGCTCAAGAGTGCCTAGGCGACTTACCAGCGATGTGTGCAGAATTGTCTTCATAATCAGATTGGGCGCAATGTTCATGCTTATGTGGATGATATTGTGGTGAAATCCAGATAGAAGGAAACCTTGATAGATGATTTGAAGGAGACCTTTGATAATCTCCGGGTTTATAAGATGATGCTTAATCCGGCCAAGTGCATTTTTGGTGTGCCAGCAGGCAAGCTCTTGGGTTCTCTGGTTTCTAATAGAGGCATTGAAGCTAAACCGGAGAAGATAAAAGCCATCACTTCTTTGGCTAAGCCGGCGTGTATCAATGATGTTCAACGTCTGGCAGGTCATATTGGCCTCTAAGCCGGTTCATAATTCGGTTGGGAGAGAAGGCTATCCCTCTGTACCTGATGATGAAAAAGATAGATAATTTTGTCTGGAGTAATGCAGCTAATGAAGCATTTGAGGACTTGAAGAAACAGTTGGCTGAGCCGCCCTTTCTTGCTGCTCCTATTGAAAAGGAGCCGTTGTTGTTGTATGTGGCTGCCAATGCCCGTGTTGTCAGCGTAGCTATTGTGGTGGAACGGAAGAAGGTGGGCAAGGAATATCCGGTTCAAAGGCATGTTTACTACATCAGTGAGGTGCTTATTGAGTCCAAGAAGAGGTATCCGCACTGGTAGAAACTTGTATATGGGGTGTTCATGGCCATTCGGAAGCTTAAGCAGTTTTTTTGGTCATCCCATCACTATGCTTAGTTCTCCTCCCTTAGGGGATATTATTCAAAACAGAGAAGCCATAGGTCGAATAGCCAAGTGGGCCATTGAGCTTGGACCTCATGGTTTGAAGTATATGCCTCGCACTGCCATCAAGTCTCAAGCACTGGTGGATTTCATCAATGCCTGGACAGAGCTGCAGATGCCTGAAGAAAGGCCAGATAACACGTATTGGACTATTCACTTTGATGGGTCCAGGCAATTGGAGGGCTCGGGGGCTGGAGTTGTGCTAGCTTCCCCTCGAGGTGATAAATTTTGTTATGTTCTCCAGTTGATGTTCCCTTGCAGCAACAATGCAGCTGAATATGAGGCCTTGCTCCACGGTCTTCGGATGGCTAAGGAGATGAACTTAAGGCGGGTGACGTGCTTTGGTGTAGCGACCCGACCTCAGATGGCCAAGTCTCTGTGCTTCTGTGTCATCCCTGGATCGGTAATGCTGACACACACAGTACTCGAAGGATTTATAACAGAGTAGCAATCACACACTTATTACAGCGAATGTCTCAAAAGAGAACTTATTACAATAATATGGCGGAAGGCCATCTAATGCGATAACAACGGAAGGCTTGGAAGATAAAGTGAGTCCATCAACTCCAACGGCATAACTGAGCTGCACGACAACAACCTACAATCCTTACTCCTCGTCTGAAAAGTCTGCAACATAATACGTTGCAGCCCGAGAACGGGTCAAAGACATGGAATATGCTGGCAATGTAACACATAGAGTAATGAAAGAATAAGCTATACTACATGCACATATGGCTGGTGGAAAGCTCTATGGTTACAGTTTTGCGAAAAGCCAATTTTTCCCTACATCAAAGGAAAATTTTTATTTAACTATCATGGTGGTTGAAACATCATTGAGAAGGTACTCCCCCAACTCAGATGATCCCAATTAAGGTAATTAACAACCCATCAAAATTAGTTAAGAGTGATGGGATACATGTGAATACTCAAGTACTAGATACTCAGAAACGTCCATAACCGGGGACACAGCTAACCATGATTAGTTTGTACACTCTGCAGAGGTTTATGACTTTTCCCCACAAGACTCGATCGCCTCTGTTGATTTCTCGCATCGCATGGTGTTTGAGAGACGGATGACCGAGACATAGTCTTTCGAAACATTAACTCTCTACTCCGGATAGATCATACCAAACCTATAAAACCCACTACCGCTGATCTACCTCTTGAGAGCTTCACGTAACTTACTCAACTATGCTAGAGCCCATAATAGCTTGTGGCTGCACACGGAAGTTCCTAGCATGAATAATCCCAGTTCCTTTGAGCCTGGGTGGCGGTCCATAGGAAGATCACACGGGTACCCCGGATCTCCAAGAAAGCAGACAACACCTTGGGTTCCCCAGTGCCTCAATCCACCCAGATGTGTATTTAAGTTGCCACCTTATAGTAAACCATTAATTAACAATCTCACATCTGTCGTGAATATCTCTCAAACCCAAACCACGTCTCACGAGCATAGCATGGCAGTATAAGCATAACGTAGAAGTAACTCCCAAGGGTTTGAAAGTAACAGGCAATAGGTTCCTACCTCATCATCTACTTCCCAACCCACAAATTAATGACATCCTAATCATGCAATGTTTGAGGGTTGAAACTAATGCATAAAAACTGGGTAGGAAAAAATATGATCAAGTGTTACTTGCCTTGCTGACGATCCGTGAATCCTAGAGACTTGTAGTAACACGCTTAGCACTCAAGAATTCTATCGCAAGCAAACAACGCATACATAAGTAAACAAGCAAAGATGCACAAACAAAACTTCAACTGAAAGAGGTTGACCGGAGAGTTCAACTTAAGAACTCCGGTTCACAAAAACAATCAAACCAAACGGAACAACAAAACTCAAACGGCGAGAAAAACAAGGTCCGTTTACTAATCTGATCTAGAGTCAAATTTTATAAAGATAAAAACTTCGTTGAGTTGATTATTAGGAAAGAGGGTTTCGATACAAAACTCCAGGCGCTTGAATCGCCTGATTCCGATAAACGAGCGAAAAGATAAACATGTTTGAAAATTGGATCAGAAATCACGATCAGAATAACCGCGGAATAAATCCAATAAAAGAAAAGCGACGAACTGCTAAACGAACGAACGTTCGTTAACAGAACTTAAACAACAGTGAACGTTCGTTAAAACGAACGGATGAGCAGACGTTCGTTAAATAAATAAACCGACGAAAATAAACCGATCTATAAAAAGCGATCTAGGGTTTTTTTAATCCGAATGGTTTTCTTAAAAACAAAATAAACCGGCGAGGTCGGGTACCTCCGGCGAGGCGTCCGTGAAGCGGCGGCTCCGTGGTCCGGGCGAGGGGCGGGTCGGCGACGGCGAAAAGGCGGCGACGGCGCAGGAGGGCAGCGGCAGCTGAGGCTCCGGCGGCTTAGGCGGCTCGGGCTCCGTGGGCGGGTGGTGGTGGCGGGTGGTGGCGGGGTGGCGGCATTTAAAGGCGGGCGGGCGGTGGCTTGGGAAGGCGCCCGGGGTGGAGTCCGGCTCGGACTCCTCGGCGTCCAGCGCCACACGGCGCTGGAGAGGAGGCGGCGTCGCTCGTGGGCTGCTCGCTCATTTGGGCCTTTGGCCCGATCGGTATGGTCCGTTCGTTTTTAAATCATTCCGCCAAAAGAAAAATTCCTAGAAAAATAAATAAAAATCTAAAAATTCCAAAACATGTTTTTCTCCGTCTAAATAAAATATTTAGAACTAGAGGAACTTTTCTTGGCCCCTAAAATGCAACTTTTTAAAGTGTGCAAATTTTTCTAGGGCAAATAAACTTCCAAATAAAATCAAATAAAATCCCAAAAATGATTTTAACATTTTTCCTCCGTTATTTCAATTATTTTGGAGAAGTCATATTATCTCCCCTCATTTATTTATTTTGAAATAGTTTTCCGGAGAGAAAATAATTAAAATCCAATATCCTCGTTTTTCATTATTTTATAAAAATAAAAAATACGAAAATTGAAAAATCCCCAACTCTCTCCTAGGGTCCTTGAGTTGCTTAGGATTTTCGAGGATGGCAAACGAGAATGCAAATAAAATATGATATGCAAGAATGACCTATGTATAACATGCCAAATTGAAAATTTGGGATGTTACAAACCTACCCCTTTAAGATGAATCTAGCCCTCGAGATTCGGGTTAACTAGAAAATAGGTGCGGATGGTCCTTGCGAATATCCTCTTCTCGCTCCCAGGTGGCTTCTTCCTCGGTGTGGTGGCTCCACTGAACTTTGCAAAACTTGATCACCTTGTTGCGAGTGACTCTGCTATCAAACTCGAGAATCTTCACTGGCTTCTCCTCATAAGTCAGGTTGTTATCCAATTGTATCGCCTCCGAGCACCGTATCCTTTAATGGTATGTCGGCCATCTCAGTGGCACTTCTTCGGTTGTGACACGTGAAACACGTCATGCACTCGACAATCCTTCGTGTAACTCCAGCTTGTAGGCAACTTCTCCCATCCGTCCCAAAATACAGTGCGGTCCTACAAATCTTGGGGCTAACTTTCCCTTTACTCCAAAACGTTTCACTCCCCTCGGGGTGATACTCATGAGATATACTCTGTCTCCAATTTCATAGGTTACTTCCTTGCGTTTAGAATCTGCGTAACTCTTACATCTAGACCGAGCAATCTTTAGTCATCTCGATCGGTTTAACCTTCTCCTCGAGTCTTTGATCAAATCTGGTCCAAACAACTGACGGTCTCCAACCTCATCCCACATCAATTGTGTTCTACAACTGCTTCCAAACAGAGCTTGAACGGTGCCATCTTCAAACCGGCACAGTAGCTGTTGTTGTATGAAAATTCTGCGTACGGCAAATTGTCATCCTAACTAGATCCATAATCTAGCGCACAGGCTCTCAACATGTCCTCCAAAATCTGATTGACTCTCTCTGTCTGTATGTCCGTCTGTGGGTGGAACGCGGTACTGAACTCCAATCTGGTACCCAAAGTGTGGTGTAGCTGATGCCAAAACTTTGAAGTAAACTGTGTTCCTCTATTTGATACGATACTCCTCGGAACTCCATGCAAACATACTATCCTGGTCATATATATCTTGGCCAACTTTGCACTTGTATAAGTTGTTTTCACTGGGATGAAATGAGCTACTTTGGTCAAACGATCCACTACTACCCATATTGAATCATATCCTGCTTTGGTTACGGGTAATCCGGTGATAAAATCCATGCCAAGCTTGTCCCACTTCCATTCGGTATTGGCATAGGCTGCAACAGTCCTGCTGGCTTTTGATGCTCTGCATTCACTCTCTGACATACATCGCAAACGGCTACATACTCGGCAATATCCTTCTTCATACCAGCCCACCAGAAACGTTCCTTCAAGTCCAAGTACATCTTGGTGTTTCCGGGGTGAATCGAGTATGGTGAGTCATGGGCCTCTTGAAATATTAACTTCCTGATCTCCGAATTGTTGGGCACATAAATCCGATCCTCAAACCACAAGGTATCGTGCTCATCATCGCGAAAACCTTTGGCTTTTCCTTTGCCCATCTTTTCCTTTATCTCAGCAATCTCTTTATCCTCCTTTTGAGCGTCTCGAATCTTGTCTAACAAGGTCGACTGAACCTCCATTGTTGCAAGAAAACCCCTTGGAACAATCTCCAAATGAAGTTCCCTAACATCCTCTGCTAACTCCTTTGGCAGTCCTCTTCCTTCAAGGATATTGGCATAACTCTTCCGACTCAAAGCGTCCGCTACGACGTTTGGCTTTTCCTGGATGATAGTGTAGCTTCATGTCGTAATCTTTTATAAGTTCCAGCCATCTCCTATGTCTGAGGTTTAACTCCTTCTGTGTGAAAATGTACTTTAAACTCTTATGATCCGTGTACACATCACAACGGTTTCCCATGAGATAATGTCTCCAGGTCTTTAACGCATGTACTACGGCTGCTAACTCCAAATCATGCATGGCATAGTTCAACTCATGAGACTTCAGTTGTCGTGAGGCATACGAGACAACTTTTCCTTCCTGCATAAGAACACATCCAATTCCCAAGCGAGAGGCATCACAATACACTTGAAACTCCTTATGTATATCTGGCAATGTCAGCACTGGGGCTGTAGTCAACCGTTTCTTCAATTCTTGGAAGCTTGTCTCACAATCCTCTGTCCATTTGAACTTAGTATCCTTCTTTAGCAATTCCGTCATTGGTTTAGCAATCTTGGAAAAATTCTCAATAAATCTCCGATAATATCCTGCCGGTCAAGGAAACTGCGAATCTCGGCGGTGAAGTGGGTGCCAACCATTCGATATTGACTGAATTTTTGGGATCTACTGCTATACCTTCTCCTGATATAACATGCCCAAGAAATCCAACCTCCTTTAACCAAAACTCGCACTTGATGAATTTGGCATATAACTGGTGTTCCCTGAGTTTCTCAAGAACCAAACGTAGGTGTTCTGCATGCTCCTCTTCGTTCTTCAAGTAAACCATAATATCATCGATAAACACCACAACAAACTTGTCCAAATATTCCATGAACACTTTGTTCATCATACTCATAAAATAGGCAGGGCGTTAGTCAGTCCAAACGATATGACCGTATACTCGTATAATCCATATCGTGTGGTGAATGCTGTCTCGGGTATATCCTTCTCTCGGATCTTCAACTGATGGTATCCTGATCGTAGATCAATCTTAGAAAACACCTTAGCTCCTTGCAACTGATCAAACAGATCATTTATCATCGGTAAGGGATACTTGTTCTTTATTGTTACTTCATTCAGTAGCTCGGTAATCAACAACCATCCTTAGGGATTTATCCTTCTTCTCCACCAAAATCTTGGAGCTCCCCAAGGTGATGAACTTCTCTGAATGTAACCTTTCTCCAATAGCTCCTTGACCTGCTTCTTAATTTCCTCCGGATCATTTGCGGGCATCCGATAGGGTCTCTTTGATATTGGCCCCTGCACGGTATTAGTTCTATCGTAAACTCGATGTCTCGATCCGGTGGCATGCCCGGTAACTCTTAGGAAAAACATCTGGGTAATCCTTCACTACTGTGTACTTCCTCTTGTACAACTCCCGTGAGGGTATTCACTTGGCTCCTCCTAGGCACATGCCTAGATACATACTTAATCCTTTTTCCCTCTGGGGTGGTAAGATAGATTGACTTGCTAGCACCGTCGATACTTCCTCCAAACTTCGACATCCAATCCATACCTAATATCACATCCAATCCTTGCGACTCCAAGATAATTAGGTCAGATGGAAAAACATGTGTGCCAATGATTAGGGGTAACTGGGTGCACCATCTGCTAGCCATATACTCTGCTCCAAAGTAGCTCACTAAAGAGGGGTCCTAAGGGTCTAGGTTGGTAACTTAAACTTATCCACAAATCCCCTTGATATGTATGAATGTGATGCACCAGTATCGAAAAGAACAATAGCGGTAAATGACTGAACCAAAAACTTACCTATTACCGCATCCGACTGCTCTTCAACTTCCTCCGCGTTAACGTGGTTCACTTGTCCTTTGTTGAATGGATTGGGCTTCTTCCCAGCGCTCCCATTTCCGTTTCCATTCTTTCCTTCAGGGCAGTCATTGGCATAGTGCCATGTCTTCCCGCACTTAAAGCAAATAACTTGGCTCAAGTCTCTCTTAGCGGGTGTAGCTGGGTTAGAGCGATTCTGGTTATTGTTGGCTGTATTTCCATTCCCATTCTTCGCACCATTATGCGATCCTCCTCCAAAGATGGTTATGTCCTCCATGGTTATGAACTAGTCCTCCCGAGTTCGGGGTTAAGCGGGTTTCGGTGAGCTCTGAGTTATACTTCCCTTGTCCATACTTCCTCTTACGATTCTCAATTTGTCAGCTGCTTTCCTTCAATCATTAGGGCCTTATGTACCAACTCCTGGTAGTTGTTGAGAGTTGCCACCATCAGCTGCATACTCATCTCATCATTCAGTCCTTCCATGAACTTCTCTTGCTTCGTGCATCCGTGGCCACATCATCAGGGGAATAGCGTGATAACTTGCTAAACTCATCCACGTACTGGGCCACAGTATGGTTCCCCTGGCGTAAGTTGCGAAACTCACGCTTCTTTATCTGCATGGCTCCAGTTGAAACATGGGCCGTCTTGAAAGCTTGTTGGAACTGGTCCCAAGTGACATTGGCTATAGGAAAAGTAGCCGTGTAATTCTCCCACCATGCGGCTGCTGGTCCATCCAATTGATGTGTGGCAAAGCGCACTCTCAAAGATCCGTGCATCCTGCGGTGGTTAACTCCCTTCCAATACGGCGTAACCAGTCATCTGCAACTATTGGCTCGGTGCTACTGGAAAACACCGGCGGTTGTAACCTTAGAAAACGGGCTAAATTGTCCATTGGCGGCGGGTTGTTGTTGTTGTTGTTGTTGGCATTGCCCTGGTTCTGAACTAGCAGTTGCATCAAGGTATTCTGCTGTTGGATCAACTGAGTGACCTCCGGTGGGAAAGCAAAACCGGGGTCACATCTCGGAGGCATCTGGGGTTTAGAGGGGAGAGATTAGAAATAGAAAGAGGTCTAGTGAGGAAACACTACCCATATGCACATGAGGCAAAACACACATTCATTCAATCAAGCAAGCAAGGGCATACAAAACGGTCTAGGACTATCGCATAAGTGCTCACTACTACTAATTACATGGGGAAAAATACTACTAATATTTGGTGGTCATCTAAAAATTTGGATCGGTGGAAGACTCCATAATGTCTGCTCCAGCTTCGTCTTGATAGTCATCATCACTTGGATCTGAGTCGGTGTCGTCGATGATGATGTAGTTGTCTGGACAAGCGGGGTCTTCTTCCTCTTCTTGCTCTTCTTCCTTGGGTGCTGGTCCTCCCATGAAGACTCCAATCTTCTTGACTAGATCGTCGTTCTTCTCCAGTAGTATCTTGATTTCTTCCTCATATCCATCGCCTGTAGACTTGAGTTCTTCCTCCAATTCGATGATCTTAGTTTTCGCCTTCTTCAAATCCAGCATATCTGCACACATCTGGTTCTCATGACGTCGAATGTGCTGGTTGAGCTCCTGGATGTAAGCTGCAATGGATCTATCCTTCTTGGTGCTAATTACTTCCCATTGCTCGTCTCGGCGCCCACATATTTGGTATATGGTGTCTTTAAGCTCCTTGTTGTAGACTTCTCCGATGCGTCCCATGGTAATGTGAGCTGCCATACTCTTTCCCAAACTCCATGTTGGCGCATTGAAAACACATACTATGGGCTCCGTGCTTGGTGCAAACATCCTTCCGGGAACTAGGGCTTGAATCTTCCAGCATTCTTCTTCTGGTAAGCTGGCGTTGTACGTCCCGGTGAAGCTTGGTATTCCAATATTCAGGTACCTAGTGACTTCCTACAAGTGGCGTCCGAAAGGTGTGTCTTCATCCGGTTGGGTAAACTTGTACTTCATCTCCGTCATCCTAAAGAGTGGAAAAATGGAGAGAGGTCAGAAATGAGTAGAGAGGAGTGACCTATGGTTTATCTTAGTGGTCATGTCCTACACTCAGCGTGTGCTCTGATACCATCTTGTAGCGACCCGACCTCAGATGGACAAGTCTACGTGCTTCGTGTCATCCTGGATCGGTAATCTTGACACACACAGTACTCGAAGGATTTATAACAGAGTAGCAATCACACACTTATTACAGCGAATGTCTCAAAAGAGAACTTATTACAATAATATGGCGGAAGGCCATCTAATGCGATAACAGCGGAAGGCTTGGAAGATAAAGTGAGTCCATCAACTCCAACGGCATAACTGAGCTGCACGGCAACGACCTACAATCCTTACTCCTCGTCTGAAAAGTCTGCAACATAATACGTTGCAGCCCGAGAACGGGTCAAGACATGGAATATGCTGGCACTGTAACCCATAGAGTAATGAACGAAGAAGCTAGACTACATGCACATATGGCTGGTGGAAAGCTCTATGGTTACAGTTTTATAAAAGCCAATTTTTCCCTACATCAAAGGAAAAATTTTATTTAACTATCATGGTGGTTGAAACATCATTGAGAAGGTACCCCCCAACTCAGATGATCCCAATTAAGGTAATTAACAACCCAGCAAAATTAGTTAAGAGTGATGGGATACATGTGAATACTCAAGTACTAGATACTCAGAAACGTCCATAACCGGGGACACGGCTAACCATGATTAGTTTGTACACTCTGCAGAGGTTTGCGCACGTTTCCCCACAAGACTCGATCGCCTCCGTTGATTTCTCGCACTGCATGGTGTTTGAGAGACGGATGACCGAGACACAGTCTTTCAGAAACATTAACTCTCTACTCCGGATAGATCATACCAAACCTATAAAACCCACTACCTGCTGATCTACCTCTTCGAGAGCTTCACGTAACTTACTCAACTATGCTAGAGGCCATAATAGCTTGTGGCTGCACACGGAAGTTCCTAGCATGAATAATCACAGTTCCCTTTGAGCCTGGGTGGCGGTCCATAGGAAGATCACACGGGTACCCCGGGATCTCCAAGAAAACAGACAACACTGGGTTCCCCAGGTGCCTCAATCCACCCAGATGTGTATTTAAGTTGCCACCTTATAGTAAACCATTAATTAGCAATCTCACATCTGTCGTGAATATCTCTTAAACCCAAACCACGTCTACGAGCATAGCATGGCAGTATAAGCATAACGTAGAAGTAACTCCCAAGGGTTTGAAAGTAACAGGGCAATAGGTTCCTACCTCATCATCTACTTCCCAACCCACAAATTAATGACATCCTAATCATGCAATGTTTGAGGGTTGAAACTAATGCATAAAAACTGGGTAGGAAAAAAATATGATCAAGTGTTACTTGCCTAGCTGACGATCCGTCAATCCTAGAGACTCGTAGTAACACGCTTCGCACTCCGGGAATTCTATCGCAAGCAAACAATGCATACATAAGTAAACAAGCAAAGATGCACAAACGAAACTTCAACTGAAAGAGGTTGACCGGAGAGTTCAACTTAAGAACTCCAGTTCACAAAAACAATCAAACCAAACGGAACAACAAAACTCAAACGGCGAGAAAAACAACGTCCGTTTAGTAATCTGATTTAGAGTCAAATTTTATAAAGATAAAAACTTGGTTGAGTTGATTATTCGGAAAGAGGGTTTCGATACGAAACTCCAGGCGCTTGAATCGCCTGATTCCGATAAACGAGCAAAAAGATAAACATGTTTGAAAATTGGATCAGAAATCGCGATCAGAATAACCGCGGAATAAATCCAATAAAAGAAAAGCGACGAACTGCTAAACGAACGAACGTTCATTAACAGAACTTAAACAGTGAACGCGTTCGTTAAAACGAACGGATGAACGGACATTCGTTAAATAAATAAACCGATATATAAAAAAACGATCTAGGGTTTTTTTTTAAAAACGAAGGGTTTTCTTAAAAAAACAAAATAAACCGGCGGCGGGGTCGGGTACCTCCGGCGAGGCGCGTCCGGCGAGCGGGCGGCTCCGGCGGGTCCGGCGAGGGGGCGGCAGCGATGCATGAGGAGGGCGGCGGCGAGCGCTCCGGGCGGCTCGGGCGGCTCGGGCTCAATGAGGCGGGTGGTGGTGGCGGGTGGTGGCGGGATGGGCGGCGGCATTTAAAGGCGAGGCGGGCGGTGGCTTGGGAAGGCGCCGGGGTGGAGTCGGCTCGGACTCCTCGGCGTCCAGCGCCACGCACGGTGGCCTTGTGAGAGGAGGCGGCGGCGCTTGTGGGCGGCTCGGCTCGGGCCTTTAGCCCGCCGGCGGGTCCGCTTGCTTCGTTTTTAAAAATCATTCCGCCAAAAGAAAAATTCCTAGAAAAATAAATAAAAATCTAAAAATTCCAAAACAAGTTTTTCTCCGTCTAAATAAAATATTTAGAACTAGAGGAACTTTTCTTGGCCCCTAAAATGTAACTTTTTAAAGCGTGCAAATTTTTCTAGGGCAAATAAACTTCCAAATAAAATCAAATAAAATCCCAAAAAATGATTTTAACATTTTTCCTCCGTTATTTCAATTATTTTGGAGAAGTCATATTATCTCCCCTCATTTATTTATTTTGAAATAGTTTTCCGGAGAGAAAATAATTAAAATCCAATATCCTCGTTTTTTCATTATTTGATAAAATTCAAATACGAAAATTGAAAAATCCCCAACTCTCTCCTAGGGTCCTTGAGTTGCTTAGGATTTTTCGAGGATGGCAAACGAGAATTCAAATAAAATATGATATGCAAGAATGACCTATGTATAACATGCCAAATTGAAAATTTGGGATGTTACATTTGGCGTCTCAGATTTGGTAGCTCAACAAGTTTCTGGTACTTGGGATTCTAAGGATCCACTCATGGCGGCTTATCATCGAGAGGTTGATGCTATTGCGGGTCACTTCAAGGGTTATCAGGTTGAGCAGATTGATCGAATGAAGAACGAGGCGTCTGATGCTTTAAGATGGCTAGGCTCTCAGCATAAGCCGGTGCCGCCTAACACTTCCTTAGATATTCTGTATAACCCCTCAGTCAAGTTGCCTACAGAGTAATATCTCGCTATTCGTGACCCGGAAGCACAATTGGTGGCGGCTCTTCATGTAATTCCTGATTGGACAGTTCCATATTTGGGTTATATGACCCAGGGCGAGTTACCTGAGGATGAAACTTTGGCCAGGAAGATAACCCGGCGGTCCAAGTCAATGACCATTGTCCATGGAGAGCTGCATCATCGCAGTGTCATAGGGGCGTTTCAATGTTATGTTTCTCCTGAAGAAGGTTGTGAGATTCTGCAAGATATTCATGAAGGATATTGTGGTCATCATGCCGGCTCTAAATCTCTTGTGGCTAAGGCTTTTTGCCATGGATTTTATTGGCTGACGGCTCATGCTGATGCTGAGGATCTGGTTAGTAAATATGTCGGATGTCAGAAATTTTCACGACAAGCCCATGTGCCGGCTCAAGAATTGAGGATGATTCCAATTACTTGGCCGTTTGCTGTCTGGGGGCTTGATATGGTTGGACCTTTCAAAAGGTCCAAGGATAAAAAGACACACCTCCTGGTGGCGGTTGGCAGATTTACAAAGTGGGTTGAGGCAGAGCCGGTCAGTAAATGCCACGCGGCGACATCGGTTCAATTCATTAAAAAGGTGATTTTTCGTTTTGGCTTTCCCCACAGTATCATAACCGATAATGGCACTAATCTATCTAAGGGTTCTATGAAAGAATTTTGTCAACGTGAGAGTATCCGACTTGACATGTCGTCAGTGGCTCACCCTCAATCTAATGGTCAAGCCGAGAGAGCCAATCAAGAGATCTTGAGAGGCATCAAGCCCCGGCTTATGGTTCCCCTACAAAGGACACCGGGTTGTTAGGTGGAGGAGTTACCTTCCGTGTTATGGAGCATCAATACCACCCCAACAGATCTACGGGTTACACGCCTTTCTTCATGGTTTACGGGGTAGAGGCGGTTCTCCTTAGTGACATCCGTCACGCTCACCTCGTGTGGCGGCTTATGTTGAAGCTGACAATGAAAAAACACATCAGGAGGCACTTGACCTGTTAGATGAGGAGCGTGACATCGCGGCGGCTCGTTCGGCGATCTACCAGCAAGATCTGCACCACTACCACAGCCGCCGGGTTAAAACCAGAACTTTTCAAGAAGGCGATCTGGTGCTCCGACTTATCCAGGATCAAACTGATATGCACAAGTTATCTCCACCTTGGGAAGGACGTTTTGTGGTCAGCAAAAATTTGAACAATGGGTCATACTACCTTATCGACGTTCGAGAGCACAAGGACGCACATAAGTCGGAGAAGGAGACCCGTCGGCCGTGGAACATTTTGATACGTCTCCAACGTATCTATAATTTTTGATTGCTCCATGCTATATTATCTTCTGTTTTGGACATTATTCACTTTTATATTATTTTTGGGACTAACCTATTAACCAGAGGCCTAGCCTAGAATTGCGTTTTTTTGCCTATTTCATAGTTTCGCAGAAAAATAATATCAAACGGAGTCCAAACGGAATGAAACCTTCGGGAACGTGATTTTCGGAACGAACATGATCCAGGAGACTTGGACCCTACATCAAGCAACCAACAGGGAAGCCACGAGGTAGGGGGGCGCGCCCTCCACCCTCATGGGCCCCCTGTTGCTCCGATGAAGTGTGAGTAGTTTACCTCAGACCTTCGGGTCCATAGTTTTTAGCTAGATGGCTTCCTCTCTCTTTTTGGATCTCAATACAATGTTCTCCCCATCTCTCGTGGAGATCTATTCGATGTATTCTTCTTTTGCGGTGTGTTTGTTGAGATCGATGAATTGCGGGTTTATGATCAAGTTTATCTATGAACAATACTTGAATCTTCTGAATTATTTTATGTATGATTGGTTATCTTTGCAAGTCTCTTCGAATTATCAGTTTGGTCTGGCCTACTAGATTGATCTTTCTTGCAATGGGAGAAGTGCTTAGCTTTGGGTTCAATCTTGATGTGTCCTTTCCCAATGACAGTAGGGGCAGCAAGGCACGTATTGTATTGTTGGCATCGAGGATAACAAGATGGGTTTTTATCATATTGCATGAATTTATCCCTCTACATCATTTCATCTTGCTTAAGGCCTTACTCTATTCTTATGAACTTAATACTCTAGATGCATGCTGGATAGCGGTCAATGTGTGGAGTAATAGTAGTAGATGCAGGCAGGAGTCGGTCTACTTGTCTCGGACGTGATGCCTATATACATGATCATACCTAGATATTCTCATAACTATGCTCAATTCTGTCAATTGCTCAACAGTAATTTGTTCACCCAACGTAAAATACTTATGCTCATGAGAGAAGCCACTAGTGAAACCTATGGCCCCGGGTATATCTTCATCATATTAATCTTCCAACACTTAGTTATTTCCGTTGCTTTTTACTTTGCTTTTATTTTACTTTGCATCTTTATCACAAAAGTACCAAAAATATTATCCTATCATATCTATCAGATTCACTCTCGTAAGTGACTGTGTAGGGATTGACAACCCCTTATCACGTTGGTTGCGAGGATTTATTTGTTTTGTGTAGGTGCGACGGACTCGCGCATAGCCTCCTACTGGATTGATACCTTGGTTCTCAAAAACTGAGGGAAATACTTACGCTACTTTGCCGCATCACCCTTTCCTCTTCAAGGGAAAACCAACGCAGTGCTCAAGAGGTAGCACATTTCTCATCTTTGGCCTTACTATACCTGAGCCACCGGCTCTTCTGCTGTACATATTTTTGACAATGTATATATTATGATCAATATAATAAAGCCGGCATCCCTGACAAAGCAGGGGCTCTGTCGTTTTATCTTCAAGAATCATGAGTCTTTTTTATCATTATTAAAAGGGTCACTTGGGGGCTTCCTGTTCAAACATAGGCGTAATCACGAAAGAGAACATAAAATTACTGCCCTCTTGAACCAGTGCAACACCGTCCTTACAAATCACTTGGGGGCTTCCTGTTGAAACATAGGTGTATTCACCAAAGAGAACATAGCGTTACTACCCTCTTGGTAATTCGGCTATCAAGCCAATATGATAATTTCATAAGAGCACAGCTCTGGTTATCTTCGTAATTCGGCTATCAAGCCAATATGATAATTTCATAAGAGCACAGCTCTGGTTATCTTGGTAATTCGGCTATCAAGCCAATATGATAAATTCATAAGAGCACAGCTCTGATTACCTTGATAATTTGGCTATCAAGCCAATATGAAACTTTCATGAGAGCATAGCTTTGATTACCTTGATAATTCGGCTATCAAGCCAATATGAAACTTTCATGAGAGCACAACTCTAATTACCTTGGGATTTCGGCCATCAAGCCAATATTATAATTTGGAGACTTAATGAACGGGTTACAAATACCAAAGAGAGTTTGTTGCATAGCACAGTTCAAACATAGGTATATGATGAACCGGCAGCATATGATAATATTAAGTACTTGATGTTTTTATCTTCTACAGTTTCGGGTCATCACCCTTACTGCATTGGCATGATAAGCCGGCAGTTTTAATCACATATCACAGGTATGATATTTTTGCATATATTCAATCATGTTTAAACCGGCCCTGGTTATGAACTATTTTAGTCACTAATGGTTTTATATTGGGCATTATGACCCGTCCTGCGGTAAATTGCCAGGACACATGTGATCTGTTTATATGCAGGAACAGATTCAAATTGCTAATATCATAAGCACAAGTGGCAGATCTTAAATTGGCGGATCAACAGTGCCATGCAAAGAAAAATATGCACGATGGCATAGTAGATCAAGAGTTTAAGCTAGCCTATTACAAGACATCTGATGGCCCAACGATACTAAGCGTTCATCAGAGTTATTAGTACAGAAAAGTATTCTGATAAGTAGACCGGCTAATGATTATTGGCGGATTGAAGACTCAGGATCTTCTTGCACCTCTCCTTCATCTTCAACTCCTTGCTTACCCATCGGTTGGAAGTCGGGCGTGGCCCAGTTGATACCGGTCAACGCTCTAAACATAGCTTCATCATCAATAAGATTGGATGGATAAATGTCAGGGGCAAAGGTGTGCTTATGAATCGGAGGAATAAGATCTGTTGGCTCATGAACCGACACGCCAATCTTTTTGTTGTCAGCATCATAAGCCGCCTGGTATGTGGATAAGCTAGTTTCGTCAGCTAGCTTGCTTGCTAACGGACACATAGCTCTTGCTATTTCTGCAAAGTCATCAGCACTGAAGTCAAATCCATCTTCTTTAACACTGGGGCAGCCATTGGCTAAATCTTCCGGGTCAAGATCGGCCTGCCATGCTTTGGCCCGGCTTAAGGCAGTTAAAGTGCCAGCTCTGGCAGCTCCTCGTTTTAAGTCATCAATTCTTTTGGGCAACACTGATAATTGCTTCAAAGTGTCTTGGATAAGTGTTGAAGGAGCTTTCTTATGCATCGTAGCATCGATGGTTCATTAGGAACCAGTATATAGATGCTCTACAAGAGTGTAGACATCTTTAAGACGGATGCGCATATCTGAGCCCAACTTAGCGCTCTGAGAACCTGTATCAATAAAGTTATGGGTAAACTAGCAGACGTTTCTAATATGATTCTTACATACAGGGGGGATATGTTCTTACCAAAGATGGCCGATGACATAATATTAATCTGCTGCTTTAGGCCGGATAACTCAGTTACCAGTTTAAGAGCGGCTTCAGCATCCTCGGCTCTCTTTTTCAGGGCTGACCTCTCTGTATCCCAACCTGCTTCTTTAGCTTTAAAGCTTTCCTTCAATTTTTCAATCACTGCTAAAGCATTGGTCATCCTTGGTTTTGGAGGTTTCTGCTTGTTGAGACTTGATATTTTCTCGAAGGTCAGCGGTTTAGGATTCTTTACTGTTCAGCTCAGACTGCAAGAGATAAACAATTCGTGAGATGGCAATGAATTTATACGAAGTCCCAATGGCTATACAAGTATTATGTTTGGCACTTCGGGACTAATGTCTATTGCTTCTTCAAATACTGCGAAGTCCCAAGCACAATACAATTATTGTCCTTAGCACTTGGGGGCTAATGCATACTGCTCTTGTCGAAAGATGCACATATTGGTTGACCCGGACAAGGCGTAGTAATCCGGCCTATGAAGACTACAAACGGTATTATGCAGTTCCTACAAAATAAGTCCTGACTTAACATAATTGTTAAGCCGACCATTGGGGGCTGCGGATGCAATGTTTACTTCTACTACTCAAAAGTCCCGTCTTAACATATCTATTAAGCCGGCCCTTGGGGGCTACATATGCAGAGTTGAAGTACTATTATCATAAGTCCCGGTTCATATTCAAAATATAAACCGTCCCTTGGGGGCTACTGGTTTTTATCTATGCAACTATTGAATTTTACAGCAAATTCCATTCTGTCATGTCCAATAAACTTGGCGGCTAATGGAAATATATTTTTATGAAAGGAAGTGACAGCATTTACCTCATAGTGATCCTTCATCAAGTTTACTAAGCCGGCTTCAAAATCACGACTGGTGTATAAACAGTTTAAGTAGCCAGAATGGATGTCTTGGGTGCTGAACTGGGTGTAGCGTTCTAAGTCTACCTTCCACTTGCCTTTATCCTCAGCAGAAATTTCTTATTTGGTGTTGTGCCTGGATAAGGCAGTAGGACGACCCGGGGTTGTGAAGCCATGACCAGTAATGGTAACATTATCATCCTATTCTGCCGGCTTAACAGGACTGGCTGTTCTGATAGGGCTCGACAGATTGGTATCAGTCGGGTTAGCATTCATAGGGTCAAGGTCAACATTGCGGTCCTCTGGTGGCAAATCATCGACAATATTATCAACAGTTGGGTGAGAAGATTCCGGTTGTTGTTTTTCCGGCTCAGACGGGTTGGGATCATTGACCGGCTTATTCAGTTTCGCCTTTTTACTGGGTTTAGCTTGGCCCATGAAAAACAAGAAACAAAAAGAAGTCAAGGTGATGGTCAAGCACAAACATTGGAATAGTTGAAAATAGTCTTACCCAGGTACAGTCTTGAAAGCTAGAATTTGTGTTCCTGTTGACTCGCCAGAGCAGGAATGAGAAGTCCCCTAATAGTTTGAAACAGACGGGTTAAGAGATTGTCAAAAATAACCCCCTTGGGGTAAAGTATGTCAGAAATATGTAAGAGCTTTGGACGGCGTTTGCGAAGCAGAGTGTTTGGTAAACCGGAAGAAGTGACCACGTTGCCACTATGCCAGGTCATGCAGTGAGCTTCATGTTGTTGTTTCTTCAAAAGAAATTTTGGATCCAAGTGAGCTAGAGGGTGAGAAAATCTTACTTTCTGGCTTGCTTGTCTGGTTTTCTGTGTTGGCAGAGGTTCTGAGCCGGAGGAAAGAATAATTACCTCTGCGTCACCTGCCCGGCTAGCCTATGCGTCGTCCTGATAACAATTATTGTCAATGAGATGTATGAAAAAGGAGCCAAGTGAATCAAGTTCTACCTCTGACTCATGATTATCATCGTCATCGTCAAGGTGTAACTCTGTAACATCCCAAATTTTCAATTTGGAATGTTATACATAGAACATCATTGCATATCATATTTTTTTGTTGCATTTTGGCTCGATCCTAGAAATTCTACACAACTCAAGGACCCACGGAGAGAGTTGGGGATTTCGTTATTTTCATATTTGAGTTTTCTCAAATTTTGAAAATAGGATCATTTGATTTTAATTATTTTATCTTCAATTATTTCTACTATCAAAATATGAGAGAGGAAATAAAATGACTTTCCCAAAATAAAGAAATAATGAAGATTTAATAATAAAATCAAATAAGATTTTATTCGGAGTTTTTGCCTTTTATTTGAATTTACGAAAAATGTGCGTTTTCAAAATTGCATTTAGGCCCCAAATAAATGTTCATCTAGTCCGGCTTGATTTTAGAAGCCAGGGAAAATTTATTTCGGGATTTTTTGAGTCTGTTTAGTATTTCTTTTTATTTTTCATCTTTGTGGAATTATTAAAAAAAAGCAGAATCGACCTTGGAGTCGTGCCAGCGGGACTCCGCTCGGGGCACTATATAGCGCCGCCCGGCGCCCCCGAGCCTCCCGAGCCCACCGCGCCACCGCAATGCCCACCCCAAACCCTAACCCTAGCCGAGATCCGCGCCGCTTGATCGCCGCCGCCGCCCGCCGTCGCCGCCGCCCGCCGACCACGGGCGTCGCCGGACCCGCCGCCTTCGCCGAGGTTCGCCGCCGCCTCGAAAACCGTGCCGTCAGTTTTTTAAAACCGGGCGGTTTTTCTTCGGTTTATTTTCGTTTTTTTTGTTTGTTTCGTTTTTTTAGTTTCGGTTTTTTTTCGGTTTAGGTTAAATAGCGAACGTTCGTTCGTTCGTTTTTAACGAACGCGTTCGTCATATTAGTTTAGTTAACGAACGTCCGTTCGTTAACCTGTTCGTCGTTTTTCTTTTTCTTGGATTTATCCGCGATTTTCTGATCGCGATTCGTGATCCGATTTTCGTTTTAGTATAAATTTTCGCTCGTTTATCGGAATCAGGCGATTCAAGCGCCTAGAGTTTCGTCTCGAAACCCTCTTTCTGAATAACCAACTTAAACTAGTTTTTGCTACAGTAAAATTTGACCTAGATCCAGATTAGTAAAACGAAGATGTTTGCTTTCGTCGTTTGACTTTCGTTGCTTCGTTTGATTTGTTTCTTTTTGCAAACCGGAGTTCTTAAGTTGAACTATCTGGTTAGATATTCTATTTGAGTTTTACCTCCGCATTAGATGAGCACTTATTGTATGCTTGTTTGTCTGCGATAGAATACCCGAGTCGTCTTTGTTACTTGAGTCTCTAGGTTTCATGGATCATCGACAAGGCAAGTAACACTTTGATCATATACTTTTCATACCCAGTTTTTATGCATTAGATCTATCCTCAAACATTGCATGATTATGATCTAATTAAATTGTGGGTTTTGGGAAGTAGTTTGAGGTAGTACCTATTACCTGTTTATTTTCAAACCCTTGGGAGTTACTTCTACGTTTGCTTATTATGCCATGCTATGCTAGTCGTGGATTGGGTGAGTGTATCAATGACAGATGTGAGATTGTTAAATTAATGGTTTATTTAAGGTGGCAACTTGAATACATATCTGGGTGGATTGAGGCACCTGGTTTCCATCAGGATTTGCCTGTATTTCTTCGGACCGCCACCCAGACTCAAAGGGATCATGAGATTATTCATGCTAGAAACTTCCGTGTGCAGCCACATGCTACTATGGGCTCTAGCATAGTTGACTAAGTTGTGCGAACTCTTACGGGTAGACTAGCTGATGTAGGGGTTATAGGTTGGTACAGTCTACCCACATGTAAGGTGCTAGCGCTTCTAAAAGACTATGTCTCGGTCCTACGTTTCTCAAACACCATGTAGTGCGAGAAACCAAACGGAGGAGATCGAGTCTTGTGGGGAAAAGTGCACAAACCTCTGCAGAGTGTATAAACTAATCATGGTTAGCCGTGTCCCCGGTTATGGACATCTTGAGTATCTAGTACTTGGATTATCATGTGAATCTCATCATGTTACTTCTAATTAATATTGTTGGGTTGTTGATGAGTACTTTTAATTGGGATTGAGGATGCTGTCAACCATTCTCAATGTTCAACAACCACCATGATAGTTAAATAAATTCATTCCTTTGCAGTAGGGAAAAATTTATGCAAAAACTGTAACCATAGAGCTTTCCACCAGCCATATATGCATGTAGTATAGGCTTATTCTTCCATTATTCTCTATGTGTTACTTTGCCAACATATTCCATGTGCTGACCCGTTTTCGGGCTGCAACGTTTCATGTTGCAGACTTTTCGCAACTGACGAGTAAGGTGCTTAGGTCGTGGTTCTATACTCAGCGATGCCGTTGGAGTTGATGGACTCGCTTATTCTTCCAAGCCTTCCGCTGTTATCGTTATTAGATGGCCTTAAGTCATATTTATTTTATTAAGTTCTCTCTTGAGACATTCGATTGTAATAAGTGTGTGATTGCTACTCGTTATAAATCCTTGAGTCTTGTGTGGTGTCGACATTCTTGATCCGGGGATGACACCGAGCACGTAGATCGACTGTTTGAGGTCCGGTCGCTACAAAGATGGTATCGTAGCACACGATCAGTAGGACACGACCATTAAGCTAAAGCCCTAGATCACTACTCTCTTCTCATTTCGACTCCTCATCTTTTCTACTCTTTTAGGATGACTAAGCGAGGATCAAATTCACCCAAATGGGATGAAGATACACCCTTTGGACGACACACGAAGGAAGTCACTAAGTACATGAACATCGGAATACCAAGCTTCACCGGGACTTACAATTCCACTTTACCCGAAGAAGAGCGCCGGAAGATTCAAGCTCAAGTTCCTGGAAGGACGTTTGCGCCAATCACGGAGCCCATAGAGTGTGTTTTCAATGCACCAACCTTGAGTCTGGGAAAGAGCATGGCAGCTCACATAACCATGGGACGCATTGGAGAAGTTTACAAAGAAGACCTCAAGGATACTATCTACCAGATTTGCGGGCGCCGAGATGAACAATGGGAGATAGTTGGCACTAAGAACGATCGATCCATTGCAGCTTTCATCCAGGAGTTAAATCAGCACATTCGACGCCAGGAGAACCAGATGTCTTGCAGACATGATGGAGTTGAAGACAAAGAAAAGCCAAGATTATCGAATTAGAAGGAGAACCGAAGGCCACTCGCAAGGACTACATGGAGGAGATTGTAGCTCTAGTGAGACTAAACGGCGATCTTAAGGAGAAGATTGAAGAACTCATGGGAAATTCAGCACCCGGGGGAGAAGATGAAGATTGCACCTGTCCAGAGAACTACATCATCATCGACAACAACGATTCCGATCCTAGTGATGATGATTTCGAAGGTGAAGCTGGAGCGGATATCATGGAGTCTTCATCGGAGCAGTTTTTCTAGTTGACCACCATAACAGTAGTAGAATTTCCCCCATTAAAAATTAGTTTTAGTCCCAGCACTTTGTAACGATAGATAGACCGTTGTATGCCCTTGTTTGAATTGATTAGAGTGATATTGTGTGATTTGTCTCATTGTGCATATGGGTAGTGTTTCTCTCTAGACCTCATTCTATTCTAAACTCTTGTCTTTTCTATAAACCCTCAGATGCCTCCGAGACGCGACCCCGGATTTTTTTTCCCGCCGGAGATCACTCAGTTGATTCAGCAGCAGAATGCCTTGATTCAAACATTGGCACAGAACCAAGGCAACAACAACAACAACAACAATCCACCGCCACCACCACCTGTTGACCATTTGACCCGTTTCTTAAGGCTGAATCTGTTGGTGTTTTCCAGTAGCACCGAGCCGATAGTAGCAGATGATTGGCTCCGCAAAGTAGGGAGGGAGTTGACTACTGCAGGATGTACAGATGGGGAAAAGGTGAAATTTGCCGCACATCAGCTTGAAGGACCCGCAGCAGCATGGTGGGAGAATTTTACAGCCACTTACCACCTCAGACATTGTCACATGGGATCGATTTGACAAGCTTTCCGTCTTGCCCATGTTTCAATAGGAGCTATGGCCATGAAGAAGCATGAGTTTCAGCAACTTGCGCCTAGGAGGATGGACAGTTGGCACAAGATGTGGATGATTTCGATAAGCTAGCACGTTATGCCCCGGATGACGTTACTACGGACGCAATAAGCGAGGAGAAGTTTCTAGAAGGACTGAATGATGAGCTGAGCATGCAGTTGATGGTAGCCACCTTCATAACTACCAGAGTTAGTAGATCGTGCTCTTATGATTGAAGGGAAGAAGCAGTGATTGACAACCGCAAGAGAAAGTATGGACGGGGAAGTATAACTCGAGCTCAGCAGAAGCTTCGCCTTACCCGAAGCCGGAGGACAATTTCAGCATACCCACGGAGGAGGTAGCTCGCACAACCATAATGGCACCAAGAATGGAAAGCGGAATGGAGGAAGCAATGGACAAAACCGCACCACCCGTCAACACCATCCAAGGTAGACCTGAGCCATATCACTGTTTTAAGTGCCGCAAGATCGGGCATTATGCAAATGATTGTCCGTAAGGCCAAAATGGTAACGGCAATGGAAGCTCGTGAAAGAAGCCAAACCCTTTCAACAGGGGACAAGTAAACCACATTACCGTGGAGGAGGTTGAAGCTCGGCCGGATGCGATAATAGGTAAGTTTTTGGTTAAGACTTTTACTGCAGCTTGTTCTTTTTGATACTTGGTGCATCGCATTCATACATATCAAGGGATTTGTGGAGAAGTATAAATTACCAACCCAAGCCCTTAGGTCACCCATGCTAGTAACCTCACCCGGGCAGAATATATGGCAAGTATATGGTGCGATCGATCGCCATTAAGGATTGGAAACTATGTATTTCCCTCGGACCTAATAGTTTTGGAATCCCAAGGATTGGATGTGATATTAGGAATGGATTGGTTATCAAAGTATGGAGGAACATAGATTGCGCCAAGAAGTCGATTTTGCTTACCACCCGGAAGGAAGGAGAATCAAGTATGTATCACGGCATGAGCCGAGGAGAGCTCATGTAAATTCCTTAGCAGGAGTTGTGCGAGAGGGAAGTGCCGGTGGTAATGGATTACCGGACGTGTTTCCGGAAGAGTTGCCAGGCATGCCGCCGGACAAAGACATTGAGTTTCTGATTGAACTACTGCCAGGCACTCGGCCGATATCAAAGAGACCGTATAGGATGCCAGCCTAGGATTTGGAGGAAATTAAGAAGCAGATTAAGGAGTTACTGGATAAAGGTTTTATTCGCCCAAGTTCTTCGCCTTGGGGATCACCATTACTTCTAGTGGAGAAGAAGGATGGATCATTAAGAATGGTTGTTGATTATCGAGGATTGAATGAAGTGACCATTAAGAACAAGTACCCACTACCGATGATCAATGACTTGTTTGACCAATTGCAAGGAGCTAAGGTGTTTTCCAAGATCGATTGCAATCAGGGTACCATCAGTTGAAGATTCGAGAGCAGGATATACCTAAGATGGCTTTTACCACTAGGTACGGGCTGTATGAGTATACCGTTATGTCATTTGGTCTAACTAACGCACTTGCCTATTTTATGAACATGATGAACAAAGTGTTTATGGAGTTTTTGGATAAGTTCGTTGTGGTATTCAGTGATGATATTTTGGTTTACTTGAAGAATGAGGAAGAACATAAGGAGCATTTGCGTTTGGTACTCGAGAAGCTCAGAGAACATCAGTTGTATGCCAAGTTCAACAAGTGTGAGTTTTGGTTGAAGGAAGTTGGATTTCTCGGACATGTTATATCCGGAGAAGGTATAGCGAAGAGACCCCACTAAAGTTGCCACGGTGACAAATTGGGAAGCGCCAACAACAGCTTGGAGAGATCTGGAGTTTCCTTGGACTCGCAGGATACTACCGGAGATTCATTGAGAATTTCTCGAGGATTGCGAAGCCTATGGCGAAATTATTGAAGAAGGATACCAAGTTTATTTGGACCGAGGAGTGTGAGGCTAGTTTCCAAGAGTTGAAGAAGCGTTTGGTTACCTCACCAAGATTAATCCTGCTGCATCAAAGCAAGGATTACGAAGTTTATTGCGATGCTTCACGTCGAGGACTTGGAGCAAAGTGCTTATGCAGAGGGAAGAGTTGTTTCAGTATGCTTCACGACGGTGAAACCTCACGAATTAAACTATGCCACGCATGATTTGGAGTTAGCAGCCATAGTGCATGCATTGAAAACATAGAGACATTTCCTCATTGGAAATCATTGTGAGGTGTATACGGATCACAAGAGTTTGAAGTACATCTTCACGTAGAAGGAGTTAAATCTCGTGCAGAAGATGGTTGGAGCTCATCAAGGATTATGACATGAGATTGCATTACCACCCCGAAAAGGCTAACGTGGTAGCAGACGCGTTGAGCCGTAAGAGTCATGTTAACATCCTAATGACCAGAGGTTTACCAAAGGAATTAGCCGAGGAATTTCGCGAATTATGTTTGGAAATAGTTCCGCGGGGCTATGTAGCAGCATTGGAGATTCAATCTACTTTGATGGACAAAATCAGAGAAGCTCAAAGGACAGATAAGGAAGTTGCTTCTATTAAGGAGAAGATGAGCAAGGGAAAAGCAAACGGATTTCGTGAGGATGAGCACGATACCTTATGGTTTGAGGACCGCGTTTACGTACCAAGTGATCCGGAGATTCGGAAGTTGATTTTGCAAGAGGCACATGATTCGCCATATTCGATCCACCCCGGAAATACCAAGATGTATTTGGATTTGAAGGATACTTTCTGGTGGACCGGAATGAAGAAGGATATTGCAGAGTATGTAGCAGTCTGTGATGTATGTCAGAGGGTGAAGGCAGAACATCAGAAGCCAGGATTGTTACACCATTGCCTATACCCGAATGGAAGTGGGATAAACTAGGCATGGATTTCATCACGAGATTGGCGAGGACTCGTTCGGGCTATGACTCGATTTGGGTTGTAGTCGATCGTTTGTGAAGGTAGCTCATTTTATTCCAAAGAAAGACTACCTACAACAAAGGCCAAATTGGCTAAGATATACATGACAAGGATTGTATGCTTGAATGGAGTTCCGAGGAGTATCGTGTCGGATAGAGGAACCCAATTCACCTCAAAGTTCGAAGCAGTTGCACGAAACTTTGGGAACCCGATCGAGTTTAGTACAACTTTTCATCCACGCATGTATGGACAACAGAGAGAGTCAACCAGATTTTGGAGGATATGCCGAGAGCATGTGCTTTGGATTATGGATCAAGTTGGGATGACAACTTGCCCTATCTGGAGTTTTCTTATAACAACAGCTACCAAACCAGTTTGAAGATGGCACCTTCGAGCGTTGTATGGAAGGAGGTGCGTAACCCGCTACTATGGGATGAAGTTGGAGACCGCCATTGTTTGGACCGGATTTGATTAAGGAGTCTGAGCGGAAAGTAAAGTTGATTCGCGATAGGCTCAAGGTAGCCAGTCAAGACAGAAGAGCTATGCAAGATTCAAAACGCAAAGAGACAGAATACGAAGCCGGAGACAGAGTTTATATTTGAGTATCTCCGCTTCGAGGAGTTAAGCGTTTTGGTGTTAAAGGAAAATTAGCGCCACATTTTGTGGGACCATACAAAGTTTTGGAGCGCATGGGAGAAGTTGCGTACAAGTTGGTACTACCCGAAGGATTGTCAGGTGTTCATGATGTGTTCCATGTTTCTCAATTGAAGAAGTGTCACGCAGAGATGGCGGATATACCACTGAGAGATACTGTGCCACTAGAGGAGATTCAGTTGAATAACGATTTGACCTATGAGGAGAAACCAACGAGGATTCTCCAGTTTGCCAGCTGAGTCACCCGCAGCAAGGTCATTAAGTTTTGCAAAGTTCAGTGGAGCCACCACACTGAGGATGAAGCCACATGGGAGCGAGAGGAAGATCTTCTTAAGGACCACCCTCACCTATTTTCTAGCCAACCCGAATCTCGAGGGCGAGATTCATCTTAAGGGGGTAGGTTTGTAACATCCCAAATTTTCAATTTGGAATGTTATACATAGAGCATCATTGCATATCATATTTTTTTGTTGCATTTTGGCTCGATCCTAGAAATTCTACACAACTCAAGGACCCACGGAGAGAGTTGGGGATTTCGTTATTTTCATATTTGAGTTTTCTCAAATTTTGAAAATATGATCATTTGATGTTAATTATTTTATCTTCAATTATTTCTACTATCAAAATATGAGAGAGGGAATAAAATGACTTTCCCAAAATAAAGAAATAATGAAGATTTAATAATAAAATCAAATAAGATTTTATTTCGGAGTTTTTCGCCTTTTTAATTGAATTTAGGAAAAATGTGCGTTTTTCAAAATTGCATTTAGGCCCCAAATAAATGTTCATCTAGTCCGCCTTGATTTTAGAAGCCGGGGAAAATTTATTTCGGGATTTTTGGAGTCCGTTTAGTATTTCTTTTTATTTTCTTCTGCGTGGAATTATTTAAAAAAACAACGTAACCGACCTTGGACCGTGCCCGAGCGGGACTCCGCTCGGGGGGCACTTATATGCGCCTTGCCCAGCCCCCGAGCCGCCGAGCCCACCTCGCCCTTGGCCCACCAAACCCTAACCCTAGCCAGATCCGCGCCACCCTTGATCATCCGCCGCCACGCCGCCGCCGCCGTCGCCGCCGTCCTGCTGACCTGCCGGAGCCTAGCCGGACCCCGCCGCCGCACGCTCGCCGAGGTTCGCCGCCGCCTCGAAAATCATGCGGCCGGTTTTTTTATAAAACCGGGCGATTTTTCTCTGGTTTATTTTCGGTTTTTTTGTTTGTTTCGTTTTTTTAGTTTCGGTTTTTTTTTGGTTTAGGTTAAATAGCGAACGTTCGTTCGTTCATTTTTTAACGCTGCGTTAAATCATATTAGTTTAGTTAACGAACGTCCGTTCGTTAACCTGTTCGTCGTTTTTCTTTTTCTTATTATGCCATGCTATGCTAGTAGACGTGGATTGGGTGAGTGTATCCATGACAGATGTGAGATTGTTAAATTAATGGTTTATTTAAGGTGGCAACTTGAATACATATCTGGGTGGATTGAGGCACCTGGTTTCCATCAGGATTTGCCTGTATTTCTTCGGACCGCCACCCAGACTCAAAGGGATAATGAGATTATTCATGCTAGAAACTTCCGTGTGCAGCCACATGCTACTATGGGCTCTAGCATAGTTGACTAAGTTGTGCGAACTCTTACGGGTAGACTAGCTGATGTAGGGGTTATAGGTTGGTACAGTCTACCCACATGTAAGGTGCTAGCGCTTCTAAAAGACTATGTCTCGGTCCTACGTTTCTCAAACACCATGTAGTGCGAGAAACCAAACGGAGGAGATCGAGTCTTGTGGGGAAAAGTGCACAAACCTCTGCAGAGTGTATAAACTAATCATGGTTAGCCGTGTCCCCGGTTATGGACATCTTGAGTATCTAGTACTTGGATTATCATGTGAATCTCATCATGTTACTTCTAATTAATATTGTTGGGTTGTTGATGAGTACTTTTAATTGGGATTGAGGATCTTTGTCAACCATTCTCAATGTTCAACAACCACCATGATAGTTAAATAAATTCATTCCTTTGCGGTAGGGAAAATTTATGCAAAAAGCGTAACCATAGAGCTTTCCACCAGCCATATATGCATGTAGTATAGGCTTATTCTTCCATTATTCTCTATGTGTTACTTTGCCAACATATTCCATGTGTTGACCGTTTTCGGGCTGCAACGCTTCATGTTGCGCACTTTTCGAGACGAGTAAGGTGCTTAGGTCGTGGTTCTATACTCAGTGATGCCGTTGGAGTTGATGGACTCGCTTATTCTTCCAAGCCTTCCGCTGTTATCGTTATTAGATGGCCTTAAGTCATATTTATTTTATTAAGTTCTCTCTTGAGACATTCGATTGTAATAAGTGTGTGATTGCTACTCTGTTATAAATCCTTCGAGTAACTGTGTGGTGTCGGACATTCTTGATCCAGGATGACATCGAGCACGAGATCGACTGTTTGAGGTCCGGTCGCTACAAAGATGGTATCGAGCACACGACTGTAGGACACGACCATTAAGCTAAAGCCCTAGATCACTACTCTCTTCTCATTTCTGACTCCTCATCTTTTCTACTCTTTTAGGATGACGGAAGCGAGGATCAAATTCACCCAGCCGGATGAAGATACACCCTTTGGACGACACCTGAAGGAAGTCACTAAGTACATGAACATCGGAATACCAAGCTTCACCGGGACTTACAATTCCACTTTACCCGAAGAAGAGCGCCGGAAGATTCAAGCTCAAGTTCCTGGAAGGACGTTTGCGCCAATCACGGAGCCCATAGAGTGTGTTTTCAATGCACCAACCTTGAGTCTGGAAAGAGCATGGCAGCTCACATAACCATGGGACGCATTGGAGAAGTTAACAAATAATACCTCAAGGATACTATCTACCATATTTGCTGGAGCCGAGATGAACAATGGGAGATAGTTTGCACTAAGAACGATCGATCCATTGCAGCTTTCATCCAAGAGAAAAATCAGCAAATTCGACGCCAGAGAACCCGGATGTCTTGCAGACATGATGGAGTTGAAGACAGCAAAAGCCAAGATTATCGAATTAGAAGGAGAACCGAAGGCCACTCGCAAGGACTACATGGAGGAGATTGTAGCTCTAGTGAGACTAAACGGCGATCTTAAGGAGAAGATTGAAGAACTCATGGGAAATTCAGCACCCGGGGAGAAGATGAAGATTGCACTGTCCGCAGAACTACATCATCATCGACAACAACGATTCCGATCCTAGTGATGATGATTTCGAAGGTGAAGCTGGAGCGGATATCATGGAGTCTTCATCGGAGCAGTTTTTCTAGTTGACCACCATAACAGTAGTAGAATTTCCCCATTAAAAATTAGTTTTAGTCCCAGCACTTTGTAACGATAGATAGACCGTTGTATGCCCTTGTTTGAATTGATTAGAGTGATATTGTGTGATTTGTCTCATTGTGCATATGGGTAGTGTTTCTCTCTAGACCTCATTCTATTCTAAACTCTTGTCTTTTCTATAAACCCTCAGATGCCTCCGAGACGCGACCCCGGATTTTTTTTCCCGCCGGAGATCACTCTTGATTCATTGACAGAATGCCTTGATTCAAACATTGGCACGTAACCAAGGCAACAACAACAACAACAACAATCCACCGCCACCACCACCGCTGACCATTTGACCCGTTTCTTAAGGCTGAATCATTGGTGTTTTCCGGTAGCACCGAGCCGATAGTAGCAGATGATTGGCTCCGCAAAGTAGGGAGGAGTTGACTCTTGCAGGATGTACGAGATGGGGAAAAGGTGAAATTTGCGCACATCGGCTTGAAGGACCAAGCAGACATGGTGGGAGAATTTTACAGCCACTTACCAGAGACATTGTCACATGGGATCAGTTTCAGCAAGCTTTCCGTACTGCCCATGTTTCAATAGGAGCTATGGCCATGAAGAAGCATGAGTTTCGCAACTTGCGCCTAGGAGGATGGACAGTTGGCCAGTATGTGGATGATTTCAGTAAGCTAGCACGTTATGCCCCAGATGACGCGTTACTGGACGCAATGACAAGGTGAGAAGTTTCTAGAAGGACTGAATGATGAGCTGAGCATGCAGTTGATGGTAGCCACCTTCATAACTACCAGGAGTTAGTAGATCGTGCTCTTATGATTGAAGGGAAGAAGCAGCAGATTGACAACCGCAAGAGAAAGTATGGACAGGGGAAGTATAACTCTGGAGCTCAGCAGAAGCTTCGCCTTACCCCGAAGCCAGGAGGACAATTTCAGCATACCCACGGAGGAGGTAGCTCGCACAACCATAATGGCACCAAGAATGGAAACGGGAATGGAGGAAGCAATGGACAAAACCGCACCACCCCGTCAACACCATCCAAGGTAGACCTGAGCCATATCACCTGTTTTAAGTGCCGCAAGACTGGGCATTATGCAAATGATTGTCCAGAAGGCCAAAATGGTAACGGCAATGGAAGCTCAGGAAAGAAGCCAAACCCTTTCAACAGGGGACAAGTAAACCACATTACCGTGGAGGAGGTTGAAGCTCGGCCGGATGCGAATAGGTAAGTTTTTGGTTAAGACTTTTACTGCAGTTGTTCTTTTTGATACTGGTGCATCGCATTCATACATATCAAGGGGATTTGTGGAGAAGTATAAATTACCAACCCAAGCCCTTAGGTCACCCATGCTAGTAACCTCACCCGGAGCAGAATATATGGCAAGTATATGGTGCGATCGACTGCCATTAAGGATTGGAAACTATGTATTTCCCTCGGACCTAATAGTTTTGGAATCCCAAGGATTGGATGTGATATTAGGAATGGATTGGTTATCAAAGTATGGAGGGAACATAGATTGCGCCAGTAAGTCGATTTTGCTTACCACCCCAGAAGGAAGGAGAATCAAGTATGTATCACGGCATGAGCCGAGGAGAGCTCATGTAAATTCCTTAGCAGGAGTTGTGCAGTAGGAAGTGCCAGTGGTAATGGATTACCCGGACGTGTTTCCGGAAGAGTTGCCAGGCATGCCGCCGGACAGAGACATCGAATTTCTGATTGAACTCTTGCCGAGCGGTGGGCGATATCTAAGAGACCGTATAGGATGCCAGCCCAAGATTTGGAGGAAATTAAGAAGCGATTAAGGAGTTACTGGATAAAGGTTTTATTCGCCCAAGTTCTTCGCCTTGGGGATCACCAGTACTTCTAGTGGAGAAGAAGGATGGATCATTAAGAATGGTTGTTGATTATCGAGGATTGAATGAAGTGACCATTAAGAACAAGTACCCACTACCGATGATCAATGACTTGTTTGACCAATTGCAAGGAGCTAAGGTGTTTTCCAAGATCGATTGCAATCAGGGTACCATCGATTGAAGATTCGAGAGCGTGATATACCTAAGATGGCTTTTACCACTAGGTACGGGCTGTATGAGTATACCGTTATGTCATTTGGTCTAACTAACGACTTGCCTATTTTATGAACATGATGAACAAAGTGTTTATGGAGTTTTGGATAAGTTCGTTGTGGTATTCAGTGATGATATTTTGGTTTACTTGAAGAATGAAGAAGAACATAAGGAGCATTTGCGTTTGGTACTGGAGAAGCTCAGAGAACATCAGTTGTATGCCAAGTTCAACAAGTGTGAGTTTTGGTTGAAGGAAGTTGGATTTCTCGGACATGTTATATCCGGAGAAGGTATAGCAGTGACCCCACTAAAGTTGCCACGGTGACAAATTGGGAAGCGCCAACAACAGTTGGAGAGATCTGGAGTTTCCTTGGACTCGCAGGATACTACCGGAGATTCATTGAGAATTTCTCGAGGATTGCGAAGCCTATGACAGAATTATTGAAGAAGGATACCAAGTTTATTTGGACTGAGGAGTGTGAGGCTAGTTTCCAAGAGTTGAAGAAGCGTTTGGTTACCTCACCAGTATTAATCCTGCCAGACCAAAGCAAGGATTACGAAGTTTATTGCGATGCTTCACGTCGAGGACTTGGAGCAGTGCTTATGCAGGAGGGAAGAGTTGTTTCGTATGCTTCACGACAGCTGAAACCTCACGAATTAAACTATGCCACGCATGATTTGGAGTTAGCAGCCATAGTGCATGCATTGAAAACATAGAGACATTTCCTCATTGGAAATCATTGTGAGGTGTATACGGATCACAAGAGTTTGAAGTACATCTTCACGCAGAAGGAGTTAAATCTCAGGCAGAGAAGATGGTTGGAGCTCATCAAGGATTATGACATGAGATTGCATTACCACCCGAAAAGGCTAACGTGGTAGCGCACGCGTTGAGCCGTAAGAGTCATGTTAACATCCTAATGACCAGAGGTTTACCAAAGGAATTAGCCGAGGAATTTCGCGAATTATGTTTGGAAATAGTTCCGCGGGGCTATGTAGCAGCATTGGAGATTCAATCTACTTTGATGGACAAAATCAGAGAAGCTCAAAGGACAGATAAGGAAGTTGCTTCTATTAAGGAGAAGATGAGCAAGGGAAAAGCAAACGGATTTCGTGAGGATGAGCACGATACCTTATGGTTTGAGGACCGCGTTTACGTACCAAGTGATCCGGAGATTCGGAAGTTGATTTTGCAAGAGGCACATGATTCGCCATATTCGATCCACCCCGGAAATACCAAGATGTATTTGGATTTGAAGGATACTTTCTGGTGGACCAGAATGAAGAAAGATATTGCGAGTATGTAGCGATGCATGATGTATGTCGAGGGTGAAGGCGTAACATCGAAGCCAGCAGGATTGTTACACCATTGCCTATACCCGAATGGAAGTGGGATAAACTAGGCATGGATTTCATCACAGATTGGCCAGGACTCGTTCGGGCTATGACTCGATTTGGGTTGTAGTCGATCGTTTGTGAAGGTAGCTCATTTTATTCCAAAGAAGACTACCTACAACATTGCCAAATTGGCTAAGATATACATGACAAGGATTGTATGCTTGAATGGAGTTCCGAGGAGTATCGTGTCGGATAGAGGAACCCAATTCACCTCAAAGTTCGAAGCGGTTGCCACGAAACTTTGGGAACCCGATCGAGTTTAGTACAACTTTTCATCCACAGACAGATGGACAAACAGAGAGAGTCAACCAGATTTTGGAGGATATGCTGAGAGCATGTGCTTTGGATTATGGATCAAGTTGGGATGACAACTTGCCCTATGCGGAGTTTTCTTATAACAACAGCTACCAAACCAGTTTGAAGATGGCACCTTTCGAAGCGTTGTATGGAAGGAGGTGCAGAACCCCGCTACTATGGGATGAAGTTGGAGACCGCCAGTTGTTTGGACCGGATTTGATTAAGGAGTCTGAACGGAAAGTAAAGTTGATTCGCGATAGGCTCAAGGTAGCCCAGTCAAGACAGAAGAGCTATGCAAGATTCAAAACGCAAAGAGACAGAATACGAAGCCGGAGACAGAGTTTATCTTTGAGTATCTCCGCTTCGAGGAGTTAAGCGTTTTGGTGTTAAAGGAAAATTAGCGCCACATTTTGTGGGACCATACAAAGTTTTGGAGCGCATGGGAGAAGTTGCGTACAAGTTGGTACTACCCGAAGGATTGTCAGGTGTTCATGATGTGTTCCATGTTTCTCAATTGAAGAAGTGTCACGCAGAGATGGCGGATATACCACTGAGAGATACTGTGCCACTAGAGGAGATTCAGTTGAATAACGATTTGACCTATGAGGAGAAACCAGTCAGGATTCTCGAGTTTGCCAGCTGAGTCACCCGCAGCAAGGTCATTAAGTTTTGCAAAGTTCAATGGAGCCACCACACTGAGGATGAAGCCACATGGGAGCGAGAGGAAGATCTTCTTAAGGACCACCCTCACCTATTTTCTAGCCAACCCGAATCTCGAGGGCGAGATTCATCTTAAGGGGGTAGGTTTGTAACATCCCAAATTTTCAATTTGGAATGTTATACATAGAGCATCATTGCATATCATATTTTTTTTGTTGCATTTTGGCTCGATCCTAGAAATTCTACACAACTCAAGGACCCACGGAGAGAGTTGGGGATTTCGTTATTTTCATATTTGAGTTTTCTCAAATTTTGAAAATATGATCATTTGATGTTAATTATTTTATCTTCAATTATTTCTACTATCAAAATATGAGAGAGGGAATAAAATGACTTTCCCAAAATAAAGAAATAATGAAGATTTAATAATAAAATCAAATAAGATTTTATTTCGGAGTTTTTCGCCTTTTAATTGAATTTAGGAAAATGTGCGTTTTCAAAATTGCATTTAGGCCCCAAATAAATGTTTAGTCCGGCTTGATTTTAGAAGCCGGGGAAAATTTATTTCGGGATTTTTTGGAGTCCGTTTAGTATTTCTTTTTATTTTTCTTCTGCGCGGAATTATTTAAAAAAACAGCGTAACCGACCTTGGGCCGTGCCCGAGCGGGACTCCGCTCGGGGGGCACTTATATAAAGCGCCGCCCCGGCGCCCCCCAGCCCACCCGAGCCGCCCCGAGCCCACCCCGCGCCCCCGCCGCCGGCCCACCCCGCCAAACCCTAACCCTAGCCCAGATCCGCTTACTCGCCGATCCGCCGCCCGCCACGTCAGCCGCCGCCCTGCTGACCTGCCGAGTTTAGCGGACCTCGCCACAAGACGCCGCCGAGGTTCGCCGCCTGAAAATCATGCGGCGGTTTTTATAAAAAGGCGATTTTCTCTGGTTTATTTTCGGTTTTTTTGTTTGTTTCGTTTTTTTAGTTTCGGTTTTTTTTGGTTTAGGTTAAATAGCGAACGTTCGTTCGTTCATTTTTAACGAACGCGTTCGTCATATTAGTTTAGTTAACGAACGTCCGTTCGTTAACCTGTTCGTCGTTTTTCTTTTTCTCGGATTTAATCCACGACTTTCTGATCGGGATTCCTGATCCGATTTTCGTTTTAGTATAACTTTTCGCTCGTTTATCAGAATCAGGCGATTCAAGCGCCTAGAGTTTCGTCTCGAATCCCTCTTTTCGAATAACCAACTTAAACCAGGTTTTTGCTACTGTAAAATTTGACCTAGATCCAGATTAGTAAAACGAAGATGTTTTCTTTCGTCGTTTGACTTTCGTTGCTTTGTTTGATTTGTTTCTTTTTGCAAACCGGAGTTCTTAAGTTGAACTATCTGGTTAGATCTTCTATTTGAGTTTTACCTGTGCATTAGATGAGCACTTATTGTATGCTTGTTTGTCTGCGATAGAATACCTGGAGTGCGCCGCCTGTTACTTCGAGTCTCTAGGTTTCGCGGATCATTAGCAAGGCAAGTAAGACTTTGATCATATACTTTTCATACCCAGTTTTTATGCATTAGATCTATCCTCAAACATTGCATGATTAGGATCTAATTAAATTATGGGTTTTGGGAAGTAGTTTGAGGTAGTACCTATTACCTGTTTATTTTCAAACCCTTGGGAGTTACTTCTACGTTTCTTATTATGCCATGCTATGCTAGTAGACGTGGATTGGGTGAGTGTATCCATGACAGATGTGAGATTGTTAAATTAATGGTTTATTTAAGGTGGCAACTTGAATACACATCTGGGTGGATTGAGGCACCTGGTTTCCATCAGGATTTGCCTGTATTTCTTCGGACCGCCACCCAGGCTCAAAGGGATCATGAGATTATTCATGCTAGAAACTTCCGTGTGCAGCCACATGCTACCATGGGCTCTAGCATAGTTGACTAAGTTGTGCGAACTCTTACGGGTAGACTAGCTGATGTAGGGGTTGTAGGTTGGTACGGTCTACCCACATGTAAGGTGCTAAGCGCTTACGAAGACTATGTCTCGGTCATCCGTTTCTCAAACACCATGTAGTGCGAGAAACCAAACCGAGGAGATCAAGTCTTGTGGAGAAAAGTGCACAAACCTCTGCAGAGTGTATAAACTAATCATGGTTAGCCGTGTCCCCGGTTATGGATGTCTTGAGTATCTAGTACTTGGATTATCATGTGAATCTCATCATGTTACTTCTAATTAATATTGTTGGGTTGTTAATGAGTACTTTTAATTGGGATTGAGGATGCTGTCAACCATTCTCAATGTTCAACAACCACCATGATAGTTAAATAAATTCATTCCTTTGTAGTAGGGAAAATTTGGCTTTATGCAAAAACTGTAACCATAGAGCTTTCCACCAGCCATATATGCATGCAGTATAGGCTTATTCTTCCATTATTCTCTATGTGTTACTTTGCCAGCATATTCCATGTGCTGACCCGTTTTCGGGTTGCAACGTTTCATGTTGCAGACTTTTCGCATTTACGAGTAAGGTGCTTAGGTCGTGGTTCTATACTCAGTGATGCCGTTGGAGTTGATGGACTCGTTTATTCTTCCAAGCCATCCGCTGTTATCGTTATTAGATGGCCTAAAGCCATTTTTATTTTATTAAGTTCTCTCTTGAGACATTCGATTCTAATAAGTCTGTGATTGCTACTCTGTTATAAATCCTTCGAGTACTATGTGGTGTCAGAATTACTGATCCAGGGATGACACTGAGCACAGAGATCAGACTGTTTGAGGTCTGGTCGCTACAAACTCGGCAGACTCGGCGGTTTTCTTTTTGGTGGGCTTCTTGCTGGCCTTGTTTTTGACACGAGTTGTTTTGGCCAGCTCATGTTGCGACTTCCTCTTCCAAAATGGATCATCAGCCTGTTAAGATTGAAAAAATCATAAGGGAATATTAAGAATATGGATTAAGCAGGAGTTGGGTATTTCTTACAGCTAGCGGCTTGTTGACAGTGCGGAAAGGGCTAAATCCAGTTTTGCTGCACTCTTTTACAGGTTCATTCAACAATTTTTTGGTGGCTTCAGTAATTTCGGCATCAGATAAGTGAATATCACAATGGTGTTGAGGATCTTTTACATCACCAGTATATTCACACATTAAGCCGGGGCGGCGGCTTAATGGCAAGATATTCCAAGACAGCCAAGACCGGAAAAATCAACGCTAGTTAAGCCGTTGGCCATAATGGCTCTGAGCTTCGAAAAGGCAGGTGCATATTTGGCCCATTCCTTTGCATCAAGCCGTTGGGGAAGTGGATGATTGTTTCTAAGCCAGTGCTTGCGGTAACCCGGCATAGGATTTTCACCAGCTGGAGATGTATCTTGAACATAGAACCAAGTCTGGTTCCAATCATTGGGGTGACATGCAGCTTGGCATGAGGAAAGCTGACATCTTTCCTCTTCTGAATAATGACTCCACCAAGTTCTTGGCATGGCCCATCAACAAATTCAGTTTGGCGGTTTAAATAATAGAATTCCCTGAATAGTTCAACCGTGGGTTCTTCTTGAATATAGGCCTCACAGAATACTTGAAAATTGCAAATATTAGACACGGAGTTGGGTCCAATGTCTTGAGGGTGCAGTTGGAGGAAATGAAGCACATCACAAAAAAAAATTGAGCCAGGAGGGCTGAACCCCCGACCCAAGTGATCAGTAAAAACAATTACTTCTCCATCTTTGGGTTGAGGAAGGACTTCATCACCAGGAGCCCTCCAGTGGATATCCTACTTCTTGGCTAAGGCGCCAGTGGCGACAAAATTATTCAGTTCTTCCTCAGTAATCCGGGATTTGACCCAATTGCAAGAATTATATGTCTTAGCCATTGTCTCAATAATCTGAAAAAATATTATGCCGGTTCTAGGCCACATGGTTAAGCCGGCTCATGGTTAAAGGACAAACAATAATGAAGCATGAATAGGTATTAAGCCGGAGATTGATATTACAAGATTACCAAAGAACTATTGGCGGCTTAAGAGGGGACTAATGACACCTGGCAGGTTACTATTTTCGAGTTAAGCCGCCTATACCGATGTTAAAAGAGTAGATCTACGGATGAAGCAAAATGGCTAAGTGTTCAGAAAAACATTTTTCGCAGATTGATGCTATAATTTCAGATCTAGTGCACTTCAATTAAATACAAAAATATTTAGACCTAAAAGTATCAGTGCTCGAGCAGTTCATGGGTACAGGTCAATTTTCATCTACGAAGGAGATATTCTAAATAGTAAAAGGGGTTGCTATGATTTCCGTGGTGTAGGAGGAGTACCAAGTGCGAATCAAAAATCCTACAGTCAAGAACAAGGAAGACCTTCGATGAACTTCGTCGAAACCGTAACGGATCTATGAGGAGAGGAAGAAGAAGAATTAACTAGGGCTGTTGAGCGGGAGAGGTGCGCGGATGAGATCTGGTCCGAACAGGTTGATGCAGCGGCCGTCGTCGGAGCAGAGGCGAAGGTCGACGGCGGCGGCAGAGCTCGTGTGCTAGGGCGTCACAAGTTGGAAGACAAGACGAAGAGGCACGGGGGGGAGGGGGTGAACGAGACCCCCGGCCCTATTTATAAGGCAAATGGATAAGTGACAAGCGCGGGAATCGAGGAGGCCAAAAACGGATATGTGACAGTGCAGACGCCTCGATTTTCGGAGATTCATTAAAAATGAGGAGATACATTAAAGATTTTGGCCTTGTGTAAAATTAATGATAGGTGATGTCACGGCGGGTTACCATGATCCCAGAGGATGATGTCACGACGAGTTACAAGTCTTCGCGAAGGTAGTGAAGAAGGAATTTTTCAAAGTGTTGAAGATTGATGTGAACAAGTTCAAATCAACCTGGGATCTAATGTTGGGGATATAGCTATTGAGTTAACCCGCCCAGGAGGGGCCAGGTTATACCCATGGCGACTCACAAGACAAAGCCTATGAAGGAATCGAAGATGGCGGTTCAGGAGGATGACTTATGAAGAGCCCAAGGCCCAGAGGCGGCTTAAGGCCCATAGGTGTAAACCGCCATATATGTATGACTTGTATCTTAAGGCAATTGTAATTGGTCACTGGGCCGGACACGTTTATGAGACAGCCGGGACTCTGTAAGCCACCGGGCGTCAACCTGAGTATATAAAGGGACGGCCCGACGGCGAGTTAGGGGTAAGAAACAAGAGATTGAAAGCTAGGTCAAGCGTATTCGCTCCCTAGTAATCGAGAGATAAGAAATACCACCTCAAACTGGATTAGGCCTTTACCTTCACCGCAAGGGGCCGAACCAGTATAAACTCCCTGTGTCCTTTGTCCTGCTTAACCCCTTTAAGCTAATCTTGTTGTGATGGCTCGATGACTAAGTCCTTGCACTACGTCGGTATTTCCCCAAAGTGGAAGGGATGATGCAGCACAGCGGCGGTAGGTATTTCCCTTAGATATGAAACCAAGGTTATCGAACCAGTAGGAGAACCAAGCAAACACAACGTAAACAGCCCCTGCACACAAATAAAAACACCTCACAACCCGACGTGTTAAAGGGGTTGTCAATCCCTTTCGGGGTACGGCACCAGAAATTGCGTGTTGACGGGAGAATGTTGTAATAGATTGAATAAATAGATCTCAAATAAAATAAAATGCAGCAAGATATTTTTGTATTTTTGGTTTAATAGATCTGAATAAAAAGGTGCAAATAAAATAGATCGCATAGCAAATATATGAGAAAGAAGACCCGGGGGCCATAGGTTTCACTAGTGCTTCTCTCTAGAAAATAGCAAACGGTGGGTAAACAAATTACTATTGGGCAATTGATAGAACTTCAAATAATTATGACGATATTCCAGGCAATGATCATTACATAGGCATCACGTCCAAGATTAGTACACCGACTCCTGCCTGCATCTACTACTACTCCACACATCGACCGATATCCAACATGCATCTAGTGTATTAAGTTCATGGAAAAACGGAGTAATGCAATAAGAACGATGACATGATGTAGAAAAGATCCATTATCTATTGCGGCAGATAGGGATCCCATCTTTTTATCCTTAGTAGCAAAGATACATACGTGTCGGTTCCCTTTCTGTCACTGGGATCAAGCACCGTAAGATCAAACACACTACCGAGCACCTCTTCCCATTGCAAGATAACTGGATCAAGTTGGCCAAACAAAACCCAAATATCGGAGAAGAAATACAAGGTTATAAGAGATCATGCATATAAGAGATCAAAGAAATTCAAATAACTTTCATGGATATAAAAGGATATAACTGATCATAAACTCGAAGTTCATCAGATCCCAACAAACACACCGCAAAAAGAGTTACATCATATGGATCTCCAAGAGACCATTGTATTGAGTATTCAGCAAGAGAGAGGAAGCCATCTAGCTACTAACTACGGACCCGAAGGTCTACAAAGAACTACTCACGCATCATCGGAGAGGCACCAATGGAAGTGGTGAACCCCTCCGTGATGGTGTCTAGATTGGATCTGGTGGTTCTGGACTCTGCGGTGGCTGGATGAATATTTCGTCGACGCTTCTAGGGTTCTGGTATTTTTGGGGTATTTATAGAGCAAAGAGGCGGTCCGGGGGCACCCAAGGTGGGCACAATCCACCAGGGTGCGCCAGGGCCTCCTGGCGTGCCCGGGTGGGTTGTCCCCTCCTCGGGACTCCCCCCAGGTGAAACCAGGGACCATCTGCTTCCTTTTGCCCATAAAAATCATCATGGAGTTTCGTGGCATTTGGACTCCGTCTGATATTGATTTCCTGTGATGTAAACAACACTGAAAAAACAGCAACTGGCACTTGGCACTATGTCAATAGGTTAGTACCAAAAAATGATATAAAATGATTATAAAACATCCAAGATTGATAATAAAACAACATGGAACAATAAAAAATTATAGAAACGTTGGAGACGTATCAATTACCAAAACCACTAGGGGATTAGTTGCACTTTCAATCTCCCCCTTTTTGGTAATTGATGACAACATATAGATCAAAGCTTTGACAAATGATAATATGAATGAAATATATCATCGCTTTAAGAAGTATGTGATAAGCAAGAGCTCCCACGAAATTTGTGCATTATTTAAAAAAAATTGAATGCAAATGCACAATCGATTAGGATCATGGGTTACTCTTCCATGTCACATACATCTTGGTGGAGCGCTCAAAATGATAGAAAATAAATAGCATGCACTCATCACCAAGGCAAACATGATTGATCATACATAAGTAATAAGATATCATCATTCAAGCACACTCATTAAAGCATAATATGATCAAGCATATGATCATAAGAGTATCTCACACACGAGCATAAATATTGTAGCAACCAAACGAACAAAAACAAGTAGCAAGAGAGGCAGATAAAATAAAAAAACACGAGCATAATATGATCAAACATATGATCATAAGAGTATCTCGAAGCCTATGATCTATACACTTTCTCCCCCTTTGGCAACAAGTTACCAAAAAGCTTGAAAATGCATAGTGCTATGTGGCACTCTAAGCACGATCTCTGGGAGCTCCGGTGTGCGAAGATGGCGTGGAGAGGACATCATCTGCAAAAACTTCTGCTGAAGTCTGGGGAACTGGAGGAGTTGCAACTAGTGGGGCAACTGGGGCAGAGGCTGCAGGTGCTGATGTTGTAGCTCTTGTGTCACTGACTGGCACAGCTGCAGATCTTTGTGCTCTAGGCACTCTCTGATATGCCTCTATTGTAGTTCTTCCTCTCCTGTCCTCTGCTTCTTCTTGAAGTTGCTCAACTGCGGTCTGAATCTCTGTGACCTTCAAGTCTAGCTCATAAAATTTTGTTTCAATGGTCCTCTCAAGACTTTCTTGATTTTGAGTCAGGGTGGGTAGTCCTTTCTCAATTCTTACTCTTGCTTCAAGCAGATAGCCGAGCTGATCCTGCTTGGACTTGAGATTTGCAGCTGAGGCATCTGGCATCTAGGAAGTCTTTGCTGCTTGTGCCTTCTCTCTCTTCTCCTGAGCCTCTACAGATGTAGGATGTGAGGCATCCATGACAACTACATTGTCCTCAAAGTCTGGCCTCAAGGGAAGGTGCTCTCTGTCTAGCAGATATGTGCATGTGCCCATCTTGGAGTCGTTGAGCATCTGAATGTGTGGGGCATATCCACATGACCTCTTCTAATCTGCTGCAGTCCTCTGGATAGTTTCAACAATCAAGGTCATCACCTTGAACTTCTCTGGCACATCAAACATACGTAACAAGTTGATTGAGTGCCCTCTCATCTTCCTGTCATCTCCAGACTTGGGCAACAAAGTATGCCTCAATATGGTGTTGATGGTTGGTAGCCCTGACAACAGATAGTAAATGGAACCAAATTTGTGTGTCTCTAAGGCAGAATCAGGAATCTCCTTGTACATATATGCCATGGAGTTGTGACCTTTCCTGGGCTTGGCATAAACATCTGTATCATCCTCAGGCTCTTCAGGGGCATTGATCAGCTTGGCCCACTCAGCAATGGAAGACTGGTACCTTGTACCTTCAGTCATCCAGACTATCTTGCCATCTTGATAAAAGTGAGTTGTAGAGTAAAATTGCATGACCATCTCATCATTCCATTTAGTTAATTTCTGACCCACAAATTTGTCAACTCCATTCATTCTAAAGCTCTCATGAAATCCAGGAAAGTAATCCTCATTGTCATTAATGAATGTCCAGTCTACCCATCTCATATCACTCATTATGGGCTTCTTGTCCAAAAGGACTGCCTCATAGAAGTCCTGCTGCTCCTTGGTGTGAAATCTGTAATCCACAGCAGTCCTTCTCCTTGTAGCATATGGGTCTTTCTGCCTCCATAGTCTGAGACTTGCATCTTTTCTCAATTTCATGTTCTCTTCTATTGGATGAGTGTCATCATGATCTGGTATCTTAGGCTTGAGCTTTGTGAGCACTTGGGCTCTTCCTCTTCTTGAACTTCACGCACTGGGGCCTTGTTCTTCTCAGCAGCTGGGATGTTTCTTGTAGATATCCTAGGTGTTGTAGGCTTTGGGGCTTGAGCTGATGACTTGGGAGCTGTCTTGGGATTGGATGGAGTAGCCCCAGACTTGATAGCATCTCCCATAAGTTTCTGAGACTTGGGCGGAGGTGCAACAACTTCTTCCTCCTCTTCTTCATCAGATGAGTGCTTCTCAAACTCAGCCATTGGTTCAACTAGCTTGCACCATCTTCCCCTTTTTCTTTCCTTCTTCTCTTTTCCAGCACCACTTGCTGCAGATTGAGTTGAGGCTCTGAATTTTGACATGGGTTTCCTCTGAGTAGGACCCTTGTTCTCCATGCCAGGCTTGATGGCAGCAGTAGCAACTTGTTCCTTCTTAATCACTTTCTTCTTGGAAGTGACCTCCTCATAAACTATAAAGTCCTCATCTTCAGATTTTGAGGTTCTCTTCCTTCTCTGCCTGGTTGCAGCCTTAGGCAAATTGCTTGGGGTGCTTCTGCTACCCTCATCATAACTGTTCTCTGAGGGGCTAGTGCCCTCACTCAGATTTGCCTGCTCCTGTGATTTGTTCTGGCTATCACGATTAGCTGACATCTATGACACTGAAAGCTGACCCTGTGAATAGATAGGTTGAGATAGAATAGATGAGCATCACAAAGCACAACCATTTTGCAAAACAAATGAGTCAAAAACTTAGTTTTAGTTTTCTACAAAAAGCATTTCAGAGCTACCGATATTGCAAACTCGGTGACACCGAAGCAGCTCTGGAGTCTAAACATGCAAGATCGATCAGACCGAGGTGCAGTTCGGTGACTCCGAGTTGCTAGGGTTTCACAAAGAAATGAACTCGGTCACACTGATTGGTATGTTTTGGTCAGACAGAAAAATACTTGTGCTATGGCCTGAGCCAAATCGATGAGACAGAAATCCTAACATCGGTCGGTCTGAGATGAACTCAGTGGAAACCTAAACCTAAATTTTTGCATCAAATCTAATCTAACGGAGTTTGCAATGGATAGAGTAGTCTCAATCGTGACAATAATATAGGCATTGATCTTTGTGCTCAGAATCAAAGTGGGGAAGGCACAAAGGGACGAGTTCATACCCTAACTTGGCGATGAACTTGCTACGGCGACAACGGCGGCAAAGATTCCCATTGACGGCGGCGAAAACCAGCGGTAGGAGGACGCTGGGGACGAGGAGACGATCCGGAGACTTTGTGTCGGCAGAGCTAGACAGGCGCGGGCGAACCGTTTGGAGGAATTTCCAAATTTTCAGCCTGTGGGTATATATATCCAGACACTGTCGGTGTGACCGTGTGGAACGACTCGGTGAGACCGAATTGTTCTAATCGGTTGCACCGAGATTAAAACTTAGATCAACTTAATGTACTCGGTGTGACCGAATAGGCTGGATCGGTCAGACCGAAATGCACCAAGAGGTTTTGGAAGTTAAGTCTATGATGAATCGGTGGCTCCGAGTGCTGCTCACTCGAAGGGTCCGATGACTTGATCAAGCTTTGTGATGTAGCATGAAAAGAGTTTAAGACAAGAAAAGCATAGATAGCTAGAGGGAGTACTTAGGCATTCTTGTCCATCCATTTGGCAGAAAGAAAAACCAAACAAACAAAACAACAAATGGATGTCCTCGAATGGGAAAAATATGCAATCAACATGCTCACACAATAAGATTGCAAATGAAATATGTGGCAAAGCATGCACAAAACACTGTAGCATCTATCAAGCAATTGGCGATGACTAGGTCATCTATATATGATTATATTGACTTAGGAGTCAAATGAGAATATTTGATCATAGGTCATACTCATCAGTTAAGCACAAGTGGGGTTACCACTTTTACATAAAGCATTGTTGTGTTCACATCATTTAGAGTTGCTTTAGCTCAATGTTTTAGAGCAAGGCCCCCCCTAGATGTGATATCCCCCCTAAGAGGGATGAACTAACCTTGGGTTTTGTCGATGATGACTTCATGTAGGTGTTGAAGATGTAGATGCTCAATGTTGATGTAGATCATTTGGAGCAATCCATTGGAGTGAGTTGCACTTCAAATACCTACATGGGTTAGTCCCACAAGGAACATCCAAGAATATCCATAGACATAGAGTGAAATATACACATGATGTTGTCCATGAAGGCATTAGGTTACCTTGTCCCTTTTCTTACCAAGAAGAGGGTTCGTGACTCCATGAACTAGTGCAAGATATGGAAGTTGATTGCACTTGTCCTCGCCAAAATGAATATCAGTAAAGTATGTTGGCGGAGTCACCCTCAAGGACTTTTCTAGTTCTTCTTCTTTGGGATCCACATCATCTTGCTGGGAATCCTTCGAGTTGTAATCGTACTTGATGAAGTAGAACTTGATGTAGTCTTGGGAACCCACTTGACCAAGGCCTTATGAGCTTCTTCAAATGCATCAATCTCCTCTTGAAGCTTGTCCTTGCCTTTTAGCTTGTGGTCTTGTGATGGAAGATCATCTTGAGCTTGTGTTCCCTTGAAAGAAGTGGGATCATACTTCTCTTGTTGAGGAACAAACTTCGTCTTTGGGTATTGATCTTCTTCCCACTCAACTCCATTGGCATTGAACTTGCGTTCAAAACCAACACCTTGATTCTTCCGGTGCCTTCCTGGCTTGCATACAATATCCTCAAATTGCTTACTTCCTGGAAGGCTCTTGTAAACACCTTTCTCTATAATTCCCTTCAATAAGCTATTTTATTGCTCAAGAATAACTTGGCTAAGAGAATCATTAGTGGAATCAAGAGAACTACTAGAATCAACAATATTGGATTTAACATGATTATTGTTAGTACTAGAAGAAGAATCTTTCTTGCTCTTGTTCCTAGATTTTACTTGTGGCATGTAAGTAGACAAGAGTAAAAGTTTGGAAATGTAAGAAGAAAACTTTTCTTATGAAGATCATCATTGATTGCTTTTAAGAACCCATGCTCTTGCTCTAGATTGAGCTTTTCAAAGCGTAGCTTCTCCTGAGTCTTTAAAAGCTCTCGATGATCCTCTAAGGTAGTTTCATGAGCTAACTTAAGAGTGTTTAGTTCTTTAGTTAGATGCTCAATCTCCTTCTTATCATTGTCATTAATTTTATCTTGATTAGCATGATTAATAGCAATTTCATCATAGTTTTCATCACTAGAGTTGTGAACAAGTAAATCATCATCACCTAGCAAATCATCTTCATCACTATTGAAATCAACATACTCGGGGTGTGATACCTTGGGGCCTTTAGCCATAAAGCATTTTCCAATCCCTTCATTTGGTGAATCAAATATGACGTAGGAGTTGGACGACACAAGTGCAAGACCAGCAACACCTTCATCTTGAGTATATTCGGAGTCGGAGTGATAGCCTCTCTCAGAGTAGTTGTCGGAGTCGGAACCGGATACCCGTTCACCAACATGAGCTTGACGTCTTCGTCTTGTGTAGCTCTTTGATGACTTTTCCTTCCTTTCTAAATCCTTGCTTTTGTGAGAGGATCTTCGTTCATAAAAATCATCTCTACTCCTCCTTTCTCTTGGTGGTGATTCCTCTCTTTTGCTTCTCCTTTTAGGTGAGTCTTCTCTTCTTTTGTAGGGAGTCTTACACTCACTAGAATAGTGTCCGGGTCTTCCACAATTGTAGCAATTGCGATCATGACTAGAAGATCTTTTGTCATTGTACGACCTTGATTTGTGACTTCTCTCTTTGCTTCTACTCTTGTAGAACTTGTTGAAGTTCTTCACCATTAGGCTCAATTCTTCATTGAAGACTTGTTTCTCACTTGATGATTTAGGAGCATCACATGAAGCTTTGTAAGCACCACTAGACTTGTTGTGAAGCTCTTCCTTATCCTTGAGTGACATCTCAAGAGCAACAATTCTACCAATGACTTCTGTTGGCTTGAGATCTTTGTAATTGGGCATCATTTGGATCAAGGTGCACACGGTATCATATTTTCCATCCAAGGCTCTTAGGATCTTCTTGATGATGAATTTGTTGGTCATCTCTTCACTTCCTAAGCCGGCAATCTCATTTGTGATGAGAGCAAGCCTAGAGTACATTTCAGCGACACCTTCACCATCCTTCATTTTGAACTTGTCAAGTTGACTTTGAAGCACATCCAATTTGGATTCCTTGACGGACTTGGTACCTTCGTGCATATCAAGTATACCAAATTTCCTTTGCATTCTCAAGATGGCTGATTTTGTTGAATTCTTCGGGGCGCAATCCGTTGAAGAGGATATCGCAAGCTTGAGCATTGTATTGCATCATCTTCAATTCTTCCGCGGTTGCTTCATGATTCAGTTCTCTTCCATCTTCGAAGAATTCACCTTGCAAACTAATACACACAATAGCACAAACGGCGGGGTTATGTCCAACAATATGCATTTTCATCTTATGCTTCCAACTAGCAAAGTTAGTACCATCAAAGTAAGGAACTCTACACTGGTAATTTCCCTCGCTAGACACCATACTCTCCTAGGTTCTGAAACCAAGGCTATGATCAGCAAAGCTATGGAAATCAAGGAAAATGGAGACCAAAGCTCTGATACCACTTGTAGGATCGAAAGTAGGTCTAGAGGGGGGTGACTAGACTACTTGACAAAATAAAAATCTAGCCTTTTCCCAATTTTAAGTCTTGGCAGATTTTAGTAAATTAGGACAAGTCAAGCAATCAACCTACACATGCAATTTCTAAGAGTATAGCAGAAGAATGTAAAACATTGCATCTGAAGGTAAAGGGAGGGGTTTGGAAAGGCAAACACAATGTAGACACGGAGATTTTTGGCGTGGTTCCGATATGTGGTGCCATCGTACATCCACGTTGATGGAGACTTCAACCCATGAAGAATAACAGTTGCGCAAGTCCACGATGGGCTCCACCCATGAAGGGTCCATGAAGAAGCAACCTTGTCTATCCCACCATGTCCATCGCCCATGATGGACTTGCCTCACTTTGGTAGATCTTCACGAAGTAGGCGATCTCCTTGCCCTTACAAACTCCTTGGTTCAACTCCACAATCTTGACGGAGGCTCCCGAGTGACACCTAACCAATCTAGGTGACACCACTCTCCAAAAGGTAATAGATGGTGTGTTGATGATGAACTCCTTGCTCTTGTGCTTCAAATGATAGTCTCCCCAACACTGAACTCTCTCTCATAGATTTGGCTATGGTGGAAAGATGATTTCAGTGGAAAGCAACTTAGGAAGGCTAGAGATAAAGATTCTAGTGGTTGGATTGGAATGTCTTGGTCTCAACACATGAGTAGGTGGTTCTCTCTCAGAAAATGAGTAGTGGAAGTGTAGACACATTCTGATGGCTCTCTCTTGAATAGAGAAGGGGGTGGAGGGGTATATATAGCCTCCACACAAAATCTAACTGTTACACACATTTGACCCAACTCGGTCGGACCGAATAGGTGAACTTGGTGAGACCGATTCAGTTCAAAATGTGAACGTTAGGATTCTTAGTGGGACTGAGATGATTAACTCGGTGGGACCGATTGCATAAACTCGGTGAGACCGATTTTAGTAATAAGCAAACAGAGAGTTGATCAGGCAAACTCGGTGGGGACGGATCGATCCTTTTTGTGAAACCGAAACATTACGAAAGGGAAACAGAGAGTTCGCATTGCAAACTCGGTGGGACCGATCGCTTATTTTGGTGAGACCGAAACGTAACGAAGGGAAACACAGAGTTTGCAATCCCATCTCGGTGAGACCGAACTGATTAGGGTTTCTAGCGGTGGCTATGTCAAAAGAACTCAGTAGCGCCAGATGGATCAAATTGGTGGGGCCGAGTTTGACTTTAGGTTGATGTAGGGTAGAACCCGAGGGGTCCGATCTTTCATGAAATGGAGGGATCCTACGAAGAACACGAATGGAACACGAGGGAAAATGAGAGAGAAATAACTCAACCAACAAGAGTAGGTCACACATATGCTAGATTCTCGAAACACAAGGAGATACACGATCCGAATCCAACAAAGAATGATACATAGGTAACCGGTTCTTCTCCGTGAGGAGGTCTTGAGGTATTCCCGTTAGGGGGTCTTGAATCCAAGTGGATCTTCTCCGAAGAGGCGACGGTCCCTCGCGGTGGAGTAGATTCGGATGGATGAGCGAGGCTCCATCTCACATATGAGATATCACAACGCTAACCCAAGAAAGAGGGAGGAGGAAGTCTATTTATAGTCTAGAGTCACGAAAGGGTAAGTGGGCTTCGGCCCAACCATTGTTGAGGAAATCGTTAACTGGTAGCTGCTCGGTTGGTTGGCGAGTAGGGGATTAATAGGCTAATCGGCAAGTTAATCAGCCATTTAGTCAATTACTCGGGCGATTAATCGGTTAATCGGCTACTCGGTGACCCTACGAGTAGGGATTAATCGGCAAGTTAACTGGTTAATCGGATGAATTCTTGAACAGGGGGCCCAACACACGGGCGGCATACAGGCGTGGATGTCTGACGGTCACCGGTCATCCGATGGCTCACGAGGGTCCGAACATGCGGCGCTCGCGGAAGTCCGATGTTTTGGCTCGGGTGTGCTTTGCTCGGATGTCCGGTCGGGGTCGGATGTCCGGTTATCTCCATACTTCTGATGTTTTGGCTCGGGTGTGGTGGTGTCGGTCGATCGGTGTTGCTCGGTCGTTCGGACGCTGGGAGGTGTCGGACGTCCGATCGGCGTCGGTTGTCCGAACGCTGGAGCGTGCACGGGCTGGGACTTGGCTGGCCTGTTGGAGCCTCCAGGCGTCGGACGTCCGAGGGGCGTCGGTCGTCCGATGACTGGGAGTTTCGAGCGGTCCTTCTTCTTGTCCATTGAACTTGGTACCCTCGCCGTCTTGTCCATTGGGTGTAGCTGATCCGTGGATTTCCTCCACGTACCTGATCACACATAGGGTCTCTACATGAGGTAGTAGCCATGTCTCATATGTAGGACGTGGAAGTATGGAGAGGAGCGAGTTCACCTTATCTTCGATAGCCTTTGCTCGGGCTCTTGTCATTGGTCCAAGTGGTGTCGTAGGAGACGTAGGTAGGTCCACGGGGGGGACCTTGGGATGCTCCGCATCATCTCCCCCCCCCCTCTTGGGAATGATCCTACCTTGTATTGAAAAATTTATCACCATGGTATGGTGAAAGATCCTTGACGTTGAAGACGTCGCTCACGTTGTACTTCTCACGTGGAAGGTCGTTCTAGCACCTTCAAGGGTCCATCGGCTCGTGGTAGAAGTTTGGACTTGCGTTCATTGGGGAAGCGGTCCTTGCGAAGGTGTAGCCACACAAGATCTCCAATGTTGAATATCATGGGTTGCTTGTTGACGTTGAGCTTGGTCGCTAGTCGTTGTACTTGGCGCTCGATGGTGTGCCATGTATCTTGAGATAGTTCACTCGGGAACTTGCGTCCATGTTAATGCGCTCTTGTAGTGGTAGAGGAAGAATGTCCAATGGGGACAACAGGTTGAAACTGTAGACGACCTTGAAGGGGGACTTGCCGGTAGTCGAATGTCTTGCACGGTTGTAGGCGTACTCGGCGATAGGTAGGCACTCCTCCCACTCCTTGATGTTCTTCTTTATCAACACGCGTAGTAGAGTGGAGAGCATACGCTTCATCACTTCCATTTGGCCGTCGGTTTGTGGATGGTATGCCGTGGAGAATAGTAGCTTGATTCCGAGCTTGGCGCGTAAGGTCTTCCAAAAGTAACTCAAGAACTTGACATCGCGGTCCGAGACAATCGTCTTTGGCACTCCATGTAGGCGCAAGATTTCTCTACAAATTTTTTTTGCAACATGTGAAGCATCGTCTATCTTGTTGCATGGTATGAAACGTGCCATTTTAGAGAATCGATCCACAACAACAAACACGGTATCCTTTGCATTTCTAGTTCTAGGCAAACCAGGGACAAAATCCATGCTAATATTTTCCCATGGGTGGTATGGAATTGGAAGGGGCATGTACAGTCCATGAGATTGAGCTTTAGACTTAGCTTTGCAACATGTTGAGCATTGAGTGGTGAAACGTGAGATGTCGCAGAATATCTTGAGCGAAAAATAGTTCTTGGAGAGCATGCGAAATGTCTTGTCACGTCCAAAATGTCCCATTAGTCCTCCTCCATGAGATTCTTGCAAAAGTAACAAATGAAGAGAAGACTCGGGGATGTAAAGTTTGTTAGCTCTCATAAGATAACCATCTTTGATGTAATAGCATTCCCAAGATGTATGCGTCAAACACTTGGCATAAGGGATAACAAAGGTAGGATCATGCGCATACAAGTCTTTTATGTGCTCAAACCAATTACATTCAATTCAAGTTTACTAACAAGCATGCATATATGGGAAAGCGCATCCGCCACAACATTTTCCTTACCTTTAATGTACTTGATGACATAAGGAAATGACTCAATGAATTCACTCCATTTAGCATGATGCTTGTTCAACTTAGTTTGACCTTTAAGATACTTAAGTGTTTCATGGTCGTATGAATGATAAATTCATGAGGGCGAAGATAATGTTCCCATTCACGCAAAACTCGCACTAAAGCATATAACTCTTTGTCATAGATGGGATAGTTTTGTTGCGCTCCGGAAAGTTTTTTGCGAAAATAAGCTATGGGGCGCTTCTCTTGCTTTAACACACCTCCTATGCCATTACCGCTAGCATCGCAATGGATCTCAAAAGGTTTGTCAAAGTTTGGTAATGCAAACACAGGAGCATGAGTAGGCAAATTCTTATGTTCATTGAATGCAGTGTCTTGGGATGGTCCCCAAACAAACGGCGCATTTTTCTTACTCAAAGCATGCAAAGATGAAGCAATAGTGCTAAAATCCTTCACAAATCTACGATAGAAACCGGCTAAACCAAGAAAACTACACACTTGTTGCAAGTTGGTTGGTTGGGGCCAAGTTTTAATAGCATTTATCTTAGACTCATCTACATGAACACCCTTAGAAGATACAACGAAACCCAAGAAAACAAGCTTATCAACACCAAAAAGGCATTTATCCATATTAGCATATAGGCACTCTTTCCTAAGGGTTTGCAACACGGTTCTAAGATGGGTGACATGATCTTTGAGAGATTTTCTAAACACAAGAATATCGTCAAAATAGACCACAACAAATACACCAATATAAGGTCGAAGAACAAAATCATGAATCTCATGAAAGTACCGGGTGCTTCCGATAAACTCATTGGCATAACAAGCCATTCATATAAGCCAAATTTGGTCTTAAATGCGGTTTTCCATTCATCACCTTCTTGGATGCGTATTTGAGAGTAGCCACTCTTAAGATCAATCTTAGAGAAAATTGCGGCTCCGCTAAGCTCATCTAGCATATCATCTAGGCGTGGAATGGGGTAACGATAACGCATGGTAATAGCATTTATAGGACTACGATCGGAACACATGCGATATGTACCATCTTTCTTGGGAACAAGGATTACCGGGATGTCACAGGGGCTCAAACTTTCTCATACATGGGTGTTGTTGATGAGTTGTTGTACTTGTCGTTGGACCTCCTTAGTTTCCTTGTTAGGAAGGGGTGCTCCGGGGATGAGGTCGATTCGGTGCTCGATGCCTCGTAGTGGTGGTAGACCCGGAGGTAGCTCGTCGGGGAAAACGTCTTGGAATTCCTGCAATAGAGAAGATAACACTAATGGTAGATTGTGAGAAGTGTTAGCTTTTGGTGCCTCATCCTTGAACAAAAGGACATAGTGCATGACACTTGATGGGTTCTCACACACTTCTCTCATCTCACTTTTGGTGGCAAATAGGACTGGATTTTTCTTGTCGCTCATCGTGGAGGCACTCAATTTGGGCTTGTGGCGCTCACTCTCTTTTTGGTGGTTCGCTCTCTCACTATTCTCTCCATGATGGGTGGCTTGCTTGTCGGCGATCACTTGGCTTGGAGACATAGGTCGAAGCACATACTCCTTTCATTTTATCTTGAAGCTATAGTGGTTTGTACGCCCGTTGTGGATGACGCCTCGGTCAAATTGCCATGATCTTCCAAGAAGGAGGTGGCAAACGGACATCGGAACGACATCACACTCCAAAGTGTCTTCAGAAGCTCCGATCTTGAAGGAAACTTTGACCGTATGCTCGACTTGTATAGTGCCGGAGTCACTTAGCCATTGAACTTTTTAGGGATGTGGGTGCTTCCTCTTGACCAATTGGAGTTTGGAGCAAAGTTTTTCACTTGCCAAGTTATGGCAACTCCCTCCATCGATGATGACCTTGACGGACCCTCCATTGATGCCGGCCTTGGTGTGGAAGATATGGCATCTTTGATCTTCTTCTTGTTGATGTTGAAGAGTCAAGACCTTGGAGACAACGAGAGCCGGGCTCGGATCTTCGTCAGAAAAGACTTGATCATCTTCACTTCGTTCACTTGCCGGTGCATGGCCACTTTCTCAAGGGCTTCCATTCCTCCTTCACTCGTGGAGTCATATGTACCATCATCGTTGAAGATCATGGTTTTCTTGTTTGTACATTCAAAAGACTTGTGACCTCAGCCGCCGCATGTGAATCATTTGAAGGAACTTGTCTTGATGGTCTCATCGGTTGGGGTAGATGATGATGAAGCTCTCCGCTTGAAGTTTCTTGTAGTAGGAAGACGACTTGAGGTTGCCAAGGTTTTCTTGTAACTTGACTTGTCGTCGTTGCTTGTAGATGGCTAGGTTGAGGTAGATGGTGTTGGAGTGATTGAAGCTTGAGAGTTGGAGAAACCATAGGACTTGGATGAGAACTTGGCATATTTGAAGTCATCTTGCACTTGATGTTCTGCCTTGGTAGCTTGATGCACTAGCTCGATGAGGTTCGAGTATGGTTGGAAGTCGGAGATCTTCTTGATAGGATGATTGAGTCCATTCAAGAAACGTGCCATAGTTTCCTCATCATCTTCCGTGACATTGGCTCGTATCATGGCAATCTCCATTTCCTTGTAGTATTCTTCAACGGTCTTTGTTGCTTGCTTGTGGAGTTAGATATTCTTGAAGAGGTCGCAGTTGTAGTAGGTTGGCACGAAAATGCTCTCATGACATGCTTCATTTGCGTCCAATATGTGATGGGTGGTTCTCCTCTTGCCTCACGGCACTCGATGACTTGTTCCCACCAAATGAGGATGTAGTCTTGTAACTCAAAGGTTGCCATCGCGATCTTCTTCTCTTCCTCATAGTTTTGCGAACGAAAGATTTTGTCAACCTTCAATGCCCATGAAAGGTACTCTTTGGGATCATTGCTTCTGGAAAACTTGGGCATGGTGAACTTTAGCTTGCCGTAGCGTTGCTCTTCACTGTGTTAGGGTCGAGGGTGATGACGTTCTTGACGCGGAGGATTGTCTCCCTCAACTTGCTCTTGTGGTGGAGGATTTCCATTGTCTTCATGCTCTTGGTGAACTCGAGGCTCTTGTTGAGCTTGTGGAGGAGCTTGTCGAGCTTGTGGAGGAGCCTGAGGTACTTAACGATGCACACCTGATTGATAAATCCTCTCTTGAACTTCATTGCGAAGCGCTTCTTGTTGCTCACGAGCTTGCCAGTTGTGCGTGGCTACGGCTCGACTTGAATCTTGGAGGGCACATTGCTCCTCAAGTGCTTGAGCTTCACGTAGTTATTGTTCTTGACGTTGTGCCTCGGCTTCTTGTGCATCTTGGTGTTGTCGCGCTCGCTCTTGTTCTTGTTATCGTAGGCGTTGCCGTTCTTGTGCTTGCATGGATGTAGCTTGGTTTTGACGATGTCGATGCTCTTGCGCGCGAATTTGCTCTTGATGATCGGTGTCGTGTAGGAGGTTGCGGTTTGCGTGGTGATCTTGACGCGCGGCACGACGAAGAGTGTTTGATGTCGGAGTACTTGAGCCGGAGATGGTGTCATCAGAGTGTCGACTTGAGCGGCTCCGTCTTGAGTAGGATGAAGAGGTAGAAGAGCGGTTGGCCAACAAGGCATGAGTCTCGTCCATTCTTTCATTGTTCTCTTACTTTTGTTCATCGAGCTTGGTGTCGAAGTAGTCTCTTGTACGTTGCTTGGAGAGTCGCAAGTCGGTGGCGAGATTGTTGATGCGGTGGCTCATTGCTTGTTGCTCTTGATGCAAAGCTCGTTGTGCGCCAAATAGGTGAATCTTGATGACATAGTTGTTTGGGTCATCATCTTGCTGCAAGAAGAGTGGGTTGGTGGAAGAACTAGGCCTATCCATCATTCCAAGCAAAATATGTGAGTGGGAGAAAGAGAAGAACTTATACCAAATGTACCTTGACCGATGTTGAAGATGGATCAATGATCACTCAAATGTGTAACAAGGAAATAGCACAATTGGTACCAATTCTTGTCGGTTCTCACACCTACATAAATAAAAGCTTATAGTGGAGCTTGGTTAGGATGGTGGCACAAAATTTGATGCAATTCTTAGTGAGCCTCGGTAATGTTGGAAAAGATTCACAAATTAGCAAATGCAACAAGTAGACCAATAGCAAGATAGGGTACACCGAAACACACACGCAAATAGATAAGTGGGGTCGTGCAACCAAATAATGAGCCAAAATGTGGTATCCACGAAAATGCTCTTGTTGCACAATAGTAGAGAGACGCTAGCACAATTGCACAATAGGCGGATATGAAACTTGTGCACAACCTACTAAGCAAAAATGCAACGACTTCTATCCCAAGTATGCTATATGTATGGTATTCTGATGATATGATCCAAGATGATCGAGTATGAAAATCTTAATGTTGTATGATGCTATGGTTCTTGCATATAAGCTCTTTGCTTATCTTTCCTTTTTGCTTAAAAGCTTGTTTGTCTCTTTCTCTTTTGAGCTCTTTTCTCATGCAAAACTTCACGAACCAAGGTAGCAAGTGTGTATATGCAATGACAACCTTGTGACACAAGAGATGATACCAAGATATGCACCACAATGGTATGGTATGTATGCTATGGGGAGTATGATCACTAATGTGCACAAGTCACATTGCCGGCAATACTCAAAGTCTAGTCTCGATGGGTAAGCTACGCAAAATGGGCTATGGGGTTATCAATGAAATGGCAAGAATGTACAATGATTATATACCACGATACCAAGATGAGGTTATTGTTCTTGCATACTGTATGGTGTGAAAATGGTGGAGTGGTCGTAGTCGATGACAATTCCGTGGCGAAGATGAGCGGCGGTGATGTTGGTGTCGAACCGTCCCTAAGTAGCCGAAACACGTTAGGAAACGGAAACCGCAACTCAAATTCTCAAAGAAAAACGTGTCAAAATTGTCGAAGTTGGTTGCGGGAAAGCTATGATCGTGCTATGCGAAAGTGGTGGTGTTATTGGAGTGCGTATGCGGAGGTGGAGGTGGGGAGGTGGATGGTGGCCGAACTGAACTTTTTCAGTTTCGTCAGGAATCGTCAAACGTCCGGTGGATGTCGGACGACCGTTACTCGTCGGACGTCCGGGAACGGTCGGACGTCCGGTGCCTGGGCGATTTCGGGCACGGGATGAACAACGGGGGTTTTCGAGGTGGAAGTGGCAAAATTGGTCAAATTCGGGCGATTTTGTGGATGTAAATGGTGGAGATGATGGGGGAAAGCTAGATCCACTCATGGCAAAGTAAATCCATGGATCAAATCCAACAAAACTTCATCACACCAACAAATCAAAAAAAATTGGGGCTATTTTTGGTGGGGATTTTCGAAATTGGGGAAGAACACAACAAAATTAGGCTAGAAAACAAGGGGGTAGCGGCTCCAAATTAGTGATCAACCTTGCTCTGATCCAAGATGATGTAGGGTAGAACCCGAGGGGTCCGATCTTTCACAAAATGGAGGGATCCTACGAAGAACACGAGGGGAACACGAGGGAAAACGAGAGAAAAATCAACCAACAAGAGTAGGTCACACATATGCTATATTCTCGAAACACAAGGAGATACATGATCTGAATCCAACAAATGACGATACATAGGTAACCGGTTCTTCTCCGTGAGGAGGTCTTGAGGTCTTCCCGTTAGGGGGTCTTGAATCCAAGTGGATCTTCTTCGAAGAGGCGACGGTCCCTCGCGGTGCAGTAGATCCGGATGGATGAGCGAGGCTCTATCTCACATATGAGCTATCACAACGCTAACCCTAGAAAGAGGGAGGAGGACGTCTATTTATAATCTAGAGTCACGAAAGGGTAAGTGGGTTTCGGCCCAACACGGGGGCGACATACAGGAGTCGGACGTCCGACGGTCACCGGTCATCCCATGGCTCGCGAGGGTCCGGACGTCCTGTGCTCGTCGAAAGTCCGATGTTTTGGCTCGGGTGTGCTTTGGTCGGACGTCCGGTCGGGGTTGGATGTCCTTGGTGTCGGTTGTCTGGTGATCTCCATACTTCCGATGTTTTGGCTCGGGTGTGGTGGTGTTGGTCGTCCGGTGTTGCTTGGTCGTCCAGACGCTGGATGGTGTCGGTCGTCCGAACTGCGTCGGTCGTCCGAACGCTGGAGCGTGCGCGGGCTGGGACTTGGCTGGCCAGTTGGAGCCTCCAGGCGTCGGACGTCCGAGGGGCGTCGGTCGTCCGATGACTGGGAGTTTCGAGCAGTCCTACTTCTTGTCCATTGAACTTGGTGCCCTCGCCCTCTTGTCCGTTGGGTGTAGCTGATTTGTGGCTTTCCTCCAAGTACCTGATCACACATAGGGTCTCCGCATGAGGTAGTAGCCATGTATAATATGTAGGAAGTGGAAGTTCGGAGAGGAGCGAGTTCACCTTATCTTTGATAGCCTTTGCTCGGGCTCTTGTCATTGGTCCAAGTGGTGTCGTAGGAGACGTAGGTAGGTCCATGGGGATGACCTTGGGATGCGCCGTATCATAGGTTTAGGACATAGTTGGATTTGAGAAAGTGGTTGAGGGCTTTGGAGCATATCACTAATCATTTTCAGCAAGTAGACCATTAAGCAACACCTCATCCCCTTTTAATAGTATTGGCTTTTCCTATGGACTCAATGTGATCTTGGATCACTAAAATAGAAATGAAGAGTCTTGAGCTTTTACCAATATTTGTCCTTAGCATTTTGAGGGGTCCACATCTCTAGTCCATGCCATGCAATTCATTGAACTTTCTGAAATATACAACTTGAATGGATATTAGTTCAATGAGCTATATGTTATGAATTACCAAAACCACCCGGGGATTAGTTGCACTTTCACCAACACTCAACCCTCTCTCACAGATTTGTCTATGGTGGAAAGATGATTTGAGTGGAAAGCAACTGGGGAAGGCTAGAGATCAAGATTCTTGTGGTAGGATTGGAATGTCTTGGTCTCAACACATGTGTAGGTGGTCCTCTCTCAGAAAATGAGTAGTGGAAGTGTAGGCACGTTCTGATGGCTCTCTCTTTAATAGAGAAGGGGGTGGAGGGGTATATATAGCCTCCACACAAAATCCAACCGTTACACACATTTGACCCAACTCGGTCAGACCGAATAGAAGAACTCGGTGAGACCGATTCAGTTCAAAATGTGAGCAATAGGAATCTCGGTGGGACCAACATGATCAACTCGGTGGGACCGATGTGCAAGGGATACGGCAAAACCTCATCTTGGTGAGACCGATTGCATGAACTCGGTGAGACCGATTTCAGCAATGAGCAAACAGAGAGTTGTTCAGGCAAACTCGGTGGGACCGATCGCTCCTTTCGGTGAGACCGAAATGTTACGAAGGGAAACAGAGAGTTTGCAATGCGAACTCGGTGGGACCGATCGCTCATTTTGGTAAGACCCAAATGTTACGATGGGAAACAGAGAGTTTGCAAAGCCATCTCGGTGAGACTGAGATCCGTATCGGTGAGACCGAATTGTCTAGGGTTTCTGGCAGTGGCTATGTCAAAAGAACTCGGTGGCGCTGGATAGATCAAATCGGTTGGGCCAAGTTCAATAGTTGCATCGGTATCCGTAAAGGTTTTAACACAATATTACTCAAGCTTTATACCTGACTCCATACCTTCGTCAAGCTCCCAATCTTCAGAGTTGCGTTTAATTCTTTCCAAAAGATCCCATCTGAATTCAATAGTGTTCTTCATAAAAGAACCAGTACAAGAAGTATCGAGCATGTATTGATCATTACGAGAAAGTCGAGCATAAAAATTCTGAATAAAAATTTATCTTGAGAGCTCATGATTGGGGCATGAATATTGTTGGGGAACGTAGCATGCAATTTCAAAAAAAATCCTACGATCACTCAAGATCTATCTAGGAGATGCATAGCAACGAGAGGGGGAGAGTGTGTACACATACCCTCGTAGACCGAAAGCGGAAGCGTTAGGTTAACGCGGTTGATGTAGTCAAATGTATTTACGATCCAACTGATCTGGTACCGAATGTACGACACCTACGAGTTCAGCACACGTTCAGCTCGATGACGTCCCTCAAACTCTTGATCCAGCAGAGGGTCGAGGGAGAGTACCGTCAGCACGACGGCGTGACGACGGTGATGGTGATGTGATCCGTGCAGGACTTCTCCTAAGCACTACAACGCTATGACTGGAGGAGTAAACTGTGGAGGGGGGCACTGCACATGGCTAAGAGAACAATTGATGTGCTATGGGGTGCCCCCTGCCCCTGTATATAAAGGAGGGGAGGAGGAGGCGGCCGGCCATGAGGGGCGCGCCATGGGGTGGAGTCCTACTAGGACTCCACTCCTAGTAGGATTCACCCCCCCCTTTTCCTTTCTTACCGAAGGGGAAAAGGAAGGAGAGGGAGAGGGAGAGGGAAAGGGGGGCGCCGCCCCCTCCCCTAGTCCAATTCGGACTGCCATGGGGGGGCGCGACCACCCCTTGCGGCCCTCCTCTCTCTCCACTAAGGCCCATGTAGGCCCAATACCTCCCCGGGGGGTTCTAGTAACCCCTCGGTACTCCGGTAAAATAACCGAACCACTCGAAACCATTCCGATGTCTGAATACTACACTACAAAAGAAAGACACATCCGTGACATTTTGGGCCGAACAATTTTTTTTCTGTCATACATATGACACTTCTATGACGATAATTGTGACAAAACCCGGTATCATCATAGATGTGGTGGGCTCCTACTTCTATGACAAAACATCATGACAGAAAATGGGATTTTCGTCCTGGGTGGACCGGAGACGCAGCTGCATGACATTCTTTGGGCCATCCATGACGGAAAAAACTGTGGTAGAAGCGAGGGGGAGGAAAATTTCGGGGAGTTGCCGGTTACGGTGGGAGGTCGGGGGCCGAGCGATGCGCCTTTCTCTCTCGTGCACGTCTGCTGCGTGTGTGCGGCGTTAGCTCTAATCGAACCCGAGCAAGGCGTTGGGCTCGATCGAACCCGGCGATTGCAGCGAACTACGCGTTATCGAACCCGAGCGATCGATCGATGGTCGTAATCAACCCGATCGAGCGATTCTTCGCTCTTCGCTGCTAATCAAGCCGATCGATGCCGCCTCTGGGATGAGCAGTGGCGTTGCGGGGGGTTGTATGAGCGGTGGCGATGGCGTTGCCTCTGGATGAACAGGACCCGTGGTGTGGTGGAGGGCTGGATGAACGGTAGACGGTGGAGGGTGCCGGTGGAGGGGTGGTTGAACACGACCCGTGGTGTGGAGGGCTGGATGAACAGTGAGCGGTGGAGGGGTGCCCGTGGAGGGTGGTTGAACAAGAGCGGTGGAGTAGCGCGGTGGAGGTTGGATGAACAGAGCCCGTGGAGGCCGGAGGAGGTCGACGGTAGCCCGTGGAGGCCGGAGGAGGTTGACGGTGGAGATGAACAGATCCGTGGAGTCCTGCTTTTGCGGCACGCCATACCCTCCCGATGAACAGGACCCCGTTTACGACCATAGGAGGTCCGTTTCGTCCATTCTGCGATGCGCCACACCTCCCGATCAACAGGACCCCGTTTGACCGTAGGAGGTCTGTTGGTCCGCTTTTGCGATGCGCCACACCCTCCCGATCAACAGGACCCCCGTTTCGACCGTAGGAGGTCTCTGTTTATCCCTGTTTTGCGCATGCGCCACACCCTCCCGATCAACAGGACCCCCGTTTCGACCGTAGGAGGTCTGTTTCCTCCGTTCTGCGGTACGCCACACCCCTCCCGATCAATAGGACCCCGTTCCGAACGTAGGAGGTCCCTTTCCTCCGTTCTGTAGTACGCCATGCCTCATTTCCATCGCCTGTTCCGTCCAAGCCCTCCCGATGAACATGACCACGCATTCCGTTCCGACCAAGCCGGTTGGCTCCCCATGAACACGACGACGACGTTGTTTCTCCGTTCCGACCCAGCCATGTACGTATGCGCGAGTAGGCGTTCGAGACCTCGCCCGTATGTACGCATACGTGGCCATATTTTCTTTCTCGCACCCTGGCCGCTGTACGTACATGTACATGCTACGTGCGCGCCTCTACTTCGACACGTGCGCGCCTCTACTACGACATGTGCGCGCCTCTACTACGACACGTGCGCGCCTCTACATCGACCAGTATGTACGTACACGTTCGCGACCAGAATGACAACGCTACATACACTTCGACCAGGTGGGTCCCAACTGTCAGGCACTTCCTTGCATGTGAAGATGTAGCTGGTGGGTCCCATCAGTCAGGGGGGCGAATCGTTTTTTGCCCAGACGCACTTCCTTGCGTGCGAAGATGTAGCTGGTGGGTCCGAGCAGTCAGGGGGGCGAATCGTTTTTTTCGGACGCACTTCCTTGCGTGCGAAGATGTAGCTGGTGGGTCCCATCAGACAGGGGGAAACATTTTTTTTCACGAAATACGGTGGCCCGTCCGTTGGGTCCCCGCTGTCAGGTGGAGGAATAATTATTTTGCGCATAATAAGATGGCACTTCCTTGCTGCGGCCATGGACCCAGCTATCAGCCTCTCCACGTACAGTCCACGTCTGATGGAAACCATTCCTTGACCACGTTGACCACGCCACGCCGAGCGCACCAGGGCGGTGGACGACAGCGAGGCCTAGGAAGGGGACGGCACGGAGCCGGGAAGACGCAACAGTGGATGCCCACACGTAGATGACTATGAGGGTTCACTACTTCAGCTGCGGTGTGAGGCTGCCGTCGCTGCAGAATAACAGGGGGTGTGGGTGCGTAGAGGGATGGCCTGGCGCGCGGTGGTAGTAGTAGGGGGCGGTGAGGCCTCCGCGGCATCATAGCCGGCCACAGGCGGCAGGAGCAGGCGGCACGACCGGCGCTGCTTTGGGCGGCTGGAGCAAGAGGACCAGAGGTTGAAGAAGGACTACGGCCGTTGGATGGACATCGTACAGTCATTGTAGCTAGAATCGTTCATATATTTACTAAAGTACAAAGGCCTCTGTCCCAGTCAACTTAGTAGGCCCACAAGTCAGCCTCCCACCAAGGTGGGTCCCAGCTAGTAGGGGTGTATTCATTTTTTTGTGCGTAATAAGGAGGCACTTCCGGTGGGTCCGAGCTGACAGCGGGGGGAACGTTTTTTTCGCGAAATACGGTGGCCTGTCCTGTGGGTCCCAGCAATCAGGGGGAAACGTTTTTTTCGCGAAATACTGGTGGCCCGTCCGGTGGTTCCCTGCTGTCAGGTGGAGGAATAATTATTTTCCGCTAATAAGGAGGCACTTCCTTGCAGCTGCCGTGGACCCAGCTGTCATCCTCTCCACGTACATGTCAGGACCCCGATTCCAAGTCACATCGACCTAGCCGGTAACACCTCATATCACTTTGTGGCCTCACGCACGGTGTTCCCACGGGTGTCGCCTTACCAAGGCCCGGGACCGTTTGCGCCTTTTGGCTCACGTATATGATAGTGTCGCTAGCATCCATATGACAAAGAACTCAGGCCGACATGGCTAGTCGTGAACCCAAAGCGGCACTAACCTATGGGGACAGGCATCCACGAATCACATCGAGCATGTCGGTCATCAACGTATGAATCCGGGCTGTAGCACTGGGCTAACAGGACTCCGGTAACCCGGGCTGTAGCAGGCTAGGCAGGACTCCAGATGTCACCGCGTGACATTTGCCCGAAGCGACGGAACATAGGAACGAAGTGAAACACATGCCGACCGATCAAGTGTCCGGGCGATAGTGCTGGGCTAGCAGGACTCCGGTGAGCCGGGCTGTAGCGGACTACTATCGCTCAGGAAGCACTAGACTACATTTCCCCACATGAGAGGCTGCCAAGGATAAACAACTAGATTGTCGGATCCCACACATACCAAGCATTTCAAACATACACACAATATGCTCAATATGTGTAAATACAACATGGCATCACAACATAACTCTCTGACTCAAATATTTATTCATTAGGCTCCGAGGAGCGAGATATTACAAACATGGGTCTCATGACCGAACACTCGAGCATACAAGTCAAAGCACAAGCGGAAGCTAAACATGTCCGAAAGTACGCATAACTATAAAATGAAAAAGGCTGCGAAGCTCGACTATCTACCAGATCTGCCGAGGGCACAAGATCGTAGCTGAGGTAACAAGCTAAACGTCAAGTCCAAGCGGAACTACTAGTGAGACCGACGTCTCTCGCAAAACATAAAATAGGCAAACGTGAGTACAGTTGGACTCAAAGAAGACTTACATCGTAATCTAACTACATATGCATCATCATCAAAAGGGGTGGTGGAGTTTGATCGCAGCAAGCCAGCTTTGACTCGGTGGCTATCCCGAACTACGATTGTAAGTAACTCTTTTGAGGTGGCGCTACGAGTCCACATATTCACCATATCAATACACCACTATGGACCCGCCACCGTCTCCCTACGAGAACGCCATCCATAGCACTCACGCTTATCTTGGCGCATTTTAGAGTATCCACTTTCACTTGTCTATGAACTATTACAGTCAACCTAGAAGTCCTTTTCGCGGACACGGCTATTCGAATAGATCATATTAACCCTGCAGGGGTGTACTTCTTCACACACGCTCTCACCACTTACCGCCGTTTACACGACATGTACTCGGCAACCTTCAAGCGGAAGCCCAACGTGGGTGTCGGCCACAGCCTACCTAAACACTCAAGTCCCTAGTCCAGGTTTATCGCCTATTCGGGTTCCATCCGCAGGGAGTCCGGCCGAGGTTTCCCATAGAGCCCCGAACGATGTGTGCAGGGTTCTCGAGATACCAAACGGGCACTCGGTACACCGGGCCACGTGCCTACCGCAACACAACCCACCCCTAAGGTCAGCGTTGCGTGCGGCCCCCAGCATACTACAAACACCAGAAACTACTTGCAACTCCCGGACTGAGAACAAGGGTGGTTAAGAAGCCGAGAGGGTCCATTGGTTTCGGGCCCAATGCGTGGTGGTAACTGTTTCATGGATCACAAACACGTAACTCGGTTCTCGAGGATGGCTGCACTGAGACAACCCACCATGTACTCCTACATGGCCTCTCACCGCTACCTTTACCAAATCGTGTTCACACACTTAGCTCACACACAGTAGGACATGTTCACACACCTCCGATTCATTCCCGATGAATCAGACTTGACTCAACTCTAAGCAGTAGCAGGCATGACAAACAAGCATGAATGAGTAGGCACAACAGGGCTCAAACAACTCCTACTCATGCTAGTGGGTTTCATCTAATTCTTGTGGAATGACAAAGTCATGCAAGAGGATAAAGGGGTTCAGCTACCGCAGCAAGTAACACATGAATCGTTGTTGTCCTAATGCAGTAAAATAGAGCAGGAGCGAGAGAGTGGGATTATATCGAAATGAACAAGGGGTTTTGCTTGCACGGCACTTCAAGATAATATAGTTCTTCATCGGTGCCATCAATTCATCGCTTGTGACGTCAGCTCATCGAGAGGGGACAATTACCGCAAACAAGAGAGAACACAATCAATGCAATGCACATTCACATGAATGACATGTCATGTTAAGGTACTGAATTCACCTAATGCAATATGTAGCCAAGTTAATTGAAGTGGAACTCAAACAAGGTTAAACTCCAACTCCAAATGCTAGTTCATAAATTGCCCTAATCATGATTCATCCTATTCAGTGAGGTTAACTTGTTCAAACATGCATGATCATGGCATAAACAGATTCTTCATATTTTTCTGATCATTTTTCATATATAAATTATTTAATTTGGAGTTATGCTTGAATTTCTATGAATTTTAGAAGTTTGGGGTATTTTCTGAAATTTCCTGAATTATAATAAATCCAGGAAGGTATTACTGCGTCAGCATGACCTCACGGTGACGTCGGCAAGTCAACGGGCGCTGTCTAGGTCAAATCTGACTGTGGGTCCAGGGTGTCAGGGTAACTAGTTTAACTAAAAAAATTAATTAAAACTAAATCTGATTAGTTAACAGGGCTGGGCCCCACCTGTCATCGACCGTGAGAGTCAACCAGGCCCACCCGTGGTCAAAGTCAACATCGGCTGCACGGCGTTTAGCACGCCGAAAGCCCTCTGTGGCGGAAGTGGTTTTGGCCGTTCCGGCGACCAAATGGGCCGCGGAGGGCATCTAGGTATAGCTGGGGTCGAGCCGCAGCTCTTGGTGGAGTTAGTTGAGCTCGGGGCGGCTGGAAATGGTGCCGGCGACGACCTAGGCGGCCGCCGGAGTTCGGCCGAGGTCGAACACGGCGCTAGGGAGCACGGCGAGGCGCGTGGGGTGGCGTTTTGCGCTCCTGCGAGTGCGGTGAGGGCGGTGGTGTGCTCGGAAGCGAGCTTGCGCGGTTGTGGCCATGGATACGCCATGGCCGACGGCGAGGAGCAATCGGCTCCGGCGGAATCAACGGCTAGAGAGGGAAATAGAGCACAGGGAGAGAGGGGTTCGGCAGAGGAGCTCACGGCGGGGTCGATGAGTAGCTCAGCGGGCTCGGGGGAGGCCGGACGGTGTCGGAGCATCTCCGGCGATCTCGGTTGCCCGAGGTAGAAGACGACCGCGGAGACGCTATTGGGGCATCCGGTGCAGCGTGGCTCGGCGGAGAGGTTCAGGTGGCGAGGCGGAGCTCGTGGGCGGGATGGCTGGCCGTGGGGAGGTCGGTGGCCTGACGCCTTGACGCACGGTGGCGACGGGCCTTCGGTGCGTCTGAGTGAGAGAGCGAGAGGAGGGAGAGGCCACGGCGAGGGAGAGAGGGTCGAAGTGCGTGGCGCTCGGGGAGACGTCCAGAGCGTCGGGGAGGGCCGGCAAGCAGGAGGTGGCGCGGCGAGGCCGGGCACGACTGCATCCGACCGCGCGAGGAAGAAGACCTCCCTGCCCCTGGTGGGCTGGGCGGGCCAGATGGGCTGCCAGGTGAGCGCCAGGTAAGTGGCTGGGCTTCTCTCTTTTATTTCCATTTTCTATTTTCTGTAATTATGTTTGGCTTTAATAAAAATGCGGGGCATTTCCAAAAATCATGAAACTGGTCAATGTCAATGTTTGGAATATTTCCAACAACAAACATTTCAGTTTATGATTATTTGAACATTAAAACTATTTATTAGCATTAAATGCCCAAATGCAAATACTATATGATTTAATTCAAAAATCCAAATGTCATGGAAAAATGTGCAACATCTCTGATTCTTGTTTCAAGATTTTCCAAAAATGGTGAACATTTTTGAAGGCCATTTGGGTTCATTGAAAAATATTTCTTAGTTGAACCTATTTGAATTGCTTTGGTGCTAGGGCTTGGTCATCCCCATTTCAAATTTCATGAAAATTAAACATGATGCATGGATGCAATGCCATTAGTTACAAGCAAGCTCTAGGGCTGTGACAACTCACCCCCACTAAACAAGAATCTCGCCCCGAGATTCAAGACGTGAGGTAAGAGGAAAAGGGAAGTCACAAAACTATCACAATCTTCATGATCCATTTGCCCTTCTCGAAGATGTTGATTCATTCCATCATTTTGGTCTTGACGTCTTTGCTTTCGAGATCTTCACTCGACATGACAACAGAAAGAAGGGGGAAACCCTACAGGATTAAATCTTCTTGAAGATCGAGCAACTCAAGATCAGTTCATGGAGAGACGTAAGAACAACTCTTGGGTTGAGACACCAAACACACATTAGGAATGATGGTAAAGAAATGGATGAAGAAGGTTCAAATTGTTAGGCAACCATTCCACGCTTAAGTAAAATGGTGCATGGTTTTAAAGTAACAAGGAGATGATTGCCATGATTCCATAACGGGACACCTTAGGAAAGGTGACGCGAGGAACTATTCCCTTAAGTGGCAAAAAGAATTACTTTTGATTCAGAGATCATTGAAACTCCTCATATCAGCATAAGGCAATTCACAAAGATCGTTTGGCGGAGTGCAAAGGAATGGTACACCCGGACTAGAATGGATGATGTGGACTACCTTGTTGAAGACAACACAATGGATGATTTTTGCTTAGCATTGGAGATGGATGGGGCTCATGGTAGGTCCACTTTTGAAGATGATATTGGATAGCAACTACCGGGAAGGCAGCCCATGGGGGATTGGCACAATGGGATGCGAGCTGGGAACAAAATGCAAACGTTGGGAATGTTCCAACCATCATATCTTCCTGAGATTCAGATCTGGTTGGTGTTAGGATATTCCAGACCATCCAGCCTAGAGAGAAAAATGAAGTTTGCAACACAAATCGACGAGATGACGTTGCGAGATTCTCGGGAAAAGAACTACGATAGCAAGCTCCAAAACATGAGCTGGTTCTGCTACAAACAAGTGAACACGCTGTCCCAGACAAGCATGACCACGTAGTAGTCTTATAATACAACACTACCGAGTTCAGGTGGGGCACCATCAACAAGGATATCGAAGTCGTGTGCATGAACTAGTATTCGCACATCAACTCCTTTTCCTTGAACAATTCAACTAGTGGCTTGGTGTGCTAGGAATTGCATATGGAATGAAGATGATCAGTCTATCAAACCACAGAATACTTCGCACATGCATGACTGACTTGGGATGATTCCACAGGAAGCAAACAAGTTTTCTCGAATCCACGGCGAACAACTTACATCAAACGCACGTGAGTTCGAGGAAGTCACTTCTTCCATCCAGGCATAGGCTTCATGAACGAAGCACGAAGGTAATGCTTACAAAGTTTCCAACACTAGGTTGATATTCAACATGAATCATGGGGGAGACAAGATGCTGCTGATGGGCTCAAGAACAACTCATCGGAATTTCCATATCACTGGACTTCCACCATTATGTGAACACGGTGATAGCATTGGTCAGACCAAAAAGATATAATGGTGTATGCTCGAGGAATCAACCACGAGTAAGACAACATCACGAATATCGTTGGTTCTGATTTGACTTGATGATAGCCCACACACAAATCAAAGGATTGATAAGACAATAGGTCCGAGAATCGATCACGAGGACCAATCGATGAAGATATCATCTTTCTTCAACACACACTACGCAAGAATATCCCTTTGGAACGAACTAAGTTAGGCAAACTTTTATCTTCCAACTCCCCAAGTTGTTGTCTAGCTTAACCAACTAGCTCAGGGATATCCAACACAGATTCTTGGAGAATGGGTGGTTTAGAGGAAAATCAATATGATCACGAACTCAACATAGCGGTCAGGTGACAACCTGGTAATACTTCCGAGAAGATATTCGGAAAACGAACCACCGGTATGTTACTAAGCTCGAGAACAATCTTGCTTTTGAGGGCAAGACGATATGATCGAATGAGTGAGGACTTGACAAGATGCTAACTCATAGATCGAAGAGTGCACCAGAACTAAGGACTAGGTAGCACGATTAATCTTAGGATGATGATTTAATAACCAACACGCTAAGAATGATAATATTGTCCATTTACTACCAAGCAACGAGGTTGCTAGGAGTATCGATTTCACACACCACAATTCACTAGTCGGCATTCCGGTTGCGACAACACGGAACCGAGGAATGAACAATGATGGTGTGAAGTATTACTACGTCAAGAATTCATGAGAGTTGGTGCAGTTCTCATGACAATTCTGACATAAAGGGGGTAACACTCCAAGGTAGAACAGAACAAAACTGAATTGGCATTTTGATCTGTGGGATACAACTACTTTGACCCAATCCTAGAAATGGATGAGGTACTGGAGTTTGCTTCTCCTAGTCATTCCGAAATAGAATGGCTTGACGGACCACAAGGATAATAGGCATCGATGACGAATGCACGACTACTCCTGACTATCAATTAATAGACGAAGGTTGGAATACAACTAAAGAGAGCAACTCAAAGGAACATATAATTTTCTGAGTTGTGGATGCGTCGATTAGTATGTCGAGCAAAGCTCAACATTTCTTCTGGATAACCCATGCGGAAAGGGTAGAACTGGCAGATTCACAATTATGAATGAAGAACTCCTCAAGAGTACTCTGATTGTGATCCTTCGGCTCAAAAGAACTTCTGCCATAAGCAGTTCATAGTATTTGGAAGAAGGAAATACCACGGACCTCGAGGACTATCGCAAAGTTACTAATATCCTAAAGGAACTAGCAAATACTAACAACATGAGGTAGGGTGAATCTCGGGTTCAAGAACCCAGGAATAGAATGCCTACTAACTAAATGGCATCACGGGATGCTTTCAAGAATAATGGCCAGAATCATCGCACGGGGAACACAAAAGCATTACTAAATTGCTAGGCGACTTACTAACACCTAGGGTCATAATAATAGTTCCAACATCTACGCCGAGGCAACAAAGTACCTCAACTTACCGGTTAGTGTGCTTATTCTGACCAAAAAGGACATCGGGAACCGAAGGAAAGGATTTGCAAGTGCATCAGACTATTTAGAGACCTGGGATGACTCGGACAGCATAACGGCTGTGAATGCTCAAAAAAAGATTTGGAACATCATGCAAAATGGTGGCATAACCACTCAATATCATCATATCAAGGTTCCGAGATCAACGGTTAACATACATAAATAGTAGAAACTGAACTGGGGCGTAAAACCAACAATCTTAAAGGTCTATGGATTAGTAACACGTCATCCTGATAGATAGATGAGAAGCCTAGTTCTTAAACCCCGTAGAAGAGAAGAGGTTGACTCAGATCAGAAGGCCATGAGGTATAAGGAGTAAAAAGAGCCTTACGTTCCCTTCCACAATCAATTCCCTTATATAACTAAAGCATTTCTAGACACAACTTCAACCAGTTTGGCTTGGCAATCCTACAGGCAGTCAGGCTCTGATACCAACGCTGTCAGGACCCCGGTTCCAAGTCACATCGACCTAGCCGGTAACACCTCATATCACTTTGCGGCCTCACGCACGGTATTCCCACGGGTGTCGCCTTACCATGGCCCAGACCGCTTAAGCGCCTTTTGGCTCACGATATGATAGTGTCGCTAGCATCCATATGACAAAGAACCCGGCCGACATGGCTAGTCGTGAACCCAAAGCGGCACTAACCTATGCGGACAGTGCATCCACGAATCACATCGAGCATGTCGGTCATCAACGTATGAATCCGGGCTGTAGCCTTTGGGATAACGACACTCCCGGTAACCCGGTATGCTTGAGCTAAGCGGGACTCGGATGTCACCGCGTGACATTTCCCGAAGGGAAAGACATAGGAACAAAGTGAAACACATGTCGGCCAGTCAAGTGTCCGGCGATAGTCTTTGGGCTAGCAGGACTCGGTGAGCCGGGTCAGAAGCGGACTACTATCGCCGTGAAGCACTAGACTACATTTCCCCACATGAGAGGCTGCCAAGGATAAACAACTAGATTGTCGGATCCCACACATACCAAGCATTTCAAACATACACACAATATGCTCAATATGTGTAAATACAACATGGCATCACAACATAACTCTACGACTCAAATATTTATTCATTAGGCTCCGAGGAGCGAGATATTACAAACATGGGTCTCATGACCCAACACTCGAAACATACAAGTCAAAGCACAAGCGGAAGCTAAACATGTCTCGAGTACGCATAACTATAAAATGAAGAAGGCCGTGAAGCCCGACTATCTACCGAGATCTGCCGAGGGCACAAGATCGTAGCTGAGGTAACAAGCTAAACGTCGAAGTCCAAGCGGAACTACTAGTGAGACTGACGTCTCTCTGCAAAACATAAAATAGGCAAACGTGAGTACAGTTGGACTCAGCAAGACTTACATCAGAACTAACTACATATGCATCATCATCAAAAGGGGGTGGTGGAGTTTGACTGCAGCAAGCCAGCTTTGACTCGGTGGCTATCCTGAACTACGACTGTAAGTAACTCTTTTGAGGTGGCGCACACGAGTCCACATATTCACCATATCAATACACCACTATGGACCCGCTCCCGTCTCCCTCACGAGAACGCCATCCATAGCACTCATGCTTATCTTGCGCATTTTAGAGTATCCACTTTCACTTGTCTATGAACTGATATAGGCAACCCAGAAGTCCTTTACCATGGACACGGCTATTCGAATAGATCATATTAACCCTGCAGGGGTGTACTTCTTCACACACGCTCTCACCACTTACCGCCGTTTACACGACATGTACTCGGCAACCTTCAAGCGGAAGCCCAACGTGGGTGTCGGCCACAACCAACCTAAACACTCAAGTCCCTAGTCCAGGTTTATCGCCTATTCGGGTACCATCCGCAGGGAGTCCGGTCGAGGTTTCCCATAGAGCCCCGAACGATGTGTGCAGGGTTCCCGAGATACCAAACGGGCACTCGGTACACCGGGCCACGTGCCTACCGCAACACAACCCACCCCTAAGGTCAGCGTTGCGTGCGGCCCCCAGCATACTACAAACACCAGAAACTACTTGCAACTCCCGGACTGAGAACAAGGGTGGTTAAGAAGCCGAGAGGGTCCATTGGTTTCGCCCAATGCGTGGTAGTAACTGCTTTCATGGATCACAAACACAGAACTCAGTTCCTCGAGGACGGCTGCAATGCGACAACCCACCATGTACTCCCTACATGGCCTCTCACCGCTACCTTTACCAAATCGTGTTCACACACTTAGCTCACACACGATGGGACATGTTCACACACCTCCATTCATTCCCGATGAATCGGACCTGACTCAACTCTAAGTAGTAGCAGGCATGACAAACAAGCATGAATGAGTAGGCACAACAAGGCTCAAACAACTCCTACTCATGCTAGTGGGTTTCATCTAATTACTGTGGAATGACAGGTCATGTAGAGGATAAAGGGGTTCAACTACCGCAGCAAGTAACACATGAATCGTTGTTGTCCTAATGCAGTAAAATAGAACAGGAGCGAGAGAGTGGGATTATATCGCAATGAACAAGGGGGTTTTGCTTGCCTGGCACTTCTGAAGATAATATAGTTCTTCATCGGTGTCATCGAATTCATTGTTGGTACGTCGTCTACTGAGAGGGGACAATTACCGGCAAACAAGAGAGAACACAATCAATGCAATGCACATTCACATGAATGACATGTCATGTTAAGGTACTGGATTCACCTAATGCAATATGTAGCCAAGTTAATTGAAGTGGAACTCAAACAAGGTTAAACTCCAACTCCAAATGCTAGTTCATAAATTGCCCTAATCATGATTCATCCTATTCAGTGAGGTTAACTTGTTCAAACATGCATGATCATGGCATAAACAGATTCTTCATATTTTTCTGATCATTTTCATATATAAATTATTTAATTTGGAGTTACGCTTGAATTTCTATGAATTTTAGAAGTTTGGGGTATTTTCGAAATTTCCGAATTATAATAAATCCAGAAGGTATTATCACAAGATGACCTCACGGTGACGTCGGCAAGTCAACGGGCGCTGTCTAGGTCAAATCTGACTGTGGGTCCAGGGTGTCAGGGTAACTAGTTTAACTAAAAAAATTAATTAAAACTAAATCTGATTAGTTAACAGGGCTGGGCCCCACCGCTATCGACCGGGAGAGTCAACCAGGGCCCACCCGTGGTCAAAGTCAACATCGGCTGCACCGGCGTTTAGCCGCCGGCGAGCCCTACGCGGCGGCGGAAGTGGTTTTGGCCGTTCCGGCGACCAAATGGGCCGCGGAGGGCATCTAGGTATAGCTGGGGTCGAGTCGCAGCTCTTGGTGGAGTTAGTTGAGCTCGGGGCGGCCGGAAATGGTGCCGGCGACGACCTAGGCGGCCGCCGGAGTTCGGCCGAGGTCGAACACGGCGCTAGGGAGCACGGCGAGGTGCGTGGGGTCGCATTTTGCGCTCTGCGAAAAGCGGTGAGGGTGGTGTGCTCGGAAGCGAACTTGCGCGGTTGTGGCCACGGCTACGCCATGGCCGGCGGCGAGGAGCAATCGGCTCCGGCGGAATCAACGGCTAGAGAGGGAAATAAAGCACGGGGAGAGAGGGGTTTGGCAGAGGAGCTCACGGCGGGGTCGATGAGTAGCTCAGCGGGCTCGGGAGGCAGACGGCGTCGGAGCATCTCCGCGATCTCGGTTGCCCGAGGTAGAAGTCGACCATGAGACGCGTCATTCGGGCATCCGGTGCCGCGTGGCTCGGCGGAGAGGTTCAGGTGGCGAGGCGGAGCTCGTGGGCGGGATGGCTGGCCGTGGGAGGTCGGTGGCCACGACGAACAGCGACGGTGGCGACGGGCCGCTGGGTGCGTCAAGGAGTGAGAGAGCAGAGGAGGGAGAGGCCACAGGCGAGGGAGAGAGGGTCGAGAAGTGCGTGGCGCTCGGGGAGACGTCCAGGCGTCGGGGAGGAGCGACAAGCGGGAGGTGGCGCGGCGAAGGCCGGGCACGCACTGCGTGCATCCGGCCGCGATGAAGAAGACCTCCACACTTACAGTGGGCAGGCGGGCGAGATGGGCTGCAGTGGCGCCAGTAAGTGGCTGGGCTTCTCTCTTTATTTCCATTTTCTATTTTACGTAATTATGTTTGGCTTTAATAAAATGCGGGGCATTTCCAAAAATCATGAAACTGGTCAATGTCACTGTTTGGAATATTTCCAACAACAAACATTTCAGTTTATGATTATTTGAACATTAAAACTATTTATTAGCATTAAATGCCCAAATGCAAATACTATATGATTTAATTCAAAAATCCAAATGTCATGGAAAAATGTGCAACATCTCTCGTTATCAAGCTTCAAGATTTTCCAAAAATGGTGAACATTTTTGAAGGCCATTTGGGTTCATTGAAAATATTTCTTAGTTGAACCTATTTGAATTGCTTTGGTGCTAGGGCTTGGTCATCCCCATTTCAAATTTCATGAAAATTAAACATGATGCATGGATGCAATGCCATTAGTTACAAGCAAGCTCTAGGGCTGTGACAGTACAGTACTCTTCCGATGGAAGTCGGTCGTTGAACACATTGACCACGCCGCGCCGAGAGCACCACGGCGGTGGACGACGGCGAGGCCTAGGAAGGGGACGACAGCCGAGCCGAAGACGCGGCAATGAAGCCCGGGAGGAGTACGAGGGTTCACCGTTCGCTGCGGTGTGAGGCCGCTGCCGCCGCAGAATAACAGGGGGTGTGGGTGAGTAGAGGGCTGCCCCGCCAGCGGTGGGAGTAGTAGGGTGCGCTGAGGCTCAAGGGCAAAGACAAACCACGAGAGGCGGAGAGCAAGCGGTCCCGCCGGCGCCTCTGGCGGCCGGAGCAAGAAGATCGAGATTGAAGAATGATGACGGCCGTTGGATTGACATCCAACGGTTACGTCTGCTAGAATCGTTTGTTGACGTGTATAATAACTAAAAAAATCTTGCATACGCGTCAACTAAATAGGCCCACAAGTCAGACCACTCCCTCTTTTTTTTAATAATTTATATATAGCTCATGGCAACTTCTTATGCAATTTATTGCAGTCGTTTTTTTGTTGGCCAGGTCCAATTTCGCATATTTCTGTGGGTTCCAAACTATTTTTAGTACCGAAATGTCGAGCCAGATTTAAATTACTTTGAAGATATATTTAATTTTGGTTAATTCTGAGTGAAATAGGAATCTGAAAATGTGAAAAAATTCAGAAATTATAAAGTAATTGCCAATTTGTCATCTGTTTTTATATTTACAACCCATTTCATATTACTTCCAAGATTTGCACGCATCTTGAAAGAGTTGCAGCCCATCAGGGCGTATGAAAATAAGTAGGCCTGGATTGGGTATTCTTCAGAAAAAATAAACTGGGCTCATTTTCACAAAGAAAAAAATAAATTTGGGCTGGTCACATGGTGAACATAAAATATAAGCTGGGCTAGACGGGCCACGTACCAGTCAAACCCTGCTCCGTCTCAACAATACCAAACAAAAAATACCGCCGAGTAGCTACATCCTGTGTCACCGATCTTGTGCTATTCTCTTGTCTATTGACTATATACGCTCACAATGTCGTGGGTCCCGGATGTCGTGAAAACACTAGGAGGAAGCATTTTATTTTTCCATACTGTTGACATGGTGGGCCCTCATCGCTATCCTCTCCACGCATTTCCGCCGACATCGTTGTTTGTTGACCATGTTGACAACGCGAGAGGGCGGTGCTGGGCGAAGCGCACTCAAAGCGCCGCTGAGGACGCCGGCGTTAACGATTTAGGAGACGGTGGGGCGATGCGTGCATTGAGGCGCAGCCGGCCGTGGGAGGCGAAGCAAGTGCCCCACCCAAGACCGGTTTGGTTTTGGTGGTCGGAGGAAGGCAGGATCAAGAAACACGATGCATCGTAAAAAGCAGCAGAGTACTTAACAACCTTAATCGAAACTAGCAGGGCACTTAACAACCAAAGCCGAAAGCGGTATGAGTACTTATACAGGTTCAACTGCATAAAGCATGCCTCGAACAAGTGCTACTTTTCCTACTGATTAACCAAGGGTGAGGCCGCCAAGCCCCGTGACAAGGCCCAGCGCCACCCAGCGCATCCACAACCTTCCGAAGCGGCTTCATCTCGCAACATGGTCAATAAACAGGATATTCGCTTTAGAGCCATCGAAAAGCATGAACATAATCTTCTGTCCTATTCTCCAAGATGGACGGGCCTTCATTATTTGAGATCACCCATGAATAAGTACTTTTCACCTCCAAGGGGAATTGAGTAGGTCGACATAAACATCATGTTGTGACCAAGCGCCAAGTCCTGACCCGACCATGGTCAGGCATCTGTATAGGAACAATAGAACTCGGCAGTTCCTGTTTCAAGAAGATCACAGCTGTAAAACTGTGTATGAGCAATAGTTTATGAACAACATATATAACGGAAAACAGTTCGTACCATAAGTTTCTCGACACAATTGGACCTGTTCAACGAGTGCAACAGTGGAACACATATCCCACGTGTCCTTCCACCATTGAAACGCCCCACAAGGACCTCAAGACGATCAATAAAGTGTAGGAACTTGTGGATGTCGATCCAGTCAACTTTGGTGCCATTAGTAACAGCCGAGTTATTAAAGAGTAAAACGAAAGCGCATCGCTTAACTCTGAAAAAACCTACACGTGCCACCAATTATAAGAAAATATTAGTTAGAAGTAGCATCTTCGTGAGAGATTCGTTGCTACTTCTAAAGTTAAATTTTGATTAGTTAGATGTAATAGGTGGATTAAGAAGTAATCGAGGCAACAAGCAAGAACCAGATACAAAACTAACATGGATGAACAATTGGAACGACGTCGGGGTGGAAGATCGCAGTGAAGATGAGACCAGGTTCTGCTATTTCCATCAACATTTGTGCGCCAACTTTCAGTCTGTAACACTTGAGAAAGTTTATCCAAGTTCGGCCATAAAAAAGCAGCGATCTTCTTGGTTCATGAACCCAACTCGGAAGTAATATCCATGGCTTGTCTTCACCGTGACCATTAAACTATCAGATTCGCTATGGCAAGGCCGAGCATCTTGAGTACATGTGTTCTGGCAGAGCAAATAATACACTGCAGGAAAAATAATATGAGAACACAACATGTTCAAAAAACCCCACCCTCCAGGATAGTAAAGAGGATTCTAGGAACATACTGTGTGCGTTTCAAAATGCAGGGATGAGAAGGAACAAGTGTGGCGTCTCGCCGAGGGCGCAGAAATCTGTAGGGTACTCGCACTTTGGGCACTGCAAATGAAACACACTAGATTCAGTAGGAAGAAACATGCATCAACGGCAGCGGCTGCCATCCTAGGATTACCTGCGACCAAGGGACTTGAATTTATCGGGGATGTATGAAGAATTCGTACTTGGTTCTCCCTGAGAAAACCCTATGCAATCGCCGAGCGGGGGTTTTCTCTGAACAAACAGACGAGGGAGAAGGGGATTCAGGCCTAGTGAAATATTGTCGCTTCATCCGTCCAGCTTACTACTAAAGCTGGAAGAGGGGGGTTGTGATTTGACGGCTCATTGGGCATTACTGCGGCGCTACGATCAGGGTGTGTCTACCGTGAAGTTGTGCACTCTAATTTGTGCATATGGCACGTGGACCCCGTTGCCGGTTGCCCCACATATCAGCGAAAGGAAGTAGAAGGACAGGAGTAACTAGTTACACATAAATATATTTTTTGACAGAGAGATACTCCCGCTGTAAAGGAATATACAAATATTTTATATCACAGGCTCACCTTGCCGAGAAATATACTCCCTCTGCAACGCACGGGCATTATAGGGGTTCAGCTTTTTTATGGGGGTTCAGCTGAGGATATAATACTCAGATAGGCTCACGGTTCTGGACTTTGGGCCGCAGTCGACCTCGCATGTTTGGGGCCCATGTGTTCTACCTCGCCGCTTTTCATATTGCAAGCGATCGCACGGGCGCTGGTTTTAGATCTTTGTCATAAGGCTTAATACACAAAATTGAATAAAGCACGGCAGCTGTTGGAATGAAATCGAACGACAGTTCCTAACCAGCAATTAGAGTTGCAATTCTATCAACGATATACCATGTGATAAATAATATTATCGTACTACTTATACACACAGGACACTTGTTTCACCATGCCAGATAATTACATAAAAATCTCTCGGAGGATAGATCAGTTCGGTAGTTGCGTGCTGCTACTGAAGAATTTCAAAGTTGATTTGGTTCATTCACACCAAGGCTGCGCATGATAAGAGAAACTTGGCCGCGGTCACCCGGATTGTTGAACGACTCCCTCGTTGCTCTAGGAATTCACCGTTTGCAAACAAGAAGACATACCCAAACAGTTAGATCAACACAGTGAATCATGTGAAACAACATGGAAAGAAAAAAGAACGAAGCACTTGGGCGGCCAATGCTTACCAAGAAGGTGGACATGTCGGTTTTTGTAAGGACTTTGGTATATGAAGTCTGAACTGCAGCCCGATCTGTTGCGGTGCAACTACACGGGCCGAGCAGATGCAAGTGCAAGTGTTGGTGCAGGTGCCGGCCGCTTCTTCTTGCCGGAGATGGTGGTCCTTGTAGAGCTGGTGCCGGTGTCGGAGCAGTGCGGTGTCCATGCCCGATCCTCCGGTAGATCGGGATCGATTCACGACGCGGTCGGTGCCCAATCCTCAGCTGGATCAGACTGAGTTGCTGCCGCTGTCAGTGCTAGAGCAACTACCACTGCTCGATCTGTGCGAGATAGCGGCGATCGTGTCTGGTCTGCTATGATCAGCTTTCTAACTTGACTAGGATCCGTGACCGTGATCCAGTTTTTTTTCATTTCTTTTAAACACGAGAACGACTAATTGTGGCGTTTTTGTTAAACAAAACTGCGGTTCATCATAGGGATTCAGCTTGTACTCAGACAACAGACTCATCCAATTTTTTCCACTAATATAAGTGATGGACAGTGCCTTCGTTACTGACATGACATAAGAAGTGAAACCTGCAAAAATAGCCATTGTAGAGCAAACCAAACGGTTTATTCTGTGATGAATGTCACATGGCAAAACATGCATCGTAAAATTGCAGGAAAAGAAAGAAAACATGACATTAAATCAATAAGATTTAGACAGTAAATCAATAAGATTTACTTGATGTGACACGAGTGAATCCTTACCAGGAAATCACTATGTTGATGTACTAAACAGAATATTGGTCGTCCAACTACGCGTGGCATGCAGGGGCCCCGCCTACTCCCACAAGCAGGACAGTCCAAAGGTCGTGACAAATCGTATGGACCGAACATCCATGGGACTGGAAATCCTGGTGGGTGCGATAAACCCCGCAATGCATACAGATATTGGAGTGTAACCATAATTGATAAACCGTCCTCACAAAAAATATGATCTGGATACTTCAAAATATACATACTGAATTGAGTGGACAGACATTAACATAGACCGTTCTCAGGACTGACCACACACCAAAAGCGACAGTACTAATAAACAGTACAGGGTTCACAAACACAAATCAAGTACTAAACAATAGTACTTACTACACACAAGCAAAGTTGCACTAACTAAACTCTGGAGACTATTTCTTGCCACCGACCTACGGGATGAACCCCGCATAACTGACTAGGCCATGGACTTCGTGTGAGATGTCTCCATGCACCATCACCATCTTGTCAACCTTGGAGAACCTAACAGAGTGGTGTTTCCACTCATAAACATGATGATGAAGACAGGCCGCATCAGATTTGTTGGGAAGCTTTACAAGAACCACACCCTTCGTAATCAAAGGCACAACCAGGAAATTGTTGTGGTCAAGTACAGCCTCGAGAACACGCCTCGACAACAATGCTACAGGAAAACACTAGTTCAGGACACGTATGGCGACAAGGACACAGAATTTGGATAGTTCAGCAGTAGAACTCATCATCAGGTCTTCCAGTTCACACGGCATTACTTTGAGAACTTCATCTCCAGCACGGACCTGGTTCTAATTCAAATAGAAACCATATTTTATTACTACCTCCGTTCAGAAATATAAGATGATTTTCGATATTATACTCCATATATGACTACATATACGCACAGAAATGAGTGAACAAAGACACTACAACATGTCTACAAAGGCATGCGAGCAGAGGGATTACATGCAATATCCATAACACAAGTTACTGTGGCAAATATACCCTCTTAAAAGGTAGCATTGATAAATTCATAGTACTCCCTCCGTCCCAAAATTCTTGTCTTAGATTTGTCTAGATTCGGATGTATAAAGTCACATTTTAGTATTAGATACATCCGTATCTAGACAAATCTAAGATAAGAAATTTGGGACAGAGGGAGTAGTTGAAAGTAATCTATAAGAAATCAGTGTCAACCTCTCGCATGTTTTGGTCAAAAGAGGAATTTAGAACCGTCATTTGGCACACTAAAATCACATGCAAGATCACCCAGAAAGTTGTACTACCAGTACTAGTACTGCGTGTTAGATGAAAAAACACGATCGAGATCAAGAAAAAGATCGTCAACAAGAGACATTACCTGGACTTGCTTAATGAGGGATCCTGGAGAGGGGGCCTGGACAGGGCGATGGCTTTGAGCTTGTCTGCGGTAGTCTCGGCAGGGTGCTTGCGCTTCTTCGTACCATGAGCCTCGACAGTTTTGGCCAGGGCCATAGACATCATGTCGGCCGGGTGCTCGGCCCATCCAAGAGAGGAAGCTGAGAGAGAAGAGTGAAAGGAGGAACGAGATGAGGGAGAAGCAAAGTGAGTGGGGGTTTTCTTCAAGAGAGGAAGCTGAGAGAGAAGAGTGAAATGATGGTTGCTTCGTCCATCCAACTTACTGCTGGAAAGGAGGGGGTTTTGTGATTTTATGGCTCATTGGGCATTACTACAGCGGTTCGATCGGGGTAGTTTACCTTCACTCTACTATGGAGTAATTTAGTGCATGGCTGGTGGACCTGTGTGCCGGGCTGTCCCACACGCCGCCAAAGTGAGTAATTTAGTCCATGGTCGGAGGAGGATCTGCACGGTAGAGCGTGTCCACTGCTTTTCATTACGAAGAAAAAATGATTACAGCAAGCGCTTTCCACTCTTACGACGGAGGAGTGCGAAACACGGCAACCACTTGAACATAAACAAGGTGCTCCTACTACTAGGCATGTGCAAAGTGGTTCATACGTCAAGATTTACACAATCTTGTCACTAGTGTAGTAAGATATGATGATAACAAATGATGTTGTGCGCATGTCAACTACTCCTATATGTAACATAGTACCACTTTTTGACTGTCCGTCGAGAATGAACGGTGAGATCAATGTTAATGTAACTAGGTCCACAAAGCACGGAGAGTACAAAGGTTACAAGACTCCACGAAACATGAACCATATGAAGCACGAATCGTGTTAGACAGGTGTATGAAGGGTGCACGGATGGGAGCAAAAGTTCCCTTCTCGACCCACTTTTGGGTGTTTGGCAGAGTGCGTGAAGGGTGCATGAGTCCACACTAGTAGGTTGACAAAAATACACGAAGAGGAAACAACTATATTGAGATGAGAATGGAACCAAAAACACCCACACGCTTTGTGCTACAAAGGATCGATCTTCACTGCTCGAAGTTTGATCCAACGGTCATGTTGCGCCGAGACATGGACATGCCCATGCAGAGGGCTCCTAAACACCACCGAAGTCCCTCAGCTTCTCGAGGCACACGACATTGGTGATGCAGGGTGTAACCGCCCGCAGAGCCCGCTCCCGGTCGACGGGATCCAAATTTCACAAAGACGGGCGCCCAATGGCACGAATGGATTCCGGTGACGGAGCCCTTAAAGGATTCGCCCGGCAACGGCGACGGCAGCCCGCAACCCCTACTTGTCCAACTCAGCCCACACCATCGCGCGGAGACGGCTCAGCTCCTCGGAGATATAGGTGAAGAAGGAGACCAGGTCAGGAAGCCACAGCTCGGTGAAGTCGACCGGGTGGTCGAACGGGTTTAGTCCGACGGCCGGCATCGTCGCGCTGGCACGACGGTAGGCATTGCGCAGCCGCAACACATGCGTGGCAAGTGGCAACTTGGTTCACCAAGTGGCTGAGGCGATCCTGGACCTCGTCACAATCGGCCCGCTCGCGCTCCAGCCGGCTCCCCTGACGGCCTATCGTATCTCCCGTTTTCTGCAGCAACGCCGCCGACGCCTCGAGCATCTTTGTGGTGGATGCCTGCCGCTTTTGAAGCTCCGTGAACTCCCGCACATGACGGAGGAGCATGACACTCCTCTCCTCCTTGAGCTCACAGAGCTCCACGTCCTTGGCCCTGAGCTTCGCATCCTTGGCATGGAGCTCCTGTGTCAGGCGCCTCACCTCGGACTCCGTGATCTGTTGCGCCGCCATGGCACCAGGTAGAAGCAATGGGGAGAGGAAGCAAAGGGGGTGAAACGGCTGAAAGGCAATGCAATCTACGGGAAGGCGGAGGGAGCGGGGAATCTTTTGGTTTTCACCACGGTAAAACACCAGTCCACAACTTCTCACATCGTGAGCAAAGGGTTCTACAGCGGAGTCATCGTGACTAATTGCTGCCGCTACCGCCTCCCGTCAATCAAAAAATTAAAAATCCTGTCGCGCCTGCTCCCATCAATCAAAAAATTAAAAATCCTGCCGCACCCAAACACCAGAGCAACACCGTGGTGGATATTTAAATTTACATGCCGGCAAGTAGATAAAAAAAGGGGTGAAAAAAATAAATGTGGCGGCAACCTAGCTAATCGGTCAAACTAGCCCAACTAGCTAGCCACCGTGCTTCACTGATGTACTCGGCGGGAAAGGTGGTCTTTCGTGATTTGATGACTCATTTACTTGCTTCGGTGCTACGACCGAGGAGGACCCAGAAAACGTGCGGTAGGGCATCCCACGTTAGGAAGAATATATACGTGCACCACCCGGGAGGACCCCGAAACCGCGCGGTAGGGTGTGCCACGTCTCGGCACGAAGGAAAAATGTGCATGTAAAAATATACTCTATCAGACGTAGTACCTATGGTTCGACCTCGAGACCCAGTCAGTCGGTCGAAAACACCCCACTAGCCACACAGCTTCATCATGCAAACGTGGCACGGAGGATAGATGTGGTTAGCTCCGTCTCAACCAGCCACAACGTCTCTTGTTCAAGGCGATTCTTCTATTTTCCAAGCTTTTTTTAGTTGTAATAACACCACGGCAAGCTAGCGCCGCTCTTCGTGTGTGCCCGTGCAAAGGTTAGATGATGGAGAGAAGAGAGATTGAGATCGCAGACCTGGGACCCACCAGTAAGTGAGACAACGGTCATGCACGTGTTGATGAGGCACTCCCTCTACTCTACTCAACGCAAGTATTGTATAAATTCAAGTTATGGGACAAAGCCAACAACCGTTCGTTTTTTCAGGCTATCGTACGCTTTGTAGTCCAGGTTGCCGCTCAAATCTTGTCTTTCAGATTTGTTAGTTTTAGGTCCAAATTTGATTAATGACAAGTGGGACCCCCGTGTGTTGTTCCGATATTTCAGTGTAGGATGGTCTTTTTGAACAAACACTTTGCGCAGTTAGAGAAGTAACGGCACGAGTTACACATATTTTGCAAGTTTACAAACAAAAATGACAATGACATAGAATATCACATCCACCCCCAGCCTTAGATACTATGGTGATACGAAGTTTTACACCGTTGGAAGTGAGATCCAATGGCTTGGGAGTAGTCTTTGTAATTATGCGCAATTTCCAAACTCTCCAAAGGTTTTTTTGCAAATAAAACATTCAGGCCTCGTGTGTGTGCCGCTGCATCTTCGATCCAACGGCTCCCCGGTGCTCATATTAGGTGCTCCCGTAGCTTAATTACCCGCTACGGTGATATGAGCATCTAGGTCGTATGATCGCTGATCGATGGCACATGCGTAGTACTTGTACTTTCTACACATTTCCCAAACTCTATCGCGATATTGCAAAAACATTCAAACCTCCTACTGTGGGCCGTTAGATCTCGGTGAACTCAGATCACCATAGAATCTACGGTATGGGAGCACCTCATACTCTCCGTGCGAGAAAACATAAGGTGCTATCGCAGCTTGGATGCTACGATGATACGATCTTGGAGGTCGTTTGATCTGAGATCCAATGGCACCCGAAAGCAGTCTTTGTGCTTGTAAGCAAGGGCGAACTCTTTTGGGGCTTTTCTCGCAAAAACCATTCGAACCACTGAGGAGGTGTTAGGTCACAAATCCAACGCCTCCGAAGAGCTTGTATCACCAAAGCATCTAAGGTGTGGTAACACATGATATTCTTACATACAGGAGAATATGATGTCCTCCTTCATCTTAGATGCTACAGTGATACAAGCTTCGAGGTCGTTGGATATGGGATCAAAGGGCATCTAAGTAGTTTTTTTACAAATTGTGTGCAATTCTCAAACTCATCAAGGTTTCCTGCAAAAAAAGTTAAGACACATCATGTGAGCTGCTATATCTCAGATCTACAAGCTCCAAGCAACTCGTATCGGCATATAGCATATAAGGTATGGGGGCACATGATATTCCCCTGGGGAGGAGGGGTGGGGGGGTGCAGAACCAATCGGTAGTTAGGAGGGTGGGGACAAATATAATCTAAACAACCCTAAACAGAGCTCCACAATTTTATCTAAGGTCGAGGGGTTGACCCCCGACAATCATAGCTCCGCCTAAACACAACATTTGCATGTATTGTAGTACTAGACTTAATATTCATGTTTCAGTTTCATGTTCATTTTAAATATTGAACTGAGGACCATGGATGTTTTACATTTTACTCCCTTTGTTCCTAAATATTAGTCTTTTTAGAGGCTTCAAATGGACTGGCACATAGATGTATATAGACATATTTTAGAGTCTAGATTCACTCATTTTGCTCCGTATGTAGTCACTTGTTGAACTCTCTAAGAGAATAATATTTAGGAATAGAAGGAGTATTTTTGAATTCGTGTCATACATGCATGGTTTGGAAAAATAGATGCACTATACTTATTGGATTGTTGTTGTGTTCGTGCGTCTGTGTCTCTGTGTGTGTGTATGTGTGTGGTCATATGCTTGATACATACAAAGTTTTCTCACCTCCATATTGTTCATCTTTTAAATTTGAATTTGCATTGGAAAACTTATTAGGGATACCATGAAATGTGAAATCCACGTTGAGATCACTATATCACAAACTCACTCTAATTCAACAACTCGTCATAAATCAATTACCACGTTGAGATTAGTATTTGCAAGGAAAATATGGGTATTGTAATACACAAAGATTCGTTCAGCAATTTAAAAGGTTCCTTTCGTATTCTCGAATGGTAGGACCCAACGGCGCATCAGCCGCACCTTGGCTCAGGTTGATCCTAAAAAAAACGGGCTCGTGTCCTTCGGTGGCGTGCGTGGTACGCACATTAGGCAACCCCAACCAGTCGAGCCTCGGCGTTTCAAGTCGAAATATCTAGCGGCCAGAATTCCAGCCCTAGGAAATTCCCCTCATGTCCCCGGTCCATAATGACTACCGATGAACAACGGAGGGATGCTTTAGTAACTAGACAACGTTACCTACCGTGCCGAGCACGGTTTAGTTCCCTCGGTCGCCGTCATTAAGGTCACCCGTCAACCGCATTGCCTAGTACTACTACTACTACACCAGGATGAGCATGCAATAGAGCCCGCTTGTTCGTGCCTAGTACTTGAGTTAATATATCAGGCAATGCACTGGTACGTAGGGATTATCCTTTTACTCTGCATATATATCTTGTCTGAAGTCTAACTATGCAAAATGTTTGACCAAATCCTTTCTTAAGAAATACAATAGGACGGATGTACGGCTTGAAAATTTATTGCATGATGCAGGTTATGATATTATTTCGAATCCTGGATCTTAATTTTCAGAAAATCCAAAAGTGAGCATAAATTCTTGAAACTGAGCATGGTTACGTGATATGGCACAAATATTACTTCGTAAGTTTTTTCTTCAATTTGAGATAAGCTGCTTATGACAAGTTGCACAAATGAAGAGCCAAGGTATTTTGGAACAAAGACCTGTCACGTTAAGGTGAACGCTTTCACTATTGAAACCGTGGGCGTTTACGTGCCGCCACGAAGTCCCCGCTTCTCATCGGCAGTGTCGCCCCAAAGCAAGCGTGTGAGTCGACGGGAGGCGTGGCGAGCAGATCGGCCTGGTTGTCGAGGAGGCGTGCGAAGCAGATCACAGGCAGACTCACCGGGAGGCGAGCCTTTCACCAGTTCGCCGCCCACCGTCATCCCAACTGCTCCCACTTTTAATGTCGTCGGTGCCGTAGTTTAAAATCAACCCCGCACTACCCGGTATCGCTACAATCCTCTCTCTTCCTCTCTGATTCTACTGTCGTCTACCTCCAACTAGCCTGACCTAAACGTACGCCATGCCGCATCACGATGGTCTGCCCTTAGTGTTCCAGTTTCATGAGGAAGACACCCAGCGAAGTCTCAAGAACATAAAGGCGCTTTGGGACGAGCTTGAATCGGCCTTCTTGGAAGACGCCGCGCTGTCCCCCGCTGCTCCAGCTCCTGTCGCCCGATCGCGCCAAAGTGCCCATCCCCGTGGCATTGATGGGTTGGGAGCCGCACATTGTCCCCGAGCTTTATGCCACGGGGTTCCACGAGGTCCCTGCCGACTTTCACGCTCCCGTGCACCTTCCAGCGCATGTGCCTGCGCGTGCACTGACGCGCACGCCCGTGCCGGTACCCGTGCACATGCCAGTGCATGCGCTGGCGATCGACGCGGCGTCTGGCTGTCGGGTGCCGATGCACACGAATGTATCCGCCGCCAGCGCCGTTAGCGCTTTGTCCCGTGCGGGTTCCATCGCCCCCTCAGCCGCATGGATGGCCGCCGTTGACCGCTTCCTTGCACCAACGCCACGCCTCCTCCGCGGTTGACTTCGCTCAAGTCTGAACATTTTGGCCTTCCTTGAAGCTAGGCCAACGTCCAGGAGTACACCAACAACGGCGCAAGATGCCGCCGTCGCTGTCGGTCAGTGGCCCGACGACACACATAGCACTGCAGAGGAGCCGCTTCCCGCCGCGAGACGCCCCCGCCGCCACCGCGTAATCTAAATTTGCCATGAAAAACATTCGGATTTCCATGCTTAAAATCCGAATGATTATCATTTCCGTTTATTTTATATCGATCGTCGTATAATTTAAAGTCGGAGTCAGACTGAACGACATGTATGGTTTGATCGATTGAATGTTCTGCTAGAGCCGTATCAAATTAAATATAAAACCTCATCAAGCCACATGTATTCCTTGTCATCCAACGACCTAGACTGCTTCAATGTCGAGCGCTCAACACGTTTAGCATGCAGTTAATTTCATTCCAAAAATAGTGCTAATCACATGACAACACGCAAATAATATCCTACTAGTAGTTAATATCCGCATGCACTTAATATACTTCCAAATTAACGTGCATTGCACGTACACACTGACTAGTGCTGCTAGTACGTGGAAATCGGTGCCGTGACTTATGAACGCGTCCGAGATATGGTCAATGCAGCAACATCGCCCATGAAGTTTTTCCTGCTTGCCCGCTGCGTCTAAATGCGTATGGGGAGAGAGAGAGAGCACACATGTAACCCACCAGTAAGTGAAGGCGAATAGTACTAAAAATAATATTACATGTTATCCATTAATTAGGCTGTGGTAATATAAAAACATTATGTGAACAAAGGGGGTATGTCGGTGTCAAAACCGGCGGATCTCGGGTAGGGGGTCCCGAACTGTGCGTCTAGGCGGATGGTAACAGGAGACAAGGGACACAATGTTTTTACCCAGGTTTGGGCCCTCTCGATGGAGGTAATACCCTACTCCTGCTTGATTAATATTGATGATATGGGTAGTACAAGAGTAGATCTACCACGAGATCAAGGAGGCTAAACCCTAGAAGCTAGCCTATGGTATGATTGTTGTTCGCCCTACGGACTAAAACCCTCCGGTTTATATAGACACCGGATAGGTTAGGGTTACATGAGTTGGTTACAATGGTAGGAGATCTACATATCCAGACGCCAAGCTTGCCTTCCACGCCAAGGAAAGTCCCATCCAGGACACGGGACGAAGTCTTCAATCTTGTATCTTCATAGTCTTGGAGTTCGGTCGTGATGATAGTTCGCTATCCGGACACCCCTAGTCCAGACTCCCTCAAGAGCTCCCTAACCAGGCTTCGATGACGACGAGTCCGGCGCATATTTTCTTCGGCATTGCAAGGCGGGTTCCTCCTCCAAATAGTTCATAGAAGGTTTTGAACACAAGGATAGTGTCCGCTTTGCAAAACAAGTTCCACATACCACCGTGAGAGAATAACTTTTGCACAGACCGCTGACGCGTACTCCGCGGCGTGACATCACACCACGGTCGTGCCTTTATACGAATCGTTTTTACTGTTCCACCTCAGCGCGTTTAGCGAGGCGGTTTCCTTGGCACGTCTTATCAAAGCGTAGATCGTGCCCCTTATTTTGGAATTCTCATCAATACGGACGTGGGTAACCCATCCGCGCCATTGATTACGACGCTTGGGAGATAAGCGAGTTTTACCAGGCTGGTGGGGGACGCATAACTTCGTCCGTCCATATAAGGGGATAAGGATCCACCTTTTCACCTACGCCTTCTTCCTCCTTCGCTCATCCATTTCCGCGCACTCGAGCTCTAGCGCCCAAGTCCGCACATCCCACCTCAACCTTCTCCGACCATGTCCGGAGCGGGAGGCAGGTGGATGGCCTCCTCCGCCACAGAGGGGCACATTACAAGACTGCGGGAGGCAGGATATTTGTCCGGCGACATCGCGCAGAGGCTGCCCGACGTGGGGTAGCTCATTCCAACCCCCAGGCCCCATGAGAGGGTGGTGTTTCTCCCCCACTTCCTCCGTGAACTAGGTTTTCCACTTCACCCATTTGTCCGGGGGCTCATGTTCTACTACGGCCTGGACTTCCACGATCTGGCCCCAAACTTCATCCTCAATATCTCGATGTTCATCGTCGTGTGCGAGGCCTTCCTCTGCATCCAACCCCACTTCGGTTTATGGTTGAAGACCTTTAGCGTCAAGCCGAAGATAGTGGGTGGCCGACAGGCAGAGTGTTGAGGCGCTATGGTGGGCAGGATGCCCAACGTCCTATGGCTCGAGGGCTCCTTCGTGGAGACAATAAAGGGGTGGCAATTGGGGTGGTTCTACATCACCGAGCCGCGCGACTCCAACTGGGCGGCGGCCCCCGAATTCAGATCTGGCTCCCCCACACGGCTCACATCATGGAAAGAGACGGGCCTGAAGTGGGGTGATTCGAAAGAGCTGACCGGACTCCAAACCTGTGTCCGAAACCTGGTGGACAAGAAGCTCAAGCTTGTCCACGTAGTCCAGGTCATGCTCATCCGCCGGATTCTCCCATGCCAGGAACGGGCCTTTAATTTGTGGGAGTTTGATCCGGCACAACACCGAACCTTGAGGCAGCTCTTCGACACTACATACGAAGATGCCTGGAAGGTGTTGTTCAAGGGCGCCGAAGCCCCCGCATCCGCTAACAAAGATCGCGGATATAGCTCGCGGCGTCAAGCCGGCTAGGTAAGTTATTTTACCCTTTACGGGACTCTTTTTTCATAGATTGACTCTATGTGGGATCTAAAACTCCCTAATCTTTGACAGGATCTCAAGACGTCCGGACAGATTAACTGTCCCTCCTTTGCCGGAAGACCAGCGGACGCCCTGATTAGCCAGCTGCTGGCTCCAGTACCCATGTGGTGCCGAGAAGAAGGCCAAGAAGGAGGCCACGGGAACTCGAAGGAGCTCCCGACGCCAGTCTTTGTCAGATTCAAGCGAAATCTTCTCCTGAGGACGAGGAGGAGGAAAAAGAAGCTTCTCCCCCAGCGGGGGAGGAGAAGAAAAGGAAGGTCGCCCCAACTGGGGACGCTGGAGGGTCCAATAAGGGAAGAACTCTTCCTCCGGACTTCTCCACTAACGTCGACAACGACGAGGAGGATTGGCCGACAAGGGCCAAGCCCCTGGCGAGATCGTAAGTGTCCGGATACCCATGGCTTTTTATCATTGCATAGTGTTCTCTAATGCCGAACAATCATGCAGCCCGCCCAAGGGCGAGTTCGCCGCTTCGTCGAGCGGGTCCCTGGGTTCGTCGGAAATGGAGAGTACTTCACTTCCGTCCGCCTCCTCGCCTCACGCTGCGGACGACGCCGAGGTGGGGCCCCAAGGGGGGCCTGGTCAAGAGGAGGTGGCGCAGGAGGCGCCGCAAGGCGACCTCCCGGACTCCAGGCGCGTGGGGGGCGAGACCCCCAGGGGCTCTAAGCCCGACCCTTGTCCAGACTCCATAACGGAACCTTCAGCGGCTCCGAAGTCCGGCAAGCGGCCCCTTCATAAGAAGGGTAAGACGCCGGTGTCCTCAGTCCAACCGGAGGCACCGGATAACTTACTGGAGGCGCTTAACAGCGCCTCCATCGAGGAGGAGCACCGCATTGTTATGAGTGCGGTGATCCGGACAGTTCAGTCCGCCAAGAGCGGGCTGACCGAAGCCTGCACCAGCCTTCTAACAGGCTTTGAGGTAAGTTTAGAATATGTAAAAATATTACCGCATAGACAGTAGCCCCTGATGCTTAGTTCGGTGTTCGGAAAGAAAAACTGGACTAAGGATCTAAAAAGATATACGCAGGAGTCTAACATAAGTATGTCAATATGGGAATGCAGGCTACGCTGCTGACCTCTGCCGACCGATCATGGAGGTTGATGCATTGAAGCAAAGCCTCGGCGGCCCGAGAACGAGCTCGGCCTTGCCAAGAAGCAGCTCGAGGACAAGGTAGGTAAGTGATACCTTATGAAAGAAATACCTTATAGAAAGGTTTCGGTTGCAAAAAATAACAGGAATAACATGGGTACTGCAGGGGCCACGAACGAGGTGGCGACCCTCAAGGAGGCGGTGTCCGTGGCCGAAAACAAAGCGGTTCTTGAACGCACGAGCGAGAGAAGGGGAGGCGAATCAAGGCGGAGGTGCGGCAAGAGCTCCGTGCTCTCGTGGAAAAACACGAGTTTGGAGCGTGACTCGAAGACCCGAGAGTCCGAGCTTGCCTCGGCTCTTGAGAGTGCCAAAGCTGCTAAGGCCGAGGCCCAAAAAGCCCTCCAGGAGATTGAGGCAATAAAGAAGACCGTGGCGGGTAAGGCATTCTTTATGCAGAGCAAGCATGTGAAAGTGAATTACTTATTACTTACCCGGATTCGGAGCTCTCAAAGAGCGTTCGCAGATCTGCCTCGTAGTGTATCGAATGCTGCCGCGTTCTATCGCACCAAGGAGGGGAGCTCGACGGAGAAGGTGTTCTAGTCTCTGTATGCTAAGGCCGGACATCCAGTGCCCCTAAGCGACCAGCTGAAGCAGCTGGTCGAGCTCCACAAGGTCGCCGAACAGGCCATGAAGGGCCTCATAGTTCGGCTGTGGCCATTGGAAGCCATGCCTGGGAGCTACTTCGGCTTAGTGCAGTGGCTGGTGGACGCCTGTCCACGGATTGAAGTCATCAAGCGCTCCGTCTGTATTGAAGGTGTCCCTCGGGCCCTTGCTCGTGCTAAAGTGCACTGGGGCATGCTGGATGTGGAGAAGCTTGTGACAGACGGGCCACCTAAGGGCAAGGAGCATCGCAGCCCGAAATGTACTATGAGGGCCTCCTGAAGGGTGCCCGCCGAATAGCGGATGAGTGATCCAAAGATGTAATTTTTTAATAGACTCGCATTTGTTATCATGTACGCTGAAAACTTGTTCATATGCGCTAAGCAACACTTGTTAATTTAAAATATTACCTTACAGGCGGCCATTTATCAAATTTGAGAGATGGCAAGTCGTTGGCTTCAGCCCCCATGCCACGAGTTCTGGGGTGTTCGGGGATAAACTTGAGCACTCTTGTTCCCATTCTTGGGTCCATCTAGGGAGGCGCTCAACGCAATGAACAAGGCATCCGGACTTATAATGCTTGAACACTCTCACTTAGCCATAGAATTCTATAATTTTAAATTTCGTGAAGCCCCTAGTATTCGAAGACCGAAGTTCGGGCGCTATCCACGCCTTTGGCGGACAATTCGGTTCCTCGCTCTAAGCGGCATGAGTCTTTAGGGACCCGAAAAAACCTCTCGAACAGCGACGGCTCTCTCGCCCTATCATGACGGCCAGTTTTAGCTTTCTCCATCGAGGTGCTCACCCAGCTCAACTGGGGCACAATCGCAGTGGTTCTCCGGTGCTACCTTAGCCGATATAACGGAACATAAGGTACCAAAACACGGGAGCAGTGGCAAACCCAACTATTGACCCAAGACATTATTCGAGCCGATTCATATAATGCTATAAGTTTGGGGTGCCGCACTTGTGAAAGTGTTCAGACTTATCACACCATAATTTTGGGGTACTTAAGCCCCTGGTGTATTGGCCGTACCAAAGTGTACGGGTGCAACATGTCATGAAATGAACATATATATAGATAAAGAAAAAAGTGCAATAATAGGCAAAAGCTATGTATTGTTTATTCAAAAAGGTACTGCAATGAAAGTAGAACGATACAAATAGTGCGATAAGCAAGGGATGGGACTATCTAACATGTCCCCTCCGAGGGGTAAGCTGCGGGATGGTATGTAAAACAGGTATAATGCTCGTAACAGACCACACGAACACTCGGCGTAGCTTTCTGCTTCCTTGGCTGTTGCATCGTGAGTTCGGCGATTCTAGTGCCGGACATGACTTCTGGAAATCGGAGTCATGAAAGTAAGAAAAGGAATAAAAGGAAAAAGAAAAGAATGACACAATCGGAGCCCACAGTGCGGTTGAGCCGCATTTCGGGCGTGCCGTGGTCGTGCCCCTCCCCTTATGCCCATGGTATTTCCAGAGCGTAGTTATGTACGCGCAGTACTGGCTTCGCAATTTCGCGAGGGCTGGGGTTGGGGATGGATTGCTACGCGTGCTTGAATCGTGCCAGGCGGTCTTGATGTAGGTTTCTCCGGGCGCACTTGACAGTGTCCGGACGCTTAGTGGCCGGACTCGAGAATTGCTGTGAGAGGCTGCTTTATACCTCCGCCGCGAGGGCCGCCGTGTGCTCCTCCGTTCGGAGAGAGCATTCGATGTTTCAATAGACCGTTATTACTCCTTGAGGGCCTGGCATCTTGAGCTTGAGGTATGCGTAGTGCGGCACCGCATTGAACTTTACCGTGCGGTTCGTCCGAGCAAAGGTGCATGATAGCCGCTGCGGAACGGGATGATGTCGAAGATTAACTCTTCGCTTCGGAAGTTATCCGGGGATCCGAAGACCACTTCGAGTGTAACTGAGCCCGTACAATTGGCCTCTACACCCGGTATGACGCCTTTAAAGGTCGTCTTTGTAGGTTTAATACTTGAGGGGTCTATGCCCATTTTGCTCATTGTATCCTGATAAAGCAGGTTCAGGCTGCTACCGCCGTCCATCAGGACTCTGGTGAGGTGAAATCCGTCAATAATTGGGTCAATAACCAATGCGGCGAAACCGCCGTGATGGATGCTAGTGGGGTGGTCCCTTTGATCGAAGGTGATTGGGCAGGAAGACCATGGGTTGAACTTCGGGGCGACTGACTCCATCGCATAGACGTCCCTTAGTGCACGCTTCCGCTCCCTTTTGGGTATGTGGGTTGCGTATATCATGTTCACCGTCCGCACTTGTGTGGGAAAACCCTTCTGTCCTCTATTGTTCGGCGGCCGGGGCTCTTCCTCGTCGTCGCTATGCAGCCCCTTGTCATTGAGTTCGCACTTAACTTGCTCGCTTGCTTGAACACCCAACAATCCCTGTTGGTGTGATTGGCTGGTTTTTGAAGTGCCATGTATCTGGCATAAGCGATCGAGTATTCGGTACAAGTTGGACGGGCCCTGGGTATTTATTTTGAATGGCTTCTTCCGCTGACCGGGTTTAGAGCCTCTGAATCCGGCATTGACGGCCGTATCTTCAGCATTATCGCCGTTAATGCGGCGCTTGTTCTTATTGCGACGCGACCTGCCATTGATGTCCTTGGTATCCGAACTATCAGGGTGTTTGGCCAAGTTGTTGCTTCGAGCTAGCCAGCTGTCCTCTCCCGCACAAAAGCGGGTCATGAGTGTTGTGAGGGCTGCCATGGATTTTGGCTTTTCCTGTCCTAGGTGCCGGGCAAGCCACTCGTCAGCGGATGTTATGTTTGAAGGCTGCAAGGGCCTCTGCATCCGGACGATCAACGATTTGATTTTTCTTTGTTAGGAACCGTGTCCGTAATTGTCGGCCGATTCTTACGGCTGCTGAATTATGTGGCTAAGGTCATCAGCGTCTGGTGGTCTCACATATGTTCCCTGGAAGTTATCAAGGAATGCGGCTTCCAGTTACTCCCAACAACCAATTGATTCTGGTGTCAAGATGTTGAGCCTATGCCGAGCTTGTCCTTTAAGCTTGAGTGGGAGGTATTTGATGGCATGTAGATCATCACCGCGGGCCATGTGGATATGGATGAGATAGTCCTCGATCCGCACCGCAGGATCTGTGGTACCATCATATGATTCGATGTTTACGGGTTTGAAGCCCTCGGGATTTGATGATCCATTACTTCATCCGTGAAGCATAGTGGGTGTGCGGTGCCTCTATATTGGGCTATATCACGGCGTAGCTCATATGAGCTTTGTCTCATCGTGTTCGGCCGGCCGGGTTTGTCAGATCCGCGCGACGGTAATCATCCAGCGTCGTTAGGCCCACGCCGATCCGTAGATCGATCTTGTATGTTTTGCCTCATCCTCCAATAAATCTCGCAAGTACGGCGCATTTTCCAATGCCTTGGTACTTTTTGACAGCCGTCGGGGTGTGGCATGAGCGGAGGGCCGAGAGGCTTCTCTGTCATGACCCGCAGGGTGGCCGGGTCTGCCATGTCGTCTTGTTGGTGACTTGGGTGCTTCCTCCTCTGATCGAGACAACGACCTGCATTTGGGGTAGCTTTTGGAGGGGCGTTCGAGTTCATACTCTTCGGCTCCAAGGACTTCAGTCCATCTGTCAGCTAGCAAGTCTTGGTCAGCTCTAAGCTGTTGCTGCTTTTTCTTGAGGCTGCTTGCCGTGGCTATAAGTTTGTGTTTGAAACGCTCCTGTTCGGCGGGATCCTCAGGCATGACAAATTCATCGTCGTCGAGGCTTGCCTCATCTTCGGAGGGAGGCGCATAATTATCGTCCTCGACCTCCCTTTCTGCCGCACTGTCGTGCGGACTTGCTTCTCCCTCCTCCTGCGTTGAGTCCTGCTAGAGGGGGTTGTCTTTGCCACTGTCCGGGGTGTTATTATCTCCCGTGCCGGAATCACCATTTTTATTGTGGCGGGATTTAGAGCGGCGCCGCTGACGTCGGCGCTTCGTTTGCTTCTTGGAGGGGTCATCCTCCATTGTTCCATCGCCGTTCCCATCTTTTGGGATGTCCACCATGTATATGTCATATGACGAGGTGGCCTTCCAGTGCCCTGTAGGCGCCGGTTCCTGGTCGTCTCCGGCATCGTCGTCCATACCGTCGATGTCTTCGGAGTCGAAGTCGAGCATGTCGGTTAAATCATCGACAGTGGCTATAAAGTGGGTGGTGGGTGGGCGTTGAATTTCTTCGTCGTCCGTATCCCAACCTTCCTGTCCGTAGTCCAACCAGGGCTCTCCGGATAAAGAGAGAGACTTTAGTGAATTCAGGATGTCGCCAAAGGGTGAGTGCTGAAAGATGTCCGCGGCAGTGAACTCCATGACCGGCGCCCAATCGGATTCGATTGGCAGGGGCGCAGGGAGTTCGGAGTCCGGAGAGGAGTCCGGCACCCTGGAGTCGAGGTCTTCACAAAAGACAGGGATGGAGTTCGGCTCAATCGCCGGAGAGATCGTAGCCCCTGAGGCGGTGTCCAACCACTCGTCCTCGATCAGGGAATCCGGCTCCAGATTAAGGGTGGGAGCGGATGCTGGTGCGGCCTCCAGGGTACTGTTCGGCTGCAGAGCTAAATCCTGCCCATCGAGACAGTGCGACACGCTTGGCTGCGGCTCGAATCCGTCGAAGATCAAGTCTCCGCGGACATCGGCCGTATAGTTCAAACTTCCAAATCTGACCTGATGGCCGGGGGCATAGCTTTCGATCTGCTCCAGATGGCTGCTTAATTGCCCGCAGCAAAGCCGCCGAATACGAAGATCTGTCCGGGAGAAAAGTCTCACACTGGACCGCGTTGTTGTTGATGATCGAAGGAGCCATCGGGCCTATCGGTGACGGACAGAGGAACTCTCAATGAAAGCACCAATGTCGGTGTCAAAACCGCCGGATCTCGGGTAGGGGGTCCCGAACTGTGCCTAGGCGGATGGTAACAGGAGACAAGGGACACGATGTTTTTACCCAGGTTTGGGCCCTCTCGATGGAGGGAATACCCTACTCCTGCTTGATTAATATTGATGATATGGGTAGTACAAGAGTAGATCTACCACGAGATCAAGGAGGCTAAACCCTAGAAGCTAGCCTATGGTATGATTGTTGTTCGTCCTACGAACTAAAACCCTCTGGTTTATATAGACACCGGATAGGTTAGGGTTACACAGAGTCGGTTACATGTTGGAAATATGCCCTAGAGGCAATAATAAAAGGATTATTATTATATTTCCTTGTTCGTGATAATTGTCTTTTATTCATGCTATAATTGTATTATCCGGAAATCGTAATACACGTGTGAATACATAGACCACAATATGTCCCTAGTGAGCCTCTAGTTGACTAGCTCGTTGATCAATAGATAGTCATGGTTTCACGACTATGGACATTGGATGTCATTGATGACGGGATCACATCATTAGGAGAATGATGTGATGGACAAGACCCAATCCTAAGCTTAGCACAAGATCGTGTAGTTCGCTTTGCTAGAGCTTTTCCAATGTCAAGTATCTCTTCCTTAGACCATGAGATCGTGTAACTCCCGGATACCGTAGGAGTGCTTTGGGTGTACCAAACGTCACAACATAACTGGGTGACTATAAAGGTGCACTATGTATCTCCGAAAGTGTCTCATTGGGTTGACACGGATCGAGACTAGGATTTGTCACTCCGTATTATGGAGAGGTATCACCTGGCCCACTCGGTAGTGCATCATCATAATGAGCTCAAAGTGACCAAGTGTCTGGTCACGGGATCATGCATTACGGTACGAGTAAAGTGACTTGCCGCTAACGAGATGGAACGAGGTATTGGGATACCGACGATCGAATCTCGGGCAAGTAACATACCGTCTGATAAAGGGAATAGTATATGGGGTTGCTTGAATCCTCGACATCGTGGTTCATCCGATGAGATCATCAAGGAGTATGTGGGAGCCAACATGGGTATCCAGATCCCGCTGTTGGTTATTGACCGGAGAGTCGTCTCGGTCATGTCTGCATGTCTCCTGAACCCGTAGGGTCTACACACTTAAGGTTCGGTGACGCTAGGGTTATTAGGAAGACTTGTATGTGATTATCCAATGTTGTTCGGTGTCCCGGATGAGATCCCGGACATCACGAGGAGTTCCGGAATGGTCCGGAGGTGAAGATTTATATATGGGAAGTTGTCATACGGACACCGGAAAGTTTCGGGGGCATATCGGTATTGTACCGGGGCCACCGGAGAGGTTTCGGGGGTCCACCGGGAGGGGCCACCCCTCTCGGAGGGCCTCATGGGCCACAAGGGGCAGGGAACCAGCCCCTAGAGGGCTGGGCACGCCCCCCCTTGGGCCCATGCGCATAGGGTTGGGGGGGACCCTAGTGGGGGCGCCCCCCCTCCCTGGCCACCGCCCCCTCTAGATCTCATCTAGAGGGGCCGGCCCCCCTTGCCCCTTCCCCTATAAATAGAGGGGTGAGGGGAGGGCTGCAAGATACATCCAAGGCGCAGCCCCTCCCCTCCCCAACACCTCTCCTCCTCTGTTGAGTGCTTGGCGAAGCCCTGTCGGAGTAGTGCCTCTCCACCATCATCACGCCGTCGTGCTGGTGCTGGAGCCTTCTTCCTCAACCTCTACTTCCCCCTTGCTGGATCAATAAGGAGGAGACGTCGTCCGTTCCGTACGTGTGTTGAACGCGGAGGTGCTGTCCGTTCGGCACTTGGTCATCGGTGATTTGAATCACGGCGAGTACGACTCCATCATCACCGTTCCCTTGAACGTTTCCGCACGTGATCTACAAGTGGTATGTAGATGCAATCTCTCTCCCATGACTCGTTGCTTAGATGAACTCATAGATGGATCTTGGTGAAACCGTAGAATTTTTTTAATTTTCTCGCAACGCTCCCAACAAAGTGGCATCATGAGCTAGGTCTATGCGTAGTTCTCTATTGCACGAGTAGAACACAATTTTGTTGTGGGCGTAGATCTTGTCAACTTGCTTGACGCTACTAGTCTTTTCTTTCTTCAGCGGTATTGTGGAATGAATCGGACAGGACCGACCTTACAAGAAAGCTTACGTGAGATGTGTTCCACCGACCGACATGCACTAGTTGCATAAGGTGGCTAGCGGGTGTCTGTCTCTCCTACTTTAGTTGGAGCGGTTTAGATGAAAAGGGTCCTTATGAAGGGTAAATAGAAGTTGACAAAATCACGTTGTGGTTATTCAGAGGTAAGAAAAGCGTTCTTGCTAGAACCCAATTGCAGGCATCGTAAAAGATGCAACAACAATTAGAGGGCGTCTAACTTGTTTTTGCAGCAATTGTCATGTGATGTGATATGGCCGTAAGTTGTGATGAATGATGAATGATATATTGTGATGTATGAGATCATGTTCTTGTAATAGGAATCACGACTTGCATGTCGATGAGTATGACAACCGGCAGGAGCCATAGGAGTTGTCTTTATTTTTGTATGACCTGCGTGTCATTGAAGAACGCCATGTAAATTACATTACTTAATTGCTAAACGTGTTAGCCATAGAAGTAGAAGTAGTCGTTGGCGTGACAACTTCATGAAGACACGATGATGGAGATCATGATGATGGAGATCATGGTGTCATGCCGGTGACGAAGATGATCATGGAGCCCCGAAGATGGAGATCGAAGGAGCTATATGATATTGGCCATATCATGTCACTACTTTATATAATTGCATGTGATGTTTATTGTGTTTATGCATCTTGTTTACTTAGAACGACGGTAGTAAATAAGATGATCCCTTAGAATAATTTCAAGAAATTGTTCCCCCTAACTGTGCACCTTTGCTAAAGTTCGTCGTTTCGAAGCACCACGTGATGATCGGATGTGATAGATCCTGACGTTCACATACAACGGGTGTAAGACAGTTTTACACATGCATAAACACTTAGCGTTAACTTGACGAGCCTAGCATGTACAGACATGGCCTCGGAACACAAGAGACCGAAAGGTCGAACATGAGTCGTATGGAAGATATGATCAACACGGAGATGTTCGCCGATGATGACTAGTCCGTCTCACGTGATGATCGGACACGGCCTAGTCGACTCGGATCGTGTAACACTTAGATGACTAGAGGGATGTCAATCTGAGTGGGAGTTCATTAAATATTTAATTAGATGAACTTAATTATCATGAACTTAGTCTAAAGTCTTTGCAAAATATGTCTTGTAGATCAAATGGCCAACGCTCATGTCAACATGAACTTCAACGCGTTCCTAGAGAAAACCAAGATGAAAGATGATGGAAGCAACTATTCAGACTGGGTCCAGAACCTGAGGATCATCCTCATAGCAGCCAAGAAACAATATGTCCTAGAAGCACCGCTAGGTGAAGCACCCATCCCAGAGAACCAAGACATTATGAATGCTTGGCAGTCTCGTGCTGATGATTACTCCCGCGTTCAATGCGGCATGCTTTACAGCTTAGAATCGGGGCAACACGGAGCATATGAGATGTTCGAGGAGCTGAAAATGGTTTTCCCAGCTCATGCCCGGGTCGAGAGATGTGAAGTCTCCGACAAGTTCTATAGTTGTAAGATGGAGGAAAACAGTTCTGTCAGTGAGCACATACTCAAAATGTCTGGGTTGCACAACCGCCGTCCCAATTTGGACATTAACCTCCTGGACGAGGCGGTCATTTACAGAATCCTTCAATGCTTCCCACCAAGCTACAAGAGCTTTGTGATGAACTACAATATGCAGGGGATGGTGAAGACCATTCCTGAAGTATTCTCAATGCTGAAGTCGTGGAGGTTGAAATCAAGAAAGAACATCAAGTGTTGATGGTTAATAAAACCACTAAGTTCAAGAAGGGCAAGGGTAGGAAGAACTTCAAGAAGGACGGCAAGGATGTTGCAGCGCCCGGTAAGCAAGTTGCCGGGAAGAAGTCAAAGAATGGACCCAAGCCTGAGACAGGGTGCTTTTATTGCAAAGGGAAGGGCCACTGGAAGCGGAATTGCCCCAAATACTTAGCGGACAAGAAGGCCGGCAACACTAAAGGTATATTTGATATACATGTAATTGATGTGTACCTTACCAGTACTCGTAGTAACTCCTGGGTATTTGATACCGGTGCCGTTGCTCATATTTGTAACTCACAGCAGGAGCTGCGGAATAAACGGAGGCGAAGGACGAGGTGACCATGCGCGTCGGGAATGGTTCCAAGGTCGATGTGATCGCCGTCGGCACGCTACCTCTACATTTACCTACGGGATTAGTTTTAAACCTCAATAATTGTTATTTAGTGCCAAGTTTGAGCATGTACATTGTATCAGGATCTCGTTTAATACGAGATGGCTACTCATTTAAATCCGAGAATAATGGATGTTCTATTTATATGAGAGATATGTTTTATGGTCATGCTCCGATGGTCAATGGTTTATTCTTAATGAATCTCGAACGTAATATTACACATATTCATAGTGTGAATACCAAAAGATGTAAAGTTGATAACGATAGTCCCACATACTTGTGGCGCTGCCGCCTTGGTCACATTGGTGTCAAGCGCATGAAGAAGCTCCATTCTGATGGACTTTTAGAGTCTCTCGATTATGAATCATTTGACACATGCGAACCATGCCTCATGGGCAAAATGACCAAGACTCTGTTCTCCGGAACAATGGAGCGAGCAACCAACTTATTGGAAATCATACATACTGATGTGTGTGGTCCAATGAGCGTTGAGGCTCGCGGAGGATATCGTTATGTTCTCACTCTTACTGATGACTTGAGTAGATATGGGTATGTCTACTTGATGAAACACAAGTCTGAGACCTTTGAAAAGTTCAAGGAATTTCAGAATGAGGTAGAGAATCAACGTGACCGAAAAATAAAGTTCTCATGATCAGATCGTGGAGGAGAATATTTAAGTCACAAATTTGGTACACACTTAAGGAAATGTGGAATCGTTTCACAACTCACGCCGCTGGAACACCTCAAACAGTAACGGTGTGTCCGAACGTCAGAATCGCACTCTATTGGATATGGTGCGGTCTATGATGTCTCTTACCGATTTACCGCTATCATTTTGGGGATACGCTACATTCACTTTAAATAGGGCACCGTCTAAGTCCGTTGAGACGACACCGTATGAATTATGGTTTGGGAAGAAACCTAAGCTGTCGTTTCTAAAAGTTTGGGGATGCGATGCTTATGTCAAGAAACTTCAACCCGAAAAGCTCGAACCCAAGTCGGAAAAATGCGTCTTCATAGGATACCCTAAGGAAACCATTGGGTATACCTTCTACCTTAGATCCGAAGGCAAGATCTTTGTTGCCAAGAACGGATCCTTTCGGAAAAGAGTTTCTCTCGAAAGGAGTAAGTGGGAGGAAAGTAGAACTCGATGAAGTACTACCTCTTGAACCGGAAAGTAGTGCAGCTCAGAAAATGTTCCGTGGTGCTTACACCTCTTGGAGAGGAAATTAATGATGATGATCAAGGTACTTCGGATCAAGTTGCTACTGAACTTCAGAGGTCCACAAGGACACGCTCCACACCAGAGTGGTATGGCAACCCTGTCACCGGAAATCATGTTGTTAGACAACGGTGAACCTTCGAACTATGATGAAGCGGTGGCGGGCCCGGATTCCAACAAATGGCTTGAAGCCATGCAATCCGAGATAGGATCCATGTATGAAAACAAAGTATGGACTTTGACAGACTTGCCCGATGATCGGCGAGCGATAGAAAACAAATGGATCTTTAAGAAGAAGACAGACGCAGATGGTAATGTCACCATCTATAAAGCTCGACTTGTCGCTAAGGGTTATCGGCAAGTTCAAGGGATTTACTACGCTGAGACTTTCTCTCCCGTAGCGAAGCTTAAGTCCGTCCGAATCATGTTAGCAATTGCCGCATACTATGATTATGAGATATGGCAGATGGACGTTAAAACGGCATTCCTTAACGGTTATCTTAAGGAAGAGTCATATATGATGCAGCCGGAAGGTTTTGTCGATCCTAAGAATGCTAACAAAGTATGCAAGCTCCAGCGATCCATTTATGGGCTGGTGCAAGCATCTCGGAGTTAGAACATTCGCTTTGATGAGATGATCAAAGCGTTTGGGTTTATGCTTGAGACTTATGGAGAAGCCTGCGTTTACAAGAAAGTGAGTGGAAGCTCAGTAGCATTTCTCATATTATATGTAGATGACATACTTTTGATGGGAAATGATATAGAACTCTTGGACAACATTAAGGCCTACTTGAATAAAAGTTTTTCAATGAAGGACCTTGGAGAAGCTGCTTATATATTAGGCATCAAGATCTATAGAGATAGATCGAGACGCCTCATAGGTCTTTCACAAAGCACATACCTTGATAAGATTTTGAAGAAGTTCAAAATGGATCAGTCCTAGAAAGGGTTCTTGCCTGTACTGCAAGGTATGAGATTGAGCTCGGCTCAATGCCCGAGCACGGCAAAAGATAAAGAAGAGATGAGCGTCATCCCCTATGCCTCGGCCATAGGATCTATTATGTATGCCATGCTGTGTACCGGACGGATGTAAACCTTGCTTTGTAAGTTGGGTAGGTAGGTACCAAAGTAATCCCGCAAGGAACACCGGACATCGGTCAAGAATATCCTGAAGTACCTGAAAAGGACGAAGACATGTTTCGTTTATGGAGGTGACGAAGAGCTCGTCATAAAGGGTTACGTCGATGCTAGCTTCGACACGCATCTGGATGACTCTAAGTCACAAACCGGATACGTGTATATGTTGAATGGTGGAGCAAGAGCTGGTGCAGCTGCAAGCGAGCATCGTATGGATCTACATGTGAAGCGGAGTACATGGCAGCCTCGGAGGCAGCGCGTGAAGCAATTTGGGTGAAGGAGTTCATCACCCACCTAGGAGTCATACCCAATGCGTCGGGGCCGATCAAACTCTTCTGTGACAACACCGGAGCTATTGCCCTTGCCAAGGAGCCTGTGTTTCACAAGAAGACCAGGCACATCAAGCGTCGTTTCAACTCCATCCGTGAAAATGTTCAAGATGGAGACATAGATATTTGCAAAGTACATACGGATCTGAATGTCGCAGATATTGACTAAACCTCTTCCGTGAGCAAAACATGATCAACACCAGAACTCTATGGGTGTTCGATTCATCACAATGTAACTAGATTATTGACTCTAGTGCAAGTGGGAGACTGTTGGAAATATGCCCTAGAGGCAATAATAAATGGATTATCATTATATTTCCTTGTTCGTGATAATTGTCTTTTATTCATGATATAATTGTATTATCCGGAAATCGTAATACACGTGTGAATACATAGACCACAATATGTCCCTAGTGAGCCTCTAGTTGACTAGCTCGTTGATCAATAGATATTCATGGTTTCCTGACTATGGACATTGGATGTCATTGATAACGGGATCACATCATTAGGAGAATGATGTGATGGACAAGACCCAATCCTAAGCATAGCACAAGATCGTGTAGTTCGCTTTGCTAGAGATTTTCCAATGTCAAGTATCTCTTCCTTAGACCATGAGATTGTGTAACTCCCGGATACCGTAGGGAGTGCTTTGGGTGTACCAAAGCGTCACTGGCAATCGGTGACTATAAAGGTGCACTACAGGTATCTCCGAAAGTGTCCTGGGTTGACACGGATCGAGACTGGATTTGTCACTCCGTATTACGGAGAGGTATCACCGGGCCCACTCGGTAGTGCATCATCATAATGAGCTCAAAGTGACCAAGTGTCTGGTCACGGGATCATGCATTACTGATGCGAGTAAAGTGACTTGCCGTAACGAGATTGAACGAGGTATTGGGATACCAAGATCGAATCTCAAAAAGTAACATACCGTCGACAAAGGGAATAGTATACAGGGTTGCTTGAATCCTCGACATCGTGGTTCATCCGATGAGATCATCGAGGAGTATGTGGGAGCCAACATGGGTATCCAGATCCCGCTGTTGGTTATTCACCGGAGAGTCGTCTCGGTCATGTTCAGATGTCTCCCGAACCCGTAGGGTCTACACACTTAAGGTTCGGTGACGCTAGGGTTATTAGGAAGACTTGTATGTGATTACCGAATGTTGTTAGGAGTCCCGGATGAGATCCCGGACGTCACGAGGAGTTCCAGAATGGTCCGGAGGTGAAGATTTATATATGGGAAGTTGTCATACGGACACCGGAAAGTTTCGGGGGCATATCGGTATTGTACCGGGGCCACCGGAGAGGTTCCGGGGGTCCACCGGGAGGGGCCACCCCTCTCGGAGGGCCTCATGGGCCACAAAGGGCAGGTAACTAGCCCCTGGTGGGCTGGGCGCCCCCCCCTTGGGCCCATGCGCCTAGGGTTGGGGGGGAACCCTAGTGGGGGCGCCCCCCTTTGCTTGGGGGGCAAGCCCCCCTCCCTGCCCCCCCCCCTCTAGATCTCATCTAAAGGGGCCGCCCCTTGCCCTTCCCCTATAAATAGAGGGGCGAGGGAGGGCTGCAAGACACATCCAAGGCGCAGCCTCCCTCCCAAAACCTCTCCTCCTCCGTTGAGTGCTTGGCGAAGCCTCGCCGAGATCTTGCCTCTCCACCATCATCACGCCCGTCGTCTTGCTCTTTGGAGCCTTCTTCCTCAACCTCTCCTTCCCCCTTGCTGGATCAAGAAGGAGGAGACGTCGTCCGTTCCGTACGTGTGTTGAACGCGGAGGTGCTGTCCGTTTGGCACTTGGTCATCGGTGATTTGAATCACGGCGAGTACGACTCCGTCATCACCGTTCCCTTGAACGTTTCCGCACGTGATCTACAAGTCGTATGTAGATGCAATCTCTCTGCCATGACTCGTTGCTTAGATGAACTCATAGATGGATCTTGGTGAAACCGTAGAATTTTTTTTAATTTTCTGCAATGTTCCCCAACATTACAATGGTAGGAGATCTACATATCCGTATCGCCAAGCTTGCCTTCCACGCGAAGGAAAGTCCCATCCGGACACGGGACGAAGTCTTCAATCTTGTATCTTCATAGTCTTGGAGTCCGGCCGTGATGATAGTTCGGCTATCCGGACACCCCCTAGTCCAGGACTCCCTCAGGGTACAACAAACATTGCTATTCTACGTATGTTGCCTATTGATGTGCGGCTTGAAGGCCCGGTCGCATGTTCGATCCTCGTCCTTTATTTTTTAATTTGTATATGGGTCCAAATTTGTTTCATGACATGTGGGCTGCTCGGTGTGTAGTTGTAGCACTTTAATTTGTGGGTCGAAATTTGTTCCATTCCAAGTGGACTATCGGTGTGTAGTTTTGTAGCTTATTTATAATAATTAAAGAGAACAACATAGTTTTCTCAATAATACCATGGTGCTACGTTGAAGGTGAGAAAGGACGTGCGAGAGAGCGATGACCGAGCCAGAGGGAAATCAACTAGTGGAGTTGCGTGGGTTGCAACGGTGTTTGGAGTAGTTGTGGGCCGAATGCTACGAAAATATAATCTAAACCGACCGGAATAAATGCCTACAAAAATTAATCCAAGGTTGGTGTGCCCCTCGCAATGTAAATAGCTCCGCTTTATGAGGATGGAGAGGTAGTAGCTTCAACGCATGGAAGATACGGTGTGAGAAAGCGAGGTCAATCGAGAGACATATAGATTGAGAGACAAAGTGAGTGTGGTCCGACATTCATTGAACAAATATATATGCTCTGGAGAGATATTGTCCGATTGAGCTTTTGGCAAGGGTGAGGGCTGTAAGATAGAGCTTGAGAGATGATCCAGTCCGCACGTGTAGATATATTTTGTGTGTGGGAGGAAGCAAGGTCAACCGATCACATAGGGTCGTCGTGTGATCGAAAGAGTGAGACGGGTTGGAGAGAGTGACCTAGATAGACGATGTGCGTGAGAGAGTATACAATGTGAATAGCTTGAATTGGGCTCAAACATGGTGATATATCGTTTTTGTCCGAGAAAGAGCAAGGTCAATCGAGACATGCGCAGAGAGAGAGAGAGATTGAGTGAGCGTGGCCCACCATGAGGTCGAAAGAGTGGTGGCAACTTGGATGGACTGACCTAGATAGACAATCTGCGTGAGAGAGTATAGAGTGTGTCGATCGAGGCCCGAAGAGGGAGATATATCATTTGTGTGTGAAATAAAACAAGGTTAAACGAGACTCAGATAAAGAGAGCGAGATTGAGCGAGTGTGGCCCGCCGTGCGGAAGAAAGAGTGAGACAGTCTCGAGGGAGTGACCTAGGTTTACAACGTGTGTGCGTGCGCATGAGAGGTTGGGGGGCTAGATAGGCAATGCATGTATTTAACATGAGAGGGTGAAGGGAGAGGGGGAGAGAGAGAGAGCTCGGCATGGGGTGCAATGGCGGGTGTGTGAGGTAAATACATTTGGTAACAGAGTGGAAAAAGGGGTTGTGTAGTTGAGAGACTTAGAGATCGAAACATGGAGAGAAAGAATGAACGTGTGTTGGAAACCGGTAGCTTCCTAAGGTGGTTAGGAGAGGAAGATTGACCATTATAGGAAGTATGTAGCGTTTGTGCGGGGGGGGGGGGGGGCTAAAAACAATATTTGAATGTACATAGTACGAGACTTAATATCGATGATTTGAACTAAGGACCAGCCATACGGGTAATTATTTCGAATTCGTGCCATACTAAGTTTCGAAAAGTTGATATTGACTCAATTTGTTGTGCTATTTTGTAGGTCATATGTTTGAATCCATCCAAAAGTTTTCTCACTACCATGGTGTTCATCATATACATATGAATTTGTATTAAAAAGTAAGCGTGGATACGGTGAAATGCTAAATCCACGTTAGAATTGGAGATCGCCACGTGACACACACTCTAATTCAAATAACTAACTACGTGACACACACTCTAATTCAAATAACTAATTATGTGACACACACTCTAATCCACGTTAAGCGTGGGTATCGCTTCAATTTTTTTCAAATAACTCCTCATTAATTAATTTATAGTACTCCCTCTGCTCACTTTTATAAGACCTTGAAGACATTTGCATAATGTGCAAAACAGTTCATTTTAAGTTGTCTCAAACGACTTACAAAAAGGAACGGATGGAGTATCTCGTTCGAATGACTAATTATTGCAAGGAAAACACGGGCATGGTAATACATACAGATTCGCTTGCAAATGAAAGAAGATTCGTTTGCATTCTCAAATGTAGGTGCACCAGTGCACCAGTGGTCGTGGTCGGGTGGACGCTGCTTCGGTGCCTTAAAGGCAACTTCCCTTGGGTGACTGACATGTGGGCCAGCCACCTGTTGGGCCCACATGTCATGGACACAAAGGCAGGTGCCTTAAGGCACCAGAGCATAGTCCTGTCGGGGTGGTCGTGTGTCGGACGGACGCCAGTAGCACCCAGCCACCCACCCTCCCCCAAAAAAAGGACGACGACAATATAAGTTCGCGCTTCCACGTTTCGGATTGAAATATCTGGCGGCCCCAATCCCAGCCCTGCAAAATCTCTCTTCTCCACCGTCCCCTTCCGCACCCAGCTTGCTCAAATCCCTAATTCGCCGCCAACCCTCGAATCGCCTCGCCTCGCCTCTTTCCCCACCGTTTCCCCACCTGCGTCTTGGGGCCTTTGTCGCGCTTCACCACCGCACCGAGCTACCTCATCAACACCCTTGTCCACCGCACCGGTGGTCCACCGACAACGCCGGGCCGCCAGAATCGACGTGCCTCACAGACACCGAGTTCCACCGCATCAGGTGCGCTTCACCGACGCTGTCTCCCAGCTCACCGGGGCTACTTCACGGAGCACATCGTCGCACCTCCGCCCCCCGAGGCCATTGGGGCTTCACCAACGGTCTCGTCCATCGCATCATAGCGCTCCGCTGCCACTCAAGATCTGCATTCATGCGCGGCCAGCCAATGCCAGCACATCACCCTCTACGGCTCTGAAGTGACCCGCACTCTAGCTAGGCGAGCATGCCCAAACGCCGGCCCGAACTAGGTATCCACACATCACTCCCTTGTGCACCGTTCCGACGATGTTTGGATATCCTTTCACTGCTCTCTTAGCTTACACGCCTATGCAACTCGACTTTAACTCTTATTTCTTCCGAGATATCATCCAAACAAGCAAATCCATTTTTAGCGAAGCATGACGGTGCTACGGGATCCGTACACATCCCGCACACCGTATAACCTTGTAAGTATCTCCTCCCAGACAACATCAAGGTCGATCCCTCTTATTTGATCAACCATTCGCCGTGTCAAAAATGCAGAGGGGGATGCAAGGAGCACAAGGCCTGCACATCCAAGCAAGTGGTAACATGGACTTGTACATGGAACATCCCAAGCGCAAGCAGAGCTGCAGTGAGCCTATACAACGAGCTAGCCTAAGTCCCTGCATTTCATTTAATTTGTACTGGCATTCGTGTATGATTTGTGTGCAGTGGCTGATCCACGAATTCAATTTACTAGGGGCGAACATTTAACTTAAAAAATACGAAGGCACTTGCACTCCGGAAATCAACATAACTTGAGAAATGTGAAGCTACATGCACTTTAAAAACCAGCTGATGATCCAAAGTAGTTCAGATTATAAACACTAAATGATGCAAGCACCAAAAAACACAAAATGCAACATGGTGTACAAGGACTACAAACATGGTCTCATACCTTCTTGAATTATTCGTTCTCTGGCTGAAAATATCAAAGTGTAATTGCACGTATAACCAGGCGCATAAACTGCATATCAATATATCTATCCTGCACAAGTATGCCAATAGTTTAAAACAACAGATTAGAAAAGTATTTATGCTATGTTGTCATGATATGGGGACTTTCTGGTAGATGGCCTCGACGATTCCTCAAGCTATGAAAATGCACTATAATTTGCTTGTCATCAATGCCTGCAAATCTCTGTCTCTCTCAACATAGTAGATCATCATTAGACACTAAATCCTTCAATGAGCTTGCAAAATGCTTGCATTAGATCCCTCATTAGACACTATATGTTCATCACCAGGAGCATGTAAAATGTTTGCATCAAATCCTTCATTAGCAAATTGTTCATTAGACACTTTAGGCTCAAGAACAACATGAGCTTGTATGTTTGCACCGGAAACTTGATTAGATACATCGATTCAGTCGATTCAGATTGATTGAGGAGTTATAAAATAAGTAGAAATTGGTTTCATTTTCTCATAGATTCCCTACATACAAGCAGTTTTACAACACCGTCAGGTTTAACTATTGGCCAGAAATTGAAGAGTTGAATTAGATATAATCAGGGTTGTGATGTACCTGCTCGTTGCACATGCTACTCTTGCAAGCTACGGCTGTCTGTTTGCGCAAGCTCGATGCCATGCCTGTGCTGCCGCCGCTGCCTCCCATGCAGGCTACACCCAGGGTTGGATCTTCATCTTCTTGTCCTTCCGTTCGCTTGAAGCCCGGCGACCACCCTCCAACAAGGGCGCGAGGAAGTGCTGTGTCGGTCTGTCCAGCGGCTAGGTTAGGAGCGAACTGCATCGAGGTCGGAGCGAATGAATTGGGATTTTTCCTGCTGTCAATCGATATGGGAGGCGCTCGTTTGGGCCATGAGCCTGCTATAGGGCCTGCCTTGCACTTATGTTATTGGCCCATCCAAATTGAAACATTTTCTTCATTTTTACATTGCACCTTTCGTGCATTGGGACGAACAAAACTATCGTGGGCCAACTGGACGACTCAAACTAGGTGCACACTTTCCAGCCACCGAGGCGGCCGTCCATACCAGCCCCTATGGTGGGGTCGCCTTTTATGCAGTATGATTGGAGAGTGAAAAATATTCCAAAGGGCGCTTTTGATTTACCCACGTAATGGTTGAGTTGCTTGTTTCTATGAACTGAGTTTGCCAATAATGTGAAGGATGCCATCTTTTCATCCTATTGTAGATTGCTTAGATCTCGATATGCCAAAAGTAATCACATTAAATATACAAGAAAAGCAAGTGTGATGTGTTTGGCTACAACTAGTTCGACTACACGTCCTCATATAACATATCAAGGACGCACCATCTTACCAGATTAACCATTCGACTTACCCATGCAAAGTGTGGGAAGAAAGAAGTATTGGGATCGCGTATCCAAGCAATTGATGCCATGGACTCCTACGCATAACCTTGTAGTTTAAAAAGAAGTTGCAGTGTGCCTGTACAAAGAACTAGCATAGGTTCAGTTACCTGCTTCTCGGAATTTTAGTTAGCCACTTATTGCAAAATTGTTGAATAATGTTGCTTGGCTTAATTTAGTTTGCTACTGATTACATAATGGCACAGCCTGTTAATCATATTGTAGATTACGCCTATCTATATGTTTGATACTTACTGTTAAGAATTACCTGTTTGCCTTAACTTAAATATCTACTTGTTTGTTTAATCGCTTTGCTGCAACATGGGTTACAATGATGTTAATAACTACTTTTCAGCATCCAATTGAAACAGCGGGTTCCTTGTTTGTTTAACTGGTTTGCTGTTATAACTCCCAGTTGAGATGTTTTGCTAACTTCAACTTTTCTGAATCCAATCTGAACTTTAATGGCAAAATAGGTTAGCCCAAGATCAAAGAGCGAGGTCCCCATGGACGTTGCATCATCCCACAGCAAAGGGCACCGCCCAATCGTGCATTATGAATTGCCAACTGCTGATGCTCTAGAGGCTAAACTAGTGGAAGAAAGAGATTCTGCTTCTGCACTTAGAGATGAAGTTGACATGTTGAGGAAGTAAACAGCACAATCACAAGCAGTACTCAAGAAAACCATTAAATATTTGGTGGATTTCAAAATGAAGCAAGCTGAGACTAACCAGATTGTTAAGGTCCTGAAGGAAAAAAGGAAATTAAATTCCTACTTAGTAAATCATAGGTGAAATGTTGTTTCCATAGTTGAATAACCTTTGTGTTGTCTGTTCATGTAATCAATCAAACCATTTGTTTTAGAGATCATGTAATGATTGTTTTTTTGGTTTGTAATTTTATTTGAGCACAAGTCGGTATTAATTGATAAGATTCGGAGACATTTCATTTGGATTGCTATGCCAGACCTACAAATATGCCAATCGGGCTGAATGTGCTTTCAGCAATAGTAGTAGTATAGATGGACCATAAGTGGAACGCATCGGAAAGGGCCAAGATGCTGGCTAAAAAAGGATGTTGTTGTAGCCAAAAAAAGTACATCGTCCTGGCTTATGTATGTTAGTTGATATTATTGATCCATATACGCTATAAGTGTTTATATGTCTGTTAGTTCTGTACATTCTTGGTTGATTGACTCAGTATTTGAATCTTGATACATCGCTTGTGTACATATCTAAATGGGAGTACACATTATGCTGCATGTGACATTTGAGTTGGACATGAAGTGTTCCAAATATTTGAATTGACCTTAAACTGGATTCTAGTTTACAATTTGAGTATCGGCATTTGTAAACCATATTCATATATGACAAAGGAATACATCTTTGTCGTCCTTTTGAAGATATATAAAATACATAGAATGATTTATAAAGATTCATATAGGAATACAAAATGGATTTGAATTTAGTTGCCGTGGTAAACGTGTATGCTTATTGTCCCAAAATTCAAAGAAGCAGCAAAATATCCACTCCCCACGCCGGCTGCCCAAAGCCAAGTGTTTGGGAGATGGAAATTACTGTCTACCCATTACACGAACAATCCATCGCCCAATTTCCACCGGTCTAAATAGGGTAGGTTAGTAACTTCAATTAGACGTGACACGATCATTCTCGAGCCCATTCCGACACGGTGGGCGTCAAACATGGGCAAAACACATTTGATTCAAGCTCGTCAGAAAGACCTCTGCTTTCTCCTCCATTCCCCATTCATACACGGTGGGAGGCAAAACAAACTCGACTCGGCCGAAATCGATGTAGGCAAATATTTTCAATAGGGGCAGGTTTGTAACTTCACTTAGACGTGACACAACCGCCCTACCTGTCAGCCCCGTTCATACACCGTGGGCGCCAACCATGGGCGCCAACCACCCTCTCCTCGCCCGAAATCACTCTGGGCAAATATTGGCGAGATGAGAGATTACCGTCCTATCCCCAACCAACGAGACGTCCAAATTTTAAACGGGGGCTAAGTTCGTAACTTTCCCATATTTCAGACATGCGCGTCCCAAAAACATGGTTCCCTGTACCTCTCCCTCCATTTTCCCATTCATACACCGTCCGCGCTAGAACACCCCATCCCCACACTAGCCTCCGTCCGCCACCACATCCATCGCCGCCGTCCTCCACCACATCCATCGCCACCATCCTCCACCATGCTGGAGTGCCTACCAGGACCGCGTCGTCCACTGCTAGAGATGGACGTTTCTCATCCACGGCGATGGACCAATAACCTTGCATAGCGTCCTCTCGCTTCATCGGCGCCGTCGTCCTCTTTGTCGGGGCCGCTCACACGACCTTGTCTTCCATGGCAACGGGACTTATCCCCCGATGCACCCGTCTACCATCGCAGATCTGCTTCAACGCCATCAATGTACCATCGCACTTCGATGCCTACACGGGCGCCGCAAGAGAGGTGGTACTTCATATCTCCTCAACTTTTGATATCAACCGTAAAATAGATCTTAACTTGGTTACTCTACTTTCTTTTCAGCTCTTAGAATTTAGTTCTTAGTTCGAAGCAAACAATGGATGCTAAATATCATTTCTCCGGTTTGTAGCTTCAAATCTGCCATGGCATAGCCATAATACGGTTTAATTGATCATGCTTAGGGTTTAATTGATCATGTTGGTTCCGTGGTGGTTTCTTTAATAGAAATCGGAGGGGAAACCCTCTTTTGCTAAAAAAATATGCTTAGAGTTTCCCCCTTTTATGATCAGAATACGTGCTTCGTGTCATAATAACACTGCTCCACCCATCAAGCTAAACAAGCTTAGTTGTTCAAATACCAATCTGATATTATTAAAATGGAGTTGTTTAATTGGCCAGCTAAATGTTCCTAAATTAGTTTCAAAAATGCATGTTCGCCGCTCGGGTGTGTACCTCTACAGGGTGCCCACGGTGGGCCGCCCACCACTGGGATTCTGGTCGCCCCAGCCCCGATTCCCCTCTGTTCTGCAAGGCTGAAGCTCTACTCACCCCCAGCCGCCTACCTCGCCGGTGACTTGCCGTCCCCGGACGGCATGACTCTAGGAGGAGACGCCGGACTAACAGGAGGCCAGGAGCTGGTCGCCCAATAGCGTCACCGCTGCCCAGGCGCACCGCCGTGCCTACCTTCCCAGTCCGTTCAAGGCTCAGGCGTGCAGCACCCACCAAGCCAACCCGATTTATCCTGAGATACATCCTCAACACTCAGCAGCCACTCCTCATCACCCATTTTCTAATTGATTCATTACTCATTAGGTAGGACTATCATTAGGGTTTGTTGTGTGCTGAGTGCTACCTACACTTAATGGCTCAGATGTATTTCGGTAATGTTTACTACCTCTAAAGTTCATAGGGTTTTCAAAATTCCGGCCCTCGGAACAGAAACTAGTCATTTTGGATTGTTGGTCATAGTGACATTGACCCATATTACTACTGCAAGTCAGGTTTGTTGACAATTTTACTTGCCTTTCTTACTCATTCGATATAATATCCAATTATTCACGTCGATTAGTTGCAAACAATAAGTGCTAGACAAACTTCTTCATTCAGATTTTGGACGGTCTCTTACTGCAGTTCTGCATACTTGTCCTAATAAGCTCACAAGTAAATGATTGATTCACTACATCTATGCTTGCCTTGTCATATTTGTTATCAATATTCTTTTAGGGTGGACCACCCTGTTTCTAAATACTGGAACCATAGACATGAGTGAATAGTATTTCTCTATGTGATCTCTTCGATCATGTGTGGGTAACGAACACTGCATTGTATAGAAAGAAAGTGTCATTTCCAGCTTTTACATAGGTTTCGATCTTTTACATGGAATACAATCTGCCTACTTGCTTTGTGTCGCACTACCAACACTCCACCCTTGAAGCTAAACATTACGCCACTCATAATTGCTTAGTTTATTTGTTCAAATACGAATTTCATATGATTCTAATGTTCCTACTTCAGTTTTGAAATGTGTGCTTGCCTATTATAGAGACACAAGGGGTTTGTATTTCTGTGTGTGGTCTGGTCAGCACGGTTGGGGAGGTGAACTTTGCATATGCAGGGGTTTATAGGGAGACACTCTCCGAGTTGAATCTGCAATGCATTCCATAGATAATCTAACTACTTTTTATGTTTTCATGAATCTCAGATTCTGAACAACATCGTAATGATTATGAGCTTGCACGCATGAAAAGAATAAAGCAGAACAATGCCATGGCTGTCAAACTTGGCATTAAAGGACTGAAATCAAGTCTGGATGCAATGCAATGCAAACGCTCTCCACCTACAGATTCATGCTCAGAACATGATCCTAACAGTGATTCTGAGCTAGAGGGAGACCTAAGTCAATGTAGCTCCCTAGTGGAGGAGTCAGAGGAAGATGCCCTATCTTATTCACCCATTAAGGTACTTGCTCTAACTTTCCAAGGTTACATTGCTCGCACATATCTTGCAAATCGATGCTTTGCATTGCTTCTACTTTGTTGAACTGCCATTAGCTTAGTTTACACATCGTATGTGAATACGCCCTGCCTATCCATTTTCAGTACATATTCCATCTGTCATCATACCATATTTATCCATTCAAATGTTGTTCTTGTGTATCAGAGGTTCAAAAGGAAGAGGGCGATTGCTGATCATGGAGGAGCACTAGCAAAGTATTTGGAAAAGGTAGTGGCACCTGATAAATCAAATAGCCCATTAGGTGTAGTTGCAATATCACCTGACCCACAAAATACCCCAACTCTAGCAGACTCTAGCCCTACTATACTGGTCATTTCTGATGCCCTAACTCAGCAGACCCCAACTGCAGCAAACAATATGATCATGCCAGTTGACATAGCACCAGCTATACGACGCAAAACCCCAACTCCAGCAAAGATTACACCAAATCCAGTTGCCAAATCCCTTTTCGAACCAGAGAGAGCCCCAATTGCAGCAAATAGGACCCATGTTCCATTTCTTCCCAGTTTAGAAGACGAAGCTTATGTTGTTGTCAGGAACTTTGTGCGTATCTTTCCTTCATGGAAAGATTATACCGCATACGTATCAATTTCCAGTCTTCCTCCGCAACTTATGCGTAAGTAATGTACTAATGTTATTCATGGTCATTACTGCATATGTTTCGGCGATGTAAGACACAAGATTTCATTCTTTTAAATAGGCGAGGAGAAAACTGGATTGTGATGACGAGCAAGGGTTGGTTGCACTTTTCAAGCACTCGTTGATGAAGTATCGTTCCTACCTGAGGCAAGCGCACTTCGATGGCAAGCCTTTGAACAAAATTTCTGTAAAGTCTCCGGTGCTACATTTATCCGATGGTGACTGGAATAATCTTGTTACACATTGGTCTCGACTGCAGCGTAAGGTACTGTCTATGATATCACATCACAGTTTGAACTACATTTCTGCATTTGCCTTAATGTCTCACTTGTACGAAAATCATAGCGTAAGAACATTCGTTCTCAAGGGACCACAGAATCTCGCAACTATACTGCACACTGCATTGCTCTTGTGAGTATCTCTTGCCCTGTATGACCATACTTACTTTCATAGTTGTTTGATTATGTAGAATCACTGCACATGTTAGCCTCGTAATCGTCCATTTGGTGGACATTATAAGATCCGTATGGAATCTTACACAAATTTAGAATCAACCCAATGCTTTTGAAGAGGTTTAGCTCTGCAGTCCTCTTGTAAGGACTGAACGTGGTCTATCACTGTACTTACATTAACAGCTACTCCCTCCGTCCCATAATATAAGAACGTTTTGTACAGTACACCAGTGTTCAAAACACTCTTGTATTATTGGAAGAGGGATTGGTTCATTTTGTAGCATTCTACATCTTATCTCCCTCGCCCACCATTTACGAAAAAAGATCAGATCTATATTTAATCTTACCAACAAGTAGAATACACAGACAATGCCAGTGCAGAAGTGTAGCCCATTACTCTTGTCAGTACATTTTGTCCTGTAACACTTGTACTTCCAGGGATTGGTAGTTGATTATGTGGCATCAATCTGCATCTTATCTTCATTATCCTCTATCCCTTCCAGTATTATCATATCTATAATTACTCTCTACAAAATGTAGAGTACAGGCAATGCTTATGAAGAAGATTCTGTACTGAAATTCTTGAGTTATCCTTCCCTTGACATGGAGAAGGGCATTATAAAGCCGGTGTTAACTGTTAATGTAAGTCAGTCCTTCTAAAGCCTCTATCCTCAACTGCTGTTTAATTTCCTCATACTCCCTATCGTTTACTGCTGTTTAGTTTGCTGTTTCTACCAAAATGCATGTTCGTAAGAACCGTAAGTTCTAAGTTTTACTTGTAAAACCAAATTCCTTATTCATACCATCCACATTACTTAATACTCCCTATATGTATGCTTGGTTTTGTGGATCTATAATCCAGTGTGTGGTGAAGCAGCCCGCGTTTGCACCTTGTCATCTCCTCGCTTTATCTTACCGATGTGGTGATGATATGAACAACATGCCATGCACATTATCCAAAATAGATACAATGATTTTCTTTGCCCTTCATCTATGCTTGTTATGTTGACATGGTAATCCAAAGAGTGCGTGAAGCTCCCCTGCTATGAACAATCCAAATTATGCTATTGATATTTTGAACTTACTCTCTATTTTCTAATTTGAAATTGGATAGAATTGACAGAACAGTTATCATCTTTGTTTATACACATGCAAAACATGTCATCTCTATGCTTTGTTTCAGGGTGATATGCCTGATGGCATGCACAAGTCTGCTAAAGGTTGTGAGACAAACCCAACATATATTGCAGCAAAGAAGGCAAAACATCTTGAAGATAGCGAGACAACCCCAAAGTCTTGTCTTGATGCAGTGTTCAAGTTACTTGAGATTAAAAGTCAGACAAGCTCACATAATTCATTGTCTGAATCAGTTTGACTTCTTCAGTCCCAAGTTCTAGCAGAAAGGCATTCTGCAACTCAACTTCGACTTGAAGTCCTATCTCTAAGAAAGATTGCGGAGAACACCAATGAGAACCTCATCGCTAAACAGCTACACCTGGAAGCTATGACCCGACATGCTAGGCGGTCTCACAGCCTTGCTTTCAAGCTTGCATAGCAGTTCCCCATAAGGCTAACCTTTCTTGAACTGTCTTGGAAGTGGTCTCGGTTCAAGATATTATTTTATTCTACCGCAATGGTGCCCTGTTTTAGTAATCTGCTTCTTCGTTGCGCTTTATGATCACTGGTGGTGAACTTCGATGCCATAATATACCTTAAATCCTTTATTGTATAGTGTAGGTTTATTCTTATTTACTATGCCGTAATTTGTTTATTGTATAGAGTAGGTTTGTTCTTAATTCCTACTAGTTACTGCCATCATTCGCTATTTGAAAAAAAGTCAGATGTAGTCGACTGGACCAAAACATTAGACTCCAACGGGCCAGTTTCTTATCGGGCCACAATTGGGCCGGCCTGCGTCTTTCTTGGGCCCGAATGATTGGGGCCTTCACACATTGCGCCAGGCCCAAACTTACACTGGCCTATATTTTAGTTGGGCCTTTTGTCGACCAGTAACTTAGTTTGGCCCAGTAGCGTTGGGCCATTAACAGTTGAATATTGTCTTGGCTTTACGACCGAGATGAAACCACGGGCCTTTAGCAGGCCAAAATTCATGTTGGGCCTAAATTTTCACTAGTCGTCGACGGGCCTTCAAAGAGGTCGAAATGTAGACCGCCGTTTTGGGCCCGATTAGCTCACGGGCCGTTACCAGGCCGAAACATATCTCGGGCCTTAGTTGGCCCACTGATATCATGGGCCTTTAAGAGGCCGAAAGCTTAGTACAGGCATCAACGGGCCGAATTACGCGATAGGCCTTTAACAGGCCCAAAGTCACGTTGGGATTAACTGTTGCCACCTTTAGCACGGGCCGTTAGTGGGCCCGATGTCCCGTCGGACCATATATGGCCCATGGGCAGCACGGGCCATTCCCAGGCCAAAAGTCACACCGGGCTGAAATGGGCCCATGTCTACATCAGGCCTCTAACAGGCCGAAAGTCACTGGGCTGTAGTTGGGCCCAAATATTCGACGAACAATTAATGGGCCAGATCTGGCTTCGATCATAAATGGGCCCAAATATTGGGCGAACAATTAACGGGCCAGATCCGCTTCGTCGTAAATGGGCCCAAATATTGGGCAAACAATTAACAGGCCAGATCTGGCTTCGGGCCATAAATGGGCCTTTATTAAGCAGGCTGTTATTAGGCTGGCCCACTAGTACCCGATTAAGTTCTACGGGCCTTTGACTGGGCTGGCCTTTTTAACCTATATGGTTCTCTGTTGGGCCCAGCCACGTGTCGACGTATCATAGGCATGTCTCCTCCAATGGACGGGCGACATCTGGCCCATCGACGAAGCTAACAGTGTTCCTTCGCCAAACAGAATTTTACACGTGGAAATTTCCCATTGGTCGTATTGTTAACGGGTTATCGGATCCAAAATCCGACCCGATAGCTTAATGGCGTTCCGTTACGGTGGATGCCACGTGTCGGTCACCCTTGACGAAAAGCACTTCGTGACGTGCGATTTATCGTCATGGAAGTGGACACTTCCGTGATGATAATTTTGGTAATGTCATGGAACACTTCTACGACAACACAGGTATGACTATCTTGATTCTGTCATAAAATCGTCATGGATGTACATGCATGACAAAAAACGTGACCTACTGTGACAAACACGTATCATCACGGAAGTGTATTTTTTTGTAGTGCTACCTTCAAATATATGAATATTTACCTCTCGACCATTTCGATGCTCCTCGTCATATCCGTGATCTCATCCGGGACTCCGAACAAACTTCGGTTAGCAAAACACATAACTCATAATACAAATCATCATCGAATGTTAAGCATGCGGACCCTACAGGTTCGAGAACTATGTAGACATGACTGAGACACATCTCTGGTCAATAACTAATAGCAAAACCTGGATTCTCATATTGGTTCCTACATATTCTACGGAGATCTTTATCGGTCAAACCACAATAATGACATACGTTATTCCCTTTGTCATCGGTATGTTACTTGCCCGAGATTCGATCGTCGGTATCATCATACCTAGTTCAACTTCGTTACCGGCAAGTCTCTTTACTTGTTCCGTAATGCATCATCCCACAATGAACTCATTAGTCACATTCCTTTTAAGGCTTATAGTGATGTGCATTACCGAGAGGGCCCAGATATACCTCTCCGATACTCAGAGTGACAAATCCTAATCTTGATCTATGCCAACCCAACAGACACCTTTGGAGACACTTGTAGAGCATCTTTATAATCACCCAGTTATGTTGTGACTTTTGGAAGCACAGAAGGTGTTCCTCCGGTATTCGGGAGTTGCATAATCTCATAGTCAGGAATATGTATAAGTCATGAAGACAACAATAGCAATAAAACTTAACGATCATTATGCTAAGCTAACAGATGGGTCTTGTCCATCAGATGACAACACTTGTATATGGCCAGGAAACATAACCATCTTTGATTAATGAGATAGTCAAGTAGAGGCATACTAGGGACACTCTGTTTTGTCTATGTATTCACACATGTACTAAGTTTCCGGTTAATACAATTCTAGCATGGATAATAAACATTTATCATGATATAAGTAAATATAAATAACAACTTTATTATTGCCTCTAGGGCATATTTCCTTCAGTCTCCCACTTGCACTAGAGTCAATAATCTAGATTACATAGTAATGACTCTAACACCCATGGAGTCTTGGTGCTGATCATGTTTTGCTCATCGAAGAGGCTTAGTCAACGGTTCTGCAACATTCAGATCCGTATGTATTTTGCAAATCTCTATGTCTCCCTCCTTGAATTGATCGCGGATGGAATTGAAGCGTCTCTTGATGTGTTTGGTTCTCTTGTGAAATCTGGATTCCTTCGCCAAGGCAATCGCTCCAATATTGTCACAAAAGATTTTCATTGGACCCGATGCACTAGGTATTACACCTAGATCGGATACAAACTCCTTCATCCAGACTCCTTCATTTGCTGCTTCCGAAGTAGCTATGTACTCCGCTTCACACGTAGATGCCACCACGACGCTCTCCTTAGAACTGCACCAACTGACAGCTCCACCATTCAATATAAATACGTATCCAGATTGTGACTTAGAGTCATCCGGATCAGTGTCAACGCTTGCATCGACGTAACCATTTACGACAAGCTCTTTGTCACCTCCATAAACGAGAAACATATCATTAGTCCTTTTCAGGTATTTCAGGATGTTCTTGATCGATGTCTAGTGATTCACTCCTGGATTACTTTGGTACCTCCCTGCTAAACTTATAGCAAGGCACATATCAGGTCTGGTACACAACATTTCATACATGATAGAACCTATGGTTGAGGCATAGGGAATGACTTTCATTTTCTCTCTATCTTCTGCAGTGGTCGGGCATTGAGTCTGACTCAACTTCACACCTTGTAACACAGGCAAGAACCCTATCTTTGACTGATCCATTTTGAACTTCTTCAAAACTTTCTCAAGGTATGTGCTTTGTGAAAGTCCAATTAAACATCTTGATCTATCTCTATAGATCTTGATGCCCAATATATAAGCAGCTTCACCGAGGTCTTTCATTGAAAAATTCTTATTCAAATATCCTTTTATGCTATCCAGAAATTCTATATCATTTCCAATCAACAATATGTCATCCACATATAATATCAGAAATGCTACAGAGCTCCCACTCACTTTCTTGTAAATACAGGCTTCTCCAAAAGTCTTTATAAAACCATATGCTTTGATCACACTATCAAAGCGTATATTCCAACTCCGAGATGCTTGCACCAGTCCATAAATGGATCGCTGGAGCTTGCACACTTTGTTAGCACCTTTCGGGTCAACAAAATCTTCTGGTTGCATCATATACAACTCTTCTTTAAGAAATCCATTAAGGAATGCATTTTTTACATCCATTTGCCAAATTTCATAATCATAAAATGCGGCAATTGCTAACATGATCCGGACAGACTTAAGCATCACTATGGGTGAGAAGGTCTTATCATAGTCAACACCTTGAACTTGTCAAAAATCTTTCGTAACAAGTCGAGCTTTGTTGACAGTAACATTACGGTCAGCGTAAGTCTTCTTCTTGAAGATCCATTTATTCTCTATGGCTTGCCGATCATCGGGCAAGTCAGCCAAAGTCCACACTTTGTTCTCATACATGGATCCCATCTTAGATTTCATGGCCTCAAGCCATTTCGCGGAATCTGGGCTCATCGTCGCTTCATCATAGTTCGTAGGTTCGTCATGGTCTAGTAACATGACTTCAAGAACAGGATTACCGCATTCACTGCACGGACCGTCATGGCTGACCTACGAGGTTTGGTAGTAACTTGATCTGAAGTTTCATGATCATCATCACTAACTTCCTCACTAATTGGTGTAGGCATCACTGGAACTTATTTCTATGATGAATCATTTTCTAACTCGAGATAAGGTACAACTACCTCATCAAGTTCTACTTTCCTCCCACTCACTTCTTTCGAGAGAAACTCCTTCTCTAGAAAGGATCCAATCTTAGCAATAAATGTATTGCCTTCGGATCTGTGATAGAAGGTGTACCCAACAGTTTCTTTTGGGTATCCTTTGAAGACGCACTTTTTCGATTTGGGTTCGATCTTATCAGGTTGAAGCTTTTTCACATAAGCACCGCAACCCCAAACTTTAAGAAACGGCAGATTAGGTTTGTTGCCAAACCACAGTTCATATGGTGTTGCCTCACTACAAAAAAAACACTTCTGTGATGAGACTTGTTTGTCACAGTAGGTCACGTTTTTGTCATGCATGTACATCCATGACGATTTTATGACAGAATCAAGATAGTCATACCTGTGTTGTCGTAGAAGTGTTCCATGACATTACCAAAATTATCATCACGGAAGTGTCCACTTCCAGGAAGATACATCACGCGTCACAATAGTGCTTTCGTCAAGGGTGACCGACACGTGGAATCCACCGTAAAGGGTCGCCATTAAGCTATCGGGTCCAATTTTGGATCCGATAACCCGTTAACAGCCTGGACCAATGGGAATTTTTCATGTGTAAAATTCAGATTGACCAGAGGAAACACGTGTCAGCTCGTCAGTGGGTCGGATAGGCGCCTATGATATGTCGACACATGCGACCGCCCACCATTGGCCCATTTAGCTTACAAAGGCCGGCCCATTTGACTTGTTCAAAAGTTAGCAGGCGGGCCCATGAAAAGCATGTTAACAGTCTCTTCGCAAATAGCCCATTTTACGGCCCGGTAACTCACGGCCTGTTAGGGCCTAACCGACATCGGCCCAACAACGTCATGTGGGCCGTCGAATATAACACCAGCCATTTCACTTTTGGCCCATTATGGCCCACGACGTCTTTTGGCCCATATGAGGCCTTTCGTATCTTTAGGCCCTTTAGAGGCCCACGGTGACTCTAGCCCATAATGAACAGTAAATTTCTTTGTACCCATTAACGGCCCATGATTCACATGGGCCGTTTCAAATTGCGTGTTAGCTTTCGCCTCGACGGCCCATACGTTCTTGGGCTCCTTTCCATCCCTTGATTACTTCTGGCCCGTTACTGGCCTGTTCCCCTAATGGGACAAATTCGGCCCATGGCAAGAGTCGGCCCGTTTGTGGCCTGTTAACCCGTTGTGCCATTTCCAGCCCGTCCAATATTCTGGCCCATTAACGACCCGTTATGCTTGTCACATAATTAAGTCTTTGCTGTCCTCCGGCCTGTTAACGGCCCGTTACCGTGCTGGGCCGATACCAATTATGCCCGTTTACGACCCATGTAGACCCATTTATCTGACGGCCCGAGGCCCACCAATTCTACGGCCCTGTTGGAGGCCCATTTATCGACGGCCCATAGGAGGCCCATGGATCCTACGACCTATAGCAGGGTCAAGGTTACCACGGTCCGTATATGGCCCATGGTTGTTGCGGCTACTAGCAAACCAGGGGAAAAGAAGACTAGGAAATAAATAAGTGAAAGTGCAACTATCCCTAGGTGGTTTTGGTAATTCATAACAACATATAGCTCATTGAGCTAATGCTATTCCAAGACAAATATTTCAGGAAAGCTCAATGAATGGCATGGCATGGATGATGAAAGTGGATCCTCAAAATATTAAGGACAAAGGATTGGCTCAAGCTCAAAAGCTCAAGACTCTACATTTTACATTTTAGTGATCCAAGATCACATTGAGTCTATAGGAAAAGCCAATACTATCAAGGAGGGATGAGGTGTTGCTTGATGAGCCTTTTGCTTCATGTGCTTAGTGATATGCTCCAAAACCAGCCACTACTTTCTCACATCCACATATGACCTAAACCTAAAGTCAAACTCGGCCCTACCGATTCTTTCTATCCAGCGCCACCGAGTTCAAATGTCATAGCCACTGCCACAAACCCTAGGCAAATCGGTCTCACCGATAGGGATCTCGATCTCACCGAGATGGGATTGTAATCTCTGCTTCCCTTCAGAATGTTTCGTTTAACCAAGTGAGCGATCGGTCCCACCGAGATTGCAATGTAAACTCTGCTTCCCTTTCAGAACTTTTTCGGTCTCACCGAAGAGCGAATTGGTCCCACCGAAGTTTACTCGACCAACTCTCTGGTTTGCTAATTACCAAATTCGGTCTCACCGAAGTTTGTGTAATCGGTCTCACCGAGATTATGTTATGCCCTAACCCTAACCATATCGGTCCTACCGAAGTTGCATGTCAGTCCCACCGAAAACCCTAACGGTCACTAGGTTTACTAAATCGGTCCGACCTGGTTTGATAATTCGGTCCCACCGAGTTTGTTAAATTGTGTGTAACGGTTAGATTTTGTGTGGAGGCTATATATACCCCTCCACCCCCTCTTCATTCGTGGAGAGAGCCATCAGAACAAACCTACACTTCCAACTTACCAGTTCTGAGAGAGAACCACCTACTCATGTGTTGAGGCCAAGATATTCCATTCCAACCATATGAATCTTGATCTCTAGCCTTCCCCAAGTTGCTTTCCACTCAAATCTTCTTTCCACCAAATCCAAATCCTGTGAGAGAGAGTTGAGTGTTGGGGAGACTATCATTTGAAGCACAAGAGCAAGGAGTTCAACATCAACACACCATTTGTTACTTCTTGGTGAGTGGTGTCTCCTAGATTGGCTAGGTGTCACTTGGGAGCCTCCGACAAGATTGTGGAGTTGAACCAAGGAGTTTGTAAGGGCAAGGAGATCGCCTACTTCGTGAAGATCTACCGCTAGTGAGGCAAGTCCTTCGTGGGCGGCGGCCATGGTGGGATAGACAAGGTTGCTTCTTCGTGGACCCTTCGTGGGTGGATCCTCCGTGGACTCACAAGAATCGTTACCCTTCGTGGGTTGAAGTCTCCATCAACGTGGATGTACGATAGCACCACCTATCGGAACCACGACAAAAACATCCGTGTCTCCAATTGCGTTTGAATCCTCCAAACCCTTCCCTTTACATTCTTGCAAGTTGCATGCTTTTATTTTCCGCTGCCTATATACTCTTTGCATGCTTGCTTGAATTGCGTGAAGATTGCTTGACTTGTTCAAAGATAGCTAAAATCTGCCAAAGTCTAAAATTGGGAAAAGGTTAAGTTTTTAATTGGTCAAGTAGTCTAATCACCCCCCTCTAGACATACTTCAAGGTCCTACAAGTGGTATCAGAGCATTGGTATCCATTTGCTTTGATTTCCATAGCTCTTGGTGGTCATAGCCTTGGTTTCACAACCTAGGAGAGTATGGTGTCTAGCGAGGGAAATTATCACCATAGAGGTCCTTACTTTGATGGCACTAATTTTGCTAGTTGGAAGCATAAGATGAAAATGCATATTCTCGGACATAACCCCGCCGTTTGGGCTATTGTGTGTATTGGTTTGCAAGGTGAATTCTTTGATGGGAGAGAACCGAACCATGAACCTAGTGCGGAAGAGTTGAAGATGTTGCAATACAACGCTCAAGCTTGTGATATCCTCTTCAATGGCTTGTGCCCCGAAGAATTCAACAAAATCAGCCGTCTTGAGAATGCAAAGGAAAGTGGGGATACTTTGATTGATATGCATGGTACCGACTCCCTCAAGGAATCCAAGTTGGATGTGCTCCAAAGTCAGCTTGACAAGTTCAAAATGAAGGATGGTGAAGGTGTCGCTGAAATGAACTCTAGGCTTGCTCTTATCACAAATGAGATTGCCGGCTTAGGAAGTGAAGAAATGACCGATGATTCATCATCAAAAGATCCTAAGAGCATTGGATGGAAAATATGATACCGTGCAGTACATTGATCCAAATGATGCCAAATTACAAAGATCTCAAGCCAACGGAAGTCATTGGAAGAATTGTTGCTCATGAGATGTCACTCAAGGATAAGGAGGAACTTCACAACAAGTCAAGTGGTGCTTACAAAGGCTCATGTGAAGCCCCCACATCTTCAAGTGAGAAACAAACCTTCAATGAAGAATTGATCTTAATGGTGAAGAACTTCAACAAATTCTACAAGAGTAAAAGCGAAGAAAGAAGCTCCAAGTCAAGGTCCTACAATGACAAAAGATCTTCTAGTCGAGAGCGAAATTGCTACAATTGTGGGAGACCCAGACACTACTCCAATGAGTGTACGGCACCCTACAAAAGAAGAGAAAATTCTCCCAAGAGAAGAAGTAGAAGAGAAGAATCACCACCAAGAGAGAGGAGTAGAGATGATCGATATGAACAAAGACCCTCACGGAGAAGCAAGGATTCGGAAAGGAAGGACAAGTCATCAAAGATCTACGCAAAACGAAGACATCAAGCTCATGTTGGTGAATGGGTATCCGGCTCCGACTCCGACAATCACTCCGAGAGAAGCTATCACTCCGACTCCGAATACACTCAAGATGAAGGTGTTGCCGGTTTAGCACTTGTGTCAACCAACTCCTACGACATATTTGAATCACAAAATGAAGGAATTGGAAGATGCTTCATGGCTAAAGGTCCTAAGGTAACACACCCCGAGTATGTTGGTTTTAATAGTGATGAAGATGACTTGCTAGGTAATGATGATTTACTTGTTGACAACTCTAGTGATGAATACTATGATGAAACGTCAATTAATCATGCTAATCAAGATGAAATGAATGACAATGATAAGGAGAAAATTGAGCGTCTAACTAAAGAACTAAACACTCTTAAGTTAGCTCATGAAACTATCTTCGAAGATCATCGAGAACTTTAAGGGCTCATGAGAAGTTACGCTTTTAAAAGCTCAATCTTGAGCAAGAGCATGAGTTCCTAAAAGCGATCAATGATGATCTCCATAAGAAAAGTTCTTCTTATATTGCCAAGCGTTTACTCTTATCTACTTACATGCCTCAAGTCAAGTCTAGTAACAAGAACAAGAAAGATTCTTCTTCTAGTAGTAACAATAACAATGCTAAACCCAATATTGTTGCTTCTAGTAGTTATCTTGATTCCACTAATGATTCTCTTAGCCAAGTTACACTTGAGCAAGAAAACAGCTTATTGAAGGGAATTATAGAGAAAGGTGTATACAAGAGCCTTGCCGGGAGTAAGCAATTTGAGGAAATTGTACGCAAGCAAGGAAGGCATCATAAGAATCAAGGTGTTGGTTTTGAATGAAAGTTCAATGCCAATGGAGTTGAGTGGGAAGAAGATGAATACCCCAAGACGAAGTTTGTTCCTCAACAAGATAAGTATGATCCTACTTCCTTCGAGGGAACACAAACACAAGATGATCTTCCACCACAAGACCACAAGAACAAAGGCAAGGACAAGCTTCAAGAAGAGATTGATGCATTTGAAGAAGCACCTAAAGCCTTGATCAAGTGGGTTCCCAAGACTACGTCATGTTCTACTTCATCAAGCACAACTACTACACCAAGGATTCCCATCAAGATGATGTGGATCCTGAAGAAGAAGAACTAGAGAGTTCTTGAGGGTGACTCCGCCAACATTTTCACTCATATCATTATGGCAAGGACAAGTGCAATCAACTTCCATATCTTGCACTAGTTCAAGGAGTCACATAACCCTCATGTTGGTAAGGCAAGGGACAAGGTAACCTAAAGTTTTCATGGACATCATTTTGTGTGTGCATCACTCTATGTCTATGGATATTCTTGTTTGTTCCTTGTGGGACTAACTCGTGTAGGTATTGAAAGTGCAACTCACTCCAAAGGATTGCTCCAAAATATCTACATCAACATTGAGCATCCACATCCTCAACACCTACATGAAGTCATCATCGACAAAACCCAAGGTTAGTTTATCCCTCTAAGGGGAGATCTCACATCTAGGGGGAGCTTAACTCTAAGAATTGAGTCAAAGCAACTCTATTGATGTGAACACATAAATGCTTTATGTAAAAGTGGTAACCCCACTTGAGCTTAAACAATGAGTATGACCTATGATCAAATGTTCTCATTTGACTCCTAAGTCAATATACTCATATATAGATGACCTAGTCATCGCCAATTGTTTGAAAGATGCTAGAATTGGTTGTGCATGCCTTGGCACATATTTCATTTGTCATTTTATTGTGTGAGCATGTTGGATGCATATTTCACTCATTCGAGGACATCCACTTGTTGTTTTGTTTGATTGGTTTCTTTCTCTTTGGCCAAGTGGATGGACAAGAATGCCTAAGAACCTTCTCTAGCTATCTATGTTTTTCTCGTCTCAAACTCTATTCATGCCACATCACAAAATTTGATCAAGTCAGATTCGAACCACTCTGTATGAGGAGCACTCGGAGTCCCCGATTCGTCATAGCCTTAAACTTCCAAAACTTCTTTGTGATTTTCGGTCTGACTGATTCCTCCATTTCGGTCATACCGAGATCACTAAGTCGATCTAGGTTTTCAATCTTGGTGCAACCGATTTGAACTTTTCGGTCACACCGAAGTTTCAGAATCATTATCAGTTATGCATCTCGGTACCACCGAGTTGTTCCACTCGATTACACCGACAGTGTCGGGCTATATATTCACACGGGCAAATTTTGTAAAACTTTCTCCGAAACTCCTCGCCCGCGCATAGCTCGCTCTTCCTACTAGGACTACGGATCGTCGACTTCGTCGCCAGCCGCCTCCAGTCGCTGGTCTCCGCCGCCGTCAACGGAATTCTTCTCCGTCGTTGCCGCCGTAGCGAGTTCACCGCCAAACTAGGGTATGAACTCGATCGTAGTGCTATCCTCGTCTGATTCTCAACACATTGTGTTCGTAATGCATCTTGCCACGATTGAAACACCTCTATCCCGTCAAAACAATCCTTAGAATAGTTGTGATTCGAAAATTTAGGGTTAGGTTTCTGCCGAAACCATCTCGGACCCACCGAGTTGAAAAACTCGGACCCACCAATTTGGCTAACGCCATTGCACTAGTAAGTCTCGGTCTGACCGAGAATTACAAATCGGCGTGACCGATTTTAGAACTTTAGAAACCCTAGCAGTCTTGGTGCCACTGAATCGTGACTCGGTCTCGACCGAGTTCACTAGTTTAGGTTCCAAAACTGCTTTGGTATCACTGAGTTTAAAAATCGGTAGATCCGAAATGCTTTCTGTGGAAAACTAAAACTAAGTTTTTTGAAGCATTCTTTTGCAAAAATCTCTCCATTTTGTGGTGCTCATGCACTCTACCTCATCTATAACTATTCACGTGGTCAAGATCGATTATTGCAGCATGTCGCACCAAAGTGACAGCCGGAAGAGGTCAAGAGCAGATTCACATGAGTGAGGGCACTAGTCCCTCTAGCAGCTTAGATGAGGGGAGCGTAAGCACTCCCGAATTTGCCCAAGGCTGCCACAAGGACAAGAAAGAAGAAGACCTCGAGTCTCGAGGATGAAGATTATGTGGCGATTGAGGATGAGGCCAGTTCAAAGAAGAATGTGCTCAAGAAGGAGTACAGCTCAACAATGAAGCTAAGCCCGAATGAAGATCAAAAGGCCAGCAGGTAGACAACCAATGTCCAAAGCCAGAGTCTCCACTCAAGCTTCTTTGGAATCCCAACCCAAAGAGCCTGCTGCTGCTGAAGGAAAGAAAAGGAAAGAAAGGGTCAAGAAGACCATGGCCAGAGTGATTGGGAAGCCTTCTATGATGGAGGAAGAGGAAGAAGAAGAGGTTGCTGAGCCAGCACCCAAGGCACAAAAGCTGATGGGTGATGCCATAAAATCAGGGGCTGCAACATCAAAGCCCAAAGCTGCCTCCAAGCCCAAGAGTGCACCAAAGAGGAATACCAGGAGTATACCAGCAACTGAGAAGAACAAAGCCCCAATGCCTGAGGTTGATGCTGAGGAAGATGAAGAAGGGCAGGTCCTAAGGAAGATCAAACCCAAGATTCCAGACCACAATGATGCTCATCCTGTGGCTGAGAACATGAAGATCAGGAGAGATCAAGGGTTGAGGCTATGGAGAGAGTTAGATCCATATGCCACCAGGAGAAGGACTGCTGTAGATTACAGGTTCCACACCAAGGAGCAGCAGGACTTCTATGAGACCATCTTATTGGATAAGAAGCCCATAGTTTGTGATATGAGGTGGGTCGACTGGACCTACATTCGTGAGAATGCGTAACATTATCCTCGAGCGTATGATGCCTTCAAAGGCGTGTGGAGTTGCAGATTTTGTTGGGCAGAAGCTCACAAACTGGAATGTCGAGCTCATTATGCAATTCTACTCCACAGCACATTTCTATCCAGATGGCAGGATTGTTTGGATGTCAGAAGGAACGAGATACCAATCAACCATAGAGGAATGGGCAAGTCTGATCAATGCCCCCAAGGAAAGTGAAGATGACTTGGACATTTACACCAAGAAGAAGATGGGTCACAACTCAATGTCACAAATGTACAAGGAGATCCCAGATGATGCACTTGAGACTTTCAAGTTTGGATCAATTCATTTTCTTCTATCAGGGCTGCCTACGATCAACTGGATCCTAAGGCACTGTTGCCCAAATCAGGTGACCACAACATGATCAGAGGGCATGCAATCAATTTGCTTCACATTTTTTATGTGCCTTAGAAATTCAAGGTCATGAGCCTCATAGTTGAAACTATCAAGAGGACAACAGCAGAACAGAAGAGGAGTTGTGGATATGCCCCACAGATTCAGGAGTTTATTAACTCAAAGATGGGCACAGGGAAGTATCTGTTGGATAAGGAACACATTGTTCTCTATCCTGACTTTGAGGAAAATCAAGTTGTCATGACTGAGAATGAACCATCATCAGTACAAGCGCAAGAGCAGAAGGAAAAGGCAAGGAAAGAGAATGCTGCCAAGATGCCAACTCAAGCAGAGGCATCTGACATTTCTACGAAGAACAAGCGAGGAGCAGCTTGGTTACTTGATAGCATCAACTCTACGGATTGAGAAGGGGTTGGCCACCTAACTCAAAACCAGGAGAGCCTGGAAAGAATCATGGACCAAAAATTCTATGATCTTGATGTCAAAGTAATCGAGATTCGGCCACCGTGGAGCAGCTACAGGATGACATGCATGAGAGGAAGGGCAGGACAACGACTGATGCATTTGCCAGAGTGCCACGAGCTCAGAGATCAGCTGCAGAGCCAGTCACCAGAGTCACTTCATCAGCTCCAGCTATAGCTCCAGCACAACCAGCTCCAGCACCAACTCCTTCAGCTCCTTCTACATCGACTGAAGCCTTCGTTCTTGGAGTTCTCCAGACACCACCGCCAGAAGACCAAGTGTGAGATACGATATAGTCCTATGCATTTTCTAGGAACTTTTTGGTAACTTGTTGCCAAAGGGGGAGAAAAATGTATAGATCATAGGCTTCGAGAGAGAGAGAGAGATTTGCTTTTGTTCTCTCTTGTCTTCTTGGTTGAACTTCGTTTGCTTTGATTGCTTGAGATACTACGATTTTACCTGTGAGACATTGATGATCATGTGTTTGATCATAAGCTACACTTATGCTTGTTATGATAATATCTTACTTATACTTATATGATCATTCACTGTGCTTGGTGATGAGTGCATGTATTCAATCTTTATTATTTTGAGCGCTCCACCAAGATGTATGTGACATGAAAGAGTAACCCATGAGCCTAATTCCTTGTGCATTTACAGTCCAAAGCAAATCTTAAAATATGCACAAATTTAGGGGGAGCTCTTGCTTATCACATACTTCTCAAAGCGATGATGTTTTTCAATCTTATTATCATTTGTCGAAGCTTTGATCTATATGTTGTCATCAATTACCAAAAAGGGGGAGACTGAAAGTTCAACTATCCCTAGGTGGTTTTGGTAATTCATAACAACATATAGCTCATTGAGCTAATGCTATTCCAAGACAAATATTTCAGGAAAGCTTAATGAATAGCATGGCATGGATGATGAAAGTGGATCCCTCAAAATATTAGGGACAAAGGATTGGCTCAAGCTCAAAAGCTCAAGACTCTACATTTTACATTTTAGTGATCCAAGATCAAATTGAGTCTATAGGAAAAGCCAATACTATCAAGGAGGGATGAGGTGTTGCTTGATGAGCCTTTTGTTGGGAAACGTAGTAATTTCAAAAATTTTCCTACGATCACGCAAGATCATGGTGATGCTTAGCAACGAGATAAGAGTGTTGTCTACGTACCCTCGTAGACCAGCAACGGAAGCGTTGACGCAACGTAGAGGAAGTAGTCGTACTTCTTCACGATCCAACCGATCCAAGTACCGAACGTCGGCACCTCCGAGTTCTCGCACACGCTCAGCTCGATGACGCCCCTCGAACTCCGATCCAGCCGAGTGTTGAGGGAGAGTTTCACAAGACGACGGCGTGGTGACGATGATGATGTTCCACCGACGCAGAAGCTTCGCCTAAGCTCCGTGAATTCGGTATAATCGAGGTGTAATTTGGTGGAAGGGGCACCGCACACGGCTAAGGAAAGATCTCAAGGATCAACTTGTGTGTCATGGGGTGCCCCTGCCCTCAGATATAAAGGAGGGAAGGGAGGGGCTGGCCGGCCAAGGAGAGGAGGCGCAGGGTTTCCTACTCCTACTAGGAGTAGGATTCCCCCAATCCTAGTCCAACTAGGTTTCCCCAAGTGGGAAGGGAGAGAGAGGCGCCTTCTCCTAGTCCTAATAGGACTAGGGAAGGGGGAAAGGTGCGGCCAGCACTTGGGCCCCCTTTTCTCCTTTCCACTAAGGCCCATGTTGGCCCATTAGCATTCCGGGGGGTTCCGGTAACCTCCCGGTACTTGGTAAAATTCCCAATTTCACCCGGAACACTTCCGATGTCCAAACATAGACTTCCAATATATGAATCTTTATGTCTCGACCATTTCGAGACTCCTCGTCACGTCCGTGATCTCATCCGGGACTCGAACAACCTTCGTACAGAAACATCATAAAAACTCATAGTAACTGGCCATCGAAACGTTAAGCGTGCGGACCCTACGGGTTCGAGAACTATGTAGACATGACCGAGACACCTCTCCGGTCAATAACCAATAGCGGGACCTGGATGCCCATATTGGCTCCTACATATTCTACGAAGATCTTTATCGGTCAGACCGCATAACAACATACGTTGTTCCCTTTGTCATCGGTATGTTACTTGCCCGAGATTCGATCGCTTGTATCCAATACCTAGTTCAATCTCGTTACCGCAAGTCTCTTTACTCGCTTCGTAATACATCATCTCACAACTAACACATTAGTTGCAATGCTTGCAAGGCTTATGTGATGTGCATTACCGAGAGGGCCCAGAGATACCTCTCCGACAATTGGAGTGACAAATCCTAATCTCGAAATATGCCAACTCAACATGTACCTTCGGAGACACCTGTAATGTACCTTTATAATCACCCAGATTACGTTGTGACGTTTGGTAGCACCCAAAGTGTTCCTCGTGCAAACGGGAGTTGCATAATCTCATAGTCATAGGAACATGTATAAGTCATGAAGAAAAGCACTAGCAACAAACTATACGATCAGGTGCTATGCTAATGGAATGGGTCATGTCAATCGATCATTCAACCAATGATGTGATCCCGTTAATCAAATAACAACTCCTTGTTCATGGTTAGGAAACACAACCATCTTTGATTAACGAGCTAGTCAAGTAGAGGCATACTAGTGACACTATGTTTGTCTATGTATTCACACATGTATTATGTTTCCGGTTAATACAATTCTAGCATGAATAATAAACATTTATCATGAAATAAGGAAATAAATAATAACTTTATTATTGCCTCTAGGGCATATTTCCTTCAGCCTCCCACTTGCACTAGAGTCAATAATCTAGTTCACATCATCATGTGATTCAACACCGATATTCACATCAGATGTGATTAACACTCATAGTTCACATCGTCATGTGACCAACACCCAAAGGGTTTACTAGAGTCAATAATCTAGTTCACATCGCTATGTGATTAACACCCAAAGAGTACTAAGGTATGATCATGTTTTGCTCGTGAGAGTAGCTTAGTCAACGTGTCTGTCACATTCAGAGCCGTATGTATTTTGCAAATATTCTATGTCTACAATGCTCTGCACGGAGCTACTCTAGCTAATTGCTCCCACTTTCAATATGTATCCAGATTGAGATTTAGAGTCATCTGGATCAGTGTAAAAGCTTGCACCGATGTAACTCTTTACGACGGGCTCTTTTATCACCTCCATAATCGAGAAATATTTCCTTAGTCCTCACTAATGATGTTCTTTGACCAATGTCCAAAGTGATCTACTCCTAGATCACTATTGTACTCCTTGCCAAATTCAGAGCAAGGTATACAATAGGTCCGGTACATAGCATAGCATACTTTATAGAACCTATGGTGATGCATAGGGAATGACTTTCATTCTCTTTCTATCTTCTGCCGTGGTCGGGTTTTGAGTCTTACTCAATCTCACACCTTGTAACACAGGCAAGAACTCTTTCTTTGACTGTTCCATTTTGAACTACTTCAAAATCTTGTCAAGGTATGTATTCATTGAAAAACATATCAAGCGTCTTGATCTATCTCAATAGATCTTGATGCTCAATATGTAAGCAGCTTCACCGAGGTCCTTCTTTGAAAAACTCCTTTCAAATACTCCTTTATGCTTTGCGAATAATTCTACATTATTTCCGATCAACAATATGTCATTCACATATACTTATCGAAATGTCAGTAGTGCTCCCACTCACTTTCTTGTAAATACAAAGCTTCTCCAAAAGTCTGTATAAAACCATATGCTTTGATCAATCTTATCAAAGCGTATATTCCAACTCCGAGATGCTTGCACCAGTCCATAGATAGATCGATGGAGCTTGCACATTTTGTTAGCTCCTTTAGGATTGATAAAACCTTCTGGTTGCATCATATACAACTCTTCTTCCAGAAATCCATTCAGGAATGCAGTTTTAACATCCATTTGCCAAATTTCATAATCATAAAATGCGGCAATTGCTAACATGATTCGGACAGACTTAAGCATCGCTACGGGTGAGAAAGTCTCATCGTAGTCAACCCCTTGAACTTTGTCGAAAACCTTTTGCAACAAGTCGAGCTTTGTAGATAGTAACACTACTATCAGTGTCCGTCTTCCTCTTGAAGATCCATTTATTTAACATGGCTTGCTGATCATAGAGCAAGTCAATCAAAGTCCATACTTTGTTTCTCATACATGGATCCTATCTCAGATTTCATGGCCTCAAGCCATTTCATGGAATCTGGGCTCATCATCGCTTCCTCATAGTCCGTGAGGTTCATCATGGTCTAGTAACATGACTTCCGAACACGATAACCATACCACTCTGGTGCGGATTTTGCTCGAAGACCTACGAGGTTTGGTAGCAACTTGATCAAGTTTCATGATCATCATCATTAACTTCCTCACTTATTGGTGTAGGAATCATCGAACTGATTTCTGTGATGAACTACTTTCCAATAAGGGAGAAGGTACAATTACCTCATCAAGTTCTACTTTCCTCCCACTCACTTCTTTCAAGAGAAACTTCTTCTCTAGAAAGGATCCATCTTAGCAACGAAAAGCTTGCCTTCGGATCTGTGATAGAAGGTGTACCCAATAGTTACCTTTGGGTATTCTATGAAGACGCACTTCTCCGATTTGGGTTCGAGCTTATCGGTGAAAACTTTTTCACATAAGTATCAAAACTCCAAACTTTTAAGAAACGACGACTTAGGTTTACCGTTAAACCATAGTTCATATGGTTTAGTCTCAACGGATTTAGATGGTGCCCCATTAAACGTGAATGCAGCTGTCTCTAATGCATAACCCCAAAACGATATTGGTAAATCGGTAAGATACATCATTGATCGTACCATATCAAAATAAAGTACGGTTACGACGTTCGGACACACCATATCGTTGTGGTGTTCCTTGTGGCGTGAGATGTGAAACTTGTACAATTTGTTTTAATTGAAGACAAAACTCGTTACTCAAATATTCATCTCCACGATCGGATCGCAGTAAACTTTATTTTCTTGTTACGATGATTTTCTACTTCACTCTGAAATTCTTTGAACTTTTCAACTATTTCAGACTTATGTTTTATCAAGAAGATATACGCATATCTGCTCAAATCATCTGTGAAGGTCAGAAAATAATGATACTTGCCACGAAGCGCCAACACTCATTGAATTGTATACATCGGTATGTATTATTTCCAATAAGTCATTAGCTTGTTCCATTGTTCCGGAGAACGGAGTTTTAGTCATCTTGCCCAAAAGGCACGGTTCGCAAGCATCAAATGATTCATAATCAAGTGATTCCAAAAGTCCATCAGCATGGAGTTTTCTTCATGCGCTTTACACCAATATGACCTAAACGGCAAGTGCCACAAATAAGTTGCACTATCATTATTAACTTTGCATCTTTTGGTTTCAATATTATGAATATGTGTATCACTATGATCGAGATCCAATGAACTGCTTTTCATTGGGTGTGTAACCATATAAGGTTTTATTCATGTAAACAGTAACAACAATTTATTCTCTTACTTAAATGAATAATCAGATTGCAATAAATATGATCAAATCATATTTATGCTCAACACCAAATAACACTTATTTAGGTTCCACACTAATCCCGAAAGTATAGGGAGTGTGCGATGATGATTATATCAATCTTGGAACTACTTCCAACACTCATCGTCACTTCCCCTTCAACTAGTTTCTGTTCATTCTGCAACTCCCGTTTCGAGTTACTAATCTTAGCAACTTGAACTAGTACCAAATACTGAGGGGTTGCTATGAACACTAGTAAAGTACACATCAATAACATGTATATCAAATATACTTATGTTCACTTTGCCATCCTTCTTATCCGCCAATCACTTGGGGTAGTTCCGCTTCCAGTGACCAGTCCCTTTGCAGTAGAAGCACTTAGTCTCAGGCTTAGGACCAGACTTGGGTTTTTTTTTCACTTGAGCAGCAACTTGCTTGCCGTTCTTCTTGAAGTTCCCCTTCTTTCCTTTTGCCCTTTTCTTGAAAGTAGTGATCTTGTCAACCATCAACACTTGATGTTTTTCTTTGATTTCTACCTTCACGATTTTAGCATCGCCAAGAGCTTGGGAATATTTTTCCGTTATCCCTTGCATATTATAGTTCATCACGTAAGTTCTACTAACTTGGTGATGGTGACTAGAGAATTCTGTCAATCACTATCTTATCTGGAAGATTAACTCCCACTTGATTCAAGCGATTGTAGTACTCGCACAATTTGAGCACATGCTCACTAGTTGAGCGATTCTCCTCCATCTTTTAGCTATAGAACTTGTTGGAGACTTCATATCTCTCAACTCGGTATTTGCTTGAAATATTAACTTCAACTCCTGGAACATCTCATATGGTCCATGACGCTCAAAACGCCTTTGAAGTCCCGATTCTAAGCCGTTAAGCATGGTGCACTAAACTATTAAGTAGTCATCATATTGAGCTAGCAAAACGTTCATAACGCCTGATTCCGCTCCTCGCAATAGGTCCGCTACCTAGCGGTGCATCAAGGACGTAATTCTTCCGTGCAGCAATGAGGATAAACCTCAGATCACGGATCCAATCCGCATCATTGCTATTAACATTTTTTCAACACAATTTTCTAGGAACATATCAAAATAAACAGGAAGCAATAACGCCGAGCTATTGATCTACAACATAGATATGCTAATACTACCAGGACTAAGTTCATGATAAATTAAAGTTCAATTAATCATATTACTTAAGAACTCCCACTTAGATAGACATCTCTCTAATCCTCTAAGTGATCACGTGATCCAAATCAACTAAACCATGTCCGATCATCACGTGAGATGGAGTAGTTTCAATGGTGAACATCACTATGTTGATCATATCTACTATATGATTCACGCCGACCTTTCGGTCTCCGTGTTCCGAGGTCATATCTTATATGCATAGCTCGTCAAGTATAACCTGAGTATTCCGCGTGTGCAACTGTTTTGCACCCGTTGTATTTGAACGTAGAGCCTATCACACCCGATCATCACGTGGTGTCTCAAAGACGAAGAACTTTCGCAACGGTGCATACTCATGGAGAACACTTCTTGATAATTTTTAGTGAGAGATCATCTTATAATGCTACCGTCAATCAAAGCAAGATAAGATGCATAAAGGATAAACATCACATGCAATCAATATCAGTGATATGATATGGTCATCATCGCCTTTGTGCTTGTGATCTCCATCGCCAAGCAATCGTCATGATCACCATCGCCACCGGCGCGACACCTTGATCTCCATCTTAGCATCGTTGTCGCCTCGCCAATCTTATGCTTCCACGACTATCACTACCGCTTAGTAACAAAGTAAAGCATTACATCGCGATTGCATTTCATACAATAAAGCGACAACCATATGGCTCTCGCCATTGTCGATAACTCCGTTACAAAACATGATCATCTCATACAATAAAATATAGCATCATGTTTGACCATATCACATCACAACATGCCCTGCAAAAACAAGTTAGACGTCCTCTACTTTGTTGTTGCAAGTTTTACGTGGCTGCTACGGGCTGAGCAAGAACCGTTCTTACCTACGCATCAAAACCACAACGATAGTTTGTCAAATAGACTCCGCTTTTAACCTTCTCAAGGACCGGCGTAGCTACACTCGGTTCAACTAAAGTTGGAGAGACAGTCTTCCGCAAGCCATCTATGTGCAAAGCACGCCGAGGGAACCGGTCTCGCAGAAGCGTCTGCTGTAAGGTTGGTCCGGATCGTCTCGTCCAACAATACCGCTGAACCAAAGTATGACATGCTGGTAGGCAGTATGACTTGTATCGTCCACAACTCACTTGTGTTCTACTCGTGCACATGACATCAACGCATAAAACCAGGCTCGGATGCCACTGTTGGGAAACGTAGTAATTTCAAAAATTTTCCTACGATCACGCAATATCATGGTGATGCTTAGCAACGAGATAAGAGTGTTGTCTATGTACCCTCGTAGACCAGCAACGGAAGCGTTGACGCAACGTAGAGGAAGTAGTCGTACTTCTTCACGATCCAACCGATCCAAGTACCGAACGTACGGCACCTCCGAAGTTCTGCACACGCTCAGCTCGATGGCGCCCCTCGAACTCCGATCCAGCCGAGTGTTGAGGGAGAGTTTCGTCAAGACGACGGCGTGGTGGACGATGATGATGTTCCACCGACGCAGAAGCTTCGCCTAAGCTCCGTGAACGGTATAATCGAGGTGTAATTTGGTGGAAGGGGGCACCGCACACGGCTAAGGAAAGATCTCAAGGATCAACTTGTGTGTCATGGGGTGCCCCTGCCCCTGTATATAAAGGAGGGAAGGGGAGGGGCTGGCCGGCCAAGGAGAGGAGGCACCAGGGTTTCCTACTCCTACTAGGAGTAGGATTCCCCCCAATCCTAGTCCAACTAGGTTTCCCCAAGTGGGAAGGGAGAGAGAGGGGGGGCGCCCCCTTCTCCTAGTCCTAATAGGACTAGGGAAGGGGGAAAGGTGCGGCCAGCACTTGGGCCCCCTTTTCTCCTTTCCACTAAGGCCCATGTTGGCCCATTAGCATTCCGGGGGGTTCCGGTAACCTCCCTGCATTTCTGGTAAAATTCCCAATTTCACCCGGAACACTTCCGATGTCCAAACATAGACTTCCAATATATGAATCTTTATGTCTCGACCATTTCGAGACTCCTCGTCACGTCCGTGATCTCATCCGGACTCGAACAACCTTCGTACAGAAACATCATAAAAACTCATAGTAACTGCCATCGAAGCGTTAAGCGTGCGGACCCTACGGGTTCGAGAACTATGTAGACATGACCGAGACAGCTCTCCGTCAATAACCAATAGCGGGACCTGGATGCCCATATTGGCTCCTACATATTCTACGAAGATCTTTATCGGTCAGACCGCATAACAACATACGTTGTTCCCTTTGTCATCGGTATGTTACTTGCCCGAGATTCGATCGTCGGTATCCAATACCTAGTTCAATCTCGTTACCGCAAGTCTCTTTACTCGCTTCGTAATACATCATCTCACAACTAACACATTAGTTGCAATGCTTGCAAGGCTTATGTGATGTGCATTACCGAGAGGGCCCGTAGATACCTCTCCGACAATTGGAGTGACAAATCCTAATCTCAAATATGCCAACTCAACATGTACCTTCGGAGACACCTGTAATGTACCTTTATAATCACCCGATTACGTTGTGACGCTTGGTAGCACCCAAAGTGTTCCTCGTGCAAACGGGAGTTGCATAATCTCATAGTCATAGGAACATGTATAAGTCATGAAGAAAAGCACTAGCAACAAACTATACGATCAGGTGCTATGCTAATGGAATGGGTCATGTCAATCAGATCATTCAACCAATGATGTGATCCCGTTAATCAAATAACAACTCCTTGTTCATGGTTAGGAAACACAACCATCTTTGATTAACGAGCTAGTCAAGTAGAGGCATACTAGTGACACTATGTTTGTCTATGTATTCACACATGTATTATGTTTCCGGTTAATACAATTCTAGCATGAATAATAAACATTTATCATGAAATAAGGAAATAAATAATAACTTTATTATTGCCTCTAGGGCATATTTCCTTCACCTTTTGCTTCATGTGCTTAGTGATATGCTCCAAAACCATCCACTACTTTCTCACATCCACATATGACCTCAACCTAAAGTCAAACTCGGCCCTACCGATTCTTTCTATCCGGCGCCACCGAGTTCAAATGTCGTAGCCACTGCCACAAACCCTAGGCAAATCGGTCTCACCGATAGGGATCTCGGTCTCACCGAGATGGGATTGTAATCTCTCTATTTCCCTTCGTAACGTTTCGGTCTAACCGAAGTGAGCGATCGGTCCCACCGAGATTGCAACGTAAACTCTCTGTTTCCCTTTAGTAACTTTTCGGTCTCACGGAAAGAGGGTATCGGTCCCACCGAGTTTACCTGACCAACTCTCTGGTTTGCTAATTACCAAATTCGGTCTCACCGAGTTTGTGTAATCGGTCTCACCGAGATTACGTTATGCCCTAACCCTAACCATATCGGTCCTACCGAGTTGCATGTCAGTCCCACCGAAAACCCTAACGGTCACTAGGTTTACTAAATCGGTCCGACCTGGTTTGATAATTCGGTCCCACCGAGTTTGTTAAATTGTGTGTAACGGTTAGATTTTGTGTGGAGGCTATATATACCCCTCCACCCCTCTTCATTCGTGGAGAGAGCCATCGTAACAAACCTACACTTCCAACTTACCAGCCTCGAGAGAGAACCACCTACTCATGTGTTGAGGCCAAGATATTCCATTCCAACCATATGAATCTTGATCTCTAGCCTTCCCCAAGTTGCTTTCCACTCAAATCTTCTTTCCACCAAATCCAAATCCTATGAGAGAGAGTTGAGTGTTGGGGAGACTATCATTTGAAGCACAAGAGCAAGGATTTCATCATCAACACACCATTTGTTACTTCTTGGAGAGTGTTGTCTCCTAGATTGGCTAGGTGTCACTTGGGAGCCTCCGACAAGATTGTGGAGTTGAACCAAGGAGTTTGTAAGGGCAAGGAGATCGCCTACTTCGTGAAGATCTACCGCTAGTGAGGCAAGTCCTTCGTGGGCGACGACCATGGTGGGATAGACAAGGTTGCTTCTTCGTGGACCCTTCGTGGGTGGAGCCCTCCGTGGACTCGCGCAACCTTACCCTTCGTGGGTTGATGTCTCCATCAACGTGGATGTACGATAGCACCACCTATCGGAACCACGACAAAAACATCCATGTCTCCAATTGCGTTTCAATCCTCCAAACCCTTCCCTTTACATTCTTGCAAGTTGCATGCTTTATTTTCCGTTGCCTATATACCCTTTGCATGCTTGCTTGAATTGCATGAAGATTGCTTGACTTGTTCAAAGATAGCTAAAATCTGCCAAAGTCTAAAATTGGGAAAAGGTTAAGTTTTTAATTGGTCAAGTAGTCTAATCACCCCCCCTCTAGACATACTTCAAGGTCCTACAAAAATCCTGAAACTAACGCTAGGCTATTAAGGCTATTGCACAGATTACATCCACTGGGCATCAAAGATCGCCACCAGTGCAAATATAGGCAACACCCTACACTATACAAAAATGGCTTGCTATTTTCTTCAAATGTGGCTGCATCGTTAAGAACAAATTTTGTATTGCAAAAAACAAATTACAACTATAAAACAAAAGGAAGGTTGGCATAAAAATTAACGATGCGGCGAGATAAATGCACCACCGTAAGTTTAGAAGCTCGGTTCATTTGACGGATCACATGCTTTCATGTTGTATTGTCTGATGGAGCACCATAACCTTCGCCTTCATTAATCCTAGGCTCCTGAACAACATAGCCAATGTCTGATAGTCTGGTTTCAAAACATGCATATCTTGACGACATCGAACAATCTTTGTCCTTGTTTCACAAAGGGTCTCTGTTAGGGAATGGACTTGTGTCTGGAGAAAGATATAACATTGTTTTGACCTTGCATATCTTGATCATGAGGCAGTTTGGACGAGATTGCCTTAACAACCAACCCAGGATTACGCAGAACATGCTTTTGGCAATGTTAGTGGACAGGTCTTGACCCACTACGAAGAAGAGTCGACATTGCGGTTATAGTTGCCTCACCACCTTCGTAAGGTGGCAGTTCCACCATTTTTCCATAGCTTGCTGAAAAGTTGAGTTTTTACATTAGTAGTACCAGAACAAAAGATATTAAGGAGGCAGCAAAACCAAACAAAATAGCTTTGGTCTATATACAGAACTTATTCTTGTGAACCCATGTAAAATATTAGTTGTATTTTACTGCAAAGTACATAATAAAACCAGGTTCCAAACATATGACCATGTACCATGGCTAATGTATTGTCTATTTCTCACATTGTATTGACAGCTAAGGATAAAGAGACAAAGTTTATAATACGGTAAGCATAGTATGACACCATTCATATCACAAAACAACTGAGAACAGACAAACTGGCAATTGTAACATTGTGTGGGCAAGTGCAGCACGGAACTAGATTACAGATCAAGATCAAAGGAACATCACTCCTCTCTTTTAAACCTTGTAAGGTGCAATGATATGCTAAGACAATTGTGTATAAAATTGCAAAGAGTAATAGACATTGGATGCAAACCATGCAGTTAAAGGCACAAGTCAGAGTAAGTAGTAGTTAAAAGTCATGAGGATTAAGGACTTACAACGGCGGCTTTGACTGGTGTAGTCATGCCCTTCATCTTGCTGGTGTGACAGTCCTTGAAGATTTCCATAGCATTTGGTTCAGGTACTTTTTGGTCCTTGCGGGCCTTCCTCTGCATCTGGAACAAGTCAATATAGATCTGATAATATGGTACATCGAAAAGAGTGAAACAACAGCTAATTACAAGAGCCTCACAGTGTGCAATGTAGCTACGAGATGCTGTCGTCTATTGGAATTTCACTTTCGCACAGTTGGCCTTGTTCTTTGAACAGTTCACCTAAAAGAAGATAGATTTGTGAGGCACATGCGTAAATAGGACTTCAACATGTGATCTGATCACATATATATAATGTACCTGATACTTTGGATCAGACTAGTGTTTAACGAGGCCTCTCCAGTCTTCATCCGGATGATGTTTTCCACTAGAGATGTTTGGGCAAGTTCACTGTTAGCCTTGCCTTCAAAGTGAGTTTTCCTCAAGTAATACCGATACTGTCGCAGAGCAGACTTGAAAACATGGGTGCAACCTTGTCTGGTTGCATCATCTTGGCTATCCAACTTGCACCTCATCTGTTGAAAATTATGGAGTCTCATTATCAGCAACCTAGAAAGTATGGGACAGAGCAAGACGATATTACTAGTTTCCATACATAACCATACTTATAGATAAATGTCAAGGAAGGTGTTGAACTGGGTTTCGTCTTTGTCATTCCAGTACTGAATCCATGTCGGGAGGATACATACATGACACCTAACGGCAATCGTTGCCTCTGATACTAACTTGGCTGACTTTGTAGCATCACGTGGCCGTTTCAAACCTACCTCAAAACGGATCTCCATTCTTCCTCCTCTAGATTTAGTTAACCTATCGAGCATTATACCTGATGTTTGTTTCTTCTTGCACCTAGGTGCTAGTCCAACAACGAACATAGGAAGTGTTAGTGTACATCAAACTATGAGACTACATATAAAGAAGCATGCAACTGTAACTTGACTCCAACAACTACCTTCTTGTTGTTGAAGCTCACAAAGTTCATCTGCTCTTGCCAACTCATCTTGTTTCAAGAGTGCTTCAGAAGTAGTGTCAGGTGGCAAGGGAGCTTGGGAACGTGCTGCTAGCTGAGTTGACCAACGAGTAACTCGTGCAGCTTGTGGTACTGTGGAAGGTGTTGCAATAACTACGGCTGTCTCTGCTTGTTTGGTGGCAGCTATTGGTTTCTGTTTGGCTTGTTCTGCAGCTCGTGTAGCACGGGATACATTGTTTGTACCATTTTCCGCTGGACTTTGACCTTCTATTGCACCATCAGTACCAGCAGAATCTGCACGATTCTTCCGCTTCCCTTTCCCTGTCATTCTGTCTTCCTTCATCTTTCTCTGTGCCATGTTAAGTCAAGCCGACAAGAAAAATGAATAACAATTTAGTTCTTTAGAACATATTGATGTGTGATACAGACGAACTGAACTTTGATGTTAGACAACCACATGATAGGAGGATGTAATATGTACGAAAAACAGGACGGCATGAGATAACCAAAACTATGATGTGTAAACTAAGCAAAAGACATTTCACTAAACTAGAAGCAATGCAATGGAAGGTAGACACCATATGAAAGATGCTACAAATATCGCTCTGCCAAGTTAACCAGTATCTCGTCATAAATTGCGTTTAAACAAATGTGAAGCAGTACAAGAAATAAATCATATGCAAGATGCAAACAACATCACACTACCAAGATAAAGATCTCTCGTCATTAGTGCCATTGCATATTCACAACATTGCATATTCACAGCTTATGATGTGTAAACTAAGGAGAAGGCATTTCAACAAATTAGAAGCAATGAAAGCTAGACACCATATGAAAGATGCAACGAATATCACTCTACCAAGTTAAAACTGTCTCGTCATAAGTGCCATTTCAACAAATTAGAAGTAGTACAAGCTAGAAAAGAATGCGAGATGTAACCTATATCACACTCCCAAGTCAAACGTGTCTTATGATAAGTGATTGTTGCAGGTTACACATGTATAATGTGTAAAGTAAGCAGATGGGATTCAACAAAATTAGAAGCAATACAAGCTAGACATCATACATAACATGCAACCACATATAACAGTGCCAAGTTAGAGGGAGCACCTGTGATGGTGCACTATGGGAGACGTGCTCATCATCAACACAGCTACATTGAGTATCTATGCATGTGTTGTCTTGCAAATCTTCTTGGGGGTGGCGGAGTAGAATCTGTAGAGGCCCTCCGTTTGGAAGGAGCACCTATATCTGCTGCCTTGCTACTTTCCTTCCGCTTTATTGATTTTAAATTGTCAAGTAAAAGCGACAAGAAAAAGCAATAAAATTCACTCTTCAGAACTCATTCGTGCATGGTACTGCCAATCACTACTTTGATGTAAGGCAAACACATGATACCAGGATGGAATATGTACGAAAAACAGGACGGCATGGCATATTCACAACTGTTTGTGTAAACTAAGCAGAAGCCATTTCAACAAATAAGAAGCAACGCAAGCTAGACACCACATTAAAGATGCAACCAATATGACTCTGCCAAGTTAAAAGCGTCCCATCATAAATGGCGTTTCAACAAATTAGAAGCAGCGCATGCTATAAATCATATGAAAGATGCAACTAATATCACACTGCATATACTAAAGGTGTCTCGTCATATTGATTCATGCGGGATACAAAAAACAATAGTTTTATGTAAGGACATGCTTAATAGACAGATGTACTATGTACTATATAAACTAAGCAGAATAGCACATGCAATTTAACTAGATTGGAAGAATTACAGTCTACACACCATATGCAACATGCAACCACATATCACGCTGGCAAGTTAGAGAAACACCTGTGATGCTAGTGTAGGGGAAATGCGGTCAGCAACTACAGAGCTATGCTCACTATCTTCATCTAGCATTGTTGTTTCTTGAGAATCATGTGGGGAGGCTGACACTACATTCTTCAAAAGAGGATCTTTTCTCAAAGTAAGCCACTGGGGTGACTGTCTCATCATAAGTGATTGATGAGGGATACACAAGAATAGTTTGATGTAAGAACATGGTTAATAGACAAATGTACTAGTATGTACCAAAAACAGGAAGGCATGTCATATTCAAAGGTATAATGTGTACGCTAAGCAGATGCAATTTAACCAAATTGGAAGCAATACAAGCTAGACATCCGGCTGGAGTGGTGAGCATGATCATCGAGGACCTGAGAGCCTGGTGGGAGGCGGGCTGCTTCGCCACCATCGTGGCTTTTTAGTTGGCTTCGGTGATGCTTGTCATCTTTGGGCTTGTCATTGGCTCGGCCAAGGCTCGACTAGCTATTTGTCTTCTGGTGCTCCCAGGATGGTGGTTCGTGTAAACAATATCTTTCCTTATCTTAATAAAGACTGACTTCGGCCTTTCGAATACAAGCTAGACACCATATGCAACATGCAACCACATATGACCGCAAATTTAAAGCAAGCACCTGCGATGGTGGTTCATGGCGAGCGAGGTCATCAACTCCAGAGCTACGTTTACCGTCTCCATCTGCTGACACTACACCCTTTATAAGGCTGAAACGTGTCTAGCCTAGTCGCGTACGAAGCTGGAGCGACTGCTCTCTTTTTTTCTGCTTCTGAACAGAGTCTGAAATACCCTTGCATAAAAACACAATAGTGAGAGTATGGGTGAAGTGTGTGTAGAACTAGTGCACTGTAAAAGTAGCAGATAGCAGGTGGCTGAAAAATAAATGACAGGAGACATATGATAGCTCTACAACATTGCATGGTAAACAAAATTAGATTCTACTTCGTATGATTTTGTAATATATGAGCACAGGGATGGCTGGGAAATGCAGGTACTCCTCCAGCACACCACCACATGTGGTCCTATCAAACTAACAGTCGACTGAAAATAAATAGGTCAGTCGTTTTTTATGAACCGTCTAATCTACAAGGAACGGTCAGTTGGCCTTCGTTTACCTCCCGCCAGTCACTGTTGACGATCTTTCTTGAACCGCCAGCGACCACCGGCCCAGACCCCTGCGTCCGCCGCCCCACCCTCCCCTCGACCTCACACCACCGCCGTGCTTGGCAGCGCCCCCAGGCCATCCCTTTAATCCCGGCCGACCTCCAGATCGGGCGCCAGCAGCTCTAGGCCCCACACGCCCCTAAGATAAACACCGAGGCGCTGCTTCCCCAGCATAATAGGCGGACTAGCGCCTGTTACGCCGGGGAGTGCTTCCGTTAATTTGGAATCAACTAACCAGGAATTGAAATCCAGGGGCGACAGACCTTTAGCTAAGGTGAAATAGTATATGAGGAGAAACATTCTGCATCTCGAGTTACTAGGAACATCTAGTACCAAGAAGAAGCGGTCAACTAGTGTCTTCTGTGGGATGAATACCGTGCAAGCAGACATGTAAGATTTGCACGAATAAGGGAAGAGGAGTACCATTTCCGGTTGCCAGTGTTGTGTCCTCCATATGTCGCGGCGATTTTCTTCTTTTTGCCGGGGGAACCGATGTTTTGGTGGAGGGTGTAGCCTTGGATGAACCCATGGCCAAATTGTTGACTGTGTTGCCATGGTCGTATGTCGAAAGGGGAAGCAGATCCGAGGCGGCAAAGGACGGCGTAGCAGGAACAACTCTGGTGCGGTGGACGGTGGCAAAGTTGGAGCGGCAGCGGTGAGGCGCAGGATGGCGTGGTTGAATTGGCTCGGGTACGGACATCCCGGCCTCGGCTTCAACTACTAGCCGTGGAGGGCGTTGCGGTTGAGGTTGCGGTGGATGAAGACGTCGGGTATCGGCTCCGGTGTGATGGAGGAGGGCGGCGGTTGATGGGTGGGATGGGGTGGCGGACGGAGGATGCCGGGTTTCACGGCTGGTGGAGAGGTAGTTTTGGCGCCCACGGAGTACGAATGGGGAATCGGGCAGGGGGGCGGGGGCGGGGGGAGCTAAGGGAGAACCATGTTTCGGTCTGGGACGCGCTTGTTTTTGGCTTTTTTTAATAGATGGGACGCTCTTGTTTGAAATTTGGGGAAAGTACAAACTTTGCCCCCTCTTAACTTTCGGACCTCTCATGGTCGGGGTAGGATGGTAATCCCAGGTGTCCCAAATAGTGGGCGGGAGCGATTTGACCACAAGCATGTGTGCTTAGGCGGCCATTGTGTATGAATGTTTTTCGGAGGCGGTTGCGTGGCGTCTAGATGAAGCTACGAACCTACCCCGGTTTAGACCTTTGGACGTCAGGCCGGTAGGTTTCATGGGTCGGAGGTAGAAAAGTAATTTCCTTCTACTACCAAACATTGGTCTCACGCGGTTTCGGGCGAGTAGAGGCTCTTTTGGCGCTTCGTTCAAAAATTTGAAATAGAAGCATTCACATTTAGAGTACTCTTGAACTTTGAGGATTGACCTAAATAGACAATGTTGAATTTGACCTTGTATGTTTGAATTATCGCTTCTTTTTGAAATTTTGACACTTGAAAATCCTATAACTATGATTATTTTGGAATGGAGGAGATAAATTTGAATCTATTTTGTACACGGCTATATATGCTATTATGTACAAAAGCAGAGCAAAGATTGGTGCCCCCATAATTTAGGTATGATTTACAAATGCCATGATATCAAATTCAAATAATTGAATGGACTTCATGTTGAATTGAATTTTTAAACCACCTTAAGTTGAATTCAAATGTATGCTAGTTCATAGCTAGCTATTTATAATGTTCATTGTGTAACTTTCGTATGTATAATGTGCTTTACACACACAACATGAACTATACTCACGTTTATATTCGATTGCTAAAGCGATGCATTGTCTGGAGTTCAAAATACTAACTATGTGGATCAATTATGTCGAATAATAACATAGACATGCTCAAATTCAATAGAATCTACATGTCCGATGGATAAATGACTGTTCCTTACGCGAATTGCAAATATCATGATCCCATCCTAATATTTGGATGCAATTTATATCTTTAATCAATGTTTACATCAATCTTTTACGTGTAGTTTCACTCTCCATCGGTGGTCTCTCACACATGCTCACACACTCTCTCCCAAGGTGTCTTTCTCGCAGATATGCTCTTGATATAACCCTCCCTCCCTCTCGTAACCATTTACGACTGTTTTCACTAACCTTTATCACAAGCACTCTTCCTCTCACAAGCATACACATGCACAATCCCCATCGACCCTTTCTATATACATAGACCTGCCTACGTATCTCTCGTACGCACATTATCTTTAGGCATGTCTCTCACGCATTGTCTCACACCTCTCTTCCTAATCGACGAGTATGATTCTAGCAGAGCATTCTGTAGGATGCCCCTTAAAGTTAGGTTGGATGAATAGTAATATCAGAGATAAGGGGTTACCTTAGTCCGAGGAACTAGGGTTATAAATCCTAGTCGGCTAGTGGACAAAGAGTCCTTCACGATTCTGCTATCTTTGTCTTGTACGACTAGTCATCCATGGGTCTCCCAAAATGCGTCACGGACCGACCAATGTGGCGCCGCACGGAACCGAACCAAGGGCCTCACCTCGGCCCACCGGACCTCACGCGGCGACACACCCTCTGCCCCGAGGTCTCGTTATCTTCTCACACCCACACATACCAACACAGACACCACACAAAAAAAATTCTGCTCGTGCCTCTATCCCCTCCCCCCTTGCATATACACACTCAAGGGAATCTCTCGCTGCGACAACATATTCGTCTCTTTCTCTAGACCTCTCTCATTTCTCCTGCTATCTCTCCCACGCCCCCTCCCCCCGCCGGCCCCTCTATCCGTGCCTCTCCCGAATACGTAATACACACACATACCTCTCTAGGCCCTGCCAAATATATCAACTACACATTCACACATGTTACATCACGTACCCCATTGATCTAAAAAGCCCTCTCTTCATGTTTATTTTGCATACAACATTCCTTTTGAATAAAGTGTGGCCAAAATTATTTTAGAATTTCTACATATATACAACATTACAAAGTTATATGGAGGAGTATGAACGTTAATTTGCATTGCATGGTGCCCACAATGATATTTATTCCGCAAATTGAATTTTTATATTTTTATACTATATATAAAGTTAGTCATAATAAAGAGAAACGAAGAGCATCTCTCTCTCCATCGCATACACCCCCTCTACGCCCCTTTCACGTACGCACACAAACTATCTCCAGCTCCTCAAAAGTACGCCCCCCGCACATTCACGCATGTTTCATCTTTCTCTCATGATATATACAGTGACGATCATTGTATTTGAAGCAAAAGCACGATATGTACATTCGACTTCAGAATCCACTCATTACGGTCACCATTTAAGTTTTGTGGTTATTATTAAGTCATGGGCTCACCGTATAGCTCTGTATTTGCTCAAGACACGACTAGTTGACCAGTTAACGCTCCACGTGGCACCTCTAGTGTTGCATCACATTATCTCACTACCATTGGGCCCACCTGTTGGCTTGTATCTACTCTACACTCTTATAAAAACAGAGTTGGTGATGATGGTGTGCCTGCCATCCTGCAATATAGGTCGTCCGATTTATATTCGACGGATAGGAAGTAAACTATGGCAATTTTGCAAAATGGTACCCACACACCTCTCCACATTTGCAAATAAGGCCTTCCCTCGTTCATCCTTTTCTCTCACAAGATAAACTAGTCATACAGATGCATCTTGATGTTACGTGCAACGCACGAGCATCTTGCTGGTAAGAATGAACTCAAACGACAAAAAAATATTGGACGGTGGTTCGAAGTCATGACCGCGGGCACAACGGACAAGGTGGCCTTGTATTGTGTAACACCCCGGATGTAACATTCCATATTTGTAACTCCAACTCTTGCCATTTTCAGCACTGTGATATGATATTCCCTCCGTGGTTGGGTTTTTGTCTTTCGTTTTGCATTTTGTCCATGTCATGCATTTCATATCATGTCATCATGTGCATCTCATTTGCATACGTGTTCGTCTCATGCATCCGAGCATTTTCCCCGTTGTCCGTTTTGCAATCCGGCACTCCTATGTCCCCCGGCGTCCCCTTTTACATTTCTCCGTGAGCGGGTACTAAACTTTCTCGGAATGGACCGAGGTTTGTCAAGTGGCCTTGGTACACCACCGGTAGACCACCTGTCAAGTTTCGGGTCATTTGGAGCTCGTTTGGTACTCCAACGGTTAACCGCACTCTCGCAAAGGCCTATTTTAAGTTGCAGCCCAACACCCCTTCAAAACAGCCCAATAACCCATCTAAGTCACTTCCATGCTCTCCGTCGTTCGATCATGATCGTGGGCGAAAACTACACTCCATTTGGAGCTTCCTAGCTCCTTCTACCTATAAAACACCCCTTCCCGAAATTTGGATCAATCCTCCTCCAAACCCTAGCCTCGCTCCCTCTCCGCCCGCGGGCCATCAGCGAACGGTTTCATCCGCCCTTGCGCCGGACGAATCAGGCCGCGCCAGCCCGCGCCGGCCCCTTGAGGCCGCCATGGCCCTCACGCGCTCGGCTCCCGGGCAGCCATAGCCCGCGCTGAACTCCGCGCCATGGAACTCCGTCGCCCGGCCGCGCTCGGCCGCCGTCGCCGGCCACCGCCGCCCGCGCCGCCGCCACTGCCGCCCGTCACATGGCGCCTCGGCCTCCGCCCGTCGGCCACCTCGCCGGCTCGGCCCCCGGTCGCCGCCCAGCGCCGCCCAGCCTCTCCTCCCTCCGCCGGCGCCCTCTCCCACTCCGGCGTCGCCTCGGCTTCCGCGCCGAGCCGGATCTCCAGATCCAGGAAGGGTTGACTTTTCCCTCCCCCGAGATCCTCGTCATTTTCTGTCAGTATTTTGTTGCATTTTCATCATGCCATAACTTTGCACTCGCGGCTCCGTTCGGGCGTACAGCATACCGAAATGTTCGCCTAGATGAGTAGATCATTTAATCTCATTGCATCATTTTCATTTGAGCTCATCTTGATGCCCCAAATGCTGTTAGAAGAGGGCTATGTGATGTTAGTTTCGGATTCTTATCAGAACATGCACTTTTGTCATTTTTGCCATGATTGATGTGTGCACCCTATGAACTTGAGTCCTACATGTGTTTTGTAATATGCCATGCCATATTTACAGGGGTGTATGCCATGTATTTTTGTGATCTCGGTGGTGACTAGCACAAGCATGCAAACTAGGCTTCATGATGTTGCTGATTTCAGCCCCTGTTTTGCTGATATTTTTATGCCATGTTAACTTGATGCTACCGAGAGATCCATACTTATTTTGAGATACTTAATTAAGGATGTTTTGAACATATGGTTATGCTCTATCCATCCATGCCCTTGTTTGGAATTATGGAGTGCCATAGCTTGACTCAATCAAGCTCTACTTTTGCTATAAAATGTTTCCTGGCAGATTTGTTACATGTTATTCAATTTTGCCAAGGTTGTTGTAGTTGATCCGTGTATGCTATGATGTTGTTCTTGCCATGTATAGCTTCTATGCCATGTCTTCTTGATGGACGTATGCTTAGTTTATCATGAAATGCTCTGTAGTGAGTGCATTGAGCTTTTAAACATGCCTACTTGTTATCTGTTTTTGTCATGCCCTGTTGCTGAATCTGTTAACGAAACTTGCTATGTTTACATGGGCGCTATTGTATCTTCTGATCCTTTTTGGCGCCTGGTCAGTAAGGGACTTTTGTTCTACGCTTTGCGTAGATTAACGCCAAGCCTTGTTTTGCTATTATTAGTTCCTGTAGCATGTCGTTTGCTTGCTCTGAACATTGCTACCTGATGCTGATTCTGCCATGTTCAGTATTTTCCCCAAGTCTGTGAAGCTGATATATTTTGCACTTTTGCCATGCATGTTTGGACATGTTATGTTGTGATTTAGCCGTAGCTCAGTGTTCATATTTTGTCAAGCATCTTGAGTAGATCATTTCCATATGCTTTTATGGTACGTTTGGGTGCAGTAGCTTAATTTCTTGTTGCTTGCTAAGTGGTATCATGCTGTTAATGGCAGATTTATGTCATTCTTGTTTTGCTTGTCATTTGCAAACCGTGCATCCGATTCCGGTGATCTTTATATCGATTTCAACCGAAATCATCTCACCTTTCCAGCGGCATACTTGGTTTGCCAAGTTGATGCCTGGTTCATCATCTTCCTTACGGAGCACGCATACGCATTGCATATCACATCTCGCATATCATGCCATGTATTGCATCATGTTGCTTGTGCATTGCACCGTGATTTATTGTGGTTCCATTGTTTGTGTTCTTCCTTTGGGTAGAGCCGGAGACGAAATGCGTGAGCGAGGAACCTGTTGAGAACGCTTCACGAGGATCAAGCTTTCGACAACTCTGAGAACTTTGCAGGCAAGATGACCATACCCTCGAAATCACTTCTATCTTTGCTTGCTAGATGCTCGCTCTTTTGCTATGCCGATGCTACGATGCCTATCACTTGCTATATCATGCCACCCATATTTCCATGTCGAGCCCCTAACCATCCTTTCCTAGCAAACCGTTGATTGGCTATGTTACCGCTTTGCTCAGCCCCTCTTATGGCGTTGCTAGTTGCAGGTGAAGATGAAGTTTGTTCCTTGTTGGAACATGGAGGTGTTGTTCCTTGTTGGAACATGTTTACTTGTTGGGGATATCACAATATATCTGCTATAATTAATGCATCTATATATTTGGTAAAGGGTGGAAGGCTCGGCCTTATGCCTGGTGTTTTGTTCCACTCTTGCCGCCCTAGTTTCCGTCATACCGGTGTTATGTTCCTTGGTTTCGCGTTCCTTACACGGTTGGGTGATTTATGGGACCCCCTTGACAGTTTGCTTTGAATAAGTCCTCCAGCAAGGCCCAACTTTGGTTTTACCATTTGCCACCTAAGCCTTTTTCCCGCGGGTTTTTGCGAGCCCGAGGGTCATCTTTATTTACCCCCCGCCCCCCTGGGCCAGTGCTCCTCCGAGTGTTGGTCCAAACTAGAGCACCGTCTTGGGACCGTCCCTTGGCAACTTGGGTCACGTTGGTACCTGTACGCTTCGCTTATCCGGTGTGCCCTGAGAACGAGATATGTGCAGCTCCTATCGGGATTTGTCGGCACAGTCGGGTGGTCTTGCTGGTCTTGTTTTATTGCTGTCGAAATGTCTTGTAGTCCGGGATTCCGAGACTGATCGGGTCTTCCCGGTAGAAGGAATATCCTTCGTTGACCGTGAGAGCTTATAATGGGCTAAGTTGGGACACCTGCAGGTATTATCTTTCGAAAGCCGTGCCATGCGGTTATGAGGCGGATGGGAATTTGTTAATGTCCGTTGTAGAAAACCCGAAGTTGACCTTAATTAATACACATCAACGGCGTGTGTAACCGTGATAGTCTCTTCTCGTGAGTCCGGGAAGTGAACACGGTGTTGGAGTTATGTTTGACGTAAGTAGTTCAGGATCACTTCTTGATCGCTACTAGCTTCACGACCGCGCTTTGCTTCTCTTCTCGCTCTCTTTCGCGAGTGTAGCCACCATATATGCTAGCCGCTTGCTGCAGCACCACCTCACCACTCTGTCCTTCCTATAAGCTTAAATAGTCTTGATCTCATGGTGTGAGATTGCTGAGTCCCGTGACTCACAGATTCTACCAAAACAGTTGCAGGTGCCGGCGATGCGGTGCAGATGACGCAACCGAGCTCAAGTGGGAGTTCGGCGAGGAACGTGGTCGTTACTATGTGTCTTTTTCCTGATGATCGATGGTGGAGCCCAGTTAGGACGATCGGGGATCATGTAGCATTGGGGTAGTCTTCTTTTATTTTGGTTCCGTGGTTGGACCTTGAGTGTAATTTGGATGATGGATGTTTATTTATGTATCTGTGTGAAGTGGCATTTGTAAGCCAACTATGTATCTCTTTCCCTTATGTATTACATGGGTTGTGTGAAGATTACCTCACTTGCGACATTGCTTTCAATGCGGTTATGCCTCGTGCTTCGACACGTGGGAGATATAGCCGCATCGAGGGCGTTACAAGTTGGTAATCAGAGCCATCCCCGACTTAGGAGCCCCTGCTTGATTGTTTGCTGGCGTTGTTGAGTCTAGAACAAAAATGTTTTGAGTCTTAGGATTATATATATCGGAGAGTAGGATTCTTTTTACTCCTCAGTCCCTTCGTCGCTCTGGTGAGGTCTCCTGACGTAGAAGTTTTGACTCTACTCTCCTCAAATTTCACTAAAAAAAATTCAGGATCACGCGGGTATCTTGGAGTCGTTCCGATGGTTTTGTGACGAGAACATTGTTCTTGGTGCCTCCTCACATTTAGGGGTTGTGGCAGTGTCCCGGGGAGTTGAGCTCCGAGGTGTTGTCATCACAATTTTATCGTTACAGTTCTGGAATACCTGAGATTTGCCGACATCGAAAATCTCTTTTGTGTAGTTGTTGGTGAGATAACCCCGATAACTTGATCTTGAGGCGAGCTCGAGTATTGCCATGACTCAGATAATGTATGCTTTTCGAAGGTCGAGGTACCACGATTTCGAAGGTTTCTTGGTTATGTGTTGACGGATGGATACAAATGGATCTAGGTATTGTTAGTTTGGGTGATATATTTTGTGTCCCATGTATCCCCAACACCAGATTGCATAACCGTAAAGTTTCGGGAGTTTATAGGTGGGATTCAAGTAGCTCCTAGCATTTCTTCCCGCAGATATTTGGTTTGTGATTGGGTAATCTTACCACTTATTTGTTCCAGTCGTACCTTGTTTTTTTTCATCAACCCTTTGTCAAGTGGCTTCTCACCTTAATGGACGTGTGATGTTAACTTTGGAATTCATTCGTTCATCCTTGTTCGAATGTTTATTGTGAAGACTATAGGTTGCAATTTCTATCCGTTGATTCAACTTGTCTATCTGTCTATCAAAGTGCTAACGGATGTCACCCTCTTCAGGATGGCTCCGCCAACGCGTCTGAATCCGGAACGAAATGATGGGAGTCGATCAGACCCTCCACCTCCACCTCCGCCTCCGGAGGCATGGCAACTATCATGGCAGCCACCAACGCCAATGCTCAGATGATTTTGCAACTCTTGCAAGAGCGTACCCAAGGGCAAGGCAATCAAGGAAATCAAGGCCAAGGCAACAACCAGCTGCACTTTGCTACCCTCAATCAGTTCCTCGCTAATCAACCGAAGTGTTTCAGTTTTTGTGTCGAGGCCACAGACGCCGAGATTGGCTTGTGGACATCTGCAAACATTTTGAATGTAGCAATGTCAGACCTGAGGACTTTGTCAAGTTTGCTTCGTTTCAACTCAAGGACCAAGCTGCTGAGTGGTACCAAGAATACAAAGATTCCAGAGGAGGTCGTGTCATTACACAGGATGAGTTCCGCCGAGACTTCAAAGCTCACCACATTCCGAAAAGTGTTGTTGAGAGCAAGCGTGAGGAGTTCCACAATCTCAAGCAAGGCAACATGTCTGTGTACCAATACAATATCCAGTTTCAGAAACTCGCTCGCTTTGCTAAGCAAGACGTCCCTGATGAAAAGAGTATGATCTATCAATTCAGATGTGGTCTCAGAGAAGATCTGCAATTAGCTCTCGTGCTTTTTGAGCCAGAAAAGTATGATGAATTCTACAACATGGCATCAAGCAAGAAGCTGCCCAGCTCAAATGTGAGGCTTCTAAGAAGAGAATCGGGGATGCAGTTCAGTCTTCTTCTTCCTCTCAAGTGGCAGCTAAGCAGAAGTTCTATCTTCCTCCCCCTCTGTTCCGTCGGCCTTATCAGCGAGAAGAACTCGGTGGTCGTGGATCTTCCCACCCGCCCAACCCAAGGCTATCGTAACAAGTCTAATTCTCAAGCTCCAAGGTCAAATGCTCCTTATCACCGTCCGCTCTCGAGGTGACTTGCAACAAATGTCGTGAGAAAGGTCACTATGCGAACAAGTTCTTCAACCAAAGGCGCCTTCCGCCTCCTCCTCCTGTGAGATCTTCTAGCAATGCAGTGGTCAAGCATAATCCCAAGTCTGCAAAGGTGAATATGATGAATGCAGCTCAAGCGGAGGAATCTAGTGATGTGATAATGGGCAATCTTTCAGTTAATGATATTCTTGCAAAAGTCTTATTTGATACTGGTGCATCGCATTGTTTCATGTCAAGATCGTTCTTTGCAAAGAATGATTTTACTTGGTTTTACCCGGATAAACCTTTGGGTGTTGTTTCTCCGGGGAAGTCTATGAGAGCCAACTCAATAGTTCATGATGTCTCTATCAAGATGGGCGACTATAGATTTCTGGCTAAACCATTTGTCCTTGGTGACTCGGATATTGATCTTATTCTTGGGATGGACTGGCTTTCTCAGCACAAAGCTCAGCTTGATTGTGCTGCCAGGGAAATTCAATTGACACACTCTTCTGAGCATGTGATCATCTATGCCGCTCATGATGAAACCATTCGGTTGTTTTATCTCAATGAGAAGGGCGAATTGGATGCTATCTCTCAGATTCCAGTCGTTTGTGAGTACCAAGATGTCTTTCCAGAAGAGCTTCCAGGAATGCCTCCTCACCGCCGATTGAATTCGTTATCGATCTTGAGCACAACATCGAACCCGTTTGCAAGCGTCCATACAAGCTTGTACCTAATGAGCTGAAGGAATTGAAGAAGCAGCTCGATGAACAAGAGCGTCTGGGTTTGATCAGACCGAGTTCATCTCCTTGGGGTTGTGGTGTTCTTTTTGTCTAGAAGAAGGATGGCACGGACCGACTTTGTGTCGATTACCGTCCATTGAATAAGAAGACAATCAAGAACAAGTATCCACTTCCCAACATCAATGAGCTTTTCGAGCAACTCAAAGGTGCTAAAGTATTCTCCAAGCTTGACCTTCAGATGGGTTATCATCAGTTCGCATTCGTGAACAAGATATTCCCAAGGCGGCATTCGTAACAAGCTTCGGTTCTTATGAATATACTGTCATGTCTTTCGGCCTTGTCAATGCTCCTCCAACGTTCTCTCGAATGATGAACTTCATCTTCAACCCCTACACCAATGAATTCGTCTTGGTCTATCTTGACGATATTTTGGTCTTCTCCAAGAATAAGAAGGATCATGCCAAACATTTGCGATTGGTGCTCGACAAGCTCAGAGAGCATCAATTCTATGCGAAGTTTTTCAAATGTGAATTTTGGCTTGATGAAGTGCTTTATCTTGGTCATATCATCTCCGCCAAGGGCATCGCTGTTAATCCCGAGAAGGTGTCTGCAGTTGTGAATTGGGAACCTCCTCAGAATGTCAAGCAGCTTCGCTTTTCTTGGACTTGCAAGCTATTGCCGAAGATTCGTTGAGAATTTCTCTAAGATTGCAAAGCCTCTTTCCAACCTCCTCCAGAAGCAAGTGAAGTATGTCTGGTCTCCTGAGTGTGACGTTGCTTTCAACACCCTCAAAGAGAAGCTCATCACAGCTCCTGTATTAACTCCTCCTGATGAATCCAAGCCATTCGAAGTTTTCTGTGATGCTTCTCTTCAAGGTCTCGGTGATGTGTTAATGCAAGAGAAGAGAGTTGTGGCCTATACCTCTCGTCAACTGAAGCCCAACGAAAAGAACTACCCCACTCACGATCTTGAGTTGGCGGCAGTTGTCCATGCATTAATAACATGGAGACATCTCTTGTTGGGAAGGAAAGTGGACATATTCACCGATCACAAGAGCCTCAAGTATATCTTCACTCAACCCAACCTCAACCTCGAGCAAACTTCGATGGGTCGAAATGATTCAAGAGTACAAACCAAGTATTGAATATACTCCGGGCAAGGCCAATGTGATTGCAGATGCTTTGAGCAGGAAGGCTTATTGCAACAGCTTAATCCTCAAGCCCTTCCAACCGGACCTTTGTGAAGCTTTCCGCAAGCTGAACCTTCAAGTTGTTCCTCAAGGTTTTCTTGCCAACCTCATAGTCTCTCCTACTTTGGAAGACCAGATTCATGAGGCTCAACTCCTGGATACCATGGTGAAAAAGGTGAAACGTGGTATCGACAAGGGCATTTCCAAATACAAGTGCTTCCACATTGATGACAAAGATACTCTTTTCTTCGAGGATCGAATTGTGGTTCCTAAGGGTGATCTACGTAAAGTCATTATGAGCGAGGCGCACAATTCCCTTCTATCCATTCATCCCGGAAGTACGAAGATGTACCATGACCTCAAGCAAATATACTGGTGGACCCGAATGAAGCGAGAAATTGCTCAATTCGTGAATGAGTGTGATGTCTGCGAGAAGAGTGAAAGGTAACACCAACGACCAGCTGGTCTCCTTCAACCTCTTGCTATTCCGGAATGGAAGTTTGATCATATAGAAATGGACTTCGTGACTGGATTTCCTAAGTCCAAGCGTGGAAATGATGCTATCTTCGTTGTCATTGACAAGCTTACTAAAGTAGCTCATTTTCTTCCTATCAAAGAATCTATCACATCGGCTCAGTTGGCAGAGCTATACACATCCAGGATTGTCTCCTTGCACGGCATTCCACAAGTGATCTCTTCAGACCGTGGCAGCATCTTTACCTCCAGGTTCTGGGATTCTTTTCGTAAGGCCATGGGCACTAACATTCGTTTCAAAGACAGCTTTCCACCCTCAAACAAGTGGCCAAGTCGAGCGAGTCAATCAAATCCTTGAAGATATGCTCAGGGCTTGTGTCATTTCCTTCGGTATGAAGTGGGAAGATTGTCTTCCATATGCCGAGTTCTCGTACAACAACAGCTTCCAAGCGAGTTCGGGCAAGGCCCCATTTGAAATTCTCTATGGCGTAAAGTGCCGTACTCCTCTCTATTGGTCCGAGACAGGTGAACGCCAACTTCTTGGCAACGACTTGATCCACGAAGCGAAGAAATGTGCAAAGTCATTCGTGAGAATCTCAAAGCCGCATAATCGCGCAGAAGAGCTATTATGATGACAAGCACCGTGATGTGGCTTTTGAAATCGGAGACCATGTCTACCTCCGCGTCTCTCAATGAAAGGCACTTTCGTCGCTTCGGTATAAAGGGAAGCTTGCCCCTAGATACGTGGGTCCTTTCAAGATCATTGGCAAAAGAGGCGATCTCGCCTATCAACTTGAGCTCCCGTCCAACTTCGCGAGCGTGCACGATGTGTTCCACGTGTCACAGCCTTCGCAAGTGCTTCAAGACTCCTGGCGCACTATCAACTTCAAGAAATTGACCTCCAAGAAGATCTCTCTTATCATGAGCACCCGTTGCTATTCTTGAAGAAACCGAGCGCAAGACTCGCAACAAGTCAATCAAATTCCTGAAATTGAAGTGGTCACACAATTCCGACAGAGAAGCCACAAGGGCGCGCGAGGATCACCTCCGTTCCGAATATCCGGAGTTCTTTCAGTCCTAGATCTCGGGACGAGATCCTCTTGTTGTGGTGGAGTGTTGTAACACCCCGGATGTAACTTTCCGTATTTGTAACTCCAACTCTTGCCATTTTCGGCATTGTGATATGATATTCCCTCCGTGGTTGGGTTTTTGTCTTTCGTTTTGCATTTTGTCCATGTCATGCATTTCATATCATGTCATCATGTGCATCTCATTTGCATACGTGTTCGTCTCATGCATCCGAGCATTTTCCCCGTTGTCCGTTTTGCAATCCGGCACTCCTATGTCCCCCGGCATCCCCTTTTACATTTTTCCGTGAGCGGGTACTAAACTTTCTCGGAATGGACCGAGGTTTGTCAAGTGGCCTTGGTACACCACCGGTAGACCACTGTCAAGTTTTGGGTCATTTGGAGCTCGTTTGGTACTCCAACGGTTAACCGCACTCTCGCAAAGGCCTCTTTTAAGTTGCAGCCCAACACCCCTTCAAAACACCCAATAACCCATCTAAGTCACTTCCATGCTCTCCGACGTTCGATCATGATCGTGTGGGCGAAAACTACACTCCATTTGGAGCTTCCTAGCTCCTTCTACCTATAAAAACACCCCCTTCCCCGAAATTTCGGATCAATCCTCCTCCAAACCCTAGCCTCGCTCCCTCTCCGCGCCCGGGCCTTGTCCGTGGGCGGTTCAAATCCGCTTCGCCTTGGCCCGGGCCGAATCAGGCCGCGCCACATGGCGCGCCGCCCGCGCCAACCCGCCACCGGCCCTTGAGGCCCGCCAGGCCCTCCGCCTTCGCTCCCGGGCGCGCCCTGTGGATCTCCGCCGCCACCGCCTCAGCGCGCCCCTTAGCCAGAACTCCGTCGCCCGGCCCGCCTCGGCCGTCGTCGCCCGCCACCGCCGCCCGCGCCGCCCGCACGCCGCCCGTCCCGCCTCGGCCTCTCGCCCGTCGGCCACCTCACTTGATCGCTGCCCGGCGCCGCCCGGCCTCTCCTCCCTCATGGCGCCCTCTCCCACTCCGTCGCCTCGGCTTCACAGCCGGGATCTCCAGATCCACGAAGGGTTGACTTTCCCCTCCCCCGAGATACTGTCATTTTCTGTCAGTATTTTGTTGCATTTTCATCATGCCATAACTTTGCACTCGTGGCTCCGTTTCGGGCGTATAGCTTACCGAAATGTTCGCCTAGATTATTTGATCATTTCATCTCATTGCGTCATTTTTATTTGAGCTCATCTTGTTGCCCGAAATTCTGTTAGAAGAGGGTTATGTGATGTTAGTTTCAGATTCTTATCAGAACATGCACTTTTGTCATTTTTGCCATGATTGATGTGTGCATCCTATGAACTTGAGTCCTACATGTGTTTTGTAATATGCCATGCCATATTTACAGGGGTGTATGCCATTTATTTTTGTGATCTCCGTGGTGACTAGCACAAGCATGCAAGCTAGGCTTCATGGTGTTGCTGATTTCAGCCCCTGTTTTGCTGATATTTTTATGCCATGTTAACTTGATGCTACCGAGAGATCCATACTTATTTTGAGATACTTCAGTAAGGATGTTTTGAATATATGGTTATGCTCTATCCATCCATGCCCTTGTTTGTAATTATGGAGTGCCATAGCTTGAGTCAATAGAGCTCTACTTTTTCTATAAAATGTTTCCTGGCAGATTGGTTACATGTTATTCAATTTTTCCAAGGTTGTTGTAGTTGATCCGTGTATGCTATGATGTTGTTCTTGACATGTATAGCTTCTATGCCATGTATTCTTGATGGACGTATGCTCAGTTTATCATGAAATTCTCTGTAGTGAGTGAATTGAGCTTTTAAACATGCCTACTTGTTATCTGTTTTTGTCATGCCCTGTTGCTGAATCTGTTAACGAAACTTGCTATGTTTACATGGGTGCTATTGTATCTTCTGATCCTTTTTGGCTCATGGTCAGTAAGGGACTTTTGTTTTATGCGTTGAGTAGATTCATGCCATGCCTTGTTTTCTATTATAAGTTCCTGTAGCATATTGTTTGCTTGCTCTGAACATTGCTTCCTGATGCTGATTCTGCCATGTTCAGTATTTTCCCTAAGTCTGTGAAGCTGATATATATTGCACTTTTGCCATGCTTGTTTGTACCTGTTATGGTGTGATTTAGCCGTAGCTCAGCGTTCATATTTTGTCAAGCATCTTGAGTAGATCACTTCCATATGCTTTTCTGGTACGTTTGGGTGCAGTAGCTTAATTTCTTGTTGCTTGCTAAGTGGTATCATGCTGTTAATGGCAGATTTGTGTCATTCTTGTTTTGCTTGTCATTTGCAAACCGTGCATCCGATTCCGGTGATCTTTATATCGATTTCAACCGAAATCATCTCACCTTTCAGTGGAATACTTGGTTTGCCAAGTTGATGCCTGGTTCATCTTTTTCCTTCCGAGCACGCATCGCATTGCATATCACATCTCGCATATCATGCCATGTATTGCATCATGTTGCTTGTGCATTGCACCGTGATTTATTGTGGTTCCATTGTTTGTGTTCTTCCTTTGGGTAGAGCCGGGAGACAAGTACGTGAACGAGGAACCTATTGAGAACGCTTACGAGGATCAAGCTTTCGACAACTCTGAGAACTTTGCAGGCAAGATGACCATACCCTCGAAATCACTTCTATCTTTGCTTGCTAGATGCTCGCTCTTTTTCTATGCCGATGCTACGATGCCTATCACTTGCTATATCATGCCACCCATATTGCCATGTCGAGCCCCTAACCATCCTTTCCTAACAAACCGTTGATTGGCTATGTTACCGCTTTGCTCAGCCCCTCTTATAGCGTTGCTAGTTGCAGGTGGAGATGAAGTTTGTTCCTTGTTGGAACATGGAGGTGTTGTCCTTGTTGGAACATGTTTACTTGTTGGGGATATCACAATATATCTCCTATAATTAATGCATCTATATATTTGGTAAAGGGTGGAAGGCTCGGCCTTATGCCTGGTGTTTTGTTCCACTCTTGCCGCCCTAGTTTTCGTCATACCGGTGTTATGTTCCTTGGTTTCGCGTTCCTTACACGGTTGGGTGATTTATGGGACCCCCTTGACAGTTTGCTTTGAATAAGACTCCTCCAAAGAAGGCCCAACTTTGGTTTTACCATTTGCCACCTAAGCCTTTTTCCCCATGGGTTTTCATGAGCCCGAGGGTCATCTTTATTTACCCCCGCCCCACAGGCGGTGCTCCTCAGTGTTGGTCCAAACTAGAGCACCGTCTTGGGACCGTCCCTTGGCAACTTAGGTCACGTTGGTACCTGTCACGCTTCGCTTATCCGGTGTGCCACGAGAGCGAGATATGTGCAGCTCCTATCGGGATTTGTCGGCACAGTCGGGTGGTCTTGCTGGTCTTGTTTTATTGCTGTCGAAATGTCTTGTAGTCCGGGATTACGAGACTGATCGGGTCTTCCCGGTAGAAGGAATATCCTTCATTGACCGTGAGTGCTTATAATGGGCTAAGTTGGGACACCCCTGCAGGGTATTATCTTTCGAAAGACGTGCCATGTTATGAGGCAGATGGGAATTTGTTAATGTCCGGTTGTAGAAAACCCGAAGTTGACCTTAATTAATACACATCAACGGCGTGTGTAACCGTGATGGTCTCTTCTCGGTGGAGTCCGGAAGTGAACACGGTGTTGGAGTTATGTTTGGCGTAAGTAGTTCAGGATCACTTCTTGATCGCTACTAGCTTCACGACCGCTTTGCTTCTCTTCTCGCTCTCTTTCGCGAGTGTAGCCACCATATATGCTAGCCGCTTGCTGCAGCACCACCTCACCACTCTGTCCTTCCTATAAGCTTAAATAGTCTTGATCTCGCGGGTGTGAGATTGCTGAGTCCCCGTGACTCACAGATTCTACCAAAAGCGATTGCGGTGCCGGCGATGCCGGTCAAGATGGCATGACGCAACCGAGCTCAAGTGGGAGTTCGACGAGGAATGTGGTCGTTACTATGTGTCTTTTCCTGATGATCAGTAGTGGAGCCCAGTTGGGACGATCGCGGATCTGTGTAGCATTGGGGTAGTCTTCTTTTATTTTGGTTCCGTAGTCGGACCTTGAGTGTAATTTGGATGATGGATGTTAATTTATGTCTTGTGTGAAGTGGCGATGTAGTTTAACTATGTATCTCTTTCCCTTATGTATTACATGGGTTGTGTGAAGATTACCTCACTTGCGACATTGCTTTCAATGCGGTTATGCCTCTAAGTCGTGCTTCGACATGTGGGAGATATAGCCGCATCGAGGGCGTTACATATTGGTATGCTGAGCCGTCTGTTTTAACACACAGGAGATGTTGTGGTGATTATACACACACGCACGCATGCACACGAACTGCATGCACGCAACACTCACACGAACGCATGCAGCCACTCACGCACGCAACACTCACACGTACACATGCAGCCACGCACGCACGCAACACTCACTCACACGCACACACGCACGCATGCATGCACACACCACACGACCAACACACACTCTCACGCTCAAGTTCTCCACCTACACGTGCATGCGCACACATCAGGCCCTGACAGACACATACAAAACCAGGTGGTTCCCACGCACGGGTTGGAGTCTCGTCGTGCCTGCGTAAATTTGTGTTTATCTAACCACTCATCGAATCGAAATTTGCCTTTTCGCCATTCTTTGCCGTCGGCTAGCGGACGGCAAGAAGGTCTTCTGCCATCGGCTACCAAGAAGCGGGCGGCAAAAAACTGGCAGACGGCAAGAAGAAGGTCTTTGCCATCCGCCATTTCTTTGCCGTCCGCTGGCGGCGACAAAGAGGGAGGTGGCACCCACTAACGAAAAATTTAACATCCCCCTCTTCGCCGTCCGCAAAGAGCGGCAAAGTTAAACAAAAAGGCGACAAAGCCAGGCGGACGGCAAAGAAGAAGCACAACACCCAGATCGATCATGCGGATCGATGACTTGGCATCCCCACCACACCCCATCGGACGCACCCACGCCGCACTCCACGATGCACACGCCCGAGGGCAGCATCACCCCACCACGTCTCTCTCTGTCCCTTATCCCAACCTCACCCCACCACATCTCTCTCCTTTCTCTCCCTCTCGATCCAAATCGGCTGCCCGGCTGCCGGCGCCCGCCACCGCCTTGACCCCGGCCTTGCCGGGCGAACACCTCGCCCGCCGGATCCAGCCTCGCCGGAAACCACCTCTTCCGCCGGCCGCGTCCACTTCCCGCTTCACCGCCGGCCCCAGCCACGTCGCACGTCGCCCCCGCCGGCCTCCATCGGCCCGCCGGCGCCCGCCACCACCTCGTTAACCTTTTTCCTATGCGAACTGACAGGTGGGACCCACAAGGAACGTGGTCAATTTAACTAGTCAACATGGTGCCACGCAGACTATTTGGCCGGTCAACAAAGTGCAATCCGATCTTTGAAACGGTGAGCAAGTGATCAGATAATCACCGCAAAACGTATATAGTGACCGTAATGAGCGTATTCCGAAGTCCGGTGACTGTATTACGCTTTTCTCTCTGTAGGCCCTCCAAAACTACATCTCTACACGTTCTCGCATGTTACATGTAACAACTATGCAATACAGCACTACTACTACACTCCAACACAATAAATCATATGTGTTTTTAGTTTTACTAGATATCATATTGTTACTTAATTATTCAGTTTGCATATATTAAAATTTCCTTTGAAATGTATGGCCAGTATCATCTACCGCGCGGGAAAAATCCTTCCCTTTCCTATTTAATTGGGTTTGTATCGATGGATCATGTGAAATAGCAAAACTATAGTACTATAGTACTATACAGTACAAGTAACAGTTCACTGGGCCGCTGTGTCGTGTACTCCTCCGTCGTAAGAGTGGAGCGCTCGCTTTCCTAAATGTTCTAGTCCCTTGCGCCGACATGTGGGACATCAAGCTACTGGGTCCACGTGCCATACCGAAATACAGTGCAGAGCAGCAGGGGTGAAGCAGCCCAGTCATGGCGCCGGCGTAGTAATGAACAATGAGGGGTCAAATCGAAAAGTTGCACCTTTCCCGTAGTTAAGTTGGAGGGATGAAGTAATAATGCTAAAAAAATAAGTTGGAGGAACAAAGCAACCATCATTTCACTCGTTGTTGAATCCGCTTCTCCCTCATCTTCTTCAAGTTAACCACATGTTGCTTCTGCCGTTGTTCTGCCTCATGTGGGACGCGGATCGGCTTGGTAAAGCACTGACATGTGGGACCGCATGTTAGTAAACCACTAGGCCAACGTCCTCTAAAAATAAGAAACCTCCCCCGCCATTCGCGCGACAAAATCACCTCCTTTTTACTAATCTTGATTCTATAATTTTTTAGATCAATATAATTCGGATTTGTATAGATAGCACACAGGAGCAAAACCAAGTGGTACGGTTAAGGGCATCCACATTGTGTAGCCAAATGTGAAAATAGCTTTTGGCATCGATGGGAACCATTGTGGAAGGTGCTATCAAAGCCAAAAAGATGGAACAAAGCTCCCTGATTGATTGATTGAACGAATAAAAAAATGCAACGTCTCTCCTCTTTCTCCCGTGCTTGGACGCATGTACAGTATAGAGCACAGAGTCTACTCCCCTGTCCCTTCTATCACAAATCACAAAGGAGTGAGGCATAAAATCACAAAGCACGGACGAAGCAACCATCATTTCACTCTTCGCTGACTCCGCTTCTCCATCATCTTCTTCGATAAACCACCTCACCACACTAAGTTGGACGAACGACGCGATTGTGTACTAGTAGTACTAGTACATTTACGCGTCCTTTGGTTCAACGGACTTCCTGGATGCAAATAAGGCGGTTGTCTTGGCTTGCAGGCGGCACTTGCGAATGACTTACCGTGGTCTCCCTCAATGGTGTTCTCCGTCGAACGCACTTCGCCAAACCACAACGTTTGAGATGTCGTCAACGTTGCCGCAATGGGGAAGGAAGTCAAATAGTTACTACCTCCATTTTTTTTGTACACAAGGCCCGTATATCAAAATTAGAATTTGCAAAAGGCCACTAACAATAATCGAGGCAAAATTGATGGGGTTTGCCTCGTACTAGCAATCAAAGACATTAATATACCCTTGCATGCGTGCGGAAGTGAGAAGTTGGTTTGCATGGCGCTGCATTAATCAAGCGATGAGGAGTGAGATGGTTAGCTCTTTGGGCTTTGGGGAAAAAATACGCATTAATTGATAGGTCAAACAAGGATTTGTATCGACTAATCCCGTGAAGGAAAACCCCGCCTTTCTTACTAGTACTCCTAGTACGTACGTACTTGTATCCTATTTGGGTCTAGGCCTTGCATTGCCATACTTCGCCACACATTTTTGCCAAGCTTGCCTAAAGTTTTCAAAATGAAAAGGAGGTACACTTGTGCAAGGATGTCGCGGTCGCACCGCACCTCACACAATCGCTCCTGCACGCCGCGGTCGCACTGCACCCTCACACAGTCGCTCATGCACGCCGCAAACCCAACCAAGGGTACGCACCCTCACTGACACGTGCTACCGCATGTGATCATACCAAACTCAGCCATCCTACCGCTGACACATAATTTTCGTTCATACAGTATGTTTATCCAACCGCATGTTGGGGAGGATCCGTACAGCCCGTGCGGTGGTCTGTTGGGGAAGAAGAAGAGGTGAGGAAGAAGGGTTAGGAGACTTAGGATATTCATCCAACCGCCTGAAATGGTAGGCTGACCCAAATGATGAAAGTCAGGCGACTTGCATAACAATATATGTATTTACACAGCAAAGGATCACTAAAAACAACAACATAAAGAAAAACTATCACTGCTCGTGGAACGAGGCGGCCTCGCCGTCTTTGGCTGCCGGCGCGAACCAGCCGTAGCTGCCGACGTGTGTCTCCGCACCGTGGTTGTCCTCGGCCTCAAGCTACTCGTTCACGCGGAGCGTGCGGGCTCTCTGCACAGACGAGAGCACTGCCCAGTTCAAGTCCAAGATGTCCGGTTCCGCCTGCAGGAGGGCCTCGATGGCAGCGGCATCCGCGCGCTCCATGTAGAGTTGAGCCTCAGCCGCCCGGTTCAAGTCCAGGACGTCTGATTCCACCTGCAGAGGGCCTTGATGGCAGCGGCATTCGCGCGCTCTGTGTCGAGTTGAGCCTTCGCCGCCCGGTTCAAGTCCAGGACGTCCGATTCTGCCTGCAGGAGGGCCTCGATGGCAGCATCATCCGCGCGCTCCACATCAAGTTGAGCCTCCGCCACCCGGTTTACATCCACCACATCTGGTTCCGCCTGCAGGAGAGCCTCAATGGCAGCGGCATGCGCGCGCTCCGCGTCGAGTTGAGCCGCTGCCTCCCAGTCCTCCTTTAGTATCACCAGGTTGAACCGCTGGTCCACCTGCACCATGGGGGATCCGGACACCGGCACGAAGTCGACGTCCATTGTCTCATACCCATCGGGGCCCTTCTACGCCGCGACCTTCACCATGAACATTGGATCGACTTCCTCCTCCTCGTAGCTTGGCTCCAGAGAACTCGGGGATTGGCCTGCGCAAAGCGAGCTTGGGAACGGAGGTCTATGGCGCCGACTGCCGCCGTGATTTCTGTGCGGCGCTCTGGCATCAACATCTTGTAATATGTGGTCTTGCGGTGCACCTTGGCTTTCCAGCGAACTAGGGGACGCTTGATGCGGGCTAGGGGATCGAAAGATGGGGGAATGGGCTAGAGAGGAGGTGTGGTTTTGGGGCAGTGGCTGGCGTAGGCCGAGAAGCAATGGTTTTGGTGTGAATAGTGGTTCCGGTGACGACCGGTCAATCGGTTTTGACTGTACATCACTCTTGTCGCGTTCGCGTTGCACCCTGGCACGCTGGACCCTTCACGTCGCTCACCGAATGGAACGCGCTTCGTCTTGCATTTTCGCTCGCTTGTGGGACCACAGTTGAGAGCAAACTGATGTCCCTCCCCCTCCCCCGCCCGCATCAATTATACTACCACTCCCTCTGTTTTATGCGCAGTAAATTAAAACAGAGGGAGTATACTACAGATGAGGATCCCCTGACGTGGCCGAACCCATTGAGTAACCCTGATGGGGTCAGCCAGTAAGTGACCGAAAGGGAGGGTAAGGCAGGGATACCTACGTCAGAGGATCCACTTCCACTACTACTCCCTCCTTCCATCTACTATACAGTGCCTAATGCGTTTTTCGAGGCTAACTTTGACCAAATGTTAGAGTGATAATATATGACATGCAACTTACACAAAGCATACGGTCAAATTCATATGTGAAAGGAGCTTCCAATGCTATAATTTTCACATTATACATCTCATGTACTATTAATCTTGTCAATAGTCAAAGGCGGTTTTGAAAAATGCATTAGAGCATGGTTAATAGTATAGCCAGCCGATGGCTATAAGGAACTGCCATGTCATCTATAGCCATCATCTATATGCACTCATACAATAGTGTGGGCTATAAGGTTGGCTATTTCCCACAAAAAATATAAGGTTGGCTATTGTATTAGTACTTTTTTCATCTCATCTCTATCTCTTTCTTCATATTTATTGTATTTACCTAGGAATGCGTATATAGCTAGGCTCTTGCATGAGAGCTCACTCCCCTTACTTTTTCACATCTCTCTCCTCCACATAGCCAAAAGTGCCATGTAAGCGAGCTATAAGCCCACTATTGTGCTTGCTCTTAGGCCCTATATAAATGGAAGAAGGGAGTACTATGAGCACTACATACTCTACTACAGATGTTGTCAGTACTCCACTAGTACTATTGGACAGGGAGCTTAAAAAATTTACTATTGGACTGGCTATACATGGCAAAATCCTAGTAGGAAGAGCATGCACGAAAACAAGCACATTCACGTGGTTGAAAACAAATTGGAAACCATCTCTGTTTGAATACAAATCTAGGAGTACGTACGAATCTAAAAATATTGATTGGGCGGTGTTCAATGTTGATACTTATTTCTGTAAGTTTGATCAACATAGAGATACTTTGACTACACATAAAACTTATATGTAAACTAGAAAGGATCAGAGGGAGTATATTGTACGTTCAAAAGTGAAACAAACATTGAATACCCTTTATATATGATTTGCGGATGCTATGATCACCGGTTCAAAATTTTGAATCCGCCTTAGGTATCACACATGCACCCACTCGTTCTCTCTCGATTTCATCTCGGGGTCCAGAGATCTATTGAAAGAGGACTAGGGTGGGTAAAATACGTTTGTTTCGCTTTGGAACGTACAATATACTCCCTCTGATCCCCACAGACCCCCCCCCCCCCCCCGCGGGTCATTTGTATCATAGAAACAGGCCAAACCTTTATCTCCTTGCATGACAAGGAATTGATCTCTCAACATCTATCGATCTCATCAAGATGTGTCGGGGCATGAACTGAGTGGGATGTCAAAACTAAGACGGGAAGCGACATGTAGTGGCGGAAAAGTGAAACTTTAAATGAACCGTTTGTTTGTATGCATGTCGGACAAATTACAACATTGGAAATACAAGCATGGTCTAGGCCCACATGTGAATGATACTCGGCGGAATGTTCAAATGAGGCATGCGGGAGGATAGACTCGGCTGGAGGGCGGCATGATCGATGGAGAAGAGGGTTGGAGAGGAATGAGAAATAAGCAACGCCACATGATTATACTAGGGTGGTCTCGTTTTCCCTTCTGTCTTGGTCACGAAGTAAGATACTCCCTCTGTGTCGGTGTACAAATAGAGGGTGCACTTTTCGTACCCCTATACCCGTGCACGGGCAGTCAGAGCCGCGCCCACGGTCGCACCAAGAAGAGAAAGGGAGGTGAGCCAAGGTAAGACCAAGGCACAAGACGAATAAAGCAACGTCAAGGACCAAGGCCACAAGGATCAGATGGGCGAAGCAGGTTTCATCGGCAAGGACCCTTGCCGGGGCAGCCTCAGCGGCCCCGGCAAGACCCTTGCCGGTGCAGCTCGCCCACGCCAGCCGAGTGAGCCACCCTTGAGCCCACCAACGCTCGACGAACGCATTGGGACAGGGCTCGTGACGCACCTCCGTGGTGGCATGCAGATCTTTGTGAAGACAAAGAATAGTCAAGATCAAGTGAGGATAGGAAGGCAATCATCCTCACCGAAGAAACCCACAAGACCCCCGGCAAGATCCTTGCTCGACGCCACAGCGTTACGGCAAGACCCTTGCCGGGCCACCCGGCAAGGCCCTCGCCAAGCGCTCCAGCAGGGCAACTGTCGGGCCCGCACCAACCAAGTTTCCACCACTGTTCACATGCAGCTGCCGACCCAACCAGCTGGGCAGGCACCTGCGTGGCAACATGCAAACGTGGTTAGGAGTCGAAGCACATCGCGGTCCGTGCAGGTTTCGCCACCGCCGACACCAGCAGAGGCCCTAGCGCGCAGTTGCTCCTCGACTTCCCTCCCGCTGCGGGGAAGCTCGACGAATGGAGAGCCACCATCCAGAGCCTTGTTGTCGTCGCCAACAAAGTCGAACCAAGGCCGACAGGCCCTTCGGGCCGACGCGTCGGAGGAACACCACACGCTGGTGGCGGGAGGACTGGTGGCGCTACGGCCACGGTACACTCTCCACCCCGCCAATTCCCACGGACGTTGACCCGTCGCGATGACGCGTGTGACGACATCTCCATAGCGTCGTCTGACCCACGGACCCGCTACGACCAATGCCAAGTTCTTCGGGAGCGAGCCCACGAAGACGCTCGAACCACCATTGAGCACCGGCGTGAAACACGCCACCAGTCAGACAAGCGAGCAGGGCCTGCTGTGAACCACCCGACTCTGGTAAGCCCTGGAGGTTTACGTTATGAGGTAGGCTGCCCGGCTTTTACCCGTGAGCTGTGGCAGTTCTAGTGGCCCACTCACCGTACCTTCAAACCTGATGTTGGAGAGAAGTACAACGGCAAGACCCACCCGTCGGAGTTCCTCAGCATCTACACCATCGCGATGCAAGCTGCCGGAGCCCGCGACGATAAGGTGCTTATGAATTACTTTCCGTTGGCCCTTAAGCCCAACGCCATCTCATGGTTAATGCACTTGCGAGTAGATTATATTTCTTCTTGGTCGGATTTGTGCCATGAGTTTGTTGGCGCCTTTACGGGAGGTCACCAAGCTCATGGCCAAGCAAGAGACTTGCATGTCATTCCCCAGAAGGAAGGTGAGAGTCTGCACAAGTACATATAGAGATTCAGCCGGGTACAATACAATATCCCAGATGTTCATCCTGCCACCATCATCAGTGCGTTCAACCAGAACGTGCACAACCGCAAAATGCGTGAGGAGCTGGCGATGAACAAGCTGAAGGATGTGGCGGAACTCTACGTTCTTGCTGACAGATGTGCCCGGGCTGAAGAGGGAAGGAAGTACCCCGACGAAGATGCCGGCGTGGAAACTGACTCTTCAGACGAGGATGCAGCCGCCCCGGTGAAGAAAAGACGGCGCCGTAACAGGAAGCGTAAGGGTAAAGCTGTGCTTGCCGTCGAGGGATCTGATGACGCCGGCACCGCCAAGAAAACCAAGGCAGACGACCCCGGCAAGGAGATTGCCTGGTGCGTCGCCTGCCGGGATTTGGCGGCTGCCGAGAAGCCAGGGAACTCCAACAAGCAATACTGCAAGATCCATCACACCAAGGGCCATGACCTCCAGAACTGCCGACAGGTTGAGCTGCTCGCCGAGAAGCAAAAGGCTGAATATGAAAGGCGGGACAAGGAGAAGTGCCAGGATGGTGCCGAGGGATCCGGCAAGAAGCGTGACGGCCAAGCAAGCCGCCGCGGTAAAAATAATCAGCGAGAGAGGCCCGCCTAGGGCCGCGACAAGAAGCAGGAAGACGATGATCATGAAGAGGACGACTAGTCCAGCGACCACGAGTTTCAGAAAGCCACAGAGGCCATGTGCATCGATGGTGGCGCCTCGCTGCATTCATCCCACCGCCAACTCAAGCAGTGGGCGCGTGAGATTACAGCGGTGGAGCCATCATTCGACGCAAGAAAGCCGCTGAAATGGTCCAGCACGCCCATCATCTTTGACACCGAGGACCACCCTGACCGCACCACTGCGGTCGGGTGCTTGTCGTTGTTGGTGTCACCAACAATCCGCAACCTCAAGGTGACAAAGATGTTCGTCGACAGTGGGGCCGGTCTGAATTTAATCTCGGCTGCCGTGATCAGGAAGCTGCAGATTCCCGATGGAGACCTCGAAGAAACGGGAACGTTTCAGGGTATCAACTCGGGAAGGAGCCAGCCAAAAGGGAAGGTCACGCTGCCTGTGACATTTGGGAGTGATCTAAACTACAGGACAGAGAGGATCGCGTTCGATGTCGCCAAGATCCCCTTGCCTTACAACGGGATCCTTGGCCGCCCAGCGCTGGCCAAGTTCATGGCGGCATCACACTACGCCTACAATACATTGAAGATGTCGGGGCCTGTGACAATCATCACCGTCCCCTCTGACAAGAAGGATGCGCTGATTTGCGCCGACCAACTCTACAAGGAAGTAGTTGCAGCAGCTGCCGCCAAAGCACCTGCTCCTGCCGCCGAAGCTCCGGGAGGGAAGAAGAAGACCGGTAAGACCTCTAGCACTCACTCCGGCAAGCGCACCTCTTCGGAGTGTAGTGCTCCCGTCGAGGACGTGCCAGAGAGTTCCACCGGCAGGAACAAGAAATCCAGGGCCACGCCGCCAGAAACCAAGAAGGTGCTCGTCAAAGAGGATGGCACGGGAGGGGTTTTCACCATAAGCTCCACCCTTGACAACAAATAGGAAGATGCGCTCGTCACCTTCCTGTGGGCAAATGTCGATGTGTTTGTATGGCAAGCATCCGACACCCCCGGCGTTCCCAGGGAGGTGATTGAGCACCACCTTGCTGTCTGTCCTCATGCGTGGCCCGTCAAGCAGAAGGTCAGGAAGCAAGCTCTGGAGAGGCAGGAGTTCATCATGAAGGAAATCAGAAAGCTAGAGGCGGCAGGTTTGGTGAGAGGAGTACTCCATCCAACGTGGTTGGCCAATCCGGTAGTGGTGCGCAAGGCGAATGGGAAGTGGAGGCTGTGTATTGATTACACAGACATCAATAGGGCATGTCCAAAGGATCCTTTCCCGTTGCCGCGCATTGACCAGATTGTTGACTCCACGGCTGGGTGCGACCTCTTATCGTTCCTAGACGCCTACTCAGGATACCACGAGATCTTCATGACAAAGGAAGACGAGGAAAAGACAACATTCATCACCCCATGTGGTACGTATTTCTTTTTACGGATGCCTTTCGGGTTGAAGAGTGCTGGCTCGACCTTTGCAAGAGCAGTCCAAATTGGTTTTGATCCCTAGCTACATAGAAATATGGAAGCAAATATGGATGACATAGTGGTCAAAACCAAGGACAAAGCAATGCTCGTGCAAGATCTGGAGGAAACATTTGGGAACCTGTGCAAGATCAACCTCAAATTGAACCCTGAGAAGTGTGTCCTCGGCGTCCTGTTCGGCAAGCTTCTCGGGTTCCTTGTGTCCCAGCGCGGGATTGAAGCAAACCCAGATAAGATCAAGGCTATCGAGCAGATTGAGGCACCCAAACGGATCAAGGACGTGCGACGGCTCACTGGTTGCGTTGCTGCCATGAGCCGGTTCATCTCCAAGTCCGCGGAGCGTGCCCTTCCTTTTTTCAAGATCTTTAAGAAAGCGGGGCCGATGGAGTGGATCCCAGAGGTTGAGGCAGCGTTGCAAGATTTCAAGAAATACCTCTCCTCTACCCCAGTGTTGGTTGCGCCGAAACCACAAGAACCGTTGTTGCTTTATCTAGCGGCAACGAATCAGGTGGTTAGCGCCACACTAGTGGCGCAAAGAGAGGTTGATGAGGAGACAGCAGCGGCGGCAGAGTCAACGGTTGGCGGGCCGGAACCCTCCCCGGCAGGGCTCAGCCCCGGCAAGACTGAGTCCCTGGCAAGGCTCGGCCCCGGCAAGCCTGGCGCCCGTGCGACGGGACCCATGCGACCAGGTGAAGAAGCGCAGAAGAAGAAAATGGTGCAGCACCCAGTTTACTTCGTCAATTCCCTTTTGCAGAGGGCTAGGTCGAGGTACTCAGGTGTGCAAAAGCTGCTCTTCGGCCTCTTTATGGCTTCGAGGAAGCTGCGCCATTACTTCTAAGCGCATGAGATCACGGTGGTCACCCGCCTCCCATTGCAACAAATACTGCAGAACCCAGATGCAGCGGGGAGGATCGTGGAATGGGCCCTGGAGCTGTCAAGCTTCGGTTTAAAGTTCGAGAGTACCTCGACGATTCAGAGCAGAGTCTTGGCGGAGTTTGTTGCAGAATGGACCTCGACGCCCGACGTAGAGGTACAAGAGACCACTCTCCCCGGCAAGGAAACGAGTCGCAACTGGATCATGTACTTTGATGGTGCCTTCTCGCTGCAAGGCGCCGGTGCTAGTGTGCTGCTTGTCGCGCCCACCGGAGAGCACCTCAAGTACGTCATCCAGATGCACTTCCCCCGGGAGATGTCAACCAACAACACCGCCGAGTACGAGGGTTTGCTTGCCGGTCTCAGGATCGCGGCGGACCTCGGAGTTAAGAAGCTCATTGTCAGGGGTGAGTCGCAGCTTGTCGTGAGGCAGATCAACAAAGATTAACAAAGCCCGTTGATAGAAGCTTACGTAGATGGGGTGAGGAAGCTGGAGGAACGCTTTGACGGTATACAAGCGGAGCATATCCCTCGGGTGGAGAACGACATCGCTGACTACCTGTCAAAGCGCGCTGCCCTCAAGCTACCTGTGGAACCAGGTACTTTTGTGCTTCAGTTAACTCAGCCATCTGTTGAGCCGTCGACCGGGAAAAACAAGCGGAGGAAGCTAAACCCCGGCAAATACTTCCCCACCGAGCTCCCTGGAGCCGCCGGCGAAGATGTTGCTGTGGATGCCGATCCTGCCACGGGGCGACCAACTCTGGTAGGACCTCAGGTCATGGCCGTGGAAGCGGCCGCTCCCGTAGCAGAAGAAATGCCTTTGGTCCTTGTCGTTGAGCCACAGGCTCCGACTTGGGCACAGCACACCGTCCGATTCCTTCAGAAAGGGGAGCTTCCTGAGGAGCAGGAAGAGGCGGAAAGAGTAGCCCGCCGGTCTGGCCTGTACCAGTTTGTTGATAATGAACTGTACAGGAGAAGACCGAATGGGGTGAAATTGAAGTGCATCTCCCGGGAGGAAGGACTAAAGCTGTTGGCGAGATACATGGAGGCATATGTGGCTCCCACATAGGGTCGAGGGCCCTTGCCGCAAGGCTTTCCGGCAAGTTTTCTTCCGCCCACCGCCCTCCGAGGATGCGATGGCACTAGTAACCAAGTGTGAAGCGTGCAGTTCCATTCAAGAAGCTCCATCAACCAGCTCAAGCCCTTCAAACTATCCCTCTCTCCTGGCCCTTCTCGGTGCAGGGGCTCGACATATTGGGCCCTTTCCCCGTCTTTGTCGGGGCTTTGAGTACTTGTGCGTCGCAATCGACAAGTTCACAAAGTGGCCAAAGGTGGAGGCAATGAGGAAGGTGACAGTATGATCAGCCATCAAGTTCTTCAAGGGACTAGTGTGCCATTTTGGGGTGCCCAACAGGATCATCACCGACGACGGCACGCAGTTCACAACCCATGCCTTCATGCAATACATTGAGGATCTCGGGAGCAAGGTCTGTTTTGCTTCCGTGGCACATCCACGGAGCAACGGCCAAGCGGAGAGAGCAAGTGCTGAAGTCCTGTGAGGCTTAAGAACGAAGACTTTCGACAGGCTGCGCAAGAGTGGAAGGCGCTGGATTGACGAGTTGCCGGCGGTTCTTTGGTCGATCAGAACGACGCCAAATCGAGCCACCGGCCAGACACCCTTTGCCCTGGTTTACGGGGCAGAAGCAGTTCTCCCCACGGAACTCATATACGGGTCACCTCGAGTGCTCGCTTATGATGATCTTGAGCAAGAGCGATTGCGACAAGATGACGCGGCGCTCCTTGAGGAAGATCGTCTCCGGGCGGCTGTGAGAGTAGCACGCTACCAGCAAGCCTTGCGCCGCTACCATAGCCGCAAGGTTCATGCTCGGAGCTTTGAGGAAGGCGACCTTGTCCTTCGGCACGTTCAGTCGGACAAGAATTCCAACAAGTTGACGCCAAAGTGGGAAGGCCCTTATCGGGTAACACGAGTCACCAGGCCCGGCGCAGTCCGACCGAAGACCGAAGATGCCATTCCAGTGAGCAACTCCTGGAACATCGAGCATCTCCGCAAGTTTTACCCATAAGGTGCGGCTTGCCGGGCCTCCCGGCAAGCTACCCTTTTGTACAAGCCTTGCCAGCAAGGCATGTTACCCTTTGTACAAAGCCACGCGAAGACCCTGAGCATAAATAAACGAAGCACTGGTGCCCTAAGTTATAGCATGCATACTAGGTTGAGTCTCGTCCTTGGTTAGGGTCGGTAGTGCTTAGCGGCGGCTAACCCCTAGCTTAGAGGTCGAAAGGCGTCTCTGTTCTTCTCTATCTTCTTTGGTTCGCAGGACACATGAATATCCTTGCCAAGCTGCTTTGGAAGAAAGGGGACGGACCTGCGTACAGGTCCCGGCAAGCCAATACTCCCGGGGGGCTACAAGGGCGAAGATCCACCCGCGGCAAGCCAAAGTTGCTGGGGGCTGCAGATTTAGATAAGTTCTCTATCCCTTATCATGTGTTTCGTTATGGACTGAGGGATGTGAAACCTCGTTTTATCCTTAGGCTACCGTGCTCCCCTCATTCCGGACCCTAGGACTCGTCTCCTGGGACCGAATTTGGTCGTAGTCACGGCAGCAAGGAAATAAAACAAGGAGCCTAGGACCACCTCATCCCTGCCTCCGCCAAGGGCGTGAGAAAGGTTGAGTGAAGTGGGGGGATGGCAAGGTTTGTTGCCGGGCAAAAAAAAAACGTTTATCTTAAGGATAACGAGGATTCATTCCTTGTCGTGGGTTCTACCCGCGAATGAAAATCCCGGCAAACATCCCTTTTTCATTAAAAAACATCCCGTACAGGTACAGTTCATACGAAATGAAAAACATGAGCAATGGGATTACAAGCTTTAAATTCTACTAAGGCCCGAAGGCTTACAAACTAAAAGAGATAAGGTGCTCAGAATCCCTTTCTTGTCCCTCTCCTCGTGAAATGGAACAAGAAAAGAAGGAGGGCGTAAGGCGCCTAGGCGAGCTACGAGTGGCAGAAAACACCAAGAGAACATCTTGGTGGCCGTCCAAGGGCTGGACGGTGATGGCGGCGCTGGAGGCAGAGCTCGAAGACGAGGCGGCAGGACGTCAGTATGCGACGAAGGCTTCGGTGCCCGCGTACTCCGACTTGACGGCCTTGCCGCCTGCCCTCTTCCTCTTCCGCAGCCTCCCAACGCCAGCCACCCAAGGAGACGACCCCGAGAAGTTCGAGGAGCCGACGACACGGATGATGGGGTCGTTGGTGCCGCCCGGAGCAGCGCCCACGCATAGTTGGACCCATCATCCTGCCGCCCGCTGGCCTCGCCGTCGCTGTCGTTGTCCTCCTCGTCACTCTCGCTCGAGGAGGAATCTTCATCATCGGAGGAGCTCTCCACGCAGCACTTTAGGCGAGTTCCAAGATCTCCAAAGACCTTGACGGAGAGCACGCCGCCCTCCATTAACTTGAAGAAAAGGAAGAGCCCCACCGTTAGGCTATGGATACGAGCAAACATTTTCCATCCCCGACGGAGGTACATCACATGAGGAGCAGGGAAGTCGACGCGGACCCGCGTGCCAGTGATCCCGCAGCCCCTCATCTGCAATTTGAGGGTCTGGGGCGGGTCGAGCTCCATCTCCGCAGCAAAGGGGGTGGGGAGGCGAAGACGACGGCACGGTGATCGGCGCAGCCTGATGAAGAATTCACGAGGCTGGTCCCCGACGTGGCCCTCCATCACAGGAGACACCGTTTGTAGAAGAACAGCCACCGCTCCGCCTCGACCTCCTCTGCCCTGACCACCACGACTACCTCGACCGCGCCCCCTCCCTCTCCCTCTCGTAGCCGGCCCCACCGCCTCGCGCTCAGGAGTTGGAGGGACGCGCTGACGAGCTGCGACCCTCGCCGCCAACATCGAAGAACCCGCGCCTCCTCTCATCATAGCAAGAGGGAGAAAGAAGCAGAGAAGAAGAAGAAGATGGATGATGGAAGAATGTGGAATGCCGCTCCCCTCCCCTTTTTATAAAGAGGCGGAGTCGGGGGCTCGGCCGCCCCGTTCGACCAATCCAGCCACCAGAGGCGCACGGAATTGGAACCAGCCCGCTGCCCCAACCAGCGACGGCCCGGTTTCCCGCCCCCGCCGCTTGCGACCCCAAGTGCATGGGGGACGCGTGGCGGACGTGCAGAACCGAGGGGACAGGCGAAGCGACCTCTCCCCACCCCGTGGTCATGGGGAGTGGACGCCTTGAAGACCGCGCCCCAGCCCTGTTCAGTAGATGAGCCGCGCCTCCACGCCTCCCTCTTTATACAGGGAAGGCGTGGGCCGCCTCTTCACTACGACGTGACGCATGCGTGCGGAAACCGCAGCATGCATGCAACCCACATCACGCACGCCCCTCCACGCCGCACCGCACGCGCGGGTCGTGGGAAGCAGAGTGCACGAAAAGTTTTACCGCAGTAAAAGCCACCCTACCTGCCCGAGCACCGTTCTGGGCCTAGCCCAACAATGTGTCACGCTTATGTGTGGCCCAGGCTCGGGGGCTCCTGTCGGTATAAGAATATAGGGCGCACTTTTTGTTCCCCTATACCCATGCACGGGCAGTCAGAGCCGCGCCCATGGTCGCACCAAGCAGAGCAAGGGAGGTGAGCCAAGGTAAGATCAAGGGACAAGACGAATAAAGCAACGATAAGGACCAAGGCCACAAGGATCAGATGGGTGAAGCAGGTTTCCCCGGCAAGGACCCTTGCCGGGGCAGCCTCAGTGGCCCCGGCAAGACCGTTGCCGGGGCAGCTCGCCCACGCCAGCCGAGTGAGCCACCCTTGAGACCACCAACGCTCGATTTAACGCATTGGGACAGGGGCTCGGGAGGCACCTCCGTGGTGGCATGCAGATCTTTGTGAAGACAAAGAATAGTCAAGATCAAGTGAGGATAGGAAGGCAATCATCCTCACCGAAGAAACCCACAAGACCCCCGGCAAGATCCTTGCCGGGGTCGCCCGTGCGCCACGGCAAGACCCTTGCCGAGCCACCGGGCAAGGCCCTCGCCAAGCGTGCCAGCAGGGCCACTGTCGGGCCTGCACCAACCAAGTTTCCACCGCCGTTCACATGCAGCTGCCGCCCCAACCAGTTGGGCAGGCACCTGTGTGGCAACATGCAAACCTTCCTGGAGGCTCCACCACCGCACCACCTCAGCTGCCTGCCTGCCTACATGGCACCGCATGCATCGCTGGCCAGGGCGCGTGTCGAAGCAAGGAGGAGCGGCGACGGATGGGACGGGCCTCGCTCCGTCCCGATAAAGCGAAGGGACACCTAAGCCTCGCATTAAATGCATCTTGTCCTGTAATACGAGGGATAACCTCGCGGCACAGTACCCTTTCCACCTCCTGCTTGCCACTGTGGCCACCCCTTTTCCTATAAAAGGAGGCCCGAGGCGACCAGGAGAAGGATTCGGCTTTTTGGAGCTCGTTACACCTCGTAGCTAGCTCAAGAACTCAGAATACATACACCAAAGCAGGACTAGGGTTTTATGCATCCTCGCGGCCCGAACCTGGATAAACGAACCGCGTACTCTCTGTCAGATCCGCTCTTCTCTCAACCCCGTGCCCCGCAACCGCAGTAGGGATCCTTGTGATCCCATAGGTGTCGTTCCCACCGACACTCTGTTTTTATTTACTCTGCATATTAGGTTTGACTGAAGTCAAACTTCATCAAATTTGACCAAATTTATAGAAAACTAGCAAGATGTCCGTGTGTTGCACGGAACATCGATCTTGTGGGAGAAAAGGATGAACAAGTGAAGGCCTTATCTGCAAATGTGGAGAGGAGTGCGGGTAAATTCTCATAGTTTCCTTCCTATCCGTCAGATATATATCGGACGGACTCTTATAAAAACAGAGTTGGTGATGATGGTGTGTCTGCCATCCTACAATATAGGCCGTACGATTTATATCTGACGGATAGGAAGGAAACTATGGCAATTTTGCAAAAAGGTACCCACACCTCTCCACATTTGCAAATAAGGCCTTCCCTCGTTCATCCTTTTCTCTCACAAGATAAACTAGTCATACAAATGCATCTTGATGTTACGTGCAACGCACGGGCATCTTGCTAGTAAGAGTAGAAATACGAACATTTACAATAGCAAATCTATATGATGTGAAAGTATATTCAATAATGAATCTAATGGTATTGATTTGTTATTGTATATGTCATTATTTCTGTCTATAAACTTTGTCAAAGTTTACAAATTTTGACTTTGAGCAATTCTAAAATGCGGAGTAAATAAAAACAGAGGGAGTACGCAGGGACTAGTATAGTTACTACTGCCGAAACATGGTAAGTTGGACCCTAAATGCGGGCACGGACCGGGCACACCTCAATTATTCTTTCAAATAGTCGGACACCTACATTTAACACACCATCTGGCTACTTAATCAAGTGTTACGCTTCACTACTTGAAAAGGAAAAGGGTGGTACCATACCCAAAACCACCACACTTGGTGCTAGGGTAACAACTTGGTATTGTACCACATTTGAACCAAGGCACAAAAACCACCTGTTATGCACCTAATGCGCAACGCGGAGCACTGATGCTCGAATATGGCCGGGAAAACAGGGAAACCGACATGTGGGGCACACCTGTCGGGACGATGTGGCGCAAACTAGTCCAATGGAGGAGCTGGCCCACGACCTCTTCGCCACCGGCAACCGTTTTTGTGGGTCGTGGGGGCCAGCAACGTGGCGCAGCTCCAGCACCGCCTCTGTACACGCCGACCACGGTGAGCGACACGCTCATCGTCGTTGGACACGGTCAGTTTCAGTGTGCCCAGCGTGGCGTTAGCACTGTGGCACGACTAGCAGATCAACGTGCTTCAGCTTGCCTCGTCACTGACACGTGGGACAGCACTTGGAGAAACCGACCATGCGCCAAACTCCCCCCGCCCACCGCACGAATATCCCCCCCCCCCCCCGAAGAAAATTCCCCCCAAATCCCAAATTCAACCGCCCTACGGCCAATGATGTCTACTACGCAACCTTCTTCTTGTAGACGTTGTTGGGCCTCCAAGTGCAGAGGTTTGTAGGACAGTAGCAAATTTCCCTCAAGTGGATGACCTAAGATTTATCAATCCGTGGGAGGCGTAGGATGAAGATGGTCTCTCTCAAGCAACCCTGCAACCAAATAACAAAGAGTCTCTTGTGTCCCCAACACACCGAATACAATGGTAAATTGTATAGGTGCACTAGTTCGGCGAAGAGATGGTGATACACGTGCAATATGGATGGTAGATATAGGTATTTGTAATCTGAAAATATAAAAACAGCATAGTAACTAATGATAAAAGTGAGCGTAAACGGTATTGCAATGCCAGGAAACAAGGCCTAGGGTTCATACTTTCACTAGTGCAAGTTCTCTCAATAATAATAACATAAATGGATCATATAACTATCCCACATCATGCAAGAAAGAGTCACTTCAAAGTCACTAACAGCGGAGAACAAACGAAGAGATTATGGTAGGGTACGAAACCACCTCAAAGTTATTCTTTCCAATCAATCCGTTGGGCTATTCCTATAAGTGTCACAAACAACCCTAGAATTTGGACTAGAATAACACCTTAAGACACAAATCAACCAAAACCCTAATGTCACCTAGATACTCCAATGTCACCTCAAGTATCCGTGGGTATGATTATACAATATGCATCACACAATCTCAGATTCATCTATTCAACCAACACATAGAACCTCAAAGAGTGCCCTAAAGTTTCTACCAGAGAATCAAGACGAAAACGTGTGCCAACCCCTATGCAAAGGTTCATGGGCGGAACCCGCAAGTTCATCACCAAAACATACATCAAGTGAATCACGTGATATCCCATTGTCACCACAGATACACACGACAAGACATACATCAAGTGCTCTCAAATCATTAAAGACTCAATCTGATAAGATAACCTCAAAGGGAAAACTCAATCCATTACAAGAGAGTAGAGGGGGAGAAGCAACATAAGATCCAACTATAATAGAAAAGCTCACAATACATCAAGATTGTGCCAAATCAAGAACACGAGAGAGAGAGAGAGAGATCAAACACATAGCTACTGGTACATACCCTCAGCCCCGAGGGTGAACTACTCCCTCCTCGTCATGGAGAGCGCCAGGCTGATGAAGATGGCCACCGATGAGTGATCCCCCCTCCGGCAAGGTGCCGGAACAGGGTCCCGAGAGGTTTTTGGTGCCTACAGAGGCTTGCGGCGGCGGAACTCCAGATCTATTATGTTCCCCGAAGTTTTTAGGGTATATGGAGATATATAGGCGGAAGAAGTACGTCAGGGGAGCCACGAGGGGCCCACGAGGGTGGAGGGCGCCCCCAGGGGGGTGGGCGCGCCGCTCTGCCTCGTGCCTTCCTTGTTTCTTTCTTGACGTGGACTCCAAGTCACCCGGGTTGCTTTCCTTCCAAAAATAACTTCTCCAGAAGGTTTCATTCCATTTCGACTCTGTTTGATATTCCTTTTCTTCGAAACACTGAAACAAGGAAAAAAATAGGAACTGGCACTGGGCTCTGGGTCAATAGGTTAGTCCCAAAAATAACATAAAAGTGCAAAATAAATCCCATAAACATCCAAGATAGATAATAAAATAGCATGGAACAATCAAAAATCATAGATACGTTGGAGACGTATCAGCATCCCCAAGCTTAATTCCTGCTCGTCCTCGAGTAGGTAAATGATAAAAACAGAATTTTTGATGTGGAATGCTACTTGGCATAATTTCAATGTAATTCTTCTTAATTATGGTATGAATATTCAGATCCGAAAGATTCAAGATAAAAGTTAATATTGACATAAAAGTAATAATACTTCAAGCATACTAACTAAGCAATTATGTCCTCTCAAAATAACATGGCCAAAGAAAGTTCATCCCTACAAAATCATATAGTTTAGTCATGCTCCATTTTCATCACACAAGAATGCTCTCATCATGCACAACCCCGATGACAAGCCAAGCAATTGTTTTATACTTTAGTAATCTCAAACTTATAAACCTTCACGCAATATATGAGCATGAGCCATGGACATAGCACTATGGGTGGAATAGAATATGATGATGGGGGTTATGTGGAGAAGACAAAAAAGGAGAAAGTCTCACATCAACGAGGCTAATCAATGAGCTATGGAGATGCCCATCGACTGATGTTAATGCAAGGAGTAGGGATTTCCATTCAACGGATGCACTAGAGCTATAAATGTATGAAAGCTCAAAAAAAGAAACTAAGTGGGTGTGCATCCAGCTTGCTTGCTCACGAAGACCTAGGGCACTTGAGGAGGCCCATTGTTGGAATATACAAGCCAAGTTCTATAATGAAAAATTCCCACTAGTATATGAAAGTGACAAAACAAGAGACTCTCTATCATGAAGATTATGGTGCTACTTTGAAGCACAAGTGTGGCAAAGGATAGTAGCATTGTCCCTTCTCTCTTTTTCTCTCATTTTTTTGGGCCTTCTCTTTTTTTATGGCATTTCTCTCTTTTTTTTTATTTTTTTATTCCTCACTTGGGACAATGCTCTAGAAAATGATGATCATCACACTTCTATTTATTTACAACTCAATGGTTACAACTCGATACTAGAACAAAGTATGACTCTATATGAATGCCTCCGGCATGTACCGGATATGCAATGAACCAAGAGTGACATGTATGAAAGAATTATGAATGGTGGTTTTGCCACAAATACTATGTCAACTACATGATCATGCTAGCAATATGACAATGATGAATGTGTCATGATAAACGGAATGGTGGAAAGTTGCATGGCAATATATCTCGGAATGGCTATGGAAATGCCATAATAGGTAGGTATGGTGGCTGTTTTGAGGAAGATATAAGGAGGTTTATGTGTGAAAGAGCGTATCATATCACGGGGTTTGGATGCACCGCAAAGTTTGCACCAACTCTCAATGTGAGAAAGGGCAATGCAGTGCATCAAGAGGCTAGCAATGGTGGAAAGGTGAGAGTGTGTATAATCCATGGACTCAACATTAGTCATAAAGAACTCACATACTTATTGCAAAAATCTACAAGTCATCAAAAACCAAGCACTATGCGCATGCTCCTAGGGGGGTAGATTGGCAGGAAAAGACCATCGCTCGTCCCCGACCGCCACTCATAAGGAGGACAATCAAAGAACACCTCATGTTTCAAATTTGTTACATAACGTTTACCATACGTGCATGCTACAGGACTTGCAAACTTCAACACAAGTATTTATCAAATTCACAACTACTCAACTAGCAATACTTTAATATCACTACCTCCATATCTCAAAACAATCATCAAGTATCAAACTTCTCTTAGTATTCAACACACTCATAAGAAAGTTTTTACTAGTCTTGAATACCTAGCATATTACGGTTAAGCAAATTACCATGATGCTTAAGACTCTCAAAATAATATAAGTGAATCATGAGAGAATAATAGTTTTTATAAAACAAAACCACCACCGTGCTCTAAAAGATATAAGTGAAGCACTAGAGCAAACAACAAACTACTCTGAAAGATACAAGTGAAGATCAATGAGCAGTCGAATAATTATGCAACTATGTGAAGACTCTCCCTCATTTAATAATTTAAGATCTTTTTAATTTATTCAAACATCAAGCAAAGTTAAAGAAAATAAAATGACGCTCCAAGCAAAACACATATCATATAGCTCCAAGTAAAGTTACCGATGAACGAAGACGAAAGAGGGGATGCCTTCCGAGGTATCCCCAAGCTTAGACGCTTGGTTATCCTTGAATATTACCTTGGGGTGCCTTGGGTATCCCCAATCTTAGGCTCTTGCCACTCCTTATTCCATAGTCCATCGAATCTTTACCCAAAACTTGAAAACTTCACAACACAAAACTTAACGAGAAAACTTCGTAAGTCTGCTAGCGAAGAAAACAAAACACCACTTCATGTTACTGTAATGAACTCATTCTCTTTTTATATTGGTGTTAAACCTACTGTATTCCAACTTCTCTATGGTTTATAAAATATTTTACTAGCCATAGATTCATCAAAATAAGCAAGCAACACAATGAAAACAGAATCTGTATAAAACAGAACAGTCTGTAGTAATCTATAACTAACGCAAACTTCTGGAACTCCAAAAATTCTAAAATAAATTGGTGGACCTAAAAAATTTGTCTAGTAATCATCTGAAAAAAGAATCAACTAAATATCGCTCTCCAGTAAAAAGTTTTAGCTAATCTCGTGAGCGCTAAAGTTTCTGTTTTTTACAGCATGATCATAAAGACTTCACCCAAGTCTTCCCAAAGGTTCTACTTGGCACAAACACTAATTAAAACAAAAAACCACATCTAAACAGAAGCTAGATGGATTATTTATTCCTAAACATAACCAAAAATTGAAAAACTAAAATAAAATTGGGTTGCCTCCCAACAAGCGCTATCGTTTAACGCCCCTAGCTAGGCATGATGTTTTCAATGATGCTCGCATAAAAGATAAGAATTGAAACATAAAGAGAGCATCATGAAGAATATGCATAGCACATTTAAGTCTAACCCACTTCCTATGCATAGGGCTTTTGTGAGCAAACAACTTATGGGAACAATAATCAACTAGCATAGGAAGGCAAAACAAGCATAACTTCAAAATTTTAAGCACATAGAGAGGAAACTTGATATTATTGCAATTCCTACAAGCATATATTCCTCCATCATAATAACTTTCAGTAGCATCATGAATTAATTCAACAATATAACCATCACCTAAATCATTCTTTTCATGATCTACTTGCATAGAAATTTTACTACTCTCCACATAAGCAAAATTCTTCTCATTCGGAATAGTGGGAGTATCATAAGAGACTTGAATACTATATATTGTTTCCACATTAAAAGAGTAATGTTCAGAATATGGTAATCATAATCATGACAAGTTTTATAAATATAATCATCACTACTTTTTATAGCATAAGTTTCATCACAATAATCATCATAAGTAGCAACTTTGTTCTCATCTAATCGATTGAAACCTCTTCCAAGATAGTGGAATCATTACTAAATAAAGTCATGACCTCTCCAAATCCACTTTCATAATTATCACAATAAGATTAAACATCCTCCAATATTGTGGGATCACTACTTCCTAAAGTTGACACTCTTCCAAACCCACTTTCATCAATATAATCATCATAAGTAAGAGGCACGCTATCATTATTATAAATTTGCATATCAAAACTTGGGAGACTAAAAATATCATCTTCATTAAACTTATCCTCCCCAAGCTTGGGACAAACATTAATTTCAGCAAATATATTCTCAAAAACAACATTTTCATCAAACATATCATCCCCAAGCTTGGGCCTTTTCATATCATAAGCATAATCACTCTCATCATTAATAGTATGGATAGCACCAATAGTATAGCAATTATCATATTCCTCCAAGCAAGTGCCAAAAAGATTTTCAAGATCATAAGAAGTATCATTATCTTCCCAATCATAATCATCACAACAAGCAAAAGGCATAACGAGATCATCATCAAGTGCATCATCTTCCGTAATTATTTTGATTCATTTTCATGAGGCACAACAATAATAGGAGCAACATTATTTGGGAGAGATATCTTTTACCTCTCTTCCTTTTCCTTTTCTTCTTCTTCACCACATCATGTGTGGGTTCAATCCTCTTTTGGAGCTCCTTATTAATGAGATTGGTTGAATATAAGGCTCCTCCTCGTTACCTGATTCATCATAAGAAATAATAGGAGGATATTGGGAAGTCTCTTCCCTTTCATTAGTATTCTCTTCATCCTCTATTTGTTTTCTTTTCTTTATGTAATTGGCGACATAAGGATTTTCAATGCAATTCACCGCGCAATATATATAAATTTCCTCTAGATCAAAATAAAGAACTCTATCAAGGGCGAATTCTGGAATATCATTAGTTATACGTTTCATTTCTTCATAACCCAAGAACAAACTAAGTTCATTATGATGTGCAAGGGAAATCAAGTCATCACAATTTTTGGACACGATACAATCATGAAACAATTTGCATTGGGTACTGAAATGATCACGTTCATTGCAAAGTTCACAAGTATGGCTAAGAAAGTTTAAATTTTCAGCACACGCATCTAGCCTTTCTTGCAACCATTTAGTTTCTAAATGCTTATGCCTCTTGCAATATCTATCTTCTCTATTTGGTGTGTACTTGCAAAACCCAATACACTCCACAAAAATTGACATGCTTATAGGAGATATTTTCATCATGACTAGTGCAATCATCATTAGTACTATGGATATTCAAGGAGTTCATACTAACAACATTGCAATCATGCTCATCATTCAAAGATTTAGTGCCAAACATTTTAATGCATTCTTCTTCTAACACTTTGGCACAATTTTCTTTTCCATCATACTGACGAAAGATATTAAAAAGGTGAAGCGTATGAGACAAACTCAGTTCCATTTTTTGTAGTTTTCTTTTATAAACTAAACTAGTGCTAAAACAAGAAATAAAAAGATTCGATTGCAAGATCTAAAGATATACCTTCAAGCACTCACCTCCCCGGCAACGGCGCCAGAAAAGAGCTTAGTTGACGGGGTGTGAGTGCCGCTTACTGATAACCCACAAGTATAGGGGATCGCAACAGTTTTCGTTAAGTAAGAGTGTCGAACCCAACGAGGAGCTAAAGGTAGAACAAATATTCCCTCAAGTTCTATCGACCACTGATACAACTCTACGCACGCTTGACATTTACTTTACCTAGAACAAGTATGAAACTAGAAGTACTTTGTAGGTGTTACAGGAAAGGCTAGCAAAAAAATAAAGAGAGCGTAAACATAAACTAGGGTCTGTTTAGATAAAGACACAACTAAAGTAAATATAGAGAGTGTGGAAAAGTGGTGGTAGGAGTTGTGAAATTTTCACTAAGCAATTGACTATGTTACTAGACCGGTAATCACTATTGCAATTCTATTTGAGGGAGAGGCATAGGCTAACATATCATCCCTTACTTGGAATTATATGCACTTATGATTGCAACTCTAGCAAGCATCCGCAACTACTAAAGATTCATTAAGGTAAAACCCAACCATAGCATTAAACTATCAAGTCCCCTTTTATCCCATACGCAAACAACCTACTTACTCGGGTTTGTGCTTCTGTCACTCACGCCACCCACCATAAGCAAATCATAAACATATTGCAAACCCTACAGCGGGAATCCCTCACGCTTGCGCGACACGGAGAGCACCATAGAACAGCACCAGTAATAAAACATGCAACTCAAACCAATCATAGCAATTCATCAATCACCGATAGGACAATAGAAATGTACTCAGACATCATAGGATGGCAACACATCATTGGAAAATAATATGTAGCATAAAGCACCATGTTCAAGTAGAGGGTACAGCGGGTTGCGGGAGAGTGGACCGCTGAATATAGAAGGGGGAAGGTGATGGAGATGTTGGTGAAGATGACGGAGGTGTTGGTAAAGATCGCGGTGATGATGATGGCCCCCAGCCTCCGGCACCATCGGAAGCAAGGGGGAGAGAAGGCCCCTTCTTCTTCTTCTTCTTCTTCTTCCTTGACCTCCTCCCTAGATGGGAGAAGGGTTTCCCGTCTGGTCCTTGGCTCCCATGGCTTGGGAGGGGCGAGAGCCCCTTCGAGATTGGATCTATCTCTGCTTTTTGCGTTCATTATGGCTCTGCTTTCACCGCTTCGTGTATATATGGAGATCCAGAATCTCGATTGGCCTGAAACCTTCGCCCAGACCGTTTTCCAAAAAATAGCTTTCTTGCGGCAAAAGAAGGGCATCAACAGCCTTACGGCTGGCCCACGAGATAGGGGGCGCGCCCCCCTGGAGGGGTGGCGTGGCCCTATCTCGTGGCCACCTCAGGCATCGTTTTGCGTTGATTCTTCCTCCCAAAAATCACAAATATTCCAAAATAATTATGCGTCCGTTTTTATCCCGTTTGGATTCCGTTTGATATTGGGTTTCCGCGAAACATAACACATGCAACAAACAGGAACTGGCACTGGGCACTGGATCAATATGTTAGTCCCAAAAAATAGTATAAAAAGTTGCCAAAAGTATATAAAAGTTTTAGAATATTGGCATGGAACAATCAAAAATTATAGATACGACGGAGACGACAAGATCCCCAAGCTTAATTCCTACTGCTGTGGGGAGGCTGATCGTGCCACGGACACCTATGGGGCGGCGGACCAGGCCCCTTGTGGTTCGGAGGGGGCGGAGATCGCATCAAGAGCGGATCGAGGCGAGGCACACGAGCAGTTTACCCAGCTTCGGAGCTCTCCGGAGAGATAAAACTCCTACTGCTGCTTGTTTGATCTATTGTGTTCTTGCTAGGGAGCAATGCAAGATACAAAACCTAGCGTGAGTGTCTCTAGTCTCTGGTGAGTCGAATGAACCGAACCAGCCGAACCCTTTCTACGTTACACACGGGCCTCCTTTTATATGCTCAAGGGGTCTCCGACAGGTGGCAACATAGATGAGGGTACAAATGTAAAAATAGGAGTTGGTACACCTACTCGAACAGTGTACAGTGCAAAATACCTAACTCTGACGGCAAGGGACAAAAGCAATAAATGCCCGTCATTGTCGCCCAAACAGTGCAACAGAGACCGTCAGGTGTGCCTCCGCTTGCCACGATGGCGAGCTTGTCAGCGCCGCTTATCGCTGCTCTCCGCTGGCTGCACAGCCTCTCGACACGCGCCCATGGAACGGTCCCATGGCGACACGTCGCTGGATGAGCTGGGGTGGAGACGGAGAGAAGTTGCATGCCGCGGCAAGCGCCTTGCCGCGGCCGGATCCTTGTCGCGCCCGGAGGCTTGTCGCGCTCCGAGCCTTCCCGGCAAGCTCCTCTTGCCGAGGCCTTGTCTTCTGCGTGCCTGGAGTGGCCTTCCCGACAAGCTCCTCTTGTCGGGGCCTTGTCTTCTCAATCAAATACTTTGTTCTTGAATGGCTCCAAAGGAGCCACGTCGGATCTTGGCGGTGACGAGGCAAACCCCGCCACGGGTGTCAGAATCGTCTGCGTGCACGAGTACGGGATACTAGGGTACCCTACTCTAGTACACCGATAGAGCCCCGGCCTGGGCCGCACACGGTGCCGAAGCGCTTGTCGGGCCAGGCCCAAAACTGTGCACGGACACGCGCGGCCTCGACCACGTCGCACCTCGCCCCGGACCCACCACGATCCCCACTAACGGCACGCACCGGACGTGGCGTCGTGCGAGAGATCGTGGGCGCGGTCGTGGGGGGTTCTTTATTAGTATAAGCGGTACATCCGCCCCCTCCCCCTCTTTATAAGCGGAGGGATCAGAGACAGGCCGACCACCCCTGCCATTGCTGTCTTGTCAAGAAAACCACCGCCGCTCCCCTCTTCTTCTCCGGTGCGAAGAGAGCAGCACCCCGCCCCCTTTCGCCACATGCGCACTCACCGCCGTCGGCCTCCTCCGCCTCCCCTCGCCATGGCTCCGAAAGCCGACAAGGAGAAGGGCGTCAAGTCGGCCGAGGCGCAGCGGCTCGCGGCGTTGCGCAAGGAGCGAGCCATCTTCCCCGCAGCTCGGGCGCAAGGGAGCTGCGGACGCCTTTCTACCCTTTCTGTCGACGGAGACTCGTGGCGCATCCGCGCACGAGGGTGCTCCCGCCCGCCGCTGATTTGGCCCCAACAGGTACCCCTTTTTCGCCTTTTCTTCTATTGCGGGCTTTGCCCGCCTTTTTCCGGAAGTTCTTTATGTACATCATGAACACGTTTAGCCTCCGCCTCCTTGATTTCACCCCCAACGCCGTCTTGACCATGGCGGTTTTCGCTCATTTGTGCGAAAACTTTGTCGGAGTCCACCCGAACGTGGCACTCTTCCGCCATTTCTTTGTTCCCCGCATTGAGAGAGGAGAGCCACTTGCCGGAGGGATAGCATGGGTCTCTAGGATCGGCAAGAAAGAGGCCTACCTAGAGGGAGAGTTCCGGAACAAGTGGGAGGAGTGGAGAGCCAACTGGTGCTGGGTCGTAGAGGAGAACCCGCAACCCTTCACCGCCGTGCGCCAAACCCCAATAGTGCGCGGCAGGGATTGGAGTAACTTGGCGCCGGAGGATGCGAAGCTGAAGATAGCTGTGACCCGAATCCTGCGCCTCAGGCTTTCCGGGTTGACCGTAGGAGCGGTTAGCGCAGACTTCATTCGCGCCAGACGCTTCCCTTGCAGGAAAGGAGGAGGCTCGCTTGGGAGTTCCAAAATGCGGCGGACATCATGAGGCTGCGCCGGGCCTGAATTGGAACTTCACCGTCATGGAGCTGGATTCAGTCGCCGAGCTGTTCAAGAACAACCCGACCATCCCGAGTGGTTCAGGTTGCCGCGAGGGGTCGCCCTTTGTGCAACAACTCGGCGCCGATCGCATCCGCGCCATGATGCCACCGCGCGACTCCCACGGATCGCCCCAACTGGCAGGAGCCCCCGACGAGGTCGTGCAGCAATTCTTCGACGATTTGCAAGAAGTGCCGATCCGCTCCGACGGCGTAAAAGGCTCACCAGCGACACCACCGACCGTGAGATGGTGCGGAGTGCCACCAGGGTGGAGGAGGCGGCAGCAGCCGCTGCCGCTGGAGCCTTCGGGTTCACCGTGGAGGAGTCGGACGCGGCGAAGGCGGCAAGCCTTGCCGAGCGAGGGGAGGTCGCCGGCGAGTAGGACGAGCTTGTCGAGCCCGAGGCCGGGTCGAGTGGACCCGCTGAGGGCGCTTCTTCCCCACCACCAAGCGACTTGCCGCCAGCGGAGCCCCCGGCTCCGCCGAAGAGACGTCTCCGCAAGGTTGGAGACGAGTCGGGGCGGCAGACCGCCCACAAGAAGCAGCGCCACATGACGCGCTTCCACCGCATAAGCGAGGTTGCAGCTGAGCGCCCCACACCGCAGCGGCGATCGGGCGGAATCTTCTCGTGCCACCGCCGACGCCCGCTTAAGCGGGCTAAGAGAGCCCACTCCCGCCTCATCGCACCGGAGGCGGGCCGGAGTTTGACTTCTCCGCGCCAGCTCGAGGAGGAAGGCGAAGAGTAAGCTTCTCGAGATTGTGCTTGTATTCTTCAAGTTTTATTGCTTCATCTTGAATCTGATTTGCTTGCTCGACTCTTTCCTTTTCGTGACGCTAGCCCAGAGAGCGCGAAGAGGGCTAAGATCCCGACGGTCGTCGTTGAGGACGATTCTCTCGTGGCGACGGGGACGCGTCTGAGACCGCCTTGCCGGACCCGGCAACCTTTCCTCAGAGCAGCCCCAAAGACAGCCCCCTGCAGTAAGTGTGCAGTTTTCTTCTTACTATTAGGTGTGCAGGGGTGCTCCTTCTTTGTTGATATCTGACTGTGTGCTTGTGTAGGAACAGAGCAGCCTCATCAGGAGGGCTCGGAAGCCGCCTATGAGATCCTGCCCGCTGCCACTACGCCGCCAAGGGAGAACTCCCTGGCAAGGGAGTGCCCTCCGACAAGGGAGGCCACCCCGACAAGGGAGGCCACTCCGGCAAGGGAGGCTACCCCGGCAAGGGACGGCGCCAGTGACCCTCCAGTGGTCGAGGCCATGGCTGCGGATCCCGTTGCAGGTAATTCCCTTACACGAAAATTTCCCTTGGGCTTGCTTTCTTTTGTTTCTCTTTTGAACATCTCGCTGATTGCTCTTTCTTCGCTCGACGCAGAGCCGATGGAGGTCGAGGCCACCGGCGAAGAGGAAGCGCGCGGCAACACCGACGGGCCGCCCCGAGGAAGAAGTGGTCGCTGTCAGGAAGAAGAGGTTGCCGCCGACGAGCCTGTTGGCGAGGAGGCCACCGAGGCTGCCGACGCGGAGGCCGGGCGAGGGTCGGGCGATCGTAATGACGGCCATGAGGCCGCAGGAGCGGCAAGCGCCTACACCGACAAGCCGACTCCCCGCCACGCTGGCCAGTTCGAGGAGCCCCAGCCCGGTGCCTACCAAGGCCGGGCGGCGTCTTCATCAAGCTCCCCACAGCCGAGCTCCATGGCGCCGGTCGAGGGAGAAACCTTCGACGGCGAAGCTACTCGCCTCCCATTGGCCGACGCTGGTGGACGCGCCAAGCAAAGCAGCCATGAAGTTCGAGGAGGAGCAACACAAGAAGCTGCCGCCGCTCTACCGCACTCGGCAGGCCAAGTTAGAGACCCGGGAAGCCCTTGTCGCGAGGGCGGAGCGGACATGGAGAAGCGCCAACGAGGAGCTCTGAGCGCCAACAAAGAAGCCCTCCGCGACATAGCAGCGCGGGGTATCTCAGAAGAGCGCACGGCCTTCATCCTTGAGAAGGCCGCACTGAGGAGGAGCAATGGCTGGCTGCCGAGAAGCTCGCCAGCAGAAAGCGAAGCCGGGCGCAGCGGAAGGTCAACCTGGACAGCCACGAAGAAGACCTTGCTGCGAGGAGTCGCTTGGCGGGCGCCAGAGGCAAAGGACGTTGCCGCAGCCGCCGAGGCCGCCAAGGAAGAGCTGAAGGCGAAGGTGGCACAGCCGAGGCCACCCTCAAGAAGAGCGGCGAAGAGCTTGCCGTGCTCAAGCGTGAGCGCGAGAAGGACGCCTACACCCTTGGCGAGCTGCAGAGCCGTCTCGCTGATAGGGCCAAGGAGCTCGACGCCGCCAAGGATTCCAAGGCAGATCTTGAGCTGAAGTTGACCACTCTGACGCAGACGTTGGATGGCGCCAGAGAGCGGGAGGTGGGCTTGTTGGAGGCGATCAAGGCCAAGGAGGAGCTGGCGAATGCTGCCTCCGCCCGTAACACCTTGAGGGAGAGCGTGGAGCATCGGACCAAAGGTCTTGTGGACACCGCCGCCACCATCCACAACGATGATGGAGCTGGGATGGCGGACCTTATGCATACTCCTCGACGAGCATCTCCAACCCAGCGCCAAGCTCAGCTTATTCTTCAAAGGCATGGCGACGGGCCTCCAGCGTCTCCGAGAAGAGGTCCCGAAGCAGCTGGCCGAGGAATCACGCCAGGTCTATGCAGGGGCCCTCGAGAAGGTGTTGATCAAGGTGGCCTTCCGCAATCCGGGCCTCAACCTTAACGGCGTCCTCCAATCCTTGCCACCAGAGGCCAACGTGGAGGAGCTCAAAGCCCTTGTCGCACCCATTGTGGACAAGGTGAACAAGATCAAGCGGATTGAGGGCGACCGCGTAGACTAGGCCGCCAACTTTATCTTTCCCTTGTCGCTACTGATCATGTTTAGAACACTTTGTTAGATCAGCGACAAGTTATTGTGTAATATACTCTATCTTAGGCGATCAATGCAATGTTATTTCCTCTACTTGATTCCTTCCTTTGTACGTTTTTGCCTTACGCATTTGGGGGACTTGTCGGTGCGGGCACTTTTGCCACGAGCGCTGAGTGCGGAACGTCAGCAGCCTGCTGGCAGTGCCGCCTCCAACAAGCAACCTCGTCGCGACTAGCCGCAGCTCACTTAAGTTGTTGAGCGGACTCGAAACAAAGTAAGGGCGCAACTAGCTGGCGAGTTGGTTCCTCTACGCACAGGTTCTCCATACAAAGTATTATCGTTCGAGGAAGATAACTTAAAAATTTAAAAATTGATTGCTCAGACTTTGGCAACTTAGCTTTTCTGTCTCTTGCTTCCCGATGAGGTGAAACTTCCTCGAGCGGTGCCTGGTCCATAATATTATCTCCTCTTTCTGAAGGAAATATGCCCTAGAGGCAATAATAAAGTTATTATTTATTTCCTTATATCATGATAAATGTTTATTATTCATGCTAGAATTGTATTAACCGGAAACATAATACATGTGTGAATATATAGACAAACAAGATGTCACTAGTATGCCTCTACTTGACTAGCTTGTTAATCAAAGATGGTTATGTTTCCTAACCATGAACAAGGAGTTGTTATGTGATCAACAAGGTCACATCATTAGTAGAATGATCTGATTGACATGACCCATTCCGTTAGCTTAACACTTGATCGCTTAGTATGTTAATGCTTTCTTCATGACCCATACATGTTCCTATAACTATGAGATTATGCAACTCCCGTTACGGAGGAACACTTTGGGTACTACCAAACGTCACAACGTGAATCGGGTGATTATAAAGGAGTACTACAGGTGTCTCCAAAGGTACTTGTTGGGTTGGCGATTTCGAGATTAGGTTTTGTCACTCCGATTGCTCTGGAGAGGTATCTCCAGGCCTGCTCGGTATTGCACATCACTTAAGCCTTGCTTGCAGTTCAACTAATGAGTTAGTTGTGAGATGATGTATTACAGTACGAGTAAAGAGACGTACCGGTAACGAGATTGAACTAGGTATTGGATACCGACGATCGAATCTCGGGTAAGTAACATACCGATGACAAAGGGAATAACGATGTCGTTATGCGGTTTGACCGATAAAGATCTTCGTAGAATATGTAGGAACCAATATGGGCATCCAGGTTCCGCTATTGGTTATTGACCGAGAATGGTTCTAGGTCATGTCTACATAGTTCTCGAACCCGTAGGGTCCGCACGCTTAACGCTTCGATGATGTTCATAATGAATTTATAAGTATTGATGCAATCAAGGTTGTTCGAGTCCCGGATGTGATCACGGACATGACGAGGAGTCTCGAAATGGTCGAGACATAAAGATTGATATATTGGAAGCCTATGTTTGGACTTCTAAGGGTTCCGAGTGAAATCGAATTTATCGGAGTACCGGAGGTTACCGAACCCCCGAACTACATGGGCCGTAGTGGGCCTTAGTGGAAAGGAGAGAGGCCAGCCCTAGGTGGTCAGCGCCCCTTCCCTAGTCCTATTAGGACTAGGAAAGGTGGGCCGCCCCCTCTCTCTCTTTCCCCTCCGGGAATCCTAATCCAACTAGGATTGAGGGGAGTCCTACTCCCGAGGGAGTAGGACTCCTTGCGCGCCTCCCCCTTGGGCCGGCCACCTCCCCTTGGCTCCTTTATATCTACGGGGCAGGGGGCACCCCAAGACACACAAGTTGATCTACGGATCTTTCCTTAGCAGTGCGGTGCCCCTTCCACCATATTCCACTTCGTCATATCGTCAGAGAGCTTAGGCGAAGCCCTGCGCCGGAGAAGTCATATCGTCATGAGCTTAGGCGAAGCCCTGCGTCGGTGGAGCATCAACATCGCTACCACGCCGTCAGGCCGACGGAACTCATCCCGACACTTTGCCGGATCGGAGTCCGGGATCGCCATCGAGCTGAACGTGTGCGTAACTCGGAGGCGCCAGACGCTCGGGTGCTTGGATCGGTCGGATCGTGAAGACGTCTGACTACATCAACCGCGTTGTTATAACGCTTCCGCTTTCGGTCTCACGAGGGTGCGTGGACGGACACTCTTCCCTCTCGTTGCTATGCCATCACCATGGTCTTGGCGTGATCGTGAGGAAAATTTTGAAATTACTACGTTCCCAACAAAGTGGCATCCGAGCCAGGTTTTTATGCGTTGATGTCATATGCACGAGTAGAACACAAGTGAGTTGTGGACGATACAAGTCATACTGCCTACCAGATGTCATACTTTGGTTCAGCGGTATTGTTGGACGAGACGATCCGGACCAACCTTACGCAGACGCTTACGCGAGACCGGTTCCTCGACGTGCTCGCACATAGATGGCTTGCGGAAGACTGTCTCTCCAACTTTAGTTGAACTGAAAAGTGGCTACGCCCGGTCTTTGAGAAGGTTAAACGGAGTCTATTTGACAAGTATCGTTGTGGTTTTGATGCGTAGGTAAGAACGGTTCTTGCTCAGCCCGTAGCAGCCACGTAAAACTTGCAACAACAAAGTAGAGGACGCCTAACTTGTTTTTGCAGGGCATGTTGTGATGTGATATGGTCAAGACGTGATGCTATATTTTATTGTATGAGATGATCATGTTTTGTAACCGAAGTTATCGGCAATCGGCAGGAGCCATATGGTTGTCGCTTTATTGTATGCAATGCAATCGCGATGTAATGCTTTACTTTATTACTAAGCGGTAGTGATAGTCGTGGAAGCATAAGATTGGCGAGACGACAACGATGCTACGATGGAGATCAAGGTGTCGCTACCGGTGGCGATGGTGATCATGACGGTGCTTGGCGATGGAGATCACAAGCACAAGATGATGATGGCCATATCATATCACTTATATTGATTGCATGTGATGTTTATCCTTTATGCATCTTATCTTGCTTTGATTGACGGTAGCATTATAAGATGATCTCTCACTAAAATTATCAAGAAGTGTTCTCCTGAGTATGCACCGTTGCCAAAGTTCGTAGTACCCGGACACCACGTGATGATCGGGTGTGATAAGTTCTACGTCCATCTACAACGGGTGCAAAACAGTTGCACACGCGAATACTCGAGTTAAACTTGACGAGCCTAGCATATAACAGATATGGCCTCGAACACGGAGACCGAAGGTCGAACGTGAATCATATAGTAGATATGATCAACATAGTGATGTTCACCGTTGAAACTACTCCGCCTCACGTGATGATCGGACACGGTTTAGTTGATACGGATCACGTGATCACTTAGATGACTAGAGAGATGTCTCCTAAGTGGGAGTTTTTTAATATGATTAATTGAACTTAAATTTATCATGAACTTAGTACCTGATAGTATTTTGCTTGTCTATGTTTACCGTAGATAGATGGCTCGTGCTGTTGTTCCGCTGAATTTTAATGCGTTCCTTGAGAAAGCGAAGTTGAAAGATGATGGTAGCAATTACACGGATCGGGTCCGTAATTTGAGGATTATCCTCATTGCTGCACGTAAAATTACGTCCCCGAAGCACCGCTGGGTGACAAACTGCTGCGAGATCTTGAGCGAGAAGTTATGAATGTCCGCAAAGCAGAGCTGATGACTACTCTATAGTTCAGTGTGCCATGCTTTACGGCTTAGAACCGGGTCTTCAACGACGTTTTGAACGTCATGGAGCATATGAGATGTTCCAGGAGTTGAAGTTAATATTTCAAGCAAATGCCCGGATTGAGAGATATGAAGTCTCCAATAAGTTCTATAGCTGCAAGATGGAGGAGAATAGTTACAAGGTGAGCACATACTCAAAATGTCCGGGTATAACAATCACTTAATTCAGCCGGGAGTTAATCTTCCGGATGATAGTGTCATTGATGAAATTCTCCAATCACTGCCACCAAGCTACAAGAGCTTCGTGATGAACTATAATATGCAAGGGATGACTAAGACAATTCCTGAGCTCTTCGCGATGCTGAAAGCCGCGGAGGTAGAAATCAAAAAGGAGCATCAAGTGTTGATGGTCAGCAAGACCACTAGTTTCAAGAAAAAGGGCAAAGGGAAGAAGAAGGGAAACTTCAAAAAGAACAGCAAGAAAGTTGCTGATCAAGAGAAGAAACCCAAGTCTGGACCTAAGCCTGAAACCGAGTGTTTTTACCGCAAGCAAACCGGACATCGGAAGCGGAACTGCCCCAAGTATTTGGCGGATAAAAAGGATGGCAAGGTGAACAAAGGTATATATGATATACATGTTATTGATGTGTACCTTACTAGAGCTCGTAGTAGCACTGGGTATTTGATAATCGCTCTGTTGCTAATATTTGCAACTCGAAACAGGACTACGGAATAGTCGAAAGCACCGCAAAGGACGCAGGTGACGATGCGCGTGGGAAATGGTTCCAAAGTCAATGTGATCGCGGTCGGCACGCTGCCTCTACATCTACCTTCGGGATTAGTTTTAGACCTAAATAATTGTTATTTGGTGCCGCCGTTGAGCATGAACATTATATCCGGATCTTGTTTAATGCGAGACGGTTATTCATTTAAATCGTAGAATAATGGTTGTTCTATTTATATGAATAATATCTTTTATGGTCATGCACCCTTGAAGAATGGTCTATTCTTGTTAAATCTCGGCGATAGTAATACACATATTCATAATGTTGAAGCCAAAAGATGCAGAGTTGATAATGATAATGCAACTTATTTGTGGCAATCGCCGTTTAGGTCATATCGGTGTAAAACGCATGAAGAAACTCCATCTTGATGGGCTTCGAATCACTTGATTATGAATCACTTGGTACTTGCGAACCCGTGCCTCATGGGCAAGATGACCAAAACGCCGTTCTCCTAACTATGGAGCGAGCAACAGATTTATTGGAAATCATACATACTGATGTTTGTGGTCCAATGAATGTTGAAGCACGCGGCGGGTATCGTTATTTCCTCACCTTCATATCTACTTAATGAAACACAAATCTGAAACATTTGAAAAGTTCAAAGAATTTCAGAGTGAAGTAGAAAATCATCGTAATAAGAAAATAAAATTCCCTACGATCTGATCGTGGAGGAGAATATTTGAGTTACGAGTTTGGTTTACATTTGAAACAATGTGGAATAGTTTCGCAACTCACGCCACCGGAACACCACGGAGAAATGGTGTGTCCGAACGTCAGAATCGTACTTTCTTGAATATGGTGCGATCTATGATGTCTATTTCCGATTTACCGCTATCGCTTTGGGGTTATGCTTTAGAGACGGCCGCATTCACGTTGAATAGGACACCGCCAAAATCCGTTGAGACGACGCCTTATGAACTGTGGTTTGGCAAGAAACCAAAGTTGTCGTTTCTTAAAGTTTGGGGCTGCGATGCTTATGTGAAGAAACTTCAACCGGATAAGCTCGAACCCAAATCGGAAAAATGTGTCTTCATAGGATACCCAAAGGAGACTGTTGGGTACACCTTCTATCACAGATCCAAGGCAAGATTTTCGTTGCTAAATTTGGATCCTTTCTCGAGAAAGAGTTTCTCTCGAAAAGAAGTGAGTGGGAGGAAAGTAGAACTTGATGAGATAATCAGATCTACTCCCTTATTGGAAAGTAGTTCATCACAAGAAATGGTTCTGTGACAACTACACCAATTAGTGAAGAAACTAATGATGATGATCATGAAGCTTCGTAACAAGTTGCTCTTGAACCTCGTAGGGTCAACCAGAGTAAAATACGCACTGTGAGTGGTACGGTAATCCTATTCTGGAAGTCATGTTACTTGACCATGGCGAACCTACAAACTATGAAGAAGCGATGGTGAGCCCAGATTCCGCAAAATGGCTGGAAGCCATGAAATCTGAGATGGGATCCATGTATGAGAATAAAGTATGGACTTTGGTTGACTTGCCCGATGATCGGCAAGCCATTTAAATTTAATGTTTCTTTAAGTAGAAGTATGACGCCGATGGTAATGTAACTGTCTTCAAAGCTCGACTTGTTGCGTAAAGGTTTTCGACAAGTTCAAGGGGTTGACTACGATGAGACTTTCTCACCAGAAGCGATGCTTAAGTCTGTCCGAATCATGTTAGCAATTGCCGCATTTTATGATTATGAAATTTGGCAAATGGATGTAAAACTGCATTCTTGAATGGATTTCTAGAAGAAGAGTTGTATATGATGCAACCGTAAGGTTTTGTCAATCCAAAAGGTACTAACAAAGTGTGCAAGCTCCAACGATCAATTTATGGTCCGTGCAAGCCTCTCGGAGTTGGAATAAACGCTTTGATAGTGTGATCAAAGCATATGGGTTTGTGCAGACTTTTGGAGAAGCCTGTATTTACAAGAAAGTGAGTGGGAGCTCAGAGCATTTACGATATTATATGTGGACGACATATTATTAATTGGAAATGATATAGAATTTCTGGATGGCATAAAAGGATACTTGAATAAAAGTTTTTCAATGAAAGACCTCGGTGAAGCTGCTTACATATTAGGCATCAAGATCTATAGAGATAGATCAAGACGCTTAATTGGACTTTCACAAAGCACATACCTTGATAAAATTTTGAAAAAGTTCAAAATGGATCAAGCAAAGAAAGGTTTTTGCCTGTGTTGCAAGGTGTAAGATTGAGTAAGACTCAATGCCCGACCACAAAGCAGAAGATAGAGAGAAAATGAAAGATGTTCCCTATGCTTCAGCCATAGGCTCTATCATGTATGCAATGCTGTGTACCGGACTGACGTATGCTTAGCCATAAGCTTGGCGGGAAGGTACCAAAGTAATCCAGGAATGGATCATCGACAGCGGTCAAGAACATCCTGAAGTACACGAAAAGGACTAAGGATATGTTTCTCGTATATGGAGGTGACAAAGAGCTAGTCGTAAATGGTTACGCCGACGCAAGCTTTGACAATCGATCCCGGGACGATTCTAAATCGCAAACCGGATACGTGTTTTTATTAAACGGTGGAGCTGTCGGTTGGTGCAGTTCTAAACAAAGCGTCGTGGCGGGATCTACATGTGAAGCGGAGTACATAGCTGCTTCGAAGCAGCAAATGAAGGAGTCTGGATGAAAGAGTTCATTTCCGATCTAGGTGTCATACCTAGTGCATCGGGACCGATGAAGATCTTCTGTGACAATACTTTGGTGCAATTGCCTTGGCAAAGGAATCCAGATTTCACAAGAGGACCAAGCACATCAAGAGACGCTTCAATTCCATTCGGGACCAAGTCCAAGTGGGAGACATAGAGATTTGCAAAATACATACGGATCTGAATGTTGCAGACCCGTTGACTAAGCCTCTTCCACGAGCAAAACATGATCAGCACCAAGACTCCATGGGTGTAAGGATCATTACTTTGTAATCTAGATTATTGACTCTAGTGCAAGTGGGAGACTTAAGGAAATATGCCCTAGAGTCAATAATAAAGTTATTATTTATTTCCTTATATAATGATAAATGTTTATTATTCATGCTAGAATTGTATTAACCGGAAACATAATACATGTGTGAATATATAGACAAACAGTATGTCACTAGTATGCCTCTACTTGACTAGCTTGTTAATCAAAGATGGTTATGTTTCCTAACCATGAACAAGGAGTTGTTATTTGATCAACAAGGTCACATCATTAGTAGAATGATCTGATTGACATGACCCATTCCGTTAGCTTAACTCTTGATCGCTTAGTATGTTAATGCTTTCTTCATGACCCATACATGTTCCTATAACTATGAGATTATGCAACTCCGTTTACGGAGGAACACTTTGGGTACTACCAAACGTCCACAACGAATCGGGTGATTATAAAGGAGTACTACAGGTGTCTCCAAAGGTACTTGTTGGGTTGGCGATTTCGAGATTAGGTTTTGTCACTCCGATTGTGGGAGAGGTATCTCCAGCCTTCTCGGTAATGCACATCACTTAAGCCTTGCAAGCATTACAACTAATGAGTTAGTTGTGAGATGATGTATTACGTAAGCGAGTAAAGAGACTTACCGCAACGAGATTGAACTAGGTATTGGATACCGACGATCGAATCTCGGGTAAGTAACATACCGATGACAAAGGAATAACGATGTCGTTATGCGGTTTGACCGATAAAGATCTTCGTAGAATATGTAGGAACCAATATGGGCATCCAGGTTCCGCTATTGGTTATTGACCGAGAATGGTTCTAGGTCATGTCTACATAGTTCTCGAACCCGTAGGGTCCGCACGCCTAACGTTTCGATGACAGTTCATAATGAGTTTATAAGTATTGATGCACCGAAGGTTGTTCGAGTCCGGATGTGATCACGGACATGACGAGGAGTCTCGAAATGGTCGAGACATAAAGATTGATATATTGGAAGCCTATGTTTGGACTTGGAAGGGTTCCGAGTGAAATCGAATTTAGAGTACCGGAGGTTACCGAACCCCCGGGAACTACATGGGCCATAGTGGGCCTTAGTGGAAAGGAGAGAGGACCAGCCCTAGGTGGTCGCGCCCCCCCCTTCCCTAGTCCTATTAGGACTAGGAAAGGTGGGCCGCCCTCTCTCTCTTTCCCCTCAGGAATCCTAATCCAACTAGGATTGGAGGGAGTCCTACTCCCGGAGGAGTAGGACTCCTTGGTGCGCCTCCCCCTTGGGCCGGCCACCTCCCCTTGGCTCCTTTATATATCTGAGGCGGGGGGCACCCCAAGACACACAAGTTGATCTACGGATCTTTCCTTAGCCGTGTCTGGTGCCCCTTCCACCATATTCCACTTCGGTCATATCATCGTAGAGCTTAGGCGGCCCTGCGCGGAGAAGTCATATCGTCAGCGAGCTTAAGCGAAGCCTGCGTCGGTGGAGCATCAACATCGTCACCACGCCGCGTCGTCTTGTGGAACTCATCCCGACACTTTGCTGGATCGGAGTCCGGGATCGCCATCGAGCTGAACGTGTGCGTAACTCGGAGGCGCCGTCGTTCGGTGCTTGGATCGGTCGGATCGTGAAGACGTCTGACTACATCAACAGCGTTGTTATAACGCTTCCGCTTTCGGTCTACGAGGGTACGTGGACGGACACTCTTCCCTCTCGTTGCTATGCCATCACCATGGTCTTGCGTGATCGTAGGAAAATTTTGAAATTACTACGTTCCCCAACACTTTCCCCCTGGTTAACTTGGGCGCGAGGGAGCCTTCCTTTCTTTGAGAAAAGAAAAAGAAGAGGAAATAACATTATGGAGCCCAACGGCTCGATTCTTCTTACCGGGTGTGGTTGCTGCACAAAGTGTTAGCCAAAACATGCAATAAATTGATGAAAGCATGAACTTGACAAGTTGTGCGCAACACATGAGTTTTACTGATGCACGGGGTCTGCGCCCGGCTTTGTACAAAGGATTACATGCAACAGCGGCAAGACTTGTACAAAAGGTGGTTGCCGGAACGGGTTCCGACAACCGCGCCCTATGGGTAAAACTTACGAAGATGCTCAATGTTCCGAGTTGCTCACCGGAATGCCATCTTCCGTCTCAAAGCGGACAGCGCCAGCCTAGTGACTCGTTTCACCCGATAAGGGCCTTCCCACTTCAAGGCCAACTTGTTTGAATTCTTGGCGGACTGAACGCCGAAGAACAAGGTCGCCTTCCTCGAGACTTCTCACTAACCCTGCGGCTATGGTAGCGACGCAGAGCTTGTCAGTAGCGAGCAGCTCGCCAATGACTGAAGACGATCCTCCTCAAGGAGCATCGCGTCATCTTGTCGCAGCTGCTCTTGCTCAAGCTCATCATAAGCGAGCACTTGAGGCGATTCGTATACGAGTTCCGTGGGGAGAACTGCCTCTGCTCCATAGACTAGAGCAAAGGGTGTCTGGCCAGTGGCTCGATTTGGCGTCATCCTGATCGACCAAAGAACCACCGGCAGCTCCTCGATCCAGCTTTCTTCCGCACTTGTGCAGCCTGGCCGAAAGTTCTGGTCTTGAGCCCGCAGCACTTCAGCATTTGCCCTCTCTGCTTGACCATTGCTTCTCGGGTGAGCAATAGAAGCAAAGCAGACCTTGGCGCCAAGGTCTTGGACGTACTGCATGAAGGTGCGACTCGTGAATTGTGTGCCGTTGTCGGTGATGATCCTGTTAGGGATTCCGAAACGGCAAACAATCGACCAAGAACTTGATCACGACCGTGCCGTCACCTTCCTCATCGCTTCCACTTCCGCCACTTTGTGAACTTGTCGATGGCGACGCATAAGTACTCAAAGCCCCGGCAACTTCGGGGAAGGGGCCGAGGATGTCGAGCCCCAGACCGAAAATGGCCAGGATAAAGGGATCGTCTGGAGAGCTTGAGCTGGCTGGTGTATCTGTTTGGAATGGAACTGGCACGCTTCACACTTGGGTACTTGTGCCGTTGCATCCTAGAGGGCTGTCGGCCAGAAGAAACCTTGCTTTGCCGGCAAGTGCTCTTGCGCCAATGTGGTGACCACATATGCCTCCATGTATCTCTCGCCAACAGCTTACATCCATCTTCCCCGGAATACACTTCAATTTCACACCGTTGAGTCTTCTTACATGCAGTATGCTTTGTCGACAAACTGGTACATACTTGACCGCCGGGCTACTCTTTCCGCTTCTTCTTGCTCTTCGGAAGTTCTCCGTCTCAAGGAAATGGACAATCTGCTGCGCCCATGCTCGAGCTTGCGGCTCGACAACAAGGACTAAAGGCACATCTGCTGCCGTGGGAACATCGGCTTCCACGACAAGAACTCAGCGTCTCGCCGAGCTTGATGCTCCCGACAAGTTTGCCGGAGCAAGACTTGTCGGGAGCGCCTGCTTCAATGAAACAAACCTCGGGTGCAGCCGAGCGGTCGCTCCTCGGCTGCTGGTGTTGATCTTGGGGACCTTCGCAACGACGGCTTCAGAAGCTCTGCCGGAAAGTAGTCACCAGAGGCCAACTTCCTCTTCTTGCTTTGTCCAGTTGATGGCGTTACGGTTGGTGAGTCGGCTTGAGCACGAAAATCCCTGGTTCCACAGTGCAACTTAAGTGCGGCGCACTTTGACGAACCATCGGCAATGTCATTACGAGCTCTTGGAACATGTTCCATTTGCAGGCCGTCAAGTGCTCTTCTAGCTTCCTCACTTCATCGACGAGGCTTCCATCAACGGACTCGTAATCTTTGTTCACTTGTCGGACGACAAGTTGCGAGTCACCCCGACAATAAGCTTCTTGATCCCAAGGTCCATCATGATGCTGAGACCGGCAAGCAAACCTTCATACTCTGCGGTATTGTTTGTCGCTTGCTCCTTGGGAAAGTGCATCCGACTACGTGCTTGAGGTGCTCTCCGGTGGGTGCGATAAGCGTACGCCCACCGGGCGCTTTGCGAGAAGGCACCATCAAAGTACATCAGCCACTCTTTGCGTGCTTCCTTGGCGGGAATGCTCGTCTCAAATCTCTTCATCTGGTGTTGGCGTCCATTCTGCTATGAATTCTGCCAATGCCCTGCTTTGGATAGTTGATGTGCTTTCAAACTTGAGACCAAAGCTTGACAGCTCTAATGCCCACTCGACAATCCTGCCCGTCGCTTCTGGATTCTCGCAGATCCTCTTCAGCCGAAAGCGAGTGACAACTGTGATCTCATGTGCTTGGAAGTAATGGCGCAACTTTCTCGAGGCCATGAGGAGGCCGAAAAGCAATTTTGCACACCAGAGTACCTTGACCTAGCCCCTCGCAAGAGGGAATCGACAAAGTAGACTGGGCGCTGCACCATCCTTTTCTCAGATCTGGTCATGTGTCTGCGGATTCGTCCTTGTCGGGACAAGAGCTTGTCGGCGAAGCCCACAGCTTGACGCTGGATGTTCTTGCCGTGGTTGCGGCTCGTCATCCGCCTCCCTCTCCGCTACTAACGCAGCACTAACCACTTGATTGGTTGCCGCTATATATAGCAGCAACTTCTCTTGTGGCTTAGGTGCGACAAGTGTTGGAGTGGAGGACAGGTATCTCTTCAAGTCTCTGCAGCGCAGCCTCCGCTTTGGGAGTCCATTTCATTGGACCTGCCTTTTCAAAATCTTGAAAAATGGCAGGGCGCTCAACAGACCTAGAAATAAACTCGCCGAGAGCAGCCACGCAACCGCAAGTCTTCGTACATCCTTGACGCGCTTTGGTGCTTCAATCTGCTCAATGGCCTTGATCTTGTCGGGATTAGCTTCAATCCCTCGTTGAGACACGAAGAACCCGAGAAGCTTGCCGGAAGGGACTCCAAACACGCACTTCTCGGGGTTGACCTTGAGGTTGATTTTGCGCAGATTTGCAAAGGTCTCGTCCAAATCTTGAACCAGAGTTGCTTTGTCCTTGCTTTTGACCACTATGTAATCCATGTAGGCTTCTACATTTCTGTGCATCTGCGGCTCAAAAGCGTCATGGACTACCCTTGCAAACGTTGAACCAGCATTCTTCAAACCGAAAGGCATCCGTATGAAACAGTATGTGCCACATGGTGTAATGAATGCGGTCTTCTCTTCATCTTCTTCAGCCATGAAGATCTGATGGTATCCTGAGTATGCATCAAGAAACGAAAGCAAATCACATCCAGCCGTGGAGTCAACAATCTGGTCAATGCGCGGCAAGGGAAATGGATCTTTGGGACAAGCTTTATTAACATCCGTGAAGTCAATACAAAGTCTCCATTTTCCATTTGCCTTGCGCGCACGACTACTGGATTGGCCAACCACGTGGGATGGAGCACTCCTCGACAAGGCCTGCTGCTTCCAGTTTCTTGATCTCTTCGCTATGAATTCTTGGCGCCCACCGCTTGCTTCTCGACTTTTTGCTTGACGGGCCGCGATGAGGACAAGCGGCCAGCGGTGCTCAATCACTTTCTGGGAACACCGGGATGTCGGACGGTTGCCATGCAAACACGTCGACATTCGCCCGCAGGAAAGCAACGGCGCCTTCCTATTTAGGGTCGAGAGGCACTGATGGTGAAGGTACCACCAGTGCCGTCCTCCTTGGCGGGCACCTTCTTGGTCTTTGGCGGAGCCACCATCTTCTTGCACTTGCCGGTGGAGCTCGATGGTGCGTCCTCGACGGTAGTGCAGCACTCCGAAGAGGTGCGCTTGCCGGAGTGAGCATCAGAGCCCTTGCCGGACTTGGACTTGGTCTTCTTCCCCCCGGGAGCTTCAGCGGCAAGTGTCTGGCAATCTGTCGCGGTTTCTGCATCCCGGTAGATCTTGTCGGCACAGATAAGGGCATCCTTCTTGTCGCCATGGACAGAGATGACGCTTATCGGGCCTGGCATCTTGAGTAGGTTGTAGGCGTAGTGAGAGGCTGCCATGAACTTGGCGAGTCTTTGGGCCGACCAAGTATCCCATTGTAAGGCAACGGAAATCGGCAACGTCGAATGTGACCCTCTCGATCCTAAAGTTCAGCTCGCTGCCAAATGTTACAGCAACGTAATCTTCCCTTCGCTTGCTCCTTCCCGGATTGATTCCTTGAAAGTGTCGGTCTCTTCGAGCTCATTGTCGGGATTTGAAGCTTCGGAGCACCGCGGAGGAGATCAGATTCAAGCCGGCCCGCCGTCAACTAACATTTTTGTGACCTTGAGGTTGCGGATGGTTGGAGAGACCAACATCGGCAAGCACCCGACCACGCTTATGCGATCGTGGTGGTCCTCAATATCAAAAATGATAGGCGTGCTGGACCACTTGAGAGGCTTGCGTGACTCTACGGATGGTTCCGCCGCATTGACCTCCCGCATCCATTGCTTGAGTTGGCGGTGGGAGGTATGCAGGGAAGCACCTCCGTCAACGCAGAGAACCTCTGTGACTTTCTGAAACTCCTGCTCATCGGGCGCCGCTGCCTTCCATATCTTCGCTGTCGTCATCATCTTCATCCTTGTCGCGGCGCGGGAGGTCGATCTCCTTGCCGCTGCTTGGCCTTGCCGCGGCGTCCTCCCGCCGACGCTTTCTTGCTTGCTCCCCGGCACCTTCCTGGGCCTTCTCCTTGTCGCACCGCCAGACTCAGCTCTCCGCTATTCGACAAGCTGCTCGACCTTCTTGCAGCTCTGGAGGTCGTGGCCCTTGGTGCGGTGGATCTTGCAAGATCGCTTGCCGGAGCTGTCCTGCTTGTCGGCGGCCGCCACCGACTGGTGGTTGGCGTCAGCGGCAACCTCCTTGCCGGAGCCACCAGCCTTGGCGTTCTTGTCGCCGCCTCCATTGCCGGACTGCTCAACTGCTAGCACTTCCCTGCCTTTCTTCTTCCTGTTGCCTCGCCGCCGGCCCTTCTTTGCCGGGGCGGTGTCCTCACTGTCAGATCCTGCTTCCGCGTTCTCTCCTGGGAGTCTCCTCCCTTCCTCGGTGCGTGCACACTTGTCGGCCAAGGCGTACAACTCACTGACATCCTTGACTTTGCACATCGCCATCTCCTCCCTCATCCTGCGGTTCCGCACATTCTGATGAAATGCGCTGATCACCTTGGCGGGGTGGGCGTCACGGGATGTTGTAGTGCACACGGCTAAACCTTTGAATGAACTTGCGCAGGGACTCTCCTTCCTTCTGGGCGAGCAAGTGAAGGTCACTCTCTTGGCCATGAGGTTTGTGGCCACCTGTGAAGGTGCCAACAAACTGATGGCACAGATCTGCCCAAGAGGATATGGAGCTGTCCGGCAAGTGCATGAGCCAAGATCTGACGTTGGGCTTGAGCACGGCGGGAAGTAGTTGGCGAGGATCTTGTCGCCCCGTCCCCGCAGCCTGCACCGTGATGGTGTAGATGCTAAGGAACTCCGACGGATGCGCCCTGCCATCATACTTCTCCGGCCGCGTCTGGTTTGAAGTTTTTTGGCTGGGCCCTTTGGACTTGCCGCAGCTCACGGTGAACGCAGGGCAACCTACACAGACGGCAAGTCGCTGGCTCCTCCGGGCGCGCGCATGTCAACAGAAGGCCCGGCCCAGCGCTTTGTCGGATCGACGCCGCGCTTCTCTCGGTGCTCGATGCGAGTTCGAGCGTCCTCTTGTTGTCGCTCATGAAGAACTTGGCGCTGATCGCGGCGAAGCTCATGGATCCGACGACACAAAGGAGTCGCTGTCGAGGTGGATCCGGTGAGTCGGCGATCTTGGCCTTCTTGGCGGAGAGTGCACGGTGGTTACACCTCCGACAGCCTCGTCGCCACCGGCTCGTGCCTTTTGTCGCCCGCCGCGGCAATGATGGCGTTAGTTGCCGCGAGCGTTGCTGCTGGCAAAGCCGATGAGGCTCGATAGTGGCCCTCCACTGCGTCGACCTTGTCGGCCGTTGGAGGGTAGTCGAGGAGCAGCCGAGCTCTCGCCGTAGCTTCGCTGGAGTAGTGGGTGGCATTGGAGAACGGTGCGAGGAGCGGGACACGCCGGACTTCTAACTACGTTAGAAGGAGCAGCACCCGTCCGGCGACCGTATCTCACTCGTGCCCGGCATGTTGGCGCCGCATGCTGGTCTTGAGGGTCTCGATCCAGCGAGCGTATGGCGCCAGAACGCCATGACGTTGTTGGTCCCGCGTCTCCTGAGATGGGCGCGGGGGATGCGCGGACGCCGAGGTTTGTGGTGCCTTGTCCTTGGACTTGGCAACGTCGCGAACACCTTCGTCGGCGCCCGTTCCTCCGCCAGCGTCTGCCCCACCACCCGTTTGCTGCGGTGAGGGTGGGTACGACGCGGACGGCTCTGCTGCCGCCGAAGCTTTCTTCTTCGGTGGCATGTCGAGGAAGATGTTGATGACGCTGCTCGTGTGAACGCCGGATCAGATTCACACGGCCTCGACGCCCCTACCAGCGCGCCAAAGATGTCGGGAGGCGGATCGCACTCCACGGACACCTATGGGGCCGGGCGGACCAGGCCCTTGTGGTTCGGAGGGGGCGGAGATCGCACGAAGAGCGGATCGAGGCGAGGCACACGAGCAGTTTACCCAGCCGGAGCTCTCCGGAGAGATAAAACTCCTACCGCTGCTTGTTTGATCTATTGTGTTCTTGCTAGGGAGCAATGCAAGATACAAAACCTAAGCGTGAGTGTCTCTAGTCTCCTGGTGAGTCGAATGAACCGAACCAGCGAACCCTTTCTACGTTACACACGGGCCTCCTTTTATATGCTCAAGGGTCTCCGACAGTGGCAACATAGATGAGGGTACAAATGTAAAATAGGAGTTGGTACACCTACTCGAGCGATTACTGATGCAAAATACCTAACTCTGACGGCAAGGGACAAAAGCAATAAATGCCTGTCATTGTCGCCCAAACAATGCAACAGAGACCGTCAGGTGCGCCTCCGCTTGCCACGATGGCGAGCTTGTCAGCGCCGCTTATCGCTGCTCTCCGCTGGCTGCACAGCCTCTCGACACGCGCCCATGGAACGGTCCCATGGCGACACGTTGCTGGATGAGCTGGAGCGGAGACGGAGAGAAGTTGCATGCCGCGGCAAGCGCCTTGCCGCGGCCAGATCCTTGTCGCGCCCGGAGGCTTGTCGCGCTCCGAGCCTTCCCGGCAAGCTCCTCTTGCCGAGGCCTTGTCTTCTGCATGCACGAGGTGGCCTTCCCGACAAGCTCCTCTTGTCGGGGCCTTGTCTTCTCAATCAAATACTTTGTTCTTGAATGGCTCCAAAGGAGCCACGGAGGATCTTGGCGGTGACGAGGCAAACCTCGCCACAGTGTCAGAATCGTCTGCGTGCACGAGTACGGGATACTAGGGTACCCCTACTCTAGTACACCGACACTCGCCTCGAGTTGGTAAATGATAAAAAAGATAAGTTTTGATGTGGAATGCTACCTAGCATAATCTTGATCATATGTCTAATCATGGCATGAATATTAAGACACGAGTGATTCAAAGCAATAGTCTATCATTTGACATAAAAACAATAATACTTCGAGCGTACCAATAAAGCAATCATGTCTTTTCAAAATAACAAGGTCAAAGAAAGTTATCCCTACAAAATCATATAGTCTGGCTATGCTCCATCTTCACCACACAAAATATACACATCATGCACAACCCCGATGACAAGCCAAGCTATTGTTTCATACTTTTGATGTTCTCAAACCTTTTCAACTTTCACGCAATACATGAGCGTGAGCCATGGACATAACACTATAGGTGGAATAGAATATGATGGTGGGGGTTATGTGGAGAAGACAAAAAGGGAGAAAGTCTCACATCAACTAGGCGTATCAACGGGCTATGGAGATGCCCATCAATAGGTATCAATGTGAGGAGTAGGGATTGCCATGCAACGGATGCACTAGATCTATAAGTATATGAAATCTCAAACTGAAACTAAGTGGGTGTGCATCCAACTTGCTTGCTCATGAAGACCTCGGGCGTTTGAGGAAGCCCATCATCAGAATATACAAGCCAGGTTCTATAATGAAAATTCCCACTAGTATATGAAAGTGAAAGCATAGGATACTCTCTCTATGAAGACCATGGTGCTACTCTGAAGCACAAGTCTGGTAAAAGGATAGTAACATTGCCCCTTCTCTACTTTTATCTCATTTTTTTCTTTTTTTATTTTTATTATTTTTTTATATTTTTTGGTGGGCTTCTTCGGCCTCTTTTTTATTTTTTATTTGGGCTTCTTCGGCCTCTTTTATTATTTTTTGTAAAGTCCGGAGTCTCATCCCAACTTGTGGGGGAATCATAGTCTCCATCATCCTTTCCTCACTGGGGCAATGATCTAATAATGATGATCATCACACTTTTATTTACTTACAACTCAATATTACAACTCGATATCTAGAACAAAGATATGACTCTATATGACTGCCTCCGGCGGTGTACCGGGATGTGCAATGATCTAGCGTAGCAATGACATCAAAAAACGGACAAGCCATGAAAACATCATGCTAGCTATCTTACGATCATGCAAAGCAATATGACAATAAATGCTCAAGTCATGTATATGATGATGATGGAAGTTGCATGGCAATATATCTCGGAATGGTTATGGAAATGCCATGATAGGTAGGTATGGTGGCTGTTTTGAGGAAGATATAATGAGGCTTATGTGTGATAGAGCGTATCGTATCACGGGGTTTGGATGCACCGGGGAAGTTTGCACCAACTCTCGAGGTGAGAAAGGGCAATGCACGGTACCGAAGAGGCTAGCAATGATGGAAGGGTGAGAGTGCGTATAATCCATGGACTCAACATTATTCATAAAGAATTCACATACTTATTGCAAAAATCTATTAGTCATCAAAAAAAAGTACTACGTGCATGCTCCTAGGGGGATAGGTTGGTAGGAAAAGACCATCGCTCGTCCCCGACCGCCACTCATAAGGAAGACAATCAATAAATAAATCATGCTCCGACTTCATCACAAAGCGGTTCACCATAATGCATGCTACGGGAATCACAAACCTCAACACAAGTATTTCTACTAATCCACAACCACCCACTAGCATGACTCTAATATCACCACCTTTATATCGCAAAACTATTGCAAGGAATCAAACATATCATATTCAGCGATCTACAAGTCTATGTAGGATTTTATGACTAACCATGTGAATGACCAATTCCTGTCATCTCTCTAAATAGATATAAGTGAAGCAAGAGAGTTTAATTATTTATATAAAAGATATGCCCATGCTCTTACAAATATAAGTGAAGCAAAAGAGCATTCTTCAAATGGCGGTTGTCTATGTAAAGAGAAACAGGCAATCCTAACTTCAAATGATATAAGTGAAGCGCATGAAGCATTCTATAAAGCCATACTCAAAAGATTTAAGTGAAGTGCAAAGAGCATTCTATAAATCAACCAAGGACTATCTCATACCAGCATCGTGCAAAAAAGAAAAGTGAAAACTAAATGCAAAAGACACTCCAAGACTTGCACATAATGCATGAACGAAACGAATTCAAAAACATACCGATACTTGTTGAAGAAAGAGGGGATGCCTTCCAAGCATCCCCAAGCTTAGACGCTTGAGTATCCTTGAATATTTACTTGGGGTGCCTCGGGCATCTCCAAGCTTGAGATCTTGCCTCTCTTCCTTTTCCTCATATTGAGACATCCTCGATTAGACACTACATCCACACAAAACATCAACAGAGAACTCGGTTAGATCCGTTAGTATAATAAAGCAAATCACCACTCTAAGTACTGTAGCAAACCAATCCATATCTTGTTTTTGCATTGTGTCTACTGTAACATAACTTTTCCATGGCTTAATCCACTAATATAAATTGATAGATTCATCAAAACAAGCAAACTATGCATCAAAAACAGAATCTGTCAAAAACAGAACAGTCTGTAGCAATCTGAACATTCACCATACTTCTGGTACCCCAAAAATTCTACCAAAATTAGGAAAAATACAAAATTTGAACAGAAAGACAGTGAAAAGGGAGTCAGAACCATTTGACGTTCCAGTAAAAAATTAAAATTCGCACACTACAGCCAAAGTTTCTGTCCTGCACCGCACAACCAACAGGCATTGTAAACATCCTAAAGGCAAACCTTGGCACATTATTTTTATAATACAATGTAATTTTACAAGGGGATAATTATTTTTGTTGAAAAGTTTATGTAATCAAGATTCACAAAGTTGCCATGAGCATGAACAAAGTTCAAGGCTAGCTCCCACTTCAACAATGCTTGTCTCTCTCACTTTCACTTTCCTTTTTGAAAAAGTTTTGGGTTCCCCTCTTTATTTTTGTGTTTTTAAACTATATAAAAGCACTTAACAGAAATAAATGACTCTCTAAAACTTCCGGGTTGTCTCCCTGGCAGCGCTTTCTTTAAAGCCATTAAGCTAGGCATATAGTGCTCAAGTAGTGAATCCACCTGGATCCCAAGGTAAATCAAAGCCAATTTTAATTAGCAATGTTTTAGCATTTAGTAGTGAGCACAAAGCAACATATATCAAGCAATGAAGAAGTCTAACTCTCTTCCTATGCATCGGCATGTCATAAAATAACAATTCATGCACACAAAGTAAAGGCCAATGCATAGTATAAACAGTTTCTTGCAATTCTATCGTGTTGGAAACATAGAGAGGTGGAGACATAGTTCCTCTCTCATAATAATTGCAAGCAGGAGCAGCAAGCACATGCATATTATATATATCAAAATCATCATGTGCAACAGTAAAAGGCAACCCATCAATATAATCCTTACTAAGCACAAACTTCTCTGATATAGTGTAGTCGAGAGAATTCAAAAAGATAGTAGGACTATCATGCGTGGGTGCAATAGCAACAATTTCATCTTTAACATAAGGAACTATAGCAAGTTCATCTCCATAAGTATAATTCATATTGGCATCTTGGCCACAAGCATAGCAAGCATCATCAAAAAGGGATATTTCAAGAGAATCAATGGGATTGTAGCAATCATCATAGCAATCATCCTTCGGTAAGCACGAAGGGGAATTAAATAATGTATGAGTTGGAGGGTTACTCTCATTAGAAGGTGGGCACGGGTAGCTAATCTGCTCTTCCTCCTTTTGTTCTTCGCTCTCCTCATCATCTTTTTCATCCAATGAGCTCACTGTTTCATCAATTTCTTCTTCCATAGCTTCCTCGCAAAATATTAGTCTCTTCTTGGACAGCGTTGACTTTCTTCATAAAAGCATTAATATAATAATTGTATTCATAATTTTCATAGCAATATCCAAGTATAGCAAGATTTTCCGGCCTATAACCATCATCATCAAAAACTTCATACTTTCCAAACAAAGCTTCAATATCATAGGCACCCTTAAAAGCAACAAATTCTTCTATTTGTTCCACATCATAGTAATCATATATACCATTAGCATAAGAAGCTAAGGTTTCATTATCATTAAATTTGCATGAAAAGGGGAGGTGTGGAGCCTCCATCCTAGAGCAACAAGTAATATCATATCTCAAGCATAGATTCCAGGCATACCAACGCAACATAATAAATTGATCCCATAATAGTTTCCCTTTTTGTGTCGAGCGATAATCCCTAAAGTATTCACGTTGATCCAACGTTTCTCCCATTATAAAGATGAGTGGGGTTTTCGGGATTATCAAAGTAGTACATAATATCTCTCACATAATGAGAATCGGGGGTTTTAGGAGTTACCCCATCTACATGAGTAGCAAGTACCTCTAATTTTTTTTGGTATTTTGTGTTCCATATCCATAACTAAAGATAGAGAACAACTAAGAACAGCAAATAAAAATTACTTAGTGATAAGGCAAACAAGCACACACGAGAATATTCACCCCACGCTATGACTCCTCGGCAACGGCGCCAGAAAAAGGACTTGATAACCCACAAGTATAGGGGATCGCAACAGTTTTCGGTAAGTAAGAGTGTCGAACCCAACGAGGAGTTAAAGGTAGAACAAATATTCCCTCAAGTTCTATCGACCACCGATACAACTCTACGCACGCTTGACGTTTACTTTACCTAGAACAAGTATGAAACTAGAAGTACTTTGTAGGTGTTACAGGAAAGGCTAGCAAGAAAATAGAGAGAGCGTAAACATAAACTAGGGGCTGTTTAGATAAAGACACAACTAAAGTAAATATAGCGAGTGTGGAAAAGTGGTGGTAGGAGTTCTGAAATTGTCCCTAAGCAACTGACTATGTTACTAGACAGGTAATCACTATTGCAACTCTATTTGAGGGAGAGGCATAGGCTAACATATCATCCCTTACTTGGAATTATATGCACTTATGATTGGAACTCTAGCAAGCATCCGCAACTGCTAAAGATTCATTAAGGTAAAAACCAACCATAGCATTAAAGTATCAAGTCCCCTTTTATCCCATACGCAAACAACCTACTTACTCGGTCTCAGGCTTCCACACTCACGCCACCCACCATAAGCAAATAATAAACATATTGCAAACCCTACAATGGGAATCCCTCACGCTTGCGCGACACGGAGAGCACCATAGAACAGCACCAATAATAAAACATGCAACTCAAACCAATCATAGCAATTCATCAATCACCGATAGGACAATAGAAATCTACTCAGACATCATAGGATGGCAACACATCATTGGAAAATAATATGTAGCATAAAGCACCATGTTCAAGTAGAGGATACAGCGGGTTGCGGGAGAGTGGACCGCTGAATATAGAAGGGGGAAGGTGATGGAGATGTTGGTGAAGATGACGGAGGTGTTGGTGAAGATCGCGGTGATGATGATGGCCCCTTCTTCTTCTTCTTCTTCCTTGACCTCCTCCCTAGATGGGAGAAGGGTTTCCCCTCTGGTCCTTGGCTCCCATGGCTTGGGAGGGGCAAGAGCCCCTCCGAGATTGGATCTATCTCTGCTTTAGCGTTACGCTCGCTCTGTTTCACCGCTTCGTATATATGGAGATCCGTAATCTCGATTGGCCTGAAACCTTCGCCCAGATCGCTTTTCCAAAATTAGCTTTCTTGCGGCAAAAGAAGGGCATCAACCGCCTTACGAGTGGCCCACGAGATAGGGGGGCGCGCCCCCCTGGAGGGGTGGCGTGGCCCTATCTCGTGGCCACCTCGGGCATCGTTTCGCGTTGATTCTTCCTCCCAAAAGTCACAAATATTCCAAAATAATTCTCCGTCCGTTTTTATCCCGTTTGGATTCCGTTTGATATTGGGTTTCTGCGAAACATAAAACATGCAACAAACAGAGGCGGCACTGGGCACTAGATCAATATGTTAGTCCCAAAAAATAGTATAAAAAGTTGCCAAAAGTATATAAAAGTTGTAGAATATTGGCATGGAACAATAAAAAATTATAGATACGACGGAGACGTATCACTTACCTAGCCTCCCCGGCAATGGCGCCAGAAAAGAGCTTGATGTCTACTTCGCAACCTTGTTCTTGTAAACGTTGTTGGGCCTCCAAGTGCAGAGGTTTGTAGGACAGTAGCAAATTTCCCTCAAGTCGATGACCTAAGGTTTATCAATCCATGGGAGGCGTAGGATGAATATGGTCTCTCTCAAGCAACCCTGATACCAAATAACAAAGAGTCTCTTGTGTCCCCAACACACCGAATACAATGGTAAATTGTATAGGTGCACTAGTTCGGCGAAGAGATGGTGATACAAGTGCAATATGGATGGTAGATATAGGTATTTTTAATCTGAAAATATTAAAACAGCAAGGTAACTAATGATAAAAGTGAGCGTAAAAGGTATTGCAATGCTAGGAAACAAGGCCTAGGGTTCATACTTTCACTAGTGCAAGTTATCTCAACAATAAAAACTTAACTGGATCATATAACTATCCCTCAACATGCAACAAAGAGTCACTCCAAAGTCACTAATAGCGGAGAACAAACGAAGAGATTATGGTAGGGTACGAAAACACCTCAAAGTTATTCTTTCCAATCAATCCATTGGGCTATTCCTATAAGTGTCACAAACAGCCCTAGAGTTCGTACTAGAATAACACCTTAAGACACAAATCAACCAAAACCCTAATGTCACCTAGATACTCCAATGTCACCTCAAGTATCCGTGGGTATGATTATACGATATGCATCACACAATCTCAGGTTCATCTATTCAACCAACACATAGAACCTCAAAGAGTGCCCTAAAGTTTCTACCGGAGAAACAAGACAAAAATGTGTGCCAACCCCTATGCATAGGTTCATGGGAGGAACCCGCAAGTTGATCACCAAAACATACATCAAGTGAATCACGTGATATCCCATTGTCACCACAGATACGCACGGCAAGACATACATCAAGTGTTCTCAAATCATTAAAGACTCAATACGATAAGATAACTTCAAAGGGAAAACTCAATCCATTACAAGAGAGTAGAGGGGGAGAAGAAACATAAGATCCAACTATAATAGCAAAGCTCGCGATACATCAAGATCGTGCCAAATCAAGAACACGAGAGAGAGATCAAACACATAGCTACTGGTACATACCCTCAGCCTCGAGGGTGAACTACTCCCTCCTTGTCATGGAGAGCACCATGATGATGAAGATGGCCACCGGTGAGGGATCCCCCCTCCGGCAGGGTGCCGGAACAGGGTCCCGAGAGGTTTTTAGTGGCTACAAAGGCTTGTGGCGGTGGAACTCCAGATCTATTCTGTTCCCCGAAGTTTTTAGGGTATATGGAGATATATAGGTGGAAGAAGTACGTCAGGGGAGCCACGAGGGGCCCACGAGGGTGGAGGGCGCGCCCTGGGGGGTGGGCGCCCCCCTGCCTCGTGCCTTCCTTGTTGCTTTGTAGACGTGGACTCCTAGTTTCCCGGGTTGCTTTCCTTCCAAAAATAACTTCTCCAGAAGGTTTCATTCCGTTTCGACTCCGTCTGATATTCCTTTTCTTCGAAACACTGAAACAAGGGGAAAAACAGAATCGCACCGGCTCGGGTCAATAGGTTAGTCCCAAAAATAATATAAAAGTGCAAAATAATGCCCATAAACATCCAAGATAGATAATATAATAGCATGGAACAATCAAAAATTATAGATACGTTGGAGACGTATCAGCCAACTAGCCAATAATATTCCCCAAACCCCCCTCACCCCCGTCCCCTCCACTCCATTCGCTCCGTCAAAGCCGCCCTCCCCGCCGTGTCGATACGTTGGCACCGCGGTTCGTCGAGGGGACACACGGCGATCCTCTCGCTCCCACAGTACGCTCTCGTAGACTATTGTCCTCTAGCCGTGCCGCCACCGCTGGCGACGTTCTTGTGGAGGCGCACGACGGTTAGTGCCGCCACCGCTTGCGACGTTCATGTGCAGACGCATGGCGGTCAGCTTGTCCTATGGTACGCGCATTCTAGACTGAGGCCCCGTGCATGTCGGTTTAGCGCTGAATGTTAGCTGATAGACACTGTTAATCTCACTTTTTGCCGAAGTAGTTTACAATCAATATGCTCTACTTAAGAAGCTTCCTTGCCCTGTTCTGCACTCAATCTGCTTAGCTGAGATGGCATGCCAAGCCCGATTAGTTGCTAAAATATCCTGCCATATATTTATTGTGACTTAGATTGCCATGCTCTAGTAACCAATCTGTTAGGTGAAATAGCTCTACACCATTTTATACTCGATCTTTGTTGCTGCGATGGCCTTCGATAGTTCGATGGCTGTGTGCTCGGCCTCATTATTTCTTTGAAACAACCTGCCATAATTTAGCACTCAAATCTGTTTGCTGAATTAGCTTTACATATATTTCGTTACTTAGATCTGCTCGTCCGAATATCTTGCCATAGCTTTAGACATCGACCTAGGTATTTTTTTTCTGAACTTCATAAAAAAGCATATATGTTTTTCCTATAATATCTAGTAGAAGAACTAATTTGTATGTCTAATGTATGTACAAGACTTGGATAACTTCGCTCAAGATTCTCTCGCATAAGTCGAGGGGGTTGAAAACTTCATCAACTTTATCAGAGCTGAGTATGGTGGTCCGAAATCATATGTGCTCTGCCCGTGTAGCATTTGTATGAATTCAGTTACAAGACCCCAGTCAACTATGCAAAATCATCTACACTTGTATGGGATGTCGGTCACATATACTAGGTAGGTTCATCATGGTGAAGCTATGAACGTCAATGCTACTGACTATGTGGAAGCAACAGATCACCATCTTGATCTGCCTGATGCTCAGGTGGAAGAGGAGGAGGAGGTGGTGGTGGCAGAGCCAGTGAGTTTGACCAACATTGAAACAATTCTATGAAATGCTCGTGCATTTCGTGAACTTTCACCTGCAGAAGAAAAACGGTGGGCCCGCATGTTGGAACAATGCAACATGGCTGTTACCCCAGGAAATAAGTTGTCACTATTCTCAGCTATGGTCACCTTTCTTTAGGTGAAGACATCTAAGCGGATGACCAACAAATCATTCGATGTGATGTTGGCTGCTTTCCGCAAGTCTTTCCCTGATGCGTCTGAGCTGCCAAACACCTACAGTAAAATGAAGAATTTCTTTTGTGCAATTGCAATTGGATATGATATGATCCATGTTTGTAAGAATAATTGTGTTCTGTTCCGGAAGGATTATGCCAACTTAAGTGAATGCCCGAAATGCAAATCATCAAGATGGAAAGATGGCGATGCTGTGAAGAGGATTCCTCATAATGTTCTGAGAAATTTTCCAATTATACCAAGATTGCAGAGGTTGTTTCATGATGCTGAAACAAGAGAGGATGTACTGTGGCATTCTAGGAACCAGGAGTACAGATATCAGAATGTAATGAGCCATCCATCTCATGGTAGTGAGTGGAAAAGCTTCAATCAGAAACACAAAAAGTTTGCTGCAGACCCGAGAAACATTAGACCTGGCTTAGCTTCAGAAGGATTTAACCCATTTGGCCACCAGAGCGCCACATATAGCATGTGGCCAGTGCTTGTTATCCCTTACAACATGCATCCAAATGTCTGCACCAAAGAATCAAACTACATGATGGCCTTGCTCATCCCAGGTCCAAAAAGTCCTGGAAATGATTTTGATTTATTCATGGAGCCTCTTGTGGAGGAACTTCAATAGCTATGGAGGGGTGTTCTCACTCAAGACCTATATAGCAGCCCACTAGCTGATTTCTTTCTATGTGTTGTTATAATTTGGTGCATCCATGATTATCCGGCTTTGGGCACTATGTCAGGGCGAACAACACATGGTTACAATGCATGTATTCGCTGTGACAGGAATCAGTGTCATACACAATACTTAGCAAGATCTGTTACATTGGACACCGTCGTTTCCTTGCCAAGGACAAGCCGCGTCCTACAAAATACCGAAGACATGTGTTCAATGCAAAGCATGAAAACCGTGATGCGCCAAAGAGGCTCACCACCGATGATTTGCAAGTGGAATTAGAGAAGGTCAGGCATATTACACCGTGAAACCATCCGGTAATGGTAGCAGGAAAAGGAAGCGCAAGGTATGTAAGAGAGATTATTGTTTACTCGCAGGTCCACTTTGTGGGACTTGGAGTATTGGAAATATTTGGACCCGCGGCATAATCGTGATGTGATGCACATCGAGAAAAATATATGTGACAGCATTATCGACACACTTCTTAATATTGAAGGCAAGACAAAATATACCTTAAAATCTAGGATTGATTTGACACACTGGGTATCAGAAAGGATTTGCAGGTGGAAGATGAAGGTAATCCACGGGATATGGCACCAGCTGTGTACGTCTTGGACAAGGTAAAAAGAAAAGAATTCTGCGAGGTCTTGTCACGTGTGAGATTCCCACATGGATTTGCTTCCAACCCTGAAAGGAGAGTCAGTGCAGATGGAAACAAGGTACAAGGGTTGAAAACTCATGACTGCCACGTCCTACTTCAAAGGGTTTTACCTCTTATCCTTAGAGGATTGGGCCGCCCTGACTTATACAGAGCAGTTGCAGAGTTGGGACAATTCTTAAGGGAACTCTGCAGTAGAAATATCAGGATAGATGCTTTGGAGCGTCTTAGAGACAAGATACCAACTATCCTATATGACCTTGAGAAGATATATCCTCCAGCCTTCTTTGATGTGATGGTGCATTTGGTTGTTCATCTACCTGATGAGGCACTACTTAGAGGTCCAGTACAGTATGGCTAGATGTACCCTATTGAAAGGCGGCTAGTCACTTTCAAGGGCTATGTTAGGAACAGAGCTAGACCCGAGGGTTCCATTGCAGAGGCCTACATTGCTATAGAAGTGTTGACATTCTGCTCAAAATACATTGAAACAACTGATCAGCTTAGCAAAGAGGTGGGTGAAGACAATCCCGGGCTCAATGTTTTCGATTATTCTGTTCGAGTTACAGGGAAGAGTCGACAAGAGGACAAACCTAAAGATTTGGACAAAATGGTTTGGTATGTGTTGAATAAATGTCCTGAGATACTACCTTATATCAAGTAAGTGCTAAGTAATGCAGCCTATACATCGTAATCTACTAAACTTGCAGCACATTCTTATATATTTAGATGTTCGACGCGATCACTATGTTGTGCAGCATCTACAAAAAGGAGTTACTGCCACAAAATCCAAGAAACATTGACAAACTGGTTATGGCAAGATTTGTGAAATGGTTCAAGAGCCATGTAAGCTTTTGAATTGCACTGTCAGTTTTTTTAATATATTGAGTACATAAGATGATCAGCTTGTTTATTTTCTAACCATAGGTTAAGAAGATGTGGGAGGATGGGCAGGCAGTTGATGATGCCCTTTACACACTAGCAATGGGTCCTGATACTCGGGTAAGACATTATGAATCTTGCATTGTTGGAGATGTGTGCTACAACACCCTTGCATGCGATGAAGGCAGGAAGACACAAAACAGTGCCATCATGAGCACGGATACGTACGACAGAGAGACAACTGAAATGTATGCTAACATAACAGATATTGTTCAGTTGCAGTATATCTCTAGTTTCGAGGATCATCTGTGTGTGGTTCTGTTGTGCTGTCGTTCGTATAACCTGTTTTCCAGGATCACAAAATCCAGAGCTGATGATTATTTCAAATCCATAAATGTCAAGGCGGTGTACCAGACCAACGAGCCTTTTATTTTGGCAAATCAACCAACACGTATATTTTTCTTGGAAGACACATTTGCACGTAGCAATGACTGGAGAGTATTGCAAAGGTTTCAGCAGAGGAATTCGTTTAATGAAGTTGCACAACAAGATGATGCTTACACTGCTCCTGATGTACAACATTCCACAGATGTTCCTAATATCTTTGAGAACCATCACGTCAATGACGCTGGTGAAAATATTGTCTGTCTGCTATGGACAGACAAGAGTTGATCAAGAAGAAGCCAATGTTCGAGGACATTGAGGATGAAGAATTAGATGACACTGTGAGGAATTACGATTCAGACTGATACACATGGCGAACATGTTAACGCTGCTGCTGTGGATGATGATTAGATTGCTTTTGTCGTATTTGCCTGTCAGAAGATGTTTTTTTATCTACTATGTGAAATTGTGTTTGCTATGACAACTGAAACCTGATGAACGTGTTGTTTCGTATTTTGTTGTGAGAACATCACTTGTTATGTATGTTGATTTGTGTTTGGTGATTGTATGACGACTAAAACATGATGACATTGTTGTTTAGTTGTACTCATATTTGGCTGTGAAACTTGAATTTGATGACATAGTTTGCTGTTGGACTGCAATTTGCTCGCCGTCTTTGAATGGGAACAAAGATGACCCGACAGGGCCTCTGCTAATTTATTTATTTATTACCAAAAGGGCCTCTGCTATTTATTTATTTATGAGAAAAAGGGGATACCCCCCGATTTCCATTGATAGAAATCATTAGATGTTCACAACACTACACCCAAAGATGCTACAGTGTTTCATTCATTACTAGTTTCAAAGAAAGTGCTCATGTCATAGCCACTGAATACATCACGAGTGCTACATACACTGCAAATAAAGAGACAATCATCCTACAGAGCACATTGATTTTTCCCATTATATTCACAAGCTCTTTCATCTCCTCATTGCTGTCAAGGCCGTTCAGCAGTTGTTGCTTGGCCATGATCAGAGGAACTTCATCTTTAACCTTATGCTCTGCATCTTCCTCTCCTGTCGTTCCTTCAGTTACTTGTCCAACACCCCAACCTACTGGTATTGGGATTCCTTGGCTAACCAAATAATCATTGTAGTTGCATTCCTCCACATCAGCAACTTCCCAGAAATACAAATCACACAAATCTTCCCTTTTCTGCACGAATCAAATTGGAAGATCATCAACCAAACTATTAAAAATCAGCAACTGAAAGCAGCAGAACAATACTTAAACATATTACTACCCCATGATTCGGGCATTTGTAGAAGACTCGGCCAGGGTTGAGGATTGTGGTCGAGATGCGACGGATGACTCTGCGTGATTTGCGAAGAGCACCACACCAACGACATACCGGTTATGCGATGAGCAACCGGCTGCGGTGCGTGTGCGGCAGGGTGTGATGAGACCCACATGCGATGGTACGGGTGGCGACTTGGCGATATCTGGTTGTTGCTCATGAAGAAGCGGTGGACGAGCAGCCAGCAGACATGGTTGCTGCGGCCAGAGCTTCTGATGCTAGGCAGAGTTAGTAGAGAAGAGGAGAAGCGAACGTTGGATATGTCAGTTCCATAGTCATAGTCTAGGTTTGGATTCGAACCAGCTATAGGAGCATGTCTCTCTTTTTTCTAAAACTCAGCAACGTCTCTTTACTGGTACACTAGCTTGTTCTGTATGCCTTCTCAAGTCTTTGATTTTCTTTATTTTTTTGCAAGGAAGGAAGGAGGACAAAATTGAGAGTTCCTAGGACTCGAACCCAAGACCTCTCGGTTGAAAACCAAGGGTGCTAGTCACTTATGTGGCGAACGTTCCCTGGGAGGAGGACGGCAGACGAACGCATTTTCCTTGCAGTTTCAGTTGGGATGCAAGATCGAACGGTCGCAGTTTCGGGAATGTTATCAGGCGAACGAGCCCAGTTTTTCTTTTCTTCCTATATATAAAAAAGTATGCTACTTGGTGTCGGCTTAGTCAACAAAGATTGTGCCAACCTTGACCGTTGGATTGACATTCAATGTCTGTCGTGTTTCTTCAGTCTCTTCTTCCTCCAGCCGCCAAAGCCAAATCAGTGTCGGCGGGACCGCCTCCACGGCCGGTCAGGCCGCTGCACGATCATGGCCACATCGCACCCTAAAACTCTGCGCATCTTCCCCGGCTCCTGTTCGTTCCCGTCCGAGGCCTCACCATCGTCCTCCGCCTTGGTTCGCTTCCACAAGGGCTGTTCTCCTGTTGTCAACATGGTCAACAACCGAGAGGAATAAGGAGATGACTGTACATGGTGAGGATGACAAGAGGGAACCAGCAGCGTGCAGAAATTTTGTTTTTCGGACGGAGAAGGGTATCAACTGGGTTGTCTTGGGGCTGTGGCCCATCTAGCCTGTGCTTTTATTTCACATGTTTAGCACATGACCAGCCCAGTTTGTTTTTTTCCTTCCTGAAAATGGCTAGCCCAGCTATTTTATTTTTTGCAGAATAACCAACATAGGCCTAATTGCTTTTCTACGCCCTACTGGGCCGGAAATCTTTCAAGACGAGGAGGGATGCATTTTGCCCAGAAAATGGGCTATAAGTAATAATAAATGGGTTGTAAAATAAAAAAATACAGCAAACAAGCAATTAGTTCCAAAATACTTTTTTTCTTTCGGATTTTGATATTTTAAATTTCATTGTTTTTGTGCGGGTAAAATTTCATTGGATTTAAATTAAGGTATGTTTAGTTTTAAAATTAATTTGAATCTGGCTAGAAATTTCTGGTTGTATGGTATTTGGGACAGATATGGAGGCTGGCTTGTGGGTCTACTAGGTTGACGTGTACAGAAGGCTTTGTCAACTTAGTCCATAAACGAGTCTAGCAGCAGTGACCGTTGGATGTTAATCCAACGGTCGTACTGCTTCTTCAATATCTGATCTTCTTGCTCCAGCCGCCCAACCCACAGCCGATGGGACTGCCTGCTCCCGCCTCCCGTGGCCGGCTGTGATGTCGCATAGGCCGCACCGCCCCACCCTACTCCATTCTTGGCCAGGCCATTCCTCTACTCACCCACACCTCCTGTTATTTTCCGGCGACGGCAGCCTGACCAGTAAACCCTCGTACTCCCCACAGCGTGGGCAACCACTTCCGAGTCTTCTTTGGCTCCGTGTCGTTCCCTTCCTAGGCCTTGCCGTCGTCCACCGCCCTGGTGCTCTCGGTGCGGCGTGGTCAACGTGGTCAACGAACGACATCCATCGGATGTGGACTGTACGTGGAGAGGCTGACATTTGGGCCCATGGCCGCACACAAGGAAATGTCTCCTTATTACGCGCAAAATAATGATTCCTCCACCTGACATCTGGGACCCACCGGAAGGGCCTCTGGATTTAGCGAAAAAAATGATCCCCCGCTGACAGGTCGGACCCACCAGCTATATCTTCGCACGCAAGGAAGTGCCTCCTTATTACGCACAAAAAATGAATACCCCCTGCTAGCTGGGACCCGGTATAGTGGGAGGCTGACTTGTGGGCCTACTAAGTTGACGGGGACGGGGGGCATTGTCAACTCGGTCAATATGAATGATTCTAGCTTCAGTGACCGTACGATGTCCATCCAACGTCCGTAGTGCTTCTTTAACCTCTGGTCTTCTTGCTCCACCGCCCAAAGCAGCTGGTCAGGTCGTGCCGCCGCTTCCTCCTGTGGACCGGGTCAGGTTGCCGCGGAGGCCTCACCGCCCCCTACTACTCCCACCGCTGGCCAGGCCATCCCTTCACTCACCCACACCCCCTGTTATTCTCCCCCGACGGCAGCCTCACACCAAAGCCGAACCAGTGAACCTCAGATTCTCTCCGCTGCGTGGGCATCCACTGTCGCATCTTCCCCGGCTCCGCGTCGTCCCCATCCTAGGCCTCACCGTCGTCCACCGCCTTGGTGCTCTCAGCGCGGCGTGGTCAATGTGGTCAAGGAAAGACTTCCATCAGAAGAGTATTGTACATGAAGAGGCTGATAGCTGGGTCCATGGTCGCAACAAGGAAGTGCCTCCTTATTACACGGAAAATAATGATTCCTCCACCTGACAGCAGGGACCCACCGGACGGGCCACCGTATTTCATGAAAAAAATGTTTCCCCCTGACTGCTGGGACCCACCAGCTACATCTTCGCACGCAAGGAAGTGCGTCCATATTACGGAAAAAAATGATTCGCCCCCTGACTGCTGGGACCCACCAGCTATATCTTCGCATGCAAGGAAGTGCGTGATAGTCGGGACCCACCTGGTCGAAGCGTATGTAGTGTTGTCATTCTGGTCGCGAACGTGTACGTACATACTGGTCGATCGGTTTGTCTACAGGCTGCATCGATGAACCGTGGCCGTGTAAGGAAGGGCACGTGTCGTAGTAGAGGCACGCACGTAGCATGTCACGTAGTCCCGTTAATATCGTGTACACGTACATACAGCAGCCAGGGTGCAAGAAAGTAAATACGGCCACGTACGTACATATGGGCGGGGTCTCAAACGCCTACTTGCGCATACGTTCGGTCAGGGCTCGTGTACATGGCTTGGTCAGAACAGAGAAACTGCATCGTCGTCGTGTTCATCGGGAGCCAACTGGCTTGGACGGAACAGCTGATCCAAACGAGGCCTGGCGTACCACAGAACGGAGGAAACGGCCTTGTGTTCGACCGGCCACGGTCGAAACGGGATCCTGTTCATCGGAAGGGGTCTGGCGTACCGCAAAATGGAGGAAACGGACTTCTCTTGGACCTCCTACGGCCAAAACAGGGTCCTGTTGATCTGGAGGGGTGTGGCGTACCGCAAAACGGAGGAAACGGACTTGTGTTGGAGCGCTACGGTCGAAACGGGAGTCCTGTTCATCGGGAGGGGTGTGCCATATCGCAAAACGAGACTCCACGGGATATTGTTCATCTCCAGCGTTGACTTCCTCCACGAGCTACTGTTCATCCACCGTCGACCTCCTCCAGCCTCCTCCAGCGACTGTTCATCCACGGGCTCCTGTTCATCCAGCCTCCACCGCTCCACCACCGGCTACTGTTCAACCAGCCCTCTCCACGGGGTCCTATTCAACCACCCCTCCACGGGCTACTGTTCATCCAGCCCCCCACCGGCTACTGTTCAACCAGCCCTCCACGGGGTCTTGTTCATCCAGCCCTCCACGCACTACTGCAGGATGCTGCTAACGCGACACTACGATCAGAGACCCTTTCACGAAAATGTGTGTGATGCATTAATCACAAACGGGGATGTAAAAGAACCATCAAAAAAGGTGCAAAACGTTTGCGATGGAGGATGCATCAAACATGGTTCAGATTTTAGTTGCGTCTGCGATCCAGGGCATACGGTTCAGTCCAATGAACTGTTTGCGATGCGGCAGACCAAAAGAAACAGGCAGCCTAATGAAGGCGTGTGCAATATAGAGCATATGGTTCACTCGGATGAACTGTTTGTGATTAGGCAACACAAAAGAAACGGTCAGCCAGATGAAGGTGTGTGTGATTGAGGGCATACGCTTCAGAAGGATTAACTGTTTGCGATTGGGCAACCGAAAAGAAATGGGTCAGCCAGATCAAAGTGTCTGTGATTGATGGCATACACTTCACATGGATGAACTGTTTGCGATTAGCCACAACAAACTGAAACAGTTAGATATATCAACGTGTGTGCGCTAGACGGGCACACATTCTGATTAAAAGAAACGTGCGTGATGGTAATAACGAGCACGCACGATTGTTGGAACAAGGTGTGTGCTGACATTGCCTATTGTGGTGCACCCTATGGTGCAAACGCCACGTACGCGGCCGAGAAGGCATACGTGCCCATGTTACGCCTTTTGGGAATAGTGTCGCACTTATAAACGTCAGTAAATTTTGAGCATGCGTCCTGTCACAATTTTTTTAGAAGAACAAGGAGGCCGCGTCCCGTCACATTCCAAATTGCAAACCTGTTCACACCGATAAAAAACTAAACGGTTTCCCACTTAGGAGCGTATTACTACTCGATTATAAATACTACTACTCCAAGATGATTGCACATTCCTCCTCAACTCCTCACCCACAAAAACAAACAAGTCATTCATCATTGTTTCCTTGCGTCTGCCATGGCCAGCGTGAGTTCTGGGTCGAGAGATTGCCACCAGGGAGAGGCGAGCCTGGAGGTGGAAGCACAAGAGATGTCCCGCCTCGCCTTGAAAGCAGCCAACATGTCTTGCCGCTGCCGTAGCAGCAGAGAGGTCCCGCCGCGCCGCCGAAGCATCACGGAGGTCCCGCCGTGCCGTCGATGCAGCAGACTGGTCCGGCCGCGCCGCGGAAGCAGAACAGATGTCCCGCCACGCCTCGGATGCAGTAGAGATGCCCTTCCACGCTGCGACGGCCTGGGAAAATGTCTCGCGGGCAAGCAAGGACTCTTACAGGTGCATGCGTGCCCTCGTCCTTAGGCAGATGGATCAGATCTCCAGGTGGGCGACGTTGCAGGATGACCTCAAAGCCTCGTTTGAACAGTCTACCGGCGTCATCCGGCAACTAAATGAGAGCGATGCGAAGCTCCAGGCCGTGCACGACCTGCTGAGGGCGAAGATCGTCGGAAGTGCGGGGCAGCAGGAGCAGACCACTGCCTTGTTGAAGAGGACCGGCGTCATCGTCGAGAAACTTATGGACGAGAAAGCCATGCTACGTATCGAGCGCAGAAGGCTGGTGGAGGAATCTGTGGATGCTCTCAAGCAGCATCTTGAAGACAAGAAAGAGCTCATCGCCGCTCGCCGCGGAGACTAGTTCCCACGGCCTGCAGCAACGCATCAACAAAGTAGAGATCAGCGAGCCACATCATTCTCTTCCTTCTTCTTTTGCCCTTGTGTATTTCGAGCGTTGCCGCATGTGGCTTTTTTTAATTATGTTCCTAAATATGTAAGACAATTATTATCCACTGTCATCGTCCTTATATTCATCATACTTGCTATAAGTCGCAGAAGATGCTATATAGGTCCGTCGAATCTTACATCAAGATCTGTGCAAAACTTTCTTTTCAGATTTTCATTTGTCTCTATTTAATCTCAGTCCAGTGAGACATATAGCCACGCCATAGAACAGGTGCTCGGGCGCCATTAATGGGGACGTTGGGAGGGAGGTGCGCGGCTGGTAGCGGTCAAAGGACTCTCCTCCCGATGAGCACGCGCAGGGGTCTGATCGCATGCCTCCCGTACTCAAATAGCTACCCCGCACGGCACCTCCTAGCCAATAAAAAAAGGGGACGCGTGGCGGCACGTAATTGGTAAGTAGAACACCCACGGTTTCAACAAAACTCATGTTTCCGATTTGTAACATGGCAGCACTTGTTCCAAAATGTCTTTGTTGATTGTTAATGTGTGCACCTTGGCAAATCGGACAGAAAAATTACCACAACATGTTGGTGCCATGTCATGACACCATGCCAAGTTTCATGATTTTCAGGCGTGTCTTGGAATCACAGGAATTAAAAAACCAAGTTTCTCAATCTTTCCGGCAGAGCGACGACGCCGAATGTTTGAATTTAATTCCCATCTCTTGCATAGGACCTAGAAATTCACCCAAGGACACACATGTGGTTTTTCAAACAACTTTGGTGCACTGGAGCTTGTGCTTGTAGTTCAAATTTGAATTATGCCCATTAAATGCGCAGAAACTCAATTAATTTATAAAAAAGGCCAAACGAACCTGGAATAATTCAAGAATTTAGCATGATACTTATATTTGGTCTAATCTTCATGTGTAAAAAAATTAAGGCGGGAGAAGGCAGTGTACGTATGTCGTTTCGCACACGGAGGTGGCACGTTCCCTCTTGAAACCACGAGCCTTCTTGACGGAAGCTCCAGTTTGCAAGAATCTTACACCAAAGCTTGTCCCAATTCGGCCAAAAAAATTACAACAGCATGTTGGTGCCATGACATGACACCATCGCAAGTTTCATGATTTTCGCGTGTTTTGGATTTACAGAAATTAAAAAAACCAAGTTTCTCAATCTGCTTGTGCTTGTATAAATTCACCCAAGGACACACATGTGATTTTTCAAACAACTTTGGTGCACTGGAGCATGTGCTTGTAGTTCAAATTTGAATTATGCACATTAAATGTCCAGAAACTCAACTAATGCATAAAAATGTCAAACAAACCCAGAATAATTCCAAAATTTAGCATGATACTTCTATCATGATACTTCTATTTGGCCTAATCTGCCTGTGTAAAAAATTTAAGTCAAGAGAAGGCAGTATACATATCTCGTTTCGCACACGGAGGTGACACGTTCCCTCTCAGAACCGTGAGCCTTCTTGACGGAAGCTCCGGTTTGCAAGAAGCTTACACCAAAGCTTGTCCCAATTCAGCCAAAAAAATTACCGCAGCATGTTGGTGCCATGTCATGACACCATGCCAAGTTTCATGATTTTCAGGCGTGTTTTGGATTTACAGGAATTAACAAACATAGTTTCTCAATCTTTCCGGGCGAGCCACGACGCACAGATGTTTAAATTTCATTCCCATCTGTTGCATGGCACCTATAAATTCACCCAAGGACACACATGTGACTTTTCAAACAACTTTGGTGCACTGGAGCATGTGCTTGTAGTTCAAATTTGAACTATGCACATTAAATGCCCAGACACTCAATTAATGCATAAAAATGTCAAACAACCCCGGAATAATTACAAAATTTAGCATGATACTTCTATTTGGTCTAATCTGCCTGTGTAAAAAAATTAAGTTGAGAGAAGGCGTTATCATTATCTCGTTTCACACACGGAGTCGACACGTTCCCTCTCGGAACCACGAGCCTTCTTGACTAAGCTCCGGTTTGCAAGAAGCTTACACCAAAGCTTGTCCCAATTCGCCAAAAAATACCACAGCATGTTGGTGCCATGTCATGACACCATGCCAACTTTCATGATTTTCAAGCGTGTTTTGGATTTACAGGAATTAAAAAACATAGTTTCTCAATCTTTCCGGGCGAGCCACGATGCCCAGATGTTTAAATTTCATTCCCATCTCTTGCATGGGACCTATAAATTCACCCAAGGACACACATGTGACTTTTCAAACAACTTTGGTGCACTGGAGCATGTGCTTGTAGTTCACATTTGAATTATGCACATTAAATGCCCAGAAACTCAATTAATGCATAAAAATGCCAAACGAACCCGTAATAATTCCAAAATTTAGCACGATACTTCTATTTGGTCTAATCTGCCTGTGTAAAAAAATTAAGGTGGGAGAACGCAGTATACGTATCTCGTTTCGCACACATAGGTGACACGTTCCCTCTCGGAACCACTGGCCTTCTTCAGGAAAGCGCCGGTTTGAAAGAAGCTTACACCAAAGCTTGTCCCAATTCGACCAAAAAAATTACCGCAGCATGTTGGTGCCATGTCATGACACCATGCCAAGTTTCATGATTTTCAGGCATGTTTTGGATTTACAGGAATTAAAAAACCAAGTTTCTCAATCTTTCCGGGCAAGCCACGATGCCCAGATGTTTGAATTTCATTCCCATCTCTTGCATGTGACCTATAAATTAACCCAAGGACACACATGTGATTTTTCAAACAACTTTGGTGCACTGGAACATGTGCTTGTAGTTCAAATTTGAATTATGCGCATTAAATGCCCAGAAACTCAATTAATGCATAAAATGGCAAACAAATCCGAAATAATTCCAAAATTTAGCACGATACTTCTATTTGGTCTAATCTGCCAGTGTAAAAAAAATTAAGGCGGGAGAAGGAAGTGTACGTATGTCGTTTCGCACACGGAGGTGGCACGTTCCCTCTCGGAACCACGAGCCTTCTTGAGGGAAGCTCCGGTTGCAAGAAGCTTACACCAAAGCTTGTCCCAATTTGGCAAAAAAAATTACCGCAACATGTTGGTGCCATGTCATGACACTATGCCGAGTTTCATGATTTTCAGGCGTGTTTTGGATTTACAGGAATTAAAAAACCAAGTTTCTCAATCTTTCTAGGCGAGCCACGGCCTTGAGATGTTTGAATTTCATTCCCATCTCTTGCATGGGACCTATAAATTCACCCAAGGACACACATGTGATTTTTCAAACAACTTTGGTGCACTGGAGCATGTGCTTGTAGTTCAAATTTGAATTATGCACATTAAATGTCCAGAAACTCAACTAATGCATAAAAATGTCAAACAAACCCAGAATAATTCCAAAATTTAGCATGATACTTCTATCATGATACTTCTATTTGGCCTAATCTGCCTGTGTAAAAAATTTAAGTCAAGAGAAGGCAGTATACATATCTCGTTTCAAGACACCGGAGGTGACACGTTCCCTCTCAGAACCGTGAGCCTTCTTGACGGAAGCTCCGGTTTGCAAGAAGCTTACACCAAAGCTTGTCCCAATTCAGCCAAAAAAATTACCGCAGCATGTTGGTGCCATGTCATGACACCATGCCAAGTTTCATGATTTTCAGGCGTGTTTTGGATTTACAGGAATTAACAAACATAGTTTCTCAATCTTTCCGGGCGAGCCACGACGCACAGATGTTTAAATTTCATTCCCATCTATTGCATGGCACCTATAAATTCACCCAAGGACACACATGTGACTTTTCAAACAACTTTGATGCACTGGAGCATGTGCTTGTAGTTCAAATTTGAACTATGCACATTAAATGCCCAGACACTCAATTAATGCATAAAAATGTCAAACAACCCCGGAATAATTACAAAATTTAGCATGATACTTCTATTTGGTCTAATCTGCCTGTGTAAAAAAATTAAGTTGAGAGAAGGCAGTATACGTATCTCGTTTCACACACGGAGCTGACACGTTCCCTCTCGGAACCACGAGCCTTCTTGACGGAAGCTCCGGTTTGCAAGAAGCTTACACCAAAGCTTGTCCCAATTCGGCCAAAAAATACCACACAGCATGTTGGTGCCATGTCATGACACCATGCCAACTTTCATGATTTTCAAGCGTGTTTTGGATTTACAGGAATTAAAAACATAGTTTCTCAATCTTTTTCTAAGCGAGCCACGATGCCCAGATGTTTAAATTTCATTCCCATCTCTTGCATGGGACCTATAAATTCACCCAAGGACACACATGTGACTGTTCAAACAACTTTGGTGCACTGGAGCATGTGCTTGTAGTTCACATTTGAATTATGCACATTAAATGCGCAGAAACTCAATTAATGCATAAAAATGCCAAACGAACCCGTAATAATTCCAAAATTTAGCACGATACTTCTATTTGGTCTAATCTGCCTGTGTAAAAAATTAAGGTGGGAGAACGCAGTATACGTATCTCGTTTCGCACACATAGGTGACAGGTTCCCTCTCGGAACCACTGGCCTTCTTGAGGAAAGCGCCGGTTTGAAAGAAGCTTACACCAAAGCTTGTCCCAATTCGACCAAAAAAACTACCGCAGCCTGTTGGTGCCATTTCTTGACACCATGCCGAGTTATATGATTTTCAGGCATGTTTTGGATATACAGGAATTAAAAAACTAAGTTTCTCATTCTTTCCGTCCAAGCCACGAGCCCCAGATGTTTGAATTTCATTCCCATCTCTTGCATGTGACCTATAAATTAACCCAAGGACACACATGTGATTTTTCAAACAACTTTGGTGCACTGGAACATGTGCTTGTAGTTCAAATTTGAATTATGCGCATTAAATGCCCAGAAACTCAATTAATGCATAAAATGGCAAACAAACCCGAAATAATTCAAAAATTAAGAACGATACTTCTATTTGGTCTAATCTGCCAGTGTAAAAAAATTAAGGCGGGAGAAGGAAGTGTACGTATGTCGTTTCGCACACGGAGGTGGCACGTTCCCTCTCGGAACCACGAGCCTTCTTGAGGGAAGCTCCGGTTTGCAAGAAGCTTACACCAAAGCTTGTCCCAATTTGGCAAAAAAAAATTACCGCAACATGTTGGTGCCATGTCATGACACTATGCCGAGTTTCATGATTTTCAAGCATGTTTTGGATTTACAGGAATTAAAACACCAAATTTTGCAATCTTTCTAGGCGAGCCACAACGCCGAGATGTTTCAATTTCATTCCCATCTCTTGCATGGGACCTATAAATTCACCCAAGGACACACATGTGATTTTTCAAACAACTTTGGTGCACTGGAGCATGTGCTTGTAGTTCAAATTTGAATTATGCACATTAAATACCTAGAAACTCAATTAATGCATAAAAATGCCAAACGAACCTGAATAATTTCCAAAATTTAGCGCGATACTTCTATTTGGTCTAATCTGCCTGTGTAAAAAATTAAGGCTGGAGAAGGCAGTATACGTATCTTGTTTCGCACACGAAGGTGACATGTTCCCTCTCGGAACCACGAGCCTTCTTGAGGGAAGCTCCAGTTTGAAAGAAGCTTACACCAAAGCTTGTCCCAATTCGGCAAAAAAAATTACCGCAACATGTTGGTGCCATGTCATGACACCATGCCAAGTTTCATGATTTTCAGACGTGTTTTGGATTTACAGCAATTAAAAAACCAAGTTTCTCAATCTTTCCTGGCGAGCCACGACGCCTAGATGTTTGAATATCATTCCCATCCCTTGCATGGGACCTATAAATTCACCCAAGGACACACATGTGATTTTTCAAACAACTTTGGTGCACTGGAGCATGTGCTTGTAGTTCAAATTTGAATTATGCACATTAAATACCTAGAAACTCAATTAATGCATAAAATGCCAAACGAACCCGAATAATTTCCAAAATTTAGCGCGATACTTCTATTTGGTCTAATCTGCACTGTGTAAAAATTAAAATTTGGAGAAGGCGATACGTATCTTGTTTCGCACACGAAGGTGACACGTTCCCTCTCGGAACCACGAGCCTTCTTGAGGGAAGCTCCAGTTTGAAAGAAGCTTACACCAAAGCTTGTCCCAATTCGGCCAAAAAAATTACCGCAACATGTTGGTGCCATGTCATGACACCATGCCAAGTTTCATGATTTTCGGGCGTGTTTTGGATTTACAGGAATTAAAAAACCAAGTTTCTCAATCTTTCTGGCCGAGCCACGACGCCTAGATGTTTGAATATCATTCCCATCCCTTGCATGGGACCTATAAATTAACCCAAGGACACACATGTGATTTTTCAAACAACTTTGGTGCACTTTGGAACATGTGCTTGTAGTTCAAATTTGAATTATGCGCATTAAGTGCCCAGAAACTCAATTAATGCATAAAATGCCAAACGAACCCGAAATAATTCCAAAATTTAGCATGATACTTCTATTTGGTCTAATCTGCCAGTGTAAAAAAAATAAGGTGGGAGAAGGCGGTGTACGTATGTCGTTTCGCACACGGAGGTGGCACGTTCCCTCTCGGAACCACGAGCCTTCTTGACGGAAGCTCCGGTTTGCAAGAATCTTACACCAAAGCTTGTCCCAATTCGGCCAAAAAAATTACCACAACATGTTGGTGCCATGTCATGACACCATGCGAAGTTTCATGATTTTCAGGCGTGTTTTGGATTTACAGGAAATAAAAAACCAAGTTTCTCAATCATTCTAGCCAAGCCACGACGCCTGGATGTTTGAATTTCATTCCCATTTCTTGTATGGGACCTATAAATTAACCCAAAGACACACATGTGATATTTCAACAAACTTTGGTGCATTGGAGCATGTGCTTGTAGTTCAAATTTGAACTATGCACATTAAATGCCCAGACACTCAATTAATGCATAAAATGTCAAACAAACCCGAATAATTACAAAATTTAGCATGATACTTCTATTTGGTCTAATCTGCTGTGTAAAAAATTAAGTTGAGAGAAGGCAGTATACGTATCTCGTTTCACACACGGAGGTGACACGTTCCCTCTCGGAACCACGAGCCTTCTTGACGGAAGCTCCGGTTTGCAAGAAGCTTACACCAAAGCTTGTCCCAATTCGGCCAAAAAAATACCACAGCATGTTGGTGCCATGTCATGACACCATGCCAACTTTCATGATTTTCAAGCGTGTTTTGGATTTACAGGAATTAAAAAACATAGTTTCTCAATCTTTCCGGGCGAGCCACGATGCCCATATGTTCAAATTTCATTCCCATCTCTTGCATGGGACCTATAAATTCACCCAACGACACACATGTGACTTTTCAAACAACTTTGGTGCACTGGAGCATGTGCTTGTAGTTCACATTTGAATTATGCACATTAAATGCCCAGAAACTCAATTAATGCATAAAAATGCCAAACGAACCCGTAATAAATTCAAAATTTAGCACGATACTTCTATTTGGTCTAATCTGCCTGTGTAAAAAAATTAAGGCGGGAGAACGCAGTATACGTATCTCATTTCGCACACATAGGTGACACGTTCCCTCTCGGAACCACTGGCCTTCTTGAGGGAAGCTCCGGTTTGAAAGAAGCTTACACCAAAGCTTGTCCCAATTCGACAAAAAAAATTACCGCAGCATGTTGGTGCCATGTCATGACACCATGCCTAGTTTCATGATTTTCAGGCATGTTTTGGATTTACAGGAATTAAAAAACCAAGTTTCTCAATCTTTCCTAAAGCCACGACGCCTTGAGATGTTTGAATTTCATTCCCATCTCTTGCATGTGACCTATAAATTAACCCAAGGACACACATGTGATTTTCAAACAACTTTGGTGCACTGGAACATGTGCTTGTAGTTCAAATTTGAATTATGCGCATTAAATGCCCAGAAACTCAATTAATGCATAAAATGCCAAACAAACCCGAAATAATTCCAAAATTTAGCACGATACTTCTATTTGGTCTAATCTGCTAGTGTAAAAAAAATTAAGGCGGGAGAAGGAAGTGTACGTATGTCGTTTCGCACACGGAGGTGGCACGTTCCCTCTCGGAACCACGAGCCTTCTTGAGGGAAGCTCCGGTTTGCAAGAAGCTTACACCAAAGCTTGTCCCAATTCGGCAAAAAAGAATTACCGCAACATGTTGGTGCCATGTCATGACACTATGCCGAGTTTCATGATTTTCAGGCGTGTTTTTGATTTACAGGAATTAAAAAACCAAGTTTCTCAATCTTTCCGGGCGAGCCACGACGCCCAGATGTTTGAATTTCATTCCCATCTCTTGCATGGGACCTATAAATTCACCCAAGGACACACATGTGATTTTTCAAACAACTTTGGTGCCTTTGGAGCATGTGCTTGTAGTTCAAATTTGCATTATGCACATTAAATACCTAGAAACTCAATTAATGCATAAAAATGCCAAACGAACCCAGAATAATTTCCAAAATTTAGCACGATACTTCTATTTGGTCTAATCTGCCTGTGTAAAAAATTAAGGCTGGAGAAGGCAGTATACGTATCTTGTTTCGCACACGAAGGTGACACGTTCCCTCTCGGAACCACGAGCCTTCTTGAGGAACCTCCGATTTGAAAGAAGCTTACACCAAAGCTTGTCCCAATTCGCCAAAAAATTACGCAACATGTTGGTGCCATGTCATGACACCATGCCAAGTTTCATGATTTTTGCGTGTTTTGGATTTACAGCAATTAAAAAACCAAGTTTCTCAATCTTTCCTGGCGAGCCACGACGCCTAGATGTTTGAATATCATTCCCATCCCTTGCATGGGACCTATAAATTAACCCAAGGACACACATGTGATTTTTCAAACAACTTTGGTGCACTGGAACATGTGCTTGTAGTTCAAATTTGAATTATGCGCATTAAGTGCCCGAAACTCAATTAATGCATAAAATGCCAAACGAACCCGAAATAATTCCAAAATTTAGCACGATACTTCTATTTGGTCTAATCTGCCTGTGTAAAAAAATTAACGTGGGAGAAGGCAGTGTACGTATGTCGTTTCGCACACGGAGGTGGCACGTTCCTCCTAACCACGAGCCTTCTTGAGGGAAGCTCCGGTTTGCAAGAAGCTTACACCAAAGCTTGTCCCAATTCGGCAAAAAAAATTACCGCAACATGTTGGTGCCATGTCATGACACTATGCCGAGTTTCATGATTTTCAGGCGTGTTTTGCATTTACAGAATTAAAAACCAAGTTTCTCAATCTTTCCGGCGAAAGCCACGACGCCTTGGATGTTTGAATTTCATTCCCATCTCTTGCATGGGACCTATAAATTCACCCAAGGACACACATGTGATTTTTCAAACAACTTTGGTGCACTTTGGAGCATGTGCTTGTAGTTCAAATTTGCATTATGCACATTAAATACCTAGAAACTCAATTAATGCATAAAAATGCCAAACGAACCTGAATAATTTCCAAAATTTAGCACGATACTTCTATTTGGTCTAATCTGCACATGTAAAAATTAAGGCTGGAGAAGGCGTATATCGTATCTTGTTTCAAGACACGAAGGTGACACGTTCCCTCTCGGAACCACGAGCCTTCTTGAGGGAAGCTCCAGTTTGAAAGAAGCTTACACCAAAGCTTGTCCCAATTCGGCCAAAAAAATTACCGCAACATGTTGGTGCCATGTCATGACACCATGCCAAGTTTCATGATTTTCATACGTGTTTTGGATTTACATGAAGTAAAAACCAAGTTTCTCAATCTTTCCAAAGCGAGCCACGACGCCTAGATGTTTGAATATCATTCCCATCCCTTGCATGGGACCTATAAATTAACCCAAGGACACACATGTGATTTTTCAAACAACTTTGGTGCCTTTGGAACATGTGCTTGTAGTTCAAATTTGAATTATGCGCATTAAGTGCCCAGAAACTCAATTAATGCATAAAATGCCAAACGAACCTGAAATAATTCCAAATTTTAGCACGATACTTCTATTTGGTCTAATCTGCCAGTGTAAAAAATTTAAGGCGGGAGAAAGGCGGTGTCGTATGTCGTTTAGCACACATAGGTGACACGTTCCCTCTCGAACCATGGCCTTCTTGAGGAAGCTCCGGTTTGAAAGAAGCTTACACCAAAGCTTGTCCCAATTCGGCCAAAAAAATTACCACAACATGTTGGTGCCATGTCATGACACCATGCCAAGTTTCATGATTTTCAGGCGTGTTTTGGATTTACAGGAAATAAAAAACCAAGTTTCTCAATCATTCTGGCCGAGCCACGACGCCCAGATGTTTGAATTTCATTCCCATTTCTTGTATGGGACCTATAAATTAACCCAAAGACACACATGTGATATTTCAACAAACTTTGGTGCATTGGAGCATGTGCTTGTAGTTCAAATTTGAACTATGCACATTAAATGCCCAGACACTCAATTAATGCATAAAAATGTCAAACAAACCCGGAATAATTACAAAATTTAGCATGATACTTCTATTTGGTCTAATCTGCCTGTGTAAAAAAATTAAGTTGAGAGAAGGCAGTATACGTATCTCGTTTCACACACGGAGGTGACACGTTCCCTCTCGGAACCACGAGCCTTCTTGACGGAAGCTCCGGTTTGCAAGAAGCTTACACCAAAGCTTGTCCCAATTCGGCCAAAAAATACCACAAGATGTTGGTGCCATGTCATGACACCATGCCAACTTTCATGATTTTCAAGCGTGTTTTGGATTTACAGGAATTAAAAACATAGTTTCTCAATCTTTTAAAGGCGAGCCACGATGCCCAGATGTTCAAATTTCATTCCCATCTCTTGCATGGGACCTATAAATTCACCCAAGGACACACATGTGACTTTCAAACAACTTTGGTGCACTGGAGCATGTGCTTGTAGTTCACATTTGAATTATGCACATTAAATGCCCCGAAACTCAATTAATGCATAAAAATGCCAAACGAACCCGTAATAAATTCAAAATTTAGCACGATACTTCTATTTGGTCTAATCTGCCTGTGTAAAAAAATTAAGGCGGGAGAACGCAGTATACGTATCTCGTTTCGCACACATAGGTGACACGTTCCCTCTCGGAACCACTGGCCTTCTTGAGGGAAGCTCCGGTTTGAAAGAAGCTTACACCAAAGCTTGTCCCAATTCGACAAAAAAAAATACCGCAGCATGTTGGTGCCATGTCATGACACCATGCCTAGTTTCATGATTTTCAGGCATGTTTTGGATTTACAGGAATTAAAAAACCAAGTTTCTCAATCTTTCCGGGCGAGCCACGACGCCCAGATGTTTGAATTTCATTCCCATCTCTTGCATGTGACCTATAAATTAACCCAAGGACACACATGTGATTTTCAAACAACTTTGGTGCACTGGAACATGTGCTTGTAGTTCAAATTTGAATTATGCGCATTAAATGCCCGAAACTCAATTAATGCATAAAATGCCAAACAAACCCGAAATAATTCCAAAATTTAGCACGATACTTCTATTTGGTCTAATCTGCTAGTGTAAAAAAAAATTAAAGGCGGGAGAAGGAAGTGTACGTATGTCGTTTCAAGACACGGAGGTGGCACGTTCCTCTCGGAACCACGAGCCTTCTTGAGGGAAGCTCCGGTTTGCAAGAAGCTTACACCAAAGCTTGTCCCAATTTGGCAAAAAAAATTACCACAACATGTTGGTGCCATGTCATGACACTATGCCGAGTTTCATGATTTTCAGGCGTGTTTTTGATTTACAGGAATTAAAAAACCAAGTTTCTCAATCTTTCCGGGCGAGCCACGACGCCTGATGTTTGAATTTCATTCCCATCTCTTGCATGGGACCTATAAATTCACCCAAGGACACACATGTGATTTTTCAAACAACTTTGGTGCCTTTGGAGCATGTGCTTGTAGTTCAAATTTGAATTATGCACATTAAATACCTAGAAACTCAATTAATGCATAAAAATGCCAAACGAACCTGAATAATTTCCAAAATTTAGCGCGATACTTCTATTTGGTCTAACCTGCACATGTAAAAATTAAAATTTGGAGAAGGCACTATACGTATCTTGTTTCGCACACGAAGGTGACACGTTCCCTCTCGGAACCACGAGCCTTCTTGAGGGAACCTCCAGTTTGAAAGAAGCTTACACCAAAGCTTGTCCCAATTCGGCCAAAAAAATTACCGCAACATGTTGGTGCCATGTCATGACACCATGCCAAGTTTCATGATTTTCAGACGTGTTTTGGATTTACAGCAATTAAAAAACCAAGTTTCTCAATCTTTCCTGGCGAGCCACGACGCCTAGATGTTTGAATATCATTCCCATCCCTTGCATGGGACCTATAAATTAACCCAAGGACACACATGTGATTTTTCAAACAACTTTGGTGCACTGGAACATGTGCTTGTAGTTCAAATTTGAATTATGCGCATTAAGTGCCCAGAAACTCAATTAATGCATAAAATGCCAAACGAACCCGAAATAATTCCAAAATTTAGCACGATACTTCTATTTGGTCTAATCTGCCTGTGTAAAAAAATTAACGTGGGAGAAGGCAGTGTACGTATGTCGTTTCGCACACGGAGGTGGCACGTTCCCTCTCGGAACCACGAGCCTTCTTGAGGGAAGCTCCGGTTTGCAAGAAGCTTACACCAAAGCTTGTCCCAATTCGGCAAAAAAAATTACCGCAACATGTTGGTGCCATGTCATGACACTATGCCGAGTTTCATGATTTTCAGGCGTGTTTTGGATTTACAGGAATTAAAAAACCAAGTTTCTCAATCTTTCCGGGCGAGCCACGACGCCCAGATGTTTGAATTTCATTCCCATCTCTTGCATGGGACCTATAAATTCACCCAAGGACACACATGTGATTTTTCAAACAACTTTGGTGCACTGGAGCATGTGCTTGTAGTTCAAATTTGCATTATGCACATTAAATACCTAGAAACTCAATTAATGCATATAAATGCCAAACGAACCCAGAATAATTTCCAAAATTTAGCACGATACTTCTATTTGGTCTAATCTGCCTGTGTAAAAAATTAAGGCTGGAGAAGGCAGTATACGTATCTTGTTTCGCACACGAAGGTGACACGTTCCCTCTCGGAACCACGAGCCTTCTTGAGGGAAGCTCCAGTTTGAAAGAAGCTTACACCAAAGCTTGTCCCAATTCGGCCAAAAAAATTACCGCAACATGTTGGTGCCATGTCATGACACCATGCCAAGTTTCATGATTTTCAGACGTGTTTTGGATTTACAGCAATTAAAAAACCAAGTTTCTCAATCTTTCCTGGCGAGCCACGACGCCTAGATGTTTGAATATCATTCCCATCCCTTGCATGGGACCTATAAATTAACCCAAGGACACACATGTGATTTTTCAAACAACTTTGGTGCACTGGAACATGTGCTTGTAGTTCAAATTTGAATTATGCGCATTAAGTGCCCAGAAACTCAATTAATGCATAAAATGCCAAACGAACCTGAAATAATTCCAAATTTTAGCACGATACTTCTATTTGGTCTAATCTGCCAGTGTAAAAAAATTAAGGCGGGAGAAGGCGGTGTACGTATGTCGTTTCGCACACATAGGTGACACGTTCCCTCTCGGAACCACTGGCCTTCTTGAGGGAAGCTCCGGTTTGAAAGAAGCTTACACCAAAGCTTGTCCCAATTCGGCCAAAAAAATTACCACAACATGTTGGTGCCATGTCATGACACCATGCCAAGTTTCATGATTTTCAGGCGTGTTTTGGATTTACAGGAATTAAAAACCAAGTTTCTCAATCATTACGCCGAGCCACGACGCCAGATGTTTGAATTTCATTCCCATTTCTTGTATGGGACCTATAAATTAACCCAAAGACACACATGTGATATTTCAACAAACTTTGGTGCATTGGAGCATGTGCTTGTAGTTCAAATTTGAACTATGCACATTAAATGCCCAGACACTCAATCAATGCATAAAAATGTCAAACAAACCCGGAATAATTACAAAATTTAGCATGATACTTCTATTTGGTCTAATCTGCCTGTGTAAAAAAATTAAGTTGAGAGAAGGCAGTATACGTATCTCGTTTCACACACGGAGGTGACACGTTCCCTCTCGGAACCACGAGCCTTCTTGACGGAAGCTCCGGTTTGCAAGAAGCTTACACCAAAGCTTGTCCCAATTCGGCCAAAAAAATACCACAGCATGTTGGTGCCATGTCATGACACCATGCCAACTTTCATGATTTTCAAGCGTGTTTTGGATTTACAGGAATTAAAAAACATAGTTTCTCAATCTTTCCGGGCGAGCCACGATGCCCAGATGTTCAAATTTCATTCCCATCTCTTGCATGGGACCTATAAATTCACCCAAGGACACACATGTGACTTTCAAACAACTTTGGTGCATTGGAGCATGTGCTTGTAGTTCACATTTGAATTATGCACATTAAATGCCCAGAAACTCAATTAATGCATAAAAATGCCAAACGAACCCGTAATAAATTCAAAATTTAGCACGATACTTCTATTTGGTCTAATCACTGTGTAAAAAATTAAGGCGGAGAACGCAGATATCGTATCTCATTTCGCACACATAGGTGACACGTTCCCTCTCGGAACCACTGGCCTTCTTGAGGGAAGCTCGGTTTGAAAGAAGCTTACACCAAAGCTTGTCCCAATTCGACAAAAAAATACGCAGCATGTTGGTGCCATGTCATGACACCATGCCTAGTTTCATGATTTTCGGGCATGTTTTGGATTTACAGGAATTTAAAATCCAAGTTTCTCAAAGTTTCCCTAAAAGCCACGACGCCCAGATGTTTGAATTTCATTCCCATCTCTTGCATGTGACCTATAAATTAACCCAAGGACACACATGTGATTTTCAAACAACTTTGGTGCACTGGAACATGTGCTTGTAGTTCAAATTTGAATTATGCGCATTAAATGCCCAGAAACTCAATTAATGCATAAAATGCCAAACAAACCCGAAATAATTCCAAAATTTAGCACGATACTTCTATTTGGTCTAATCTGCTAGTGTAAAAAAATTAAAGGCGGGAGAAGGAAGTGTATCGTATGTCGTTTCAAGACACGGAGGTGGCACGTTCCTCTCTAACCACGAGCCTTCTTGAGGGAAGCTCCGGTTTGCAAGAAGCTTACACCAAAGCTTGTCCCAATTCGCAAAAAAGAATTACCGCAACATGTTGGTGCCATGTCATGACACTATGCCGAAGTTTCATGATTTTCAGCGTGTTTTTGATTTACAGAATTAAAAACCAAGTTTCTCAATCTTTCCCAAGGAAAGCCACGACGCCCAGATGTTTGAATTTCATTCCCATCTCTTGCATGGGACCTATAAATTCACCCAAGGACACACATGTGATTTTTCAAACAACTTTGGTGCACTGGAGCATGTGCTTGTAGTTCAAATTTGAATTATGCACATTAAATACCTAGAAACTCAATTAATGCATAAAAATGCCAAACGAACCCAGAATAATTTCCAAAATTTAGCGCGATACTTCTATTTGGTCTAACCTGCCTGTGTAAAAAATTAAGGCTGGAGAAGGCACTATACGTATCTTGTTTCGCACACGAAGGTGACACGTTCCCTCTCGGAACCACGAGCCTTCTTGAGGGAACCTCCAGTTTGAAAGAAGCTTACACCAAAGCTTGTCCCAATTCGGCCAAAAAAATTACCGCAACATGTTGGTGCCATGTCATGACACCATGCCATGTTTCATGATTTTCAGCCGTGTTTTGGATATATAGGAATTAAAAACCAAGTTTCTCAATCTTTCCGGCCGAGCCACGACACCCAGATGTTTGAATATCATTCCCATCCCTTGCATGGGACCTATAAATTAACCCAAGGACACACATGTGATTTTTCAAACAACTTTGGTGCACTGGAACATGTGCTTGTAGTTCAAATTTGAATTATGCGCATTAAGTGCCCAGAAACTCAATTAATGCATAAAATGCCAAACGAACCCGAAATAATTCCAAAATTTAGCACGATACTTCTATTTGGTCTAATCTGCGTGTGTAAAAAAATTAAGGTGGGAGAAGGCGGTGTACGTATGTCGTTTCGCACACGGAGGTGGCACGTTCCCTCTCGGAACCACGAGCCTTCTTGAGGGAAGCTCCGGTTTGCAAGAAGCTTACACCAAAGCTTGTCCCAATTCGGCAAAAAAAATTACCGCAACATGTTGGTGCCATGTCATGACACTATGCCGAGTTTCATGATTTTCAAAGCGTGTTTTGCATTTACAGGAATTAAAAACCAAGTTTCTCAATCTTTCCGGGCGAGCCACGACGCCAGATGTTTGAATTTCATTCCCATCTCTTGCATGGGACCTATAAATTCACCCAAGGACACACATGTGATTTTTCAAACAACTTTGGTGCACTTTGGAGCATGTGCTTGTAGTTCAAATTTGCATTATGCACATTAAATACCTAGAAACTCAATTAATGCATAAAAATGCCAAACGAACCCAGAATAATTTCCAAAATTTAGCACGATACTTCTATTTGGTCTAATCTGCCTGTGTAAAAAATTAAGGCTGGAGAAGGCGATATCGTATCTTGTTTCGCTTTACGAAGGTGACACGTTCCCTCTCGGAACCACGAGCCTTCTTGAGGGAAGCTCCAGCTTGAAAGAAGCTTACACCAAAGCTTGTCCCAATTCGCCAAAAAATTACCGCAACATGTTGGTGCCATGTCATGACACCATGCCAAGTTTCATGATTTTTGACGTGTTTTGGATTTACAGCAATTAAAAACCAAGTTTCTCAATCTTTCCAAGCGAGCCACGGCGCCTAGATGTTTGAATATCATTCCCATCCCTTGCATGGGACCTATAAATTAACCCAAGGACACACATGTGATTTTTCAAACAACTTTGGTGCCTTTGGAACATGTGCTTGTAGTTCAAATTTGAATTATGCGCATTAAGTGCCCAGAAACTCAATTAATGCATAAAATGCCAAACGAACCTGAAATAATTCCAAATTTTAGCACGATACTTCTATTTGGTCTAATCTGCCAGTGTAAAAAAATTAAGGCGGGAGAAGGCGGTGTACGTATGTCGTTTCGCACACATAGGTGACACGTTCCCTCTCGGAACCACTGGCCTTCTTGAGGGAAGCTCCGGTTTGAAAGAAGCTTACACCAAAGCTTGTCCCAATTCGGCCAAAAAAATTACCACAACATGTTGGTGCCATGTCATGACACCATGCCAAGTTTCATGATTTTCAAAGCGTGTTTTGGATTTACAGAAATAAAAACCAAGTTTCTCAATCATTCGCCGAGCCACGACGCCCAGATGTTTGAATTTCATTCCCATTTCTTGTATGGGACCTATAAATTAACCCAAAGACACACATGTGATATTTCAACAAACTTTGGTGCATTGGAGCATGTGCTTGTAGTTCAAATTTGAACTATGCACATTAAATGCCCGGACACTCAATTAATGCATAAAATGTCAAACAAACCCAGAATAATTACAAAATTTAGCATGATACTTCTATTTGGTCTAATCTGCCTGTGTAAAAAATTAAGTTGAGAGAAGGCAGTATACGTATCTCGTTTCACACACGGAGGTGACACGTTCCCTCTCGGAACCACGAGCCTTCTTGGCCGGAAGCTCCGGTTTGCAAGAAGCTTACACCAAAGCTTGTCCCAATTCGCCAAAAAATACCACAAAGATGTTGGTGCCATGTCATGACACCATGCCAACTTTCATGATTTTCAAGCGTGTTTTGGATTTACAGGAATTAAAAACATAGTTTCTCAATCTTTCCAAGCGAGCCACGATGCCCATATGTTTAAATTTCATTCCCATCTCTTGCATGGGACCTATAAATTCACCCAAGGACACACATGTGACTTTTCAAACAACTTTGGTGCACTGGAGCATGTGCTTGTAGTTCACATTTGAATTATGCACATTAAATGCCCAGAAACTCAATTAATGCATAAAAATGCCAAACGAACCCGTAATAATTCCAAAATATAGCACGATACTTCTATTTGGTCTAATCTGCCTGTGTAAAAAAATTAAGGCGGGAGAACGCAGTATACATATCTCGTTTCGCACACATAGGTGACACGTTCCCTCTCGGAACCACTGGCCTTCTTGAGGGAAGCTCCGGTTTGAAAGAAGCTTACACCAAAGCTTGTCCCAATTCGACCAAAAAATTACCGCAGCATGTTGGTGCCATGTCATGACACCATGCCAAGTTTCATGATTTTCAGGCATGTTTTGGATTTACAGGAATTAAAAAACCAAGTTTCTCAATCTTTCCGGGCAAGCCACGATGCCCAGATGTTTGAATTTCATTCCCATCTCTTGCATGTGACCTATAAATTAACCCAAGGACACACATGTGATTTTTCAAACAACTTTGGTGCCTTTGGAACATGTGCTTGTAGTTCAAATTTGAATTATGCGCATTAAATGCCCGTAAACTCAATTAATGCATAAAATGGCAAACAAATCCAAATAATTCCAAAATTTAGCACGATACTTCTATTTGGTCTAATCTGCCAAAGGTAAAAAAATTAAGGCGGGAGAAGGAAGTGTACGTATGTCGTTTTCAACACTGGAGGTGGCACGTTCCTCTCTAACCACGAGCCTTCTTGAGGGAAGCTCCGGTTTGCAAGAAGCTTACACCAAAGCTTGTCCCAATTTGGCAAAAAATTACCGCAACATGTTGGTGCCATGTCATGACACTATGCCGAAGTTTCATGATTTTCAAAGCGTGTTTTGGATTTACAGGAATTAAAAACCAAGTTTCTCAATCTTTCCGGCGAAAGCCACGGCCTGAGATGTTTGAATTTCATTCCCATCTCTTGCATGGGACCTATAAATTCACCCAAGGACACACATGTGATTTTTCAAACAACTTTGGTGCCTTTGGAGCATGTGCTTGTAGTTCAAATTTGAATTATGCACATTAAATACCTAGAAACTCAATTAATGCATAAAAATGCCAAACGAACCCAGAATAATTTCCAAAATTTAGCGCGATACTTCTATTTGGTCTAATCTGCCTGTGTAAAAAATTAAGGCTGGAGAAGGCAGTATACGTATCTTGTTTCGCACACGAAGGTGACACGTTCCCTCTCGGAACCACGAGCCTTCTTGAGGGAAGCTCCAGTTTGAAAGAAGCTTACACCAAAGCTTGTCCCAATTCGGCCCAAAAAATTACCGCAACATGTTGGTGCCATGTCATGACACCATGCAGAGTTTCATGATTTTCAGACGTGTTTTGGATTTACAGCAATTAAAAAACCAAGTTTCTCAATCTTTCCTGGCGAGCCACGACGCCTAGATGTTTGAATATCATTCCCATCCCTTGCATGGGACCTATAAATTAACCCAAGGACACACATGTGATTTTTCAAACAACTTTGGTGCACTTTGGAACATGTGCTTGTAGTTCAAATTTGAATTATGCGCATTAAGTGCCCAGAAACTCAATTAATGCATAAAATGCCAAACGAACCCGAAATAATTCCAAAATTTAGCACGATACTTCTATTTGGTCTAATCTGCAAGTGTAAAAAAATTAAGGAGGGAGAAGGCAGTGTACGTATGTCGTTTCGCACACGGAGGTGGCACGTTCCCTCTCGGAACCACGAGCCTTCTTGAGGGAAGCTCCGGTTTGCAAGAAGCTTACACCAAAGCTTGTCCCAATTCGGCCAAAAAATTACCGCAACATGTTGGTGCCATGTCATGACACTATGCCGAGTTTCATGATTTTCAGGCGTGTTTTGGATTTACAGGAATTAAAAACCAAGTTTCTCAATCTTTCCAAAGTAGCCATTTACGCCCAGATGTTTGAATTTCATTCCCATCTCTTGCATGGGACCTATAAATTAACCCAAGGACACACATGTGATTTTTCAAACAACTTTGGTGCACTGGAGCATGTGCTTGTAGTTCAAATTTGAATTATGCACATTAAATACCTAGAAACTCAATTAATGCATAAAAATGCCAAACGAACCCAGAATAATTTCCAAATTTTAGCACGATACTTCTATTTGGTCCAATCTGCCTGTGTAAAAAATTAAGGCTGGTGAAGGCAGTATACGTATCTTGTTTCGCACACGAAGGTGACACGTTCCCTCTCGGAACCACGAGCAAATTAAGGCTGGTGAAGGCAGTATACGTATCTTGTTTCGCACACGAAGGTGACACGTTCCCTCTCGGAACCACGAGCCTTCTTGAGGGAAGCTCCAGTTTGAAAGAAGCTTACACCAAAGCTTGTCCCAATTCGGCAAAAAATTACCGCAACATGTTGGTGCCATGTCATGACACCATGCCAAGTTTCATGATTTTCGGGCGTGTTTTGGATCTACAGCGATTAAAAAACGAAGTTTCTCAATCTTTCCTGGCGAGCCACGACGCCTAGATGTTTGAATATCATTCCCATCCCTTGCATGGGACCTATAAATTAACCCAAGGACACACATGTGATTTTTCAAACAACTTTGGTGCCTTTGGAACATGTGCTTGTAGTTCAAATTTGAATTATGCGCATTAAGTGCCCGAAACTCAATTAATGCATAAAATGCCAAACGAACCCGAAATAATTCCAAAATTTAGCACGATACTTCTATTTGGTCTAATCTGCCAAAGGTAAAAAATTAAGGTGGGAGAAGGCGGTGTCACGATGTCGTTTGACACCGGAGGTGGCACGTTCCTCTCTGAACCACGAGCCTTCTTGACTAAGCTCTGGTTTGCAAGAAGCTTACACCAAAGCTTGTCCCAATTTGGCCAAAAAAATTACCACAACATGTTGGTGCCATGTCATGACACCATGCCAAGTTTCATGATTTTCAGGCGTGTTTTGGATTTATAGGAAATAAAAAACCAAGTTTCTCAATCATTACGCCGAGCCACGACGCCAGATGTTTGAATTTCATTCCCATTTCTTGTATGGGACCTATAAATTCACCCAAAGACACACATGTGATATTTCAACAAACTTTGGTGCATTGGAGCATGTGCTTGTAGTTCAAATTTGAACTATGCACATTAAATGCCCGGACACTCAATTAATGCATAAAATGTCAAACAAACCCGAATAATTACAAAATTTAGCATGATACTTCTATTTGGTCTAATCTGCACTGTAAAAAATTAAGTTGAGAGAAGGCGATATCGTATCTCGTTTCACACACACGGAGGTGACACGGTCCCTCTCGGAACCACGAGCCTTCTTGAGGGAAGCTTGTTTGAAAGAAGCTTACACCAAAGCTTGTCCCAATTCGGCCAAAAAAATTACCGCAACATGTTGGTGCCATGTCATGACACCATGCCAAGTTTCATGATTTTCAGACGTGTTTTGGATTTACAGCAATTAGAAAACGAAGTTTCTCAATCTTTCCTGGCGAGCCACGCCGCCTAGATGTTTGAATATCATTCCCATCCCTTGCATGGGACCTATAAATTAACCCAAGGACACACATGTGATTTTTCAAACAACTTTGGTGCACTGGAACATGTGCTTGTAGTTCAAATTTGAATTATGCGCATTAAATGCCCAGAAACTCAATTAATGCATAAAATGCCAAACAAATCCGAAATAATTCCAAAATTTAGCACGATACTTCTATTTGGTCTAATCTGCCTATGTAAAAAAATTAAGGCGGGAGAAGGAAGTGTACGTATGTCGTTTCGCACACGGAGGTGGCACGTTCCCTCTCGGAACCACGAGCCTTCTTGAGGGAAGCTCCGGTTTGCAAGAAGCTTACACCAAAGCTTGTCCCAATTCGGCCAAAAAAATACCACAGCATGTTGGTGCCATGTCATGACACCATGCCAACGTTCATGATCTTCAAGCGTGTTTTGGATTTACAGGAATTAAAAAACATAGTTTCTCAATCTTTCCGGGCGAGTCACGATGCCCAGATGTTTAAATTTCATTCCCATCTCTTGCATGGGACCTATAAATTCACCCAAGGACACACATGTGACTTTTCAGACAACTTTGGTGCACTAGAGCATGTGCTTGTAGTTCACATTTGAATTATGCACATTAAATGCCCAGAAACTCAATTAATGCATAAAAATGCCCAACGAACCCGTAATAATTCCAAAATTTAGCACGATACTTCTATTTGGTCTAATCTGCCTGTGTAAAAAAATTAAGGCGGGAGAACACAGTATACGTATCTCGTTTCGCACACATAGGTGACACGTTCCCTCTCGGAACCACTGGCCTTCTTGAGGGAAGCTCCGGTTTGAAAGAAGCTTACACCAAAGCTTGTCCCAATTCGACCAAAAATTATCAGCAGCATGTTGGTGCCATGTCATGACACCATGCCAAGTTTCATGATTTTCAGGCATGTTTTGGATTTACAGGAATTAAAAAACCAAGTTTCTCAATCTTTCCTGGCGAGCCACGACGCCCAGATGTTTGAATTTCATTCCCATCTCTTGCATGTGACCTATAAATTAACCCAAGGACACACATGTGATTTTTCAAACAACTTTGGTGCACTGGAACATGTGCTTGTAGTTCAAATTTGAATTATGCGCATTAAATGCCCAGAAACTCAATTAATGCATAAAATACCAAACAAACCCGAAATAATTCCAAAATTTAGCACGATACTTCTATTTGGTCTAATCTGCTAGTGTAAAAAAATTAAAGGCGGGAGAAGGAAGTGTACGTATGTCGTTTCAAGACACGGAGGTGGCACGTTCCCTCTCGGAACCACGAGCCTTCTTGAGGGAAGCTCCGGTTTGCAAGAAGCTTACACCAAAGCTTGTCCCAATTTGGCAAAAAAAATTACCACAACATGTTGGTGCCATGTCATGACACTATGCCGAGTTTCATGATTTTCAAAGTGTTTTTGATTTACAGGAATTAAAAACCAAGTTTCTCAATCTTTCCAAGGCGAGCCACGACGCCAGATGTTTGAATTTCATTCCCATCTCTTGCATGGGACCTATAAATTCACCCAAGGACACACATGTGATTTTTCAAACAACTTTGGTTTACTGGAGCATGTGCTTGTAGTTCAAATTTGAATTATGCACATTAAATACCTAGAAACTCAATTAATGCATAAAAATGCCAAACGAACCCAGAGTAATTTCCAAAATTTAGCGCGATACTTCTATTTGGTCTAATTTGCCTGTGTAAAAAATTAAGGCTGGAGAAGGCACTATACGTATCTTGTTTCGCACACGAAGGTGACACGTTCCCTCGCGGAACCACGAGCCTTCTTGAGGGAAGCTCCAGTTTGAAAGAAGCTTACACCAAAGCTTGTCCCAATTCGGCCAAAAAAATTACCGCAACATGTTGGTGCCATGTCATGACACCATGCCAAGTTTCATGATTTTCAGACGTGTTTTGGATCTACAGCGATTAAAAACGAAGTTTCTCAATCTTTCCTGGCGAGCCACGACGCCTAGATGTTTGAATATCATTCCCATCCCTTGCATGGGACCTATAAATTAACCCAAGGACACACATGTGATTTTTCAAACAACTTTGGTGCACTGGAACATGTGCTTGTAGTTCAAATTTGAATTATGCGCATTAAGTGCCCAGAAACTCAATTAATGCATAAAATGCCAAACGAACCGAAATAATTCCAAAATTTAGCACGATACTTCTATTTGGTCTAATCTGCCGGTGTAAAAAATTAAGGTGGGAGAAAGGCGGTGTACGTATGTCGTTTCAAGACACGGAGGTGGCAGGTTCCCTCTCGGAACCACGAGCCTTCTTGACGGAAGCTCTGGTTTGCAAGAAGCTTACACCAAAGCTTGTCCCAATTCGGCCAAAAAAATTACCACAACATGTTGGTGCCATGTCATGGCACCATGCCAAGTTTCATGATTTTCAGGCGTGTTTTGGATTTATAGGAAATAAAAAACCAAGTTTCTCAATCATTCTGGCCGAGCCACGACGCCCAGATGTTTGAATTTCATTCCCATTTCTTGTATGGGACCTATAAATTCACCCAAAGACACACATGTGATATTTCAACAAACTTTGGTGCATTGGAGCATGTGCTTGTAGTTCAAATTTGAACTATGCACATTAAATGCCCAGACACTCAATTAATGCATAAAAATGTCAAACAAACCCAGAATAATTACCAAATTTAGCATGATACTTCTATTTGGTCTAATCTGCCTGTGTAAAAAATTAAGTTGAGAGAAGGCAGTATACGTATCTCGTTTCACACACGGAGGTGACACGTTCCCTCTCGGAACCACGAGCCTTCTTGAGGGAAGCTTGTTTGAAAGAAGCTTACACCAAAGCTTGTCCCAATTCGGCCAAAAAAATTACCGCAACATGTTGGTGCCATGTCATGACACCATGCCAAGTTTCATGATTTTTCAGGCGTGTTTTGGATTTACAGCAATTAGAAAGCGAAGTTTCTCAATCTTTCTGGCGAGCCACGCCCGCCTAGATGTTTGAATATCATTCCCATCCCTTGCATGGGACCTATAAATTAACCCAAGGACACACATGTGATTTTTCAAACAACTTTGGTGCACTTTGGAACATGTGCTTGTAGTTCAAATTTGAATTATGCATTAAATGCCCGAAACTCAATTAATGCATAAAATGCCAAACAAACCCGAAATAATTCCAAAATTCAGCACGATACTTCTATTTGGTCTAATCTGCCAAAGTAAAAAAAATTAAAGGCGGGAGAAGGAAGTGTACGTATGTCGCTTTCAAGACACGGAGGTGGCACGCCTCTCCTGAACCACGAGCCTTCTTGAGGGAAGCTCCGGTTTGCAAGAAGCTTACACCAAAGCTTGTCCCAATTCGGCCAAAAAAATACCACAGCATGTTGGTGCCATGTCATGACACCATGCCAACGTTCATGATCTTCAAGCGTGTTTTGGATTTACAGGAATTAAAAAACATAGTTTCTCAATCTTTCCGGGCGAGTCACGATGCCCAGATGTTTAAATTTCATTCCCATCTCTTGCATGGGACCTATAAATTCACCCAAGGACACACATGTGACTTTTCAGACAACTTTGGTGCACTAGAGCATGTGCTTGTAGTTCACATTTGAATTATGCACATTAAATGCCCAGAAACTCAATTAATGCATAAAATGCCCAACGAACCCGTAATAATTCCAAAATTTAGCACGATACTTGTATTTGGTCTAATCTGCACGTGTAAAAAATTAAGGCGGAGAACACAGATATCGTATCTCGTTTAGCCACACATAGGTGACACGTTCCCTCTCGGAACCATGGCCTTCTTGAGGGAAGCTCCGTTTGAAAGAAGCTTACACCAAAGCTTGTCCCAATTCGACCAAAAAATTATCGCAGCATGTTGGTGCCATGTCATGACACCATGCCAAGTTTCATGATTTTCGTGCATGTTTTGGATTTACAGAATTAAAAACCAAGTTTCTCAATCTTTCTGGCGAGCCACGACGCCTTGATGTTTGAATTTCATTCCCATCTCTTGCATGTGACCTATAAATTAACCCAAGGACACACATGTGATTTTTCAAACAACTTTGGTGCACTGGAACATGTGCTTGTAGTTCAAATTTGAATTATGCGCATTAAATGCCCAGAAACTCAATTAATGCATAAAATGCCAAACAAACCCGAAATAATTCCAAAATTTAGCACGATACTTCTATTTGGTCTAATCTGCTAGTGTAAAAAAAATTAAGGCGGGAGAAGGAAGTGTACGTATGTCGTTTCGCACACGGAGGTGGCACGTTCCCTCTCGGAACCACGAGCCTTCTTGAGGGAAGCTCCGGTTTGCAAGAAGCTTACACCAAAGCTTGTCCCAATTTGGCAAAAAAAATTACCACAACATGTTGGTGCCATGTCATGACACTATGCCGAGTTTCATGATTTTCGTGCGTGTTTTTGATTTACAGGAATTAAAAACCAAGTTTCTCAATCTTTCCAAGTAGCCACGACGCCTGAGATGTTTGAATTTCATTCCCATCTCTTGCATGGGACCTATAAATTCACCCAAGGACACACATGTGATTTTTCAAACAACTTTGGTGCACTGGAGCATGTGCTTGTAGTTCAAATTTGAATTATGCACATTAAATACCTAGAAACTCAATTAATGCATAAAAATGCCAAACGAACCCAGAGTAATTTCCAAAATTTAGCGCATACTTCTATTTGGTCTAATTTGCTTGTGTAAAAAATTAAGGCTGGAGAAGGCACTATACGTATCTTGTTTCGCACACGAAGGTGACACGTTCCCTCGCGGAACCACGAGCCTTCTTGAGGGAAGCTCCAGTTTGAAAGAAGCTTACACCAAAGTTTTTCCCAATTCGGCCAAAAAAATTACCGCAACATGTTGGTGCCATGTCATGACACCATGTCAAGTTTCATGATTTTCAGACGTGTTTTGGATTTACAGCAATTAAAAAACCAAGTTTCTCAATCTTTCCTGGCGAGCCACGACGCCTAGATGTTTGAATCCCATCCCTTGCATGGGACCTATAAATTAACCCAAGGACACACATGTGATTTTTCAAACAACTTTGGTGCACTGGAACATGTGCTTGTAGTTCAAATTTGAATTATGCGCATTAAGTGCCCAGAAACTCAATTAATGCATAAAATGCCAAACGAACCCGAAATAATTCCAAAATTTAGCACGATACTTCTATTTGGTCTAATCTGCCAGTGTAAAAAAATTAAGGTGGGAGAAGGCGGTGTACGTATGTTGTTTCGCACACGGAGGTGGCACGTTCCCTCTCGGAACCACGAGCCTTCTTGACGGAAGCTCCGGTTTGCAAGAAGCTTACACCAAAGCTTGTCCCAATTCAGCCAAAAAAATTACCACAACATGTTGGTGCCATGTCATGACACCATGCCAAGTTTCATGATTTTCAGGCGTGTTTTGGATTTATAGGAAATAAAAAACCAAGTTTCTCAATCATTCTGGCCGAGCCACGACGCCCAGATGTTTGAATTTCATTCCCATTTCTTGTATGGGACCTATAAATTCACCCAAAGACACACATGTGATATTTCAACAAACTTTGGTGCATTGGAGCATGTGCTTGTAGTTCAAATTTGAACTATGCACATTAAATGCCCAGACACTCAATTAATGCATAAAAATGTCAAACAAACCCAGAATAATTACAAAATTTAGCATGATACTTCTATTTGGTCTAATCTGCCTGTGTAAAAAATTAAGTTGAGAGAAGGCAGTATATGTATCTCGTTTCACACACGGAGGTGACACGTTCCCTCTCGGAACCACGAGCCTTCTTGACGGAAGCTCCGGTTTGCAACAAGCTTACACCAAAGCTTGTCCCAATTCGGCCAAAAAAATACCACAGCATGTTGGTGCCATGTCATGACACCATGCCAACTTTCATGATTTTCAAGCGTGTTTTGTATTTACAGGAATTAAAAAACATAGTTTCTCAATCTTTCCGGGCGAGCCACGATGCCCAGATGTTGAAATTTCATTCCCATCTCTTGCATGGGACCTATAAATTCACCCAAGGACACACATGTGACTTTTCAAACAACTTTGGTGCAATTGGAGCATGTGCTTGTAGTTCACATTTGAATTATGCACATTAAATGCCCAGAAACTCAATTAATGCATAAAAATGCCAAACGAACCCGTAATAATTCCAAAATTTAGCACAATACTTCTATTTGGTCTAATCTGCCTGTGTAAAAAAATTAAGGCGGGAGAACGCAGTATACGTATCTCGTTTCGCACACATAGGTGACACGTTCCCTCTCGGAACCACTGGCCTTCTTGAGGGAAGCTCCGGTTTGAAAGAAGCTTACACCAAAGCTTGTCCCAATTCGACCAAAAAAATTACCGCAGCATGTTGGTGCCATGTCATGACACCATGCCAAGTTTCATGATTTTCAGGCATGTTTTGGATTTACAGGAAATAAAAAACCAAGTTTCTCAATCATTCTGGCCGAGCCACGACGCCCAGATGTTTGAATTTCATTCCCATTTCTTGTATGGGACCTATAAATTCACCCAGAGACACACATGTGATATTTCAACAAAATTTGGTGCATTGGAGCATGTGCTTGTAGTTCAAATTTGAATTATGCACATTAAGCGCCCAGAAACTCAATTAATGCTTAAAAATGCCAAACGAACCCGGAATTATTCCAAATTTAGACACGACACTCTTGTACTAGTTGCATGTTCACTGTACATAAATGTCCTAGCAATTCAAACACCATCCTTTCCCTCTGTAACACCATTTTTTCTTTAAAAGCATAATGAAAAAATCAGGTATACCACAAATAGTTTACTAGAAAGAATCGTGTGGGATGCGATATAAAATATCTTGGTGCACCATCTTGTCTGGCTTACGCAGGAAGCTTCATCGTCTACAGTCCATCGCCCCCTCTTGAACCACACTTGAGCTCCAGTTTCTCGCGGCACTGAGCAAAAAAAATTTGCCACCGTGGGAATATCTATCTCCCCGCCCCCTCCCTCCTACCAAAATCCACATTTCCACTGTTCCTCCTTGCTTTCCAAGTTCAAACCTTCACTGCTGCTTACTGGAAGCTCAGCCTCCTCGCCGGCAACCCTTCTTCTTGCAGCGCCGCGTCCTCGCCGGCAACCCTTCTTCTTGCAGCACCGCCTCCTCGCCAGCTACCTTTCTTCTTGCAGCGCCACCTCCTCGCCGGCGACCCTTCTTCTTGCAGCGCCGCCTCCTGGCCGGCGACCCTTCTTCTTGTTGCGCGGCCTCCTCGCCGCCGACCATTCTTCTTGTTGCGCGGCCTCGTCGATATGGTCAGGTAATCCACACCCCAACCACACCATCCTCCTCCTTTCCCGTCCCACATGTCCTGACCGATGGAGCGACACCTTCCACCGAAATCACTGCCCCCCCTACTCCAACTAAGCGCCGCCCACAGCAATTTTGCATGCGGTATAACGTGGAGCTCAGTAGCATGCGGCCGCACGCGCAAACAAGGTCGCTATGGCTGCCATGCGTGTCGACCGCCAGATCTTGGAGGAGCACCTCGTCTTCGAGGCCTCCGTCGACACCGCCACGCGGTTGTCTACTTTGAAATATAGTTTTTGATGTTTTCTCGAGGCCACCGCCAGTGCCTTCTAGTGATTTGTCCTCTATAATGTTAATATGCAATCTGATGTTCAGTTAACAGTTTGGTCCTCTGAAATGTAATGTTCAATTAACACTTTGGTCCAACAATTGCTACATTTCGTAGTACTATTCTCAAGCATTCTTTGTTTTGTTAACTGTCTTATCTTCTCATACATGTTTCTATTCTGCAATGTCGTGCTCAGTTGACAATTTTGGTTCATTTGGTCTGTTGTCCATTTAACTGTTTGGTTCAGTTCTGCAATTTGATTTTCATTTGTTGTGGGTACAATTTTGTATTGTTATGCATGTGACACCAATCGAATTTGGCTGTACTCAATACATATTCTACTGATAGTATGGCAACTCTCAGTTAACCTAATCAAGATCTTCCTTATGTGTGTTGCGGGGAAACAATGGGAGACACTGCGGTTTACCATCGAGGTTTGTTCAAGCAGGGTCCTTTGGCTAATAGCACATTCTTGTGCAGTTGCAGGAATCATTCTAATATTTAGGGTTATTACAATTTGGTCTTGCACATGTAGGTCCTGCTGTCAGAGGCTTAGGCCCACTATTCGACCCATTTTGCATATGGGGAAATGAGATGTCCATGAATGTTAGTCAAGTCAAGAAACTCAGAAAGATTGTTAGGATGAAGAAACTTGCGATGAATAACAACAAGATCTTTGTTTGCACAATGAATAAGACATCAGTCAACTATAGGATGGTACCAACTCTTTTACCTTGTTTTTACCCCTTGCGCCATTTCAAAATTTACAACAGCAATTTATGCATAGCTTTTGTTTTCTGTACTTTTCAAAGCAGTTCACCGATGGTTACCTCTCAAACCACCTGCATGGTCAAGAGGCGAGGAAGGTGTTCATTCAACACCCATGGTACAATATTGAAGTCTTGCTGAAGAGGATGAAGGTTGGGCGGGCATCCATAGCCACTGGCCTAAAGTTGCAAGGACATTCAACATCACTGAAGGCTCAATATTTGCCTTCCACTTCTGCAGTTTCCCAGATCAGATTCATCTGTCTATTTACCGTGTATGATGCTACTTTCCAAAGGTTTTTGATGCTGCATGTGAAACTTGGTGCTGTTGTGTAATGGCGAACTGAGTGCCAAAGGTATCTGATGTAATTCGATTATGAAATCCCGGTTTCTTTTATACGGATATGAAATATCTGGCATGCTTTATAAGAAATATCCGTTTGATTAGTACATGGATTATCACTAATAGGCTAATTGCCCTACTTATTGGGGTTTTCTATTGCAAACGGTTACTCAGACAGCACCATGGGTGATGAACTCAAACAACCCGCATGGTTTCTAGAAAGTAGGCGTGTTCGATCAACTAACAATCACACACCGCTTCCGGCAGTGAACTATTTGCATTAGGCCACCTTGCACATACGTTTCCGCACAAAGAACTGTGTGGGATGTACATACCTACGGAAATGATTTTCTGGGATTCACCGTGTGGGATGTACATACCTACAGAAATGATTTCTGGGATTCACCGTGTGGGATGTACATACCTACGGAAATGATTTCTGGGATTCACCGTGTGGGATGTACATACCTACGGAAATGATTTCTAGGATTCACCGTGTGGGATGTACATACCTACGGAAATGATTGGGTTTTGATGCCTCGCCTGATCGCACACGGCTCGAACCTGGGTCCCAGGTGGGCCTATCCCCGACGATTTCTGGGTCGTGTGGGAAGGACCCCCCTATCGCCCACACTCACTTAGCGACGGTTCCAAATGCCGTCGCAGAAAGGGGTTAGAAACCATTTGTTTAGCACGTCGTTGTACCAGTGACGGGGTACTGTTCATCCACCCCCAACCGGCTCGATCAGGGTCACGTTCATCCAGCGGCAACGGCCTCTACTACCACGGGGTCCTGTTCATCCAACCCCCCACCGGTACTGTTCATCCACCCCCCCCCTAACAACACTCACTATTCATCCAGAGGCAGCATCAATTGGCTTCAGTTAGCAGCAGTAGCTAAGGAATCGCTCGATCGGGTTCAGTTAACAGCCAGATCGATGGATCGCTCGGGTTTTGTAACACGTAGCCTGCAGTGCAATCGCTCGGGTTTAGTTAGAGCCCAATGCCTCACACCCACGCACGCACGCGTACGAGAGAAACGTGCATAGCTCGGCCCCCGACCACCCACCGTAACCGGGAACTCCCCGATATTTTCCTCGCCCTCGCTTCTACCACAGTTTTTTCGTGATGGACGACCCAAAGAATGTCATGCAGCTGCGTCTCCGGCCCGCCCAGGACGAAAAGCCCATTTTTTGTCATATTTTTTGTCACAGAAGTAGGAGCCCACCACATCTATGATGATATCGGGTTTTTTCACAATTATCGTCATAGAAGTGTCATAAGCATGACAGGAAAAAAAATTGTTCGGCCCTAAATGTCATGGATGTGTCTTTTTTTGTACTGTCTCAACGGATTTAGATGGTGCCCTATTTAACGTGAATGCTGTCGTCTCTAAAGCATAACCCCAAAATGATAGTGGTAAACTGGTAAGAGACATCATAGATCGCACCATATCTATAAAGTACGGTTACAACGTTCAGACACATCATTACGCTTTGGTGTTCCAGGTGGCGTGAGTTGCGAAACTATTCCACATTGTTTCAAATGAAGACCAAACTCGTAACTCAAATATTCACCTCCGCGATCAGATCGTAGAAACTTTATTTTCTTATTACGATGATTTTCTACTTCACTCTGAAATTCTTTGAACTTTTCAAATGTTTCGGACTTATGTTTCATCAGGTAGATATACCCATTTCTGCTCAAATCATCTATGAAGGTCAGAAAATAACGATACCCGCCGCCTCAACACTCATCGGACCGCATACATCAGTATGTACTATTTCCAATAAGTCAGTTGGTCGCTTCATTGTTCCGGAGAACGAAGTCTTAGTCATCTTGCCCATGAGGCATGGTTCGCAAGCATCAAGTGATTCCAAAAGCCCATCAGCATGAAGTTTCTTCATGCGCTTTACACCAATATGACCTAAACGGAAGTGCCACAAATAAGTTGCACTATCATTATTAACTTTGCATCTTTTGGCATCAATATTATGAATATGTGTATCACTACAATCGAGATTCAACTAAAATAGACCACTCATCAAGGGTGCATGACCATAAAAGATATTACTCATATAAATAGAACAACCATTATTATCTGATTTAAATGAATAACCATATCGCATCAAACAAGATCCAGATATAATGTTCATGCTCAACGCTGGCACCAAACAACAATTGTTCAGGTCTAAAACTAATCCCGAAGGTAGATGTAGAGGTAGCGTGCCGACGACGATCACATCGACCTTGGAACCATTTCCGACGCGCATCACCACCTCATCCTTAGCCAATCTTCGTTTAATCTGTAACCCCTGTTTCGAGTTGCAAATATGAGCAACAGAACCAGTATCAAATACCCAGGCACTACTACAAGCATTAGTAAGGTACACATCAATAACATGTTTATCAAATATACCTTTCACTTTGCCATTCTTCTTATCCGCCAAATACTTGGGGCAGTTCTGCTTCCAGTGACCAGTCCCCTTGCAGTAGAAGTACTCAGTTTCAGGCTTAGGTCCAGACTTGGGCTTCTTCTCGGGAGTAGCAACTTTCTTGCTATTCTTCTTGAAGTTCCCCTTCTTCCCTTTGCCCTTTTTTTGAAACTAGTGGTCTTGTTAACCATCAACACCTGATGCTCCTTCTTGATTTCTACCTCCACAGCCTTTAGCATTGCGAAGAGCTCGGGAATTATCTTTTCCATCCCTTGCATGTTATAGTTCATCACGAAGCCTTTATAGCTTTGTGGTAGTGATTGAAGAACTTTGTCAATGACACCATCATCAAGAAGATTAACTCCCAGCTAAGTCAAGTGGTTATGCTACCCAGACATTTTGACTATATGTTCACTGACAGAACTGTTCTCCTCCATCTTGCAGCTATAGAACTTGTTGGAGACTTCATATCTCTCAACTCGGGCATTTGCTTGAAATATTAACTTCAACTCCTGGAACATCTCATATGCTCCATGACGTTCAAAACGTCTTTGAAGTCCCGATTCTAAGCCGTAAAGCATGGCACACTGAACTATCGAGTAGTCATCAGCTTTAGTTTGCCAGACGTTCATAATGTCCGGAGTTGCTCCTGTAGCGGGCCTTGCACCTAGCGGTGCTTCCAGGACATAATTCTTCTGTGCAGCAATGAGGATAATCCTCAAGTAACGGACCGAGACCATGTAGTTGCTACCATCATCTTTCAACTTAGCTTTCTCTAGAAACGCATTAAAATTCAAGGGAACGGTAGCACGGGCCATTGATCTACAACAACATATATAGATATGCAAAAACTATCAGGACTAAGTTCATGAAAAATTAAAGTTCAATTAATCATATTACTTAAGAACTCCCACTTAGATAGACATCCCTCTAGTCATCTAAATGATCACGTGATCCATATCAACTAAACCATGTCCGATCATCACGTGAGATGGAGTAGTTTTCAATGGTGAACATCTCTATGTGGATCATATCTACTATATGATTCACGTTCGACCTTTCGGTCTCACTGTTCCGAGGCCATATCTGCATATGCTAGGCTCATCAAGTTTAAACCGAGTATTCTGCACGTGCAAAACTGGCTTGCACCCATTGTATGTGAATGTAGAGCTTATCACAAAAGTGGTGTCTCGACGCGACGAACTGTAGCAACGGTGCATACTCAGGGAGAACACTTTTACCTTGAAATTTAGTGAGGGATCATCTTATAATGCTACCGCCTTACTGAGCAACATAAAATGCATAAAAGATAAACATCACATGCAAATCAAAATATGTGGCATGATATGGCCATCATCATCTTGTGCCTTTGATCTCCATCTCCAAAGCACCATCATGATATCCATTGTCACCGGCTTGACACCTTGATCTCGATCATAGCATCGTTGTCGTCTCCCCAACTATTGCCTCTACGACTATCGCTACCGCATAGTGATAAAGTAAAGCAATTACATTTCATACAATAAAGCGACAACCATAAGGCTCTACCAGTTGCCGATAACTTTTACAAAACATGATCATCTCATACAATAAATTATATCACATCATGCCTTGATCATATCACATCACAACATGCCTTGCAAAAACAAGTCAGACGTCCTCTACTTTGTTGTTGCAAGTTTTACGTGGCTGCAATGGGATTCTATCAAGAACCGTTCTAACCTACGCATCAAAACCACAACGATTTTTCGTCAAGTGTGCTATTTTAACCTTCAACAAGGACCAGCCGTAGTCAAATTTGATTCAACTAAAATTGGAGAAACAGACACCTACCAACCACCTGTGTGCAAAGCATGTCGGTAGAACCGGTCTCATGAACGTGGTCATGTAATGTTGGTCCAGGCCACTTCATCCAACAATATCGCCGAATCAAAATAAGACGTTGGCGGTAAGCAATATCACTATTATCGCCCAGAACTCTTTGAGTTCTACTCGTGCATATCATCTACGCATAAACCTGGCTCGGATGCCACTGTTGGGGAACGTAGCATGCAATTTCAATAAAAATCCTACGATCATGCAAGATCTATCTAGGAGATGCATAGCAACGAGAGGGGGAGAGTGTGTCCACGTACCCTTGTAGACCGAAAGCAGAAGCGTTAGGTTAACGCGGTTGGTGTAGTCGAACGTCTTCACGAGCCAACCGGTCTAGTACCGAATGTACGGCACCTCCGACTTCAGCACACGTTCAGCTCGATGACATCCCCCAAACTCTCGATCCAGCAGAGGGTCGAGGGAGAGTTCCGTCAGCACGATGGCATGGTGACGGTGATGGTGATGTGATCCGCGCAGTGGTTCGCCTAAGCACTACGACGCGATGACTGGCGGAGTAAACTGTGGAGGGGGGCACCGCACACGGCTAAGAGAACAATTGATGTGCTATGGGGTGCCCCCTGCCCCGTATATAAAGGAGGGGAGGAGGATGCGGCCGGCCATGAGGGGCACGCCATGGGAGGAGTCCTACTAGGACTCCACTCCTAGTAGGATTCGCCCCGCCCCCCTTTCTTTTCTTACTAGAGGGAAAAAGGAAGGAGAGGGAGAGGGAGAAGGAGAGGGAAAGGGGGGCACCACCCCCTCCCCTAGTCCAATTCAGACTACCATGGGGGGGCGCACGGCCACCCCTTGTGGCCCTCCTCTCTCTCCGCTAAGGCTCATGTAGGCACAATACTTCCCCGGGGGGTTCCGGTAACCCCTCGGTACTCCGGTAAAATACCCGAACCACTCGAAACCATTCCGATGTCCGAATACTACCTTCCAATATATGAATCTTTACCTCTCAACCATTTCGAGGCTCCTCGTCATGTTCGTGATCTCATCCGGGACTCAAAACAAACTTCGGTCACCAAAACACATAACTCATAATACAAATCGTCATTGAACGTTAAGCGTGCGGACCCTACGGGTTCGAGAACTATGTAGACATGACCGAGACACATCTCCAGTCAATAACCAATAGCGGAACCTGGATGCTCATATTGGTTCCTATATATTCTACAAAGATCTTTATCGGTCAAACCGCAATAGCAACATACGTTATTCCCTTTGTCATCGGTATGTTACTTGCCCGAGATTTGATCGTCGGTATCATCATACCTAGTTCAATCTCGTTACCGGCAAGCCTCTTTACTCGTTCCGTAATGCATAATCCCGCAACTAACTCATTAGTCACATTACTTGCAAGGCTTATAGTGATATGCATTAGCGAGAGGACCCAGAGATACCTCTACGATACTCGGAGTGACAAATCCTAATCTTGATCTATGCCAACCCAACAAACACCTTCGGAGACACCTGTAGAGCACCTTTATAATCACCCAGTTACGTTGTGACGTTCGATAGCACACAAGGTGTTCCTCCGGTATTCAGAAGTTGCATAATTGTTGGGGAACGTAGTAATTTCAAAAAAAAAAATCCTACGCACACGCAAGATCATGGTGATGCATAGCAACGAGAGGGAAGAGTGTTGTCCACGTACCCTCGTAGACCATAAGCGGAAGCGTTATGACAACGCGGTTGATGTAGTCGTATGTCTTCACGATTGACCGATCCTAGTACCGAACGTACGGCACCTCCATGATCTGCAATCGTTCGGCTCGATGATGTCCCACGAACTCATGATCCAGCAGAGTGTCGAGGGAGAGCTTCGTCAGCACGATGGCGTGATGACGGTGATGATGAAGCTACCGGCGCAGGGCTTCGCCTAAGCACTACGACTATATGACCGAGGTGGATTATGTAGCGGATCGTAGCAGAAATTAAAATTTTCTAAGCATCACCAAGATCAATATGGAGTCATCTAGCAACGAGGGAGAGGGAAGTACATCTACATACCCTTGTAGATCACGAGCGGACGCGTTCAAGAGAACGGGGTTGATGGAGTCGTACTCGTCGTGATCCAAATCACCGATGACCAAGCGCCGAACGGACGGCACCTCCGCGTTCAACACACGTACGGTTGGGGAAGACGTCTCCTCCTTCTTGATCCAGAAAGGGGTAAGGAGAGGTTGATGGAGATCCAGCAGCACGACAGCGTGGTGGTGGAAGCAGCGGGGATCTCGGCAGGGCTTCGCCAAGCTCAGCGAGAGGGAGAGGTGTTACGAGGGGAGAGGGAGGCGCCAGGGGCTTGGGTGCGCAACCCTGCCTCCCCCCTATATATAGGGGCCCTGGGGGGGCATCGGCCCCCTAGAGATCCAATCTCAAGGGGGGCGGCGGCCAAGGGGGGGGGACTTGCCCCCCAAGTCAGGTGGGGGGCCCCCACCCCCAGGGTTTCCAACCCTGGGCGCAGGAGGAGGCCATGGGGGGTGCACCAGCCCACCAGGGGCTGGTTCCCTTCCCACTTAAGCCCATGGGGCCATCCGGGATAGGTGGCCCCACCCGATGGACCCCCGGGACCCTTCCAGTGGTCCCGGTACAATAGCGGTGACCCCCGAAACTTTCCCGGTGGCCGAAACTGGACTTCCTATATACAAATCTTTACCTCTGGACCATTCCGGAACTCCTCGTGATGTCCGGGATCTTATCCGGGACTCCGAACAACTTTCAGGTTACCACATACTAATATCTCTACAACCCTAGCGTCACCGAACCTTAAGTGTGTAGACCCTACGGGTTCGGGAGACACGCAGACATGACCGAGACGACTCTCCGGTCAATAACCAACAACGGGATCTGGATACCCATGTTGGCTCCCACATGCTCCTCGATGATCTCATCGGATGAACCACGATGTCGAGGATTCAATCAATCCCGTATACAATTCCCTTTGTCAATCGATACGTTACTTGCCCAAGATTCGATCGTCGGTATCCCAATACCTCGTTCAATCTCATTATTGACAAGTCACTTTACTCGTTCCATAATGCATGATCCCGTGACCAACCACTTGGTCACATTGAGCTCATTATGATGATGCATTACCAAATGGTCCCAGAGATACCTCTCCGTCATATGGAGTGACAAATCCCAGTCTCGATCCTTGCCAACCCAACAGACACTTTTGGAGATACTTGTAGTGTACCTTTATAGCCACCCAGTTAAGTTGTGACATTTGGTACACCCAAAGCACTCCTACAGTATCCGGGAGTTGCACGATCTCATGATCTAAGGAAATGATACTTGACATTAGAAAAGCTCTAGCAAACGAACTACACGATCTTGTGCTATGCTTAGGATTGGGTCGTGTCCATCACATCATTCTCCCAATGATTTGATCCCGTTATCAATGACATCAAATGTCCATGGTTAGGAAACCGTAACCATCTATTGATCAACGAGCTAGTCAACTAGAGGCTCACTAGGGACATGTTGTGGTCTATGTATTCACACATGTATTACGATTTCTGGATAACACAATTATAGCATGAACAATAGACAATTATCATGAACAAGGAAATATAATAATCATTTTATTATTGCCTCTAGGGCATATTTCCAACAGTCTCCCACTTGCACTAGAGTCAATAATCTAGTTACATTGTGATGAATCGAACAACCATAGAGTTCTGGTGTTGATCATGTTTTGCTCGCGGAAGAGGTTTAGTCAACGGATCTGCGACATTCAGATCCGTATGCACTTTGCAAATATCTATGTCTCCATCTTGAACACTTTCACGAATGGAGTTGAAGTGACGCTTGATGTGCCCTGGTCTTCTTGTGAAACACTGGTTCCTTGGCAAGGGCAATGGCTCCGATGTTGTCACACAAGAGAGTCATCGGCCCCAACGCATTGGGTATAACTCCTAGGTCGGTAATGAACTCCTTCATCCAGATTGCTTCATGTCAGCCTCCGAGGCTGCCATGTATTCCGCTTACATGTAGATCCCGCCATGACGCTTTGCTTGCAACTGCACCAGCTTGCCCCACCATTCAAAATATACACGTATCCGGTTTGTGACTTAGAGTCATCCAGATCTATATCGAAGCTAGCGTCGACGTAACCCTTTACGACGAGCTCTTCGCCACCTCCATAAACGAGAAACATATCCTTAGTCCTTTTCAGGTACTTCAGGATATTCTTGACCGCTGTCCAGTGTTCCATGCCGGGATTATTTTGGTACCATCCTACCAAACTTACGGCAAGGTTAACATCAGATCTGGTACACAGCATGGCATACATGATAGACCCTATGGCCGAGGCATAGGGGACGACACTCATCTTTTCTCTATCTTCTGCCGTGGTCGGACATTGAGTCGAGCTCAATTTCACACCTTGCAACACAGGCAAGAACCCCTTCTTGGACTGATCCATATTGAACTTCTTCAATATCTTATCAAGGTATGTGCTTTGTGAAAGACCTATGAGGCGTCTTGATCTATCTCTATAGATCTTGATGTCTAATATGTAAGCAGCTTCTCCAAGGTCCTTCATTGAAAAACACTTATTCAAGTAGGCCTTTATGCTCTCCAAGAGTTCTATATCATTTCCCATCAACATGTCATCCACATATAATATGAGAAATGCTACAGAGCTCCCACTCACTTTCTTGTAAACGCAGGCTTCTCCATAAGTCTGCATAAACCCAAACGCTTTGATCATTTGAATGTTCCAACTCCGAGATGCTTGCACCAGCCCATAGATGGAGCGCTGGAGCTTGCATACCTTGTTAGCATTCTTAGGATCGACAAAACCTTCCGGCTGCATCATATACAATTCTTTCTTAAGAAAGCCGTTAAGGAATGCCGTTTTGACGTCCATTTGCCATATTTCATAATCGTAGAATGCGGCAATTGCTAACATGATTCGGACGGACTTAAGCTTCGCTACGGGTGAGAAGGTCTCATCATAGTCAACCCCTTGAACTTGTCGATAACCCTTAGCAACAAGTCAACCTTTGTAGATGGTAACATTACCATCCGCGTCCGTCTTCTTCTTAAAGATCCATTTATTTTCTATCGCTCACCGAACATCGGGCAAGTCTGTCAAAGTCCATACTTTGTTTTCATACATGGATCCTATCTTGGATTGCATGGCTTCAAGCCATTTGTTGGAATCTGGGTCCGCCATCGCTTATTCATAGTTCGAAGGTTCCCGTTGTCTAACAACATGATTTCCAGGACGGGGTTGCCATACCATTCTGTTGTGGAACGTGTCCTCGTGGACCTACGAAGTTCAATAGCAACTTGATCCGAAGTACCTTGATGATCATCATTAACCTCCTCTCTAGCCGGTGTAGGCACCACAGGAACATCTTCCTGAGCTGCGCTTCTTTCCGCTTCAAGAGGCAGTACTTCATCAAGTTCTACTTTCCTCCCACTTACTTCTTTCGAGAGAAACACTTTCTCGTAAAGGACCCATTCTTGGCAACAAAGATCTTGCCTTCGGATTTGAGGTAGAAGGTATACCCAATGGTTTCCTTAGGGTATCCTATGAAGACGCATTTTTCCGACTTGGGTTCGAGCTTTTCAGGTTGAAGTTTCTTGACATAAGCATCGCATCCCCAAACTTTTAGAAACGACAGCTTAGGTTTCTTCCCAAACCATAATTCACACGGTGTCATCTCAATGGATTTCGACGGAGCCCTATTTAAAGTGAATGCGGCAGTCTCTAAAGCATAGCCCCAAAATGAGAGCCGTAGATCGGTAAGAGACATCATAGATCGCACCATGTCCAATAGAGTGCGATTACGACGTTCGGACACATCATTACGCTGAGGTGTTCCAGGCGGCGTGAGTTGTGAAACGATTCCACATTTCCTTAAGTGTGTGCCAAATTTGTGGCTTAAATATTCCCCTCCACGATCTGATCGTAAGAACTTTATTTTTCTGTCACGTTGATTTTCAACCTCACTCGGAAATTCCTTGAACCTTTCAAAGGTCTCAGACTTGTGTTTCATTAAGTAGACATACCCATATCTACTCAAGTCATCAGTGAGGGTGAGAATATAACGATAGCCACCGCGTGCCTCAACGCTCATTGGACCGCACACATAAGTATGTATGATTTCCAATAAGTTGGTTGCTCTCTCCATTGTTCCGGAGAACGGAGTCTTGGTCATTTTACCCATGAGGCATGGTTCGCACGTGTCAAATGATTCGTAATCAAGAGACTCCAAAAGTCCATCTGCATGGAGCTTCTTCATGCGTTTGACACCAATGTGACCAAGGCGGCGGTGCCACAAGTATGTGGGACTATCATTATCAACCTTACATCTTTTGGTATTCACACTATGAATATGTGTAACATCACGTTCGAGATTCATTAAGAATAAACCATTGACCAGCGGGGCATGACCATAAAACATATCTCTCATATAAATAGAACAACCATTATTCTCGGATTTAATGAGTAGCCATCTCGTATTAAACGAGATCCAGATACATTGTTCATGCTCAAAGCTGGCACTAAATAACAATTATTGAGGTTTAAAACTAATCCCGTAGATAAATGTAGAGGTAGAGTGCCGATGGCGATCACATCGACCTTGGAACCATTCCCGACGTGCATCGTCACCTCGTCCTTCACCAGTCTCCGCTTATTCCGCAGCTCCTGTTTTGAGTTACAAATATGAGCAACCGCACCGGTATCAAATACCCAGGAGCTACTACGAGTACTGGTAAGGTACACATCAATTACTTGTATATCACATATACCTTTGGTGTTGCCGGCCTTCTTGTCCGCTAAGTACTTGGGGCAGTTCCGCTTCCAATGACCACTTCCCTTGCAATAAAAACACTCAGTCTCAGGCTTGGGTCAATTCTTTGGTTTCTTCCCGGCAGCTTGCTTGGTGGGGCGCGGCACCTCCCTTGCCGTCTTTATTGAAACCCTTTTTACCCTTGCCCTTCTTGAACTTAGTGGTTTTATTCACCATCAACACTTGATGTTCCTTTTTGATTTCCACCTCCGCTGATTTCAGCATTGAATATACTTCAGGAATGGTTTTCTCCATCCCCTGCATATTGAAGTTCATCACAAAGCTCTTGTAGCTTGGTGGAAGCGGCTGAAGGATTCTGTCAACGACCGCGTCATCCGGGAGATTAACTCCCAGCTGAGATAAGCGGTTGCGCAACCCAGACATTTTGAGTATGTGCTCGCTGACGGAACTATTTTCCTCCATCTTACAACTATAGAACTTGTCAGAGACTTCATATCTCTTGACCCGGGCATGAGCTTGGAAATCCATTCTCAGCTCTTGGAACATCTCATATGCTCCGTGCTGCTCGAAACGTTTTTGGAGCCCCGGTTCTAAGCTGTAAAGCATGCCGCATTGAACGAGGGAGTAATCATCAACACGCGACTGCCAAACGTTCATAACGTCTTGGTTCGCTGGGGCGGGTGCATCACCTAGCGGTGCTTCTAGGACATATGCTTTCTTGGCACCTATGAGGATGATCCTCAAGTTCCGGACCCAGTCCGTATAGTTGCTACATCGTATTTCAGCTTGGTTTTGTCTAGGAACACGTTGAAGTTGAGGTTGACATGAGCGTTGGCCATTTGATCTACAAGATATATTTGCAAAAGTTTTAGACTAAGTTCATGATAATTAAGTTCATCTAATCAAACTATTTAATGAACTCCCACTCGCATGCACATCCCTCTAGTCATCTAAGTGATACATGATCCGAGTCAACTAGGCCGTGTCCGATCATCACGTGAGACGGACTAGTCATGATCGGTGAATATATTCATGTTGATCGTATCTTCTATACGACTCATGTTTGACCTTTCGGTCTCTTGTGTTCTGAGGCCTTGTCTGTACATGCTAGGCTCGTCAAGTCAACCTAAGTGTTTTGCATGTGTAAATCTGGCTTACACCCGTTGTATGTGAACGTTAGAATCTATCACACCCGATCATCACGTGGTGCTTCGAAACAACGAACTTTCACAACGGCGCACAATTAGGGGGAACACTTTCTTGAAATTATTATGAGGGATCATCTTATTTATGCTACCATCGTTCTAAGCAAATAAGATGCAAAAACATGATAAACATCACATGTAATCAAATAGTGACATGATATGGCCAATATCATTTTCCTCCTTTTGATCTCCATCTTCGGGGTGCCATGATCATCATCATCACTAGCATGACACCATGATCTCCATCATCGTGTCTTCATGAAGTTGTCTCGCCAACTATTACTTCTACTACTATGGCTAACGGTTTAGCAATAAAGTAAAGGAATTACATGGCGTTATTCATTGACACGCAGGTCATACAATAAATTAAGACAACTCCTATGGCTCCTGCCGGTTGTCATACTCATCGACATGCAAGTCATGATTCCTATTACAAGAACATGATCAATCTCATACATCACATATATATCATTCATCACATCCTTTTGGCCATATCACATCACACGGCATATGCTGCAAAAACAAGTTAGACGTCCTCTAATTGTTGTTGCAAATTTTTTACGTGGCTGCTATAGGTTTCTAGCAAGAACGTTTCTTACCTACGCCAAAACCACAACGTGATATGCCAATTTCTATTTACCCTTCATAAGGACCATTTTTATCAAATCCGATCCAACTAAAGTGGGAGAGATAGACACCCGCTAGCCACCTTATGCAACTAGTGCATGTCAGTTGGTGGAACCTGTCTCACGTAAGTGTACGTGTAAGGTCGGTCCGGGCCGCTTCATCCCACGATGCTGCCGAATCAAGATAAGACTAGTAACGGCAAGTAAATTGACAATATCGACGCCCACAACAAACTTGTGTTCTACTCGTGCATAGAAACTACACATAGACCTAGCTCATGATGCCACTGTAGGGGATCGTAGCAGAAATTAAAAAAATTGTACGCATCACCAAGATCAATCTATGGACTCATATAGCAACGAGGGCGAGGTAATTACATCTACATACCCTTGTAGATCGCGAGCGGAAGCGTTCAAGGGAACGGGGTTGATGGAGTCGTACTCGTCGTGATCCAAATCACCGATGACCAAGCGCCGAAGACGGCACCTCCGTGTTCAAAACACGTACGGTTGGGGAAGACGTCTCCTCCTTCTTGATCCAGCAAGTGGGAAGGAGAGGTTGATGGAGATCCAGCAGCACGACGGCGTGGTGGTGGAAGCAGCGGGGATCTCGGCAGGGCTTCGCCAAGCTCAGTGAGAGGGAGAGGTGTTACAGGGGGAGAGGGAGGCGCCATGGGCTTGGGTGCGCAGCCCTCCCTCCCCCCTCTATATATAGGGGCCCTGGGGGGGCTCCGGCCCCCTAGAGATCCAATCTCAAGGGGGGCAGCAGCCAAGGGGGGGGACTTGCCCCCCAAGTCAGGTGGGGCGCCCCCACCCCCAGGGTTTCCAACCCTAGGCGCAGGGGGAGGCCCATGGGGGGCGCACCAGCCCACTAGGGGCTGGTTCCCTTCCCACTTCAGCCCATGGGGCCCTCCGGGATAGGTGGCCCCACCCGGTGGACCCCCGGGACCCTTCCGATGGTCCCGGTACAATACCGGTGACCCCCGAAACTTTCCCGGTGGCCGAAACTGGACTTCCTATATACAAATCTTTACCTCGGGACCATTCTGGAACTCCCAGTGATGTCCGGGATCTCATCTGGGACTCCGAACAACTTTCGGGTTACCGCATACTAATATCCCTACAACCCTAGCGTCACCAAACCTTAAGTGTGTAGACCCTACGGGTTTGGGAGACACGCAGACATGACCGAGACGACTCACCGGTCAATAACCAACAGCGGGATCTGCATACCCATGTTGGCTCCCACATGCTCCTCAATGATCTCATCAGATGAACCACGATGTCGAGGATTCAACCAACACTGTATACAATTCCCTTTGTCAATCGGTACGTTACGTGCCCGAGATTCGATCGTCGGTACCCCAATACCTCGTCCAATCTCGTTACTGGCAAGTCACTTTACTCGTTCCATAATGCATGATCCCGTGACCAACCACTTGGTCACATTGAGCTCATTATGCTGATGCATTACCGAGTGGGCCCAGAGATACCTCACCGTCATACGGAGTGACAAATCCCAGATGTCGATCCGTGCCAACCCAATGCACACTTTCGGAGATAACTATAGAGTACCTTTAAAGCAACCCAGTAACGTTGTGACGTTTGGTACACCCAAAGAACTCCTACGGTATCCGGGAGTTGCACGATCTCATGGTCTAAGGAAATGATACTTGAAATTAGAAAAGCTCTAGCAAACAAACTACACGATCTTGTGCTATGCATAGGATTGGGTCTTGTCCATCACATCATTCTCCCAATGATGTGATCCCGTTATCAATGACATCAAATGTCCATGGTCAGGAAACCGTAACCATCTATTGATCAACGAGCTAGTCAACTAGAAGCTCACTAGGGACATGTTGTGGTCTATGTATTACGATTTCCGGATAACACAATTATAGCATGAACAATAGACAATTATCATGAACAAGGAAATATAATAATCATTTTATTATTGCCTCTAGGGCATATTTCCAACAGATTATGGTGGAGGGGGGCACCGCACATGGCTAAGGGCTCAATGATCAACTTGTGTCTCCATGGGGTGTCCCCTCCCCCGTATATAAAGGAGTGGAGGAGGGGGAGGAGGCCGGCCTCCTAGGTGCGCTCCAAGGGGGGTCCAACTCCCACCGGGAGTAGGATTCCCCCCCCCCCCCTTCCTAGTTGGACTAGGAGTGGAAGGAAGGGGAGGAAGGGGGAAGGAAAGGGGGGCCGACCCCCTTCCCAATTCGGATTGGGCTTGGGGGGCGTGCCCCCTCCTTTGCTCCCTTCTCCTCTCTCCCACTATGGCCCAATAAGGCCCATATACCTCCTAGGGGGTTCCGGTAACCTCCAGGTGCTTCGATATATGCCCGAACTCACCCGGAACCATTCCGACGTCCAAATATAGTCGTCCAATATATCGATCTTTATGTATCGACCATTTAGAGACTCCTCGTCATGTCTGTGATCATATCCGGGACTCCGAACTACCTTCGGTACATCAAAACACATAAACTCATAATACCAATCGTCACAGAACGTTAAGCATGCGGACACTACGGGTTCGAGAACTATGTAGACATGACCGAGACTCATCTCCGATCAATAACCAATAGCAGAACCTGGATGCTCATATTGGTTCCTACTGTCGGCGTTCTGGGAACGGGGGTCCCCAGACTTGCCTCCCTGCGGCCTGCGGTGTGGCTCGGAGGAGGCCCAGCAGGGCCCGTCTTCATCAACACAAGCTCAAGACCCTCGTGAGGGGCCAAGCCTCGTGGGGCGGACGACAAGGAGCTTCCTCAGGCACGGCCTCGTCAGGCTGGCTCATGAGGAGGCGGAGAGTTCAAGGAAGGGTACCTCGCGAGGTGCCCAAGACGCAAGCCATGACGACCGAGGGCGCCAGTCGGGCGCCAGCCCGTGCAGCGTCCTCCTTTCCTCTTTGGTGCAAAAGGAGCAAGCGCAGGCGAGAGCATCAAGCAAAGGCATCCGTTTGATTGCAACAAGACCAAGACCAGCCCAACGGCAGGAAGGGAGTCATCGTGGAGCCCAAGCAGGCGTCATCACCAGAGCCTTTGGCAGGCGAGGACCAACTTTAGTCAGGATAAGTGTACCCGTTGTTCCCCTTCAAAATGGCCAAGGCGCCCTTCCCGCTCAATATTTGGGAGGAGGCCCAGGGCCTTTTCCTATAAATAGGAGTAGCCACCCACAGGGTAGAAGGGCTGGCATCAGAGAGAGACAGAGAGAGATCGGAATCCTCGTCAAGGAAACCAGTAGCTAGAGCGACTGAACACCAGCTAGCAGTTCATCACACCCACCAAGAACAGACCCTCGCGAGGCTGTTCTTCCTTGTATTGTTCTTCATCAGCCCAAGAGGCAATCCACCACACCACAAACTAGAGTAGGGTATTACACCACAACGGTGGCCCGAACTAGTATAAATCTCGTGTCTCTTGTGCTGCTCCGTTAGTAGTTTATGTCCCTGCAATTCGGCGAAGTGAGAGACGGTGGAAGGTTGGATTTCCGCGCGCACCCCAGTGTTCGAACCTTAAGGGTCTGCCGAAACCCGAAATCCGCCATTTGGCGCGCCAGGTAGGGGTGCGCCGGAATCTGCCTTTCGTCGCCTCGTTCTTCCCCAACCACCGCAACCATGTCTGACGCCCGTCGGGCCCGCGCCGAGTGCCGAGCCGCCCTCTCCTCCCATGTCGCCCAGACAGCTCCCGTCGGCGGGCGCCCTCGTCGTTCCCCGTCACTTGCCGTCAATGTCACCATCGGCCCGGCGGGGAACGAGCAGCAAGCATCGTCCCAACACCCGTCCATGAGGCGGGACGGCCGCACCGCCACGCCTTCGCTCACCCCCGCTGGTTCTTCGTCACGCGCACCCCGCGCGGCCATGGAGGCCCGGGCTGCACTCATCGCGGCAAACGAGCTCCTGCGCTACCGCCCCGTCGACGACGTCTACGAAGAATGGCTCGACAGAGTCGCCGAGCTCATCCGCGCTGCAGGGGCGCCTGCCGTCCATCTCGCCAGACCGCCCCGCGCGGGCGATGAAGCTCCCGGGGTGCCTCAGCCGCCTCCTCCTCAAGAAGGCGCCCTGGCCTCAAGGTGCGCGGCCCCTGGGCGGAACCCGTTCCGCCAGGCGCCGGCGCGGCAAGAGCAGAGTTGTCAAGAAGTTCCTCGCCCACAAGAAGCTGCCCGAGCGCTCCCCGCTCCAGCATGTCAAGACCCTGCCCTGCCCCCAGCCGCGGCGCAGGGAGGCCCACAAGACCAAGATCTTTGTCGTCCGAGGCCCCCCACGGCCACGGCGGGCTGCCGCGCCTTCACCTCCGAGCTGCGCAGCGTCGCGTGGCCCACCAAGTTCAAGCCAGACCTGCCTCCTCGCTACGACGGCACGGCTGACCCTATGGAGTTCCACCAGCTCTACGAGCTGGGCATCGAGGCTGCCAACGGGGATGAAAAGGTCATGGCGAACTGGTTTCCCATGGCGCTCAAGGACGGGCCCTTTTGGCTCTGAATCGGCCCCGGGCACCATCTCTTCTGGGCCGAGATGCGCACCCGCTTCATCGCCAACTTCGTGGTACTTCACGACCGGCCACCCGCCGTGGCGACATGCGCCGAATCAAGCGGCAGCCAGGGGAAACCCTGCAAAAGTACATCCAGCGCTTCAACAACGCACGCCTCAAGATCCCCAGGGTAACGGAGGAGGCTATCATCTCTGCCTTCTCCGACGGTGTGCGCGACACAAAATGAAGGAGGAGCTGGCGATGCATGAAGATCTGTGCACCTCCTTGGAGCTGTTCAACTTGGCGACCAAGTGCGCCCGGGCTGAGGAGGGGCGCCTCTCCCTCCTCGAGCTGCCTGCCGCAGATCCTGAAGAAAAGAAGTCCAAGGCCAAGGACGTGAAGCGCAAGGGGCTGCCGTACTTGCGGCCGAACCAGACACTAAGCGAGGCAGAGATCAGCCCGAGTCCTCCAAGGGCAGCCGATACTGCGTGTACCACGACCTCCACACCCACAACAGCAATGAATGCCAAGAGCTCCGAGCCGTGCGCGAAGGAAGGGTCGGCAGACGCCCCGAGCACAGCGACCGGGGCTACGGCCGAGGAGGAGGAAGGAATGCAGGATGCTGGGAAGACCGCGGCCCGCGCCAAGGGTGCGCGACCAACCTCGCGAGGACCGTTGGCAAGACCCGCCATGAGGGAGGCCGGAGGGATCAGCCTCGCGAGGATCGCCTGCAGGGAACGCAGGCCTCCCTCCGCTGCCGCCACCGCCAAGGAGAATCAAGACCATCATCGACGAGGGGGCTGGGGCTTCAGGAAGCGCGTGCGATCGTCAGCATCTGGGCGGAGCTCAAGCCCCAGCCCTCGGTGCATCTTCAAGCGATTCGCCCGCAAAGTGAATGCAAGTGCTTCCCAAGCTCGAGGCCACGCGCCCCTCGGTGGTCGGCGTGCGCCATCACGTTCGCTCAGCCAGACCAGCTCAAGTGCGCAGCCACGCGGGAGTTCTCCCGATGCTTTGTTCCCCAATCATCGGCAATGTGCTAGTCACCAAGACCCTCATCGACGGCAGAAAGCAGGGCTCCAACATCCCGTCCGTGGAAACATTCAACAATCTTCAAGTGCCTTCTACGGTCAGCTTCAACCAACCAAGCCTTTCTCCGGAGTCACCGACGGCTCCACGGTCCCGATCGGGCAGGTCCGCCTTCTGTCACCTTCGGGCTCGCGACAACTACCACACCGAGCTCATCGACTTTGGCGTCGCCCACATTCGCCGCCAGACAATGCCATCCTCGGGTACCTAGCATTGGCCAAATTCATGGTCAGAACTCCACCACGGCTACAACGTCCTCAAGATGCCAGAAGCGGCGGGGTCATCACGGTGCCCTATGAAGAGAGAGACGCAGCAGGTGCTCCTGGAGCGAGCCTTTCAGGCCCCATCGCTGGAAGACCCAGACCACAGCAGCAGGAGGCCTCCCAAGGCTGCACCCAAGAAGAAGAAGACATCGACCGGCCCGACTCCTCAAGAAACAGGCCCCTCAGGGCTCGCACCGGGCCAGGGGGAGCCTCCTTCCATCGCATAGGAAAGCGCGCCCGGCGCCCTCCTCAGGCCGTGCTCGAGGGCTCTCCCCTGGAGGGCCGCCGACCTCGCCAAGGTCTCGAGGGAGGCGCTTGGGCACCACATGGAGGCGTGCTTCGAAGCATGTTTCCCGCAAGCAGGATCAAGGCAAGGAGGGCCGAACCCTCAGGAGTTCGTCAGCAAGGCCATTCAGAGCTACAGAGTCAAGGGTCATGAGGGGCAGCCGCCGCCTACCGTGGCCCCCATCCAGCGAGGATGTGGGCTGCGCGTCTGCATCGACATACCAGGGCTCAACCGAGCCGCGTCTCAAGAGCGCCTCTGGCCCTCGCGAGTGGGACGTTGCGAGGGTCCGCCCCACAGCTACGTGCGCATGCCTTATGGCCTGCCAAACGCGGTGGCCGCGCACCAGCGTCTCATGAGGGACATCCTAGAGGCTCAAGAGGCCAGGCGTTCCGCAGCCCTGGTGGAGATGGAGATGGTCTATGAGGAGCCACCAGCGCCTCCGGATCCTCCCGAGGCCTCCGGGCATGGGGGCTCGCGAGGATCGGCTCCCGTAGCCACCGAGTCTGCTACACCAACACCCCTTCGTCCCCAACATCACCAGGTGACATCTTTAAGTTTTATTTCCGGCTGGGAGCGCCTTCAGGGCCGCATTATTCCCAGGCCGCGTGGGTCCGTCCCTGCGGCATGTATCCCTTTTATTTCATGTCATTAGCTTATCCTGTTGGGGGCGCCCCTCGGGCCGCATCATCCCCAAGCCGCTCGGGCCTGCCCCAGCGGCATGTATCCTTCTTGCGTTTTCCTTAGGATTATGATCTCGTTCCACCATGCTTGTTATTTGGTGCCTTTTCCTGGGTGATGGAATCTTGCACGTTAAAGGGGTGCACGAGCATCGCGACTCAGGGATCCTACCGGCACTCCGACCCTCACCCTCTGGTCTTGTCCATGGCATCGCGACCTGGCTTGCCAACACGGCCGAGACCAGCCCGAGAGCCGGACCAAGACGTGAGTTTCATCATCTAACCCAGCTTATGCGTTAAAGGGGTGGTGCACGAGCATCGCGACTCAGGGCTCCTACCGGCTCTCCGCCCTCACCCTCTGGTCTAGTCCATGGCATCGCGACTGGCTTGCCACCGACGGCTAAGACCAGCCCGAGAGCCGAGACCCGAGGACGAGAGTTGTCAGATCTCCACTGTGCTTGCGCGTTAAAGGGGGGGTGCCTGAGCATCGCGACTCAGGGCTCCTACCGGCTCTCCAGCCCTCACCCTCTGGTCTTGTCCATGGCATCACGACACAGCTTGCCGGCCGACGGCTGAGACCAGCCCGAGAGCCGGGACCCGAGGACGTAGAGTTTCGTCATCTAACCCAGCTTGCTCGTTAAAGGGGGGGTGCCTGAGCATCGCGACTCAGGGCTCCTACCGGCTCTCCGGCCCTCACCCTCTGGTCTTGTCCATGGCATCGCGACCTGGCTTGCCAGCGACGGCTGAGACCAGCCTGAGAGCCGGGACCCGAAGACGTAGAGCACCGGCATCTGGCCAAATTTGCAGGAACACACTCGAAGATAAGGCCCAGAGCCAGGCGCAACCCGCCTTGAGGTAGGGCCCCGTGAGTCCTGCGCTGGCTCACGGGTGCCCCAACACACCTCGCGAAGCCTCTCGCGCCTCTCAAAAGCAACTAATGGCAGGACTAACGATCGCCACGGCGAGCTCTTGTTCCTTTTGTGGTGAACCTGCAAGGTCCCTCCAAGGAGCACGAAACGACCTTGCCACGCAATCTCTCGCCGGCCAAGGCACGGACCTAGCGCCGCACCAGGAAGCATTGTCCTGACCCTCGAGATAAGTCACCCTCCGGACACACAAGCTATCGCAACACCATCCCCACACTCAATGCAACCCCGTGTTGGCAATGTCGCTCTCATTTCTCACTGAATGATGGCTGCTTGAGCGCCAAGGGGGACCCGCTGAGCATCGCGACTCAGAGGCTCTTACCGGACCTCGGGTCGCTCACCTCCTGGCCTTGACCACGACATCGCGACACAGCATACCAGCCGACTACCGAAGCCGCTTTGGGACTGGACCTCGTCACAGAGCATCAAGCCCTCACGAGGTCCGAAAGGAAGAAACTGAGCTAGAATGGAATGAGCATCTCGCACTACCTCATAAAAAGGGTTATATTGATAAACGAAGCTGCAAACATCTTACAAGCCCCCGCAGGGTACATTCTTGGCTCCTCGCAGGAACAAAAGACGCGAATCCTAAGGAGTCCTACCTACAGGGACCACCGTGGCAGACGCCATCATCAACAGTGGGCCACCCGGTCCGGCGCCAACCCCATCCAGATCAGGGGCGGCGACGGCCTAACGAGCCCGCCCTGCTCCGGGAGTGGCGCAGGCTCGGGGGCTCGTAGCTGTCGTCGCTCGTCTCCGGCGTCGCGAAGAGCTCGGCGGAGTCGCTGGATCCTCTGGCGCCTCCGTTGCCTGAGGAGCTGCCAAGGGAGTGGTCGATCGGCCTCTGTCTCACCGCAGCAGGACCTCGACCACCTCTCCCGGGGCAGCACTCCAACCGACGACCCTCCGCGTCGAAGACCTTGAAGGACACCACCGAAGCACCATCGTACTCCAGGTGGATCGTGAGGGTGCCCCTCGTCCTGCAGACTCGGGCGACCTCGCCCCAGCCTCGAGTCATGAAGACCTCGCCCGGGGCAACTACCGTGACCTCTGCCTCGGTCGCGGGGGTGCCGCAGCCGGCATGCTGCAGCCAGAGTCCCATGGGTTCCCCCTGCCGGACGACGGAGGCGAAGAAAGAAGGAAGACAAATCCAAGACTTAGGAGGCGTGGCGGCGGGAAGCACGAACTCCCGGCAGGAGCCCTCGGCATGGACTCCAGGGGGGAAGACGCACACCTTCGTGACCTGCCGGCGTCGTCGGTGGCGCCGCTCGTGGCGCCCGGCGTCGCCTCCTTCAGAGCCACCAATTTCCGCGTACAAGGGAAGAGGAAACCCTAGTGGCGGCCGCACGCACCAGGGCATGGGCGCCTCCTGGCGAGCGCTCCTGCCCTGACACCAGAGGGCAAGCCGCTTCTTTGGGGGGAGCAGGTCAGGATCCTCTTGAGGAGCCTTTCCCTTCTCTTCCGTGGAGAATAGGCGGATCGGAGCCATGGCAACCAGACGAAACGAGGAGGAGGAGAAGCAGAAGGCCAGACGAGACGAAACGAGGATCGGAGCCATGGCACGCCGTTCCGTACTTATAGCCGGCGAAGGCCAACCGTCGGCCTCCACGATCATCGGTAATCATGACCGACTCTGCATGCAGGGACTTGTCGAATCCGGGTGGTTACCGAGGCATCGTGGGGAAGCAGTGCGCACGCGTCCAATCAACCGCCACGCGGCGCCCAAGGCCGCAGGCTGTTAGGGCCGACGACGCTTCGCACTTGCCCTTCGCCTCTGCTCGGCCAAGTTCGGGCGCGCCATGGGCCCGGGGCTACTGTCGGCGTTACGGGAACGGGGTCCCCAAACTTGCTCTGCGGCCTGCGGCGTGGTTTCGGAGGAGGCCAAGCAGGCCCATCTTCATCAACACAAGCTCAAGACCCTCGCGAGGGGGCCAGATTCATGAGGCGGACGACAAGGAGCTTCCTCAGGCACAGCCTCGTCAGCCGGGCTCATGAGGAGGCGGAGAGTTCAAGGCAGGGTACCTCGCGAGGTGCCCATGACGCAAGCCATGACGGCCGAGGGCGCCCGGGCGCCAGCCTCACAGCGTCCTCCTTTCCTCTTTGGTGCAAAAGGAGCAAGCACAGGCGAGAGCATCAAGAAAAGGCATCCGTTTTGGTGCAACAAGACCAAGACCAGCCCAATGGCAGGAAGGGAGTCATCGTGGAGCCCAAGCAGGCGTCATCACCAGAGCCTTTGGCACGAGAGGACCAACTTTAGTCAGGATAAGTGTACCCGTTGTTCCCCTTCAAAATGGCCAATTGTTGGCGCCCTTCCCGCTCAATATTTGGGAGGAGGCCCAGGGCCTTCGCCTATAAATAGGAGTAGCCACCCACAGGGTAGAAGGGTTGGCATCAGAGATAGACAGAGAGAGACAGAGAGAGATCGGAATCCTCATCAAGGAAACCAGTAGCTAGAGCGACTGAACACCAGCTAGCAGTTCATCACACCCACCAAAAACAGACCCTCGCGAGGCTGTTCTTCCTTGTATTGTTCTTCATCAGCCCAAGAGGCAATCCACCACACCACAAACTAGAGTAGGGTATTACACCACAACGGTGGCCCGAACTAGTATAAATCTCGTCTCTCTTGTGCTGCTCCGTTAGTAGTTTAGGTCCCTGCGATTCGGCGAAGTGCGAGACGGTGGAAGGTTGGATTTCCGCGCGCACCCCAGTGTTCGAACCTTAAGGGTCTGCAGGAACCCGAAATCTGACACCTACATATTCTACAAAGATCTTTATCGGTCAAACCGCATAACAACAGACGTTGTTCCCTTTTTCATCGGTATGTTACTTGCCCGTGATTCGATCGTCGGTATCTCAGTACCTAGTTCAATCTTGTTACTGGCAAGTCTCTTTACTCATTCCGTAATGCATCATCCCACAACCAACTCATTAGTCACAATGCTTGCAAGACTTATAGTGATGTGCATTACCGAGAGGGCCCAAAGATACCTCTGCGATACACGGAGTGACAAATCCTAATCTCGATCTATGCCAACTCAACAAACACCATCGGAGACACCTGTAGAGCATCTTTATATTCACCCAGTTTTGTTGTGACGTTTGATAGCACACAAGGTGTTCCTCCGGTATTCGGGAGTTGCATAATCTCATAGTCTGAGGAACATGTATAAGTCATGAAGAAAGCATTAGCAATGAAACTATAACGATCATAATGCTAAGCTAACGAATGGGTCTCGTCCATCACATCATTCTCCTAATGATGTGATCCCGTTCATCAAATGACAACACATGTCTATGGTTAGGAAACATAACCATCTTTGATAAACGAGCTAGTCAAGTAGAGGCATACTAGGGACACTTTGTTTTGTCTATGTATTCACACATGTACTAAGTTTCCGGTTAATAGAATTCTAGAATGAATAATAAACATTTATCATGAAATAAGGATATAAATAATAACTTTATTATTGCTTCTAGGGCATATTTCCTTCAGTCTCCCACTTGCACTAGAGTCAATAATCTAGTTCACATCGCCATGTGATTTAACACCAATAGTTCACATCACCATGTGATTAACACCCATAGTTCACATCGCCATGTGACCAACACTCAAAGGGTTTACTAGAGTAAGTAATCTTAATTCACATCGCCATGTGATTAACACCCAAAGAGTACTAAGGTGTGATCATGTTTTGCTTGTGAGAGAAGTTTTGTTAACGGGTCTGCCATATTCAGATTCGTATGTATTTTGCAAATTTCTATGTCAACAATGCTCTGCACGGAGCTACTCTAGCTAATTGCTCCCACTTTCAATATGTATCCAGATTGAGACTTAGAGTCATCTGGATCAGTGTCAAAACTAGCATCGACGTAACCCTTTATGACGAACCTTTTGTCACCTCCATAATCGAGAAACATATCCTTATTCCACTAAGGATAATTTTGACCGTTGTCCACTGATCTACTTCTAGATCACTATTGTACTCCCTTGCCAAACTGAGTGTAGGTTATACAATAGATCTGGTACACAGCATGGAATACTTTATAGAACCTATGGATAAGGCATAGGGAATGACTTTCATTCTCTTTCTATCCTCTGCCGTGGTCGGGCTTTGAGTCTTACTCAATTTCACACCTTGCAACATAGGCAAGAACTCTTTCTTTGACTATTCCATTTTGAACTACTTAAAAATCTTGTCAAGGTATGTACTCATTGAAAAACTTATCAAGCATTTTGATCTATCTCTATAGATCTTGATGATCAATATGTAAGCAGCTTTACCGAGGTCTTTCTTTGAAAAACTCCTTTCAAACACTCCTTTATGCTTTCCAGAAAATTCTACATCATTTCCGATCAACAATATGTCTTTCACATATACTTATCAGAAAAATGTAGTGCTCCCACTCACTTTCTTGTAAATACAGGCTTCACCGCAAGTCTGTATAAATCTATATGCTTTGATCAACTCATCAAAGCATATATTCCAACTCTGAGATACTTGCACCAGTCCATAGATGGATCGCTGGAAACTTTGCACACTTTGCTAGCATCTTTAGGATCGACAAAACCTTCTGGTTGCATCACACACAACTCTTCTTTAAGAAATACATTAAGGAATGCAGGTTTGACATCCATTTGCCAAATTTCATAAAATGCGGCAATTGCTAACATGATTTGGACAGACTTTTAAGCATCGATACAAGTGAGAAAATCTCATCTTAGTCAACACCTTGAATTTGTCGAAAACATTTTTGCGACAATTCGAGCTTTGTAGATAGTAACACTACTATCAGCATCCGTCTTCCTCTTGAAGATCCATTTATTATCTATTGCTTGCCGATCATCGGGCAAGTGAATCAAAGTCCATAATCTGTTCTCATACATGGATCCCATCTTAGATTTCATGGCCTCTAGCCATTTTGCGGAATCTAGGCTCATCATCGCTTCCTCATAGTTCGTAGGTTCGTCATGGTCAACTAACATGACCTCCAGAACAGGATTACCGCACCACTTTGGTGCGGATCTTACTCTGGTTGACCTACGAGGTTCGTTAGTAAATTGATCTGAAGTTTCATGATCACTATCATTAACTTCCTCACTAATTGGTGTAGGAATCACTGGAACTTATTTCTGTGATGAACTACTTTCCAATTCGGGAGCAGGTACAATTACCTCATCAAGTTCTACTTTCCTACCACCCACTTCTTTTGAGAGAAACTCCTTCTCTAGAAAGGATCCATTCTTAGCAACAAAGATCTTGCCTTCGGATCTATGGTAGAAGGTGTACCAAACATTTTATTTTGGGTATCCTATGAAGACACACTTCTCCGATTTGGGTTTGAGCTTATCAGGTTGAAACTTTTTCACATAAGCATTGCAACCTCAAACTTTAAGTAACCACAGCTTAGGTTTCTTGCCAAGCCATAGTTCATACGGTATCGTCTCAACGGATTTAGACGGTGCCCTATTTAACGTGAATGTAGCTGTCTCTAATGCATAACCCCAAAAATGATAGTGGTAAATCGGTAAGAGACATCATAGATTGCACTATATCCAATAAAGTACAATTATGACGTTCGGACACACCATTATGTTGTGGTGTTCCAGGTGGCATGAGTTTGTGAAACTATTCCACATTGTTTTAATTGAAGGCCAAACTCGTAACTCAAATATTTTCCTCTGCGATCAAATCGTAGAAATTTTATTTTCTTGTTACGATGATTCTCTACTTCACTCTGAAAATCTTTGAACTTTTCAAGTGTTTCAGACTTGTGTTTCGTCAAGTAGATATACACATATCTGCTCAAATCATCTGTGAAGGTCAGAAAACAATGATACCGCGGTGAGCCTCAACACTCATTGGACCACATACATCGGTATGTATTATTTCCAATAAGTCAGTGGCTCACTCCATTGTTCCAGAGAACGGAGTCTTAGTCATCTTGCACATGAGGCATGGTTTGCAAGCATCAAGTGATTCATAATCAAGTGATTCCAAAAGCCCATCAACATGGAGTTTCTTCATGCGCTTTATACCAATATGACCTAAACTGCAGTGACACATATATGTGGCACTATCATTATCAACTTTGCATCTTTTGGCATCAATATTATGAATATGTTTATCAACACGATCGAGATTCAATAAACCATTTATTTTTAGTGTATGACCATAGAAGTTTTTATTCATGTAAACAGAACAACAATTATTCTTTGACTCAAATGAATAACCGTATTGCATTAAACATGATATAATCATATTCATGCTCAACGCAAACAACAAATAACATTTATTTTAGGTTCAACACTAATCCCGAAGGTAAAGGGAGTGTGCGATGGTGATCTTATCATCCTTGGAATCATTTCCAACACACATCGTCACCTCGCCCTTAACTAGTCTCTATTTATTTTGCAACTCTAGTTTCAAGTTACTAATCTTAGCAACTGAACTAGTATCAAATACCGAGGGGTTGCTATAAACACTAGTAAAGTACACATCAATAACATGTATATCAAATATACCTTTGTTCACTTTGCCATCCTTCTTATCCACCAAGTATTTAGGGGCAGTTCCACTTCCAGTGACCATTTCCTTTGCAGTAGAAGCACTCACTTTCAGGCTTGGGTCTAGCTTTGGGCTTTTCATGGGAGTGGCAACTTGCTTGCCATTCTTCTTGAAGTTCCCTTTCTTTCCCTTGCCCTTTTACTTGAAACTAGTGGCCTTTTCAACCATCAATGTTTGATGCTTTTCTTGATTTCTACCTTCGTTGATTTCAGCATCACAAAGAGCTCGGGAATCGTTTTCGTTATCCCTTGCATATTATAGTTCATCACGAAGTTCTAGTAACTTGGTGATAGTGACTAGAGAATTCTGTCAATCATTATTTTATCTAGAATATTAACTCCCACTTGATTCAAGCGATTGTAGTACTCAGACAATCTGAGCACATGCTCACTGGTTGAGCTATTCTCCTCCATAGGCAAAGTACTGTCAGAGGTCTCATACCTCTTGACACGGGCATGAGTATGAAATACTAATTTCAACTCTTGGAACATCTTATATGCTCTGTGGCGTTCAAAACATTTTTTAAGTCCCGGTTCTAAGCCGTAAAGCATGGTGCACTAAACTATCAAGTAGTCATCATACCGAGCTTGTCAAAACATTCATAACGCCCCAGATCTGCTCCTGCAATAGTTACATCACCTAGCGGTGCATCAAGGACATAATTCTTCTGTGCAGCAATGAGGATAATCCTCAGATCACGTACCAAGTCCGCATCATTGCTACTATCATCTTTCAACTTATTTTTCTCTAGGAACATATCAAAAATAAACGTGGAGCTACATCGCGAGCTATTGATCTACAACATAGTTATGCAAATACTATCAGGACTAAGTTCATGATAAATTAAAGTTCAATTAATCATATTACTTAAGAACTCCCACTTAGATAGACATCTCTCTAATCATCTAAGTGATCACGTGATCCATATCAACTAAACCATGTCCGATCATCACGTGAGATGGAGTAGTTTTCAATGGTGAACATCACTATGTTGATCATATCTACTATATGATTCACACTCGACCTTTCGGTCTCAGTGCTCTGAGGCCATATCTGCATATGCTAGGCTCGTCAAGTTTAACCTGAGTATTCTGCGTGTGCCAAACTGGCTTGCACCCGTTGTATGTGAACATAGAGCTTATCACACCCGATCATCACGTGGTGTCTCGGCACGACGAACTTTCACAACGGTGCATACTCAGGGAGAACACGTGTACCTTGAAATTTAGTGAGAGATCATCTTTTAATGCTACCGTCAAACTAAGAAAAATAGATGCATAAAAGATAAACATCACATGCAATCAATATAAGTGATATGATATGGCCATCATCATCTTGTGCCTTTGATCTCCATCTCCAAAGCAATCATTATGATCACCATCGGCACCGCGCGGCACCTTAATCTCCAAAGATAGCATCGTTTTTCGTCTCGCCAACTATTGCTTCTACGACTATCGCTACCGCTTAGTGATAAAGTAAAGCAATTACATGGCGATTGCATTTCATACAATAAAGCGACAACCATATGGCTCCTGCCAGTTGCCGATAACTTCGTTACAAAAGATGATCATCTCATACAATAAAATTTAGCATCATGTCTTGACCATATCACATCACAACATGCCCTGCAAAAACAAGTTAGACGTCCTCTACTCTATTGTTGCAAGTTTTATGTGGCTTCTATGGGCTGACCAAGAACCGTTCTTACCTACGCATCAAAACCACAACGATTTTTCATCAAGTATGTGATGTTTTGACCTTCAACAAGGACCGGGCGTAGCCACACTCGATTCAACTAAAGTTGGAGAAACTGACACCTGCGAGCCACCTGTGTGCGAAGCACAGAACTAGTCTCGTGTAAGCATACGCGTAATGTCGGTCTGGGCCGCTTCATCCAACAATACTGCCGAATCAAAGTATGACATGCTGGTAAGCAGTATGACTATTATCGCCCACAACTCACTTGTGTTCTACTCGTGCATATAACATCTACGCATAAACCTGGCTCGGATGCCACTGTTGGGGAACATAGTAATTTCAAAAAAATTCCTACGCACACGCAAGATCATGGTGATGCATAGCAACGAGAGGGAAGAGTGTTGTCCACGTACCCTCGTAGACCGTAAGAGGAAGCGTTATGACAATGCGGTTGATGTAGTTGTACGTCTTCACGATTGACCGATCCTAGTACCGAACGTACAGCACCTCCGCGATCTGCAGACGTTCAGCTCGATGACGTCCCACGAACTCATGATCCAGCAGCGTGTCGAGGGGGAGCTTCGTCAGCACGATGGCATGATGATGGTGATGATGAAGCTATCGGCGCAGGGCTTCGCCTAAGAACAACGACTATATATGACCGAGGTGGATTATGGTGGAGGGGGGCACCGCACATGGCTAAGGGATCAATGATCAACTTGTGTCTCCATGGAGTGCCCCCCTCCCACGTATATAAAGGAGTGGAGGAGGGGGAGGAGGTTGGCCTCCTAGGCGTGCCCCAAGTGGAGTCCAACTCCCATCGTCAGTAGGATCCCCCCCTTTCCTAGTTGGACTAGGAGTGGAAGGAAGGGGGAGGAAGGAGGAAGGAAAGGGGGCCGGCCCCCTTCCCAATTCGGATTGGGCTTGGGGGCGCCCCCTCCTATTCTCCCTTCTCCTCTCTCCCACAATGACCCAATAAGGCCCATATACCTCCCGGGGGTTCCGGCAACCTCCCAGTGCTCCGGTATGTGCCCGAACTCACCCGGAACCATTCCGACGTCCAAATATAGTCGTCCAATATATAGATCTTTATGTCTCGACCATTTCGAGACTCCTCATCATATTCGTGATCATATCCAGGACTCCGAACTACCTTCGGTACATCAAAACACATAAACTCATAATACAAATCGTCACAGAACGTTAAGCGTGCGGACCCTACGGGTTCAAGAACTATGTAGACATGACCGAGACTCATCTCCGGTCAATAACCAATAGCGGAACCTGGATGCTCATATTGGTTCCTACATATTCTACGAAGATCTCTATCGGTCAAACCGCATAACAACATACGTTGTTCCTTTTGTCATCGGTATGTTACTTGCCCGATATTCGATCGTCGGTATCTCAATACCTAGTTCAATCTCGTTACCGGCAAGTCTCTTTACTCGTTCTGTAATGCATCATCCTGCAACTAACTCATTAGTCCCAATGCTTGCACGGGTTATAGTTATGTGCATTACCGGAGTGAAAAATCCTAATCTCGATCTATGCCAACTCAACAAACACCATCGGAGACACCTGTAGAGCATCTTTATAATCACCTAGTTACGTTGTGACGTTTGATAGCACACAAGGTGTTCCTCCGGTATTCGAGAGTTGCATAATCTCATAGTCTGAGGAACATGTATAAGTCATGAAGAAAGCAGTAGCAATGAAACTATAACGATCATAATGCTAAGCTAACGAATGGGTCCTGTCCGTCACATCATTCTCCTAATGATGTGATCCCGTTCATCAAATGACAACACATGTCTATGGTTAGGAAACATAACCATCTTTGATAACGAGCTAGTCAAGTAGAGGCATACTAGGGACACTTTGTTTTGTATATGTATTCAAACATGTACTAAGTTCCCGGCTAATACAATTCTAGCATGAATAATAAACATTTATCGTGAAATAAGGAAATAAATAAGAATTTTATTATTGCCTCTAGGGCATATTTCCTTCAATAATCTCATAGTCAGAGGATATGTATAAGTCATGAAATAGCAATAAAACTTAATGATCATTATGCTAAGCTAACAGATGGGTCTTGTCCATCACATCATTCTCTAATGATGGGATCCCATTCATCAAATGACAACACATGTCTATGGTCAGGAAACATAATCATCTTTGATTAACGAGCTAGTCAAGTAGAGGCATACTAGGGACACTCTGTTTTGTCTATGTATTCACACATGTACTAAGTTTCCGGTTAATACAATTCTAGCATGAATAATAAACATTTATCATGATATAAGGAAATATAAATAACAAATTTATTATTGCCTCTAGGGCATATTTCCTTCAAATATAACATTGACTTAAGCCTCCCCCAAGCTTGAGCGATACTTTCTCCTTCACGAGGCCAAAAATTATATATATAATTCCGATCAAGATGAATCAGATGCATAGGATAAAACTTCTGATGAAATTCCAATTTCATCGGTTGTAATTCAAAGATCCAATATCATCACATAGCCTATACAATGTCAATGCCTTTCCCTTCAAAGATAAAGGGAGGACCTTCTTCTTGACTTCATCTCCGGGTAAACACTACCGCAGGATGCTGCTAACGCGACACTACGATCAGAGACCCTTCGATAAACTGTGTGCGATGCAATAATCGCAAACGGTGGTGTATGAAAATCGTCAGAAATGTATAAAACGTTGGCGATGACGGATGCATCAAACAGGGTTCAGGTTTTAGTTGCATGTGCAATGAAGGGCATACGGTTTAGTTCAATTAATTGTTGCGATGAGGAGGTACAAAGGAAATGGGCAGCCAGATGAAGGCGTTTGGGATACACAGCATACAGTTCACTCGGATGAACTGTTTGTGATTAGGCAACACAAAAGAAACGGTCAGCCAGATTGTAAGTGCATCTAGTGCCACTTAGTGATTTTGGTGTATTGAAGACTTATAGGTTAAGGGACTGATTTGTTTGTGAGTGTACACAGGTCTATAAGTCTGAGGAGTTTGATATTTATAGAGAAAGTCGACCCCTAAAAATGAAGTTCTTCGACTGAAGACTTTGATATTCTGAAGACTTTCTGAAGACTTTGAAGGTGAAGAAATTGGTGTGACCTTGAAGACTTGGTATTCATTTGAGGAACATGAAGCGTGAAGACTTTTGTTTTCTTAGTTTCATTTTCTCTTTCTTGAGTCATAGGAAACACCGTACTGTTAAAGGGGGTTGAGGAAATACTAAGGAAAAATTTCCATGTGATGCTCAACTCAAAATCCTACACCTACCAATCCCTTGAGTGAAGCCTTTGGAAATCTCATACAGTTCAGTCAATTTCTTCAAAGGATGAGACGAAGTTCTTCTGGTCGCTAAGGAATTTGTTCTGACTAAGGAGTTAGGAATTCGCCAGTGCGGATTGCCTACACAGTGAGGAACATGATAGCCCTGAGGAATTTGAGATTCAAATTTCCTACCGCTGTCTTGTCAAGCGCCAACCGTCCCAAAATATCTTATCCACCTAACGGTCATATCATTGAAGGGCATTTATGTCTTATCATGTTGGGCTGCTCCCTAGGCTATAAATAGCCGCCCCTTCAACCACTAGCTGGTTGGCTGCTCCGAGAGAAACTTGACACTTGTCATTTGAGAGCAACCCATCCTCCGAGGACTTTGAGCGAAAATCATCAAGTGAGGAAAAACCCAAACACCAAACCCCTAAAAACCCAAAGTGATTGAGCATCACTGAAGAGATTGATCCTGAGTGGATCCGACGCTTGTTACCTTTGAAGATTGTGCTTCTTCCAGACGGTTGGGCGTCATGGTCTAGAGCATCCAAGAGGAATTGTGGATCGCCGAGTGACCAAGTCTGTGAAGGTTTGGAAGTCGCTCAAGACTTACCACGAGTGATTGGACGAGGTCTGTGACCTTAGTTCAAGGAGAATACGGTGAGGACTGGGTGTCCTGAGCTGCGTGCTCCAGCGACTGGGTGTCCGGACTGTGTGTCCTCGAGTTTAAATACTCGGCCCGCTCCAACCGGACATACAACCGAGACAAAGTGCTTGGAACTGGTCTACCAAATCATTGTCTTCACCAACCTTACTGGTTCTATTTCCTCAACCCTCTCATTTCCTCATTACCGTGTTGTGTGTTCATTCATATCTATGTTTGAAGACTTTGACTGAAGACTTTCTCAATTTCCTCAGTTCAATTTCTTCACCGCTTTGTCTTCATCTTGAGCTATCCTGTGTTTACGCTTTTCATGCTCTTTGATTGTCTTCATTTCATCATGATGACCAAGCCCGCATTCTCTTATGCTTACTTCTGAGTACTTATTCCGGCTGCAAGTAGTTCTTCGCTAAGGAATTTCCTCACCGCAAATTCCTCGTTGAAGAATTCATAAAATCGCCTATTCACCCCCTCTAGTCGATATAACGCACTTTCAATTGGTATCGAGCAAGGTACTCCTTGTGATGTGTGATTTTGGTTTAACCACACGAGTTTTAGTTATGTCGACCGCAGGTATGAAGAAAGTGACATGTCCTATCTTTGACGGTCTTGATTATCCCAAGTGGAAGGCCATGATGAGGAAGCGCCGGTGGCAATGGACAGCCGAAATGGACCGTCACTGAAATTGGTCTTACTGATCTATGCAAAACAGTGAACGCAGATGATATTCGCAAGTACACTCGTCTTGATATCATGGCGAAGGACATCATCTGTTCCTGCCTATCTAGAGATGAATTCAAGCGCATTATGCATCTTTGCAATGCGAAGCTTATCTGGGACCGAATCTTCGACGTCTATGAAGGTCATCGAACCCGGCATGATCCTTGGTTTGAGGACTTCAAGGAATCTCTCAAAACGATGACTTTCGAACCAGAATCATCATCTTCTGCATCATGTCTCATGGCAAAGGGTGTCGATGTAACCGAATGTTCCTCATCCGAATTTAGTGACTATGAATCTGATGATGATGGATCTGATGATGATATTGAACCTAGCTATACCAAACTTGTTTGCATTGCCACCAAACAACAACATGCCTTGGAAAAGGTTCAAAACATGTTAGATAAGAGTGTTGATATGTTAGGTGAAGAAATGGATCGCACTAAAGCCCTGACTGAAAATCTTCAGAGACTTCAGTCTAGGTTTGACAGCCTTCAAGGTCATCATAACACTCTCTTGTCTGATCATGAGAAACTTTCTTATGAATTTCTTCAAAGAAAGCAAGATCTTGAGAAGCTAAGAGTGAGTTATGAAGATCTTCATAAGGAGCACGATTCATTACTTGCTCAACAAATCAGCGCTTCTCGGCAGAATTTGTTCCTCCATGCTTAAAGTGCATTGAACGTGAATCGCTAATTCTTCACCGAATGTTCAAATGCTTCAACTGTTACAAATTCTTCACCTGCCTCTTGCTATCACTAATTCCTCATCTGAGGAAATTGCTAGTATCACCGACGATGCAGGGCTGAAGGAATTGTACATGATGTGCATGTACAAAAGCCTCAAAGGGCATCGAGACACTTTGTGATGTGCTTAAAAGCGAGATCCTCAACAGGAACCCTAGGAAAGAGGGTATTGCCTTTGAGAGGAAACTCAATGCTGATGGAACATATTGGAAGCCTGAGCAGTATCCCAAAACCTCATGGGTTGCTGCAAATGGACCTCCAGTTGATCCATCTAACTTATCTGGCTTTACATGCGAATCTCCTCATTCTTCTGATGAGTCATTTGACTCCAACTATAAACTGTTCAAAAATCAGAATGGTGAAGTATTTGCTAGATATGTTGGCACTAACTGCAGGAACAGTTCCCCTATGAAGAAAATCTGGGTTCCCAAGAAGTGCCTTGAGAGTCTTCAGGTGAATGTCCTCATGACACCACCTGTGAAGAATAGGAAACCCAGATCAAACTCTTCACATGGATCAAATTCCTCAAAAGGATCAAAGTCCTCATATGATTATCATCGTGCTAACAACTCTGTTTCGCAGGGTAGAGCTAAGGGCTATGAATATGTGCATTATTCTTCAAACCAATATGTTCATAAGTCCTCGAAGAATTTCTCTGCTTATTCATATGCTTACCCTAACCCCTCTTATGTGAAACGTAATGGATTGGCCTCTATGCCACCATTCTCATATGGTGCTCGCAGAGTGATGAACTCTTTGCTACCCCTTCAGATGTGGGTGGTGAAGAAAAAGAACTAACCTCTTCAGAGGTCAGGTCTCCGGGCGTGCATTAAACGTCTGAAGAATTTCTTTGGGGCACGACAAAAATGCACGAAGGACGCGAGCTAATCATGATGAAATGAACTTTCATTTCACACGTCCTCATATCGCTTATCTGTTATATCGCCTGATGAAATTCATCCGATGAACTTGATATCATATTCTTCACCGATGAAGTATATGAGATCGTAAGTTGCACTAATTCATCTGCAGGATGATCAACCCAAAGCCACCGAGTGGGTTCTCGATAGTGGATGTACAAATCACATGACCGGTGACAAGAATCTATTGATGGATGCTCCCTTATCACCATCACATCTCAAGCATATCATCTTTGCCGACAAAGGCAAAAGTCGTATTGGGTCTTGGTAAGGTTGCGATCTCTAAGGACATACACATGGACAAAGTCATGCTTGTTGAGTCCTTAGGATACAACCTCATGTCGATCTCAATGCTTTGTGATCTTGATATGGTTGTTATCTTTGGCAAGTATCGTTGTGTTGTGATTATGGAAGTCGGCAATTCCAAAGTCTTGAAGGCTTTAGGAGAGGAGACTTGTATATTGTTGATTTCTCTACGTGACCACAACCAGCCGTGGTGTCTACTTGCAAAATCTTCGTATAAGGCTGGCTATGGCATCGGCGACTTGGTCACGCAGGCATGAGGAATTTGCACACGCTTGCGAAGAAGAAGCATGTCATCGGCATTGAGAATGTCAAATTCCTCAAGGATCACTTGTGTGGAGCCTGTGAAGCTGGAAAAATGACCAAGGCCAAGCATCCAGCGAAGACTATCATGACCACTACTCGTCCCTTCGAATTGCTTCACATGGACCTCTTTGGTCCTAATCATTACTCAGCAATCACTAATGATGCATCTCTATAGGGCTTTGTTATTGTTGATGATTACTCTCGTTACACATGGGTACACATTGTTACTTACAAAAATGAAGTGCGTGAAGTCTTCAAACGATTTTCCTCGAGGGCTTCAACTAACTTTGGTGTGAAGATCGGACACATCAGAGTGACAATGGAACTGAGTTCAAGAATTCGGTCTTGATGCCTATCTTGATGAACTTGGTATTACTCATGAGTTATCTGCTCCCTATACTCCTCAAAGAAATGGCGTCGTGGAGCGCAAGAACAGAACTCTTGTTGAGATGGCTCGCACTATGCTTGATGAATACAAAACGCCTCGTCCTTTTGGATTGATGCAATTGATACCGCGTGCCACATCATCAACAGAGTATATCTTCACAAATTCTTCAATAAGACTGCCTATGAACTCCTCACTGACAAGAAACCCAATTTGAGTTATTTCAAAGTCTTCGGTGCTAAATGCTGGATTAGAGATCCTCATCACAGTTCTTAATTTGCACCGAAAGCACATGAAGGTTTTATACTTGGTTACGGAAAGGACTCGCACACCTAAAGAGTCTTCAACATCGCTCTTCACAAGATTGTTGATACTGTAGATGTGCGGTTCGATGAAACTAATGGCTCGCAAAGAGAGCACCTACCTTCTGTGTTAGATGAACCAGCACCTGAGGAATCTATCAAGTTCAAGGCAACTGAGGATGTCATTCCTACTGAAGAATCTGTTGAAGAATTCATTCCTGTACGCGAAGAACGTCGAGCTGATGCACCTGAAGATAATTCTGAAGACAATGGTGCTGAGGAAAATGATCAAATTCCTCGACGACAACCAGCTCATCCTCGCATTGCAAAAGAAGTGCAAGTTGACAAGATCATCGATGACATTGAAGCGCCAGGTCCTCTCACGCGCTCAAAAGCTTCACATTTATCTAACTTTTGTGGGCACTATGCTTTTGTCTCTATCAAAGAGCCCACTAAGGTAGATGAAGCATTCTCGAGCCCGAGTGGATTCAGGCCATGCAAGAAGAATTACATCATTTCGAGCTCAACAATGTCCGAACCGCCAAACGTCCAGATCCTCGCTAGCATAATATCATTGGCACAAAGTGGATCTACTGCAACAAGCAAGATGAAAATGTCCTTGTGGTGAGGAATAAGGCACGACTTGTAGCTCAAGGCTACACACAGGTGGAAGGAATTGATTTCGATGAAACTTTTGCACCTGTTGCTAGACTTGAGTCTATTCGCATATTACTTGCCTATGCTAACCATCACAATATCACTTTATATCAAATGGATGTGAAAAGTGCATTCCTCAATGGTAAGCTTGAGGAAGAAGTATATGTTGCTCAACCCCGTGTTTTGAAGATCCAAAGAATCGACAAAGTCTTCGTGACTCAATAAGGCCCTCTATGGTCTCAAACAAGCCCCCGCAGGCGTGGTATGATACATTGAAGGAATTCTTCGTGAAGAATGGCTTCACACCCAGTTCACTCGACCCTACTCTCTTTACTAAATCATATGATGGTGAACTGTTTGTGTGCCAAATATATGTTGATGATATTATCTTTGGCTGTCTTGACCAACGTTATAGTGATGAATTTGCCTATATGATGAGTGAAGAATATCAAATGTCTATGATGGGAGAGTTGAAATTCTTCTTAGGTCTTCAAATTCATTCAACAACACAATGGCATATTCATATCTCAGAGAAATACCTCAAAGATGTCCTGAAGAAATTCGGTATGCAAGATTGCAAAGGCGTCAAAATTCCTATGCCCACAAATGGCCATCTATGCACTGATGAAAATGGTATTGACTTCGATCACAAGGTATACCGCTCCATGATTGGTTCTCTATTGTACTTATGTGCATTTAGGCCGGATATAATGCTTAATGTTTGCATGTGTGCCCGATTTCAAGCTACACCGAAGGAATCACACCATAAGGCTGTGAAGCATATTCTTTGATATCTAGCTCATGCACCAACACTAGGATTATGGTACCCCAAGGGCTCTACTTTTGATCTCATTGGATATTCTGACTGACTATGCTGGTGATCGTGTGGACCGCAAGTCAACATCTGGTACTTGTCATTTCCTCGGACGATCTTTGGTCTGTTGGTCCTCAAAGAAACAGAACTGCGTATCACTGTCTACTGCGGAAGCTGAATACATTGCTGCTGGCTCTTGTTGTGCTCAATTGCTGTGGATGAAGCAAACTCTCAAGGACTACGACATCAACGTGAAGAATGTGCCATTCTCTCATCGTGACAATGAGAGTGCCATCAAGATTGCTCACAACCCAGCCAAAGACTCGAAGACAAAGCACATTCAAATTCGTCATCATTTTCTTCGTGATCATGTGTTGAAGGGCGACATCTCCATTGAGCATGTGAAGATCAAGAACAGCTAGCCGATATCTTCACTAAGCCCTTGGATGAGAAGAGATTTAGCAAATTGCGGTGTGAGCTAAATATCTTAGAATCTTCGAATGTTCTTTGAAAAGGACACACATCCTGATACTTATGCAAATTGATGACTTAGATGTGCAACACATGAAGAAACGTTTTTCTTCAATCCATGAAGAATAACACTCTAAGTGTGAAGAAATTAATGACGACTTTGATTCTCAGAACCCTATGACAATTGTACGCGGTGTCTGAAATCATCATTCTTATATGGCGGGTCACGCCACCACCAAAGTTGAAAATCTTCAATTTGAGTTTTTCCTCAGTTTTTGAAATTCTTCGTTTTCAAATTCTTCAACTTTTCAAAATCTTCATTGTTTCCGCTGCTTTTTCTTCATTAGCTATATATATATATATATACATATATATATATATATATATATATATATATATATATATGGGTTTATGTCCTCTACAGCATTCACTTATGGCTATTTCTTCAAGTCATTTTTTCTGCTAAGTGAATGTGATCGGACCCTTCCCCCTCTATGCTATACTCAACCCAATCTATTCACAAATTCTTCATGTGCGTTCTATTTGAAACTCGTTCAAAATCTTCACTGTGTCCTTGTCAGCTGAACAAATTGCGAACGGAACTTTAAAACTGATCTTATCCAAACTTTCGGTTTTGCCGCTCAAACCGTTCCGCATCCCACGATGGATTTATCTATTCACCCACGATCTAACACGATCTCCACTTTTCAGTACGTGGGTGACACATGTCAAGCGAATGAGAAGGGTCAGGGGCACGTTCGTCCCAAATCTTCGGGCGAACAGTTTTTCACCATGGCTATATATACCCCCTCTCCCCTTCCTCAGTTCCTTTACTCCGCTCGACCGCTCTCTCTCTCGCTCGAGCTTCTCAAACCCTAGCGCCGCCGCTACTCCATCGTCGCTGGTGAGGAAGAGCTTCATCGCCTCGACCTCGTCAGCCGACGCATCGCGCCGACCGCGGAAATCTTCACTCCGCCGCCGCCGTAGCTGTCTTCCTCCGCCAAGTTAGGGCGTGGAAGATCTGAACTGACGAACTTCCCATCTGTTCTTCTTAGTTCGTCGTGTTCTTCACTTCGGGTAATTAAAAGTTACTTCTATTACTCGCTTTGATTCTCAAACCTACCTGAAAATCTTGAAAGGTGTTTATCTTCAAATCTTCACACATATGAACACCTCAAACAAAATATGCTCTTGATTCGTTTCTCTAAGCAATGATTTTCTTCAAGATTCCTCAGTTGTGTGAATCCTCGATCTATACAACTCTGGAACCTAAGACAAAGATCGCTTAGTGAAATTCTTTAAGAGAATTCGTTTGTTCAAATTCCTCACCTGAAGAATATGGCAGAAGGAAAGAAGCCACAGAAAGGAGGAAAGAGGCCTGAGGTCATGATTGTGTTTGAAATCCCTGAGGAAATATATGCTGATTATTGCACACCTGATGAAGCCGAGTTCGGCAAAGAAAACAAAAATCAGCGCAAGGTGCGCATTCAAAGGATTGAACGGAGATGGGCAACGGAATGGAGGGAGTACAGATATGTAACTCCAAAGTACATGAAGAAATTCCACTCAATCCTCCATGCCCAAGAGCTCCATTGGCACCTGGTCAAGAAGTCGACCCCACCAAAGATCAAGCGTGGTGAGGACTTTCCTGAAGAATGGGCCAAGCGCCAAGCCAAATTGGCAAGACAAGCCAACGAGGCGTTGAGGAAATTCAATGAGGACTCTCACATCGCCGCTGCCACTGAGGCCTCTGTCAAGCCAAGAAAATCTATGGCAAAGAAGCCCACACACAAGCCAAGTGCTTCACCAACAGTGCCCTCATGGCCAAGTCCCTCAGAAGAAACAGGTCGCCTTCCAAGTGCCACCTGAAGATGATGAGGCTGATGATGATGAACTTGCGGAAATCATCAGAGACCGCCAAGAAAAGGCCTCTAGAGCCAAAGGCACACCTATGCCACTGCTGTTGGATCCAAGAGCGATCCTAGACTACATTGATCTCTGGCACAAGGACCCAAATACTCCTATGCCTGACTTCAATCTGACACCTGGTCAAAGTCACATGCTGAGTCATTTCATCCAAGAGGACAAATGGAAATTTGATACTGCCAGAGAGATCAAGAAATTGCAAGATGTAAAAGAGAAATCATTGAAGAAAAATGTTGTCAAGATGACAACAGAAGAACTTATCAAGATGCAGTGACATCAAAGCCTCAGCGACAAATTTGACTCCTATTATGCTGATTGGCAAGGAGCCAAAGTCAGATTCATCAACCTGACGAAGAAATTTACCAATGTTGCTGCCCCAACGCAACAAGAAATTCCTCAGCCGGAGCCTCAAATTTCAGCAGATCAAGGACATGCCAGACACCGATGAAGTTCAAAGGTCAAGACAATGCTAGTTCCAAGGCTGATGATCCCATTCCAGCCAACAAGAAATTGCGTGGTATCCACTAGTGGTGCGCTGAAGAAATCGAACAAGTCGCAACTGCATCGGTTGCACTGAGGAAAATCAACCAGATTCCTCGGCTCCTCCCGCACCAACACCAACTCTAATTCTTCCATCCGCCTCGATGTGAAGAAGACCAAGGCTGCGTAATGAGCTGCGGTGAAGAAACGGAAAGCATCAGTGCGTTAAATTCTTCTACCGCGAAGAAAATGAAGCCAATGACCAGCTCCTTTGAAAATCCTATTGATGTTGTTCCAATTTCCTCAATTCCATCAAAGGACCTTGTTCCTTTTGGTGAAGATTATGAGATCCCAAGCGAATCTGATGAAGAAAATCATTCTGCCCGTCGAGCAGATTGATGAAGAAATTGAAGTTGAAGCAATCCCTTCAACCCCAATCATGTCCTCTCCTATGCCTCATTTCACAGCTGAAGAGACTGTTGTTGAGGAAATTGAAGAAGATGTGGATATTGGAAGCACAAAGCCAGTGATGAACGATGACTTTTAGGGAAGTCAGCATCCAAATTCTCCACTCTTCACCCCAATCCAACAGATTCCTCAGTCCCCTGCTCCAACAGTTCAAATGGGCTCTGAAGAAACTCATCCCACTTCATCTGTCCATGAAGAAATTCCAGCCACTAAGCGCCTGATGAACTCTTCTTCTGATCCTCGGGATCGCGACTGTAGAGGAACAAGAAATTCCTCAGCCTGAAGAACCTGAGATTGCGATTCCCGAGGTCGTGATGCAACTCACTGACACTCCACTGCCAAAGCCAAAGAATCCCTTCTCAACAAAGCAAAAGTTCAAGGCTGAAGATTTCTTCAGGGAGCATGTATTGTTCACTGATTACAATCCATATGATTTTGCTCGCATTAGGAAGAGGCGTTTCTGGACTGCCAGTCAAGCCAATTTCTATTCCTCAGTGCTCTTCAACAAAGACAAAGTCTTCGATCATGCACATATTCCTCATGTGGACATGGAGTCTCTGCCAGGCTTTGAGCCAGTCCTCAGTGTTCTTCACGACGCATGACTTCTGAATTTCTGCACTGACATCTGTGATTGGAATGAAGAACTCATTCATCACCGGAGACGCTGAAGACGTGAACTCATGGGTGTTAGACTGGATGTCTGAAAATACTCACTACAAGGCACCAGCAACTGAATTGCTTCGTGCCCTACCACTCAGTCCTCCACTTGATGGTGCTCGTTGTATCTACAATGAACCTGAGCTTTCAAATCACTATATGCAAGTGCTGATGAAGCCTTTGAAGCCAGGGCAGGCCCCAAGAACCAAATTCCTCATCAAGGAATTATTGTATGTGCCTCGGACTGTCTATCGGATTCTGACGAAGACAATGAGTCCTATCAAAGGCCACGACTCAAGTGATGAAGAAGTCGTTGGCATCATGAAAAATATGCTTTTCAATATCATTCATGGCGTTCCCGTCAACTTCCATGATTTCTTCATGAGGACTCTGGCAAACATTGCTATGTCACCATTTGAGCTGAAGCCTTATGCGCCTTGGATAATGAGATTCATCAGGACAAGGTCTTCACTCAATTACAAGGTTGATACTCTGAACCACTGCAGCTACTTGCCCCCGATTGAAGTCCTCAAACGGACATTTACCTCAGCTGATGACAAGGGCAAGGCAACTGCTGTGATCGATGAAGGCACTCGTCCATTGGATGGACAGTTTCGCAAAGCTGCATCCTACTCCACCAATGATGACTCGCCACACATGACTCGCCAAAATACCTCAGCCAAGCAAACTCCTCAAGACACATCACCTGTGGTGATGATCGATCGTGAGTTACTCCTCGCCTTCATCGGAAGGTTGATCGCAATCATAAATGGGTCAAGCGTCAGTTTGGTTCAATTCTTCACAACATGACCTCTACACACAATGCAAAGAAGAAAACCACTACTACCTCCATGAAACCTTCAAACACACTGGCTATTCTTTCAAATGTCTACAAAGACGGAAGAACTGACGACAATGGGTCTCAAGGAAGAATTTGACTGGTCTGCACCTCCTCCAAGAAATACAAGAAGGTCAAAGTTCCTTCCTTGGTGGCCAGCTCCTATTCTTCATCACGAGACACCGATGAAAATGAAGACTTGACGACATCGCGGCAGCCCCACTACAACAACTAACCCCAACAACGCCAAGCGCTCCTTCTTCAACTTGAAATTCTTGAGGCGTTAGTCCTCGGTTCGATCCTTTTGGTCATTCGATGACAAAGGGGAGAAATTTGAGTTAGTCTTCAGCGGGTCTATTATATGGGCATTTTTTTGTTAAGTTAAAACTCTCGTTCTTCCGAAACTTTTATTGGATCGAGTTGTAATCTTAAACCCGATGGTGCTCGATACTTTTGATGCATCGAGCTCGATTCTCTTGAGCTCGATACTCTTGATGCGTTATTTTGCATGCTTGTTCCTCATTAATGTTATCGCACGCATGCTGAATTTCATCAAGCACCATATTTCATCATGCATTTCAAATTCTTCATATTATATGTCAAATGCGTGTATGAATTACGAGATATAGGGGGAGATCTCCATGATTCAACTCTTCAAATGTGCATTGCCTCAAAAGCAAATTCCTCACTATGCACATCTTCGGGGGGAGTTCAATATCAGTATTTACACTTCATATGTTTATCCCCATTGAAAACTTAACCTATATTGTCATCAATCACCAAAAAGGGGGAGATTGTAAGTGCATCTAGTGCCCCTTAGTGATTTTGGTGTATTGAAGACTTATAGGTTAAGGGACTGATGTGTTTGTGAGTGTACACAGGTCTATAAGTCTGAGGAGTTTGATATTTACAGAGAAAGTTGACCCCTAAAAATGAAGTTCTTCGACTGAAGACTTTGATATTCTGAAGACTTTCTGAAGACTTTGAAAGTGAAGAAATTGGTGTGACCTTGAAGACTTGGTATTCATTTGAGGAACATGAAGCGTGAAGACTTTTGTTTTCGTAGTTTCTTTTCTCTTTCTTGAGTCATAGGAAACACCGTACTGTTAAAGGGGGTCGAGGAAATACTAAGGAAAAATTTCCATGTGATGCTCAACTCAAAATCCTACACCTACCAATCCTTCGAGTGAAGCCTTTGGAAATCTCATACAGCTCAGTCAATTTCTTCAAAGGATGTAGACGAAGTTCTTCCGGTCAGCTGAGCAATTTGTTCTGATCAAGAGTTAGGTATTCGCCAAAGGCGGATTGCCTACACAAAGGAGGAACATGATAGCCCCGAGGAATTTGAGATTCAAATTTCCCTCATTCTTTGTCTTCTTGCCACCTGTCCCAAAATATCTTATCCACCTAACGGTCATATCATTGAAGGGCATTTATGTCTTATCATGTCGGGCTGCTCCCTAGGCTATAAATAGCCGCCCCTACAACCACTAGCTGGTTGGCTGCTCCGAGAGAAACTTGACACTTGTCATTTGAGAGCAACCCATCCTCCGAGGACTTTGAGCGAAAATCATCAAGTGAGGAAAAACCCAAACTCCAAACCCCTACAAACCCAAAGTGATTGAGCATCACTGAAGAGATTGATCCTGAGTGGATCCGACGCTTGTTACCTTTGAAGATTGTGCTTCTTCCAAACGGTTAGGCATCATGGTCTAGAGCATCCAAGAGGAATTGTGGATCGCCGAGTGACCAAGTCTGTGAAGGTTTGGAAGTCGCCTGAAGACTTACCACGAGTGATTGGACGAGGTCTGTGTGACCTTAGTTCAAGGAGAATACGGTGAGGACTGGGTGTCCTGATCTGCGTGCTCAGCGACTGGGTGTCCGGGACTGTGTGTCCTCGAGTTTAAATACTCAGCCGCTCCAACCAGACATACAACTGAGACAGCAGTTGGAACTGGTCTACCAAATCATTGTCTTCACCAACCTTACTGGTTCTATTTCCTCAACCCTCTCATTTCCTCATTACCGTGTTGTGTGTTCATTCATATCTATGTTTGAAGACTTTGGTGAAGACTTTCTCAATTTCCTCGGTTCAATTTCTTCACCGCTTTGTCTTCATCTTGTGCTATCCTGTGTTTACGCTTTCTGTACTCTTTGATTGTCTTCATTTCATCAGGATGACCATACCCGCATTCTCTTATGCTTACTTCTGAGTACTTATTCCGCTGCAAGTAGTTCTTCGCTAAGGAATTTCCTCACCGGCAAATTCCTCAGTGGAGAATTCATAAAAATCGCCTATTCATCCCCCCCCCCCTCTAGTCGATATAACGCACTTTCACAGATCCAGGTGTGTATGATTGAGGGCATAAGCTTCAGAAGGATTAACTGTTTGCGATTAGGCAACAAAACAGAAACGGGTCAGCCAGATCAAAGTGTTTGCGATTGATGGCATACACTTCACATGGATGAACTGTTTGCGATTAGCCACAACAAATTGAAACAATTAGATAGATCAACGTGTGCGCGCTAGACAGGCACACACATTCTAATTAAAAGAAGTGTGCACGCTGGTAATAACGAGCACGCACGGTTGTTGGAACAAGACGTGTGTTGACATTGCCTATTGCGGTGCACCCTATGGTGCAAACGCCACGTCCGTTGCCGAGAAGGCGTACGTGCCCATGTTAAGCCTTCCGGGAATAGTGCTGCACTTATAACCGTCAGTAAATTTTGAGCATGCGTCCCGTCACAATTTTTTTTAGAAGAACATGGAGGCCGCGCGCCGTTACATTCCAAATTGCAAACCTGTTCACACCAATCAAAACCTAAATGGTTTCCCACTTAGGAGCGTATTACTACTCGGTTATAAATACTACTACTCCAAGATGACTGCACATTCCTCCTCAACTCCTCATCCACAAAAACAAACATGTCATTCATAATCGTTCCCTTGCGTGTGCCATGGCCAGCGTTAGCTCTGGATCGAGAGATTGCCACCAGGGAGAGGCGAGCCTGGAAGCGAAATCACGAGAGATGTCCCGCCTCGCCGCGAAAGCAGCCAACATGTCCCGCGGCGCGGCTGTAGTACCAGAGAGGTCCCGCCATGCCGCCGAAGCATCACGGAGGTGTCGCCGTGCCGTCGATGCAGCAGATTGGTCCGGCTGCGCAGCGGAAGCAGAAGAGATGTCCCGCCGCGCCACGAATGCAGCAGAGATGTCCACCCGCGCCGCGGCGGCCTGGGAAAATGTCTCGCGGGGCAGGCGAGGACTCTTACAAGCGCATGCATGCCCTCGTCCTTACGCAGATGGATCAGATCTCCAGGTGGGTGAGGTTGCGGGATGACCTGAAAGCCTTGTTTGAACAGTCTATGTCGGTGTACAAAAAGAGGGGTGCGTTTTTGTACCCCTATACCTGTGCACGGGCAGTCGGAGCCGCGCCTACGGTCACGCTAAGCAGAACAGGGGAGGTGAGCCAAGGTAAGACCGAAGCCCAAGATGATCAGAGCAACGCCAAGACCAAGACCACAAAGAGCAGAGGGACGAAGCAGGTTCCCCCGGCAAGACCCTTGTCGGGGGCAGCCTCAGTAGCCTCGGCAAGATCCTTGCCGGGGCAGCTTGCCCCACACCAACGGAGCGAGCCACCCTTGAGCCAACGGTCCCCAACGCCATCCTCCACGTGGGGCCAGGGCTCGGGAAGGAACCTCTGTGGTGGCATGCAGATCTTTGTGAAGACATATTCAAGATCAGATGAGGATTAGAAGACGACGATCCTCGGCAGGATCCTTGTCGAGGAAGGCCACCAGACCCCCGGCAAGGCCCTTGCCGGGGACGACAGCGCGCCACGGCAAGACCCTTGCCGGGCCACATGGCAAGACCCTTGCCGGGCCACCCGGCAAGGCCCTCACCAAGGACGCCAGCTGGGCCACCGCCAGGCCCATGTCAACCAAGCTTCCACCGCCGTTCACATGCAGCTGCCAGCCCAACCAATCAAGGTGCACCGCATGGCAACATGCAGCTCCCAGGCTAACTCATCAAGCGCCTGCGTGGCGGCATGCAGATCTTCGTGAAGGCTCCAGCACCGCGCCCCTCAGCTGCCTGCCTGCCTACATGGCACCACACGCATAATTGGCCGAGGCGCGTGTGGAAGCGAGGAGGAGCGGCGACGGACGGGACGGGCCTCGCCCCCGTCCCTGATAAAGCAAGAGGACACTTAAGCTACGCATTAAATGCATCTTGTCCTGTAATACGAGCGATAAGCTCAGGGGACTGTACGCCTTTCCACCTCCTGTGTGCCACTGTGGCTGCCCCTTCCGACTATAAAAGGAGGCCCATGGCATACTGGAGAAGGATTCGCTCTTCGAACCACGACCGACCACAACTAGTTCGAGAGCTCAAGAACTCTCTCAAATACACCCACCAAAGCAGGACTAGGGTTTTACGCATCCTCGCGCCCGAACCTGGGTAAACGATCCTTGTCAAGCTCTTGATCCTACTCTTCTTGCAACCCTGCGCCCCGACAACCGTAGTAGGGATTCTTGTGATCCCATAGGTGTCGTTCCACACCGACATCTTTGGCGCGCCAGGTAGGGGGCGCAATTGTGAGAATCTGGTCTAGTAGTTAGCTTAGCAGTTCTTTGTCGCCATGGTTCCTAAGAAGAAGACAGCCATGGCGATCGGCTCGTTGGGAGCCAAACGGCCCGTGCCGGTGCGGACGAGCAGTGGACCGGTCGCGTATAGGACCCAGGCCGCGGTCCGCGAGCACCAGCGTCGTGCAGTCGAGTTCGGGCGAAGCGCGTCGCTGCTCGAGCGCCAGACGATCGGCCGCACGCCGTCAGATCCAAAGACGGAGTCGGGCCCCCTGCAGGCGGCGCGGGGCCCTCCAGGAGTGTCGTTGTGCCACCTCCAGACGGTGCAGCGACCTCCAAGACGCTCACACCGGCGACCACCGCATGCTCTTCCCATGGTGTGCATGCCAAGCAGCGTCACCACGTTGGTGACCCTGGGCACCGCCGTGGGAAGAGCCATGTGCGTCACCCGCAAGATGAAGGGGGTCAGCAAGCTCGCCGAAGTGCTGGCAGAAATGGCACACAGCCGCTGGGTCGTAATGGATCTCCTTCTAACGTAGTTAGAAGTCGAAGCACGCCGCAATCCACGCAGCAGTCGCCGCCGCCCACGCCAGCGGAAGCTTTGGCGCGCGCATAGCTGCTCCTCGACTTCCCTCCTGCTGCGGAGAAGCTCGACGAGTGGAGGGCCACCATCTGGAGTCTCGTTGCCGTCGCAAACAAAGACGATCCGCGACCGGCGGGGCCCTCGGGTCGGTGCTCCACCGAGCCACCACATGCCGGGCGCCGAGGACCGGGGAGCTGCGCCACGGTGCACTCTCCTCCTCCTCGCCAGCCGCCGTGGGCGTCGTCCCGTCGCGACGACGCTTGTGATAACATCTCCATAGCGTCGTCCGACCCGCGGACCCTCCGCGACCAGCGCCAGGTCCTCCGGGAGCAAGCTCACGAAACGCGCCGCCAGTCGGACAAGCGGGCGGGACCCGCTATGGACCACCCGGCACTTGGGGGCTCCGGCGGCCTACCTTACGAGGTGGGCTGCCCGGCCTTTACCCGCGAGCTGCGGCAGTTCCAGTGGCCGTCCCACCGCATGTTCAAGCCCGACGTCGACGAGAAGTACACTGGCAAGACCCATCCGTCCGAGTTCCTCAGCATCTACACCATCGCGATGCAGGCTGCTGGAGCTCACGATGACAAGGTGCTCGCCAACTATTTTCCACTGGCGCTCAAGCGCAATGTGATGTCTTGGTTGATGCACTTGCCGGTGGATTCCATTTCTTCTTGGTCGGATCTGTGCCATGAGTTCGTTGGCGCCTTCACAGGAGGCCACCAAGATCATGGCCAGGCCAGTGATCTGCATATCATACCCCAGAAGGAAGGGGAGACCATGCGCAAGTACATCCAGAGATTCAGCCGGGTGTAATACGACATCCCCGACGTTCATCCCGCCGCTGGGATTAGCGCGTTCCACCAGAACATGCGCAATTCCAAGATGTGCAAGGAGCTGGCGATGACCAAGGTTAAGGATGTGGCCGAGCTCTACGTTCTGGCTGATAGGTGCGCCCGGGCTGAAGAGGGAAGGAAGTACCCCGGCGAGGACGCCGGCGCGGAAACCGACTCTACCGATGAAGATGCGGCCACCCCGACAAAGAAGGGTCGGCGTCGCAACAGGAAACGCAATGGCAAGGCCGTTCTTGCCGTTGAGGGATCTGATCGTACCGGTGCCAGCAAGAAGGTCAGGGCAGACCCCCCGGCAAGGAGATTGTCGGGTGCGCCGCCTGCCAGGCCTTGGCGGCTGCTGACAAGCCAAGAAGCTCCGGCAAGCAATACTGCAAGATCCACCGCACTAAGGGCCACGACCTCCAGAACTGCCGACAAGTTGAGCTGCTTGCTGAGAAGCAAAAGGCTGAGTACGAGAGGCGGGACAAGGAGAAGGACCAGGACGGTGCTGAGGGATCCGGCAAGAAGCATGGCGGCCAAGGAGGCCGCCCCGGCAAGGACAACCAGCAAGAGAGGCCCGCCCGGGGCCGCGACAAGAAACAAGAAGACGATGATCACGACGAGGATGACGAGTCTAGTGGGCAAGGGTTCCAGAAGGCTACGGAGGCCATGTGTGTTGATGGCGGCGCCTCGCTGCATCCTCTCCCCGCTAGCTCAAGCAGTGGGCGCGTGAGATTACAGCAGCAGAGCAATCGTTCGACGCTCAGAAGCCATTGAAGTGGTCCAGCACGCCCCTCATCTTTGACACCGGGGACCACCCTTACCGCACTACCGCGGTCGGGTGTTTGCCATTGTTGGTCTCACCAACGATACGCAACCTCAGGGTGAACAAGATGTTGGTTGACAGCGGGGCCGGCCTGAACCTGATCTCGCCTGTCGTGATCTAAAGGTTGCAAATCCCTGATGGAAACCTCGAGGAAATGGGCACGTTCCAAGGGGTCAATCCAGGGAGGAGCCAGCCGAAGGGAAAGGTTACACTGCCCGTGACATTTGGAGGAGATTTGAACTACAGGACGGAGAGGATCGTCTTCGACGTGGCCGAGATCCCCTTGCCCTACAGCGGGATCCTCGGCCGCCTGGCACTAGCCAAGTTCATGGCAGCGTCACACTACGCCTACAACATGCTAAAGATGCCCGGGCCGTTGACCATCATCTCCGTCCCCTCCGACAAGAAGGACGTGTTGATCTATGCCGACCAACTCTACCAGGAAGCAGTTGCAGTAGCTGCCGTCAAGGCACCTGCCCCTGCCGCTGAAGGCCCAGGAGGGAAGAAGAAGCCCGGCAAGACCTCTCACACCCACTCCGGCAAGCGCACCTCCTCGGAGTGTTGTGCTACCGTCGAGGGCGTGCCAGAGAGCTCTACCGACAAGAGCAAGAGATCCAGAGCCGAGCCGCCATAGACCAAGAAGGTGCCCGTCAGGGAGGATGGCACGGGAGGGGCCTTCACCATAGGCTCCACCCTCGATAGCAAATAGGAAGGCGCGCTCGTCACCTTCCTGCGGGCGAATGTCGACGTGTTTGCGTGGCAAGCATCCGACATCCCCGGCGTTCCAAGGGAGGTGATTGAGCACCACCTAGCTGTCTTCCCCCACGCGCGGCCTCAAAAGAAGGTCAGAAAGCAGGCTCTGGAGAGGCAGGAGTTCATCACAGAGGAGATCAGGAAATTGGAAGCGACAGGTTTGGTGAGAGGAGTGCTCCACCCGACGTGGTTGGCCAATCCGGTAGTGGTGCGCAAGGCGAATGGGAAGTGGAGTCTGTGTATTGATTACACAGATATTAATAAGGCTTGTCCTAAGGACCCCTTCCCGTTGCCGCGCATCGACCAGATTGTTGACTCCACAGCCGGGTGTGATCTGTTATCATTCCTCGACGCCTACTCAGGCTACCACCAAATCTTCATGACAAGAGAGGATGAAGAGAAGACAACATTCATCACCCCATGTGGTACGTATTGCTTTTTACGGATGCCTTTCGGGTTGAAGAGTGCCAGCTCAACGTTCACAAGAGCAGTCCAAATTGGTTTTGAACCTCAGCTCCATAGAAATATGGAGGCATACATGGACGACATAGTGGTCAAAACCAAGGACGGGCCAACTCTTGTGCAAGATCTGGAAGAGACATTTGCTAACCTGCGCAAGATCAACCTCAAGCTGAACCCTGAGAAGTGTGTCTTCGACGTTCCATCCGGCAAGCTTCTCGCGTTCTTTGTGTTGCGGTGCGGGATCGAGGCAAACCCAGACAAGATCAAGGCTATTGAGAAGATTGAGGCGCCCAAGCGGATCAAAGATGTGCGTCGGCTCACCGGCTGCGTCGCCACCATGAGCCGGTTCATCTCCAAGTCCGCTGAGCATGCCCTTCCTTTCTTCAAAGTCTTGAAGAAGGCGGGCCCAATGGAGTGGACCCCAGAAGCCGAGGCAGTATTGCAGGATCTGAAGAAATACCTTTCCTCCACGCCAATACTGGTTGCGCCTAAACCACAAGAGCCGTTACTGCTATATCTGGCGGCGACGAATCAAGTGGTCAGCGCCCGCCGGTAGCACGAGAGGGAGGTCAACGAGGAGGCGGTGATGGTGGCAGAACCAGCGGATGGCAAGCCAAAGATTCCCCGGCAGGTGTCGGCATTCGGGAATGGGGGTCCCAGACTTGCACACTGCGGCCTGCGGCGTGGCTCAAGTGGGGGCCCAGCGCGGCCCAGCATCATCAGCTCAAGCTCAAGACCCTCGCGAGGGGCCAAGCCTCGCGGGGCAGACGACAAGAACCTACCTCAGGAGCAGCCTCGTCAAGCAGGCTCGCGAGGAGGCGGAGAGATCAAGGCGGGGTACCTCGTGAGGGTGCCCGATGACGCAAGCCATGACGATCAAGGCCAGGCGGCCGCTAGCCCGCGCAGTGTCCTCATTTCCCCTTTGGTGCAAAGGAGGCAAGCACAGGCCAAAGCATCAGGCAAAGGTTGCCGCTTCGGTGCAACAAGACCAAGACAGCAGAATGGCAGGATGGAGGTCATCATGGAGCCCAAGACGGCGTCACCGTCGGAGTCCTTGGCAGCCGAAGACCAACTTTAACCAGGATAAGTGTACCGGATGTTCCCCTTCAAAATGGCCAATTGTTGGCGCCCTTCCCGCTCATTATTTGGGAAGAGGCCCAGGGCCTCCCTCTAAAATAGGGCTAGCCGCCGCAAAGAGAGGGGGACAGACGAAAAAAAGGTCGAACCCCCTAGAGAGAGAAAGAGAGAGGCGAATGAACTCACCCAAGCAGTTCATCGCACCAGCTCAAGAACAGCCCCTCGCGAGGCTGTTCTTTCCTTGTATTGTTCATCATCAGCCCCTGAGGCAATCCACCACACCACAAACTAGAGTAGGGTATTACACCTAGCGGTGGCCCGAACTAGTATAAACCTTGTGTCTCTCGTGTTGTTCATCGTTCATAGTTTAGATCCCTCGCAATCCGTTCTCGCATGAACTGGTAGGGGAAAGATCTCCGCGCGCACCCGAGTGTTCGAACCTCAAGGGTCTGCCGGAACCCGAAATCCGACATTTGGCGTGCCAGGTAGGGGTGCGCCGGAATCTTTCTTCTGCTGGTCGTGTGAGATCTTCCGTCGTGTCCATGGCTGACGCTCGCTGAGCTCGTGCCGCTCTAGTCGCCCAGACGGCTCCCGTCGGCGGACACCCTCGTCGTTCCCCATCGCCAGCCGCCAACGCCACCACCGGTCCGAAGGGGAACGAGAAGCAAGCTTCGTCCCTGCATCCATCCGTGAGGCGGGACGGCCGCACTGCCACTCCTTCGCTCGCCCCTGCTGGTTCTTCGTCCCGCACGCACCGCGCTCCCATGGAGGCTCGAGCCGCGCTCATCGCGGCAAACGAGCTCCTGTGCTACCGCCCCGTCGACAACGTCTATGAGGAGTGGCTCGACCGCGTCGCCGAGCTCATCCGCGCCGCAGGGGGCTCCCCCACACCGCCCCTCTCGCTGCCTCGCCCCGCACCACGCGCGGGAGGCAGGGAGCCGGAGGTGCCCCCGCCACCTCCTTCCCAAGAAGGTGCCCTGGCTCCAAGGCGCGTGGCCCCAGGACGAGACCCTCTGCGTCCGGCGCCCGCGCACCAAGAAAGAAGCTGCCAGGAAATCCCTCGTCCCCAGGAAGGTGCTCACGTACTCCCAGCACCGGAGCGCCGCGACCACGCTCCAGCGCCGCCGCGTCAAGACCCAGCGCTGCTCTAGGCAGCGGTGCGCGGGAACCCACAAGAGCAAGCCCTGCAACATCAGAGAGCTCCAGTGACCACTGCAGGCTGTCGCGCCTACACCGCCGAGCTACGTAGCGTCGCGTGGCCCGGCAAGTTCAAGCCAGACCTGCCTCCTCGCTACGACGGCACCGCCGACCCTGCAGAGTTCCTCCAGCTCTACGAGCTGGGCATCAAAGCCACCTGTGAGGGGCGAAAAGGTCATGGCGAATTGGTTCCCCATGGCTGAAGGAAGGGCGGGGCCCGAACATCTCTGAACACGGCTCCGCACGATCTCCTCCTGGGACGAGATGCGCACCCGCTTCATCGCCAACTTCCAAGGTACCGGCGACCGGCCTCCAGCCGTGAGCGACATGCGCCGCATCAAGCAGCAGCCAGGAGAGATCCTGCAGAAGTACATCCAGCGCTTCAACAACGCACGCCTCAAGATACCCAAGGTGACTGAGGAGGCCATCATCTCAGCCTTCTTCGATGGTGTGCGTGACATCAAGATGAAGGAGGAGCTGGTGATGCATGAAGACCTGTGCACATCTCTGGAGCTGTTCAACTTGGCGACCAAATGCGCCAGGGGTGAGGAAGGGCGCCTCTCCCTCCTTGAGCTTCCGGCTGCCGATCCAGAAGAGAAGAAGCCCAAGGCCAAGGACGTGAAGCGCAAGGGGGCTACAGTGCTCGCGGCAGAACCAGACACCAAGCAAGGTAGGGATCGGCCCAAGTCTTCCAAGGGCAGCCGGTACTGCGTATACCACGATCTTCATACCCACAACACCAGCGAGTGCCAGGAGCTCAGGGCCGTGCGAGAAGGGCGAATCGGCCGACGCCCCGACCGCAGTGATCGAGGCTACGGCCGAGGAGTAGGAAGAGGTGCAGGACATTGGGAAGACCGTGGCCCTCGCCAGGGATGGCGTGACAGACCTCGCGAGGACCGCTGGCAGGACCAGCCTCGTGAGGGAGGTTGGAGGGACCAACCTCGCGAGGATCGCCCTCAAGGCAATGCAGGGCTCCGCCTCTGCCGCAGCCACCAAGGAGGTCTGAAGAAAATCATCGGGGCCGAGGGGCTGGGGGCTTCCAAGAGCCGCCACGATCGCTTGCATCCAGGTGGTGCTCAGGCCCCAGCCTCTCAGCGCATTTTCAAGCAGTTTGCTCGCGAGGTGAATGCAGTCCTCCCCAAGCCAGAAGCCACTCGCCCTCTCAGGTGGTCGTCGTGCGCTATCACGTTCAGTTCGGTGGATCGGCTCAAATGCGCGGCAACGGCAGGAGTCCTCCCCATGCTTTGCTCACCAGTCATCAGCAACATGCAAGTCACCAGGACCCTCATCGACGGCAGAGCAGGGCTCAACGTCCTATCTGTTGAGACATTCAACGATCTCCAAGTGCCATACGATCAGCTTCACCCGACCAAGCCCTTCTCAGGAGTCACCGATGGTTCCACCGTCCCGAGAGGGCAGGTTCGTCTTCCTGTCACCTTCGGACGGCGGAACAACTACCGCACCGAGCTCATCGACTTCGACATTGCCCACATTCGCCTGCCGTACAATGCCACCCTCGGGTACCCAGCTTTGGCCAAGTTCATGGCGGTGACTCACCATGGCTACAATGTCCTCAAGATGCCAGGAAGCGGAGGAGTCATCACAGTGCCTTGTGAGGAAAGGGATGCAGTGTGCTCTCTCGAGCGTGCTTTCCAAGCCGCAACGATCGAAGACCCAGATCACAGGAGCGGAATACTTCCCGAGGCGATCCCCAAGAAGAAGAAGGCTTCACCTGGTCCAAGCCCTCATGAGGTAAGCACCTCCGGAGGCACGGCAGCAGGGCCTGCGCCCGTTCAAGGGGTGCCACCCCCTGACGCATAGGAAGGCGCGCCCGGCACCCTCCTCAGGCAGGGCTCGGGGGCTCTTTCATGGCGAGCCACCAACCTAGCCGGAGTCACGAGGGAGGCGCTCGGGCACCGCTTGGAGGCGTGCTTCAAGGCACGTTTCCCTCGGGAAGGTACCAAGCAAGGAGGGCCAAACCATCAGGAGTTCGTCGCAAGGATCACCCAGGAGCTACAGGAGTCAAGAGTCATGCGCGGCTGTCGCCGCTTGCCTGCCGTGGCCCCACATCCAGGCGAGGATGTTGGGCTGCGAATCTGCATCGACATACCAGGGCTCAGCCGAGCCGCGTCCCAGGAGCGCCTCTGGCCCTCACGTGTGGGGCGTTGCGAGGGTCCACCTCACAGCTACATTCGCATGCCTTTCGGCCTGCCAAACGCGGTTGCCGCTCACTAGCGCCTGCTGAGGGGCGCTCTGGAGGCTCAGGAGGTTAAGCAGCGCGCGGTCCTAGCGGAGATGGAGATGGCTCTCGAGGAACCCCTCGTACCCCAAGAGCCTCCCGAGGCTCCCGGTCCAGATGGCTCGTGAGGGCCGGCGTCCTCGTCGCGCGTCATCCGCTACCTCAACACCCCGTCATCCCCGACCATATCAGGTGATACCTTTCCAAGTTTCGTTTTCAGCTGGGAGCGCCCCTCGGGCTGCATCATTCCCAGGCTGCATGGATCCATCCCCGCGGCATGTATCCGTTTTGCTTATGTTCTTTACTTACCTTGTTGGGGGCGCCCCTCGGGCTGCATTATCCCCAAGCTACTTGGGCTAGACCCAGTGGCGTACGCTTTCTCCGCGCCTATCTGGATGAATTTTCTTATGCATATATATAACATGCTTGACCTAATAGCCTGCTCGATTGACACCTACCCTTGGAGCCCCTCGCTCCAGCACGGTGCTTGCGCACGGGTCCGTCCCTGCAACACTGATAAATCTGAGTGGCTGAGCTCTGGCCGCGGCAGCCCCGCAAGGCGCCACCTCACCAAGCCCTCAGTGCCCCCGATCACTCCCTCGGAGCGACCAATGGTTGGTTGGCGACCGTAACGACGAACCTGGTTTCCCCTCATGATTCATATACAGGACCTGCTCCAGCACTAACGCTGGCGGCCTCACGAGCCTTCTCTCCTCCTCTCTGGCGCGACCTGCTTACGCGCTAAAAGGGGGGTACGTGAGCATCACGACTCACTGGCTCTTACTGGCTCTCCAGCCCTCACCCCCTGGCCTTGACCCACGGCATCGCGACCTGTCATACCAGCGGCGGCTGAGCTCACTCGAGGGCCGGGACCTGAGGACGTAGAGTATTAAGGAAAGCATGGAGGAGAGGGAAGAAGCTCGCGAGGTCCCGACCCAGCAACACCGCAGTTGCTGTCGCGCAGACACGTCACCTCATCGAACGCCGCTCCAAACTCACAAGATAAGTCACGCAAAAAGCGGATCCGGCTCAGCGCTAAACCCTCGCCTACTGCTGCTCTGTCACGGCAAAGCTGCCTGCCTTTCTTGCCCTGCGGAGGCTGCTTGGGCGCTAAAGGGGACCTCCTGAGCATCGCGACTCAGGGGCTCTTACTGGACCTCGGGCCGCTCACTTCCTGGCCTGGACCCACGGCATCGCGACCTGTCATACCAGCGACGGCTGAAGCCTACCTGGGGACCGGGACCTGTCGGCGCAGAGCATCAAGCCCTCGTGAGGAAAGAAAGGGGGAGCTGATCTGGGACAGAACGAGCATCTCGCACTGATTCATCATAAGGACACAATATTCACAAAACATGGCCAGCGCCTTACATACCCCCGCGGGGTGCTACTTCGATTCTTTGCAGGAAATAAAAGGTGCTAATCCTAAGGAACGCCAACTACACGTGCCTCCGCAAGAGACACCATCATCAACAGTGGGCCGCCAGGCACCGGCGCCAACCCCATCCAGATCACCGGCGCCGGTAGCCTGAAGCACCCGCCTGGCTCCGGGCGCGACGCGATCTCGGAGGCTCGTAGCTGTCGTCGTTCGTCTCCGGAGTCGCCAGAAGCTCGTACAAGGCGCTGGACCCTCCGGCCCCTTCGCTGCTGCTCGAGGAGTTACCAAGGGGGCAACCAGCAGGCCTGGTCCTCGTGACGATGCCACGACCGCCCTTCTCGGGCCAACATTCCAGCCGGCGTCCTTCCACATCGAATACCTTGAAGAACATCAAGGAAGCGCCATCGTATTCCAGGTGGATCACGAGGGCGCCCCTCGTCCGGCAGACCCGGGCGATCTCGCCCCAGCCTTGGGTCATGTAGACCTTGCCCGGAGCAACGACCGCAACCTCCGCTCCGGTCGCGGGGGTGCTGCATTCGGCATGCTGCAACCAGATGTAGGACCTCGAAGTATGTCTAGAGGGGGGTGATTAAACTACTTGACCAATAAAAACCTAACCTTTTCCAAATTTTAGACTTTGGCAGATTTTAGCTATTTTTAAACAAGTCAAGCAATCTTCACGCAATTCAAGCAAGCATGCAAAGAGTATATAGGCAGTGGAAAATAAAACATGCAACTTACAAGAATGTAAAGGGAAGGGTTTGGAGGATTCAAACGCAAATTGAGACACGGATGTTTTTGTCGTGATTCCGATAGGTGGTGCTATCATACATCCACGTTGATGGAGACTTCAACCCACGTAGTGTAACGATTGCGCGAGTCCACGGAGGGCTCCACCCACGAAGGGTCCACGAAGAAGCAACCTTGTCTATCCCACCATGGCCGTCGCCCACGAAGGACTTGCCTCACTAGCGGTAGATCTTCACGAAGTAGGCGATCTCCTTGCCCTTACAAACTCCTTGGTTCAACTCCACAATCTTGTCGGAGGCTCAAGTGACACCTAGCCAATATAGGAGACACCACTCTCCAAGAAGTAACAAATGGTGTGTTGATGATGAACTCCTTGCTCTTGTGCTTCAAATGATAGTCTCCCCAACACTCAACTCTCTCTCACAGGATTTGGATTTGGTGGAAAGAGGATTTGAGCGGAAAGAAACTTGGGGAAGGCTAGAGATCAAGATTCATGTGGTTGGAATGGAATATCTTGGCCTCAACACATGAGTAGGTGGTTCTCTCTCATAACTGGTAAGTTGGAAGTGTAGGTTTGTTCTGATGGCTCTCTCCACGAATGAAGAGGAGGTGGAGGGGTATATATAGCCTCCACAGAAAATCTAACCGTTACACACAATTTACCAAACTCGGTGGGACCGAATCAACAAACTCGGTCGGACCGATTTAGTAAACCTAGTGACCGTTAGGGTTTTCAGTGGGACTGACATGCATCTCGGTAGGACCGATATGGTTAGGGTTAGGGCATAACGTAATCTCGGTGAGACCGATTACACAAACTCGATGAGACCGAATTGGTAATTAGCTAACCAGAGTTGGTCGTAAACTTCGGTGGGACCGATTTTCTCTTCGGTGAGACCGAAAAGTTACAAAAGGGAAGCGAGAGAGTTTACATTGTAATCTCGATGGGACCGATCGCTCACTTCGGTTAGACCGAAACGTTACGAAGGGAAACAGAGAGATTACAATCCCATCTCGGTGAGACCGAGATCCCTATCGGCGAAACCGATTTTCCTAGGGTTTATGGCAGTGGCTATGACATCAGAACTCGGTGGCGCCGGATAGAAAGAATCGGTAGGGCCGAGTTTGACTTAGAGTTTAGGTCATAAGTGGATGTGAGAAAGTAGTGGAGGGTTTTGGAGCATATCACTAAGCACATGGAGCAAGAGGCTCATTAAGCAACACCTCATCCCTTCTTGATAGTATTGGATTTTCCTATAGACTCAATGTGATCTTGGATCACTAAAATGTAAAATGTAGAGTCTTGAGCTTTTGAGCTTGAGCCAATCATTTGTCCTTAATATTTTGAGGGATCCACTTTCATCATCCATGCCATGCCATTCATTGAGCTTTCTTGAAATATTCATCTTGGAATAGTATTAGCTCAATGATCTATATGTTGTTATGAATTACCAAAACCACCTAGGGATAGTTGCACTTTCAATCTCCCCCTTTTTGGTAATTTGATGACAACATATAGATCAAAGCTTCGATAAATGATAATAGAACTGAAAAACATCGTCGCTTTGAGAAGTATGTGATAAGCAAGAGCTCCCCCTAAATTTGTGCATATCTTAGGATTTGCTTTGGACTGCAAATGCACAAGAAATTAGGCTCATGGGTTACTCTTCCATGTCACATACATCTTGGTGGAGCGCTCAAAATAATAACGATTGAATACATGCACTCATCACCAAGCACAGTGAATGATCATATAAGGATAAATAAGATAATATCATAAAAGGCATAAGTGTAGCTTATGATCAAACACATGATCATCAATGTCTCACAGGTAATGCATAGTATCTCAAGCAATCAAACGCAAAAAAAAGTTCAACCAAGAAGACAAGAGAGATCAAAAGCATATCTCTCTCTCTCTCTCGAAGCCTATGATCTACACATTTTTCTCCCCCTTTGGCAACAAGTTACCAACAAGTTCCTAGAAAATGCATAGCACTATGTCGTCTCTCAGGCTTGGTCTTCTGGTGGTGGTGTAGACAGGACTCCAAGGATGAACGCATCGATGGGCGTGGTAGGAGCTGAAGAAGTTGGAGCTGGAGCTGGTTGAGCTGGAGTTGTAGCTGGGCTGAAGAAGTGGCTCACGGTGTCCGGAATTGGCACTGCGGTGACCTCTGAGCTCTAGGCACTCTAGCAAATGCATCAGTTGTCGTCTTGCCCTTCCTCTCCTGCATATCATCTTGTAACTGCTCCATAGCTGACTGAATCTTAGTCACTTTGACATCAAGATCATAGAATTTTTGTTCCATGATTCTCTCCAGGCTCTCCTGGTTTTGAGTTAGGGTGGCCAACCCCTTCTTAATCCGTAGAGTTGATGCTATTAAGTAACCAAGCTGCTCCTGCTTGTTCTTCAGAAAGTAGTCAGATGCCTCTACTTGAGTGGGCATCTTTGCAGCTTTCTCTTGCCTTGCCTTCTCCTTTCTCTCTGAGCTTGCGATGATGGTTCATTCTCAGTCATGACAACTCGATTTTCCTAAAATTCAGGATAGAGAACCATGTGTTCCTTATCCAATAGATACTTTCCTGTGCCCATCTTCGAGTTTGTCAACTCCTGAATCTTTGGGGCATAACCACAGCTTCTCTTCTGATCTGTTGTTGTCCTCTTAATTGTCTCGACTATGAGGCTCATGACCTTGAATTTCTGGGGCACATCAAAAACATGAGGCAAATTGATTGCATGCCCTCTAATCATGTTATGGTCACCTGATTTGGGCAATAGAGTATGCCTTAAGATCCAGTTGATCGTAGGGCAGCCATGCAACAAAGAAAATGGACTGATCCAAACTTGAAGGTCTCAAAGGGCATCATCTGGGATCTCCTTGTACATGTGTGACATAGAGTTATGATCCATTTTCTTCTTACCATAAATGTCCAGGTCATCCTCACTTTCCTTTGGGGCATTGATCAAACTTGCCCATTCCTCTATGGTAGACTGATATCTGGTTCCTTCTGACATCCACACTATCATGCCATCTGGATAGAAATGTGATGTGGAGTAAAATTGCATGATAAGTTCATCGTTCCAGTTGGTGAGCTTCTGCCCAACAAAATCAGCAACTCCACACACACTGAAGCTGTCATATACTCTAGGGTAGTGTTCTGCGTTCTCCTTCATGTAGGTCCAGTTGACCCATCTCATATCGCAAACTATGGGCTTCTTATCCAGCAAGATAGTCTCATAAAAGTCCTGCTGCTCCTTGGTATGGAACACCTTAGTCCACAGCAGTCCTTCTCCTCGTGGCATATGGATCGACTCTCTCTGTAGCCTCAACCCATTATCTCTCCCGATCTTCATGTTTTCAGCCAGGAATGAGCATCATTGTGGTGCAGGATCTTGGGTTTGAGCTTCCTTAGGACTTGCCCTTCTTCATCTTCTTGACATCTACCTCAGGCATTGGGGCCCTGTTCTTTTCAGCTGCTGGTATGCTCCTGGTATTCCTCTTGGGTGCATTCTTGGGCTTGGGGGCAGCTTTGGGCTTTGAAGTTGCAGCCCCTGATTTGATAGCATCACCCATCAGCTTTTGTGCCTTGGGTGCTGGTTCTGCAACCTCTTCTTCTTCTTCCTCTTCCATCATGGAAGGCTTCCCTATCACTCTTGCCATGGTCTTCTTGACCCTTCCTTTCCTTTTCTTTCCCTCTGCAGCAACATGCTCTTTGGGTTGAGATTCCAAAGGAGCTTGAGTAGACACTCTGGCTTTGGACATTGGTTTTCTACCTGCTGGCCTTTTGATTTTCAAACCAGGCTTCACTGCAGATGAGCTGAACTCCCTCTTGAGCACTTTCTTCTTGGAGCTTGCCTCATCCTCAACTGCCACATAATCCTCATCCTCAGACTCTGAGGTCTTCTTCTTTCTTGTCCTTGTGGCAGCCTTGGGCAAATTGCTCGGAGTGCTTCTGCTCCCCTCATCTGAGCTGCTTGAGGGACTAGTGCCCTCGCTCAATTGGATCTTTTCTTCAGATTTGTTCGGGCTATCACTTTGGTCTGACATGCTGTCAACTGACTGCTGACCCTGTGAATAGTTATAGATGAGGTAGAGAGGATGAGCATCACAAAATGTAGAGATTTTTGCAAAAGAATGATTCAAAAAACTTGGTTTTAGTTTCCCACTGAAAACATTTCGGATCTACCAATTTTCAAACTCGGTGATACGGAAGCAGTTTTGGAACCTAAACTAGTGAACTCGGTCAGACCGAGTCACGGTTTGGTGGCACCGAGACTGCTAGGGTTTCACAAAGTCCTAAAATCGGTCACACCGATTAGCAATTCTCGGTCAGACCGAGACTTACTAGTGCAATGGCATTAGCCAAATCGGTGGGACCGAGTTTTTCAAATCGGTGGGTCCGAGATGGTTTTGGCGGAAACCTAACCCTAAATTTTCAGATCGCAACTATTCTAAGGATTGATTTGTCTGGATAGGAGTGTTTCAATCATGGCAAGATGCATAATGAACACAATGTGCTGAGAATTGGACGAGGAAAGCACTGTGATCGAGTTCATACCCTAGTTCGGCGGGAACTCACTACGGCGGCAACGGCGGACGAGAATTCCGTTGATGGCGGCAGAGACCAGTGACTGGAGGCAGCTGGCGACGAAGTCTACGATCCGTAGACCAAGTTGGCAGAGCGAGCTATGCGCGGGCGAGAAGATTCGGAGAAATTTTTCCAAATTTTGCCGATGCGTATATATAGCCCGACCACAGCCGGTGTGGCCGAAAGTGGTACAACTCGGTGGCACCGAGATGCAAAACTGTGAACAGTTATAGCAACTCTGTGTGACCGAAAAGTACAAATCAGTTGCACCGTGATGAAAACCTAGATCGACTTAGTAATCTCGGTATGACCGAAATGGAGGAATCGGTCAAACCGAAAATCACAAAGAAGTTTTGGAAGTTTAATTCTATGACGAATCGGGGACTCCGAGTGCTCCTCACACAGAGTGGTTCGAATCTGACTTGATCAAATTTTGTGATGTAGCATGAATAGAGTTTGAGACGAGAAAAGCATAGATAGCTAGAGAAGGTTCTTAGGCATTCTTGTCCATCCACTTGGCCAAAGAAAAAGAAGCCAATCAATCAAAACAACAAGTGGATGTCCTCGAATGAGTAAATATGCAACCAACATGCTCACACAATAAGATGACAAATGAATATGTGACAAAGCATGCACAACCAATTCTAGCATCTATCAAACAATTGGCGATGACTAGGTCATCTATATTATGAGTATATTGACTTAGGAGTCAAATGAGAAGATTTGATCATTGGTCATACTCATCGTTTAAGCTCAAGTGGGGTTACCACTTTTACATAAAGCATTTATGTGTTCACATCATTAGAGTTGCTTTGACTCAATTCTTAGAGTTAAGTTCCCCCTAGATGTGAGATCCCCCCTTAGAGGGATAAATTAACCTTGGGTTTTGTCGATGATGACTTCATGTAGGTGTTGAAGATGTGGATGCTCTATGTTGATGTAGATCGTTTGGAGCAATCCTTTGGAGTGAGTTGCACTTTCAATACCTACATGGGTTAGTCCCACAAGGAACAAACAAAAATATCCATAGACATAGAGTGATGCACACACAAAATGATGTCCATGAAAACATTAGGTTACCTTGTCCCTTGCCTTACCAACATGAGGGTTTTTGACTCCTTGAACTAGTGCAAGATATGGAAGTTTATTGCACTTGTCCTTGCCATAATGATATGAGTGAAAAATGTTGGCAGAGTCACCCTCAAGAACTCTCTAGTTCTTCTTCTTCGGGATCCACATCATCTTGATGGTAATCCTTGGTGTAGTAGTAGTACTTGATGAAGTAGAACTTGACGTAGTCTTGGGAACCCACTTGACCAAGGACTTAGGTGCTTCTTCAAATGCATCAATTTCCTCTTGAAGCTTGTCCTTGCCTTTGTTCTTGTGGTTTTGTGGTGGAAGATCATCTTGTGCTTGTGTTCCCTTGAAGGAAGTAGGATCATACTTCTCTTGTTGAGGAACAAACTTCGTCTTGGGGTATTGATCTTCTTCCCATTCAACTCCATTGGCATTGAACTTTCGTTCAAAACCAACACCTTGATTCTTCCGGTGCCTTCATTGCTTGCGTACAATTTCCTCAAATTGCTTACTCCCGGCAAGGCTCTTGTATACACCTTTCTCTATAATTCCCTTCAATAAGCTGTTTTCTTGCTCAAGTGTAACTCGGCTAAGAAAATCATTAGTGGAATCAAGAGAACTACTAGAAGCTACAATATTGGATTTAGCATTGTTATTGTTACTACTAGAGGAAGAATCTTTCTTGTTCCTGTTACTAGACTTGACTTGAGGCATGTAAGTAGATAAGAGTAAACGCTTGGCAATGTAAGAAGAACTTTTCTTCTGAAGATCATCATTGATCGCTTTTAGGAACTCATGCTCTTGCTCAAGATTGAGCTTTTCAAAGAGTAACTTCTCATGAGCCCTTAAAAGCTCTCGATGATCTTCAAAGATAGTTTCATGAGCTAACTTAAGAGTGTTTAGTTCGTTAGTTAGACGCTCAATTTTCTCCTTATCATTGTCATTCGTTTCAGCTTGATTAGCATGATTAATTGACGTTTCATCATAGTATTCATCACTAGAGTTGTCAACAAGTAAATCATCATCACCTAGCAAGTCATCTTCATCAACATCAAAATCAACATACTCGGGGTGTGTTACCTTAGGACCTTTGGCCATGAAGCATCTACCAATTCCTTCATTTGGTGATTCAAATATGTCGTAGGAGTTGGTTGACACAAGTGCTAGACCGGAAACACCTTCATCTTGAGTGTATTCGGAGTCGGAGTGATAGCTTCTCTTGGGAGAATCTTCTCTTCTTTTGTAGGGTGTGATAACCCACAAGTATAGGGGATCGCAACAGTTTTAGATAAGTAAGAGTGTCGAACCCAACGAGGAGCTAAAGGTAGAACAAATATTCCCTAAAGTTCTATCGACCACCGATACAACTCTACGCATGCTTGATGTTCGCTTTACCTAGAACAAGTATGAAACTAGAAGTACTTTGTAGGTGTTTTTGGGTAAGCTAGCAAGAAAGTAACGAGCAAGAAAATAAAACTAGGGGCTGTTAAGGTAAAGAAACAATTAAAGTAAATATGGCGAGTGTGGAAAAGTGGTGGTAGGAGTTATGGGATTGTCCCTAGGCAACTGACTATGTTACTAGACCGATAATCGTTATTGCAATTCTATTTGAGGGTGAGGCATAAGCTAACATACTTTCTCTACTTGGATTATATGCACTTATGATTGGAACTCTAGCAAGCATCCGCAACTACTAAAGATTCATTAAGGTAAAACCCAACCATAGCATTAAAGCATCAAGTCCTCTTTATTCCCATACGCAACAACCCCTCTTACTCGGCTTTATGCTTCTGTCACTCAAGCAACCCACTATAAGCGAATCATGAACGCATTGCAACACCCTACAGCGGGAATCCCTCACACTTGTGCGACACGGAGGGCACCATAGCACAGCACCAATAATAAAACATGCAACTCAAATCAATCATAGCAATTCATCATTCACTGGTAGGACACCGAAAATCTACTCAGACATCATAGGATGGCAACACGCCATTGGATAATAATATGAAGCATAAAGCACCATGTTCAAGTAGAGGGTACAGCGGGTTGCGGGAGAGTGGACCGCTGTAGATAGAGGGGGGAAGGTGATGTAGATGTTGGTGAAGATGACGGCGGTGTTGGTGTAGATCGCGGTGATGATGATGGCCCCCGGCGGCGTTCCGGCGCCACCGAAGCAAGGGGAGAGCCCCTTCTTCTTCTTCTTCCTTGACCTCCTCCCTAGATGGGAGGAGGGTTTCTCTGGTCCTTGGCTCACATGGCTTGGGAGGGCGAGAGCCCCTCCGAGATTGGATCTATCTCTCTGTTTGCGTTACATTACAGCTCTGTTTCACCGTTTCGCGTATATATGGAGATCCGTAACTCCGATTGGCCTGAAACCTTCGCCCAGATTTTTTTCGAATATTATCTTTCTTGTAGCAAAAGAAGAGCATCAACCACCATACAGTGGGCTCACGAGGGTAGGCGGCGCACCCAGGGGGAGGGGCGCGCCCCTCTGCCTCCTGACCACCTCGGGCACCGTCTCGCGTGGATTTTTCTTCTGGAATTTTCCATATTTTCCAAAAATAAGCTCCGTCCGTTTTTATCCCGTTTGGATTCCGTTTGATATGGATATTCTGAAACATAAAACATGCAATGACAGAGGCGGCATCGGCGATGGATCAATATGTTAGTCCCAAAAATAATATAAAAAGTTGCCAAAAAGTATATGAAAGTGAATAATATTAGCATGGAACAATCAAAAATTATAGATACGACGGAGACGTATCAGCATCCCCAAGCTTAATTCCTGCTCGTCCTCGAGTACGTAAATGATAAAAAAGAATAATTTTTGATGTGGAATGCTACCTAGCATAATCTTGATCATATGTCTAATCATGGCATGAATATTAAGACATGAGTGATTCAAAGCAATAGTCTATCATTTGACATAAAAACAATAAAAATTAGAGCGTACCAATAAAGCAATCATGTCTTTTCAAAACAACAAGGCCAAAGCAAGCTTATCCCTACAAAATCATACAGTTTGGCCATGCTTCATTTTCGTCACACAAAATGCCCCATCATTCACAACCCGATGACAAGCCGAGCAATTGGTTCATACTTTTTAACGCTGCTTCAGCTTTTCAACCCTCACGCAATACATGAGCGCAAGCCATGGATATAGCACTATAGGTGGAATAGAATATAATGATGGAGGTTATGTGGAGAAGACAAAAAAAGGAGAAAGTCTCACATCGACGCGGGTAATCAATGGGCTATGGAGATGCCCATCAATTGATGTCAATGCGAGGAGTAGGGATTGCCATGCAACGGATGCACTAGAGCTATGAATGCTCAACAAAAGAAAACTAGTGGGTGTGCATCCAACTTGCTTGCTCATGAAGACCTAGGGCATTTGAGTAAGCCCATCGTAAGAATATACAATCCAAGTTCTATAATGAAAAATTCCCACTAGTATGAACAAGACAACTTATGAGACTCACTACATGAAAAACAAGGTGCTACTTTGAAGCACAATATATGAGACTCACTACATGAAGAACAAGATGCTACTTTCAAGCACAAGTGTGGAAAAAGAGATAGTAGCATTGCCCTTTTTATTTTTATTTTTTTATTTTTTGGGCCTTTCTTTTTTTTGGCCTTTCTCTTTTTTTTGGGCAATGTTCTAATAATGATGATCATCACACTTCTATTGATTACAATATAAGGATTACAACTCGAAACTAGAACAAGATATGACTCTATATGAATGCCTCCGTGATGTACCGGGATGGTGCAATGAATCAAGAGTGACATGTATGAAAAGTAATGCATGGTAGCTTTGCCACAAATACGATGTCAACTACATGATCACGCAATGGCAATATGACAAAAGTAAAGTATGTCATGATGATGATGAACGGAACGGTGGAAAGTTGCATGGCAATATATCTCGGAATGGCTATGGAAATGCCATAATAGGTAGGTATGGTGGCTGTTTTGAGGGAGATATAAGGAGGTTTATGTGTGATAGAGCGTATCATATCATGGGGTTTGGATGCACCGGCGAAGTTTGCACCAACTCTTGAGGTGAGAAAGGGCAATGCACGGTACCGAAGAGGCTAGCAATGATGGAAAGGTAAAAGTGCGTATAATCCATGGACTCACATTAGTCATAAAGAATTCATATACTTATTGCAAAAGTTTATTAGCCCTCGAAGCAAAGTACTACTACGCATGCCCCTAGGGGATAGATTGGTAGGAAAAGACCATCGCTCGTCCCGACCGCCACTCATAAGGAAGACAATCAAAGAAACACCCCATGCTTCAAATTTGTCACTAGCAGTTTACCATACGTGCATGCTACGGGACTTGCAAACCTCAACACAAGTGTCTCTACAATCCACAACCACCCACTAGCATAACTCTAATATTACCGTCTTTATATCACAAAACTATTTCAAGGAATCAAACATATCATATTCAGCGATCTAGAAGTTTATGTAGGATTTTATGACTAACCATGTGAATGACCAATTCATGTCATCTCTCTAAATAGATATAAGTGAAGCAAGAGAGTTTAATTCTTTCTAAAAAAGATATGCCCGTGCTCTAACAAATATAAGTGATGCAAAAGAGCATTCTACAAATGGCGGTTTTCTATGTAAAGAGAAATAGGCAATCCAAACTTCAAATGATATAAGTGAAGCACATGAAGCATTCTATAAAGCCATACTAAAAAGATATAAGTGAAGTGCATAGAGCATTCTATAAATCAACCAAGGACTATCTCATACCAGCATGGTGCATAAAAGAAAAATAAAAACCTAAATGCAAAAGACGCTCCAAGACTTGCGCATAATGCATGAACGAAACGAATCCGAAAACATACCGATACTTGTTGAAGAAAGAGGGGATGCCTTCCCAGCATCCCTAAGCTTAGATGCTTGAGTCTCCTTAAATATTTACTTGGGGTGCCTCGGGCATCCCCAAGCTTGAGCTCTTGCCTCTCTTCCTTCTTCTCACATCGAAACCTTCTCAATCAAACACTTCATCCACACAAAACTTCAACAGAAAACTCGGTAAGATCCGTTAGTATAATAAAGAAAATCACTACTCTATGTATTGTTGAAAACCAATTCATATTTTGTTTTTGCATTGTGTATACTGTAATATAGCTTTTTCGTGGCTTAATCCACTGATATAAATTGATAGTTTCATCAAAACAAGCAAACTATGCATCAAAAACAGAATCTGTCTAAAACAGAACAGTCTGTAATAATCTGAACATTCACCATACTTCTGATACTTGACAAATTCTGCCAAAATTAGGAAATATAACAATTTGTACCGCAAGACAGTGCAAAAAGAATCAGAACCATTTGACGTTCCAGTAAAAAACTAAAATTCACGCACTACAGCCAAAGTTTCTGTCCTGCACCGCACAAACCAACAAGCATTGTAAACATCCTAAAGGCAAACCTTGGCACATTATTTTTATAATATAATGGAATTGTACAAGGGATAATTATTTTTGTTGAAAAGTTTCTGTAATCAAGATTCACAAAGTTGCCATGAGCATGAACAAAGTTCAAGGAGCTCTCCCACTTCAACAATGCTTGTCTTTCTCACTTTCACTTTCCTTTTTGAAAAGTTTTGGGTTCCCCTCTTTATTTTTGTTGTTTTTAAACTATATGAAAGCACTCAACAGAAATAAATGACTCTCTAAAACTTCCACGTTGTCTCCCTGGCAGCGCTTTCTTTAAAGCCATTAAGCTAGGCATTTAGTGCTCAAGTAATGAATCCACACGGATCCCAAGGTATATCAAAGCCAATTTTAATTAGCAATGATTTGTAATTTAGTAGTGAGCACAAAGTAACGTATATCATGTAATGGCGAAGTCTAACTCTCTTCCTATGCATCGGCATGTCATAAAAGAACAATTCATGCACACATAGTAAAGTCCAATGCATAGTATAAGCAGTTTCTTGCAATTTCATCATATTGGAAACATAGAGAGGTGGAGATATAGTTCCTCTCTCATAATAATTGCAAGTAGGAGCAGCAAGCACATGCATATTATATCTATCAAAATCATCATGTGCAACGGTAAAAGGCAACCCATCAATATAATCCTTAATAAGTGCAAACTTCTCCGATATAGAGTAATCGGGAGAATTCAAAAGAATAATAGGACTATCATGCGTGGGTGCAATAGCAACAATTTCATGTTTAACATAAGGAACTATAGCAAGTTCATCTCCATAAGCATAATTCATATTGGCATCTTGGACACAACCATAGCAAGCATCATCAAAAAGGGATATTTCAAGAGAATCAACGGGATCAATCATCATAGCAATCATCCTCCGGTAAGCACGAAGGGGAATTAAACAATGTATGAGTTGAAGAGTTACTCTCATTAGAAGGTGAGCACGGGTAGCTAATCCGCTCTTCCTCCTTTTGTTCTTCGCTCTCCTCATCATCTCTCTCATCCATTGAGCTCACAGTTTCATCAATTTCTTCTTCCATAGATTCCTGCAAAATATTAGTCTCTTCTTGGACAGCGTTAACTTCCTCAATAAATGCATCAATATTGGCATTGGATTTATAACTTTCATAGCAATATCTAAGTATAGCAAAATTTTCAGGTCTGTAAATAGCATCATCAAAATTTTCACAAGTTTTAAACAAAGATTCTATTTCATAAGCACCCATAAAAGCAACAAATTCTTCTATTTGTTCCACATCATAGTAATCATATATACCTTTAGCATAAGAAGCTAAGGTTTTATTATCATTAAATTTGCATGAAAAGTCAAGATGTGGAGACTTCATCCTAGAGCAACAAGTATAATCATATCTCAAGCATAGTTGTCTAGCATACCACTTCAACATAATAAATTGATCCCATAATAGTTTCCCTTTTTGTGTCAAGCGATAATCCCTAAAGTATTCACGTTGATCCAACGTGTCTCCCGTTATAAAGTTGAGTGGGGTTTTCTCAGGATTATCAAAGTAGTACAAAATATTTCTCACATAATGAGAATCGGGACTTTTAGGAGTTACCCCATCCTCATGAGTAACAAGTACCTCTAATTTTTTTGGTTTTTTGTGTTCCATATCCATAACTAAAGATAGAGAACAACTAAGAACAGCAAATAAATGTTACTTAGTGATAAAGCAAACAAGCACACGAGAATATTCACCCACGCTCGACTCCCCGGCAGCGGCGCCGAGAAAAAGGTCTTGATAACCCACAAGTATAGGGGATCGCAACAGTTTTCGATAAGTAAGAGTGTCGAACCCAACGAGGAGCCAAAGGTAGAACAAATATTCCCTAAAGTTCTATCGACCACCGATACAACTCTACGCACGCTTGCCGTTTGCTTTACCTAGAACAAGTATAAAACTAGTACTTTGTAGGTGTTTTTGGGTAAGCTAGCAAGAAAGTAACGAGCACGAAAATAAAACTAGGGGCTGTTAAGGTAAAGAAACAACTAAAGTAAATATGGCGAGTGTGGAAAAGTGGTGGTAGGAGTTATGGGATTGTCCCTAGGCAACTGACTATGTTACTAGACCGATAATCGTTATTGCAATTCTATTTGAGGGAGAGGCATAAGCTAACATACTTTCTCTACTTGGATTATATGCACTTATGATTGGAACTCTAGCAAGCATCCGCAACTACTAAAGATTCATTAAGGTAAAATCCAACCATAGCATTAAAGCATCAAGTCCTCTTTATTCCCATACGCAACAATCCCTCTTACTCGGGTTTATGCTTCTGTCACTCAAGCAACCCACTATAAGCGAATCATGAATGCATTGCAACACCCTACAGCGGGAATCCCTCACACTTGCGCGACATGGAGGGCACCATAGGACAGCACCAATAATAAAACATGCAACTCAAATCAATCATAGCAATTCATCAATCACCGATAGGACACCGAAAATCTACTCAAACATCATAGGATGGCAACACATCATTGGATAATAATATGAAGCATAAAGCACCATGTTCAAGTAGAGGGTACAGAGGGTTGCGGGAGAGTGGACCGCTGTAGATAGAGGGGGGAAGGTGATGAAGATGTTGGTGAAGATGACGGTGGTGTTGGTGTAGATCGCGGTGATGATGATGGCCCCCGGCGGTGTTCCGGCGCCACCGGAAGCAAGGGGGAGAGCCCCCCTTCTTATTCTTCTTCCTTGACCTCCTCCCTAGATGGGAGGAGGGTTTCCCCTTTGGTCCTTGGCTCACATGGCTTGGGAGGGGCGAGAGCCCCTCCGATATTGGATCTATCTCTCTGTTTCTGCGCTCTGTTCTGGCTCTGTTTAACCGTTTCGCGTATATATGGAGATCCGTAACTCCGATTGGCCTGAAACCTTCTCCCAGATTTTTTTCCGAATATTATCTTTCTTGCGGCAAAAGAAGAGCATCAACCGCCTTACGGTGGGCTCACGAGGTTAGGCGGCGCGCCCAGGGGGGGCGCCCCCTGCCTCGTGACCACCTCGGGCACCGTCTCGCGTGGATTTTTCTTCTGGAAGTTTCCATCTTTTCCCAAAATAAGCTCCCTCCGTTGTTATCCCGTTTGGATTCCGTTTGATATGGATATTCTGCGAAACATAAAACATGCAACAGAGGAGGCGGCACTTTGAGCCTTTGGATCAATATGTTAGTCCCAAAAATAATATAAAAAGTTGCCAAAAAGTATATGAAAGTGAATAATATTGGCATGGAACAATCAAAAATTATAGATACGACAGAGACGTATCAGGGTGCCGTAAACTCATTGGAATAGTGTCCGGGTCTCCCACAATTGTAGCAATTGCGCTCTCGACTAGAAGATCTTTTGTCATTGTAGGACCTTTACTTAGAGCTTCTTTCTTTGCTTTTACTCTTGTAGAATTTGTTGAAGTTCTTCACCATTAAGCTCAATTCTTCATTGAAGGTTTGTTTCTCACTTGATGATGTGGGGGCTTCACATGAGGCTTTGTAAGCACCACTCGACTTGTTGTGAAGTTCCTCCTTATCCTTGAGTGACATCTCATGAGCAACAACTCTACCAATGACTTCCGTAGGCTTGAGATCTTTGTAATTGGGCATCATTTTGATCAATGTGCACACGGTATCATATTTTCCATCCAATGCTCTTAGGATCTTCTTGATGATGAATCTATCGGTCATCTCTTCACTTCCTAAGCCGGCAATCTCATTTGTGATAAGAGCAAGCCTAGAGTACATTTCAGCGACACCTTCACCATCCTTCATTTTGAACTTGTCAAGCTGACTTTGGAGCACATCCAACTTGGATTCCTTAACGGAGTCGGTACCTTCGTGCATATCAACAAAAGTATCCCAAATTTCCTTTGCATTCTCAAGACGGCTGATTTTGTTGAACTCCTCGGGGCACAATCCATTGAAGAGGATATCACAAGCTTGAGCGTTATATTGCAACATCTTCAACTCTTCCGCACTAGCTTCACGGTTCGGTTCTCTCCCATCAAAGAATTCACCTTGCAAGGCAATACACACAATAACCCAAACGGCGGGGTTATGTCCGAGAATATGCATTTTCATCTTATGCTTCCAACTAGCAAAATTAGTGCCATCAAAGTAAGGACCTCTACGATGATAATTTCCCTCGCTAGACGCCATACTCTCCTAGGTTGTGAAACCAAGGCTATGACCACCAAAAGCTATGGAAATCAAAGCAAATGGGTACCAAAGCTCTGATACCACTTGTAGGACCTTGAAGTATGTCTAGAGGGGGGGTGATTAGACTACTTGACCAATAAAAACCTAACCTTTTCCCAATTTAGACTTTGGCAGATTTTAGCTATTTTTTAACAAGTCAAGCAATCTTCACGCAATTCAAGCAAGCATGCAAAGAGTATATAGGCAGCGGAAAATAAAGCATGCAACTTGCAAGAATGTGAAGGGAAGGGTTTGGAGGATTCAAACGCAATTTGAGACACGGATGTTTTTGTCGTGGTTCCGATAGGTGGTGCTATCGTACATCCACGTCGATGGAGACTTCAACCCACGCAGGAGTAGCAGTTGCCTTGAGTCCACGGAGGGCTCCACCCACGAAGGGTCCACGAAGAAGCAACCTTGTCTATCCCACCATGGTCGTCGCCCACGAAGGACTTGCCTCACTAGCGGTAGATCTTCACGAAGTAGGCGATCTCCTTGCCCTTACAAACTCCTTGGTTCAACTCCACAATCTTGTCGGAGGCTCCAAGTGACACCTAGCCAATCTAGGAGACACCACTCTCCAAGAAGTAACAAATGGTGTGTTGATGATGAACTCCTTGCTCTTGTGCTTCAAATGATAGTCTCCCCAACACTCAACTCTCTCTCACAGGATTTGGATTTGGTGGAAAGAGGATTTGAGTGGAAAGCAACTTGGGAAGGCTAGAGATCAAGATTCATGTGGTTGGAATGGAATATCTTGGCCTCAACACATGAGTAGGTGGTTCTCTCTCGAGGCTGGTAAGTTGGAAGTGTAGGTTTGTTCGATGGCTCTCTCCACGAATGAAGAGGAGGTGGAGGGGTATATATAGCCTCCACACAAAATCTAACCGTTACACACAATTTACCAAACTCGGTGGGACCGAATCAACAAACTCGGTCGGACCGATTTAGTAAACCTAGTGACCGTTAGGGTTTTGATTGGGATCGACATGCACCTCGGTAGGACCGATATGGTTAGGGTTAGGGCATAACGTAATCTCGGTGAGACCGATTACACAAACTCGGTGAGACCAAATTTGGTAATTAGCTAACCAGAGAGTTGGTCAGGTAAACTCGGTGGGACCGATTTGCTCTTTCGATGAGACCGAAAAGTTAAAAAGGGAAACAAAGAGTTCACATTGTAATCTCGGTGGGACCGATCGCTCACTTCGGTTAGACTGAAACGTTACGAAGGGAAACAGAGAGATTACAATCCCATCTCGGTGAGACCGAGATCCCTATCGGTGAAACCGATTTGCCTAGGGTTTGTGGCAGTGCCTATGACATCAGAATTCGGTGGCGCCGGATAGAAAGAATTGGTTGGGCCAAGTTTGACTTAGAGTTTAGGTCATATGTGGATGTGAGAAAGTAGTGGAGGGTTTTGGAGCATATCACTAAGCACATGGAGCAAGAGGCTCATTAAGCAACACCTCATCCCTTCTTGATAGTATTGGCTTTTCCTATAGACTCAATGTGATCTTGGATCACTAAAATGTAAAATGTAGAGTCTTGAGCTTTTGAGCTTGAGCCAATCCTTTGTCCTTAATATTTTGAGGGATCCACCTTCATCATCCATGCCATGCCATTCATTGAGCTTTCCTGAAATATTCATCTTGGAATAGTATTAGCTCAATGAGCTATATGTTGTTATGAATTACCAAAACCACCTAGGGATAGTTGCACTTTCACCAGAGCTCCTGCGAGCCCCTCTGCGGGATCTCGAAGGCGAAGGAGGGAGGAAGGCGAATCCAAGACTGAGGAGGCATGGCGGCGTGGAGCACGAACTCTCGGGAGGAGCCCTCCGCATGGACTCCAGGAGGTTCGAAGCGCACCGCCGTGACCCGCCGGCGCCGACGGTGGCGTCGTCCGTGGTGCTCGACGTCAGCTCCTTCAGGGCCCTCAATGCGGGCGTACAAGGGCAGCGGCAGAGGGCTAGCCATTTCCTGCCGGGCGCCCTCATCCCGGCGGCAGAGGGCTAGCCATTTCTTTGGCGGAAGCGGATCGGGACCCTCTCGGGGGGCCTTTCCCTTCTCTTCTGCAGAGAACCGGCGAATCAGAGCCATTGTTGCAATGTGGAGCAAGGGCAAGGATGGAGAAGAAGGAGAAGCAAGAAGGGATGGATTGGAAGGGCTCGCGCCGTTCCATACTTATAGCCGGAGGAGGCCAACCGTCGGCCTCCACGATCGCAGGTAATCATGACCCATTTCTGCATGCAGGGACTTGTCTCGTCGTGCGGTTGCCGAGGCATCATGGGGAAGCGAAGACGCCCACGACCAGCCAATCGCCATGCGGCGCCCAAGGCCGCAGGCGGTTGGGGCCCGCGGCGCTTCGTACTTGCCCCTTCTCTTCCCTGCTAAGCCAAGTCCGGGTGCGCCTTGGGCCCGAGGGCTACTGTCGGCGTTCTGGGAACGGGGGTCCCCAGACTTGCCTGCCTGCGGCCTGCGGCGTGGCTCAAGTGGAGGCCCAGCGCGGCCCAGCTTCATCAGCTCAAGCTCAAGACCCTCGCGAGGGGCCAAGCCTCGCGGGGGGGACGACAAGAAACTACCTCAGGAGCAGCCTCGTCAGGCAGGCTCGTGAGGAGGCAGAGAGATCAAGGTGGGGTACCTCGCGAGGGTGCCCCATGATGCAAGCCATGACGATCAAGGCCAGGCGGGCGCCAGGCGGGCGCCAGCCCGCGCAGTGTCCTCATTTCCCCTTTGGTGCAAAGGAGGCAAGAACATGCCAAAGCATCAGGCAAAGGTTGCCGCTTCGGTGCAACAAGACCAAGACCAGCAGAATGGCAAGATGGAGGTCATCGTGGAGCCCAGGACGGCGTCACCGTCAGAGTCCTTGGCAGCCGAAGACCAACTTTAGCAAGGATAAATATACCGGATGTTCCCCTTCAAAATGGCCAATTGTTGGCGCCCTTCCCGCTCATTATTTGGGAAGAGGCCCAGGGCCTCCCTCTGTAAATAGGGCTAGCCACCGCAAAGAGAGGGGGATAGACGAAAAACAGGTCGAACCCCCCTAGAGAGAGAAACAGAGAGGCGACTGAACTCACCCAAGCAGTTCATCGCACCAGCTCAAGAACAGCCCCTCGCGAGGCTGTTCTTTCCTTGTATTGTTCATCATCAGCCCCTGAGGCAATCCACCACACCACAAACTAGAGTAGGGTATTACACCACAACGGTGGCCCGAACTAGTATAAACCTTGTGTCTCTCGTGTTGTTCATCGTTCATAGTTTAGATCCCTCGCAATCCGTTCTCGCATGAACTGGTAGGGGAAAGATCTCCACGCGCACCCCAGTGTTCGAACCTCAAGGGTCTGCCGGAACCCGAAATCCGACAGCAGGGCACAGTGCGGCAAGCGCTGACCCCGGCAATCTGATGCCACCAAAGGCGGTGCCCGCCTTGATCGAGTGAAGTGGTGCAGAAGAAGAAAATGATGCAGCACCCGGTTTACTTTGTCAGCTCCCTCTTGCAGGGGGCTAGGTTGAGCTATTCCGGTGTGCAAAAATTGCTCTTCGGCCTCTGTATGGCCTCGAGGAAGCTGCGTCATTACTTCCAAGCCCATGAGATCACTGTCGTCACCCGCCTCCCGTTGCAACGGATACTACATAACCCAGATGCAACCGGAAGGATCGTGGAATGGGCCTTGGAGTTGTCAAGCTTTGGTTTAAGGTTTGAAAGTACCTCGACAATTCAAAGCAGAGTCTTGGCGGAGTTCATTGCAGAATGGACCTAGACGCCTGACGAAGGAATTCAGGAGACCACTCTCCCCAGCAAGGAAGCGGAACCCTTGGATGGATCGTGTACTGATGGGGCTTTCTCGCTGCAAAGCGCGCGGCGCCGTGTGCTACTCGTCAGCGCCACGGAGAACACCTCAAGTACGTGATTCAGATGCACTTTCCCATGGAGATGTCCACCAACAACACTGCTGAGTACGAGGGATTGCTTGCCGGCCTCAGGATCGCGGCAGACCTCGGGGTTAAGAAGCTCATCGTTAGGGGTGACTCACAGCTTGTTGTTAGGCAGGTCAACAAGGATTACCAGAGCCCATTGATGGAGGCCTACGTAGATGAGGTGAGGAAGCTGGAGGAGCGCTTTGACGGTATTCAAGTGGAGCACGTCCCCCGAATGGAGAACGACATCGCCGATTACCTGTCAAAGCTTGCTGCATTCAAGCTACACAATGGAACCGGGTACCTTTTGCTCTGGTTAACTCAACCATCCGTCGAGTCATCGGCGGGCGAGCAAGCGGAGGAAGTCAGGTCCGGCAAGTACTTTCCTACCGAGCCCCACAGGGCGGCCGGGCAAAGTGCTGCCATGGACGATGAACCTGCCCAAAAGCAACTGGCTCCGGCAGGGCGTCAAGCCCTGGCCGTAGAGACAGCCGCTCCCATGGCGGAAGAAATGCCTTTTGTCCTTGCCGTTGAGCCCCAGTCTCCGGCATGGGCGCAGCATACCGTCCATTTCCTCCAAACAGGGGAGCTTCCTGAGGAGCAGGAAGAAGCGGAAAAAGTAGCCTGTCGGTCCGCCCTGTACCAGTTCGTCGATGACGTCCTCTACAGGAGAAGGCCAAACGGTGTGAAATTGAAGTGCATCCCCCGGGAGGAAGGACTGGAGCTGTTGGCGGAGATACACGGAAGCATATGTGGCTCCCACATAGGGTCGAGGGCCCTTGCCGGAAGGCGTTCGGCAAGGTTTCTTCCGCACACCGCTCTCCGGATGCAACGGCACTAGTAACCAACTGTGAAGCATGTCAATTCCATTCAAAGAAGCTTCATCAACCAGCTCAAGCCCTTCAAACAATCCCTCTCTCCTGGCCATTCTCGGTCCGGGGGCTCGACATACTGGGCCCCTTCCCCCAGCTGTCGGGGCTTTGAGTACTTATGCGTTGCAATCGACAAGTTCACAAAGTGGCCGGAGGTGGAAGCGATGAGAAAGGTGACTGCTCGGTCGGTGTCAAGTTTTCAAGGGACTGATGCGCGTTTTGGTGTGCCAAACAGAGTCATCACCGACAACGGCACGCAGTTCACGAGCCACACCTTCATGCAATACATTCAAGACCTCGGCAGCAAGGTCTGTTTTGCTTCCATGGCACACCCACAGAGCAACGGCCAAGCGGAGAGGGTGAATGCTGAAGTGTTGCGAGGCCTAAGGACAAAGACTTTTGACAAGCTGCGGAAGGCGCTGGATTGATGAATTGCCGGCGGTTCTTTGGTCAATCAGGACAAAGCCAAATCGAGCCACCGGCCAGACACCTTTGCCTGGTCTCTGCAGGCGAAGCGATTCTCCCGGAACTCATATATGGGTCACCTCGAGTGCTCGCTTATGATGAGCTTGAGCAAGAGAAGTTGCGCCAAGATGACGCGACGCTCCTTGAGGAAGACCGTCTTCGGGCGGCTGTGAGAGCAGCGCGCTACCAGCAAGCCTTGCGCCGCTACCATAGCCGCAAGGTTCATGCCCGAAGCTTTGAGGAAGGCGACCTTGTTCTTCGGTGCGTTCAGTTGGACAAGGATACCAACAAGTTGACGCCGAAGTGGGAAGGCCCTTATCGGGTAATACGACTCACCAGGCCCGGCGCAGTTCGCCTGGAGACCGAAGATGTCGTCCCAGTGAGCAACTCCTGGAACATCGAGCATCTTCGCAATCCCTCTCTCCTGGCCATTCTCGGTCTGGGGGATCGATATACTGGGCCCTTTCCCCCATAAGGTGCGGCTTGCCGGGCCTCCCGGCAAGCCACCTTTTGTACAAGCTTTGCCGGCAAGGCATGTGACCCTTTGTACAAAGCCAGGCGCAGACACTGAGCATAAATAAATGAAGCGCTGGCACCCTAAGTTATAGCATGCATGCTAAGTCGAGTCTCTTCCTTGGTTAGGGTTGATAGTGCTCAGCAGCGACTAACCCGTAGCTTAGAAGGTCAGTCTTGGCGTCTATCTGTTTCTCTTCTGTCCTCTTTTGGTTCGCAGGGCACATGAGCACTTCTGCCGAGCTACTTGGAAGAAAGAAAACGGATCAGCGTCCCGACCCCGGCAAACCAGAGTTGTCAGGGGCTGCAAGCACAAGGATCCAACCGCGGCAGCGTAAGATTGCCGGGGGGCTGCAGATCCAGATAAGTCTTCTATCCTCAGTCATGCTTTCGGAATAGAACTGGGGCATGTGAAACCTTGTTTTTACCTCTAGGCTGTCGTGCTCCCCTTTTTCCTATACCTAAGGATTACTTTCCTGGGTCCGGATTTGGTTGTAGCCGCGGCAGCAAGGAGGTAGAACTAGGAGCCTAAAGCCCATTTCATCCCTGCCTCCGCCAAGAGTGCGAGAACGGTCGAGTGGAGTGGGGGCGGCAAGGCCTGTTGCCGGGCGAAAAACGTTTATCTTAAACAATAACAAGGATTCCCTCCTTGTTGCGGGATTTACCCACGAATGATAAACCCCGCAAGCATCCCTTTTTCATTAAAAACATCCCATACAGGTACAGTTCATACGGAATGAAAAACATGAGCAAAGGGGATTACAAGTTCTAAATTTAACAAAGGCCCGCAGGTTTACAAACTAAAAAGAGATAAGATGCCTGTAATCCCTTTCTTGTCCCTCTCCTCAGGAGGCAGGTCAAGGAGACAAAAGGGAAAAACGAGCGCCTAGGCGAGCTACGAGCAGCAGAAAGCACCAAGAGAACATCTCGGTGGCATGCAGGTGGGCTGTGATGTGATGCCGGGAAAGGAGCTGGAAGACGAGGCGGCAGGACCGGCAATACGCGATGAAGGCGTCGGTCACGTACTCCGAGTTGACAGCCTTGCCACCCGCCCTCTTCCTCTTCCGCAGCCTCCCGACGCCAACCGCCCAAGGAGACGGCCCCGAGAAGTTCAAGGAGCTGGCCCCGCCCCCGGCAAACCTCTGCCGGAGGAGCGGCCAGGTGCAGATGTTGTTGCTGCCGCACCCGCCCAGGCGCGGGGCACACAATGCCTAGTCGGACTCGACCCCGTCATCTGCCCCGCTGTCCTCCTCATCACTTTCGCTCAAGGAAGAGCTTCCATCATCAGAATCTCCATCGGAGGATCTCTCCACGCAGCACTTCAGGCGAGTTCCGAACTCTTCGAAGACCTTGACGGAGAGCAGGCTGTCCTCCATTAATTTGAAGTAGAGGACGAGCCCCGCCGTCAGGCTGTGGATGCGAGCGAACGTTTTCCACCCATGACGGAGGTACATGACCCGAGGAGCCGGGAAGTCGACGTCGACTCGCGTGCCCCCATCCCCACAACCCCTCATGTGCAATATGAGGGATTGGGGCCGGTCACGCTCCATCTCCCGAGTGAACGGGGCAGGAAGATGGAGACGACGACGTAGAGGTCGGCGCAGCCTGATGAAGAACTCACGGGGCTGATCTCCGACATGGCCTTCGATTGGGAAAGGCACCATTGGCAGGGGCGAAGCCGGCGCGCCGACCCGTCCTCCTCTTCCCCGAGCACTGCGACCTCTGCCCCGACCTCGCCCACGGCCTCGCCCCCTCCCCCTTCCCCTCGCGGTCGGTTCCACCACCACGGGCTCAGGGGGAGGAGGGACACGTTGTCGAGCAGCGACCGTCGCCGCCACCGTCGAGGGACCGGGATTCCCCTTCTCCATGACGAGTGAGAGGAAGAAGCAGAAGCAGGAGGATATAGAAGATAGAAGAATGTGGGATGCCACCCCCCTTCCCTCTCTTTATAAAGGAGCAGGGTCGGGGCTCGGCCG